>JALJVW010000018.1:2005000-3317500 GCA_024865655.1 Emberiza elegans
CTGTGGTTTTAATTAAATCTACTGAGATTATTCTTGGCCTTCTCCAAGAACTAGAAAGCCAAGCCGTGCCAATGTCCACTCATCTCTGCTCTTTGCTGCCAGGCACTAATGAGCAGGCATGGAGGGGAAGGAGCCCGTGGTCCCCTCTGCTCGCCAGCCATCATGAGCTGTTAATAAGGAGAAAGCCAAAAGGGCCCAGGCCTCCATCCCCTGACGCTTCAGCACTAAGCAAAACAAACTAATGAAGGATTCCACTTGTGGTTAGCTTGCTAATAGAAATGACAGGCTTCAAATAACCTGAAAGCATCCAGCACGATGCTTGTCTATCTGATCAGGGCTCCTCGGCTGGCACCTGACACTTTCAATACCAGAATGACATTCACATGCATTCTTTTCCAACGCTGTCACACAGCAAGAGCTTTCTTCTCTTCATTTGCTTAGAGGGTGCCTGGCAAAGCTATTAAGTCTGTGATGGGGTGACAGTTAACTGCAGACCTGTCAGCTTTACTTCCGATGTCAGCACATCCTTGTACCCATTAGGAGCACACGGCTCCAGCTTCACAAATAACCTGTAATGTACTCTGGATCCTGCGTCCAAACACGCCCCTAATGGGCTCGCTGAGAGGTCCCTTCTGAGGCACTCCCAGGGTGTTTGTTTAGTTGATCCTTTAAAGGGCTTTTCTGGGCAGAAACGGAGGGAAAACCTGAAAGCCTTCGGAACATTTCTCAGTTGTGTAGTCGTGAGCAAGGCGAGTTGTTGTCTCTCCTGACCTGCCTGTTGTGGGTTGGGAAGGTGAATTTTGAACCTGTTTAGCCCGGAGGAAAGTTCCTGGTTTTTTCCTATGTATGAAGGCCATTAATGGAAAAGCGATGACCGGTAGGTAATGAAAGTTTCAATGAAATATTTGCCACGGCAGAATTGTAGAGAGGAGAGGACACCAACACAACAAAACCTGCCTCCAGCACAGCAACGCTCTGAGCATTTTCCTGCAAGCGTGGCCACTCAGTGCTTGAGTATCTCAGTTACAAACTCAGGGGCTGCAGCTTCATCCCGTTATTCTTGGCACTCATTTATACAGCTCAATGTTTCCTGTTCATGACACATCCCGATAACCTACAGGACTTAATTTTTAAAAGTACTTTTTTTTAAAAATGGAAGCATTAAAGGGTTGGAACCGTTAAAGGTTTTAGGAATGCTAGGAGATGAAATAATGGAGTTTTTAATCTTGTTCTTCAATGCAAAGAAGAGCAGTGGCCCCTCTACATTGCCAACAAATGCAGGAGCGATACAGTTCCATAGCTTATGGGATGGGTTTCCATCAGAATACCATGATTTTTTCAGTTGAGTGACTCAGGAGTAAACAATGTTTCTCCTTTTCTCTGTCCCAGAACTGAGCCTGAACTGAATCATGGAAAATGTCACAGAAATGATAGTTATGAATTGATGAGTAGTTAAACAGTAATGCACTTACAACTGCTCTGCTCTAACTCTTGAGGTATTCTTTCCTCACTCTTCTGAGTGGGATGAGCCATCATCTATCTTTTTAGATAGTGTATGATGGGATGCCTAGAAACCAAGCAAACCAGTCTGGTCCATGCTGCCAAGAATCTTTCAGTGCCCTATAATCTGTGATCCTGAGCCCAGCAATGGTGGGATCAGGAAATATGGTTTGCATTGAGCTCCTCATGCCTGACTGAGCCCAGCTTAGGAATTAGATGTCAATTGTAATTGCCTTTTGTCTGTGTGATTTGGGAATTAATAGCAGCCAGAAAACCAGAAAAAAAACTTAATAAATATACCCACACCTCTGCTACTCTTGGTAAAGTTTGAGTCACAACTGGACTTCTAACAAAGTATTAAAATAACAGAAGCTTGTACTAAAAACATGTGTTTTTCTCTCTGAGATCTTCTCCTGAGATGCTACACTTGGGATTCACAATTAGATAACCTGCCAGCCCTGAGAACATTCACTGCTGCAGTGGTGATTGCCAGGAGATTCAGGTGCTTGAAAAGTAGGGTGGACATCTTGTGGACAGTTCAATTTCTTTTTAAACCTTTGCTAATGCAGCTGAGAAACCAAGCTGCCTTCCTGGCATCTGCTGTTGAGTGTACTGTACATTAGATATACAAGAGATGGGGCCAGGGGGAGTTTCAAATTCAACAGCCCAGGTATCAATTAAAGTTGGGTTATTTTTGTATGTCACCATTCTGACCCTTCAAACAGAGCAGCTATAGTGCAATCAGGATGTCTCTCTGACCCTATACTATGCAAATGTACCAAGGCCAGCAGGACCAGAAAACCTACTGAATTTTAATGGCAGAAGGGTGTGATGCCCCTAACTCATTGACATTCTGCGTGGGTTTTTTCACTAATCCTCACACCCAGTAGGCACAACTTTCTTGATCTTGGTGCTTCCGTGGGGTGTGCAGGTCAAAAAGGCAGCTGAGATTGGCCAGAAGGAAGTCAGCTCTACAGCACAGAGGGATATATTTAGATACAATTAGAAATGGGCCTGAGCCATGAAATTCAGGTAAGAACCCAAACTCTCCTGAAGTTGGAGTGATAGGTGAGCCATGCATTTGGGTGAGCCCTGTGGAGATACCGACCAGTCAGCTGATCCACAGCCAGAATTTCCCAAAGTCCCTTCCTGGGTTTACATTTTGAGGGATATTTTTGAAATAATCTGTTATCAGGAAGAACTTGGTGAAGTTTCAGTGCAGAGTTATCTGTGTGGTTCTTCTGCTTGGACCTCTCTCCACAAGTGACATGGAGAAGAAGCTCTGACATGAATAATAACAAAATAGAGGCATAAGAAGAATAACAAATTATTTTCTGCAGTGATTTTTTTCAACTATATTGTGTTCCACTTGAAGGAGATGGAGTTGGTAACCTATGGCTCCATGTGGAAGTGGAGTGATGATGAGTGGTCCCCAGGTCCTCCTGGGCAGGACACAGGGACAGGCAGCTCCTCCCTGCTGATTTTGGAGAGGAGAGCTGCTGTATTTTGGGGGCTAATGCTACATCTGGTGCCTCTGGAATGAATTCCACTTGCTGTGGAGTGGGCTGCAGGCAGCAGTGGGTTTATGCTGTGGGTCTGTGCTGTGTCATGTGCACAACAGAGGGTTTATTCTGTGGTGGACTGAAGGGCAGCATTCAGGGTTGGAGCATTACAGAGTGAGGAAAGGGGGTTTTACTGCAGAGATGGTTTTCATTCACTTGGCAGTTTGGTTTGGGTTTTGGAATTTTTTTCCTTAGTTGGCCCTGGCTGGTTTTGCCTTTTTTGCTCTTTTATTCCCAATGGCTTTAAAAATCTTAAATGTTTATGAATTTGGGCCACATAGTATTTAAATTCCCAAACAGAGGCCCATTCTTCTCTGTAACAACCTTGTGACTTTCTAAGGTTGTCAAACGTGTTACTCCTTTTTTTAAAGGGAGTTTTGTATATAGAACCTCAATTATTTCCTCATAAAGTGATTTTAAAATGATTCCCCAGTGAGTTTTAGGAAAGTGTGTCTAGACTTTTTTCTTTTTCTGCTTTATCCCAGTCTCCCCTTCCAGCCTGCCCCTATCATTTTGTAGGTTACGGATAGCTGAGGATTTGTTGTACTGCAATTTAATGCTGAGTGTGTGCTGTGACCTTTGGGGGGGGGGCAGTCTGTTGGCAGTATCATTACAAATAAAGTACTAACAGATTTCAGATGTTTATAGATTCCAAACTGGATGCTGACGCCTGCAGTCGTTTATAAACTCACCTCCACAGGTTTTCACATTTGACACCGAGGTGGTGGTATGGCCCCTGCTCAGATGCCAGCTGATTGCTTTCCTGAGCTCCTCCAGAGCCAGGTGGCCTCCCCTCGGTGCCTCTGCTGTCTGACCAGGGTAGCAACTGCAGCTGCAGGAGGCAAAGCTGCAAGGCCCTGCCCCGTGCTCCGTGCCAGTGCAGGTATTTGTTATTTCAGGTGGACACGGCCAGCTACAAAGGCTTCACAAACCCTGGCCCACATTAGCCAGGCCGCACTTGAGCAGCGGCAGACACTCAGGCTCCAGTGTGGGGAGGGAGCCAAGCCATTAAGTTGGATTTGGGGGTAATTTTTTCAACCCTGATCGGCAGGGCTGTCCCTGGGGTGCAGCACAGCACCTCATGCTTGCTCTTGGCACAGGTTTGCTGCAGTGTGACGGTGACACGGGGACAGGGGAGCCGAGTCGGTGATGTCTGAGCCTCCGGCCTGTCTCAGCAGGGCAGATTTGGTTGAGTGCAGAGCACACACTCAGCCCACAGAGCTGCCATTCCCAGCTGGCTGCTGTTCTGCTGCCAGGCTCCCCTTGCCCAGCTGCTCCAGCCCGGGGACAGGGCGCTCCTGGAGAGGGGCTCATCGTGGGAGGGAGGATTTGCATGGCAGGATGCTAAAACAGCCAGAGCTGTGGTCGGCTTTACTGCAGGAAGTGGATTAAGCAAATCCCTGAGACAGTGCAGAAATCCATTTTTCCAGGTGCTGAGGCTGAAGGAAACCTGTAATTAATAGTATCCCGATTTTTACTTAGTTAAGTCTTAGAGCGAGGTATCCTGGAGTTTATATTTTTAGCAGCCACTTTAAGAGAGGGTGGAGGAGGGTAAGTGTGCATGGAGGGAGAGATTAATTTAAAATTGATAACCGCATGGCAGCACCACAGTTTTAACAAGCTCAAGGCCTGCCTGGCGCAGCCTGCTGTACTCGGGGGACTGGAGTTCAATTCTCCGTGCTGCCAGTTGAAATCAGAAATCACAACTGCAGTGATTAGCAGTGAATTTCCTGATCTTGGTGCCGCAGGCAAAGGAAGGAGGGGACTGGCTTTTTCCCTATCTCCAGCGAGGTTAACCCCTAGCAGGGAAGACAAAGGTAGGGAAAGGGAATCTGGGGCAGTTTACGCTGTTTAAACTCGTACATGCTGTTAAAAAAAAAAAAAAAAATCAATGGCCATTAAAAGCCCTGCCTGACTGTGGAGAAGTGCCCAGCAGCGTCTTAATTAATCTCATCGCTAATAGAGGGGCATCACTTCCAAATGCTTGGGCTACCCCTCTCCTCCTAACGATGTAGGTCAGATCCACAGAGGCAGAATACAGATGGCAAAAGCAGGGACCTGGATGTCATTGCAGAGTCATCCCAAACACTGGGAGCAAACTTGATTTATTCACATCACCATCAAGTACCAACCCTCTTGCTTTCCCTGTGTTTGTTCATCAGGAATGGATAGATTGGAAGCAGTGAAACTTCTATATTTTTAAATTCTGATTGATTTCTATTATTTGTCCATATAAGACAACTCCTGATGAACAGAAAACAGCAGCACTTGTGATGTGTGGTCAATATGTCTGCACAAAGCTCTGTCTGCACTGGCCCCTTGGTCCCTTTCTGGGTGCTGTTGCTGCTGAAAGTTGCTTGTCTGGGTCCCTTGTAATGTAAAAGGAAGGAATTTTGGCTGATATGTGTAATAATATCAAATTGCAATCTGTAAAACTATTGCAATGGGCAGAAAGTTGGGGCCTCATTTATCAACTGTCTTTGGCCTGGAAAATGGAAGCATTTTGGTAGCTTAGAGCACAAAAAGGTGTTGCTTCATGGATAATAGATAGTTTGCCCAGAAATTACCTTCTACTAATTCAGACCCTTGCCTGATGCAGAGGGCTGGAAAGGATTTTGCTTGCTTGCCTCTTTGTTCCTTCCTGACCCTCCTGTGGGTCAAAACCAAGTATTTTTTCAGCTGAGCTGCTGAAGCACGTGATGTGCAGAGGCACCACACAGGAATAATGCGTGTACTTGGGCTTTTGACTCATCCACGGGGTGCCAGGGTCTCTCCACCTTTGACCATCTCCTCTCCAGTAAAACCAAACAAAGCTTGGTGTTGTGTGGGACAGAGCTGTCTCTTCTCTGTGGGCAACTGCTGGAAGTCCAGCACTGGCAGGGCTGCTCAGGAGCTCTGGAAGGTGTCAGTGGGGTGTGGGGTCCCTCCTGCTGCACCAGGACACCTCTGATCACGAGAGCCTCGGCTGTGGCTCACTGACCATCAGTGACCAGCTGGGTCTGGCACTGGTGCAGTTTCTTTCAGGAGAGCTGAAATTAGATTTCATAGGAAGGTTTGTGTGATAAGTCATGCTCTGGCTGATCTCATGTCCAGGCTCTGTCCCCCAGCACTGCCTGCTTTTTCATGTGATTTTTGATTTCACCATGAAAGGTTTGTATAAACTTTGTTTCTCAGATCAGTAGAAGAAAGCTGAGCTAAATTTTCTCCTCACCTTTAGTGAGTTTAGCTGCTAAAAGTCAACAGAGGTAAACTACAGTCAGTCAAGTGTATGACAGTAGGATTAGTCCCGTTGCTTGTTTTAGGGGATGATTGTTCATGTGGAAATTTTTAACATGAATATCACATGCACATAAATATACACATATATATGTCCTACTGCTTTAACCATAGAAACTCCTATGGCTGCAGTAAACATCAAAACAGAGAGGCTGATATCTCTGAGGCTTCCATGGGTGAACACCAACCTTTATTGCTTTGATGCTGTTCATTTTCAAGCCCATATATTGACAGAGGTACGAAAGTTGAGTCTGAGCAAGGTGGCAAATCACAGTGTGTTCCTGCAAGATTCACTTGCTCCGGATTTTCTCTCCATCCTCTCCCTCAGCACTTCAGGGGGATGGGAATGGGGCTGTGGTCAGCCCATCCCACATTGTCCCTGCTGCTCCTTCCTCCAGAGGCCTTGGACTCCTCACCCTCTGCCCCTGCCCCAGCCTGGGGTCCCTGCCAGGGGAGAGTTCTGCAGGAGCTGCCCCAGTGTGGGTTCCTTTATCCATGGGCTCAGTCCCTCAGGAACTGCCCCAGTGTGGATCCCATTTCCCATGGGCTCAGTCCCTCAGGAACTGCCCCAGTGTGGATCCCATTTCCCATGGGCTCAGTCCCTCAGGAGCTGCCCCAGTGTGGATCCCATTTCCCATGGGCTCAGTCCCTCAGGAACTGCCCCAGTGTGGATCCCATTTCCCATGGGCTCAGTCCCTCAGGAACTGCCCCAGTGTGGATCCCATGGATCCCCAGTGTGGATCCCATTTCCCATGGGCTCAGTCCCTCAGGAGCTGCCCCAGTGTGGATCCCATTTCCCATGGGCTCAGTCCCTCAGGAACTGCCCCAGTGTGGATCCCATTTCCCATGGGCTCAGTCCCTCAGGAACTGCCCCAGGGATCCCATTTCCCATGGGCTCAGTCCCTCAGGAACTGCCCCAGTGTGGATCCCATTTCCCATGGGCTCAGTCCCTCAGGAGCTGCCCCATTGTGGATCCCATTTCCCATGGGCTCAGTCCCTCAGGAACTGCCCCAGTGTGGATCCCATTTCCCATGGGCTCAGTCCCTCAGAGGCTGCCCCATTGTGGATCCCATTTCCCATGGGCTCAGTCCCTCAGGAACTGCCCCAGTGTGGATCCCATTCCCCATGGGCTCAGTCCCTCAGGAACTGCCCCAGTCAGGTCCCTCCCATGGGGTCACGGGTCCTTGCAGCAAACCTGTTCCAGGTGGGCTCCTCTCTCCATGGATCCCCAGGCCCTGCCAGGACCCTGCTCCAGCAGGGGCTCCCATGGGCTCAGAGCCTCTTCAGCCCCCCCTGCTCTGCCCTGGGCCCCTCCTGGCCCTGCAGGGGGATCTCTGCTCCCCCTGGATCTCCCTGGGAGCTGCCAGGCGCCGTTGGCTCCCCTGGACATGGAGGAAGCTCCCAGCAGCTCCCCACAGGAGCCACCCCTGCAGCTCCCCTGCAGCCCAAACCCTGCCCTCAAACCCCATACAGTCACTCATCCTCAGCAGCTCTTGCCTCAAGAACATAAAAATCTCCAGACACAATCTTTCAACCTGGTCAATGACAGTTTCCCAGTGTGTTGGTCCCAGCACAGCTCTCCCACCTTTGGTGTGACTTGGGGCCACCAAGCTGTCCCACAGAAAGCACAAAACAACTTCTTTGAACTTAAGAGGATCCCAAATTCAAACTGATGTAATTTGAGCACAGGATTTGGCCCATGGACTCCAGTTCTGGCTCCCCTGGCACTTGTAAGCTTTTTATTACTAATTAAAGTTGGTAAGTAGTCCCCCTCAGGGTTTTTTGGCTCATAAATGAAGGCCAACAAAGTATCTAATTTTGCTAAATAGAGTAATTTTTTATATGCCAACAGAGGGCTTTTGGTGAGATTTTGTTTTCCCTCTCCCCACTGTTATTTAGACGCAAGAGCTCTGATGTTTCCTATCCACATCCAAAAACAAAAGCAGCTCTTGTCTCCTTGTTCTTGCTGCTCTGCCCTGTTCCCTCAGGCCATACCTGCTCCAGCTGCCCCAGGAGGTCCCATGCCCATGGGTCCCATCCCAGTTCTCCTTATTGACCCCACTGAGAGTCTTTGCTGGAAAGGATCCTATTCAGCACACACAGGAACCTCAAAATCCAGTTATAAGCAATTTTCAACCCTGAAATATTCAAAGCCACTAGCTTTTGAGTAATTGTACATATCTGGGTTCTTAGCAGAACATTATTTTCTCCTTAGGCAGTTAAAACATGGTTTTCTTTTCCTTCTTAAAATCAAACCTGTTACAATTTGATGAATGAAGCAGCAGAATTAAAAGTGTTTTAATAGCATTGTTATTATGATAATCATTTAGCAGAGCTGGAATTTGGAGAAGCCGTTCTGACCAGCCAGCAATGTGAAATATTTGAGGTGAATTTCATCTCTGTAAAGACCAAAAGCCATTTAAAAAGCAGACTGGAGTATTTTGATTTACATTTCTGATATTAAACAGGGAGCAGCTCTCTGTATTTTTTTTTGCTACAGGGCATTGCTTCATTGCTAAGAAATAGGGCTATGGCAAGGATCCAGTTCCCTAATGAACCAGCCTATCTGGAGCAAAACAGCTTTTCACACCATAATAAACAATGAACACCTTTTAGATAACAAATTCAATGGCAAAAATATTGCATTGTACATGTCAGAGCCCCATAATTTAATGGAAGCACTTGCTGCATTAGTGGTTTACATTAATTTTTAAAATTAATTTTGTTTGGCCTGCGGGGGAAATACTTTCTTTTTTGCTTCTGATATCCTGCAGCTCATTAACACTTTTTTACTGCTGCTCTACAATACTGTCTGTAATCGTCCAATTTGTAGCTAGAGGCTCATTTTTTAACTAGAAAGAGAAGAAAAAAATGGAGCTTTTACTGAAATCATAAATGAAGCTTCAACCACAATGAAAAATCAGCATCTCTAACAACAGCCAGAGTGCTGCGGCTTTCTGAGGATGTATTAATTAAACCCTGGATGGATTGTGAGCCAGCAATTTCTGGGTAGCTCTGTAGCCTGGGACAGGGAACTTTTCATCCCATTTCTGCCCTGCAGACACTGGCCAGGAAAGCACAATTCCTCCCTTCACTGTATAGAGAGCTCATTTTCTGGACACTGAGGGGCTTTAGCTGCAGGTCTCCTATATTGTCATTTCCCTGGGAATTGTGTGATACGGGTTTCAATTTAAAAAGTTATTGTGCTTATGCAGAGTTACTGAAGAGAACAAATGCATTTTCACCTTGGAGCGCTGGAACGCTGCCCTGCCCAGCAAAATGAGAGAGCCCAAATCAAACTTCAACAACTCCAGCCTCAGCCCAATTCCCTGCACTGTTCGCAGTTGTTAATTTAACAGTGGACTGGTTCTATCTGCCTGAATTAAGTGCCATGTGGGCAGTGCTGCTGGATCCCAGCCTCTGTGCACACTCCACTGGGTCTCCCCGGCTGCTCTGCAGACAAACCAAGCCCACTGAGCAGCAGGGCCCTTCCACAGGGCTGGGTGTCCTCAGCTGCTGCAGCTCCAGGGGATGGAGCTGCTCCTCAGGGATGCACAGAAATGGTCCTGGAGCGTGCTCCCAGGGAGAGAGCAGGGACTCCACAGCAGCTGGTGGTGAAGGCTGAGGTCTCTCTCACTCGTGGCACCGTTGCAGAAGACACACGCCTGTGTCCTGGCACACGTTGGCTTTGTCACTACAGGTGCTCAGGAGCAATCACCCCTCCTGCCAGAACACAGGGATGATCATTCCAGGCTGCACAGGGTAGGATTATTTCTGTCTCAGTAGCTGTCTGTCCCCCATCACTGCACCATCCCAGTGCTGTCAGGCCTTGTTTTCCACATTTTCAATATCATTTCACAGCTTTTTCAACACGAGTGCCCAAATGTCAGCTGTGCAGTACCACATAGAATGAGTGAGCAATGAAAAATGTAGGTGTGGAGCAGCATCTGCACTGCTTGACCTGCACTGTGCTTTCAAGTAATGAAAACAATAGCTGTGAATTCGGTGCAGTTAAGCTGAGTTTTGTGTTTAATGGGAGGTGCTGTACTGCTGTGAATGTAAAGGTGTAAATCCATTCGATTGCACCAGTAAGGCTGGGCTCTCCCAGCATGCAGGAGGAATGTCCAGGCTAAGTGGGATGGTGCTGTACAGGACAGTATTTGTCGATAGGAAATGGTGTGTAATTACAGGGGTGAGATCATCAGTTTATATAACGCAGTGTGACTTCGCCGATGTCAGTGGAATTGTGCCAATTTACACCAGCTGAATGACACAAACACTCGCACAGATGTGCGGGCTCTCCCTGCTGTACGTGGTGGGAGTCCTGGCTGCAGCTGGGGCAGGCTGGCTCCCCTGCCATGAGCCCCTCCAGCTGAGCAGCTGCTGCAGGGACCTGCAGCTTCCCCTCACTGGGAGGTGAATGGCAGAATCTGTGAAGGAAAGGTGTCACCAGCACCAATGGTTGGGCAGGCCAGGGAAGGCTGGTGTGAAATCTGATTCTTGCCAGCACTGGAAATCCCCGCCTTGAATGGGTAATTCTCTGTGAAATCAAGGGTGCTGCATGTGGAGCTACTTCAGCTGATTCTGTCACCGTTTCTAGTTGAGGGAAAGGAATCATAGGATTACAGAATGCTTTGGGTTGGAAGGGACCTTAAAGACCATCTTGTTCCAACGCTTTGCCATGGCAGGGACACCTCCCACCATCCCAGGTGCTCCCAGCCCTGTCCAGCCTGGCCTTGGGCACTGCCAGGGATCCAGGGGCAGCCCCAGCTGCTCTGGGCACCCTGTGCCAGGGCCTGCCCACCCTCACAGGGAACAATTCCTCATTCCCAATCTCCCATCCATCCCTGCCCTCTGGCAGTGGGAGCCATTCCCTGTGTCCTGTCCCTCCATCCCTTGTCCCCAGTCCCTCTCCAGCTCTCCTGGAGCCCTTTCAGGCCCTGGAAAGGGCTCTGAGGTGATCCTGGAGCCTCTCCCAGCCTTTCCTGGTAGGAGAGGTGCTCCATCAGAAGCAGAACTGGGGTTGTTCCCTGGAGGAGCAGCAGGGCAGCTGCTGCACAGGGATGAGCTGGGGAAGGCACCAGTGCCCAACTCGAGGTGCTAAATAAACCAGAGGGGCTATTGTTGCCTTTCAGAAAGGCTATCTGATTTTTTTTTTTTCATGGAACTTGTAGCCATTTTGATGCTTTCATTTTTCATAATGTCACAGATAATCTTTTATCTATTATCCAATAGTGCCATTCTGACAGACATTTGCATCAAATGGGAAGGCACAGGCTGGAACTCTCTCAGGTGGGGAAACCAGCTTGATCTGAAAGGTTATTCCCTCTCCCTGGGTCCTGGGCCTTTGTTCTTGATTCACACTCGCTTCCCCCCATCTAAATGCAGGCATTTCTAGAGCTTTTTCTTTAGAGAAACCTTCAATTCAGAGATCTGAGCTTATTCAAGCTCCTTCCTACATAGCAGTCAAAAACTTGTATTCACTGCAAATGATGAATCTGCTTTGAAACTTTTGTTGAAGACTCTGTATGCCTCCAGAATCCTTTCAGAACCTTTCCTACAGAGACACAGCAGCTCTCCCACTTTTTAAGGAGAGGAAACACTGATGAAGGAAGGAACTTAAGCAGCCATGAGCCTTTTTGCAGTTGCATCTCTATCTACCAACCACCCCCTCGAAAGTCCAATGGGAGCAATGACCTTTAAAGATGTGGGTAGAATATGAGCTGAGTGTCTAAAAGTTAGCAAAGCAGAAAAACTGCATGACTGGAAATATGAAAATCAGTTCGATATTACCTCTGTTTCATAATTCTTCACTTATGAGGTTATTAAATGACAATATAAAAGGGTGAATAAACCTCCATTTCACACGGAGAATTTCCCTGATTGAAGAAGTAGCCTTGTTCTCCACCTAATAAACACAAATAAGGCTCCTTTGTCAGAGCCTTGTTGTGTTCTTGGGTTATTTGAAAGTCATTCTCAGCAGACTGACGGAGCAAAAGGATTCACTGCCCATCACGAGCTTCCCAGTCCCCCTCACATCTCACCTCCCAAAATTCCCCAGCTGCTGAGCCAGCACTGGGCAGGAGTCTGGCATGGGCCTGCTGCTGCCCTGCCCTGAGTGCTGGGGCTGAGCCCCTCTGCTCCCCCAGGGGTGCAGCGTGGCACCCCCGTGCCTTGTGCCTTGCCAGCAGAAATGATCCCAGCCCATAATTAACTGCTCTCCAGCAAACCCACAGGGACTCTGACTGCTCAGAGCTTCCTGAGGATGGGCAGAGTTCACAGGTGCTATGGAGTGCTGGTTTTGGAGGCCTGGCCACCATGGAAGTGTTCTCCTTTTTACATTAAAATACCCATCCCAAGCTGGGAAGGAGCAGGCGTCCGTTCCTGCCAGTAAAACTGAGGCATCCCAAGTTTGCCACATAAATATGCATCCCTGATCAGCGTGGGGGTTTTATTACACACACACATCGTTAATGTACTTGTTGTCATTTTAAAGTCCTGGATTAATAGGAAAGAGCAGCATTTCCCCCAGTGGAAGCTGAATATAAAATGTCTTGAATACCAAAGTAATAATTTTGATTTTATCGTGAAATATTTTAATAGGCAAGGAAAAATGAGATGGGGTGAGTAATTATTTCCTCTTCTTCCATCCCAAGCCCTTCCTTCCTTCCAAACATCTTCTGCAAGGAGCAAATTCTGAATTACAACACTGATATTGTGTAGGAACCCCTGTTATTAACCCTGCAGCCACGGGATGCAGAAGAGAGAAGCATCAGTGCCCCAACTCAGGATTTACAGGGTTGGAAATTGTTTCTGAGTGTTTCTAAGTGAGTGTTTCTAGGTGCTGTGTTGTTTATGAGCAGGAAAAATTAGCTGTTCCAGGCATGGAAAACCCCAGAGAAGATCTGATCTGGCCACAGATGAAACAGAATTTGCTTCCCAGAGGTCTGTGCTGGTGGTACGTGTGTTATGCAGTGATCATTAAAGGAAAAGTTTCACATTAGAATTTGTGGGTTTGGGGATGGGCCATGAGCGACTGTGAGGAATCTGAGTCACATTTGTTCCTGCTGTGGTTGAAATCCAGGTTAGCTCTGTCACAGCAGTGGAGTTTCCAGGAATAAGAGAGTCCACGTGCAGGGAAGAGCCACCACCACCCACAACCGTGGGTGTCCCACTGCCCCCACCCATCCTCTGCTGGGTTTCCAGGTTCTCATTTTGTGTTTTCAAAGTGGTTCTTGCAACTATGAGGGGAGTCTGTTTAGAGGAATTTTCCTTCTTTGAGGGAAAACAGAGGCTTTCACATAACCATGTGAAAATGGGCACGGAGATCATGAGAAAAGTGCTGCTCCGTGGGGATTTGCACTGGGGTAACAGGAGCCCCTTCCCCTGCTGGACGCTGATGGTGTGGCTGTCCTTTGGCCCAGCCAAAAGTGCCAGCAGGGGTTTCTGGCACCTTTTTGGGGAACGGGGAGGGTGTGAGCTGGGCAAAAGCAGCAACCCCGGAGGGGCAGCGAGCTCCTGGGAGCAGTGGGAACAGGATGAGAACAGGCTGGGACACTGCCCCACCAGCAGGCTGGGAGGGGGCCAAGCTCCCAGGGCCCAACAGCTCCGAGATGGGAGGAGAATCCCAGCACCCACCCCTGCCTCGTGCAAGGATTTGGGATTGCTGCAAGGCACGAGCACGCTCTGACCCAGCTGCTGCCCTCCCTCTCCAGCCCCAGCACCTGGCAGGTACTGACACAGAGCATCATGGCAATCTGTGCTTTAAACATATTTCCTGATAGCATTTCAGTGGTTAACTAGGAAAGCAATTGCTAATTAGGAGCTCAGTAATACATGCGAGTCTGTCATCCTGATAGAATGGCACTGCTGCTGGTAATAAAAACATTGGAGGTGCTTTACATTCTTCAGTTTAATTAAGAGTTTGTGTAATTATAGTGCTGTTTTGCTGTGTTTTGTCTAAGAGAGCTGGAGTAAGGTCCAGTGTGCTGTGAAAGTCTCTCTGGAGTTATTTTAAGTGATGTGGAGTCTCAGCTGAAAGGGGAATCGTGGTGGAATTTGGTGAGGAATTGAATGCACAGCCCACAGCCACTGCTTGCAGATGTAGGCAGGGTTTGCTCTCCAAAGGCATGGTCTGAAGAGGGGCGGTGACAAAAACTCCTTTCTGAAGAGACTTTCCCTTTATTTTAACTCCAAAGCTACTACTGTGACTTTTTAACAGAGTATTTCAACTTTACCAGCCCAGGTGAGGTGGGCACAGTGTTCTCCTTCACTTGTTTGCCCAGGGTGACAAATACTTCACCCCTGCAAGGCAGCGTCAGGGACAAACCTTCCCTGGGGTCTGAGCAATGTCAGGGTGAGAGTCTCAGCCCCAAAACCAGCTGAAAGGTTTGTTTTGTTCACCTGTTACTGCCTGAAGAAGAAGCTGGGGGCTGGAAAGAGTCAGAACTCTTTAATCAAAACTGGTTTTCCTGAGAACCTCCTCTCAGTCCATAAGCTGTGTGTGTTTAATTCTGTCTGGGACGTGTAAGCTTCTATATATTACACCTAACAATGCCAAGAGCTCTAGCCAGGGGTAACTGCAATATTAGTAACCTCAAATTACAATGACTTACTTTTATAGCTCTTTTTCATAGTATTTTACCATTCATATTGCAAGTTTTACAGGTTGTAGCACTTACTGATAAATACTCCATAAGCTCCTGTGGCTCCCCATGCCAGGGGTGCCTCCCCTGCCCTTCATGTGTGTTACACATTGAGTGAAAACAGGAACCTTGTGGGACAGAGAGCCTTTCTGAACTATAAATCATTATTGCTAATGATGATGCAGAAGCAGACACCTAATAACAACCTGAGGAGTTTGTTCTGTCCTATTAAGTGGAAAGTCTCGGCCTCCTGGGCTTGGCCTCTCGGAACAAAGTTTTAAATAACCAGCTGATGACGCAGGGGCTCAGAATAAAAAGTAAATCTGTGCTCTCAGGTTCTGCTCTGGTCCGAGGGGCTGGATTCTGTCAGAAGTGGAGCAGTGAAATTTAGCAAAGCATGTGACACCTGCGTAACGAACAAGTGGCCTCTGAGAAATAAGTCTCTGTTAACCTGATTTTAATAAGACAGCACCAGCAGAGCCCAGGACAGCATGAAGAACAAAAGAAAAGAGCTTTCCCATCTTGAATATGTGGGACTGAAAACCTAGAGAGAGGGAGAGAGAACACCATGGAACAGTACCATGGAACCTGGAAGTATTGGATTATCCTTGAGTATAGTAATTGTAGTACAGAAACTGATGACAGATAAATATTTTTCTCTCTTTGAAGGAAGTATGTGGTTTAACAGCTGGCATCAGACTTGAAGCAAATACAGAAAGTTCTCATGATTAAACTGACTTTTTTTTATTCTGTTTGAACTTCAGAAGTGAACTGGATTGCATTGTCAACATCTGAGAGCTATTACTGACTGACAAATGTTCAGCTGGGGTTTAGGAATTATATGTGAGACCTAGACTGGATATTGGGAAGAAATCCTTCCCTGTGAGGGTGGGCAGGCCCTGGCACAGGTGCCCAGAGCAGCTGGGGCTGCCCCTGGATCCCTGGCAGTGCCCAAGGCCAGGCTGGACAGGGCTGGGAGCAGCCTGGGACAGTGGGAGGTGTCCCTGCCATGGCAGGGGTGGGATGGGATGTGGTTTAAGGTCTTTCCAATCCAAATCATTCTGGGATTCTGTGACAAGAATCTTGGGCATTGCTGCTTGAGTTACCACTGGATAGGCGATGGACACCTGGTGGACCTGGGGAAAATGTTACTTGAAAATGTATGTTATGTAATGTTACCTTGAAACTGCGTTATGTTTTCAAAATTGATGCACATTCCTGCTGGCCTCTTCTCCCCTGGCTGTGCTGAGAGTTAATCTGGGGGGTTGGCAGCAGGAGCTGAAAGGGCAGAGCAGCCACAGTTACCATACCCAGGCATCTGAAGTCTCTCATCCATCCCAAGAGGGAAGATGGATTTTGCAGGAAGGTCCAATAAACCCAGAGCAAGAGCTGCCCCTGGTCAAGGCTGGTGCCGCCTGGGCTGACTGTTCATTTTTATATCCCCTCTAAAGAGTTCACCAAAGTAACCTGTTGCAGCCCCAGCTCAGCACCACACTGTGGCCATCCCGGCTCTGGGACCTTCCCACTTCAGCCCCTCCTTGGCCCAGGGGATGCTCCTTGGGCAGCAGGAGCTCCCAGCTAAGGGTGGAGCACTCAGGGAGCCTGAGCAGTTCAGTGACAGCACCGAGCCACTCCCAGCACGTCCCTTCCTGATCTGTCACATCAGCCAAGTGCCCGCAGCCTGTAAGGCTTAACTTATGTCCCTGGATGAAAGAATTAAAGAGCTTGTCTGGGCTCTGAGTTAAGGGCTCCTGTGTGTTGATAGGACTTGAGTTATTTAAGTTCGCTCTGCAGTGAACCAAGCCCCAAGGGACTGTCAGCTCGAGAACACCCACTAACCACAGCTTGTCATGTTACTGCACGGAGGGAGGAGTGAGCTTTTAAGTAATTAGTGCCCAAAGCATTCACCGCGTTGTAGGTCAAAAGCAAAACCTTAATTCTACCAGAAAACTAATCAGAAGCCAACACAGATTTGGGAGCATGGCTGTAATCAGCTTTCCCTGTGACACACCACTTAATGAGTAGGCAGCAGCCTTTTCCTCCAGCTCAAATTTCCAACTGACCCAAGAAGAGCATGTTGTTGTAGCTTTAATCACCAGGTGACAAAGGTAAGGATATGCACGGTGGGGCCAGGATCTGAAATGGGTGGTTGGGCCTTTATTACGGAATGCAAACAGCAAAGCTCATCCTGGCCTCTAAGGTGTGTAACTGGCTGTCCCCAGTCATCTGGGGAATCGGAGGGAAACAGGAAGAACATGTAGCTCATGTAGCAGAAAAGCTGTCTCAATTTCTGTTCTTCCATGCCTGCATGCCTGGACAGTCTCTTGGGAGAGATCCTTGGGCACAAGACATGAGCAGGGTCTGTGGTGTCCTTGGGCTCCTGGCAGGACCCTGCTCCTTATCTCTGATCTTGAGCGCAGGTACAAAGACAACAGCGGAGTTTCCTTCCTCAGGCACTTCAGGAGATCCTCAGGATCTCCTTTGGAAGTGGTTGCATGCATTTGTACACGGGTTGAACATCGCTGCTGCCATCCTTTAAAGCCTGAGGATTAATTAAGCCATTTTAATCGCGCGCTCTTGTGTACGGTTAAAGCGCAAGGGGAGCAGAAGGAGGGAAGGAGTGATGTATTCACTTACCCTGCTCACCCTACCATACACTGCTGTGTGTACTGGGAAAGATAAGGAGCAATGTTAAACACAACATTCAAATAATTATGTTCATTATAATGCAGGTTGTCAGATGCTTGTGTCACTCTCAGTGAAAAATAAACTTCTGTCCTTGTACTTTTTCATGGTGCAGGAGGAAATGCAATGCTTGAATTGTGTTTCTCATGTTTCCTGGAATCTGAAACTTCCCTTTCATGTGTTGGATGTGATTTCTGAATTTCTTGTGAGCAATGAGAAGATGCGGGATAATGAAATGATACAAAGGTATTTCTAAGGCAATATTTTTCAGCTGTGTTGAGGAGAGAGAATCTTACAGGAAAGGTGGTGACAAGAGGGGTGGGTCAGACAAAATCCTCCAAGGAAATGTGCTTTGAGGTACTTGCTTTCCATGGGATCCAGAGCTGGGAGGAACTTGTACATATGTGTGAATAAACCAGATTTTTTAACACAGTTTCTTGGCACAGCAGGCAAACAGAGATGACTGCCAAGTTAGCATGTATAGCAAGTATCCTTGCAGGAATATAATCTGAGCTACTCTAAACCTTTACCTGAACACCCTCAAGCATTTTTGAGCCCCTTTTCTCTGTCAGATCAGAAAGCCAATTCCAGTCATTTCGGGGAGGAGTGGCCTGAAGCACTGTCAGCTGAAATGCCACGGCCATGGGTGAATGAAGATGAAAAAGCAACTGGTGCAGAGCCCGCTTGTCTCAGTACTGTAGGGCTCTCTCCACGTCAAGATGTCCTTCACTCGCTGCAGGATGAGCTCAGACTTGATTCTTGAGGAAAAGACTATCCCTTTCTCTTCTTTTTTCTCTTCAGACCATTTAACTTGATTTTAAAAACCTGGGAACAAGACTTGGAAACTTGGTCAATTCTGTTCTTGGTGTGCTGGTGGCATAGTCAGGTCTCTGCTCCGTCTCTGCCGCTGTCAGGGAGCAAAGACCCTGATGATGTTGCCCATTCTGAAACGGTTTCAGCTACAGAAAGGATAAACAGAAGCAGAACTTCTCTGTGTGAAATGACAATTCCAAAGTGTCTGTGTTTGCAGCATCTTCATTTTGGAGCTACTCTTGGTGTAAAATTAAGGGTGTTTGAAGAGAAGCCTCTCATATATCAAATGAGATAAAACATTCAACTTCTAATTGATCTATCCTCATATAAATCATGCAGAAACATTGAGAGTGGACTTGTGGCTCGTGGTCTGTGGGTCGTGTTTGCAGAGTAAGTGTCCTGGCATTTATTAGAGGAATCCTTCTCCTGCTCCCTTCCCATTCTTCCCCCCCCAGTCCCCTGTGCTGACCCCTAATCCCAACAAAATGAAGATCTGGTTGTCATATGGATGGCAAAGCCTTCCTCTTGCATCACAAACAGTGTAGATCAAAAACACCTCATTTAAAAACAGATGTTTTCTGGTAGTGATTAATATAGTTTCTCCCCCTCTTCATTTTTTTTTTTTTTTTTTAGGAGAACCTTTTATTTTGTAATCATCTGCTTTAGCATTAGCTTGAGGGACTGAATTTAGGCACTGCAATGGCTGGATGAACTGGTTCGTTTGAAACACAAAGCTGATCTGAATTTTCAAGCTCAGAATGAAACCATTTACATTTCCATGCGTGTCCTCCCTGGTTTAAGCTTAAAGGAAAAGTCCTGTGTGGATCAACATTCTCAAATACCTTTCTCAAGTGAGGGCTCTGGCGGAAGCCGTGGGGTGCTGAGCGCTCACAGCCTCCAGTGGCTGCGGTGCCTTCTGAATTTGCCTGCCTCTCTCCAGGTGCCTCTTTTGAAAATCTCTGTGCCAGGTCTTTTATTTGACAGTTCTTTCACAGAGTGATTTCTCTCCCAATTTATTTGGCCAAAAATGTTCCCCTTTTTTCCTCTTCCACTCCTCAGCTGTGCACAGCTCAGCTTTCTCCTTCTGCATTGGAATTGGCTGCATTTTACTGAGGCTTCAAATAGAGAAGATTTGAGCCCATAAATCCTTGCTCTGTGTGAGTCCTTATTTTCACTAATAGCACCACTGAAGTCATCAAGACTGTTTACATGAATAGGATCAGGAGTAATTCTAGTTGGGTCTAATTAGTTACACCAATTTAAGTGAAAGCAGCATCCATCCCTTGTTTTGCAGAGGACGTTGGGATGAAAAATGCTAACGCAGAGTACGAACCCACATGGTTGTGTATGGTTAAAGGATATTGTTGTCTGGCATTTTTCACAAAGAACAATCATTAGTACAAGTTGGAAAAATATAGGGTTTGGGGCTGCATTTTCCCTGCAATTTAATATTACTTGGTATTGGTTAGAAATAAATTGTTACAGACTCCCTTTGAATTCCTTTAGGGTAAATATTTATCACATGTAACATTTCCTCAATATTCTGAATTTTCAATACAATTAGCTTCACTGCAGGTTATTTACTCCCAAGTCAGAATTCAAGGAAAAGCCTCCAAGTGTATTTTGAGCTGAGCTATTCATCAGAAGTCCATCGTGATTTTGTTCAAAGTGAAGCAAAAGCTGTGGGAGATTTTCGAGCCGGGGAACTGCATTTGCAAGATGCATAAAACTAATGGTGTACACAAAGTGTCTTGTTTTTCCTCCTTTCTGTGGGGGGTGTTTGAAATGCTCATTACTTGGTCCAAAGTGGGATGTTGGCGGTGAGATGATGACGGGGGGGAAGCGCAGCGCTGTGAATCCCTGGCAGAAGGCTGGAGCCATTTACAGTCTGCCCACCCCGGTGGCAGTTCCTGACTGGGTGAACACCCTGGGGTGCCCAGGAGCTGCTGGGAGCACCCCCGGGCCGGGGGAGGTGGGTGCAGGGGGCAGGGGGTGCCACAGGTACCTCCGGGATGTTGAAACCACTGCACTCCTTCCACCTGGGAAATCCCCCCGAACCACAGACACTCAGCTCACCTGGCTCTGGTTGAACATCTCTGACATTTGTTCCATTGCTGATAATCTGTGAGCCTTCCAATGCCTTCGGGCTCTTCTCTAACAACTTGTTAGTGAAACCACTTTCTTCTAGAGACCTGATCCTGTCGGGTTAATCCTATTTAATCACAAGCTTTACGTGTTCTCAAAAGAGAAATGAGTGCAGTTTGCCTGAAGCCGGGGTCAGGTTGTCTCCTCCCAGCGCTGAGGAGCAGCGTGTTCATTGGGATGCAGTTCCCCATCACAATCTCCTGGTGGTAAAGTTGGTGTAGGAGCTTCCAGCCTTTCCCAGGTGTAGTCTGGTGCCCTTTCCTGGGCTGTACTCTGCGCTGGCTCAGCAAAATGAGTCAGGATAAGCTGGGGCATGAAGAAAACAAAAGAATAATTCAACTTAACCAATGGAAATCCTCAAGGGAAGGGACAGGATCCTTGGGGGCTGGGGAGGCCTTATGACCAGGAGGGAATTTCATGGGGACATTGTCAAAGGCTGTGTTCCACTCGCTGAGATTTGTAATGAAATTCAGCCTGTTCCTGGACTGCAGTTGAAGATGGTCTGTAGACTTCAGAGGCATGCCTTCAAATCACGCCAGTGTCAGTTGGTTTGGGTTTTTTACTTTAAAGCCACCATATACAGCATCTGCTGATGCGGTTTGTAATCACCTCAAGCTCATTTAAGTTGAACTATTCAGCAAAGAGATTAATTTATACTTCATCCATAATATAACTTCTTCTGGGAATAAAAGCTGGAGAGGATGATGGACAGCATGAAATTTCTCATTACTTGGTTTTAGAAGGGACAAGCCAAAACATTAAAATGCTCCAAACAATTCAGGATATTTTAAAGCTTTCTAAAAGCTTTTTCCTTTTGTTTTTTTTTTTTTTTTTTTTTAAATATGTTTCATTGTAGGGAACTTCAAAGAGTACATTTGATCTGCTGGTATGGTTTTGACTGTATCCACCAGGAGTTCACTTAAGCCAAGCAGTGAAACAATAATGTATGTTGTACAGCTGAAATGAAAATTAACCTAATGTACAGTATTTGCTGCCTTGCACAGCTGAAATGAACTCCTGGTGGACAGGGAAAAAAATGCTGGCAGATCAAATACACCTTTTGAAGTTTATTATAATAAAATGAAATAAAGCCGCCAAGGGAAGCATTTGCAAAAAAGAAAGGCTTAGGAGGACTACAGCTGTTGTATACTGCTCTGGTCTTTTTTTTTTTTTTTTTTTTCTTTTTTTTTTTTTTTTTTAATTGCATTTACTAAAGCCCCAGTCCAGAGCCCACTGAAGCCATTGTGAGTCTTCCCATTAGCTGTTCTGGACCCTGGGATCAGATTGCTGGGACCAGCCTGGCCACCTTCCACCAAAAACCACAGGCTTTCCTGGGAGCCCCAGTGACTCTGCCCACGTGTGGCCTGAATGATCCACCAGAACCCGATGTCTGGCTAAAAAGGCAATTTTCTTGGAAGGATTTTTCATCTAGAGAATTGTGGTATCATAATTTTCAGTTAGCATTTTGCTCCCTCTGAATAAATCCCTCTCCTCCATCCTTTACTCCTGATAAATACAGTCACAGTAGTCCTGGTTTTAATCAGGAGATTAAAAGTGTCCATGCTTCAACTAGCATGGTGAGCCCCCTTTGCTGGGGAAGATTAAGCCCTGCAGAGGTTAGCCTGTTTCCATAAGCAAAAAGAATTTTTTTTATTAACATCAGTAGATTAAATAAAATTGCCTGTTTGGGGACCTTTTCCCTCTCTTTTTCCCTGAAAGGTGATTAGCATGTCCTGAGAAGTGTCAGTCAAACCTACAGGAGCATAAAGTCCTCGGCAGTGCCCCCGTGGCCTCTCCAGGCAGTGCTGGAGGATCAGACCCAGCCCTGTGAGCCCTTGCCAGGGAAGTGGGTGCCATTTCCTCCTCCCTGCCAGCTAGGAGGAACTCCAAAACCAGACGAACATTGTCTTCTCTTTTCTCCCTTATTTCAGGGAAACAATAAAAGCAGCCCTGGGCATTTATATGCATCCCCCGTGACTCTGGTGGCTCTGCTGGTGCATCCATTGGTTTGCTTTGACAGGGGGAGGCTGTTCTGACACAGGCCCTGCCCGACAGGAGGGTGTTGTGCATCCCAGGACAGCAGAGCTCCCCAGTGCACACCAGCACTGGGGTCACTGGGACAGCCAGCAGCACCAGCCTGGGAGCCCTGAGGGAGCCAGAGGCAATCAGGGACCCAGTCCAGCCCGAATTCCCTGTTTCCACATAGGGCTGGTTGGGTGAGCTTGGGGAAATCTCACCTTGCAGTGGGGGTTGCTGTGGGACCTCAGTCCTGCTTGTGGGACCTCTGTTTGCTTTGGTGCTTTTGAGCAGAAGGACCCAGGAGTCTCAGCCAAGCCAGGGTGTGTTTGTGCAGGACCCTGGGTGTCTGCACGGACTGTACAGAATAAATGGGTGTGTGCCTATGGGTCTTGTGGCCCCTGAAACTCTTCACACACAGAGCTGCAGCCCGGGGAGATGAGGAGCTGCCGTGGCTCTGTTTGCAGAGCTGGTTTGGGCACGGGACCTCAGCCTGTCAGAAATTCAGGCCAGATCTTGTCTCAGGCCAGCCTCTAATCAGGGCACTGTCATGTGCAGGACCAGGTCCTCTGCTTTACTGTTACAGAACTTGATCCCATAAACCCTTCCGTGGGTGGGGGAGTAATCTGTGCTTATGGGATTAGTCACTCTGAAAGCACTCCTGTGTAAATAAAGTGTACTCACAAGAGCAAGGCTTTAGCAGCAGTTCAGTTCTCTGTGTAGAAAAGCTGTGATGCTGCAGCAGGCAGCACCCTCCGGATTCTGCCCAATGGGTTTTTTCTCTGCCAGCCTCTGATGGTAACGGGTGGCAAACTGGGAATTTTGTGGATCTTAAATTTGTATTTGTTCGACAGCCCAGGCATTGTCTGTGCATTCCCCTCCCCTCCTCCCGGAGCAGTGGGCATCCCCAGAAAGTGAAAACGGAATGAACTGATTGCTTAACCTCTCCTGACTCTACCCTGGTGGTAGATCATTAATGGTGTAGAAAACGAGGGCCAGCGCTGGCAGCACAGGGTGGGGTGTGTGTGCATCTTTAAGAGATTTATGTGGAGGTCTGAGATGAGGAGACAGCACTGTGGTACATCATCATGCAGGAGACATCAGAGACGTTCTTCTTCGCTTGGATGCATTATCATAAAAAGTGATTTAGACTAGAGCTGATTGATGCAAATGGTCCTCTGTTCTTTCCTATCATTAGCGGCCTCTTTCAGTGGCCAGAGGCAGTGATTAAAGCTGTCATTTGGAGCTGCTCATTAAAGACAAGCACCCGAGTAGCGGGAGGAAAAAAGGTTGAAGAAGCATGATTTTATTTCTTTCCCCCCACACCCCTTCCTTAAAAAAAAAAAAGGGCATTATCCTTTTTCCAGTTCTGGCTCCACAGGAAAAGTCTCTGTTTGATGTGAGAATGCAGGTGGCTTAAAAAATAACATCAGAACTACGTTATTGTCACTTAGTATTTTGAGGAGAGCGCAGCAGAGTGTTGAGATGATCATTATAAAAGTATCACTGGGTGTATTTGTTATGGAATAACCTGATAAAATACTAAACATCATTATTCACACAAGCCAGCGACTGCCACACAGAAATTGTGCCGGGCTGTAATGACTGTTCTTTTGAGGCTGGCTGGGAAGGATGAGCAGAGGCAGATGCAGAGATGCTGGATGGTGATCAGGTTTGACATGCTTCATCATAACAGATTTGCCTCTTCAGAGTTTAGATTCTTCAGGGCAAGGACTTTGTTTCCCTGCAGATGCACGCAGAGTGTCACACAGCAGAGCCAGGAGCTTGAGTGGGACTTCTGGCCATCATCACGAGTGAGAAATCAGGGCAAGTTGTTGTTAAATAAATGGCTCGTAGTGGTAGCTCTGTATAACCACGGACCGTGCAAGTCATCCATAAAATTGTCCAGGGTGCAGAGCTGGAGCTGAGGATGCAGCTGAGGATTGCCAGGGGCTGCTGGGGGTCTCTGCTCCGTGCCCGTGCCCGGGGCTGCTCCGGGGCCATCACTGTGTGCCAGGCTGAGGGACGCTGGCACTGAGTGAGCCCAGCCGGGCACAGGGGTGAGGAGGGACACAAGGACAGGGATTAGGAGCAGCTGAGGATTGTCAGGGCTGCTGGGGGTCTCTGCTCCATGCCCGTGCCTGCTCCGGGGCCATCACTGTGTGCCAGGCTGAGGGACACGCTCCTCCTGGCATTGAATGAGCCCAGCCGGGCACAGCCGGGGTGAGGAGGGACACAAGGACAGGGATTAGGAGCGGCTGAGGATTGCCAGGGGCTGCTGGGGGTCTCTGCTCCATGCCCGTGCCTGGGGCTGCTCCGGGGCCATCACTGTGTGCCAGGCTGAGGGACGCGCTCCTCCTGGCACTGAGTGAGCCCAGCCGGGCACAGGGGTGAGGAGGGACACAAGGACAGGGATTAGGACAGGGGATTGCCAGGAGCTACAGATGCCGTGCTGGAGCCCTCCTCCTGGCACTGAATGGCCCCGGGCAGGGGGACACAAGGACAGGGATTAGGCGCTGCTGTCGGGTTTTTAAAGAGGTCACAGCCGGAGAAGCTCCCTAAGTGCTTTTAGGCCAGGCTAATAGGAGATGCTGAGGAATGACTGAGGGGAAGTTATGATGATAGTGAAGGAGTAATTTAGCATATTAGGGGAAATATGTCAAACCACACTGATTGCTATAAATACAGCCTTCTTCTTTCAGAATCTGGCTGTGCCCCAAGGATTTTCCTATGAAATTATGGAAGTGCAGCTTACTTATTACTGGCTGACTTTCACACCACCATTGTGCCTTCTTTTTCGGTCATGCGCTGAACACTAAACTGGTACCTTTCCCAATGTGCTCGTTTTTCTTCTAGAAGAAACAATGTTGTGACTCCAGAGCGGTGGTGGCATCCTTAAAGCCGAGTTTATTCCTCAGGAGAGCCCTCCTGCTCAGAGATGTCCCGGATGGGGCAGGTTGCAGGGGGTCCGTGGGGCATGGGAAGGGAACGAGCTCAGGTGCTCAGGCCCGAGTGCTCAGGGAGGGAGAGGGGGCAATGCTGGGCTCAGCTTGGCCCGAGCAGGCAGCCGAGGCAGGAAGCAGAGCTGGCTGAAGGGAGCTGCCAACAGCCAGTTCGGGATTCACCTGAGATTTTTAACAGCTAGTTTTTCCAAACTGGGCCAAATTGCTTCCAACAGAGCCTACTTCTGCTTGTCTGCTCAAATGTGATGTTGCTCTCACTGCAGTCATTACATTTTATACGTTAGATACATTATATTTTCATGTATATCCTCCTAATACTCAAATAATCCATACTGTACTGACAATGGGAATAAATTCTTCGGCATTAAACTGCCAGAAAAAGTGAGTGCTTTGTGTGTCATCACCCAGGTTTTGGGTGCAATTGATCTGAACAAGGATTTTGATTTTGGAAAATGCTCTGCTATTTTTCTCCTGGAATTCACTTTGGACAGCAAAGACATCTAATATGAGGGAGGAGAAGGGCAATTGTGTTAGCAGAGTTAAAGATTACTGTAATTTTAGACCATTTTCTCCTCCTTATGCATCAAACCCAAGTGGCCAACAATTAGAAAAGAGCAACATTTCCAAAAGAATTTCCTTTACCTTTGTTTCAGTTTTCCTTTAAGCCAACTTAGAGATTCTGTGCATTTATCTTTCTTTCCTCATTCTTTCTCTTTCTTGTGGCTATTGATCCTATCTGTGCAGCTGCAGCTCTGCTCTGGGGCTTGCCTGCAGAAGCTGAGGCTGCCCCTGGATCCCTGGCAGTGCCCGAGGCCGGGTTGGATGGGGCCTGGAGCAGCCTGGGATGGTGGAAGGTGTCCCTGCCATGGCAGGGGTGGCACTGGATGGGCTCTACGGCCCCTCCAACCCAAACATTCTGTGATCACTGAGGTGGGACACAGCCCCGCTGCAGGGAGGCCATGGGTGTGATTTGTGGGACACCAGGAGTGGGAAATGTTGGCTGCAGGAGGGTGGGACCCTCACAACCAGAGCATCCGTGTCCTGTGTGACACGGGTGACACATCTGGCTTTCACCAGCAGGAAAACCTCCATGGCTGAGTCTGTGTCATGTTTGCAATGATAATTTCTCCGTGTAACAAACAAGCGGTGTTAATGACAGCAGGCTAAGATGAACACTTGCCTCTTTGCATCTGTTTTGCAGGGATCCAGGTTGAGTCTCTTGACTCTTTAGTGCCTTTGCACGGTGTTTTTGACTCTTGCATTCAGAACGGGCTGCACAGCAGAGCTTTTGGTGGAGCTGCTTTTGCACCAATGCCAGTGTTGATTCTGCGGGCTGTGGATGGTGCCGTGTGAGCACGTGGCACTGCCAGCAAGGCTGGTCCCCACCTCGCCAGGCTCCCTGTCTGTTGGCAGTGCTGCCATCAGCCCCACAGCTCACTCCCAGCATCCAGGGGACTGGAGCTGTGCAAAAGCCTATTGACTTTGAAGTTAGTCCCAAAGAAAACAGCACTTTGGCCCCATGCTGGCCTGGATTTAGCTCAGGAGCTTGGAAGGCACCAGTTCAGGCAGAAAGGGCAAAGAGCATGTTAGAACAAGTGTGAAGATAATTTAAAATTTCATTTTGTTTCATGTGTTTTTACCAGAGAGCAGCTTAGCAACTCTCAGGTCAAGAGAGCATTTTGAAAGTATTGATTAATATTGTTAATAAAACAGTTAGAGTTGCTAAATGAGGCTCAGGCTGGGAGAGCAGTGTATAGATGTACACGTGCAGCATAATCTATAAGTGTATTATTATTATTATTATTATGTATGTGTAGCCTGTGAGTTCTATCTTGCTGTCTCAGTACAGTTGTGTATAGAGACACCTGAGAACACCTTCAGAAAAACACAGTGATGTAAAAACTTCTGGATCCTAAACCACAACATTCTGCTCCGTTGCTGTCAAAAAATTAAATATACAATTCTCATTTTCTTCCCGATGGAGGAGCTGCAATAATTTGGGGGTAAATTAAAAATACAATCCAATCATTTCCTTGTAAAACCTGGTGCTGACATTAGCCTTTAGTTATGACATTGCAATTATCTCCATGGCAACCCGGTGTGATGTGACAGCGCAGTGGCTGCACGTTCACGTGCTCCCAGCCCAGGGAGCCAGGTTCCTGCCTGAGACATTCCCGATTTTCTCCTTCCTCGCAGTACTTTAGTGCTGGTGTAACATGGCTGCGCTCGGGGCTCGTGTGCCTGTTCAAAGAGCAGAGGGAGATTCTGTGTGTTTATATGGGAGTCTTTCAGGCATATTAAGGAGCAATATTGGATATGATCTCTTCCATTAATAAATAATTCTGAGAAAGCTCATACATGAATAGAGCACTTCCAGGCCATTATGCACAGGAATACATTATCAGTGTGCCTCTTGGTTAACTCTGAAGCCTGTTCTTTGTCAAACACATTTGGTGTCTCCTGAAGCCACAGGACAGCCCCGAGCAGAACAGAGTGAAAAATAATTATTGTGGGTTGGAAGGCCTGAAAAGGCTAAAGAGGCACAACCCAAAACCTGTTCCTACTTTTAGTTTGGACTGTGTTTTACACGCCTTGGTTCCTTGTCTGTCCACAGACTCCCCAGTGACGGTCTCTCAGTCTTTCCTAGGATCCCCAGCTCCTGTGTTTTCATTTGCAGTCTTCTGTTGGGTTTATGATCCTCGCCTGCCTCCCCAAGCTGAGATTACACAGCGAGGTCCCCCCTTGGGAGGCTGTGGCACTGGGACTGAGCTGAAGCCACAATCTGTCCCACGGGTTCACTTTGAGGGAAAAGAGGCCCTCTGGCATGGCTGGGCTCAGCACCTTCCACATCTTCAGTCACCAAGAGAGCATTTTGAAAGTATTGATTAATATTGTTAATAAAACAGTTAGAGTTGCTAAATGAGGCTCAGGCTGGGAGAGCAGTGTATAGATGTACACGTGCAGCATAATCTATAAGTGTATTATTATTATTATTATTATGTATGTGTAGCCTGTGAGTTCTATCTTGCTGTCTCAGTACAGTTGTGTATAGAGACACCTGAGAACACCTTCAGTAAAACACAGTGATGTAAAAACTTCTGGATCCTAAACCACAACATTCTGCTCCGTTGCTGTCAAAAAATTAAATATACAATTCTCATTTTCTTCCCGATGGAGGAGCTGCAATAATTTGGGGGTAAATTAAAAATACAATCCAATCATTTCCTTGTAAAACCTGGTGCTGACATTAGCCTTTAGTTATGACATTGCAATTATCTCCATGGCAACCCGGTGTGATGTGACAGCGCAGTGGCTGCACGTTCACGTGCTCCCAGCCCAGGGAGCCAGGTTCCTGCCTGAGACATTCCTGATTTTCTCCTTCCTCGCAGTACTTTAGTGCTGGTGTAACATGGCTGCGCTCAGGGCTCAGTGCCTGTTCAAAGAGCAGAGGGAGATTCTGTGTGTTTATATGGGAGTCTTTCAGGCATATTAAGGAGCAATATTGGATATGATCTCTTCCATTAATAAATAATTCTGAGAAAGCTCATACATGAATAGAGCACTTCCAGGCCATTATGCACAGGAATACATTATCAGTGTGCCTCTTGGTTAACTCTGAAGCCTGTTCTTTGTCAAACACATTTGGTGTTTCCTGAAGCCACAGGACAGCACCGAGCAGAACAGAGTGAAAAATAATTATTGTGGGTTGAAAGGCCTGAAAAGGCTAAAGAGGCACAACCCAAAACCTGTTCCTACTTTTAGTTTGGACTGTGTTTTACACGCCTTGGTTCCTTGTCTGTCCACAGACTCCCCAGTGACGGTCTCTCAGTCTTTCCTAGGATCCCCAGCTCCTGTGTTTTCATTTGCAGTCTTCTGTTGGGTTTATGATCCTCGCCTGCCTCCCCAAGCTGAGATTACACAGCGAGGTCCCCCCTTGGGAGGCTGTGGCACTGGGACTGAGCTGAACCCACAATCTGTCCCACGGGTTCACTTTGAGGGAAGGGGGGAGGCCCTCTGGCATGGCTGGGCTCAGCACCTTCCACATCTTCAGTCACCAAAACATCAGGAGTCACGTCTGCCTCATGCTCAGTGCAGAAAGGATTTCTGAACACCAGCCCAGGGCACTTTGTCCTAGGAATGCATTGCCAGGCACGCCTCAATTTGTTTGGTAAACTTTTAAATTATCCCTATTCCCTTGGTGCAATCATGGATTGAATGGTAATGGAGCCATCCACCAGCAACTTAAATGCTCCCGTGTCTAACTGTGGACACTGCTTCACGTGGTGCTTAGGCCACCAGGTTGGAGAGGCCATTATCCACAGCTCTGTGCAAGTGATACATGCATTTATACCTAGAAACACACAGCATATATATGTGTGTACATCTAAATATATACACATAATGTGCTGCAGCACCTTCTAAGAGAACTTGATTTCTGAAAGGCATCAAGACTAAGATGTATTTCACCACCCCACTGTGCAGTGACTTTGGTGATTAAATTTCTGTGTGGCGAGATAAGACAGCATCCTGAAGGATTTATGTCCTTGTATCTCTGTAGGCTGTGAATTTGCTTTCTGCCTTAGTGAACTCTGCTGGAGGTGTTTGAGGCCTGGAGGGGGCTTTCCTTCTTGTTTTCTGGCTGTTGCACCTAATATCCTTGATTTTTGGCATGGACTGGCCCACAGGGGTGAGAGAAAGGGGCTGTGGTGCTCTGTTATCCTGGTGTGTGGCTCAGGGATAGGGGAAGGATCCCTGTGCAGAGTGTTTACTGGAGTTTACTTTGCTTTTTCCCAGCAAAGTGAGGCTCAGGAGCCAACAGGAGTGTGTGGGCAGTGCCCTGGGGCTGCAGGAGGGAAGGGGAGCCCGTGGAGCAATGGGCTGCATGACTGATCCTGCAGCTGCCAGCTTCCTCCTGCCTTCATCCTGCTCTCCCTCGTTCCTGCAGTGCCCTGGCACAGCTGCACCCCACGGGCACCACAGCTCTGCCCTCTCCTCTGAGGGGCACCCGGGGCTGAGCTCACACAAAGGGAGCTGGCACCCTGCAGCCTCTGAATGGCCCCGGACCTTCCCGAGCTTCTTGTGAGGCAGGAAGAGCTGGCTGGGCTCTCCTGGCACATGACACAGCTGCCTTTGATGTCAGGGAGAGGAGCGTCCCAGCCCTGGGTGCGTGAATCTGCTGAGACTCACGGGATCAGCTGCTGACCTGCCAGCGTGGGAGAATGAACAGCAAGAAGACCCTTGCCAAAGGGCAGGGAGAGAGCCAGAGAAACCATGAGGATTTGGGAAGATACTGGCCCAGAATTCAGCCACTGTTCTATCTGCAATGAGCTCAAAGCTGGACTTCATCATTGCACTTTAAAATATTTCACTTTTATGAAATATCTGAAAAAAACCGCTTTGCTGCTGGTTTTCTTCTTGGCTCGGTTATCCAGTCTTAATGCATTATTTCTTTCCTTTTTATGAGAATGAAAAAGTGACACCTTATCCTCCCGCAAAGCAAAATTGATATTTCTCAGTACTGACAAAATATCTTCATTTAAAAGGTTTGACTTTCCACCTGAGACCCCCACTAAATCTATCCACTACAACAGCTGGTGCTAGGAAAACTCTGCAAGGAACTAAAATTCCCATGTAAACATGATTGAAGCATCTCTTTACCCGGCATTCCTGGCACATTCTGAGGATGATCCTAGGTAAGGGATGGAGTAGGACTGGGTCTGTTTGTTCCTACTGCAGTTTATTGGGAGCAATCTGTGGCTTTCAAGATGCTGTTGGCCTCAGGACTGATGCCACCAACATCCCTGAAGCTTGGGCTTTGGTGGGGCTGCTCAGATCATGCAGTTATGTAGGCTTGATTCCAAACCTGCTGAGGTGTCACTGGAAATCCTCCTGTGCTTTGAATGGAGCCTGAACTTTCTGCAGATCAGCTTTTCCAGCATCTGTTGTGCTGCAGAATGGCTCCTCACCCACGGGCCTTGCAGGCAGCATCTCCCTGCTCCTCCTGCACTCTGACTGCATAGAGAGCCATTTAGGTTGGCTTAAGGTTTAAGTTGCTGTATTAATTCTCTCCTGACCCTCGTTAGCCGAAAGGAAAAAACAATTCTGAAAGGGTTTGATTTCCTAATATTGTATCTTCTGTATCTGCAGTGCCTGTTGTGGCCTATTAAGAATTAAACTGAGATCACTAAACTCATTTCATTTATGCCTTGGGCCTCATTCAAACCCTGGTTTCCCAGCAAAGTAAGGCCAATGGATTAACGTTTCACCTAGCTCAATGGAGTGGTTTTCATCTCTTTTAATGCCTTTGGCATTAAGGAAAAAAAAAAAGGACGATGCTTTGACTGCACCAGAGCGTTTTGTTAGTGCTCTGGCAGTGCCTTTACTGGGATTATTTTGTACTGTGCTGGGCTTTATCCCACTTCCAGTGGGAGGAGAGGAGTGGCAGGAACGTTTATTGCATCTTTATGTTGTTAAGCAGTTTGTCTGGCCACAAAATTTTTTTTTTTTTTAAGGGATTTGGGTGTCTCTCTTTAAAAGGCAGCCTGGTCCTCGCTGGCCAGGCCCAGCAGCCTTGGCTGCTGTCAGACAAATTACAGTATGGGTGAAGCTGTGATATCAACATGTGCGACTTGATCTTTTCTAATGGGGGCACCACGGGGGTTTCTGCCTGCCCCACTGAGCCTAATGTTCTGTAAGGAAAAACAGAGCCAGCACTAAAGGACATTTCTAATGGGCTGCAGCTTAACCCTTTGCTAGCTGCGTGCCTGGCTCCAGTGTCATGGTCTTTAGGGAAGTGTTTAGGGAATCCCACAGGATCTGACTTTGCTTATCCTCAACGTACTCCATCATGATACCTGGGCAAAGGCTGTTCTGGAAGGACATGGCTGTGCCTCCTCCCCCTCCTCTTCCCCTCAGCTCATAATTAAACCAAATGGTTACAAACTCTCTGGTGAAGGGAGCTCTGTAATTATAACAACAAAATAGCCTGTAAATTGGAGCTGTCTACTTCTCTATATTAAAAACAGCTTTATGTACAAGTGTGGCTATTTATTTTGACCTTTCATAATAATTAGCTTCCTAGGGATAAAGAGTTAGACATTTATGAATTCAGCACTGCAGAACTGCAAAGGTGAAGACCCTTCTGGAAATGGGGGAGTTCTGCAGATTTATTCGGGGTTTATTTTTGTGGGCATTTGATCGTGTCCTTTTTTATTTCATTAACAAAATGAAATCTAAGCATGAATTCTGCAGGGCCTGAGGGCTTCCACAGGGCTCTCTTTCCCCTGTGTGCCTCCTTCACCATCTCAAAGTGCTCCTTGGGAGGGTATGTGAGGCTCTGGAGACAGGGCAGCAACAACTGCTGCTCTGCAGAGAGAGAAACCATCCTGGCCACAGCCACCAGGGAAAGGCTGGCCTGTTCAGGCTGCCCGGAGAAGCTGTGGCTGCCCCATCCTGGAAGTGTCCAAGGCCAGGCTGGATGGGGCTGGCAGCAACAGGAATCCCTGTTCCACTGGGAGAGTGGAGAGTGTCCCTTCACATGGCAGGGGTGGGACTGGATGGGCTTTAAGGTCCCTTCCAACCCCAACAGTCCAGGATTTTTTGATTTTGCTGAAAACCTCAGCCCTAGGGCACCTTGGTCCTGTTATTCTGCTCCCAGTCATTGTTCCTTAACTTCCTTAACTTTTACCTTGCCTCACTTTGCACACAGTCAGTGGTCCAGAAGCATGGGGTGCAGGAAGTTGCATGCCTGTGAAGCCTTTCACTGGATAGAATATTGCAGTATCCATTTATTATTAATTGTCATTAGCACTAAAAAGCCATGAAAGCTCTTAGCATCTTGTTTACTTCATGCAGCTCATACTGAGGACTCCTCTCTAGCTCTTGAGATGGTGCAGTAGTTGTAAATAGAGCTTAAGAAGCAATAAAACCTCCTTTCACTGCTGTGTGCCACTTTTGGAGGCAGCCGCTTGTCTCCTGTGCTGGTGTTGGCCAGGATGGGGTAGGAAGGAGCAGTGGGGTTTCTTCCATGAAATGCATGATTAGAGCCTGTGCCAAAACCTCAGAGGAGAGTATTTCCACTCCTTGGCTGGCTCTCATGAGGCCCAGGTAATGAGGATCTGAGAGCACACCCACCAGCCTTCCTATTCCATCTTGTTGTGTACAGTTCAGTTCCTGCCCATTGGTCCTTGGGCCAGGAAATTCCATGTCCTTTTGGGGTTTTTTTTTTTTCCTGTAGGTTTTGTTGCATTCTGAGAATTCATTTCTCATCAAAAGTCACGTTGCCAACAAAACACACAGCGGGTTTGGATTCATGCTTGGGTTGATTTCAGGACGTGGCAAAGGGGATTTTTACCACGGAGGGGACAGTGACAGTGCCACCACAGGTACCACATGCTCATCTTGCAGGGCTTTTCTCATCATTAGTTTAGACCTTTGAGCTCCTGGCAGGGAGAGGCAGTGTCCGTAGCCCCTGCCGCTCTGTGGAGATGCACACCGTGCAATGAGTTTGTACAGGGCTCCTCAAGAGAAGCTTTAGGTGCAGTCATCACTTGGGGCTTACTCAGGGTTTCAGTGGGGGTAGGGAGCTCTGCCAGAGGACAGAGTGAGCTTTGCACATGCTTTGAAAATCCACTGCAGATATATGCACTGGAGGGCTAAATGAAGGCACAGGACTAAATCCAGCAGGGATCCTGCACAAACTGGAGTCATGTATTGAGGCTGAGGCCACTGAGGATCCAGTGGATGGCTAAAGATAACCCTTCCTGTGTTGCCTACACGCTCTCTGCCTTCGCACCTCACTGTTAGGGCGTGCTGGAAATACAGAGGCATGTCAAGGCTGTAGCTGCAGGATGCATAATACTGGTGGTGCATTCCTAGAACATCCCAGCAATGTTCATTTGATCCGAGTCAGGTGTAGCTCTGTGGTTACATTTCTGTCTGTTCAGCCAAAAATATGATAGAAGTTTATGTTGGCTTTCCTGCTCTCTGCTGGTGTTACATTAGCTGTGAGATGACAGATGATACTTCCCTCCAGGAAAACGTTTGCTGGGGCAAACTCACCTATAAACTTCTTTTAAACTTTGCTTTGGCAGTGTGAGTTGATACACAACCAGCACTTCAAGTTTGAAGGCTGCAGGGCTTTTCCCCAGGCAATTGCCCCCCTCAAATTTGGTTTATTGTGCAATCAAACCACAATCTTAGTGCCTGTCAGTGCAGAGAACTGTGGGTTTCTTGCACCTATGCAAACACCTTGTATCTGCTTGCACTGGAGCAAGGCCACCCTAAGCACGCTGTCCTTTGTTTTACAAGGAATAAAAGTGGTTAATGTTGCCAGCTGACCACTAACAGGAACAGATTGGTGTTTAAAGTTTACAAACACCATAGCAGGGATGGTTGATGGTGCTGCAAGGACAAAAGGGGTAACATTCCTATAAAGGAAAGTAGCATCCGAATCCCCATCAACTGAAGGAAAAGGTCATCATGGAAAATCTGATGAAAATTATGAGAAACTGTTCTAAGGAAGTAAGAAGTTCTCCATTTCCTATGGAGCAGCACTCGGACCTTGTCGTGGAGCAGAGCTGCCCAGCTGAACTGGGGCTTTGTCAGCTCTGCACTGTGTCATTGTCATGGCGAGCTCAGAGCTGTGGCTTTGACAGCAGGCATCAAAGAAAACAACGGAAATGTCTGTGTATATATGTGACACAAAGTGAGAGGTGCCAGGCTTTCCGTGGCCCATTTTGCTGGGCTGCCCTTGCCCACACCACTGCTCTTGGCTTTTGCTCTGCACCCAGCGAGAGCTCAGGGAGCAGCAGCCCTGGCTTTGGGGCTTGGCGTCTGTTACTCTGAGATCCTGAAACATTAGCTCCTGGCAATTAATATAATTACGTCATTAATGTCACACCCCTGATGTTACTGTGTGTCAGAGTCAGACAATTGCAGTGTTGTGATTTCTTAGTTATGTAAAAGGCGATTAAGGCAATTAAGTGGGTGATTAAAGCTGCTCAGTCAGAGGTGCTGACTGATGCTATTACCAAGCAGCAGCACTGGTGTATAATAACAGTGATGGAAAGTACCTCCAGCAGCAGGGACTTGCTTGTTGGGGGCCTAGGGGATCTTCAGTGAGCCATCCCACACCCCCTCATCCCCACCACTCTCAGCCATGGTGATTTACTGAAAGGTGTTGAGAAATGAGCACATACTGCATCAACCACATGGTTAAATAAAAAGCTTCAATGTTCCCTTTGAAATGAGCATTATTGGCTTTATTTAATTAAATATGGATTTACACTATAAATATTGGAGCTCATAGAGCCCATATTTCAATTAATGGATCATTTGTATGTCATGCTCGCTTTGTAATTACTGGAATGTGAAAATACAATGAATTGAAATGATTTCCCCTCCTCTTCAAATAAATCTGAGCAAGAATCAGATAGAAACTGTTTTCCTACCCAGAAGTGTGTGGGGATGTGGCTGCACCCAGCACAGCCACACGGGTTCCAGGCACAAGAGGGGATTTTTAACAGGTTATTGCAGGAAGAGCATGTGGGGTGTGTGAGACATCTGTCTTGATACTGTCAGCAGTGCTTCTGTGGGACAGAAAGCTGCCTACATGTGAAGTGTTTTACTCCCAGGGTGACTCTGGCTGTTAAGTTGACAAATACAATGTACCATTTGGTGCAAATGATGGAGCTTTGCTGGGTTGTTTCTGTTCAGGACCTCAAACGAGCCTGTTCAGAAGCTGTGTTCAGCAGTGCCGTCATAAACTGTTTGATGGAGAGTTGTGGGGTAAGGACTGGGTTTGGGTTTTAGTGCCCAGAGAGCAAAAAACATGGAAAATGCCATTGTTCCTTGTTTTCTGAACACTGCCCACACACATTTTTATAGTCTCCTCCTTCTGTTTGCAAGGATGTGGTATTCATTTTCCGGGGTGTTTTATGTTAAAAAGAAATATAAATAAATATGTCGGGCTTTGCATCAAACAAACCCAGTGGTAATTGAGACTGGCGAGGATCTGCTGTCAGGAAATGGGGTTTTATTATTCTCCGCTCGGCAGAAACAGCTGCCCTGGCCCGGGCCCTCTCCTGCTCCTCCTGGTCCCTGTCCCAGCAGGCAGATGGCAGCCAGCAGTGCCCGGCCACCACTGCCCAGCCAGCCAAAGGTGGCTCCGAGGGCCTGGCCTGAGCTGCCATGGCATACATAATTCCGTCAGAAAATATCCAAGGGTGGAAATCATTGTTCTCCGAACTAGCTGAGCTGGAGCCAGAGCAGAAATACTAAAGTCAGTTGTGCCTTTGAGCTGCCTATAACAGCGCCCTTTGGAGACCCATTTCATACCAAATTTGAAGCCTGTGTTTATTGCCCATTAAAGCAACCTTTATTTTATGGCAAATGTTGCAGTAATTGCCTTTTACGAAGAGCACTTTGTAACACACATGCACTGTTGAAAGAAAACCACTCTGGTATTGTCTATCGGGACTTAATGGCGCAATTAATTTTACTCCATCTGTTCCTGAGACTTTAAAGGAAAATGGATTTTTTTTTTGAGCGCACTTTAATGAAGAAGATAAAGCGGCCCGGCTGGTGTCCCACAGGCTCAGCGCAGTAAGTTCAGATTATTGCTCAGTCTGTCAGAATGGGCTGCTCCCCTCGGCAGCCGCGCAGCCAGCAGCCCGCGCTGGCCCCTCGCCGCGCCATTCCTGATGACAAACTGCCAGCCGGCTCCCACAAAAGCGCGATTAAAATGTCAGCACAGGATGACGAAGGGGCCAAGAGGGTCCTCGGAGACAAACTGTGTTGGGTATGAGTTAATACTTCACCGCAGTGCGAGGCTGGGCTGCTGCTGCTTCAGGGAAGTGCGAGCAGAGCCGTACAAAGGGCTGGTGTGAGCACACGGATACACCTCGTGCCGCAGCTGGAGCTCTGGCACGGCCCCGCCGGCCGCCGCGGATTTATACCGGCTGAGGGGCTGCCAGGCCAGCCGAGCTGCTTGATTTTATATCTACCAGCCCATACTGCACCGCAAATGGAGCTGCAGGATTCGTTTCCCTTCCCTGGGCCTGCCATGTGCGGAGGCGCTGGAGAGGGGCAGGGATGCTGTGGGATGGCGGCGGGAGCTGGCCGCGCTGCCGCGGGCGGGAGGGGGTGCTTGGCAAAGGGGCTGAGGATGGAGGGTGTGCAGCGGAGCCTGGAGCACAGAGGCCCCGCGGCTGAGCCTCCTGGGGCTGGGGCTGTGGTTGGGGTCAGAGTCCCTGTTCTGCCGCGGCCAGGCCAGCCCCACGGAGGGCTGGAGGTGTGGGCTTGGTGTTCTGGGCCGGGGGTGACCGAGGCTCCCCGTCCGCCAGCCCCGAGCATGGCGGGGCCGCTCACCGGTTCGGCCCCACCGGCACCAGGGGATGCAGGGGATGCAGAGCCCCGTTAGTGCTGCTGGGCCGCGGCTCCTCGGAGAACGAGTGACCCGAGCCCGTGTTGGGAGAGCTGAGGCTGTCACACCAGGCCGCTGTCCCCGGTGTCCTCCGGCCGGGCTCGGCCCGCGTCCCCTCACGGGGAAGGGCGATCCCGGTGCCGGTTCATCGGCGCGGCCTCAGCCCTCGCCAGTGTTTGCTGACTTGCGAGGGGGTAGGACCCACTTTGTCACTGCAGTTTAATTCCCCGAGAGCCCTCCTGAGTAGTTTCTGGGGGTGAGAGAGTGACAAAAGCCTGTAATGAAAAGGAGAGGAGATTGTCAGCGCTGGCATCCCGCTGGGAGCGATCTGCGCTCCTCCTGGGCAGCAGGTGGGAGCCGCGCCATTGTCCCTAATGGTTATTAGCCAGCGATGAGCAGGACAAATGTGGGGTCACCTCTCCCGCTGGCAGGGCAGCAGTTGCAGGATTTAAAGCCCCTAGGAGAGGAAGAAATGACATGGTTAGTACCTACAGCTCAGGATGTGACCTGCTCACTTTTAAATGATCTGTTAGACTTCGGGGGAGGGACAGCGGAGGACTGCTAGAGCAAGTTGAATTCAAAATATATTGCCTACTTGAATTAAATGCAATCAGAGACATTCACTGATATCATAATGGCTCTTGAATAATCAGCGCAAGACATAGCACTGGGCTATTGACTATTTAAAGCAAGATCCAGCAAGACAGCGATTGCAGCGAGCTGCCTTTGGCGACGGGTGGGTTTTGTTTCCAATGCCATGTGCTGATTCCCAATGAAGATTTAAAGCCAGGGATACAAAACAGGAAGCCTTTACATTTCCAATAAAACTTGCTTCCTTCTTGCTGTTCATGTTCAATTGAAAAAAAAATCTTCCTGGGTTTCCATGCTCCTTTCAGATTTACTTCATCCCACCTCTCCAATGTGCTCATCTGTGTCATCTCACCCCCTCCTTGCTCCTCGCAGCCCCTCTTCCTCCCTCCCTCCCCTTGGAGCTTTCCATGGTTGGGGATTGATCTTTCTCTTGTGCCCATTTAACTGGAACAGCTCTCTCTCCTCTCCCCTGAGCCACTTCCTTGCCTCGGGTCACCCCTTAAAAAATACTGATTTGCTGTTCTCTGCTTCCCGTGCTAAATGCTGCATTATTACACCTTGCCCCGCTAGTTCCAATTTCCTATTTTTGCCTTGTCATTACGAGCCTGCATGAGTTTGTTCCTTATTGCTATTAAGTTTCAGGGTTTTTCAGACTCACCTTTGCCTCCGTGCGCGGCCTGCCCTGTGTGGGAGCTGCTGACCCAGATGTGTGCAGGAGACGGAGCGGTGCCGTTAATGGCTGCACGGCGTGCTCACCCCCGGAGCTCCAGGCACTTTACCAGCAGGAGCGGGGGCTCAGGGCATCCCGTGGGGGGAGCCTGTTGGGTTCCAGCTGGATGAGCTGAGCACAGGCTGTGCAAACATCTCAGAGAGATGGGCCAGCCTTGGGAAGCACAGGGCTTGCACTGCTGTGGCCACAAGCAAGGCTCCTCTCCCTGCCGCTGCAGAGCAGTTTGTGGTGCTTTCTTCAAGGGATTTGTACGAAACTAAATTGTATTGTATCGGATTAGGGCTCCATAAGTTTACTGTTTGCAGTGCAGCATACATCTGTTCCCCCAGTAATCTCCCCTTGGATGGGACCCGCGTTTATTCTGTGAGCTGCTTCAACAGGAAAATAAATGTGCCCGTATCAGTGTGTTATTGAGGGAGTAAAGGGATGCAGCTGGTCCCCAGCTCATTCAGCAAACCTGTGCTGTGACTTACAGCTCTGTGCTGTGCACACTGTGCCACCAGCTCTCCTCAGCACTGCCTGTTAATGGCCAGGCTTATGAGTAGGTTCAGTCAGGGCAAGATTCCTGTCTAGCACTCGGTGCTTTCCAAACCCTGTGGTAAATCCCCTTCTGAATGGAGCACTGTGCTGGCCTTTCAGGCCTGGGGAGAGGGGAGGATTGAAAGATTTGCCTTTGCATTCTGCACGGCTCGCCTGACGCAGACATATAAACCACAGGAGGTTTGTGCTTGTGTTTTCCCAGCTCATTTCCCATAGCCTGGGAAGTGATCCCTGAGTGTCAGGTGGCACGCAGGCCACTTTCCATGTCAAGGAAAGCAAAAGAAACCAGTGTGCTCCTCTGTGTGGCTAGCTCCTGTTTATCCTTTTAAGTGTTGCCTGCCCAGGAATGGAAATGGCTGTCCCCAGGTTACCCATTTGGGCTGGGATGGCGTCTCTCTAACACTGAGCTGAGCTTCAGGAGCTCTCCATCTTAGGGGTGGGGAACCTTCCAGAGCTGCAGGGTCATTTTTTCACCCTCAGTGGAGTTTTGATGTATTTCCAAAATCTATCTTTCTCCACTCGCTGGAGAAAAATTAAATGCCAAGATGGTTCTTCTTGGCAGCCCCTGGATTCAGAGAAACTTTTTGTGCCTGGTGGACGTGCCTGGCCTAGTAGATATGGCCATGGGGCAGTGAGAGGCTGCTTGGTGTCTTCATGGCAAAATTCCACATTGAGCCCTCAGAGGAGGAAAAGACTCCCTAAAATAATGCGTTCTTTTGCAGTATTAAAAAACGTTGGGCTCTCCATTTTCTTCTGATGGGCTTCAGTCACAAGTGATTCCAAGCTTTTGCTTGACCACACAAGGAGCAGAATTTCCTTTTCCTGTACTTACATGGAAGCTCAGTGTCCTGCCTGGCCCCAGGAGTCTGCAGGATTCAGAGGCTTTCCCAAAAGTGCCAGTGCCATAGAAGTTCTCTAGAGAGCTCTACACAAAGGTGGAGTTACTTGAGGCACACTCATGGCAGGAATGCAGATTAAAGATGCACTCACCTGCAAAGGTTTGGCTAACTGGAAGACAAAGCACCTCAGAACTCAGGACTCAAGGCATTAGTGATTATTTACTGTTTTACACATGTAATTTGTGGTGGGCAGGACACCCTCACTGCACTTGTTTCTTCTCCTATGTGCAGCAGTGTAATCAGAGATAAATTGGACTTGACATGAGCAGGAATGAGCCCAAACCATGGGGATGATATCAACCATTTGGCTAGATTTGAGATTTAAAATTATTTTCTTCATGTGTAAAAAAAAGGAAAGTCAAAAATCAAATGCCCTCCCTGTGACATGCTCAGGTGGTGGCAAGAGCTGTACCTGTGTTGCTGAGGAGCCCCAACAGACACAGCATGAATATCACAGTGCAAAACAGGCTGGGAAATCAACACCCAGCATTCCAGGAGGTCTGCAGGAAAGAGGACCCAGGTCAGTGAAGAAAATAGAGACAACACTAGGAAACATCTCTCCATTGCAATACACTTAAAATACCACTCTGACCCAAGGGATGTGTATAATAGCATTTTAAGACAGATCTTTGAGAGCAAACACTGAGTTTGCCCTTGTGGATGGATCAGCAGTAAACAAATGCTGTTGCTGTGAGATGGGGGTGGCAGGCGCTGGCAGTGGCCCTGTGCAGTGGGCAAAGGGGACAGGAATTCTCCCTGGCTCCTTGCAGCAGCCAGATGGTGCCCTGAAGGCCTTCCTTTGATTTCCTAAACGCCTTTGCTAGCACCTTTGCTGGTGCTAGTGAGTCCAAAATTACCACTCAGATGTACTGTGTGGTTTACAGGTAAGCCAAGCCCCACGCCCAAGCACCCATCTGCTTTCTTCAGCACACAGATTCAGATCTGAATTCACCTTTTTTTTTTTTTTTTCCAGCAGCCCCTTCTTTATGCTTGCTCCAGCCTGAGTTCTCTGCTTTAAATGTTGTTAGAACCTGGCTCTGAGTCCAGGGCTGAATTTTCTGGCCATGTCTGAAGGATGTTGGTGCTGGAGGGCTCTCCCTGCCCTGGGGTTGTGGTGCAGGGTGGTTGAAGGCATCACTGGGACTTGCAGGAGTGGTTGGCTTGGCTGTGTATGATGCAAAGTGCTGCAGGACACTCTCCCACACATCCTTCCTCCCTTCCTCTGCTTCATTCCTGCTGTCCACAGCAAAGCAGAGCTTAAGAGCTCAGCTTTCACCTGGTGATTTATCATCCGTGGGCTGTGGGGCTCCTTGAGTCTGATCACTGTCACCCTTTGGTGCCAGCAGTGACACCTGTGGCTGTGTGAAGCCAGTGAGAGCCCACACTAAACACAGGATCTTTAATCCTGAGCCTGGTTGGGATCTGATTGCTGTGACTTGTGACAGTGTCACAGAACCCCAGGCTGGCCAGGCTGGACTGGGCCCAGAGGGTCCCTGGTGGCACCTCCGTGCTCAGGCAGGGCCATCCCAGAGCACAGGGCACACACTGTGTGCACAGGGCTCTGCAGGATCCCCGCTGAGGGAGACTCCAGCCCCTCCCTGGGCAGCCTGCTCAGGGCTGGGCACTGCCCAGGGCAGTTCTGCCTCTCGGCTGCTCCCTCCCTGTGCCTGTGTCCCTTCTGTCCCTCCACCATGGTGTGAGTGACCTGGTGGGATTGGACAGACCCCCCCCAAAGGGGCAATAGGGCAGAGCAGACACAGAAACTTTGGAAGGGCTCCCTGGCAGCAAAATCCAAGGAAGGAAAGGCAAAAACCATCCAATAAATTCCACAGTCCATGCTGCCTTAAAAGGCTTGTAGTGATTTAGGCTTTTGTTAAAATTTCACCTCTTGATCTTCAAAACTCTGGCTAATGATGGAAAAGAAAAATCCAAAACCACAGACCTCTACAGAGTTTTATATATTTTTATAATAAAATAACTTTCTCATGACTTCCCTCATAATAATATTTTTAAGAAACCAGGAAGGCTGACTGGTGTTGCTGGAGTGCAGCTTTCTGCTTTAATGGGCTGCAGCTGAAACAGTTCAGAAGGCAGTGAGGGTTTGGAGCGGGGGCAGCCCAAGTTACCTTCACACCCCTGCCAAGCCCCTGGGCCCGCAGCAACTTTGGCTTGTCAGGTTGGGAGAATTTCTGCAAATGAACTTTGCAAAGAATTATGCAGGACTTGGCATTACAGTATTACACACTCGCCTGTTCTCAATCACTCACTGGAACTTATTTTGTAGTTAACCTCCATAAAGGACTGCACAACCGAGCAAAGGCCTGTCACACACACATTATTTAGAAGCCCTTATTATTATTTTATTGCCAGTCCTTGACAGCTGAGGAAAAGCCAAGCGCTTTAATCTTTCTTTCCCTTTAGTTTACAGTGTAAGAGCTGCATGTAAGATGGATTTGATTAATATGTAACAGAGATGCAATTCTCTGTAAAATGTGCTGTACTTTAGAACCCTGGAAAACAAACTGCATCACAATGGCTTAAATCTCAGTCCATTGTATTATATAGACATCATAAATAATAGAGAGCAGGCAGATATTGCTGCAGGCTTCATCTACATAACACATCTGAGCTCTCTATAATGTGTTCAACTTGTCACTTTTAGTACAGAAGAGAGGCAATAAAGCTAACAGCTGACTAAACCACATCAGCCTTGCTTCCACTTCCAGGGTGGTGAATGCTCATTAAGCAATCTTAGCTGTGACTTTTAAAATCCATAACTCTTACAAATGTAAAAAAGTTGCCACAAAAGATTAAGCGCAAAATACATGTCAAAGCATTAATTTTCTGCGTGTAGATTCCAACCACCGCAAACCTCAAATATTTCTTTCCCTTTTGTTTTATATGTGCTTTTGGTTAAAACAGATCTTCATAAAAAATATTTGTTTCCATCTGGGGCAGCAAATAACCTCTGTGATTGTAGGGAGTGAAGGAGAATTGTTTTTCATGCAGCCAGGACAGGCTGTACTTCTGCACCCCAGCAGGATTTTCACTTGGCAGGGATGTTGGCTTGTCAGCTGGGAGATGGGGATGGAATAAGTCCCTGGGCAGAGTTCAAGTGTGGCACGACCCAGAGCAAGGTGATCCCTCCCAGGGGGGAGGATGAGGGCAGACCCTGTGTTAGAGACAGGGCCAGAAGGACACTGAGGAGCCAGAGAAATGCTGGACTGGCAGGAGCTAAAGGCTGGGTGCAAAGCACAAAGGCCAAGCCCAGAGCCTGAGATCAAGCACTTTATCCTAGGAAGTGGTCTAGGACTGAAGGCAGGGTCAGGAATGTGAGGGATGAGGGATAAACGAACAACCAAGTGCCTGTGGAGCTGCTGTTCTGGACTGATGGGATTTCCTGGGCCACCCATGGGAGAAGCTCAGGGCGCAGGTGTTGCCCCCAGAGGCTTTGTGCCTCTGCCAGCCCCTTTGGTACCAGCTGTCAGGCTGGCCCCAGTGGCTCCTGTGGATGCACACATTATCCTTGGAATACCCCAGAGGCTGTGTGGGGTGGTTGGGATGCCCAGGGCAGTGTCCCAGCACCTCTGTTTGGAGATTACCAGGCATCTCCAGCAAAGTGCCTCCTTGTTCTCCACCTACTTTCAAACCACCATCAACTCCAGCCAGGTGAAGGGGAAAAGCATGTAGAAGTTGGAATTTACATTGTGTATGAGATAAATGTTTAGAAGAATGTTTGTTGTAGGCAAAAACAAATTTAAAAAAAATTTTAAAAGGTTATTAGCAAAAGGGTGTGGCCTGAAGGGTCTCTGCTGGTGTCCAGTGGCCAAGAGGTGCTTTCCCAAGAGCCAGCACAGACAAGGGGTTTCTCAGTGCTGGGGTAACCAGGAAAGCCCTGGACCTGGTAGCCAGGGGCTCCCTAGGGTTTTGTCACAATCCAGTTGTGAAAAAAGCCCAGCTGGGGCTGAGAGGGCAGCCCTGCCCTTAACCCCAGCCTGGGGAGGGTTTATCAGGCAGTTAATCTCCAGGAAAGCTAAAGGCTTTAAAGAGAGAAGTAAGTAATATATAGGCTTTGCTTTGGCTTTTTGCACAAAGGAATTTCATCTTGTGACAAAAAAAATTTGCTTCCAATTATAAGGGAAACATTTCAAGGCAAAAATGCAACTTGGAAAGCATAATCCCCCCTTGCACGTGGGTGGGTGCCAAGCTGTCCTATACAAAGGCTTTGTTTTTGTAGTGCTGAGACAAGTCTGGATTTAGAATGGAAAAGTTCTGCAAGGAGACACCCCTCCCCCCCTTTTACCCCTAATTTCCTAGCAGATATGAAAAATGCTTTCTGCAATAGAAGCAGTGGGGTTGCATACAGTCTGGGGCAGAGGTCTCTGTGGAACAAGCTGGCAGGGCTGTGAGAGGGAGTTGTTCCCAGTTTCTCCAAGAAGCTGATCCAGCCTTTTGGCCACCCCCTTCCCACGTCCTCACTGTGGTCCCTTGTCAATCAGGGACAGGGGATTGCATGGGCACCTTGCAAAAGGAGGGAGCAGAACTGAACAGGCAGCTTTATGTCTCATTAACACCCCTTCTCTGGCAATCATACCGGTTCGGTGTCTTATCTTTTACATCTTCAAGCAAAACATTAATACCTGAGGCTGATTATTCTTGAATTCTTCAAGTGTGCTGCAGTCCCCTCCTCCCCCCTAATGGCACCTGGGACTCTCAGAGGGTGTGATGCTGTCACACAAAAAGTCTTTAAGAATCTTTCACTCCAGGCTGACATCCCCACAGGATGCATTTTAGCAGTTTCAGAAGCTCTTCTTTCCCAGGGGGGTTATTAAATGTCTGTCGTGAGTATGGACTGGTATTCGCAGCATTCATTTCAGATTTAAATCGGTTTGAAAGTTCTGTGTTAGGTGGTAAAGAAAATGCAATATTATTTAGAGGCTGTGGTCATGGGAGCAAAATTGGGAGTGATGTGACAGCTAGGAGCCCTCAAAGAATCAGAGGTGAGGAAAGGGAAAGGATTGTCCCAGCAGTGTCATTCTGCTACTGAGGAAAATGATAAAAATGCCATCCTGTGTGTCATTTCCACCTGGGCAGCGTGCTGGAGAAGTGTAAGGTATGGATCTGTTCTGGCCACACAGCAGGGGAAGGAATAGGGCTGAAGAGTCAGGTAGGTCACCTCTGTCTTTCATGCCCAACATAAAACCAGAAAATTCTCTGAGTTTTTTGGTAGCTAGAAGCTATTTCTTTTATTGGAACATAAATATAACTATATTTTTTCTTTATTTTGCACTCTATGTATGCTTATCGTGCTCCTGAGAGTGTTGAATGGGGCTTCCTGTACTTGAAGAGGGAGAGCGACTTTTTAGATGGGCTGACAGTGATGGGATAAGGGGGAATGGTTTTAAACTAAAAGAGGAGAGATTTAGATTCAATGTTAGGGAGAAACTCAAACTCATGTCTCGGAGCAGGGTGAGGCCTTGGCACAGGGTGCCCAGAGAAGCTGTGACTGCCCCAGCCCTGGCAGTGCCCAAGGCCAGGATGGATGGGTTTGGAGCAGCCTGGGACAGTGGGAGGTGACCCTGCCCATGAAGGAGATGAGCTTTAAGTTCCCCTCCAACCTAAACTATTCTGGAATTCTGTGAAGGAGAATTGGTTTATTAGCTAGAAAGAAACTGGAGTACAAAAAAGATTGTAGAAGGAGGAGGTGGACAAAAAGCTGGAAAACACAGAACCAAAGTGCTTTTCTGTAAAAGAGGTATTCATTCAAATTCTCCAGTTTCCTCAGGATATGTCTATATTTCAGTGCCTTGCCATATGTTGGAATGACAGCAAAGTTTACCCTTAATATTTTTCCAGGCACTTTTATGTTAAAATGATAGATAGACTTCACACATGCTCCCAACATGCGGCGTTGGTGTGAACGCGGAGGATAGAGAGGCTGAGCGAGTGTGTGAGGCCTTTTTTTCATCGTTGCTCTGTGCTTGAATTCTCATCTTCAGCATCCACTGCATCCCAGTGTGCATCAGTGAACACCAGTGCTGTGGAATCACAGAATCATTTAGGCTTGGGTTGGTTTGTGAGTTTTTTCCTGGTTTTCCACTCTTTGCCACAGGGATTAGATTTGAACCCACACCCACGGGGGTACAGAGAGCAGTGCCTTCTGAAACATGGCCACTTTGCTTGGCTTCCCTTTGGAGGCCATCCAGGAGGAGCCTGTTAGGAAGGGTCACCAAGGGAAGAATCAAGCCTGTTAGCTTTCCACGCACAGGGTAATTGACGTGTTAGGGCTGGTACAAGATCAGCCCAGCTGTAACATTCAAATAGCCTGTCTGCAGATCGCTCACACTGTCAGGACCTCGGAGGGGACACATGTCCAGGGGCTTTTCTGCTACAGCTCTGCAGGAAGATCAGAATCAGCCATCCACAGTGCAGCCTGATACCTGCCTTTCCCTCCTCTTTATTACTATTGATCCAAAAGAGAAAATGTTTTAGCAATTCCGGACAGCTAATCAGTGTCATCTGATTCCCATCTCGGCGTGCCGGTGGAGGACAGCGTGTGGGAGCGTGTCTGTGCTCTGCCTGCTGGGGCAGAAATAGAACCCTTCGGTCTCCCAGGCTGCCAATCCAGCAGCGCTTCCTAAGTGCCAGCTTCCAGCCTCACACACAGCACTGCTGTTGGGAGGCAGAGTGGAACCAGCTCCAAAGCATCCTTTGGATGAGAGTGTTGTCTCCTGGCTCCCTGGAGGCTCCTGGCAGAGCCACTTTTGCACTGGGCAGTGCAACAAACTGCCTGCAAATAAATAAAGTGACTCGCAAACAGCAGCGATGGGGGAAAAAATGGTGCGATAACATTTGTGAGTGAATAATGTCGCTGGGGCAAATGGGATCCGACAGGAATCTTAGCTCAGCAGAGCTCCTGAACTCTTTACAGCACAGCCAGATGGCCTGGTGCAACAACAGCCTTTCAGAATTAATAACTGCTGCTCTGGAGGGAGCTTCATGCAGGAACCGTTTCGCATTTCGGCAGGAATATTTTATTTTATTTTATTTTGTTGCTGCTTTCTGGCCGCTTTGCTCTGGTTGAGGTGTCAGAAGTGCTCAAAAGGGGGTTTAAAAAAAGGAAAGATTCTTCATCTCCTTTTCCACTTTCTTCTTGTCCTCCACTCCCTCTGTGCTGCCTTCCCTCTGCCTTTGGCTTCGAACGTTGCAGCTTTTAATCTAGAAATTATGGTAACTTGTATGTGCATTTTGAGAGTATATCATTGCTGCAGTTAATTAACAGTTATTAGCGTTAGCGTACTGTGCTGTATTATATGTCACAAATCATCAAGTCTCCCTGTGCAGTTACAGCAATTAAGAACTCCATCACACCTTCTGTATAGTCATTTGGTTCTCTTCCAGGTCTTTTCAAAACTGGAAATTGCTAATCAAATCATTTCTGCTCTGTGCCTCGGTATCGTTTATTCCATTCCTAATGATGTGCGACTTTTTTTTCCTTGGCCGTTAACAGAGGCATCCATGCGTCTAACCCATTTCACACCACCGTCATGCTTTGGAGAGGCGATAATGAACTTGCAGGAGGAAGTGGAGGCTTTGCTGCTTCTCCCCCCTGCTTCTGCTTCTTTCCCCCCCCCATCCCTTTTTTTTTTTTTTTAAGCCAATGTCTTTCCTGCTGTTGGGTGATTGAATTTTGAAACTGTAAAATGCATTGACAGACTGACAAACCCAAGTTGCCAGAGCTGGAGCTATCACAGTTTAGCTTCAATTCAGAGCTCAGTGAGATTCCTGCCTGATCAATTTGTCATCCCTCTAAATGGAAACTAATTACTTCCCAGGGAAAGATTGCAGGCAAATATCACCCTTTGCATCAGCAGCCTTCTGCAGTGAGGTGGAAGCAAAGTCCAAAGGGTTTTAACTAACAGAGGAGAGCATGAACCACTTCATCTCTTGCCCCTTTCCATTGCCTGTCAGGGAGAGTTTATTTTATTCATGCTGTCAGTAAAATTGCCTTCACGTTTGCCTGGGTCGTATGTCAAGGGCATATTTCGCTTTCCAGGTCAGCTGCAAGGGAACGAACGTCATGATCCTGACAAGGATGTTTGATGTCATCTGAACACAAAGTCCTTTCTCTTATCCTGAGATTGATGATTCTGTACATGCTGAAGCCCAGGGCATCCTTCTGTGGGTTTCTGTGTCGGTTCCACTTTGCTTGGAGTCTTCCAGCAGTGTCCAAGGGCACCACAGTGTTGGGTAGGCTTGGGAAAACTTTGTCATGGAGTCCCACTCCTGGACACAAATAGCTGTGGGTGGTATGAGCTGGAGAGGAGCCATGCTGTGAGCTGTTAGGAGCTCTGGAAATACAAAGGGTCATTGCTGAGCCCTTGGGGACCTACTGACCATTCAGCAATCCCACCTCCATTTGCTAAATGGCCATACCAAGGAAGCCAGACATTGCCTTCTTGAGCCAGCTCCTCCATTCACTTTTCTTTGCCTTGATATATTCTTCTGTAAAATATGTAACAGCACAATGAGACTCTCATGGCAAGATTTTCTGAGGATTATATTGTCTTAACAAAGTACACCTGGAAGGAGTGGGTGCAGAACAATAGCTGGTACCTGCTGCAGGCAGAAGGAGCTCATTCAGAAAGCAAAAACATCTCCTGTGGGGATGTGGGTGCCTTCCCTCTCATCTCCCCTTGCCTTGGCCACCTCCATAAACAGCACTGGCCACCACAGCCTTCGCCTTCTGCTTTTGCCTCTCCAAATATTTCATTACATTATCAGACAACATGACTGAATTTAAGACTGAATTTCCCAATTTAGTTCTCTTTGTTTTACTTTAGTTGCAGCTATGTGGCTGTAAATATTGTAAAAGTAGAGTTTTGTAAGAAAAACCTGTTACAGAATAAAAGTTTCACTGATGTGGTGAGCCTTCCTGTTGCTGAGGGATCAATTTTTTTGGAAGACAGATGTATAGAAAACTTCAAGTGCAAAGCTGACATCCTTGGCTTAAGCAATCTCAGTAACAGAAAGCAGGTTCAGAAGATTGTCCCCCATGCTCGTTCTTGCGCTATTCTCTAGAAACGCATTGCTGGCTTTTCTCAGAGGCTTTTGGTCTGTTGCAGTAGCACTGCAGGAAGGAACGTACCCAGATCTCCATGTGATCCAGAGTCACAGGACCCACCATGGACTGAGGAGGGCCAGGAGAGACTCCCCAGTGAGAGATGGCAGGAGCTCTGTGTTGAGGCACGGTGGGGGACGTGAGGTTATGGAGCAGTGGGATGGGGGGTCCCTGCTCAGTGACTTCTTCCCGTGCCTGGTGTACCCACACAGGCTCTGGTGCCCACGTGCTGTAGCACTGGGAGCTGGTTGGAACCTCCCTGTGGGTCCCCAGAGCCTGCTGGGGAGCTCCTATGGACGTGCAAGTACAACAGAGTCATGGTCAGTGCCAGAGGTCTGAGCTGCAGATTCCTACAGATTGTTCCAGTTGTAAGACATTAATTTGCCACTCTGCAGAAAGGTGTTAGCTCCTTCTGAGCACTGCTGAAATGGGGGTGGAATTTGAGTCAGCCTTGTCTGGCAGTTTCCTCCTCAGGTTAATTCTTCGATATGTGAGATGTGAGAGGTCTGGGACTTGCATCCAGAAAGTGATTTGTGTCATATAAACAGCTGCAAGTGAAGAAAAAGAGGCTCTGCAAAATTACAAACTTCAAATGGATGGAGGTTACGGATGCCAGGAACCCTCTGCTGCTTTGGGGATGGGTTTGTTGGCACTGTGCTCATCTGTTGCCGTTTTTATTTCAGAAATGTAATGATGTGAAGGGCTGAAGCCTTGTCTGGTTTACATTCTTTTCTCCTAATGAATTATCACTGTTGGAAAAAACTTGGGTTTTTTGGCTTTTTTTTGGCTTTTCCCTGGAAAGATCCTGTGTATCCCCAGTGTAAGACTTGGGGTGTTGATCTGTATCCCTCCTCCAGCACACAGAGCCATGCTGATGGCAGTGACCTCAGCAGCAGCATGCTGCCACTAAAATGAGTACCAGGATCCACTGGTTTCTGTGAGATGCTGGATGTTTGAATTGTTTATGGGCTCTTGAAAAATTTATGCTTTATCATAAGCTCCCAGTAGCTCTTTGCTTGACTGCCTTGCCTGACTCCTGCTGCTCTTCAGGCTGTGCCTCAGGTGGGTTTTCTGTCCCAAAGCAGAGGGCAGTCACACCACGGGGGAGCCCGGGGCCAGGAGATGCTCACTCAGAGGAACCTGTCCCACGTGGACATGCCTCAAGCTGGCAGCTCCTACCTGAAATCACACATTCTCATGGTATTTCTCTTGACACCATGAGGGAATATGTCAAGTGAACAGCTAGGCCAGGTTCCACCTCTCCCTGCACATGTGCCATGCCTGGTGCCAGCTCCAGACAAAAGATACCAGGAGTAGTTTTCCCAAATCTTCTCCACACTGGCGAGGTCATTTTCCAAAATGTGTATCTCCTCCCCAAAACCCTTCCTGGGTTTTGCTAGCCCAGCACAACCCATGCTGAGACAAGTTTGTTTGGAGGCCAGACCTGTAATTATCATAAACCAAATCCTCAGGAACAGTTGGGCTGGCATCTGCTTTTCCTCTGAAGCATCTCCATTTAGGAGCTAGGGAAATACCTGAGTACTCTTGCTGCAGATGGACAATCCCTTGCAAATCTTTGTTTTAAAAATGAGGTACTGAGAAAATCAATAAGAGAAGCCTCTTAAGCCTTAATTTAAGACTAAGGTGTAAATTGAAAACAGGTCATTAAGACAATGCTGCCTTTATAAATGTTTGTGGTTCAGTTTGACTGACTTTGGTCTAGCTCAGGTCAAGTGGGAGCAAACTTCTGCTGAATGGGAATCAGCTGCTCTTTAGAAAAAAGTACTGTGTCCCTACAGCTTTTCCTGACACTTTAAATCCCTTGAAGTCCCCTTAAATCCCTGCAGAGAGACCTGGATAAATTAGAGATGGGCAATCACCAACTGTACAAACCTTAACAATGCCAAGTGCTGAATTCTGCACCTGGGGTGGGGCACCCCTGGCTGTGTGTATGGACTGGGGGAGGAGAGGCAGGAGAGAAGCTGCAGGAAGGGCCCTGGGGGTCCAGGTTGATGCCAGAGGGGTCAGAGCCAGCAGTGCCCTGGGGCCAGCAGGGCCATCCCTGTCCTGGGGCTCCAGCCCCAGCAGCTCCAGCCAGGCCATGAGGGATTGTCCTGCTCTGCTCTGGGCTGGGGCAGGTTGGGCACCACAGTGTGAAAAGGACATTGAACCATCAGGGAGCAGCCACAGGAGGCCACGAGGATGGGGAAGGGTCTGGAAGGGAAGCTGTGTGAGGAGCAGCTGAGGGCACTGGAATGTTCGGCTGGAGGAGGCTGAGGGGAGACTCATCACGGCTCCATCGTCCTCATGAGGGGCAGAGGAGGGGCAGACACTGATCTCTGCTCTGTGGGACAGGGACAGGACTCAGGGAGCAGCTGGAGCTGGGCCAGGGCAGGCTCAGGTTGGATTTTGGGAAAGGCTCTTCCCCCAGAGGGTGCTGGCACTGCCCAGGGAATGGGCATGGCCCCGAGGCTGCCAGAGCTCCAGGAGCTCCAGGGATGGCCAGGCCGGGATTGTTGGGGTGTCTGTTCAGGGACAGGGGCTGCACTGGATGATCCTTGGGGGTCCCTTCCCAGTCAGGATGTTCTGTGATTCTGTGAAATGCAGCAGTTAACTGTAAACTAAGTAATGTCACACAGCCACACCTGCTCAACGAGCCTCAGTTACCGTGAGCTGCCTTTTGCCATGTCATGAGCAGGACACTCACTCCAGGCTGGCTGGGCTTGCTTTTTGCCAGCCTGAGCCACCTCCAGCAGTTCAGTTGCTGAAACTGAATGGTGCTTCAAAGAGAAGCCTGTTAATGAGCTGAGCAGCTTATGGTGTGTTCCTTGTAGCTCAGGTATTTCTGCAGACACACAGGGATTTGGGACACCCAGTGTGACCTGACTGAAATGCAGGCTTGCTCTGAAAGCCCAGATGTAGCACAGCTGGATTGCTACAGCTGTACCTTTAGAGATGTGCACAATGAGCATTATTGCAACTCTGTGTGGGGTTGGGTTTTTCCTCCTATTTCATGAAATCTTTTATAAAAACAAGTACTGTATCCTCACTCCTAAATCTACTTGTATTGCTTTCTAGAATCATAGGATGATTTGGGACTGTAAAGATCAGCCATTTCCACCCCCTCCATAGGCAGGGACACTTCCCACTGTCCCAGGCTGCTCCCAGCCCTGTCCAGCCTGGCCTGGGGCACTGCCAGGGATCCAGGGGCAGCCACAGCTGCTCTGGGCACCTGTGCCAGGGCCTGCCCACCCTCACAGCCAAGGATTAGACACACCTAGGAGCTTTAAAGTCCCTTCCAAGCCAAGCTATTCTATGATTCTGTGCTTTGACATCCCCAAAGAGTGGAGAGGTTTCTATTTCAGGTTTTGTATACAGCCCAAAACAGAAGGTAATTGCAGAAAGTTGAGATGTGACCAAGGTTTGATGGCCATTGATAAGAGCACTGCACTGCCATTATTGGTCATTTATGTACAGATATCATTCAGGTATCATTACTAAACACACCAAAAGGATTGATCAGTGTCCAAAAACACTTGCCAAGTTACCAGACAAAAAGAGGCAGCAGGAGGAAGGGAAGGGTGAACTGGTTTCTCCATTTCCACTTGGGCCGTTGTGTGTTGGGTGGATTTACCCCTAGCAGAAATCCCTCGCTGTGTGCTGGTGATTCAACCTCAGAAGATCATTCTTCTTGGCTGTGTGCACTGCAGTGAAGTAATGTCCAGCGTGGCATTGCTCACACTCCTGGGAGCTCCTGTTCTAAAGGAGGGGAGGGTGGTTGTGGGCTCCAGTGGGCTTTGTAATGCTCCACTTCCAGGCTGCTCCTGCCATGGCACTGGGCTCCAGCCTGTGTTGTCATGCACCTGGCTGCCTTCAAGGAAGGTCTTGAGGTTTTTTTTCTTTCTTTCTTTCCCAAAAGACGAAGAAAACATCTGGTAATTTGAGAATTGGTCTTTGTGAGAGAGAGGAGCAGCTCCCCCGCTCACTGCGGTGTCACTGTTCTCTGTTTAGATACCATTAACTCATCCTTTGAAGGCAGTAGATGAAGTTGCCAACAACAATTAAAAAACAATTTTTTGAAAGTCTTGGGTTTCCCGGGCCCTTCTCAGATCAGGAAATGAGATTAAAATCAGTTGCTGAAAAGCCACTGTGTTTATTTGAATACAGCCGAGCATGGCAGCTCGGCCGCCTCATTAAAGGAGGCATTATGAGCAGCCTGGTGTTGTGTTCCCGGTTTGATAAAGAGCATTGTCTGACAGCAAGCTTGGTGCAGCTCCCACTCCATGCTCTGGCACATATTTTCTGCCTCAGTGGTTCTTCTCAGTAGGATAGCCAGCCTCTGCCTTTCTGTTTGACGTTTTTGCTAATAATTACTTGAAAAATCATCCACTTCTATTTAAAAATTGCTACATGAAGTACTAGTCCGTCTTTGCATCATGACAGCAAGAGGCCAGTGAAGTAAGGGGTGTTCAGCCACATGAAGCTAACTTCATAAAGCATTGCCCAGGGTGCACTGCAGGATGACTGGAAATAATTAGCCTCTGGAGGTTGGAAACCTATGCCGTAAATCCCAGAGCTTGGAGTGAGGAGAGTTTTTTATCACTGTCCTTGACAGAAGAATTGTAACATCACGGCTTACTCTGTCTTTGACATAATAAACTCACAGTGGTGCTTTGCAGAATCCCGCGCTCACAGCCCCCTTTGCCTCTCCTGTGTCCCAGCCTTGTCCCATGGGTTACAGCTGGGCTGTAGGAAGTTTCCTTTGGGCCTTAAACCATCACACAGACACGTAATAGCTTCCAGGCGTCTGGCGTCCCAGCGAGAATCGGCCCTCTCGAATGAGACACATTTCCACTGATGCAATCGCTGCGACCTCAGAGAACAGCAGGATCTGAAGGTGCGTGAGCTGCTGCGAGCCGTCCCCGCCGGCGCCACGTGTGCTCAGGGATCCCTGCCCCGGGGCTTTTGCTCTGCAGCAGGGACACAGAGCATCCCTGCTCCCGACACAGAGCATCCCTGCTCCTGACACAGAGCATCCCTGCTCCCGACACAGAGCATCCCTGCTCCTGACACAGAGCATCCCTGCTCCTGACCCAGAGCATCCCTGCTCCCGACACAGAGCATCCCTGCTCCTGACACAGAGCATCCCTGCTCCCGACACAGAGCATCCCTGCTCCTGACACAGAGCATCCCTGCTCCTGACACAGAGCATCCCTGCTCCCGACACAGAGCATCCCTGCTCCTGACACAGAGCATCCCTGCTCCCGACACAGAGCATCCCTGCCCCGGGGCTTTTGCTCTGCAGCAGGGACACAGAGCATCCCTGCCCCGGGGCTTTGCTCTCCAGCAGGGACACAGAGCATCCCTGCTCCCAACACAGAGCATCCCTGCCCCAGGGTTTGCTCTGCAGCATCCCTGCTCCTGACACAGAGCATCCCTGCCCTGGGTTTGGCTCTCCAGTACAGTCACAGAGCATTCCCAGCATCACTCTGGGAGCTGGGAGCACCTTGGGCTTGGAGGCAGAAATTCAGAGTGGAAACGCCTGCCCGGAGCCTCGGGTAAATTGTTGTGTATATCAGGAGTGTCTTGTAAATGATAATGAACAGATGCCTTGTACGTATTACACAATAAGCCACTTGAAGTTGTCACCAGTTGTTTATAGATGTTATTAATATTAATAATTTACCACTCATTTCCATATGAAACCACATTAGGCTTGTCTACACTGCATCCACTTACCTGCAGAAGCTGCGAAGCTGTGGCAGCGTGCCCGAGCTAACACGTCCTGCTGAGAAAATGCTGCCTTTGTTCAGGGCTGGGGGAAGGACAGGGATGGGGCAAGGACAGGGATGGGGGCAAGGACAGGGATGGGGAACGGACAGGGATGTGGGGAAGGAGCAGGGATGTGGGGAAGGAGCAGGGCTTGTGGAAGGACAGAGCTGCTGCTGATGGCCTGTGTCCACACACAGCCCAAGGAGCTGCAGGAATTAGTCAGCCCCTGCTCCATGGACTGTTTTAAGGGATTTGCAGAGATGAATGCTTGCTCATCAAGGGGAGGTTGTTGGGTGGTGAAGGTGCTCTTTGGATCTGGGAGAGGAGGGTCAAAGCCCTGGGATCTGTCCTTTGCAGAAGACTTCAGAGGCACCAGGTCTGTCTTCTTAGGGAATGGGAAGAAAAGATGAATCATAACAATTTGCCCAAAGTTTAATCTCCTCTCTTTTAGGCAAAGTTGAAATCTTAGTGTTCTGCACACAAGAAAAGCAAGAGTTAGATGAAAAGTGACATTTTCTACAGCTTTTAGCACTGCCCTGCATCTTCCCCCAAGGAATTTAAGGGGAATGTGCCAGATAACGTCTATAGGAGGCCAAATGTTTGTAAAATGAAGTTAAATGTTCCTTTCATTCTGTGTGCAGAGGGAGATCCCCAGTGAAGAGGTGACCCTGCAGGACTGGGAGTCACAGCACTGACCTCTGGTTCCAGGTGTCCTGCCAGGGTGTCTGTGAGGCACAGAGGGATCTGTTGTTGCCTCAAGCCTGAAAGGGAGGTTCCCAAACCTTCAGGATTTGGGGGTGCTGAAGTCCCATCCTCGATCACTGCCTTTAAATCCAATGTTGTATATTTTCATGTAAAATATGCTCTGTTGAGGCTGGGTACAATTATCAGTATTTATTCCAAGAAGCCTGAGGAGATTTTTTTTTTTTTGTCAAAAGACAAAGCAACAGAAGTTCCACAGTATGCAAAATACAGACCTTTGTATTGCAAGTGAAATATTTAGATAGGAATCATTACTGAGTCCTTTTACAGCAACCTTGCCAGAGTAAGAGAGAGAGAGGTCTGGGAAAGAAAACACAAAGGAGGTAATAATATCTGATTAGCCAAGCAGCTGAAGACCTGATGGGGATTGTGAAGCCTTTCCAGGCGCCGTGACTTTCCATGTGAGTGACATTCCACAGCGGGAAGCAGCCACCAGCGAGGAGCTGCTCCTGACTGTTCCCCTTAGGACTTGTCTTTTCTTGGTGACCTTGCAGTACCCTTTGCTGGGGCTGTGTGTCCCAGGAATTGGGGCCCTTGGCTGCGGGGTGGCGCTGACAGCCCCGCCGGGGCCGGGCCCTGCCCGGGGCGCTTGGTGGCTGCGCACTGGGGGCAGATATTTCACAGCTGTCCTCTGTCACTCCCTGTCTTTTCAAGGCTGACCCTGCTGCAGTGACCTGGGCAATGCCTGCCATGTATTCTGTGAATTACTGGAGCTGTATTTTCTGGATGCAGTGCCCAGTGGAACATTGTGCCTCTCATTTCCACCAGATCAATGCTGGCATTTGGGGGGAATCACTTATTTAAAGCTCTATGCCAGAGAGAAGATTCTATCCCTTTATTTTACAGGATTTTTGAGATATAACCAAAAGTGCTAAGCAGAACTCTGGTTCTGTCACTGGAGGAGGCTTGTCCATATCTTGTTTGCTGTAGCTGTTGTTTCCTTGTTTAATATCCCTGAGGGTTCTGGTATTCACAGGCACCTTTCTTTTTCTGCTCCTAAAGGCTGCATTCAGGTGTGAGGGTTGCTTTGCCTTCCTTAGAGCATCACCACACCAGCAGCTGGGACTCCAAGCTGCAGTTTGGTCCTTCCTCAAATCTGCGGTGATAATTCCTTAACTGGGAGAGGGACAAGGCAACACTGCTTTGTCAAGGCTGGGCCAGCAAAGATGTTCTCCACAGTAATTTGCATATTCACTTTTTTAGTGGTGTGCTCCTTCTTCAAAAACAGCTTCTCATCTCACTAATAAAGCCATCTTAGGTTTGAGCAAAGAGGATTCTAGCTGAATCCTGTAGGAAATCAGCTCTTTCAGGAGAGAAAAATCAGAGAATTGTCCTTGCTGAGTACTTAGACCTGGAAAAGGGAACATGAACTTCATGTTGATGAAAGTGAGATTACATTCTAGCTGCTCTTCACTTACTTTCATTTCTAGTATCAGTGGGTATCGTGGATTTAAACTTTCAGATTTCACAGTTGCAGGTAGGATCTAGTTTAGAGCATAGCATACAGTATGTGAGCTGTGAGAAATAGGGCTCCAGCTTCCTGCAGCTGGAGGAATTTGCTATACCAACTCAATCTGAGTCCACCTCCCACAGAGAGGATGTAGGAATGAAATGAAAAGTATATGTAAAGTTTTGTGTATTTATTACTTTTTAAAAACACTTTTCATGGGTAAAATCTGTCTTTAATGATGCATTCAAACTGTGGTACTGAGAAGTATTGCATAGCTAATGCATTGGCTTGTTTTTGTTTATTCTGCAGAAATGATGGAATTTCATTTTTTAGCAAAATTACCAGGGCTCCTTTATTATTCACAGGGCTTTAAACCCATGACAGGGGAATGCTAAGTCCTCAAGGATTTTAATACCGGCTTCTCTGCGAATCTAAACTGGTTTTCCAGCCCACGACTTGGTGGGCCACAGGGGTTTTTCCCGGAGTGTAATGCGCATTTAAAGCTTCTTATGGATGGCTACGTCTGCAAATAAGCTCAGAAAGGAGAAGAGGGAATGCATTGTGTTATCTGGGGCTGAGCAGGGAGAGATTATCATAGGAGAGAGCTGAACAAGAGGTGTGACAGCTGAGCAGGCAGGGTGCTGACTCCAGGTACCACAGACACGGCACTTTCTGCAGGAGCACTCCAGCCTTCACTCATCATTAGGAGTGAGGAAACTTCTGCCTCCCTGGCTGCCTTTTTATGAATTGCAAAGAAGGAAATTGTCAAGTAGTAAAAACTGTGTGTATTTAATTCTTGAGTAACGTTGGGGTTTATTTTGTTTGCCCTTTCATTTCTCCTCTGAATGCTTTTAGGAAATAAATGCAGTGCATTAGGCTGGATTCAGCTGGGCAATGAATGTCTCAGGGTGTGTAATGTACAGCTCTGAGACAGAGATGTTGTTTTAGACACCCAGCATCCAAGTTCATTGCAAAGGCTCTTAGGCAATGCAATAATATAAAAAAGCAACACTGCAATTTCTCAATTATACATTTTTAAGGAAACTTACAGACTTCCAGTTTATATGCAAGACTGGCATGAGGGGAGTTTGGGTTTCCTCCTCCTTTCCAAGCTCATATGCCATGTAGCTTTCCTGAGCTCACCTGATTTCCACATTTGGTCTAAAATCAAGGAAATCAAAACCTGTCATTACATGATTTGAGTTCCCTCATTAGTCACTAAGACAAGCTGATGGATGACAATTCTCCAGCAGTGCCAGCAGGCCCCACATCATGGCCATGCTCAGCCCCACGTGCTGGAGCGCCTTGGAGGGCTGCTGTAGTTCTTGTGTACAATATTTATACTTTATTTAAAACTAGGGCACTAGGAATGATTTAGTGAAATCCACTGCTTTTGGAAGCTGCTGCCATGCTGGAGTACGTGCTTGAAACTTTCTAAAAATATTTGCACATGCATATATTTAAATAAGGATGGATTTGTGACCTAGTAGAGCTGAAGTGGTGTGTGCCATTGCCATGCAGGGCTCCCATGGCTTCTCCAGCCTTTTTGGGGCTCTTCCACCCCCCTGGACCACAGTGGAGGGAAGGGAATACCTCAAGGATGCGATAGGATGTGGGACAGCAGCCAGCTTGTCCTGGAGCCCTGGAGCTCCCCTGGCACTTTGTGAAGCCAAATTCCCAACACTTCCATGGTGTCCCTGCTGGGCCATGGCTGTGCAGTGTGCAGGGGTGGATGGCACAGGGGATCTGTGTGTGTGTGTGTGTGTGAGACTGGAGCTGCTGTGGCACAGGGAAGCTCTTGGACAAGAGCAGCTGTGCTGTCCAGTGTTTCAAACCTGTCTCTAGACCAAGTCACCCTCATCAATGCAAATGTGGCCAGTTAAACAGTAGGCATTGTGGCACAAATACTTTATATTTCATATTAAGTCTTTTAAATTCACTCCTATTTTTCAATTCTTTTCTATTCAAGGGTCACCATTGTCTAGTGTGCTGTAGGGATGAATGACAGGAACAGTCAGCTCAATAGACTTGGATATTTAAGGCACCTGGGAGGTGGGTGTGAGCCAAGGCAATGTGACGCTGATGTATTCCCTGAAATCTGGCTTAGGGAGAGGAACCTGGCTTCAAGGACAAATCCCACACTTGGAATATTTCTTTCCACTCTGTGGCTGACTCTGGTGAGCTGCAAGGCCTCATCAGCCCTGCCAACAAGCCCAGGAACAGAGGCATTGGGCTGCTGCAGCTTTGGGGGACACAGGGCTGACCTCAGCATGTCCTGGCCATGTGGGATGGGGATCCTGGCACTACCAAGGCATTTGTAATGCTCTGACACCAGCAGTGTAGAAGAAATGGGGAGAATGATTACTAATGAAAAAGATTTCATTTCACCTGGACTTCAGAAGGACATGAGAAGTTGGGCTCTGTTGTCATTAGTGACACACTGGGGAGGCTGATTGTGCCTGCTGTGTCCAAAACCTGAGTTATTGTTCTGTGAGTGACTCTGGCCTTATCTCACCAGATCCTTGGATGTGCTGAGCTTTCTTCATTTCCCTGACTCCAAGAGCACAATGTGGGACTTGGATACTCTCCAGGGAGGTCCAAGCAGCAATTTAGGGCTGCTGTATCTGTAGCCTGGTCAAAAGCAAGATGTGTTCAAAAGCCCAGGAGTAATGCCAGTATTGTGGTGCTTTTGCCCTAGGCAGGTGCACAAAGAATGAGAAGTTTCTTGCTGAGTGTTTATTCCCCCAAGCAGGATTTTGCAGATGTGGGTAAACTGAATCCCTTCTTTCATCTGCTTAAAAGACCTATAAAAGAGCTGTCTGGTGTTTTACAGAATTGCAGTGTAATTCCAAATCTGCTGCAGACATGCTGCATCCTCTCAGAAGAGTTTTATCTGGTGGTTTAATGTTGGTTTTTTTCCCAAATGTGATTTATTTATAGAATCAGAGTCACAGGATGGTTTGGGTTGGAAGGATCTCTAAAGCTTATCCCATTCCACTTCCTGCCATGGCAGGGACACCTCCCACCATCCCAGGCTGCTCCCCCTGTCCAGCCTGGCCTTGGGCACTGCCAGGGATCCAGGGGCAGCCCCAGCTGCTCTGGGCACCCTGTGCCAGGGCCTGCCCACCCTCACAGGGAACAATTCCTCATTCCCAATATCCCATCCATCCCTGCCCTCTGGCAGTGGGAGCCATTCCCTGTGTCCTGTCCCTCCATGCCTTGTCCCCAGTCCCTCTCCAGCTCTCCTTGGAGCCCCTTCAGGCCCTGCAAGGGGCTCTGAGCTCTCCCTGGAGCCTCCTCCTGTCCAGGTGAGCACCCCCAGTTCTCCCAGCCTGGCTCCAGAGCAGAGGGGCTCCAGCCCTGGAGCATCTCTGGTGCCTCCTCTGACACCTCTTTGATGCCTGTCCAACTTTATAATGGCATTCACACACACACAGATGAATATCAGCAAGACCTAAAGGCACAGAGCAAATCCAACCCCAGCTCAGCCTGCTGGAAATTGTTGAACTTTTATAGAAAATCAGTCACAGCTCTGCAATTTCATGCTTTATCATTTTTGTTACATGTATGAGGGAAATTATAAACCTTGTAATTTCTCTCTTACTATATAAAAAGATTTAGATAACATCAAGATATGGAAGTAATACAAAGTAAGATGCCTCGATACATTAATGAACAAGATCTAAAATAGACACTGTTCACCTCAGTGACATGGAAAGGAAAAGAGAAGAATTGAGCTCTGAATGAGAGGATTAAAAAGCCTGGGTGAGGGGAGAAAAAATAGTGTAAGGAAGAGGCTTGGAAAAGAGGCTTGGAAATGTAAGGCAAAGCAAAATACGCTTCAAATACAAAAGACTGTGTTCCTGTCTTATTTTAAAACTTGTAACAATTGGTAGGTGGTTTGTGGCAGTGGGTTCCTGCCTTCAGACACCTGCAGAACTGTGTGCCAGGGCTGGGCTGACCCCATCTGTGTGTCCCTGTCCCCACTGCCACCACCACCGGCTCCTGAGTTCCCTCCAGCCAAACCCCAGCCCTGTTCCTGTATCCATCCCACCCAAAAAAATGGCTTTATTTTTCCAACCCTCCTACTGGGGATCTAAGCCTCATACAGGAATATTTACATGTGTGGAATATATGCCTGGAGCAGTTCTGTGCTGTTCTGTCCTTCTGGAGCCATGCCCGTGGTGGTGCTCCAGAGGCTTTGGCTGCTGCAGGGTGGGATGTGCCTCCCCTGGCTGTGTGTTCTGATCTGTCCCTCCCTTCTCAAAATGGGAGTCCAGTATTTGAAGACCAGGCTTTTAAAACTGGCATTTAACTCAGTTTTATCTGCCTAAATTAAACCACCAGATCAAAGCCATTGAGCAAATAAGGACATATATTTGATTCTTTAAGATATGGATTATCTGTTATCAATCTTTAAAGTACAGTGGTGTTTTGGTCTTTTCCAATGTTAATGATCCTGTGATTCTGTGTTTTGCCTGATTTATGTGCAAGACTTTCTGTGCTTAAATTCAGTGTGTGAGTCTCTAGCACAAGGCTTGTAGATTCATTTCAACTGCAGTTTTTTCAAAAGTAATGTCTAAACTTTACCTGTGGTAACTCATTAGCTCAAACTCTACCCTTCACTGGCTAAGTTTCCCTTTCCAGCCACATTTTAAAGATGCATTATTTAATCACAAAACAATTGACCCTGGTTGTATTTCTGCTTCTTTCTGACTGCTGTTCCCTCTGATGGGCTAAGCAAAGAGATCCTTCTTCCCAGAACACCAAATTATTGGAGTGGGCAGCATAAACTGTGTGTTAGCACATGTGGGCAGCTAGGATGAGGGAGAAGGAAAAATATTTTCAAATACCTGCAGCCTACAGGAAAGAGGGAGAGGGACTTTTTGCAGTGATAGGACAAAGTGGAATGGCTTTAAACTGAAGAAGGAAAGGTTTGAATTAGATATTCAGAAGAAATTGCTCCATGTGAGGGTGTCAGAGGGTGTCCTGAGAAGCTGTGGCTGCCCCTGGATCCCTGGCAGTGCCCAAGGCCAGGTTGGATGGGGCTTAGAGCCACCTGGGACAGTGGGAAGGTGTCCCTGCCATGGCAGGGGTGGCCCTGGATGGGCTTTGAGGTGCCTTCCAACCTTCCAAAATCTTAGGGATGGTGGAAATGCAGGAGAAGAGAAAAATTAAAGTTTTTAATTAATTAGCTTCAGCCCTGTGGGTCTAAGCTGGTAACAAAGCTGAGGGTGCATCCCTGGGATGTACCAAATCCTCAGGTGCCCAGTTCTCCTCCTCTGCAGAGCCGGGAGCTGTACGCACAGCAAAGCCTGTTCTGTGAAGGCTCCACTGCCAAAAATAAACCTCATTGGGATTCCTGAGATGGCTGCTGTCAAGGAAAGTCAAATTTGGAGCTTTAAGCATGTGAACAGTGTCATTTTAAAAAGTCTGCTCAGCAAGAAGATAAACAGGGATTTGCCTCACAAGCTGCTCTAAGTCCCCACATGCAGGGAGGGACAGAGCTGGGGCAGGTGGGGCTGAGCTGTGCCCACTTGGCCAAATCCCAGAGGAGCTCCTGGGGCAGCAGGAGAGGACACAGTCCCAGTGTGCAGGGCTCTGGCTGTCCCGGTGGCCCTGAGGACAGACCCTCCCCAGAGTGCTCCTGAGCCATTCCCCCATCTGGCCGTGCTGAGCTTGCTGGGGGCAGAGTGGGAAGGGGAAGCTCTGTTGGGCTGGGATGAGCATCTTCAGCCCAGGGCTTGTGCCATAGCCATGGTACTGATTGGTGCACCCTGAGTGCTGGGAACTACCTGGGGCCTGTTACACCAGCTGCAAAGGCAAAACCAACCCAGCCAACCCAGAAAACCACCACGTAATTTATCTTTGCCAGAACAACCTTACTCTTTACAATTCTGTCACCTGAAAAACTCCCTCTCCTCGTAGGTATTTTGTCTTACTGACTATGCAGGTTCCTCTCTGTGGTACTTCCTTCCATCGTGTTTTCCTCCACGTTTGCTTTATGGGTGCAAACCCTAAGATTTTGGTGTAGTTCTTGGATAAATTGTTGGAACATGGAAGAGCTCTCTGAAAATGCTTCAACAGAGATCCTAAATCAGCAACAGCCTCTTGCCACTGCAAAGAATTGCCAGGTACATCCTGAAAGCAGTTCCTTCCTCTTGTTCAGTTCCAACAACATCGTTAAAAAAAAATCTTGTCCTTTGTATTTCCTCCCCCCTTCATACATGCACATATCTTGTAGTAAATTCATTTTTCAGTCTTGACTTTGTGCAAACACAATGTTGTGCTGCGAGCATTAAAAGGCAATTTAGTACTCAAAGGATTAAAAGCTCATGTTAAATTGAAGACTACACTTGGCATAAACATTAAAAATTGACAGAACACCCTACACATTAACTGCACCAGGGCTCCATAATTAGCATTTAAAAGTAAAACATCATTTCCTTACTGTTTCCTACTTACTCATTTATAATGCATTTATTATAATTCAGATGTGAATATGAGGCTTTCCACTATTGTCAGTTAGTAAATAAATAAAAAACCCTTACTCCTGTTGGAAACAGGGGCCTGCACACAAGGACTGGGGGATGAATGGTTTGTTAATCCAAATCTCAAACGCCTGATGAATCAGCAGTGACTAACTAACCTCATTCCAGGCCTAATTCTCTTCCTGAGCATCCATGGAGAAAGCTCAGGCTCAGCAGCACCAGCTTCCACTGGCACCAGCACAGGGAACATGGGATAAACTCCACTTCTTGGGATTTGGATGTATTGTGTTGGATCTAGTGCTGTGCAATGTGGGAAAATAGATATATGGTTCATCCTGTAATGTGGAAAATTCAGTGCAGATTGAAATTTGAATGCAAAAGGAAAAGAATGAGGAAGCCAATCTCATTAGGGAAGCAGAAAAGAGGGACTATCAGACATTAAAGGGATAGCACTTTGGTGACTTGTGTTATTTTGGGATGAGGTGGTGTTTTGTTCATCCACACTAGTCCAGAACTTTTTTGCTCTTTTGGGGTTTTGGAAGGTGAGGTGGCCGAGTGCTGGGTTCCAGTGTACTTCTGTGCTTGATTTAAATCATGCTCCATCTCTGGCTGACCTGGCACTGCCTGTGGAACACCTGGCCTGAGGCTTTCTTCTCATCCCACATGCCCTGAAACCACTTTCCTGTACTTCCAACTAATCTATCTGGCTCCAGCCAAACCTTCTCTTCCACAGCTCTAGGCTCACTGGAAGAATTTCAATGAGGCTGTTTAAATCGGCCTGGGTACTGTTTGGTCAAGATCCCAATTTGCCAGAGAAAGTCTCCACCTGCAGACCTGGCTCAGTGGGCAGAGGTTCTCCCTCTGCAGCCCAAGGGAGATCTCTGCTCTGCTGTTCACAGCAGCCACCCTCAGCTGCGTTTGGCTTTCCCTGGTGCTGCAGATCAGGTCAAACCCTGCCCCAAATCCTGGGTTTGCAGATGCCCCATGTTCAAAGCCGTGAGGAGGGGGCTGGCTACACCACTTCTGTGAAACCCACCCCTGCCAGCTCACCTCCAGAAACGTGGCAACATGCAAATGATCCTGCAGAAGCCTCAGCATTGCCTCTACACGGCCTGCTGACATGATGAATCTCTTTTTGTTCCTGCTCTGAAGCCTCACATCATCTCCACGTCCTCCGGGGTCGCTGCTGTGTGGAAGACAAGACCACGTTTTGTTCAGGCCCTGTGAAATGCAATTAGAAGCCCCTCCAGAGCCAGCAGGAGCTGAAGTTAAAAGCAGAGAGAGGGGAAGAAAGGGACCTCCCCGCTGGCCAGCAGTGTGCTGCCTTTGAAGTCCTGGGCCATCTTTGTGTCCCCGCTCCGAGGGCCTTTAATCAGGACCTTTGCCTTGTCATTCGGGGGGGACAAACCCCACACAGTTGGTGGGGCTGTCCCTGTGTGTGCCAGGAAGAAAAGTCTTTGTCAGAAATTTCCACTGACCCAAGCACTTTGTTTCTTTGTCTCTCCCAGACGACGTTTGAACTAAAAAGAAGACCAAAACTCTTGTCTGTGCTAACAGTATTTTAATGGGGAGCCCCGGTGACTTCTCGGAGCCTCCCTGCCAGGCCCAAGGCGGAGACCAGGCCTTTGGTCTGAAGGCCTCTTAAAATAAAACCAGCTCAGGCAGCTTTTTATAACCTTCTTCTCTGTCTGTGTCCTGGGTGATACAAAGAGGCTCACACCTAATATTGCAACGTGCTGCTAAGGAAAAATACTTCATTCTCATATTATGTAATATTGTATAGACAGAACCTGGAACGGTGAACATCTTATTTGTTGTTGTTCGCACAGCCGCGAGTTACAGATCAGCTAAAAGTGCCCAGATAAATGGCCATAACCCCAAGCATGAGGCTCATTCGATCAGTCTGACAGAGCTGGAGGCACTAAGGTGGCCAGCCCCGTGTCCCAGCCCCAGTGATGGACGGCGCAGCCCCAGGGCAGCTGAGCTGCTGCAGCTCAGATGACACAGGGCTGAGCAGGAGTGATCTATTCTCTGTTTGCTGTAGCACTTTACAGATGAACAAAATGCCTCACTGAAATGCTGAGAATGATACTAAAATTCAGGTTGCCAGTGTTTTACTCATGAAGAATCTGTTTGAGCTACTTTTTAAAGAGATTTTTATGTATCTGTTGCAGTCTCACTTTTCTATTGAATTATGTACACCCGGACTCATAACTATGACTTTTATTCCTCAGGAAGAGGCATAAAATAGTACTCAGTGCTTTTTAAATGATATAAAATATTTCTAAAATAACTCTTCCTTCCCAGTTAAACATTATCTCATTACCTATTTTCCCATTCGCTTCTTGATATGCTGCAGCTTTTTTCCTACCTTAAATCAGTTCCACTTTAGAAAAAGTAAACTCCTGAAAAAGGAGGGGGAAACGAGAAAGTTTTATAGGAACAAATAGATTAATAACTAATGGTGATGAGATCTGGCAGCCTTTCTTACAGGTGTGTGTGGAGAAGAACGTCACTGTATTACCAAAGCAGGTTAAAGTTTTATCACAGCTCTCGTGTGTTTTATTAGATTCTCAGAGCACACCTCCTCCAGTAATGCCTGGAATAATCCAGGCTGATCCCATAGATCAGCTGATTAACTGAACCTCAGCAACAATAGCTCAGCTTTGGTATTATTTTTACTCTTTCAGCTTCCTCTTCATGACCTCCCCATCATTCATTTGGATTTGTTTATTTTGTGTTTGTCCCTTCCTTCTTGTAGGGTTGAACAGTGATTTTGAAGCAAAGGCCGAGCCTTCATCCCTGCAGATCCTGCAGGTGTTCCATCCCATGGATGGAACGTTACCTTAGAGCAGGAATAGCCCTGCCTGCTCCTGCTAACACAGGAACAATAGCACAGGGATGTGTGCAACTGTAATTACGCATCTGGGACGTTAATTACTGACAGAGAGACTCCCCAGTTCACCTGTGACTCATCTGGACTGCCTTTCACCAGCTTACCTGAGTGTTTCTGGCTGGTTTTGCTCTCTCAGTAACTGAGCCTTGCCAAGGCTCTGTCCCTCATCCAGCCAAATTTATACAATGGTGCTGAAGTCTGAATGCCAGAGCAGCCCCATTAGCTTCAAAAGAACATATTTTTGTTAAAAGTTAAGCAGATATTTAAGTGCTTTGCTAGCTTAGGGTCAAAGTGTTCAGCACCTTGTTGGACTGTGTCTTACCTACGTCCTCATTAAAGATACATCAGACCAGTTGGCTTGTCTTTATCAAGCAGAGAGGTGCAGCCAATTGACTTTATGTGACAGCTAAAAGTGAAGGAGATCAAGGAAGCTTGAGAGACAAAGAAGTTAGGTTTTGTTAGAATCTTAAATGAAAGAAAAATAGCATTTGGCCAGCTGCTGAAAATTGTTTCTTACTGAAAATTGTGTCGGAAGGATTTTATTTTCCAAAGACTTTTGACCAGGATTTTTGGAGAGATTTGGATTTGTGGAGGTCGGATTGGGCAGAATCGACCTGCTTATTTTGTTGTGAGTGTGGTGAGTGCTGCTGCCTCTTTTGTTGGGAGTGTGGTGGCCTTGCTCAGAGCTTTGAGTGCAGACTCCTGCAACCCAAGGTGAGCATGCACAGAAGAATTGGGAACCTCAGTGTGTTAGTGAGGCTCTTGCATCATTCTTACAAGGGGATTAGAAATAGCAAAGTGCCTGGTGGGCTTAATACTGAGTGCAGCTAGGCAGGCAGTTTACAGGAGATCAGCTCTATGGCCTGAGTCATCTCCAGAGATGACCAGGGAGGGATTTTCTCCTTTAGCCACAGCATTAGCTTGATAGTTCTCACAGTACAAATTATAAGGTCATTTGCATTTCTATTCCTGCTAATGATTATATGAACAAATAATTTGTTTTCAACACAACGCTGTGCCTGTGCTTTCCCTCATGCTGTAAGGTCAGCACCTGTGTGTGATGGACCCGTGGGTTCCACAGCAGGAAGATGTGAGGTCCTGGATGGGGTTCTGCTCTCACCAGAGGGTCAGACAGTCAGTTTTTGGCACTACTGCCCTGGCCTTGATTGATGTTCCTCCGCTGGGGAGTGGGAAGCAGCCATATCCTCTGTCTCCTGTTGATTGTCCTGCCTCTTGGGCTGCAGGGACTCTCTTCTCCCCTCTGCCTGTGCTGTTCCTCATGCCATGAGACACCTATCAAAAGCTTTTTCAGGCAGTGGAGTGGGTTGGTGCAGGGGAGATGTGCCAACACCAGGAGCCTGTGGACCCCCAGGATAATGGCCAAGGTGTGTTTGCTGAGAGGGGGAACAGAGTGATACCCTCAGGTGATAATGGCCAAGGTGTGTTTGCTGAGAGGGGGAACAGAGTGATACCCTCAGGTGATAATGGCCAAGGTGTGTTTGCTGAGAGGGGGAACAGAGATATCCCTCAGGTGATAATGGCCCCTGTGCAGGAGCAGAGCTAGGGTCCCCTGAGGACAGCTGCATTTTGGGCTGATTTTAGGCCATTTTCTCTTACTCCATGCCCATATCAGCAGCCCTTGTTATGAAATGAGTAGTCCCTCCTTCCCTGAGCCAGAGGTTTGCACAGGGAACTGCCCAGGTTCCTCCCATGACTTTTCCCCAGAGGAGGTGACTTTTTCTTCCTACGCCTTCTTTTCTACATCCTGAAGCTGAGATACAACCAGAAATTTATTTTTTTAAATAAAAACCCAGCAGAAATCTAAACTGTGCAGGGTCAAGTTTATATTTTCCTTTCTAAGGCCCATCAGCAGTAGATGGGTGTTTCTAGCAGTCCCAGCTATCAAAGTGTTCTGCAAGGAAATATCCCTGGTGTTAATTTCAGGCTCAATGAACTCCAGCATATATTTGTGATTTTCCCCATTATGATGACATCCGGGTGGAAACACAAGGCTGGGGACTCGGTGACAGCAGGCAGCTTTCCTGCCACTGCTCATTTACTGCCTTTTTGAGAGCCAGATCCTAAACACTCGAGTATTAACATGATTTCAGCTCTTAAGTAAAACTAAAGAAGTCTTTTCATCTTCCCATTGAGTGACGAGCTCCTTAAGTAGATCACAAGCTTTCTGCTGCTTTGTCTGAGTGAGGAGAAAAACTTTAATTGTTCCCATCTTCTAGTGCAGGTATTGATTAATTAAATGTATTAGCAAAGATCTTGGCCTACTTTTTTGCACCATCAAACAAGTACTTAATGACTATATTACTATGAAAATGGCATTGCTTTAAAGCATTGCATTGGAGCCCCTTTGTACTTTGCTTTCATTTCTTTTTTCTTTTTTTTTTTTTTTCTTATCCCATTATGAACAATAAAGTTTCTCCTGTTAATATAACACAGAGGAAGGGAAGGGAGATGGAGAGGAGCTCTCAGTTGAGGAATCCCATCTGGACCAGGCTGGGGCTGTGGCCTTGGGATGTCCCCGGGCAGGGGGATGTGCTGCCAGCTGGGGAGGCTCTCTGCAAGTGCAGGCAGGTCAGGGAGCAAATGTTAGATGGTAAATCTGTATAATTTACTCTAATTTAGCATTTGGTGGGTAGAAATATGAATATGACTCACATGCTAAGAGGGAGAAGGCAGGTTTATGAGGAGCAGAACTAATAGGTCTGTGTAAGATAAAGAATACTGCCTCCCACCTCACTTAATCTCTTTCTTCCTTTGGGTCCCATTTGTAGAATCTCATTTATTTGCACTTTTATACCTACCTGTAGGTCTGCCTCCTTCCATCTCACAGCCCTGTGCTCACCAATGTGCATCAGAGAATCCCAGAAGGGTTTGGGTTGGAAGGGAGCTTAAAGCCCACCCAGTGCCACCCCTGCCATGGCAGGGACACCTCCCACTGTCCCAGGTGCTCCCAGCCCTGTCCAGCCTGGCCTTGGGCACTGCCAGGGATCCAGGGGCAGCCCCAGCTGCTCTGAGCATCCATTCATCCCCTCACCACCTTCACAGGGAAGAACTTCTTCCTAATTTCCTGTCTAAATCTACCCTTCCCAGTAAAGCATCCCCTTAGCAATTCCTACATCCTGCACAAAGGCTCTGTATTTTGCACACTTGCTGAATGGCAAATCCCCATCCATCTGCCCCAATCCACACTCATTGTCAGGGCCCCATAATGCCATCAGGTTTGAAATGCATCTTCTCCTGTTCTATCCAGGAGTTCTGTGAAGTCCTGCATTTTCCTGGTAGGACTTTTCCTGGTCTCCAAGTGCACCTGGAGTTGGTGTTGCTCAGCCTCTCCAGTTTGCACCTTGCCAGGCTGTGAGGCTGAACAAAATGCTTCCATTTTACAGCGCTCTGAGCATTTGTACAAAGCTGTTAAGATCTGACACCAATTTGATGCTTTCAATCTTGATGCTTTTACCCCACCTGTCTTTGCCTGTACCTGCCAACGTGTGCCAGCCAGGCCAGCAACCAAAGCCAGGCAGGCTTCACTGCCTGCAATGACAAAGCATTTCTTGCTGCAAAAAATGTGCTATTGCAGAACATTTCATAAACTGTAAATTTGGAATTAAGGCTTACCATTTTATAGTAGCAGCATTGGGAAGTCCCATGTCTATAACTAAAATATGTGCCATGGTGACAATAACACTTGGGTTTTATGCAATGCTGAAAGTTGAGGCGCAGAGAATCAAAATGAGAGCCCAGCTGCCTTCAACACCAGGGGAAACCTGAAAATACACCCACAGCTGCTGGTCCACACTCATACCTGGAACAAAATGCATATCAGCAACCTCTGCAGACAGGGAGGTGGAGGGCTGTGCTGCACAGGAGTGACTCGGGTCCCATGTTTGGGTGGGAGGAGTGGAGAAACACAGCTGAGTTGCTTAAAATAGCCAGAAAAGGACCCTTAGTCCTTTCTTGCCTTGTTCCCTTCACATTCACAAATGTTCATCTCTGTCTCTCCTTTTTTTCCATCCTTCCTAGGGGCGATGACTGACAGATTAATATATGTCTAGCTACGTGTCTTAGAAATCAAAAGGAAGGTGCTGTCAGAATCGCTTGTCAGAAAATGAGATTAGGCACACTTGTCATTTGCTGAGGATTGCAGTCTTTCAGAGATAAGGTTGCATTTAATGAGTGTAAAAAGCCTCCTTGTGAAAAAGGGGGTGGTGCAGGAGAGAGAGAATGATTATTTTTCTGGTGTCAGCTGAGTGCTTTATCATATAACTTGATAGCGTGGCACCCTGGCAGGCACTGATAATGGCTGCTGGGGCTATTGCACCTCTTCAGCTGCTCTGCAGCTTCAAAAGTGATGACTTGTTACCTGCTTTTAAACTCCTCTTGGATGTCGAAACCCACTATCCTGGGGGGAAGAAGTGAAAGCATGTACAGTGTGTTTTAAAGAAAGACCTGTGAAAACACACAGCATAAAGGGAACGTGCTAAATGTATAGCCACTTTCCCCAGCAAACTAGAAAGAATACTCAGCGGGTTTCGGTGAAATATGGAACTTGTCTGACAAGTGAAGGATAACTAATGAGAAACAGAGCTGTATCCCACTGAAACCAATTGTGTTTTGTTATGGAAAATATTTATCAAGCCTTTTTTTTTCATTTGTTGGTTCTCCTAACAGTGCCGTAATAACTCCTCTTATGTATGGGGTTCGGTTTCTCTCATATGCATCTCAGTTATTTAAATCTGCAGTGGGGTGGGTGTTTTTTGGTTATCAATTGGATATTATCATCTTGTACATGAATATTTTAGGTGAATGTTTCATTCATCAAAGTAATGGTCATTCTTTTGCCAAGTTAATGTCTTTGCATGGTTTAGAAGCTGGCTAAAGGTACAGATTTATTGTTCATAGTCTACTTTCTAAATATGAGCTGACAGTCAAAAATGGAATTTATCTGTTCAGCAGAAGAGCCCCTACATTAGCTATGTTTTTGCAACAGTATTTCTTGCCTTGGCACACCTCTTTGAAAATTATCCTTGGAAGAGGAGATTTCTGTCGTATATTCTTCTCATCAAATGAGATGTGATTTTCATTATTTTGCTTGAATGTTAGAAAATGAAAGAAATTACTTGATTGGTTTATGGTGCTGATTCAGCATTTTCTGGACTAAAAATGACCTGGACGACAGAATGGGATTACAGCACGCAATAATGGATGCTTTATTTGGTGATAAGAAAGTCTTTTCTTCTGACTGAGAAGAAGAGAATGAAAAATATTTCTCTTATTAGGTGATTCAGTACCCAGATATTGACAGACAAATTAATTTTAAATACTTCTTCAGTTGCAGAACGTGCTAGCAGGCAGAAATTAGGGGAGGATAATGGCCACAGCTTGAAAGTAGTGCATTTATGAAGTGCACAACAGAAGTGCTGGTGGATGGGGAAGAATTTATATTTTATCCTCTTACCCAGAGACAGGATCTTATGTTCCTGGTTAGACTGCAGGGTGGATAGCAGCTCAGAGCCCAGAGAGGTCTCCAGGAGCTACATCCAGCCAACCCATGCTCCCTGGTCTCTTTAGTAACTCGGAATCCAAACCCCAGGAAGGGTTTTAGAGGAGGAGATAAAATGCAGGCATTTTCTGATGGAAAAGTTGCAGCCAGGATTCTCACTCCTTGTGGTGGTTGAAGGGAAGGAAAGATGGCTGTGGTGTTCATCTGAAGGATTTCACATTGTTTGGAGAAGCCTGGGGGAGAGATGGCTTCACACACGTAGGGCAGTTAGGATTTGTCTTTGCTACAGTGCCTGGGTTCAGAAAATTATCCACCCTCCCCAGGTGTGCAAATCTGGGCTAAATTCTGTCCTCGGAAGCAGTGGAGACCACTTAGTATTTTATAGGGCCAAGCTGTAAGGATAGGGAAGAGATAGCAGCCCTATTGTTCCCTGAGCCCCAGTTTTTATCTTTGTTTCCATTTGAAACCCTAATCATAAAACTGCCTGCAGAGCGGTTGCCTTGCTGTTCCTCTAAATGAGAATTCCAGCTTTTATGCTAATTCAGTTTCAGGTTTCTTTGAACCTGCAGTTTATGGGCCTCTGCTTAAAACTGCAATCTGTTCTGCATAAAAGAAGGGATTACAAAGGGGTTTAGTTTTGCAAATGCTGCAGAAAAATAAAAATAATAAAAAAGTTGCACTGTCATTAATATGTTCCCGCAGAAGTTTTCTGCTTTGTCAAATAAAAAGCATTACTTACACAGGGATTTACCCAGGATGGGTGAAAATCAGGATGTTCTACATCCAGAGCTCTGTTCCCTCGGAAAGGGACATTTGCTGATTGTGTCCCCCTCTCCCCAGTGCCCCGTCCCTGCTGGAGGGGACACTGAGGGAGCATCACTGCCATGTGATGTGTTGGTGCTTGCCCTGGGGCCAGGCTGCTCCCAGCCATCCCCCCAGATCCAGCAGAACCTGCTCTCACCACCAGTTCCTTTTCCTGGCATCTCTCACGACCTTTTTACAGCCACACCAGCAGCGATTTTGCTGTTGTTGAGGAGAACAGGTCCTTCTCCTGCGCCTCTCACACTGCTGGAGTTTAGGCACCTTCTGCGTGGGATATCGTGCCGTGGCTTGCTGTTCCCAGCCATAAAACTCCACTGAAAGCTCCATAAATTCATTTCTTGGGGAAAGGATCTTGCATATCTTATCCAGGAATAGGCAAAATCTTGTATGTTTTCAAAGCATTGTGGAGGGCTTTATAAGGCACCATAATCACGCTCCAAAGTCAGATACCATAGTGTCTTCTGGGAAGGTTAGCAACTTAATGGAAACATAAATGTTTCCAGGCTTTGACAGGATACCAAAGAATTGGAATATCCACCTTTCATGTTGCCAGGAAAAAAGCTGCAGAACCTTCCAGGTGAGGTGAGTTTTGCCATAAATAATTTAATCCAATATAATCTGCTGTAATTTCAATATTCGTTTGCTTCTTGTGCCAGAGATGGATAATTCTTCTTTGGAATTACTCTATGACTTGGAAACGAATGTCTGCTTCCCTGCCTGCTGTCTGGGCAGCTTTAGGTCATTTTAATAAAATACTTGGATCTGAAAACCTCTTCCAGAGAGTGAAAGATCTTGAAATTACTTTTGATCCAAGTTCAATGCACTTCATTTGGCTGTTGTTGTGGCAGAAACAAATGTCGATGCTGACAGAGACCACAGACAGATGAAAAAAATTCTGGCAAGGTCCCACATAGATAAGAGACAGAAGGTTTCAAAAACCTATCCAGGCATAACCTAAAGCACAGGAAAGTATTGTCAGGAGGGGGAAAGCTTGATCCAAAGGCATTCAAATCACTGCAGGGAGGAGGGGTCCCTTTGATTTAATTTGGCTTTGAGTGAATTTCTGAACTCCAAATTTCTCATTCAGAATTGAGGAGGGGTCCCTTTGATTTAATTTGGCTTTGGGTGAATTTCTGAACTCCAAATTTCTCATGCAGAATTGCACAATGTATTTTGTCCATGTGTAATTTTGTAGCAGGAAAACAGAGGTCCTCAATTTATCTCTAAGGTGCAAATAATGAACATAATGAGGCCCAGAGCCCTGCCAATAAACCCTCACAGCCCCAGGGAGATGAGCAGGTAAATGCATTTCTGATTCTGTGTGTGCTGAGATTTCAGGTGTGGCATGTGGTTACCATTGGAAAAATCCAGTACAGACAAGCCTGCTGTTTAATGCAAGCTAAAAGTATCAAATTAAAGTTTTGTGATGAACCCAGGCTTTAATTAGATCTCTTCTTACCATGTCAGGATGTGGAAAGCCTTGACCAAGGTGCTCACAGAATGCAGGAGCTGCCACACCTTGGTTCTGTGCATTTACCTGCTCGTTCAGGTACAGCCTCACCTCGGTCCATGGAGTCCCCCAGTGCTGATTGTACAGCTTAATGCCTTTATCAATTTATTTTTGGTGGGGACTGGAATCTGCACTCAAGCAACGCCCCTGGCCAATGGGCTGCAATGGCTTTTGGCCACTGCCCACTCTTGATTCCAGAGACCAGACCTGAAGCCATTTCTGTTTGGTTTCTAAGAGGAGATGAAAACCACCTCTCTGATAGCACAGGGTTATCTTTGCAGTATATATTGATTAGATGCAAATACATATTTATTAGATGTAAAAACCTGTGGAAGTTTAACAGCCAAAACCCATGCTCAGTTATGGTGTGGAAGTGTGGGGATAACCTACTCAGCTGGACAGTCTTGGAGAACTCATTTCCACTGCCGTACCAGGATCTGAGGCTGGCCACAATTCCTTAATTTTCCACTGGAGACCACTTGTCCCAGTTTCACCAAAGCATTCCCACCCTGCATCAGCCATGGCACGAAAGCGCTGTGGTGTCCGTGGCCATGCTCTGACTCTGGAGCTGTGCTGGGTGTGCTCATCGCCTGTGAGGCATTATTGATATTTGTACATCTTCCCACCCCGCTGTCCCAGCAGAAACCACCACAGTCAGTGGGACTGCACCTCAGATGAGAATCTTGGAGAAGCCACCGAAGGGGAAAACTTAAATGGATTCTTAAATGGATCATATGGTGATGGAATGAGGAATGAAGGGGAAATGCTTTCATAAAATCGTGTAGTTCTGCACAGGTAACTGGTAGGCGCTCTTTCTTAATTGTGGCGCTGGTGCTTGTGTGGACAGTCAGATCCTGATTCCCCATTCCTGGCACTGGTGCTTGTGTGGACAGTCAGATCCTGATTCCCCCTTCCTGGCACTGGTGCTTGTGTGGACAGTCAGATCCCGATTCCCCCTTCCTGGCACTGGTGCTTGTGTGGACAGTCAGATCCTGATTCCCCCTTCCTGGCACTGGTGCTTGTGTGGACAGTCAGATCCCGATTCCCCATTCCCGGCACTGGTCAGATCCTGATTCCCCTCCCTGCACTGGTGGACACAGTCAGATCCTGATTCCCCTCCCCCTTGTGTGGACAGTCAGATCCTGATTCCCCCTGGCACTGGTGCTTGTGTGGACAGTCAGATCCTGATTCCCCTTCCTGGCACTGGTGCTTGTGTGGACAGTCAGATCCTGATTCCCCTTCCTGGCACTGGTGCTTGTGTGGACAGTCAGATCCTGATTCCCCCTTCCTGGCACTGGTGCTTGTGTGGACAGTCAGATCCCGATTCCCCCTCCAGGGCACTGGTGCTTGTGTGGACAGTCAGATCCCGATTCCCCCTCCAGGGCACTGGTGCTTGTGTGGACAGTCAGATCCTGATTCCCCCTTCCTGGCACTGGTGCTTGTGTGGACAGTCAGATCCTGATTCCCCATTGCCGGCACTGGTGCTTGTGTGGACAGTCAGATCCTGATTCCCCTTTCCAGGCACTGGTGCTTGTGTGGACAGTCAGATCCTGATTCCCCCTTTCCCGGCGCTGGTGCTTGTGTGGACAGTCAGATCCTGACTCCCCTTTCCTGGCACTGGTGCTTGTGTGGACAGTCAGATCCTGATTCCCCCTCCCTGGCACTGGTGCTTGTGTGGACAGTCAGATCCTGATTCCCCCTCCCTGGCACTGGTGCTTGTGTGGACAGTCAGATCCTGATTCCCCATTCCCGGCACTGGTGCTTGTGTGGACACAGATCCTGAGATCCAGTCAGATCCCGATCCCAGTCAGATCCTCCCTGGCACTGGTGCTTGTCCTGTGGACAGTCAGATCCGATTCCCCTTCCCCTCACTGGTGCTGTGGGACAGTTCCGCCCAGGGCCACTGGTGCTTGTGTGGACAGTCAGATCCTGATTCCCCATGCAGCACCTTGTGTGGACAGCACCCCCCTGTCACTGCTGGGGAGAGCTCAGAGCCACCTGGGTGCCCTGGGGCCAGGAGAAGGGCAGTCCCTTGTCACCCCACGTCCCGAGGTGAGCTTGGAGCTGAGCCAGGACATACAGGAATCTTTCCAAGCTGCCGCTGGATTTTGGGCACATAGCTATAATCCTGGCTCAGGTAAGGCTGAGCAGGCATACACAGCTCTTGCTCTGCATTCATTTTCTGGCTGGTATAGGTAGTTCCCATCTTTTCCTTGGGAGAATCACCTCCTCCAGGCTGAGCTCTGCCACAGGAGTCGGAGTGAATAGGACTTGTCAACCTTGTTTCTGAGGATTTAGCTCAAATTCAAGTGGAACCCACGGGAGTTTAATTCCATTAGCACTCCTAGCCCGGTATGGGATTGAAACCCATTTCCAGGTTTGAAATCTTGAAAACACTCCCTGGGCATGGTCTTGCAAGCCCGTAAATCCCCTCTTAGCACCTATCTCTTTCCCAGGAAACATCTCACCGTATGCAGCTACTGTGCCAATGTGCATAACTGCCTCTCATCTTCCCAGGAAACATCATTTGGCTCCGAGTGCTGTGCTTCAGTGAACAATCATTTATATCATCACGTATCTGTGCGTTTATTTTCGCGGTGGCCATTACTAATGGTGTGCTGCACTTAAGGAAAACCTGCAGCGAGCGGGAAATCCAGTGCCCGTTGACAATAATGTTCAGTGCTGGAAGTAGTCAGGCGAGTCTCTCTCTGCACGGGGGGCTCAGAGAGAAGGCAAAGCTCAGCGAGCAGCCGGGGTCCCGGGCAGGCCACCCTGCCTGCAGCTGGGGACACTGGCTTTTCCCGCTTCAAAGAAAAAAAAATAATAAAAAGAAAATTAAATTTCCGTTAAAACCAAAAAATTGCTAAATGCAATACGATGCTTTCGATCGTGTTTTCATCCCGCGGAGCTCTAGGGAGTGATGCTCGCGTAGCTATCGCGACCGATGCTCGTGTGCGTGTGCCGCCATCCCGGGGCAGGGGGGACTGTCCGGCTGCGCGGCTCCCTCGCACCGCGCTGAGGAGCCGCTGCCGGAGGCTCCGCGCGGCTCCGCGGGCTGCTCGGGGCCGGCCGCTGGCGGAGGGAGCGCGGCTCCCGCGGAGCCTCCCCCGCCCGGCCGGGCCGCCCCCGCCGCGGGGACCCCGGCGGAGCGCGGGGCGGGGCCGGCGGAGGGCGGAGCCGGCGGGCGGCGGCGGCGGCTCCGGGAGCGCCGCGCAGTGCGGAGCGGAGCCGGGCGGGAGAGGGGTCCGGCCGGCGCCTGCAGCCGGCCCGGGCGGAGCGGAGCGGAGCGGCCGCCCCGCGGGGATTACAGGCTTGCGAGGCTGTTTCGCCGGGGCCGGAGGAGCCGGGGCCGGGCCGCTGCCTCTCCCCCATGGAATTCACCTGAGCGCGGCCGCGACGGGAGGGACGGCGCCCGGCGGGAGCCCGCTTTGGCTCGGGAGAGGACGGGCATGACTTTTTAACCAAAACACAAACAGTCAGCCCCCAAACGCCCCGGCAAACAGCGGAAGAGAACCCAAAAAGCCGCCCGAAGGAAGGGACGCGCAGCCGCCGGCGCTGGAGCCGCGGAGGGAGGGAGGAGGCGCCGCGGCCGCACCGCCCCGCACCGCCCCGCACCCGGAGGTGCCGCCGCTGTCCCCGGCCGCCGCCGCCGCACATGGTTTTCTTTGTCCTGCTGCCGCTTCTGTAGCGCCCGCTCCGCGCTCCCCGCACGCCGCGCTCCGCTCGCTCCTGCCGGGAACCATCTTGCGGGAGCGGGAAAGGGGTCGGCGGCCCGGCAAGGATGCCCGCCCGGCGGCCCGCGCGGCCGGCCCGCGGAGTCGCTTCCCCGCGGAGGATTAGTTGGGGTTTGGCCGCGGGACGCTGAGAGCCGCGCTGGATCGGAGTTGCCGCACACGCCCGTCCCTCCCGCACCGCCATGAGCCGCGGGCCGGCCGCCCCGCGGAGCCCCCGGACAGCAGGTAACCACGGGCCGGGGCTCGCTGCGGCTCCTGCGGCCGGGCCGGGCCGGGCGGAGGGGGCGGCGGGGCCGCGCTGGCTCCGCGGGCAGGTGCGGGGCCGGTGCAAGTGCCGCGGCGGGGCCGGGCCGTGCCAGCAGTGAGTCAGGCTGCGCTGTCTGGACAGGAAATATTTTAGTCATTCATCCCTTCGAACGGCAGCACATTCCTTGGTGAGGGAAAAATACTCTTTGGGTGATTTTTTTTCTGTGGTTTGTTGGGTTTTTTGGTTTTTTTTTTTTTCTTTAAGCCCCGGGATTGCTGACTTGTTTCATTTCGCGGTGAAAAGGATTAAGCTGCGCTTGGTAACAAGGGGATTTGTAAGGGAGAACGGCCCAAGTGCGAGGAAGGGAAGGAACTGTGTGTCAGCAGCTCCGGCTCTGTGCAGGAGGAATCGAGGGGGCTCCCCGGGCAGAGCACCTCGGGTAACCCGGTGCTGTCCCCAAATGTCACGGTGCCAGCAGACAGTGCTCATCGGCTGCTCAAGTGAGACCCGGGAAGATCGGGATAAAGGGGAGCGAAGGAAGAGTTGTTGGTGGAAGGGAAGGGAGAGCCGAGCTCCTCTCCGCCGCTGGAGCATCCAGGTTCGGCCGCATCGCACCCGGCGTGCACATAAAGGCACTTTGTTGTCTGCGCCGATCCCTGTCAGTGCGGAGCGGGGTTAGTGAGCGCTGCACAGGCTCCGAATTTCATCCTTCTGGGCTGGTGCTGAGTTGTTGCGGCTTTTTGAATCAGTTGGGGTTTTTGTTCCTTTAATGTTGTTGCGTGATGTGACTGCCTAGCTGTGGAAAAATAATAGTTGCATGGAAATTGATACACTGCGTGTCTGCTGGCAGAGATTGTGTTCTCCTCTGTATCTCCGGTGCATCACCCTAATTGCTATTTTGTATTTAAAACGCAATTTTTGTGCGAGGAAACAGGCAGGCCAAGTTCATCTCGCCGCTCCGGCCAGCGTTTGGGTTATTTTCGCGGTAACACAGGCAGCGTGGTTATTTTCAAGTTGCTCTTCCATTCGGTTGTGTGTGGTCAGTACTGCAAAATGAGCTTCACTCTTGGACGAGCTTTGTCTTGGCAAAATAATTCCTTTTTTAGATGTACGTTCCGTGGATAATCATCTGCCAGGAGCAGTCCTCGGGCAGGCTGCGTTTGTTCGAGGTGTGCCCCTTCCAGGTGGCACAGCCCTGCTCGTGGCTGGGGTGTGCGACAGCACAGGAAAAGATTGCACCTGAAAAACCACGGCTTCGAAAACAATCTCTCTGTCTACGCTTAAAGCAAACTTCTTAAAAAGGATGTTTTCCTCTTCATGGTGCTTGGGAAAATCAAGCGAATAGGAAACGTGGAGCTTCCCTGTGCTGTTCTGTTTTGAAACAGTAAAATAAAGTAATAGCTAAAACTGTAAGAAGTTTGTTTGGTTTTTAAAATTGGATTTTCTTTCTAAAAAGAAGGATTGGTTCAGAGAGTTTTGACTTCAGAGAAAAGCTGCATTGGAGAAGACAACAATAGCCGAAATTCACTGGGAAAGATTATTTTTAAGCAGGCTGATTGGCAAGGGCAGGAAAGCACTGAGCCTCTTGTTGGAGTAACATTGGGCTGCTCTTTAAAGCACATGGCCCTCTTGATCTCTTCAATTTGTGCATTATTCACATATTTTCATTAATTTAGAGAAAGTCATCACTGTTTAATAAATCCATCATTGGGTAATAAATCCAGTGTTTACAAGGTATTTAGTTGAGGCAAAATTGCACCAGCTCGGCTTTCAAATAAGCCAGCAGTAATCTTGTAAAATTTGTCTAGAAGTCTGAAAAAGAATACAGCTATTTTTAATAATTAATCATAGAAATCTTGTCTGTCACTAACTTGAGGGCAAACAAATTTTTTCAGTGTATTCCTACACTGTGATGCACGGTCTGAGCCATGTCTCACTCATTTATCAGGAGTTTCACATCCAAGTTTTTAGTGCAGTCAAGATAGCGAACATATTTGTTGGTTGTCTGGTGATTTTTATCTGGTTTTGAATTGAGAAATTCCTTCCCTTTAACAACCCCCCCCCCCAGCTTGCTTTCCAGTGTTTTCAATTATTGTTCCTGAATCCAGCAAGAAAACAGTTTCTAGGGAAAATTTAAAATCTTTCTCCAATGTTACATTTTAACCCTGTTTGCAGTGTTCTGCTCCTGAGCACGTTTTCCCTGTATTTTCCAAGAGCATCCTGGTTCTCAGCAGGGCTGGCTTCGGAATTGAGCAGCTCTGTGCTTTTTTGGGTGCTTTTTGTGGGAGAAGTTTGAGCTGGAGCTGCCTGTGCGTGTTTTGTGTGTGCTTGTGCCCAAACACAGCAGCAGAAACGGAGTGTTTGGTGCTTTTGGGCTCGGGGGGTTTACAAAATGAACATTTTCAGTGTTCCTTCCCTGCCTGGTTTTGTGCCGTTGGAATTTCTGAAAGGGGGAGATCAATGGTTTTGTGTGAAACTGAAATAAAGCTTTTTCAATGGGTAGAGAGCTGAGTTGGCACCCTGGCATAGAAACAGCAGAAATAAGACAAGCTACTAACACAATATTAAGGGGAAAAACCTCCGTGGATAAAGGTAGCTTGATGGAAAAGAAAAGGTTTATTAGTTTACACAGCGAGGTGTCAAGAAGCAGTTACTCTGAGGAAGGCAAAGCTGACGTGGAAATATTCACTGATCCTGACACTCTCTCTATTTTTCAAAGAGTTTGCAAGAGCAATTTATGAAATTACTAACCTAAGTTATGAACGCTGCTTTGAAGGTGGTAAAAATCAAATGTTCACACAGCAGGGATCCCGAAAATACTTTAAAAATTAATTAAGAAATCTGCAGTTCTGGAAATTCCTGAGACTGGGCTGTCTGGTTCGAAATCGTGACTCTTCTGCATCGCAGAATCGATGTGGGAACGTATTGGATAATGGCAGTACAAAGATACACTGTCTGTGCAGCTAATGTTGAAGAAAAACCCCATTTCTTTATGAAATAGAATCTTTCCAAAGAAATATCTGCACTGCAGGGCGGCGAAGCACAGCCAAACAGCACCACCTCATGGACGCGGCCTCGGGAGCCGCCGCTTCCAGCGCCCCTGGTTTTGTCTCCTGATTTGTTTCCCTAAAATATACACACCTCTGCCTGTGCATAAATACCCCATGCCTTGGAAATCCATCACTGCTAGAAAATGTAACTTCTTTTTTTTTCTTCTTTTTTTATTGGTCTTTCAGGCATCTGATGCCAGCTCTGAGAAACTGTTCAACGCTGTCACAAATAAAGGTAAGGCTGCAATTCACATCCCAAACAGATTTATTTTCCTTTTCTCCCCACACGTTTCTTTTCATGGCAATTTCAATGGGAGATGAAATGTAACTTGTCTTGCAGAAATGTCGCAATCAGCTTGTTAGTGCTTTTTATGTTTCTCTGGGTTTCAGACGTGTTCTGTATGCTTGGTAATTGCTTTGCTTAATATAAAATATAGGCTTTAAATAATGCATTGCCTGCCAGGTCAGAATTAATTTAAATAACAATATTAGGGAATAGTTTATTTTACAAATGGCTTTAATTTAAGCTCATTTAAATAACTGTAAGAGTTTTCAAAATGTTTTAACTTGATTGTTACTCATCAGCTCCATGATAGACGTGGAATTATGAATAGCCAATTTGCACTGCTGACAGTAATAACCAGCCAACGTTTAGTATTCACAGGATAATAGTCATAAACCATGGCTTACTGTGCTGTGTGCTTTCTGTAGAGTTAATAAATGATAGAGAGGGCCACATTTAAATATTCAGTATCCCATTAATTTCTTCCAAACAGCAATCCAAAGACAGAGCTGCTAATGATATAACAGCACATTAAGGGAAAGCTTGCCCTAAATCAGCGCCCGTGAGCTGCCGTGTGGAGCTGGGCCCTTGTTAGAAAGCTTTGGGGATCCTTTCCATGTAATTCCCCTTTTTGGTCTGCTTGGTGTTGTTGCAAGGAGGGTGGAGGGAGCAGCTCCAGGCATGAGCTGCACAAACAAGTGTAATTCAAAGCCTTGAAAACGTGGCTGGTTCTTACCCCAGTGTCCTGCTGTTCTCCGGCAGCACCTGGGAAGTGCCTGGAGCAGGGCGAGCTTCTGGCTGTAAACCTGGGTTTTATCTGATGGGGTTTGGAACACTCTTGGCCTTGCAAGAGGCAGATTTGATTCGTTTGAAATTCAGGTGTGTTCTGTTGACCGGGTGTGGGTTTGCTGAGTATTTGCCCTCTGTGCTTCTCCCCGTGATTGGTTTGTTACTCCAGTGAGTCATTCCAGTGTTTCTCGGTGCTTTTCAATTCCACAAAGCTGGGATGGTTTAACTGGGGACAGAATGTGACCCCGTTACCTTTGGGATTCCCATGCTGATCCACTGCTGCTTCTGAAGGCCTCTGCTGCATATTGAATTATACCTGGATTTAATTGCATTATGGATCCATAGTCCTGTTTTTCATGTATTAGCATCCTCTGGAAGTACAGTCTGGATTATTTCTCTGGTCTAACCAGGTTATCTCAGTTGGCAAGCTGATTTATCCTTTGTGATTAATGGCATTTACAGGTTCCCCAGGCCCCTCTGGAGGCTGAGAATAGGTGGCACAGCCATTAGAAGGGAAGAGCTTGGTGTCTGGAGTGACCCCAGGCCCCCAAACTACATGTGACTGCATCTTTATTTTGCTAATTTGCTGTAAAAACTCTGGCATTTGAGCAGCCCTTTCTTGGGGCTGGGCCAGGGCAGGAGAAGCCGGGTGAATCCACATTCCTGGCGCAGGCCTGTAACCAGGGTGAGGGGCTCCTCTCCTCCCCGGGAGGTGACTGATGAAGAGTAGGCCCCTCTTCCTCTTCCTTTGGTTTTCTTTTTTGACTCAAACACATTTCCCACATTCTTATTGCTGTTTACTTACGGAGCTTGATTCGTGGCATCCCTTTGGCTGTGAATACCCATGCTTGACAGGGAGCCTTTTCTTCAGAGGTACTTTTCTTTGGTGATTTAGTTCCCTTGAAAGGATTAGGGTTTCTTTGTGTAGCCTAAAATCAACATGGGCTTTTCGAAGCTTTGCTTGGGAAACCGTACACAAATAAGCTTTTTAGTTGATGGTAGATTATTCCTTTGCCCCTTATTTCCATCAAAATGGCATCTTTCTTTTCTCCTCCTGAGTTTCCCCTTAAAGCCATATGCTAATTCCTGTTGGTAACATGAATGACAAGGGAGGAATCAATGCAAATCCAGGTGCGGCCAAACTAGGCTGGCTGGTATTTTCTTTTTTTTTTTTTTCCCCTTACCCTCTTTTTTTTTTTCTTTTTTTCCACTGGGAGAAAGAGATTAAGGGGAAAGAGAACGGAAAAAGCATAGGGGACAGTTTTGTCAAAGGGATTAGCATTCAGACTACAAAATATCAGGAAAAGAAGCTCAGAAAAGCTCCCCTGTTTGGAGATAATGTCAGTAATTGCTGGCAGGCAGGTGCTGGGCTCTCTGCCGGGGCTGGGGGGGCTGTTCCTGCTCTGAGTGCAGCCCTGGGGAGCTCTGAGTGCCCGGGGGCTGTCAGTTTGATAAATTCCCAGTTCAAGTTCCCTCTCCGCAGCTCAGGCTGTTCGCTTCCAAGCCAGCTCTTCCCCACTGTGTTGTCCACGGCTGCTTTTGCCAAAAGCAATAAAAGTCACTCGTAAGAAAGGTCAGATTTGCATTGGGTAAATCACGATGAAACCTGCCAGGCTGGGAGGGCTGGGCAGGCTGACAGCCTCCGGCCCTCTGTGTCCGTGGCTTCTCCTCTTGGGTGTCCCACAGCCACGCGTGTCTCACGCACTGTTTGGGTTTTTCTTGCCTTTTAAAATTTTTTTTTAGTATTATTTCTAACTGAAGTAGCAGAAATGACAGAAGTGATGTATTTACTGAGCAGGTACAAATCCTGAAGCATTTTACATCTCATACATACATTTGTCCCCTTTCTGTCATTTCGTTGTGGACTTCAAGGCTTAAGATGTGCTCAGGCTCAAGGAGTGATGGATTAGTGTGGATGTGTAATGTGGAACAGTCCCTTCCTCAGAAACACTAAGAATTTAAAAAATCCAGAGCCAAGTGAAATCCCCCCCAGCCCTCTCTAGGAGAGCTGGTAAAACCCCTTGAGGAGAAGTCTCTGAGCTCCCCTTTAGGACTTGGCTGCCCTTGGAGCTGAACGGAAAGGTGCATCACTGAGTCTAGAAGGGTCTGGTGAGCTGTGGGGGGCAGCCAGTGGATGTTGGGGTCCCTCAGGGCTGTGGGGTCACCCCTGTCAGCACTCCCAGAGGTGTGCAGCAGGGCTGGGAATTTGGGAGGGATGGAGCTTGGTCCCTGGAGCAGGAGTTCGTGAAGGAGACGTCCCTGTTTGTGGATCAGAGCCTTGCATCCCTTGGCTCTGGCAGGAACACCCTGTAATGTATAAATTACCCAGGGAGAGGGTTCCCTTGGGAACCCAGGTGGCTGTGCTGGGAGGGGAGCACCCGAGGGTCTGGGCCTTGGTGATGCTTGACAGAGGAGCTGTCAGTGCCTGAATGGATGAGCTGGGGAAGAGCTGGCAGAGGAGAGCAGCCCCCAGCTGCAGCTCCCTCCCTCACTCACTCCCTGTGGGATGGCCCTTCCAGTTGGGATTGCTGCTTCTAGTCTGTGTGTCGCTGAAGGAACAGAGCTGCCCCACACCCTCTGAGGGTTTCACCTCAGCACCATTAATCCCAGCCAAAGTACAGGGTTTGTTCATGAATTTTTGTAACATGACTTCTCGGCGTAATTAAATTCCATTATCTCTCAATAATTTAAATAGACACATCTGAAGCTGCAGAGCAGGCAGCTCTTACTACGACTGTGTGGTTCATTTATGTTAACTCCCTCCTACATACCCTTGGAAAACAGCTTTTCCTGAAGGGAGAAATGAGTCCCAGAGTGGTGAAGTTTTCATTTGTGCTGTATATTGAAGTTTGCCTTTGATCAGAAGCACAATTGGGCTGTTAGAGCTTTTTATGTTCAAATTGTTTACAGGATGTTCATGTAAACTTTATGAATCCTTCTGCTGCGTGGCACCACCAGCTGTCAGGGAAATATTTATACTCTCAGCTGGAGGTAGATCAAGGCATCTGGGTTAGGAGGCTGCACTGGTGGCTGGAATACCAGTCAGATCAAGCCCTGGCTTTTTAGGTGCTTCTACAGCAATATCCTGCCCTAAAAAAACCCAGGCATGTTGTTGTTTCTCCCCTTGGCTTCTGTGGTGAAGCATTTCTTGAGGATCCTCTACAACATCTGTTTCTGTAAACAAGCAGGGAGCTGAAGCTGGCAATTCCTTCCCTGCTGATCCCTTCACAGGAAATCCTTGGCTGTGGAGAGGTGCTCTCACTCGTGAATAAACCATCCCTGCGTGAATAAACCATCCCCACGTGGATAAACCATCTCCTCGTGAATAAACCATCCCCGCGTGGATAAACCATCCCCGCATGGATAAACCATCCCCACGTGAATAAACCATCCCCACGTGGATAAACCATCCCCGCGTGAATAAACCATCCCCGCGTGAATAAACCATCCCCGCGTGAATAAACCATCCCCGCGTGGATAAACCATCCCCGCGTGGATAAACCATCCCCACGTGGATAAACCATCCACGCGTGGATAAACCATCCCCGCGTGAATAAACCATCCCCGCGTGGATAAACCATCCCCACGTGAATAAACCATCCCCTCGTGGATAAACCATCCCCACGTGGATAAACCATCTCCTCGTGAATAAACCATCCCCGCGTGGATAAACCATCCCCACGTGGATAAACCATCCCCGTGTGAATAAACCATCCCCACGTGGATAAACCATCCCCGCGTGAATAAACCATCCCCACGTGGATAAACCATCCCCTCGTGAATAAACCATCCCCGCGTGGATAAACCATCCCCGCGTGGATAAACCATCCCCGCGTGAATAAACCATCCCTGCGTGGATAAACCATCCCCACGTGAATAAACCATCCCCGCGTGAATAAACCATCCCCACGTGAATAAACCATCCCCGCGTGGATAAACCATCCCCACGTGAATAAACCATCCCTGCGTGGATAAACCATCCCCTCGTGAATAAACCATCCCCGCGTGGATAAACCATCCCCACGTGAATAAACCATCCCCGCGTGGATAAACCATCCCCACGTGAATAAACCATCCCCACGTGAATAAACCATCCCCACGGCTTCTCAGGGAGGATGGAAGTGAATCCAGCACTCTGCAGGCAGCACATGTGCAGTGTTAATGTGATCAGTGTGCCAGAGGACTGTCTCCCCCCTTTCCAGGGTCTGGAGGAATCCACAGAACATCCTCACTCACTTCTGGGGTGTGTTCTCAGCCTCTCTTGCAGTTTTTGGGGTGGCTGCTCCCTGCTGCCTCTTCTCACTGAAATGCCTCTTCCTCCCCTGCTCCCGGAGCTCTGGAACAGCCTCAGCACCGCAGGGAACTGGCCTCAGGCCAGCAAACCTCAGGGACTGCTGAATCATCCCTGGTTTTGTGGCAGTTCTGATGTGACCCCACAAGTGGCATCTCCTCCCCCTTCTGGCAGAGGCTTCCCTGGTGGCTTTGAGTCACTGCTTTGCTGGTGTTCTGTGGGTTTCAAATGCCTTTTCAGTATTTTCAGTGGAAATTCAGTGTCTCATGAGGGAGAGGCTGAGCACTGGAAAAAGCTGTGCGTTTGGAGAGCCTGGGTTTAGGGTACCCCTGAGTTAGACGAGAAGAGCTGCTGGGCCACTTCACTCTTGGCTTGTGAGTGAAGCAGAGAAAAAGGCCAATAAATGCTTTGTTCTGCTGCACAAAAGAGCAAGGCAGCTGTTCTGTGCCAGGGAGGCTTCATCTGAGCAAGGAATTGGTTCATAACATCCCTTATGGCTGCACCTCCTAAGCACAAACCGCCCCTCTCCAGTCCCACGCCTTCCATGCCCTCTCCTCCATGTGCTGCTGGTTTTTTGGCTGGACTCTGGCTGCCAGCTGAGCCCTGGGGTGCCAGGGCTGTGGGATCCCAGTGCTGGGAGGTGCTGGAGCTGTGGGGTCCCTGGGCTGTTCTGTAGCTGCAGGAAAAGGTCACTGGGTAATGGGATGTGCCCAGAGGGGCAGGTGAAAGACTGAGGTAGCCTCTTCCAAAAATTTCAGATTCTCAAGTTAAACTTACAAAACTTTACAAAAAATTTCAGATTCTTAAGTTAAACTTAGAGAACAGGAGCTTGTCAAGGCTTCACAAGTAACCTGTAGGTCTGTAATTCAAAACAGAAGCAGGAAGCAGCCAGCATGGGACAAGCACCTGAAGGCATTGGCTTTTCCTGACCAAAGCAGCAGAGGGAGAAGCTGCAGGTGTTGTTCTGGGCATCCCTGCCCCCGTGGGCTGGTATCAGGTACCCTGTGTGGTCAGTTAGTGATCACATGCACCAAGAGTTCATTTAAGGCTGTGGGTTTTTGCAAAGTCAAGCTGTTCCAGGCTAGGGAGCAAAATGGCAATATTTGCCAACACAATTGTATCTAATATGGAGGGAGTATTTGTTTTGTAGATTAGCCTGTATTTGATTTTCTCAAAAAAGACATCAGTGTTGGGCTGTAAAATTGTGCTAATTGGCTGAACAGAGGGTGAAAGAATTCTTGGGACAGGAATGTTTTGGTGACAGAGATCCTGCCTTGCCATACCTGTGGCTGGGGGTCCAGCCTGGAGGCTGCTGTGGGATTTGGTGAATGGAGCATCCTGCAGACCTCCCCTGTCTGGCCTGCTGTTAGTCTCTCCCTTGTAATAAAATGTTATTTTCTCTGAAAATGTATGTTTATTTAACTAGGTCTCTTTTTGCTTCACAATCTGGATTCCATTCAGTCAGTTACCACTCCAATTAACTAACAATTATTTAACATTAACAGTAATTACAGACGCCAGTTAAGCGCCTACAGATGTCAACTGTTAGCTTTGTACCTAATCACTCAATGAAATGGAGAAAGTTCAACAAACATCAATTAGCCAAGCAATTAGTATGAGGTAGGAAAGAGCATGTTATCGTGTGTGAGCTGATTCAATTTATTTTATTTTGTCAGTAAAACACACACAGGCAGACAAGCAGCAATGAGTTGCTGAGATTAGATAAAGCTGTATTGTTTTGCTGCTTATACAAGATTTTTTTCCCCCCTCCTGTTCTCTCTCTTACATAGCTTCACTGTGCTTTGCCAGGCATTTGTTATCTTATCAAATGCATTTCATTTCCATTGGAGAAGCACAGCAGAGGGGTTTCCATCACCTGAGCAGAGCCGCTCCTGCTCAGCCTGGCAGTGGGTTTAACGCAGGTTTAACGCAGGAGTTAGGCCAAGGACACCACACAACGGATCTGTGGTTGTAGCTGAGCTCCTTCACTGGATTTGTCATTTAGGTTGGTTCTAGATGGACTCTGCTTCCACAGCCCCTTGCTGGGGTTGTGAGGGGACCACAGGGCGTTCCCAAAATGTGCCACTGTCACCCCCAGCCCTCCAGGGGAGCAGGGCTGCCTCCAGCAGCACCATGGAACATTCTGGGGGGTTGTGTGCCCTGCCTGGCTCGAACATAAAATGAAAATAAAAAAAAAGAGAAGGAATGGGCCATAAATTAAGTGAAGTGGTTCATTCCCAGCCACCAACCAAGCTGCACCACCAGCCTCTCTTCTAAGATGGTTTAAATTCAGGAGAGCTGTGCAGAGCCTGCTCCAGCTGTGGTTATGGGGGGCTCAGGCTGTGGTTCTGGGGTGCTCAGGTTCTGGGGTGCCCAGGCTGTGGTTATGGGGGCTCAGACTGTGGTTCTGGGGTGCTCAGGCTCTGGGGTGCCCAGGCTATGGTTATGGGGTCTCAAGCTGTGGTTCTGGGGTGCTCAGGCTGTGGTTATGGGGGGCTCAGGTTCTGGGGTGCCCAGGCTGTGGTTATGGGGTGCTCAGGCTGTGGGGTGCTCAGACTGTGGTTCTAGGGTGCTCAGGCTGTGGTTATGGGGTGCTGAGGCTCTGGGGTGCCCAGGCTGTGGTTATGGGGTGCTCAGGCTCTGGGGTGCCCAGACTGTGGTTATGGGGTGCTCAGGCTGTGGTTCTGGGGTGCTCAGGTTCTGGGGTGCCCAGGCTGTGGTTATGGGGTGCTGAGGCTCTGGGATGCCCAGGCTGTGGTTATGGGGTGCCCAGGCTGTGGTTGTGGGGTGCTCATGCTCTGGGGTGCCCAGGCTGTGGTTATGGGGTGCTCAGGCTCTGGGGTGCCCAGGCTGTGGTTATGGGGTGCTCAGGCTCTGGGGTGCCCAGGCTGTGGCTCTGGGGTGCTCAGGCTGTGGGTACACAGACTGCCCAGCTGTGGGTACACAAACGCCCAGCTGTGCCACCAAGCCCCCAGGTCACCTCCCGAGCCCTTCTCCCATAGGATCTGCTGCCTCCTCGCTTGGCACAATGACACAGCCTGAGCAAGGGCTGTTAGACAGCCACTGGAGCTTAAAAAAGCAAAAGCACCCCAGAATATCCCACATCCTACAGGCTTGACACTCTGGATGTCAGTAGGAGTTTTGCAGGGACATCTACAGGAATTGTGGGTGGGTTTTTTTTTTTTCCTTTCTGTTTTTTGTTGTTTTTTTTAATAAAGTCTTAGAAGGTGCTTAAAACCAAAGCAAAAAGGCTTTTTTTTCCCCCTTCCAGTTCTCAACTGTCCCCCAAACAAGAATGCCTTTTGCCTTCAGAAAGGTTGGACAGGGTTTGGAGCAGCCAGGTCTGGTGGAAGTGTCCCTGTCCACAGCAGGGCTGGAGTGAGATGAGCACTTTAGGTCCCTTCCAGCCCAAACCATTCCAGGATTAATCACCACCCTGACATATTTTAAATGTTTCCCCACACAAAAGGATCCCACAAAGTCAGATGTTATTTTATCATGCAGACTGCCCACAAAAGCCCATGGAGTTCTGTGAATTAGTCCTTGTTTTCCAAAGTGTGGGAACAGGAGTGCAGAACCACAGGCAGATCTCACTATTGCTTTCCAAACTCTCAGCTCTTTTTCCTAGAAAAACACAGAGTCTGAACATGGGAAGGAACTCTTCAGTGTATGACCTGGGTGCAATAATATTTGTCTGAGCAGGCAGAAAAACTGAAATCAAGGTTCCCAGTGAGAGCTGCCACGTTCCTTCTGGTGACAAAGAAGACTTTGTGAAGGATGACACTTCAGTCTGGTGAATTTTTGGCTTTCTCAGGGCTCAGCACGGATTATCCAAAGGAAAAGGCAGAGCCTGGCTATGAAAGGGTGCTGTGAGTCTCAAGGGATGGAGGGGGTTGTGACAGAGCATTTCTGGGCTCAGGGCAGCATAAAAAGGCTCTGGTTTGTTCTTGTTCAGGCTTCAGCTCACTCTGGTGCTTCCTTGCTCCACTGGCTTCAAACACTTGTTAACACCCAGCATTTACCTGGGTGCTCTTCTGGATGAGAGTCACAGGAATAAATCCTGGGACACCCTGGGGTCTCTCAGCACCCCCCAGGATCACTGAGATTTCCTTTTTTCTTATCCCTGCTGGATGCTGGTGAATGAGGGGGGCTCAAGCTCCTTTTGCTGTCCCTGTCCCCAGCAGGTCCCATTCTCCGGCTGCTGAGTTGGGCAGTGTGAGCTGAGTGAGGGCTCACCAGAAACCCAAACACAGAAAGGAACAACAAAAACATAAAATAAAAGTAGGGCGGTTTTGCAGCTGAGTTGGTCAAATGAAAGAGCAACTGGGAGGAGGCAGAGCCTGGGCAAGGGCAGAGGGGCTGAAGGATCAGGACAGGGCTTCAGTGCCATCAGCGCTTGTCCTGGTGTTGTCCAAGGCATTTAGTTATCCAGAACAGAAACTGCTTCCAAGCTGGATGGGACTGACTGAGAGAAGCCTCGAGTGTGTGTTGCACAGTGTTCAAGTGGTTTAAAAAAGCCAATGTCAATGTATACGTAGAAAGTGGCAAACAGAGGAGCAGATGAACGGAGTGAAGTGCTCTCTAGAGCAGTTAATGGCCTTGGCTTACACTGGCTGGGAGAGCGAGGTGGGAGCTGGGAGGGGGCTCCTTCTGTCATCATCACGGAATTGTGCAATCCCAGAATGGGTTGGGATTGGAAGGGGCCTCAAAGCCCCGCCAGTGCCACCCCTGCCATGGCAGGGGCACCTCCCACTGTCCCAGGCTGCTCCCAGCCCTGTCCAGCCTGGCCTTGGGCACTGCCAGGGATCCAGGGGCAGCCCCAGCTGCTCTGGGCACCCTGTGCCAGGGCCTGCCCACCCTCACAGGCAAGAATTTCTAAGCCAAAAGTGTTGTTCCCAATAAACCTTTTTTCTTTCCTTTTTTTTTCCTTTTGGAGCTGAAGACGTCAGCTTTTGCTAAGGCTGCTCAGAGTGGGGCCAGGAGCCCCAAACCCCACCAGAGCTGGAGCCTTTGCTAATGCAGCAGGATTCCCCTGGCTCTTGAAATCCTGGCTCAAGGCACACTCACAGCCTGCCCTGAGCCCTCCAGAGCCACCTGATTTATTCCAATTCTCCTGTTCACAGTCAGAGGAGCTCCCCAAACCTCCTGTTCCCCCCTCAGCTGTAGGGATTCAAAAGTCATGCATGGCATGGGCCAAACCACCTCTCCCCCTTGGGAACCTTCCCTGGGTCACTTTGTACTCTGAGGTCCTTCCTGGGGCTTCACAAACATTGGGGGTCTGGGCAGCTCAGCCTTGGTGAGGGAGATGGGCAAGAACCTGGCAAGGGGGATGAGGTGAAAGTGCTGCTGAGCTCCCCCAGCCATTTGCTGTACTTTGCAAATACTTCAAGTTAGTGGGCACTTTTGGAAATTAGAGGCAAAGGAATTTGAGTGGCTGGTAAGAGAAAACAGCTGCTGCAGAGCAAGCTGGGTCCTAAGGAAAAATGACTCCATGGAAATGGGTCTGCCAAGTAATAAAGCCACAAATAAATACTTAGTTCATTTACTGGGTTGTTGGTCCCATAAGCACTGAAACTTCATTTGTTAAGAGAAGCAGCATTTCAAAATCAGAAGCAGATGAGCAAGGTCCTGGTTTGCTGCTGCTGGCTGGGTTTATTGCTGGGGTTGTGTGCCTGGGGCCAGTGCAGCTTTCAGCAGGTGTGGGAGCTGCCTGGGGACCTCAGCCCCAGTTTGTTCTGTCCTGCGATAATTACTGTTGGGTTTTTTCTCTTCTCCTTGCCCGTGGTGCTGAGATAAATGGTTATTAAAATCTGACTTTGGCAGTGTTTCAGCACCAGGCAGGACCTGCCTGCTGCCCCTGGGGAGGGGTGGGAAGCTGTGCCAGGAGAACAGAGCCTGCTGTGGATCTCGGCCTCAGGGCTGGGTCAGCCTTGGAATTTCAGTACAGCTCTCCTGACGCCCTGGGGTAGCACAAAGAGACTGCTGTCATTGAGGGAATTGCTCTCCCAAGGCAGGTGATCCTCTGGTGTTTTGGTTAGGGAGGCAGGGGGACACTTCAGGCTGTGATAGATGGAAAATCTGATGCTGAGTTTGTGACATTCCCTGAGAGAGAGCAGCTGGAATCTTTCCTCTTCCATCTGATTGCATCTAGGGGGGCCTCTTCAGGTTCTCCTGTATCTTCTGAGGTCTAAACAGGTTTTGCATAGTTTTCAAGTGGAGGAGATGGGGTGAGCTCCCGGGCTCTCACCAGGAAAGGCAGAGGAATGATCTTGGTCTTCATTCATTGCCAGAAGTTCAGCCTTGTGTTCCTCACTCCCAGTCAAGGGGTGTTGATTTGGAGCTGAGGATTGCTGCTGTGTGAGTGCACAGCCTGCAGAGCCTTTGGGATCTGGAAAGATTTACCGTGTGGGTGGGAGGATGGAGAGCAGTCAGGGTTCTGGAAGGAGCACTGTGGAAGGGTTATGCCAGGTTCTCTGAACACATTCAGGGATGAGAGCATGCTCAGGAGCAGCCCTGGAGCACCAGGTTCCACCTCTTTCACCACACCAGGAGAAATCCCATGGCTGCATCAGACACATCTAAAGCCACTGCAGCCAGAGTCATCCTGAAGACATTCTTGAGCAAGCAGCTCATTATAACCCAGTTCATACTTGGACAGTTGTGTCTGGCTGCAGACAGGGTGAGCAACCCTCAGAGTGCACCAGCAGCTGCCTGTCTTGGGTTTCTGTGGTTGAGATGACCCTGAGTTATCAGAAAGTCTCCTTTTTCCCAGCCCTGCGACCAAAGAAGAAGTTGAGATTCCTCAGCTCTGCTTTCCAAGGTTGTTCATTTTCTCTGATCTGTTCCATTCTCTCTCTGACCTGCTGAGATCTGTCCAGCAGGTCGGGTTGTGGCACAGTCCCTGCCCTTGGGGTGCTGTTGGCTTTTTATACTCAGAACTGTGTGTGCTTTATTTACAATAATTTTCCAATACCCGTCACCTATGTTAGACAGTCTGTCTGTACTCTAAACCAATCCAGAAGTGTCACCATCCCAGCAGAGGATGGAGGGCAAGGAGAAGGAGAAGAAGGACAGGACATGCCCAGATTCCTCCATCTTGCCTCCTGAACCTCCATTCTATAACCCCAAAATTCTACATTTTCACCCTGTGACAAATTCACTGTCATTCTACTCAAACTCTTGTGCCTTGTAACTCCTCACACAAAGTTGGGAATTGTTTCCATGGGCTAAAATCAAAGGCACAGGTGTTTGTGACTCCGTGCCAAGGTCTCTGAGCCCCCTGCCAGGGTCTGGAATCACCCAGGGCAGCCAGAGCAATGTCCTGGGTTCCAACACCTGTAGTGCTCAGAGGGATGAGCTCACCCTGCACTGGGGATGTCCCTGTGCAGCTGGGGAGCTGTGCTGGCATCCGCAGCCAGCCCTCAGCCCCAGCCATGAGCACACAGCTCCCTGAGACTGCCCAGTCCAGGCTCCAGGAGGAATCACCACCTCAGGGTGCAGAACCTCGTCCTTGACCACTTGGAAGGGTAAAGCAAAACCAACTGGCTCTGTGGATTGGACTAGAAAACTCTTGTTTCTGTGTTGCAAAGGTCATTTTTCTTGTCTTAACATCTTTTTTCCATGCTGGGGTCAGTGTTCCTTCCTGAAACTTCAATGTTGTACCTGCTCTTGTGGTTTCTGTGGGTATGTTATGCCCAAATTAGTGACCTGTGAATTTGTACTTGGAAGGGGCTTATCTCTAGAGGTAGTTGTATCTGCATAAATGTTTTACAAAAATAAATATCTTCTAAAAGTGACCCTCTGGAAGTGCCCAAGGCCAGGCTGGGTGGGGCTTGGAGCAAGCTGGGATAGTGGAAGGTGTCCCATGGGAGGGGGGTTGCAATGAGATGAGCTTTGAGGTCATTTCCAGCCCAACCCATTCTGTGATTCTTTAAAAGATCACGGCCCAGTGCTGCCCTCAGATGCTGTGTGCACTCCTGTGATGCAGGTGGGGCAGATAATGCCCAGTGTGATCAGAGCCCCTTCCCACAGAGTGGCCCCAGCTGGTGCTGAGGGCGTCCCCGGTGCTGTGCAGTGCCAGGCGTGTGCTGGGGGCTCCCTGGTGTGACACCGTCAGTGCCCAGTGCCATGGGCACCAGGGGACACCCTCAGAGCAGGGGGAGGACTTGTGCCCATCCCTTGTGCTCTCCAGGCCTCTGAGCTGCCTCGGGGGGTGACGGGCCTGCCCTGAGCTGCTTTTCCATCCGCTCCTGGCTCTGCTCTCTGTGTCTGATGCTGCCTCCTGGTCTGGAGCTCTCACGCCACAGACCAGCTCTGGCCCTGTGTGCACAGCCCTCTCACTCTGTGCGCAGCAGGCTCACAGCCAGCGCTTGTGGGAATCGCTGTAATACAATTAAATGGTGATAACAATCATCTGGCAAGCTGTTCCACTTGTCTGGAAAGGGCTGGGCAATGTGTGCATGTGGGACAAGTCTGTGCATCTTTTGAATTAATAAAAAAAAATTAAGTTTGTCGACAATCCAGCCTGCAGTAAATTAACACCTTGCTTAAATAGCTGACAACTTGAAGGAGGGGGTTGGTGTTTTAATACTTGAGCTTGTTTTCTCTGTCTTCACATGCCCTGTCCAGCATCTCCTCTTACTCAAATACCCTAATTGCTCTCCAGCCTTTCAGCAGCACATCAGCTTCGTGCTTGCTGCCAGGCTGGCTGTTCACCTCAAGGCCTCATTATGTTTTGCCACTCTATCAGGGCCAAAAATAACCTGACAATACCTGCTCGATGCAGAGGTCTCTCAGGTGACAAACAAATAATTGGGTGAAGCAAACCCTGAGCACAGTGAGCTGCCACAGCCTGCTGTGTGCACAGCCCCTGGTGACAGCAGCCACCACGCTTCAGGGAGTGCTGGGACACAGGGGACAGCTGGGCAATGTGTGTGGGATCTCCTCAGCAGCCCCGGGCAAGTCATGGTCATCTTCCCTGCAGGTGCAGGGCTGGCAAAAAGGAGCAATTCTAGGAAATGTCAGGTTACAGAGCCTCTCACACACTTGTGAATATACCTGTTTTATTTTATCCACAAAGTCACACAGGATTGGCAATATCAGCTACTCAGAGAACCCTTTGGAACAAAGGCTTAACAGAGGCATTTGATGAAATAATAATTAAAAAACAGTGGCACTCACTCACTGTGATCCTAGGGGGTCTCTGGGTGTCACAGGAAGGGATCCATCTGTGCCTTTTAGTCTGATATTTTAATTCATTTCAAGCTGATTGCTGGGCATACTTAAAAATGAGGTTAGCTGTTAACTTGTCCCTAATGATGGTTTTGATTGCTCTGGCAGTTTACACAGCAGCAATGAAACTTCTTGTCTTTGGAGAAGGCAGCAGTGGCTGCACCAGGGTCCCCAGAATCCGGTGTCCCCAGTCCCTTTGGGGCAGTCACTGTCCTGCAGCCCTTTGGGTCAGCTGGGCCGTGCCAGCATGTGGCACAGTCCCACATGCTCAGGGGGTGCTGGGTGCTGCCCTTCCCCAGCAGCACAGCCCCAGCTCTGCTCTGCTTGTCCTGGCACCCCCAGATCCTCCAGATCCCCCAGGGGCTCCGGCAGCACGGCGCTCTGGGGTGTCCAGGGAGCTGCAGGAAAACAGCCTGGAGCTCACAGCTGGGCCTGGGGACACAGGGAATGGCTCCCAGTGCCAGAGGGCAGGGATGGATGGGATGTTGGGAATGAGGAATTGTTCCCTGGCAGGGTGGGCAGGCCCTGGCACAGGGTGTCCCTGGATCCCTGGCAGTGCCCAGGGCCAGGCTGGACATTGGGAGCAGCCTGGGACAGTGGGAGGTGTCCCTGCCATGGCAGGGGTGGCTCTGGGTGTGCTTTGAGGTTCTTTCCAACCCAAAGCTTTTGGGGTTCTCTGAGTAGCTGATGTTGCCAATCCTGTGTGACTTTGTGGATAAAATAAAACAGGTATATTCACAAATGTGTGAGAGACTCTGTAACCTGACATTTCCTAGAATTGCTCCTTTTTTAGCAGTTTTTAACTCAGTCTTTGTGCTTGTGAGTGAGCAGCAAGTTGGGATTTTCTGCCAGCTCAGTCCCAGTGTGTGCCCAGAGCTGAGCAGGGATGGGGATGTTCCTGCTCCTGCTCCTGCTCCTGCTGTTGGCTGAGCTCAGGCAGTGCTGGTAGGCACAGCAAGGGGAGGAGAGGGAGAAGCAGCATTGTGATGTTGTGATTCAGAAAGATGCTACAGGGGAATGTTACTTGTTTTGGCAAGGAATCTGTAGCATTTTCCTGCAATGTTTTATGATTCTTCTGCTGCTAGCAGTCAGAACGAGGAGTGGCCAAAATAACCAGGGCAGCTATGGAGACTTCAAAGCTCAGGGATCAGCCTAGTTTGTGGGTGAAAGTCTGCTTTCGGAATTTATGTGTTCATGTTGCTTATTTTAGTAAACATATTATGGATAAAGTAATTTCCAAATGCAAACAGGAGGCAGGGAATAGGGTTGTGTCTTTGAGCTGGTTCTTCAGGAAATGATAAACAGACTTTAGCAGTCTCCATTTGAATATTTAGGTTTTATTTGCTTTCCTTTGGCTAACCATGGAACTTAAGCACTGCTTAAAACCCAGAGTTTATCACTGGGCTTTCATTTTCTCTCTGCAACTTAAACTTTGCCCTTTGTGGATGGAGTGAATCCATTCTTTTGGGCTGTGGTTTTAATATGGAAAAAGCAGGCAGAGAACTTGCTCTGACAGGAAAAGGTAAATGATTTCCCTACGTCTCAGGCAGGTTAGAATTTTTTTTCTTTTGAATAAAATTGCTTATACTCTATTTACCTTTTCCCCTGAGGAGTAAAGGGAGGTGGAGGCAGCACATACTTTCTGACACGGTGTGTTTGAGATTTCTCTTCTTTCAACAACAACACGTCAGCCAGGAGTGAATTTCCTGAGGGCGCTTTGCTGATGGACGTGCTGAACCTTGCCTTGTCAGCAGCACATTCCTGGCATGAAATCCCATTCCTGGGATGAAATCCCATTCCTGGCATTTCATGCACCAGCAGCCCTGGTGTGGAGTGGGAGCTGCATGGAGCAATAATTCACATTTATTGGGTAGATTAGGAACAAACAGCAGCAGGATCAGAGATGTTGTGTTGGAGTACAAGACTTGAAAGGTTGGGATGAGCCCAGAGGAGCCATGAAGATGCTCCAGGGGTTGGAGCTGCTTTGCTGTGAGGCTCTGGAATGACCTTTTTGTGGTCTCCCAGTGCCTGAAGGGGCTCCAGGAGAGCTGCAGAGGGACTGGGGACAAGGGATGGAGGGACAGGACACAGGGAATGGCTTAAAAATGACAGAGCACAGGGATAGAGGGGATATTGGGAATTGGGAATTGTTCCCTGTGAGGGTGGGCAGGCCCTGGCACAGGGTGCCCAGAGCACCTGGGGCTGCCCCTGGATCCCTGGCAGTGCCCAGGGCCAGGCTGGACAGGGCTGGGAGCAGCCTGGGACAGTGGGAGGTGTCTCTGCCATGGCAGGGGTGGCACTGGATGGGCTTTGAGGTCCCTTCCAACCCAAACCACTCCATAATTCCATGGTAAACCTTCAAATCCCATTTTCTCAAATATAAAAATAATTGCAGATTCAGGCATCCCTTGGAGAGCTGCAATTAGTTGTGAGAACAAAAGGCTTTAGAGTTACACACCGTTACAATCATGTTCTTTAAAAGTAAACCAAAATTACACAGCCTCCTCCTCTCCCCGAGCATCTGCAGGAATGCACTTTCAGGTACATAAATATATGTATGTATTTAATAATGCTCCCTCGTTTGACATGGTGTCTTGCCAGAAATGAAATCATTAATGAACTCCAGAGGGGATTTATGCAGATCCAAAGCTGCTCATTACATCTATTTTTAAGTCTGTTGCTGCACTGAGGGCAAGGGGAATCTGTTGGAACCTGCGGAGTTAAAACTTGTAATTTTGTTTGCTAACACTTGCCGAAGATTACAGCAGTGATCCCGGGCCCTTTGAAGTCGGGGGGAGCAGGGGGATCATTAGCACAGGATTATCCCTGTTTTCCTAATGCAGCCCGAGGGAAGCTCCCGTGTCCGTGTCCTGCCCCCTGGGATGGTGTCTGGGGACCCTCCCAGGCAGTGTCCACGGAATCCACAAATACGGCACTGGATAATTTGAAAAGAAATGGTAAATGCTAAAATCTTCTTATTTGAGCCAGGGTTCTGGATGACTGCTGCTGTGCGTTTTGAGAAATCTCCATCTCAGACCCTAAATATTCCCCAAAAAAGGGGTTCTCAGAGGTGTGAGGGTTTTGTCTGGGAGCCCCTCTGCTCTGGGATGATGGGTGCACAAACACAACTTCTGCAAGCAGCTGGGACAAAGGTGCATCAGGGCCAAATGCAGCTTTTAGGAGGAAAGAGCCTCTTGTGGCAGCAGGGTGGAGACATGGAAAAATAACACAAGTGTCTGCAGAAGGCAAGGGGAGCGTGAGGCTGCTGCTGCTGTTGGGTTCCCTGCAGAGATTTAATGGGGTTTGCTGTGACATGTCCCAATTGGAGAGGGGTTCTGGAGCTGACAGACTGTGCTCAAGGCAAATTCTTTTCATTAAGAAAGGATTTAATTAATTAGAGCCGACTGCTGGCTGACAGGTTAATTGACAAGGGAAGTGGGCCCCAGAACCTGGAGCTGAGGTTATACTGTGGCTTTAAATCTCTGCAGTCTCTGGTAAAACTTGGCCTTCCACTGGAATGTCAGGGAAATCTCACTGGCTGTTCTGCAGGGCACGGTGCCTGAAAGGATTTGCAAGAAAAGCTGCAGTTTCCTAAAATTCAGTTTTCATGTAAAGATCTGATCTGGCAAATTTATTCTAGGCTAAGGCTCATTGAAGTGTTTCAGTGGCAGCTTTGCTCATGTGGAATGGGTTGGGGCTGACAGCGAGCTCACGTGGGACTTCTTTAATTGGCTAAAATAAAACTTACTGCATCTTCTTTTTAACTGCTGAAATAAGTAATCACTTGCTCCAAGAAATGGGAGTTCTGGAACAACTTTTTTTCTAGTAATTTGCTTTTTTAAACGGAAATGAGCTTGGGAGGGAGTTTAGTGATTGATAGGAAGGTAACTGAGAGTAGAGTGAGATTGAAAATCCCTGTGAGGGTGGGCAGGCCCTGGCACAGGGTGCCCAGAGCAGCTGGGGCTGCCCCTGCATCCCTGGCAGTGCCCCAGGCCAGGCTGGACATTGGGAGCAGCCTGGGACAGTGGGAGGTGTCCCTGGGGTGGCACTGGGTGGGATTTAAGGTCCCTCCCAACCCAGCCCATTCTGGGATGCTGTGCAAGGGCAGCACAGGCTGAGTCCACCCTGGGACCTGCTGACAGATCTGGGCTCAGCCATTCCTTTCCAAATCCATCTGGTGAGCACAGATGAGAAAAGGGAGGGCTTCTGGTATTCTTTGAGCCTTGTGGAAACCACATTTACAGGGTCAAGAGATAATAGAGAAAATAGTGAAAATATAATGGAGCAGGGTCTGGAAAAATCCAGCTGGAAAACTGCCATGACCTCCCCAGAGTCCACCAGAGCTGTACAAGGAGGCTGTGGTGGGGAAAAGCCACTCATCCAGATTTAATGCTTTCTGTTTTGTCCAGGTTATTCCTTAGATCTGGATGTTGATCCTTTAATTTGTGGTGTCCAGAGAACACCTTGGCACTGGCCAGGCTGGATGATGGTGTGAACAGTAGGGTGTGTTTGGCAGGAGAGCTCAGAGCAGGGCCAGCTCATGGGCAGGAAGGTCCCTGTCCCTTGTGCTGCTGTAAAAACCTGAATATAATTTAAATGTAGTTTTTGGCCGTGTTTCTAAGGAAAGTCACTGGTTTAAGAAAGGTGTTTCCTGGTAAGCTGAGAGCAGCACATCACTCATCGGATTCAAAGGAAGAAATCTCATCTGTTACAAATGAGGTGATTTACACTGGCTAATAATAGCTGTGACTGTTCCGTGGGGGTGAGTCCTGAGGATTTGCCATAATGCTTGTTTTCATTGGCACATGAATACCTGGCTGTAAGAGCTGAGACACTCTGTTACAGCCCTTTCCTCTCGGGTAGAATCAGATGCATGGATTGCATATATCAGTATAATCAACCCTGCTAAGATGTCAAAACATCAAGTGTCAAGCCTATCATAAAATCTAAACCCATCTTGTTTTCCTTTTCCTTTTTCCCCCCTGTGCTCCATCTAAAATAAATAACTGAGAAATAACTGAATGAATATAACCCATTTCTCCGAAGAAAGAAAAATAATTGCCTCCAGACTTCTAACTTACCTGCCAAATTGCATCCTGATGTGAATTGCAATGGACAAATTATAATCTTTTGAGACAAGGGAGGAGATGATGGAGTCTGCGAGTGACCCTTCCCTGGTAGGCACAATCAAAATGAAGCTAAACTTGGTGAGTGATTTGCACTCACATCAGGGATGAGTCGGTGCCCAGGTCACCCTGCAGAGGCTGGAACTGCAGAGGGTGAGGAGGAGAGCTCCAGGGACTGCAGAGGGTGAGGAGGAGAGCTCCAGGGACTGCAGAGGGTGAGGAGAGCTCCAGGGACTGCAGAGGGTGAGGAGGAGAGCTCCAGGGACTGCAGAGGGTGAGGAGGAGAGCTCCAGGGACTGCAGAGGGTGAGGAGGAGAGCTCCAGGGACTGCAGAGGGTGAGGAGGAGAGCTCCAGGGACTGCAGAGGGTGAGGAGGAGAGCTCCAGGAGCTCCAGAGGGTGAGGAGGAGAGCCCAGGGACTGCAGAGGAGAGCTCCAGGAAGGCAGGAGGAGGAGAGCTCCAGGGACTGCAGAGGGTGAGGAGGAGAGCTCCAGGGACTGCAGAGGGTGAGGAGGAGAGGGACCAGGGGTGAGGTGCAGAGGGTGAGGAGGAGAGCCCAGGAACTGCAGAGGGTGAGGAGGAGAGCCCAGGAGAGCTGCAGAGGGGTGAGGAGGAGAGCCCAGGGACTGCAGAGGGTGAGGAGGAGAGCCCAGGGAAGTGCAGAGGGTGAGGAGGAGAGCCCAGGGACTGCAGAGGGTGAGGAGGAGAGCCCAGGGACTGCAGAGGGTGAGGAGGAGAGCTCCAGGACTGCAGAGTGTGAGGAGAGCCCAGGGACTGTAGGGGGTGAGGAGGAGAGCCCAGGAAGTGCAGAGGGTGAGGAGGAGAGCCCAGGGACTGCAGAGTGTGAGGAGAGCTCCAGGGACTGCAGGGGTGAGGAGGAGAGCCCAGGGACTGCAGAGGGTGAGGAGGAGAGCTCCAGGGACTGCAGAGGTGAGGAGGAGAGCCCAGGAACTGCAGAGGGTGAGGAGGAGAGCTCCAGGGACTGAGGAGAGCTCCAGGGACTGCAGAGGGTGAGGAGGAGAGCTCCAGGGACTGCAGAGTGTGAGGAGGAGAGCTCCAGGGACTGCAGAGGGTGAGGAGGAGAGCTCCAGGGACTGCAGAGGGTGAGGAGGAGAGCTCCAGGGACTGCAGAGGTTGAGGAGGAGAGCTCCAGGGACTGCAGAGGGTGAGGAGGAGAGCTCCAGGGGCTGCAGAGGGTGAGGAGGAGAGCTCCAGGGACTGCAGAGGGTGAGGAGGAGAGAGGGCTCCAGGGGCTGGAGCAGAGGGTGACTACAGATGGTGAGGAGGAGAGCTCCAGGGGCTGCAGAGGGTGAGGAGGAGAGCTCCAGGGAAGTGCAGAGGGTGAGGAGGAGAGCTCCAGGGACTGCAGAGGGTGAGGAGGAGAGCTCCAGGGACTGCAGAGGGTGAGGAGGAGAGCTCCAGGGCTGGGCTGGGGCAGGAGCAGCTCCAGGGCTGTCCGGGTCACACACTCCACCAGCTCTGTGTTCCACCATTGCAGGGAAAACCCAACCCAAGCAACAGAACAAAACAAGGACAGTGAAGAGCACAGGGGAGGAGGAAGGTCCAGCAGGGATTCTCCTGTTAGTGGGATTTGGCTTGCAAAGGCCTTTTTCAGGCAGTGGAGGGGCAGGAACCACCAGAGAGATTGGGGCATCTCTCAAGAGCTTTGCTATTTGGTGGAGGGGTTGGAGGTAGATGAAGTTCAGTATGTGGCAGAGGGGTGGAATGAGATGATCTTTAGGGCCTCTCCAGCCCAAACCATTCAGGATTCCGTGGTTCTGTGGTTCTGTGGCCCCTGGGTTCAGCCCTGCTCAGACACTGGCACTGTTGGGGGCTCCTCGTGGTTCTTGGACGCCTTTTGCTGCCCCACTGGGAGTGGCTTGGTTTAAATCCAGCACCACGTGGAGCAATCCAGGACGTGCCTGGTGGCTGCCTGTGTTCAGGAATGGCCACGAGAGTGCAGAGGATTCTTGGGCCTTTAAAGACAGAGAGATTTCTGTGATGTGCTCAGGACCTGGCTGCAGCTTTTGTCCCATTTTCAGTGTTGGAGTGGCTTCAGTGAGCCTGGGGGCACAGCTGAGGGTTTAACTCCCAGGAGGTCATTCCAAAGGGGTGAGGACAGTAATGCAGAATGGTGCAGGATGTAAAGTTTGTTTTGAACTCCAGAAAATACCAGTGAAGAAATAAAACTTCATTTTCAGATGGAAGAGTGTTTTGTGAAAAATCTTTCCACACACCCCACTCAAATCCCCACTTTGTCTGCACACACAGACCCTGAACTTGCCTAAAAAAATCTTTTGTGTAAAATCTAAGAACAGATACAAACGCAGTAAGAAACTGCAGTACACTGTGTAAAAACCCCAACAGCTGAGAAGGATTCTCAGTGAATTCAGCATGAGCAGTGGGCACAGGAGCTGCAGTGAGTGACTTCAGTGAGTGCAGGAACTTCAGCAGCTGCAGTGCCTGCTCTGGCTGGGTCCTTCGAGACACATGTAAAAACTAAAATGAAAAATTGTCTTCCTTTATTCGAACCATCTAGATTGTTACTTCACCTATTTAGATGCATCTGGATATGGTTTTCTGGCCCTTTCAATGCTATGATTAGCTCTAATTTTTTTTCGTGACCTCCTAACCTGTTGTGGAGAAGTCAAACTGTCCTAGAGCCTTTGGTGAAACCCAAAAACCCTCTGGTATTTTACCACTCACTCAGTGCTGTTACTGCTGTGCACATTGGGCTCTATTTAGGTGCATCCTCAGAAGGTGCAGCCTAAATATTCCAAATATTTGCTGTGCAAAGGCTTTAGCTGGGTTTGGATGGGGTCAGTGGGTTGACACTGGTTGAAGCTGGGAGCCAGAAGCCAAGTGGAGAGTTTTGTACGCAGCTCAAGTCACCTAAAAGCTGATCTTGACCTCTGGAATGTCTTTGGCTGGGTGAATGGTGCTGCTGTTGGAGCTGCAAACAGGGATTAGGACTGGAAGAATAAAGGAGGGAGTAAATCCTTCCAGCCTTGGCTGTGGGGAGCAGGAGCCACACAAAAGGAGGTCATGTCCCACTGCAGAAGGGCTGGAGGAAAACAGCACCACCCGTGATTGTGGCAGGTTCTGGGACAGTTGTGATTGGGTTTTTTAGCCTCAGGAATGGTAAATGTCATTTGGTAACTTGCTCTGGAAGGTGATAGCAGGACCATAAGCATTTTCTGAGGGAGGCATGAGCTGTAGAAGTTTATTAATAGGATGTAAAACAATTATTTGTTTGTGTGCTTTCTCCCCTCAGGAATTTTTTCTTTTCTGTTTTCTAAATAACACAAGACATCCTTGGCAGCAGAATCCCCACAGTTGTTAATGTCAGATTGTTATCAGATCTGGCAGTGATTGTTTTCTAATAATAAGTATGTTTTTCCCTTGCTGCCCATGTAAGAGTGACAGTTTGCTGCAACTCAAGGCAAGATGAAAAAGAAATCCAGCATTTGCCACTTACATCCCTGAAAACAAATTATCTACTTAGTGCAGATCCTTTTCCATTATTTATCTGCCTTTTAGTTATCTAAGAAATGGCTTTCCAAGAAGCGGATGAGAGGCAGGGTTGGAATTCCTCTGCTTTTTAGCTCTTGCTTAGGTCCAGTTCATGTTTGGGCTTGACTGATAACTCTACTCCCAAGAGAAAAGCTTCTGAAACTCATTTCAGTTCTGGTAATACTGGTGAGGTTTGTTGAGATGTTTCAATTTAATGAGCTTGACAAGAGCCTGGGTCAGTGATCAGATTTCTCACTGTGGAAATCTCCGGGTGAGCCAGGGGTTGCTGTGGTTTTGTCCTGACTGGGATTCATCCCTGGGGCTGCCCAGCAGACCCACAGGTCTCAAGAGTTAATCCTGCACCAGGAAGGCACTGCAGAGGCTCAGAGCAGGTCCGGGTTCCTGATCTTTCTCATTTCCCTCTGCTCGGGCACTCTGGCTGAGCTCTCCAAGGAGCTGCAGAAGGATTCTCCTGCAGTCTGCAGAGCTGTGGGATCCCAAACCAGCCCACAGCCCTTTCCCTGCTCCAGCCCATTCCCCAAGCAGGGCTTTGTGATGGTGTGCAGTGCCTGTGTCCCCTGGGAGACCCAGCCCTGCGGTGGCGATGGGATAATGGGATAATGGGATAATGGGATAATGGGATGGGATGGGATGGGATAATGGGATGGGATGGGATGGGATAATGGAATAGGATGGGAGGGGATGGGATAGGATGGGAGGGGATGGGATGGGAGGGGATGGGGATGGGGATGGGATAATGGGATGGGATGGGATGGGATGGGTTGGGGATGGAGCCAGCCTGGTCCCAGAGCAGCAGTGACAGCCTGGGGTGTCCAGCCAGAGGGGATTGGGCAGCACAGGGAGCTCCGCTCCTCTGTTATGGCAGCAACACAGCAGAGGCAGGGGCTGGTGCCCAAACGCGAGGCCACCTCTTTCAGAAAGGGATTTAGCAGCGGAAAGGACTTTTTTAGCCTGAAAGTGATACTGTGTTAAATACAACCCTTCTGGGCTGTTCCTTCCTGGGGATGATTTTGGAAAAGTGCTGTGGCCCTGTGTCAGTGAGCACCCCTTGGTGCTGGGGTGTGAACCACCAACCAGAACATTACTGGAGCACAAGCTGCTGTGGGGGTTTTTTTGCCTTATCAGTCTTCATGTTAAGATTACTGGCAAGATCCTCTTGTCTTCTCTATGTGATATTCTTAGCTGGAAGATTACCTGATGTTCAGCTTCTAGAGTCTTATTAGTGAGAACATTTGGTAGTGTGTACTTAGTTTTAATTTAGTTGGCCGTGTTGGAATTTAAAGTCTAGAAGACAAACATATTCTTCTGTTTTTAAAAAAAGTGAAATCCATTTAGTAAGAGTAATTTTATTCTTTTAGTGTTGGACAGGAGTTGTTTAGCAAAGAGGAGGCTATGCATGGTAGCCCAGCCCCAACTCCCAGACTTGATGATGCCTGACTGCAAACTGTGTGTGAAAAGAATGCATCAAGAATCTGTTGGGAATTAAATTTCAAGAAAATAGCACAAGTGAAGAAAGTATGTTTTTCTTACCCTGTTTTTCTTTGTTGCGTTTCTTGTGTATCATATATTGCAACCAATAATAATTTCACTTTTTTGGGGTGAAATATTCCTCCCTGAATAACTCCTGATTCAATGACCTGCTCTGTTGCATTCCTGATATCCAAAACTGGAGTTCTGGAATAGATACTCAGGATTATTTGGGAATAGGAAGATTAAAAACTTTCTTCACACTTTTCCCCTAGCCCTTTGACTGTGAGAGTGCTGAGTTCTCACCCTTGTGTTGCTGCTGCAGACAGGGGTGCTTTTCCTTCCGAGTCAGTGTTCAATCCACGCTCACTCCCACGTGGTGTTGGGGATCCTTTGAAGCCGCACATTGGGTGGTACTTGAACATTTGGAATGGTGAAGGGTCAGGATGGGAAGTGGACTCTGTCCTCACACTGTGGTGTGTGAGAGGGGATGTTTTAAAGTCATTTTTAGTGGACTTAATGATCTTAGAGGTCTTTTCCACCCTTAGTGATTCTATGATTCTGTGACTCAAAGGTGGCGTGCCAGGAGCTTGGATAAACACAGAGCTGAGCATTTATTATCCTTAAGTATTCCCTGGTGTTTTTTAAAGCTGGTGTCTCCTAGCTGCAGCAGCTGCTTCAAACCCAGGTGTGGGTATGGTGCCTCTGCAGTTTCAAACAGGTGAATGAAAAAGCCCTGCAGAGTTTCAGCTGCTGCTGGTGGCGCTGACACACATTTACACCATCCATTCACCAGGGCACAGCTACTTCATCTCTTCCTTTTGTGAGCTGATGGTTACTTAAGCAGATTAAAGTTCATTCACAGTATTATTGCATATGGTTTGGAAGAGTGATTTTTTTACTGTGAAAACCTGTAAAATGCAGAGATAATGTTACCTTGCCAAGTGTGTGGTCCTGGAAGGAGCTGCTGCCTCATGGTTCCATCTCCTGCATCATTAGCAGAGCTCAACAGCAGCTCTTGCCTGCTCTTAGAGAGGCCCTTACCACTACTAAGAGAAGCTGAATTACCGTGGAGTGGTAATAAGATGCAGCATTGCTGCCTTTCATGATTTTATCTGAAGTCTCATTATCTTTTTTTTGTTGTTGTTATCTTAGATCCTTAAGTAATACCATTATGTGAAAGGCATTCCCTTTCATGAGGCTAAAAACTGCAATGCAAATAAAGAAAGCCCTGAATATACATCCTTTGGTTTTTGAAGCAGGTTCCTAAGAGGGGGCATTGACTTGTGACAGGTTTTACACTTGAGATTGGAAACACTACAAAGTTTTGTCAAGCTGTAAGAGCAGTGAAGGATCTCCTCATTGTGACCTTCTGGTGTCTGAAGGGAGCCAACAAGAAAGATGGAGAAAGTTTATTTACAAGGACGAAGGGAAATGGCTTCAAATGGACAGAAAATGGGTTTAGGTTGGATATAGGAAAAAATTCTTCCCTGTGAGGGTGGGCAGGCCCTGGCACAGGGTGCCCAGAGCAGCTGGGGCTGCCCCTGGATCCCTGGCAGTGCCCCAGGCCAGGCTGGACAGGGCTGGGAGCACCTGGGACAGTGGGAGGTGTCCCTTCCATGACAAGTTGGGATAAGATGGTCTTTGAGGTCCCTTCCAACCCAAACCATTTCATGATTCCATGATGTCACCTAGGCAGAGGTTTACACCTTGTGCATATTTGCCATTAGTTAAGTGAAGTCCTTGTGTCATATTCTGTGTCCTGTCCCTGTGTCCCAGGTCTGGGACTGTGCCTGTGTTGCTGCTGTGGCCACAACTGGTCTGTTCCTTCTCCCAAGGCCTGGTGACTCCTAGGATCCCTCAGCAGTGTCACCCAGCGGGTGACAGAGGCAGCCACTCCATGTCTGTGGCATGAAAACGTTTCCAGCTCTGATGGGAATCTCTGGGTGCTGCACATGCTCTGACAGGCTTTGGGAGTGTTTTCTTGGGCTGTGTGTCAGTGCTTGGTCCCGGGGAGGGAGGGAGGGAGGTGGATCTCCCCTGATCCCAGCAGGGCAGCAGGGTTGCAGTGCTCCATCCCTCCCCCTGCCCAGAGCCACCCCAAAGTGCAGCCAGGGGCAGGGACTGCTCATCCCTCCCCTTTGTCCCCCACGGTGAATGGGGGGATTATCCATTGCAGCAGCTGCTTGGGGAAGAAAGAATTTTGGGATGAAGTAATCAAATCCTGTCAGGGATTGCACCACGTTGGGAGTAAATCTACTGAATAAACATAGTGGAAGATTTTCATAGGGCTGTTGTGCAGAACCCCCTGCACCTTGCCCCTCCACACCCGCAGCGATGCTGCCAGGAACAGCTGCAGCTGCTGCCACTGATGTGCAGTGTGAGCTCTATCTCCTGGTAAATCTGGAGTAACCACACAAATCATTCCCTTGAAGGTTTTGGATCCTTTGGCAGCTGAGTTGGCAGCGTTGAGATAAAAGGGCTGCCTGGAGCACCCAGTGTTATCAGAGCATCCCTGTGAAATGCTTCCACTTGTTTCAGGGAATCTTAGCAGCTCCTTGCCTTTGAACAAGAGCCATTCTTTTTTTCTTTGTGGTTTCTTTAGTAATTTTGGGCTCCAGCATAACTGTTCCCATCCAATATCTTCTGGGCAAAAGTGGTTATAAAATTGTGGTGGAGCACATTGGCTTGTAGCTGTTAGAAAGATTCGGCTGTATGGATCTGATCTGGGATGCAGCAAGATCCCAGAGAATGCTGCTGTTCTTCATCAGGAGTCTGTGGGCAGGGAGATGACAAACTCAATTACAAAAGCACAATTACCTGGGTTATTCAAGATGAGAAAAACCAGCCCTGAGCACCAGGTGAGATGTCCAGGCCACTGACAGCCCCGGCAGCAGCAGTGGAGGTTCTGTGTTAGCACCAGGGAGAGTGAGCTATCCATGAACTGTCCCAGCTCTAAATGCACTGGGATGGTTCAGGGCAGTGACCTGTGAACAGCTCTATAGATATTTTAGTTCACTGCACCAAAACTGTGCAAACAGATGTAAATAATTAAAGGCTGAATAAAATCTCAGAGTCTGGGATAGAAACCAGAGCTGTTCAGAGCAGCTGCTCAAGCTCTGAGGAGCAGCCTGTGCTGCTTGGGTTCCATCCCCTAAAAGCAGCTGAAATCAGGGTTTGTGGGTGCCCAGGGGATGCTCACACCTGGAAAGGGCACACTGGGAGAACAGGGCTGGGATTGCTTTGGAGAAAATAGTGAGGACATCAGAGGGACCAAGATTAATGCTAGAAATCCCTGCTGGAGTAATCACAGAGCGGGTGCCCAGAGCAGCTGGGGCTGCCCCTGGATCCCTGGCAGTGCCCAAGGCCAGGCTGGACACTGGGAGCAGCCTGGGACAGTGGGAGGTGTCCCTGCCATGGCAGGGGTGGCACTGGGTGGGCTTTGAGATCCCTTCCAACCCAACCCATTCTGTTATTCTGTGATCTTCTCCCCATGCACAGCTCTGTGGCCCAGTTTTGATTTTGCCGTGCTCTGTCTCTGTGGAACACCATAATAACCCTATTTCCAAGCACTTTATTTTTTTTCCTGAGGTTTTTTTTGTGCAACAAAGATAGGCTTTCGGTCTGTACTTTGCAGAACCATTTAATGTTGTTTGTTTTTAATCTGTTGTGTGATTAAAATAGATTAATGTTGTAGTAACATAAAAACCCTCCGGGGGTTTTGTTCTCTTTCTAAATATTCTCTAGGATCTCTTCTGTCTTCTAAACTGTGTGTAGGGAGAGTGTTTAATGGGACCTGGGGAGAAAAGAGACACATCTTAAACTTAATACAAGAATTTAATTTTTAATAAGTTTCATTTGCGGTTAGAGTGTTCATATTGGAGTGGAAATTAAAGTGTCTAAATGCTTTGTGTGTAAGCTGTTGGAAAATCTTTAAAGAGACATTCAGGGGAAAATCTTTCTTTCCTTTTTTATCTGATCTTGAAAATACAAAATTAGAGAAGCCAGTGCTTGTTGTCATGCACTGATATTTAACCTGGTTTTGCTTTGAGCTGTCTTTAGGTGATACAGAGAGGGTTTGTGTGCAGGGAGTGGCGTGTCCTGCCCTCCTCCAGCAGATCCTGCTCCCTGTGACCCAGGGATGGGTCTCTGCAGGGCTTTGCTGCCCACAGGGACCTGGACAGGAGTCAAGAGCCTTGCAGTGTTCCTGGCTGTGTGGAGAAGAGGAGAGGTGAACCAGGCTGGATGTGCCACTGCGGGTTTTACCAGGGTCCAGATCCTGTGATCTTCCAGACTTGTGGGTGAAAAGGGTGAAAAGAAGATCAATTGCTTCATAAATGTGCTCTGGTCTTTGGCTGGGAGCAGCACTTTGCTGTTTTATTCAAACGTAGGGAGGTTTTTACTTTGTGTTTGGTGAGAGCAGCTCTAATCCTGGCAGCCAGGAGAGGAGGGGAAGCGGGGCTGCAGGCAGCTCCTGCCTGGTGTGCTGTGGGCTCTGCCAGGCCAGAGTCACACCTGAGGGAGCCATCACCTCTCCAGCCAGCACACCTGCCCGTGTGGCTGCCACGTGCAGAGGCCACGGTTTGGGGTGAGAGATGTTTGCTCCATCGCTCCCCTCTGTGGGGCTGTCTCTGGTGGCCACGGGCTGCTGCAGAGGGCCCAGCACGGCCAGTGTGGGTGGTTCCATTACTCCAGGCTCCTGTGGCTAAATCTCAAGCTGAGCTGATTTCTCTGCAGCTGGTAACTTGCACAAGTGTGTCACAAGTCCTTCTGGAATAGGGGATGTCACTCAGCAAATCCCAGCCGCAGCCACCAGCCCTGCTGCAGGCACATCCCCAGGCTGGGCATTAGTTTAACACCCAGGATTTATCTTGGCATTGTGGGCTGCTCTCTGTCTTCATGGGGAGGCATCAGGATGTCCTCAGGCTCTTTGTAGGATTAAGACCTTCCCATGGCATTGCGACAAGGAGGAAATTCAAGGAACAAGAGTGTTTAATTTAGAGCTTATCTGGTCCTTGTGAAGGTGGGGGATTAGTAAATTCTCCTGCTGGGCAGGTTTGTGCCATGGTGGCACCAGGGAAAAAAGCCTCTGTGGAGAAGGAGCTCCAGCCCGATGGTGTGTGGAGCTGGGAGGAGGAGGGAGAGGGATTTGGAGTCCAGGAATGAGATGTGAAATGGCCACAGAGCTGTCCTGTCCTTAAGGAAGAAGGGAGGGAACGGATGAAGTCCTGTGGAAGAGGAAGGGGCACACACTGGGCTTTGCTGGGGTCACTTGTGAGTCCCCAAAGCTGAGCAGTGCCAGCAGAGTCCTTCCTCACTGGGAACCACAGGAGAGCTGGAGAGGGACTGGGGACAAGGGATGGAGGGACAGGACACAGGGAATGGCTCCCACTGCCAAAGGGCAGGGATGGATGGGACATTGGGAATGAGGAATTGTTCCTGGGAGGGTGGGCAGGCCCTGGCACAGGGTGCCCAGAGCAGCTGGGGCTGCCCCTGGATCCCTGGCAGTGCCCAAGGCCAGGATGGACAGGGGCTTGGAGCACCCTGGGACAGTGGGAGGTGTCCCTGCCATGGCAGGGGTGGCTCTGGGTGGGCTTTAAGGTCCCTTCCAACCCAAACCATTCCATGATTCTGTGATCTCCTCCTGTACTTATTTCCTGGGCCACAGATTTTTGTGTCTCCTAAACCTTCTGTTTATCTCTAAATTCACTTTGTGCCTAGAGTTAGTTTTTCAGCCTTGCTTGAAGAAGAGTAACTTGGAGAAAACACTTCTTGTGTTCATGGTGGCACCACCTCACCCCTCCTGAGGAAAAGCTGTTAAACGTTTTCAACAGTTTCCAGTAAAACTGGTGGTAGCTGGTAAACATTAAACAGGAATTTTTTTCCCCCCTTGTAGTCAGAACCAAACTTTAGGAAGCTGGAAGTGAGTGCTGGAGAGCTTCCAACGCAAATGTCAGGCTTGGCATCTCCCAGGAGCAGGAGGGGTCGGATCCCTCCAGACGTGGAGGGCGAGGAGCAAGTGTGGGTCCTGACCTGCAGCCTGAACCATTTGCTTGTGCTGCCCTCCCTCCTTCCCCCAGAATCAATTTGACAGCCTTGTCTTGATGATAATTAAAATAAATCCTCCCTACAGGGCCAGTGGCCACAGGTGTGTATGTGTGCACTTGTGCACAAGTGTGCAAGTGCACACACCTGTGGGATAAATGTGTGTCTCACACTGGGCTGATCTGTTGAATGGAGCCACAATAGTTTCTTATGGGCCCACGTGATTTTCTATGTATTTTCTGTGTATTTATATTGATTTTCTGTGTATTTATATTGATTTTTGTGTATTTACATTGATTTTTCTATGTATTTATATTGATTTTTGTGTATTTGCTTTGCTGCACTGGAGATCAGTACAGTTTCAGCCTCCTGCATGTTGTGGAAGGATTATACATGATTTGATGTGTCAGTGGTTGTCAGGGCCCCGTGGCAAACCAGGTACATGAGCTCAGGACATGATTATTGAATGCTCATGGCTGTCGGCTTCACAGGAAAGGGAAGAAGCCCAGCGAGGTACCTCTCAAACAGCTCAAACACAACAGGGAGTAGTGCACGGAAATCAAGTATTTTATCTTACATTTACTTACTCAAATGCTTTCTTTGAACCACAGTGAGGAGTTCTGGCATTCTGCCAAGCTTGAATTTGACCTTTTTTTAAAATCCTTATTATTATTCTCATGAAACGAATACAGAGAGGCCTTCAGCAAGAGCTGATTCTTGTTTTACACCAGCCCCTGCCCTGGAAAGCTCATCATCTAAATCCTGGCAAAGGAAACAGGGCCAAGCACTGACCTAACTGCATCTTGAGGGAGCTGGAGCAGAACTTTAATCTTCTAGTCTAGTGCACTGTCCCTGAATCATGGTGATTTTCCATAGTTCACATCATTTTCTCTCTATATTTGAAGATGTTGCAAGATGAGTTTGCTGAACACATCCTCGAGGGTTATTGCTAAAAGCTCCTCGTAGCCTTGCAAGAAGGATGTGCTTGGGCATATCTATTACCTATTAAACCTGGTGAAATAGTGCAGCTTTCCCACGTCATAACAAATCACACCCGTGCCAAAATAGCTGCAAACATTCTCTAGGACTTAATGAGCTCCTGCTGGTTCACAGTGGTCCAAACAAGTTGTTATTGTGGCTGTTAGAGAGTGCAGAATTATATTATTGAAGCAGTCTCGTAAAAAGACGAGATGGGTGTCAGGGAAGCCAGTCCCACCCTGCAGGGAGGTGTGGGGGCACGTTTCCCCCATGGTAATGCAGTTTATAGATGTGTAATCTTCTGTAATTCTGGCATGATTAAACAGAAGGTGTCTTTCTTCCTGAAGTTCCTTCAAACTGTAAGAGAGGACAAAATAGGAGAGGGAAATATTTCATCTTTCCATTAAGCATCAAGCAGCCCTGGATCCCAAAATGAAGCAAAAGAGGGAATTTGGGGAGCTAAAGTCCACTCTGACATTCAAGAGCTTCTCTCAAAGAAGCTTCCACACACTGTCATAAAAATGTCAGTGTGAAATATCTGAGCAAGAGCAAATTGAACAATCTGGTGATTCTAGTGCCTTCATCTGGAGCCTCATGCCTGCAAGGGTGTGCAAAAGTCAATAAGTGGAATTGGAGGTTATTGATTATTTCACTGGGCTGCTGTTGAAACATCATATGTGCTTGATTTGGTCTTCAAGCACCCGGTAAATGCTTAGGTTTAGTTTTACCTCCCTTTGTGAAAAGAATTGAAAATACTATAAAACTGAAAGTGTCTGCAGTTTTTTTCCCCAATTTTGAAGTATTTTTCTTAAACTTAAATAAATGTTATTTGTCAAGGTTCCACTCACTTCAAGATGGAGATTTCATGCCACAGGTGGGGGCTATGCATAATTTATAAGGGATTGAACTTTGTGTTGGACACTGCCACCTGCAGCCCCATGGATTTTAGGATGTCTGGATTCGATGTCTCCTCCTGCCTCTGCTTCTTGGAAACCAAAATTGTTACAGAAATGGCCTTTTTACTTTTAAGCTGAAAGAGAGTAGGTTTAGGTGGGATACTGGGAAGGAATTGTTCCCTGGGAGGGTGGGCAGGCCCTGGCACAGGGTGCCCAGAGCAGCTGGGGCTGCCCCTGGATCCCTGGCAGTGCCCAAGGCCAGGCTGGACAGGGCTGGGAGCAGCCTGGGACAGTGGGAGGTGTCCCTGCCATGGCAGGGGTGGAATGGCTTTAAGGTCCCTTCCAACCCAACCCATTCCATGGTTCTGTGACCCAGAGTGCTGTAGCCCTGGGGAAGGAGTCAGGCTGTCCCTGGCAGTGTGCGAGGACAGCAGCAGCTCCCTTTGCTCCAGCTCTGCAACCTCCCCTCTGTGCCCTCACGAGCCTGGCAGCTCAGCACAAGCTGCAGTGCTCCCATGGAGGGATGTGTGCCCTGAGGAAAGGTCTTGGAGAGGATCAACAGAGAGGGGAAAAATAAAATGAAATGTGAGTAGTTCAGCTGTTGAGGTAAAAATGAAAGTTTTGCAATAAAATCTCTCTTGACAAGTTACCTGTGCTAGGTGGGAGAGGCTGGGATATTGCATTCCAGGCCAACTCTGCAGAGCATGGATCCAGAGGAGGGCCTGTGGAATGGCTGGGAGATTTCCTCCTTTCCTCTCCACACCAGTCACCCAGATGCAGTGGGAATTCCTGGTGGGCAGTTTTGCAGCCTTCAGGCTGCTCATTCCTTGCTGGAAAGGCTGAGGGAGCTGGGGCTGCTCAGGCTGGAGAGCAGCCCCAGCTGAGAGGGGCCCTCAGGCCTGGCTGTCCCTGTGTGCAGGGAGGGGCAGAGCAGGGCCCAGGCTCTGCTCCAGGCCCAGCAGCGGCACCAGAGCCACGGGCAGGGCCTGAGCCCAGCCCTGCCCCTGCCCAGGAGGCACAACTGCTGCCCTGGGCAGTGCCCAGCCCTGAGCAGGCTGCCCAGGGAGGGGCTGGAGTCTCCCTCAGCGGGGATCCTGCAGAGCCCTGTGCACACAGTGTGTGCCCTGTGCTCTGGGATGGCCCTGCCTGAGCACGGAGGTGCCACCAGGGACCCTCTGGGCCCGTTCCAGCCTGGCCAGCCTGGGGTTCTGGCACAAACTGGCACAATGTGCCATCCTGGCCTGGGGAGAGTGTCCACCACCGCCCCCAGCTGCAGGACACTCAGTGCCCCAGTCTGGCTGCCAGGGGCTGCCACAGCAGCCAGCAGGGAGGTCTGGGGGGAACCTTTGGTGCCCTGACTGGAAGATCCCGAGCAGGTCCATCCCCAAGGCCTGGCAGTGCCACTGCACCAGCTGGTGCCTCTGAGCCCAGGTGTCAGTGTCACATTAATCCCCAGATCAAACAATCAGCTGCTGTCTAAGCAGCTAAGGTGACTCCCTTCACATCCAGTTAAATATGTGCACAACTTGAGGGAGGTCTGACCCTGAGCTGTGGTGGTTTAGGACCTGCAGTGGGTGCTGCTCTGCAGGGTGAGGGACAGGAGCAGCTCTCCAGGCATTCCTTCCAGCAGCAGCGCTGGAAGCAAGCTTTGCCGGGTCAGGCCAAGGGTGCTTTTAGAAAAAGGGGAATGAAGAGGGAAGAGGTTACTTTGAATTCCAGCTGTTTCCCCAAAGCAGCTTATAAAACAGCCCTATATTAGGGCAGGGCCAAGGGTTGGGGCCTCAAGCACTGGTCCACAGGACCACTGTTCAACAGTTTTTTTTAATTTCTCATGTAAAAGAAATTTTATGAAGTTAAATTGAAATATTCTGGCAAATTGGTAGTGTGGGAATAAGGAGATGGGTTCTCATTCTCATCTCCCTGCCTCACACATTCCAAGGAAGGTTCAGGTTGGATGTTAGGAAAAATTTCTTCACTGGAAGAGTGGTTAAACACTGGCAGAGGCTGCCTAGGGCAGTGGTGGAGTCCCCATCCCTGGAAGGGTTCAAAAGACAAGAGGATGCAGCTCATGTGGTGTGGTTTAGTGTGCATGGGGGTCAGAGGTTGGACTTGATGATCTCTGGAGGCCTTTTCCAACTTTAATGGTTCAGTGATTCTATAAAAGGAAGAAAAAGAAATTGTAAGTTGAGTTGTAGAGCTCCCTCGTGGAAGGTAATGTTAAGGTAGAGAGCTTAGGAGGGTTCAGAGGATTATTAGATGTTTACAGAAATAATAAAAAAGTTATCACAGTTCTGCCAGGTGGGATATCAGTTTGCCAGAGGAAGAAGCCCTCAAGGTTCCTCATGTGAACCAGCCTCATGGTGGGAGGGCTTGGAGAGGTTTCCTTGTGTGTGGGCTGTGGCTGAGTGAGGGGCTCCTGTTGTCCCACTGCATCTGCAGCTGGCAGGAGTGAGGAGCAAATCCCAAATGGAATGGACCACTGATGCTCTGCACCACTTGTGAGCTCTGACTCCTGATTTCTGCTAAAATGTGCTGGGTTTGCTGTACTGACACCCATGGGTGCCTTCTGCAGAGAGAACAGGAAGGTGAAGCACTGCTGGTGAATGGCACAAATTGTTTAAAAAGAGCTGCTTTGCTGGGAAGCAGCTGCTGCCAGAGTGGGGCTGGCAGGGGGAGCACCCCAGTTCCTTCCCAGTGCTGAGGGTGCAGTGGGGCCCCATGGCTGGGCAGGGCTGAGCCACACACCCCAAATGTCCCAGCTGACAGCTGAGCAAACTTCAGAGCTCCCAGCTGAGGGTGGTGATATTGGCTCTGAGGATTAGCACAGCAGGTAGCTGTGCTGGCACAGGGCAGGCTTTGGGCTGAGGGATAAGTACACATTCTTTTATTATTGCAGCTAATGGGAATCTGCCAGCCTTTGAGGCACAGAAAGGCTCACTGGCCACCTGTGAGCTAATCACAAAGATTTGCCTCATTCTGTATTTCAGCTCACTTGGAGCCTGTAATCTAATTTCCAAACAGAGATGAGAAGAGCGAACAATTCATTTTCTGCTTTACATGGCTGTGCTGGTAAACTTTTAATCCTTTTAGAATTACAGTTCCCTGTCACATGGAGGCAACACCACACAGTCCTGCTCGTGAGGCTGGAGGCTTTGGATTCACCATTGCTGGATAATAATTAGCCTCAGCAGCAAGGCACAACATGAATCAAAATTAAAGTGTGGAGCACAGGACATTTTTCAAATGCTATTATGAATCACACACAGGCTAATGATTCCAGTTTGGATAGAAAATCCCCACGTTTGAGGCCATCCTCAGCCTCAGACATCACACCCTGATGTTGGTGTCCTCTTGCATGTGGGACACTGCTGTGCCAGTCCTGTGTCCTGCCAGCTCATTAACCACATCCCAGGGACAGTGTGGGGCACATCTGACTTTAATCTTCATTGCTTGCCATTTATTGTGGATACTCCGGTTAAGAGTGAGGCTGTGGGCTGAACTGAGCTGGAGGTGCCGTGTTGGCTGTGAGCACAGTGCTCATTCCTGCTGCTGTGTTTAGTCAGGATGTGCTCAGCCTCCCAGGCAGCTCCTCCTTCGTAACAAATCCGCCCTGCCCTGCTGCTCTGCTGTGCTCACTATGGACAGGTCAGCTGGTGTGTCCTGAAGGTGAGCACTGCTCGTGGTGATGTGCAAAGGCACTTTGACAGGGTGTTTGTATCAAACAGGGCAGGGCACAGAGGTCAGGTGGAGCTTCCCTGAAGATGTCTGCCTGAGCACTGAAGAGTGGCTCACAAGGACCATCACACTGACTTTGTACCTTTGCTTGAATTTTGCTTTCAGGTGCCAAGAAATTGAGACAATTTGCAAAGGGCTGGGTGTTACTGGACACATATAATTAACACATTTAATGTGACAATTTGTTGACCAGAAACTGTCAAATCTCATTTCCGCGCTTGCTGGTACAACTCAGACCAGAAGAATCCTTCCTGGGCAGTTGGAGCAGAGGGTTGGATGAGCCCTGGCACAGCTGCCCGGGGCAGAGGTGGAGGGAGTTAAAAGGTGTCCAGATCTGGCATGTGGGGACATGGGTTAGTGGTGGCCTTGGCAGGGTTGGACTCAATGATCTTAGAGAGTTTTTCCAACCTTAACAACTCTGTAATTCTCTAACATCAACCCTAATTCTCTAACATCAGTATTTTTCTCTGTAGCATTGGAAACTCAAGGAAAATAGTGCCAAGCATGAGAACAGTGTAAAGTGACCCTGATGGGGGAGCTGGGATGTGGAAGCTCAGCAAAGTTTCCTTGAGCTGAAATAGTTGTAACTGAAAATGGGAATTCTCATGGTCGTGCTGAGTTCCATCTTAGTGTTAGCAAGTGGGTTTAAGCTCTCTGCTTATATTGGCATCATGCCTTTAAAATCAGAAATTCTTTGGCTGTAAAGAACAAATTCACAAAAGAGCCAGGGCTGTGTGGCTGGTGAGCTGGGGGTGTGACACCTCTCAGGGGGAATAGATGTGTTATTTTGCTGTATAAACGCATCACACACATCCTTGTGGTCCTTGGTGTATTCAGCTGAGCTGTCAGGTTACATTTGATCAGTGTTCACAGGGTTACACCTTTCAGGCTGCTTTTGAAAGCTGGTTTTGTTCAAGCTCATTCAGGTAATCCTGTCACACACAAGTGGGATGAGCAGATGTCATGGGCATTTCAGGGAATATTGTGGATCTGTAGCCAAGGCAAATCAATAAGTAGGAGAGGCTATTGATAAACTCAAGATATTTTCCTCTCCTTGTCCTCTGATAAGGTTAACCCTGTGCTGAGGTGATGTTCCTATTGATAATTGGAGAAAACGATCCAGCCTTGCAGTGTTTTCTGGTTTTAATTGATTATTGTCTTGTATTGTCACCTCATTTCCTCTGGGCAGGTTCGAAGTGCACTCCCACCCTCCTTCTGCTCTGCCCACTGAGGGGTCACAGGGTGTTCTTGTGACAGCCAAAAGAGGAGAGAGGAAGGCAGAGAGGAGCTTTGGAGAAAGGGATGGAGAGACAGGACCCAGGGAATGGCTTCCCACTGCCAGAGGGCAGGGATGGATGGGGTACTGGGCAGAAATTCCACTCTGAGAGGGTGGGCAGGCCCTGGCACAGGGTGCCCAGAGCAGCTGGGGCTGCCCCTGGATCCCTGGCAGTGCCCCAGGCCAGGCTGGACATTGGGACTTGGAGCAGCCTGGGACAGTGGGAGGTGTCCCTGCCAAGGCAGGGGTGGCACTGGATGGGCTTTAATGTCCCTCCCATCCCACCCCATTCTGGGATTCTATAACTCTTGAGGTTTAGGTGCATAAAAAGCCCCTGGTTTTTGCCACAGTTCCAGAGAATCCTGGCAGAAACTCCCAGGTGTTTGGATCTAAGGCAGCTTTGAGCAGAGATCAGGAGCAGAGCTCGTGGTTGGGCAGGTGGGATTTGTATCCTGGCTTCCAGGTTTGTGCAGCAGTTTGGGAAGAGCCTTGTGCTGGTGCTGGAGGGGTGGGAAGCACAGTCTGGCCTCAAATGGCTTTCTGTGTTTCTGGATGTCTGGGTGTGTTTTAGAAGGATTGCCATGACAAAACTTGAATGTCTTTGATTAAAATGCAGAATTGAAACAGGAAGGTGAAACTCTTTGATCACAAACCCATTATGAGTAAAGAATATTCCCCAGTGACTTTGTCAGCATCACTTCCCACCTGGGACGTTTTCCAGCCCCTTTGGGAGCCCCTTCAGTCATCCCTCAGGACCTGGCAGTGGAATACTTTGGGGCTATGTAGTTAATAATGCCATTTATTGATTCCCAGCTGGATGGGTTAGGAAGTCAAGAGATTTTATTGGAAATAAACCTTTGGCTGTGTGTGTTGAAGCAGGATTGAGTTCTTGCAGGGTCTGTGAGGGTGTTACACCTGTCTGCAGTTCCTTCTTACTTACTAAAGTGCTAGAATTCATGACAGACCAGTGTTTGGATATTCCCTTTCCTTCCCTCTAAAAAGCTTTACCCCATTCCTTTGTACTAAATCAAGAGGTGCTTTGAAAAAAATGAAATAAGTGCTGTCATATGCTCCCAATGTGCAGCTATAGGAATTACATTTATGGAGAGTGTTCTCTTTAACAGCTGGATTAAATAAATGATTTAATGTGCAGCACTGGAGAACTCTGCACTCCCAAATCAAGGCCAGAAGCAGCTCAATGACTGAAGAATTGTCAGCATCTTGTGCAATCCCACTAAGTGCTTCTTTTCACTGATCTGCAACTTCACTGTTGACAATTAAATCCCTTTCAGTGCAGAGGATAAACATTTTTAACAGGAGGTAGCAAAATCTTTTGTCCTGAATGATTTTCTTCTCTGTTTTATAATTAAGTACAAAGTGTGTCACCAGCCTTGCTGTTCACTTGTGCTAAATACCTGCTCACTGTGGAGTAATTGCTATCAGCAGATGACAGAGCTGCAAGGAGCTGTGCTTTCGAAGGCATGTTCTTCATTTGCATAATCAAATGCTTTGTTAGTGTCCTTGGAAATTAGGATGAAAGATGACTGTGTGCTAAAAATGAGAAATTGTTTTTAGCAAATTATGTGTATCCAGTACAACAGATGAGCTGCTCTGGGGCCTGTTTGATGTGTGTTGGCTGCTGCACCCACAGCCTCCTCCCTCTGGCAGGAACAGCTCCTGGCACCTGCCTTCCCCATCAGATACTGCACTGACCAACGTCTCATCAATATGAAATGGACAATCAGGGCTGCAATCTAATTAATTATTTCAAGCCTTGTGAAGTGCTTGTAAAGAGCTGGTGGTCTGAGGGGTAGATGCATTCCAGGACTCCAGAGATGTCCTGGGGGTTTGTATGGGTTGTGACATTTTGTACCAACTCCCCACTTATTCATGGTAAAGCTGGAGAAAATGGGTTTGAAAGATCTGGGTTTTTGTCTTGCGTTAAGAAGTTTGGAGAAAAATTGAGTTAGGCAGATACAGTGTGTCAAGAGTTCAATTTACCAAAGCAGTGAAAGAAAATTAATACTAATGATGGGATCAAATATTTCTTTGGTAGGCTGAATGCTCAGTCCCAAATATAATGCTGCAGAACACTGAAAACTCCTATAATTTTCCCACTTGTGCAGTAAGGACTTTGAACTTAATCCTAAACTTTCCTCTCAGGAAAGTGGAAAATTTACTGCTGGTTCTGAGCTGATCTCTGAAGTTGCCCGAGGCCAGGCGTGGAGGCTGAATCTGGATGCAGGCAGGAGGAGGAGTACAGGCTCCTTTCTGGATGGCACTCCAGACCTGGCTGGCTCACACCTGGACACAGAAAAGTTGGATGATTTTATGTTTGGGATAAAAGTTTGGCCACTGTGAGTTTGCCATGGTCCTGCAGTGGTGTCCCTGAGGGGATTTCATTCCCCAGGCCAGGGATGATGCCCGGGGCACTCGGGACTGGCCAGGCTGGGGGTAGCCATGGCACGCACACCCTGTGCTGGCTCCTGGCACCTCCTGTGCTCCTTGCTGCTCCTGGACCCATCTGCAAACACCTTGACCAGGCGCAGTGAGAGGGTTCTGCATTGATGATTCTCTGGGAATGTCACATCTGGCAATTCCAACAGGGCCTTTTTGTCAGTGGAGAGCAGCCGGGCTGTTCCTGTGGCTGTGATGTTCCCAATGGCCACCCCCGGCCAACCTTGGCCTCTTTGGGACCACACAGATGGGACATAGGAGCCAGAACACAGAGTTTAGGTCAGATTTTAGTGATTTGTGCATTAGGAAGAGAGACAGTGATGGAAAGCTGCATATTGCCTGTATTTATTACACAAATCCATGTCTCCAGAGGCAGGTGTTTGCTGGCCCTCCCAGGTGCAGAGTCTCTCTGGGTCACCTGTGTCACCTGGGTTACCTACAGGTGTCCTCAGGGTGGCCTTGGCTGCTCCCTGGTTGATGATAGACACATACACAGCAGGGTCGTGTGGAGGGGACTGGAGTTCTCTGTCTTGAGTTTGTGTGTTGGAGTGAAAAAGAGAGGAATTTGAGATTTAAGGTACATCAAAGGGCACAGGAATGGAAGATAGGGAAAGCAGCATTTCCTCTCTGGGAAATGCCAATGTTCCTCAGTCCTCAGCATCAAATTCTGGCTTTATTCCTTTTTTAGCGGAAGACTGGCTGTTGGTGGTTGCAGTATCAACCCAGTGGAAAAAGGGGAGCCTGTGTCAGCATGGAACTTATAGTCACTGCTCTCCTGAATCCCAGTGCAGTAATTCCAGTTTATCCAAAACAGAATGTAGAGACAGCCAGCAAATGAAGTTAGCTTGGTGCTTGCTTAGCTGTTGGGTGGAGATGGATTCCTCTGATGATAAACAACCTCAGAAAGTTGGGTTTGTCAGTGTCGTAGTTTTTTCCCCCAGAGTTTTTGCACTGAGCCACTCAGGGTAGGAAAAGACCAATCTTGTCTGTGTGACCTTGAAGTGCTGTTGATGAGGACTGGAGCCCTCCTCATGAAACCTGTGATTGGTGGCGTTTGTCACTGAGGGGGGATTTCAACTCCCCAAACAGATGCAGCGGGCTGGAGAATTGATTCGGATTTATCCCTCCTGGTTATCAGCAGGCAGGGCTGTGTGTGCTGGGACTCCTGCACAGCTGGGCTGGGCCGCAGGTGGGTGCACTGGTGTCACACAGGAGAGGCAGAACCCACGGGCACAGCTGCTGGGAATAGCATTTATATTGCTGCAGGCAGCATCTCCCCAGGGCAGACTCACAGGGATGGCACTCAGGGCTGTGCAGTGGGGGTGTGAGCAGCAGCAGGGAACACCCAGGAGACAGGGGCATCCCCAGCCCTTTTCTCCTGGGGAGGAGGAGCATCCCGGCACTGAGCTGTGCTGAATAAATGTGACACATGAGAGAGGCTAAAGAAAGGAAAGGATTTAATAAATGCACTGAGAGCAAGGTGTTCCCTCTAGGTTTGGAAGTATCTCACCTCTGCAGGATTTCCAGACCACCTGCTAGCCATGTTGTAGGGCATTGCTGGTGACAAGCCTGAGTCCTCAAAGCCATTGTGTAAAAAACCCAATGAACCCAAAAACTTGTAACTCCTACAGCCACAAGGACTGGAAACAGCAATTGTGTAAAAAAACCCAGCAAACCCAAAAATTTATAACTCCTATACCCATAAGGAACATAGATCCACCTATTCCTGAACAAACTGTTGCTCATTTCTCTCCTCCTTGGGGACCTGTCTTAATAGATGTGTGGATTACTCTAACTTGTAATAATGTTTGATCAAAGAGGATTGATCCAAAGAGTTAATGCAAGCAAAGTTTCCTTTACCTAGAACCTGCAATTTATTGCAGTGAGATAGACCTTGGGTATATGGCAGAGTAGTTTTTATCCCTCTGGAGTCCCACTCTTGCCCTCATAATCATCCCATCCAAGTTGATGGAGGAGCCTCTCTGCCTGTTACAGGTATTCCAGGAGTGAATAAAGAAGGTCCTCATCAAATAAGCCTGTTTACCTTTTCCCCCTCTTTCTTGCTTCCTTTTTCTCCTCTTTACCTCCCTTTTGCCTCCATTTGTCCCCTTTTTCCCCACCTCCTGTCTACAATCTGTGAAAATCATCTGCTTTACCAGGCTTTTCACCCTTGCACTGGGCCTGTAAAGCACTTAGTGAGTGAGTCCTGGTGTGGTTTATTTTTGATCTGTTAATGAAATTAAACTCAAATGATGCCATGTTTGTGACACATGGCTGCCAGGCTGCCTCCAGGGATGTCATGGTTGGCAACATGTGCCCAGCCATGGGCTGTCAGAGTTCACTCCCCATCCTCTGATTTTCACTCCAGTACTTCAGGGTTTGCACAAAGGAGCTGTCAGCAATTTTCTTTGAATGGATATTCTTTCATTAGGCATTTAGTCATTTTCCCCCTTAAAACTGGCAGAAGGAGAAGTAAAGTTGTCTTTTTTTAGGGCTATTTAGAACACCTTTTTAATTCTAAGCTTGTCCCAAGCCCTTCAAACCTTGCATGTTTCCTTTGGGCTGTGTTTCTGTGGTTGCTGAAGGTTTAAGTCCAGTTGTTCCAAGCTGTGGTACAATATGGCCCTAAATGGGTTCCTGATCCCCCACCTGCAAGGCAGCACCTTTCCCAGTCTTGGTCAGCAACATTCCCCTGGATTTGTTCCAAGGGGTGCCATGGATCAGATCCACACTGGCAGAAGGTTTGGGGAGCAGTTCCAAAGGGAAATTGCTGTGGACCCCCAGTCAACAAAACTCCAATGTACGAACGTTAAAATTATAATTATATTCATTATTATTATTAAAGAGTTGGGAAATAGAAGTAAGTCACTTTGGCCAAACCAAAGAAGCCTGGGCTGCTGCTAATGTGTGTTCTAAAGTTCAGATCTTGTGTCATGGGGAAAGGTCTGGAGCCCCAGGAGGGGCTGAGGGAGCTGGGAAGGGCCTGGAGCCCCAGGAGGGGCTGAGGGAGCTGGGAAGGGCCTGGAGCCCCAGGAGCGGCTGAGGGAGCCGGGAAGGGCCTGGAGCCCCAGGAGGGGCTGAGGGAGCTGGGAAGGGCCTGGAGCCCCAGGAGAGGCTGAGGGAGCTGGGAAGGGGCTGGAGCCCCAGGAGCGGCTGAGGGAGCTGGGAAGGGCCTGGAGCCCCAGGAGCGGCTGAGGGAGCTGGGAAGGGGCTCAGCCTGGAGCAAAGGAGGCTCAGGGGGCCCTTGTGGCTCTGCACAGCTCCTGACAGGAGGGGACAGCCGGGGGGGTCGGGCTGTGCTCCCAGGGAACAGGGACAGGAGGAGAGGGAACGGCCTCAGGCTGGGCCAGGGGAGCCTCGGGGGGACAGCAGCAGGAATTTCCCCATGGAAAGGGGGCTCAGCACTGGCACAGCTGCCCAGGGCAGTGGTTCAGTCAACAACCATGGAAGTGTTCAGAAAACATGTGGATGTGGTACTTGAGGACATGATTTAGTGGTGAACATGGTGAGGGATTGAACTTGGTGGTCTCAAACATCTTTTGCAACATTAATCGTTCAGTGAAAAGCACGGAGCTCCCATGGTGGTGGCTCCCTCAGAGGGTCAGTTCCCTCAGCTTGTTCCCTCAGTGAGGGAGTGATGATGAGTAACAATGATGGAGAACAGCAGCACTAAACAGGGTCTGTCTTCTCCACCACGTGTTTTATTTTGAGGAGAGTTGCTGGGGCAGGTGGATTTGATTCAGTTTCACGTTCGCCTGGATGGTTCTTGATGGAAACAAAATGGAGCTGCCCACTCGGGGTGTGAGTGGCCCAGCAGTGGCTTTGGGTTGGCCTGTCTGTGTCACGTTTAACCATTTTCTCTCTCTGTTGTTGCAGATAAAGAGGTGGGAGTTGGCGCACTTGCTGACAATGACGACTCTGGTGCTAGGGGCCCAGCTGTCCCCAAAATATCAGGACTAGAAAGGAGCCAAGAGAAGAGCCAGGACAGCAGCAAAGACCCAATACTTGAGCCTGTGGTGCCTAAAGATCCCCGTCCTCAGGTGACGCCGCCGCCGCTGGAGCCGCCTCCCGAGGGCCGCTGCCCCAGCCCCGCGCTCGCCTCACGCCCCGAGGCTCCAGCCCCAGCGCCCGCCCGGCCGTGCCGGTGCCCCCGGCCCCCGAGGAGCCCGGCCGCCCTCCTGCCGGCCAGCACTCCGGCCAGCCCTGTGGCCAGCACTCCGGCCAGCCCTCCGGCCCGCCCCCGGCCGGCCCGCACCCACCGCGGCCGCAGTCGCCGCTGCCCCCGGCGCACCCGGCCCTGCCCGCCGTGCAGCCCCATCCCCAGAGCCTCTCGCAGCCGCTCTCTGCCTACAACAGCAGCAGCTTGAGCCTCAACAGCTTAAGGTAAGTGCACCGAGAGGGGTCTGGGATGCTGGGCTGAGCCTGGAGGGGAATTGGATAAAGAAAGTACAGCACAGCCCATCCCATCCCTGGGAAATAAAGCGCACTTGGTGCATTTAACCTCGATTCATCCCCTGAGATGAGCCAGGATCACTCTCTGTGACCTGGTGATCCCATAAACTGGTATTTTAAGTTCATTTGCTTTGGATTTTTTTCCCTGCCATACTCGGGTTTTTTGAGGGAATTCTGCACAGTGTAGATCAGGGGAACAAAAGCCCAGTTCCTGCGCTGGGCTGCTCACTGAAGGCTGGCAGTTTTGCCCTCCCATCCCTGTAAATACCTGGTTTCTCCAAGTGCTGCCATGCCCAGGCAAGGAGCCCAGGAGCCCCTCGATCGTGGTGCAGCTGGTGACAGCCCAGAACCAGCAGTCACACACCAGGCACTTCACAGCTCCATGTTTTCCTGCACTGCTGACACCTTGCAGGCTTCAGTGTTTTTCTCTCACCTGTCCACAGTGAGATCAGGCTCACCTTTTATCTGTGGATCACAGAGATGAGCAGTGAGATTAAACACCATGTGCACAGGAACCCGTGATGTCCGTCCTGAGTCAGGGATCTCAGGTTTCCCCTACTCTAAGCTGGGTTGCCATTCTCCAAATCGAGCTCCCAGCTGGCAGGTGTGACCTTCCAGACCTGGGGAAGTAGCGCTGTGGTTGCATCATGGTTTGACTAAAGACTGGGAGGTGTTTAAGACCTGGATTTATTTTTAACCAAGCTGGTATTGCTCGTCTTTAAAAGTCACCGCAATAGAACCGTGTTGTTACTTGAAATAAAGGCAAGGAGAATTAAGCCTTCCATTAATGTATTTTAAATACTCATTAGTAGGAAATGAAACCTGAAAATTTGCAGCCGGTGTAATCACAAATACTTCTTTTGTTGACTCGTCTTATCTCATTTTATTGTGAGGTAGAGAGGGACATAACCTGTACAATAAGGACAAATCTGTTGTTGCCTTCTTAAGTTCATTTCACATTTTCTGCAGTCTTTCATCTTAGTAATTCACTTTAAAAAAATTAAATTTTTAATAATGCAATGATTTTGAGCTTTATTTGCCTGAAAACATGAACCAGGAGCAGTCATGTAGAAAGGACCTGATAATTAAGTCATGAATGCACAGGGCTGATCACTCCTTTCTGCTGTTGTGGGACAATACCAACCTCTTGCAGCAAAGGAGAGCAGGGCCCAGGCGTGTGGGGACCACGGGAAGTAAAAGTTACCGGAGCAGGTGTTGGAGAAGGGGTAGGACTGGAAATGGTGCCTGGGATTTGTAACACTGTGTTTGACGCGAGGGGCTGCCGAGGTTGTGTTGTGTGTGTGTGTGTGTGCTGTTCTCTGCCCTGACAGCTCCTCCTCTCGTTAACAGCAGCAGCAGGAGCAGCACCCCCGCCAAGAGCCAGGCGCCTCCCCCGCACATCTCGCACCACCCGTCGGCGTCGCCGTTCCCGCTGTCCCTGGCCAGCCCCAGCCCCCTGCACAGCTTCCCGCCCGCCCTGCAGCCCCCCGCACACCCACACCACCCCAATATGTTTGCCCCTCCCACGGCTCTGCCCCCGCCACCCCCGCTGACCTCAGGGACGCTGCAGGTTCCAGGACACCCGGCTGGGAGCACTTACTCAGGTGAGAGCCGTGAGGGACGCTCAGCTCTGGGTTTGGACCTTGTGGTGGGGAGAGGCTCTACTGACTGCTGAACACAGTGATGGCAAAGCCAGGCAAGCACCTAGGCACAGCCAGGGACTTTCCCTCTGCCCTGGGAGGAGCTGCTTTGGGAAGGCTGTGGTTCTCCAGGTTTGTTTTGTCCAACCCACAGTGAAACACAGCTGAGTTCACGCGGTGCCCACATGGAATCTGTGCCCCCACAGCAAAGGTCTTCATGCAGTTGTGGTCTGTGCCCAGCAGTTTCCCTGGCTGCAGGGAGGGGCTGTGCTGGCCGAGCTCACAGCAGTGCTGAGCTCAGGGGTGTTCAGAAAATTTGGGTTAGGTGGATCTTAAAGCCCATCCAGTGCCACCCTGCCATGGCAGGGACACCTCCCACTGTCCCAGCCTGCTCTAAGCCCTGTCCAGCCTGGCCTTGGGCACTGCCAGGGATCCAGGGGCAGCCCCAGCTGCTCTGGGCACCCTGTGCCAGGGCCTGACCTGGCCACTGAGGAGAAGAAAATGGAGCATTTGTGTAGTGTCATTTCGTGTCCATGCACCAGGATGCTCCTGTGAGCAGCAGCCACTTGTTTGCTCATTCCAGCTTGCTCGTCCACCCTCACCTATTCAGGACTGTGTTTATGTCCATAAATACTCAGAGAAATGTGAAAACAGGCTTGGTGAGAGGGGAAATGGAAACTTTAGAATGTCTCAGGCTTTTGGGATCTGATGGAAGACCTGAAGGGGGTCTCTTACCCTGTACTGTGTCATGATTATCCACAGACAGCAAAGGAAGTGGCACAAGGCCTGGAAAAGCCTCAGAGCTTGGGGGAGTTGTTTTATTGTTTGTTTTCCCCTGCACTCAGCACTGGTGAGGTCACACCTCAAGTGCTGTGCCCAGTTTGGGCCCCCCAATTTAGGAAGGACATGGAGGGGCTGGAGCATGTCCAGAGAAGGGCAGCAAGGCTGATGAGGGGTCTGGAGCACAAATCCTGTGAGGAGGGAAATGGGGTTGTTTATTCTGGAGAGGAGGAGGCTCAGGGCAGACCTCATCACTCTCTGCAAGGCCCTGACAGGAGGGTGCAGCCAAGGGGGATCAGGCTCTGCCCCCAGGGATCAGTGACAGGAGGAGAGCACCCAGCCTTCAGCTGCACTAGGGGAAGTTTAGGCTGGACATTAGAAACAAATTGTCCACAGAAGGAGTGATGGGGAATCGGAATGGGCTGCCCAGGGAGGTGGGGGAGTCACTGTCCCTGGAGATATTTAGAAAAAGACTGGATGTGGCACTCAGTGCCATGGTCTGGGTGCCAGGGTGGTGTTGGGTCACAGGTTGGACTCGATGATCTCCAAGGTCATTTCCAAGCCCATGAACTCTGTCCCTGTGTGCTTCTGTGTTTCAGAGCAAGACCTCCTGCGGCAGGAGCTGAACACGCGGTTCCTGGCCTCGCAGAGCGCCGACCGCGGCGCCTCGCTGGGCCCGCCGCCCTACCTGAGGACAGAGTTCCACCAGCACCAGCACCAGCACCAGCACACACACCAACACACCCACCAGCACACCTTCACACCCTTCCCACACGCCATCCCTCCCACTGCCATCATGCCGACGCCAGCACCGCCCATGGTGCGTACCCCAGGCAGAAATGTGAGGATAAGTAGAGCACAACTCTATTCTTTATTACAAAAGTATTGTGGAGAATTTGCCAGGTTGTGGGGAAGGGCTCCTGTGCTGCCCAGGGGTGTCTGGGCAGGGAGAGGCAGGGCTGTCCCTCTGTCACAATGTGAGGTTCAGGTGGCAGCACAGGACTGAGGGACGAGGCTCTGGCCAGTACTGCTTGGAGTGTTTGCTCTGGAGCCTCCTCCTTTGTCCTGTCCCAAAAAGATCTTGATTTACTTTGAAGAAAGAAAAAATCCCAAACAGTTTCATTGGAAACTAATTTTCTGCGTATTTTTTCCTCTCTGTTGGTTGCCAAATAATAGAGAAGTTGTCTTCTATTTTGCCAACAGAAGTAAAGCAAGGAAATATAAAGTAACTAGTTTGTGCTTTGATCCCTTTGCAGTTTGACAAATATCCTACAAAAGTTGACCCCTTCTACCGTCACAGTGTGAGTTTTATTGCTCTGTTTCCAACTGACTTCACTGCTTTTCTGTGGTGGGTTGGGATCACCACTCAATCAATGGCACAGTGTCAAATCTCTCCCTAATCATCACTCCAGGATTTACCATTACCGTCCTTGGTTGCTTTGGCTTTTGAAGGCTTGCATTCGTGGTGCTTGTTTCTGATAAAGATGCAGTATCAGCTTTTCCAATCAAAAGATCTCTTGCTCACACACCATTTGGATCCAGGTTTGATGTGAAAAGATGAGACAGAAGGGCTGACTGTTCCATGAAGCAGGAGAGAGCAATGATTCCATCACGGTGTTTCAGTTGTGCCACGAACCCTTGGGCTGATATTTTTGCTAAGGAACTTAAAATGAACTGACAAACTATCAGATAAATCCTTCAGGGATAGATAATCTAATAGTTTTCCCAATCTATCATATTTTGTTTGATAAAATCTGAAAACCTGTCTTATTATTCAGATTTCAAAGGCTCATCTGTTCCACAGGGCTTGTTATGTTTTGAAAGCTCTGTGTGATGACAGCAACATGAATCCAGCTATGCACTAGATGTGTTTACCTAAGCTACCAAAAATGTTACTTAATGAGATGAACTGATTTTTAAAATTCCAGTTACATGTAAAGCTTCTGCTCCTAAGGGTTTGAATTCACTGATTGGTTTGCTTCTGAACTCTGGGTTGTATTTTCTTCATCCTATTGGCAGAGGCAGGTGTCTGGCAAGAGTTTCTTAATCCAAGAGCAATATTTTGATGAGAGAAGGAGTACTGCATCAGCACTCAGAAATCTGCAGAGCATTTGGCTTTATGTGTTGGTTTTGCTTAGAAGTGGAACTGGGCAAAAAAAACTGGTTAAGACAATGGTGTCTGGATTAAACACACCCCCTGCTCACAGCCTGTCCTGCCCCTGAACTGTCCTGTCCATGTCTGGCACTTCATTTGAGGAGCTGGGACTCAGTGTTTGCAGGCTCACAGCTCCAGGAACACTGGGCAGACATTGCCAGCTCCACTCCAAAGGGCACTGCTGCTCACCTGCACCAGTGTTCATTGCACTCTGATTTGCTGAGCTTCACAGGGCTCCAGGAGATTGGTCAGTGTGGCCTGTGGATCCCAGCAGGAACACAGAATTGGGAGAGAGTACCTGGATTTTAGACAAATCAAGCACAGAAATTTGCAGTCTAGGACAGGAAGCCTTGCGGAATTCTCTAGCTGTATCTGCTGTTCACATTCAGTCAAATAATTTCCAGAAATCTGGGAGTTACCTGGATTGCAAAGGTTATGGCCTCACCCCTCTAAGGTCAGGAGAGCTCCGTGCTGTGCTCCCTTAGCCAGGGAGCTGAGCTGGGGCCCAAGGCAGGGACCTGGTCTCTCCTGCCTTCCCTTGGGAAAGGTTTGTCCTTGGGAAGGGTCTGCCCCGTGGCCACTGTGGGACATCTGCTCCCAGGGGATGCCATGGGGTAACAGCCTGTCTGTGACCCCAGCCAGCCCAGCTGGGTGTCCCCTGGTCCCTGCCCAGTGGGCCAGGCCAGGCCAGCTGGGTGTCCCCTGGTCCTTCCTCTGTGAGCCAGGCCAGCCCAGCTGGGTGTCCCCTGGTCCCTGCCCAGTGAGCCAGGCCAGCCCAGCTGGGTGTCCCCTGGTCCCTCCCCAGTGAGCCAGGCCAGCCCAGCTGGGTGTCCCTTGGTCCCTCCTCTGTGAGCCAGGCCAGCCCAGCTGGGTGTCCCCTGGTCCTTCCTCTGTGAGCCAGGCCAGCCCAGCTGGGTGTCCCCTGGTCCCTGCCCAGTGAGCCAGGCCAGCCCAGCTGGGTGTCCCCTGGTCCCTGCCCAGTGAGCCAGGCCAGCCCAGCTGGGTGTCCCCTGGTCCCTGCCCAGTGAGCCAGGCCAGCCCAGCTGGGTGTCCCCTGGTCCCTCCCCTCTGGGCCAGGCCAGCTGGGTGTCCCCTGGTCCCTCCCTCTGGGCCAGGCCAGCTGGGTGTCCCCTGGTCCCTCCCCTGGGAGAGGTCAGGGCACAGGGAATGGGAGCTGTCCCTTAGCTGGGCTGGGGGCACACCCACAGGGCAGGAGAAATACAAATACTGTCAGAATGTGGCACTTGCACAGAGCTGTTCTGGGGACAAGAGCTCCTAGTGTAGATCCACACCTGGAGATCAGATACCTGAAAGCTGGGTGTGGGTGAACTTTGTAGAACAGGGTCTGTTTGAGACTTAAAATGCATCTGCTTTGGAACAGGGAGTGCAGCTCACATAGAAGCTAATGTTGAGTTTTAAATCAGTGTTATTTCTTCTCTTTTAGCACAGTGAGGCTTTGTTTTCTGCCAGGTCTGGTTTAGCATCACATACACCTGGCCAAGGTGGTCACTGCATGTTTCCCCAGGGAACACTAGAAGGGAAAACTGCTGCTCAAAAGAGAAGGAGTACTTGGGAAGAAGGAAGCATTTGACTATGAAATGTGAATTCTGAAAGCTGGAGGAATTTAACTGATACAAATTAATCACAGAGATAAACTATTTATATTTTATTAATAATTCTGACCTTGAGGAAAGGTCACATTTAATTAATTTACCACTTGTTATAAAACAGAGGAAAGAATTCTTTATTATTAGTCATAGCCAATAGAATATGAAGTATTACATCTTTTTCCATCACTTAGAATTAGTCCATTACACAGAGAATTAAAGACAGAAGACACTGGAGAATTTCAAGCATATTTTACTCATTAAAAGCTATTGTAAATGAGGACAAATGTCTCTTAATGGTTTCTCAAATGCCTACAGTTCAGTATCAACTAATCTCAAAATGTTTTCTGCACCACTGGATGGAGCAGGTCCAAATTAAATAGAATTAAAAACAACAACAGGAACAGAGGCTCAATACCAGGCTTTTGAACTGAGAAAATCTTCTGATACCTCTGAAATGTTTTCTCAGCTTTCAGTAAATACAATATGGATAAATGACATTGCAAGATAAGCTAGTGGAAGGAAAAATGATGAAGAAAATCACAATTGTATGCCTGGCATATCCAAATCCATCACAACTTTGTGGTACTGATTTACTCTGGGATGGGATTTGCTCAGTGTTTTCCCACTCCTCATGTCCAGTCTTTGACTTTGCCCAGTCCTGCTTCTGTTCAATTGGCCATTAACTCATTAATTTTGATCTTAAAAGTAGCACACAGTAGTTTGAGTTTGCTCAGCTGTGGTCAGAGAGGAATTGATCTCAACCAGAGAAGCCTGTTAGGTTTTAGGGTGGCAGTTCCAGTGGAGCTGGATCCTCTCTGAGATCCATCCTCTCTGAGATCCATCCCCTCCTAGATCCATCCCTTCCTAGATCCATCCTCTCTGAGATCCATCCCTTCCTAGATCCATCCCCTCCTAGATCCATCCCTTCCTAGATCCATCCCTTCCTAGATCCATCCCTTCCTAGATCCATCCCTTCCTAGATCCATCCCTTCTAGATCCATCCCCTCCTACATCCATCCCCTCCTAGATCCATCCCTCTGAGATCCATCCCCTCTGAGATCCATCCCTTCCTAGATCCATCCCTCCTAGATCCATCCAGATCCATCCCCATCCCCTCCTAGATCCATCCCTCCTAGATCCATCCCCCTCTGAGATCCATCCCTCCTAGATCCATCCCCTCTGAGATCCATCCCCTCCTAGATCCATCCCCTCCTAGATCCATCCCTCCTAGATCCATCCCTCCTAGATCCATCCCTTCCTAGATCCATCCCCTCCTAGATCCATCCCTCCTAGATCCATCCCTCCTAGATCCATCCCTTCCTAGATCCATCCCCTCCTAGATCCATCCCCTCCTAGATCCATCCCTTCCTAGATCCATCCCTTCCTAGATCCATCCCCTCCTAGATCCATGCCCTCCTAGATCCATCCCTTCCTAGATCCATCCCTTCCTAGATCCATCCCCTCTGAGATCCATCCCTTCTAGATCCATCCCCTCTGAGATCCATCCCTTCCTAGATCCATCCCTTCCTAGATCCATCCCCTCCTAGATCCATCCCCTCCTAGATCCATCCCTCCTAGATCCATCCCTTCCTAGATCCATCCCTTCCTAGATCCATCCCCTCATAGATCCATCCCTTCCTAGATCCATCCCCTTCTAGATCCATCCCCTCCTAGATCCATCCCCTCCTAGATCCATCCCTTCTAGATCCATCCCCTCTGAGATCCATCCCTTCCTAGATCCATCCCTTCCTAGATCCATCCCCTTCTAGATCCATCCCCTCCTAGATCCATCCCTCCTAGATCCATCCCTTCCTAGATCCATCCCTTCCTAGATCCATCCCCTCATAGATCCATCCCTTCCTAGATCCATCCCCTTCTAGATCCATCCCCTCCTAGATCCATCCCCTCCTAGATCCATCCCTTCTAGATCCATCCCTTCCTAGATCCATCCCCTCTGAGATCCATCCCTTCCTAGATCCATCCCTTCCTAGATCCATCCCCTCTGAGATCCATCCCTTCCTAGATCCATCCCCTCCTAGATCCATCCCCTTCTAGATCCATCCCCTCTGAGATCCATCCCTTCCAGATCCATCCCCTCCTAGATCCATGCCCTCTGAGATCCATCCCCTCCTAGATCCATCCCCTCCTAGATCCATCCCTTCTAGATCCATCCCCTCCTAGATCCATCCCCTCCTAGATCCATCCCTTCCTAGATCCATCCCCTCCTAGATCCATCCCTTCTAGATCCATCCCCTCCGAGATCCATCCCCTCCTAGATCCATGCCCTCTGAGATCCATCCCCTCCTAGATCCATCCCTTCCTAGATCCATCCCTTCCTAGATCCATCCCCTCTGAGATCCATCCCCTCTGAGATCCATCCCTTCCTAGATCCATCCCTTCCTAGATCCATCCCTTCTAGATCCATCCCTTCCTAGATCCATCCCCTCCTAGATCCATCCCCTCTGAGATCCATCCCCTCCGATCCAGATCCCCCTCCTAGATCCATCCCCTCTGAGATCCATCCCCTCTGAGATCCATCCCCTCCTAGATCCATCCCTCCTAGATCCATCCCTTCCTAGATCCATCCCCTCTGAGATCCATCCCTTCCAGATCCATCCCCTCCTAGATCCATCCCCTCTGAGATCCATCCCCTCCTAGATCCATCCCCTCCTAGATCCATCCCTTCCTAGATCCATCCCCTCTGAGATCCATCCCCTCCTAGATCCATCCCTTCTAGATCCATCCCCTCCTAGATCCATCCCCTCCTAGATCCATCCCTTCCTAGATCCATCCCCTCCTAGATCCATCCCTTCCTAGATCCATCCCCTCTGAGATCCATCCCCTCCTAGATCCATCCCCTCCGAGATCCATCCCCTCTGAGATCCATCCCCTCCTAGATCCATCCCTTCCTAGATCCATCCCTTCTAGATCCATCCCCTCTGAGATCCATCCCCTCCTAAATCCAGAGGTTTCTCACCAAGAATGGGTTTGGAGTGTGATATTTAGCATCCCTGACTCCCACCAGGAAGCAGTTTGGTGTGTGCTAGCAGCATTTTCATGGAACTGGGAGAGTTTTCTGTCACAACAAGAGGCAAATGTTCACCTGCAGAGCACAGAGACGGGCAGTTTGGGATGTGATGGTTTATCATGGTAGCACAGAGTGGGTTGGGCTGGAAGGGATCTTAAAAACCATCTCTTCCACCCCTGCCATGGCAGGGACACCTCCCACTGTCCCAGGCTGCTCCCAGCCCTGTCCAGCCTGGCCTGGGGCACTGCCAGGGATCCAGGGGCAGCCCCAGCTGCTCTGGGCACCCTGTGCCAGGGCCTGCCCACCCTCACAGGGAGCAATTTATTTGTTTAATTTACCTGCCTGTCTCCCTTGTGTTTGTCTGCATTAGCACAGAACAACATCCCATTTTTTCCCAAATTCCCTTTGGACAGGAGCACTGGGCTCAGGGAGGTCAGTGGAGGTGGGCACGTTTTTGTGCTGAGCATTCTGTCTTTACAAAAAACTCCCATCCATTTCTGGGAGGTTCTGCCTTAACATTTTGTTTAAATACTAATCTTTAACAAATCAGATTGTCTGTCTGCTAATATTAGATGTGGCAGGATATCCTCTCAGACAGACTAATGAAGTAAGAATTGTGCATATTTTCCTCATTTCCTACAGATACCATTAAAATCCCAACCTACTAATGGAGTTTTAATGATACAATATCCTAGAACTCATAAGGGTTTTTTCTCCTTAAACAGGAGATTTCTGAGCCTCATTCAGCTCAGGATTCTGCCTTTTCTCTTGAAAGGAGTCACAGACTGAAACCATTAAAAACCTCTCTCCAATTTAAAAATTAATAATTGAGGAGCAAATGTCTCCCTTATGCTGTGCTGGCCTGAGGCAGGTACAGGTTGCTGGCTGTCTGATTTTGGAACTGCTTTTAAGCTCTAAACCTCATGACATCTGTGAACATCCCATCGACTGCTTTAACTAACATTGTTGCAATGAGATCACTTCAATGCTTCTCAGTTTTCTCCATGTAACATTTTCCTACTATTCTGCAGGAATGCTCTCGGTGTCCTCCTCAGCTGCCCGTGCTGGTGGTGACCCAGTGTTTATGTTCTTCTCTTTCTGTTGCAGCTGTTTCACTCCTATCCCCCAGCTGTATCAGGTATTCCTCCCATGATCCCTCCCACCGGCCCCTTTGGCTCGCTGCAAGGAGCTTTCCAGCCCAAGGTAAGGCAGGAATTACCTGGGATTGCTCAGGGCAGGGCTGGGCTTAGCAGAGGGTTCACATCCTGGAGAGGCTGAGCTCTGACTTACAGCTTCATTCCACAGGGGACAATTCTTTTTTTCCAGATTTACCGCAAAGAGAAGTTATTTCTCATTAAGTTCAGATACATCTACAAACATTTTTTTAAATTATTTATATAAAGGTATGGTTAACTTTAGAAGCAATATAATTAGTTCTGAGATAGTGTGCATTAATGAAAGGTCATGTAATAATCAGGATTTTAAGAAATGGTGCTCATTCTTGTTTACTCATTTCCATAATTATCTCCCAGCTCCAGCACGGTGCAGAACACTGATTTGGCTCTCCTCATGGGGGATGACTGGGGGAGAGAAATGTGGCAAGTTCAGGGCTTTTTGCTTTTGTTTTTGTGGAGTCACTCTTTATTTATCAGTGGGAAGAAGTCAGTCTGTAGTCTTTGCAGCTAAAGACTGAAATCCGGAGTGGAATTTCTGCATAGGAGACACCTTCTTCCTTAAATTGGCCCATCCACTCTAATGACTGAATATGTAAATTGCAGTTCATTAGTGAGATTCTTGTCTGTATGGTAATCAGACTGTTAACAACTCTCTTACTTAATTGTCAGTTATGCTGGAGCTGATTTCTATTTTCTTCATTTTGACATAGGAACTAAGCTCTGTCCAAATGTAGGGGGGTTGGGTTGGTTTTTTTTGTTTGGGTTTTTTTTCCCCCCACAACTGCATTTTATTAACTGACTATTAAGATTCAAATAATGGGAAGGGCTTTAATTTTTTCCAAGTGGATGTTTTCCTGATGCCCATATTGTGGCAGTCCCTGTGGATGGAGTTGAGTTCCTGGTGCAGTGTTGCTCTGTGTGCTGAGTGTATCACTGATAATCAGCAGAGCAGGGGCTGAGTCCTCCACATGCTGCTTTTGATGCTGTGTCATAAATGTGTTCCTAATCAGGTTTTTCACATTAGAAGATTTTCCAGTTTAAACAGTCACTGTTCCCTCAGTGGTTTTGATTAAACTAATGGGAAGTTGGTGGATAATCAAAGTGTGGATATGGAGATGATAACACTCATATTACTGAGTGGATTATAATAGTTCTCCTTTCCTTTATAAAAAGTTTATCTCCATTGCTTAGACAATGTAATGATAAAGAACTATTATTTTGCACATTCTGTTGCTTGTAGGCATTGTTACTGACGTGCAGCTCATTAATGTTGTCTCTCCTTGTGGAATTTCCAGACTTCCAATCCTATTGATGTTGCAGCCAGACCTGGAACGGTCCCACATACCCTTCTACAGAAGGACCCACGGGTGTGTAAAAACTGTTTTCTTTTTCTCAAGTAAATTTGTTCCTCCTGAAAACCTTGAATGCTAGAGCTGCCATCTTGTGAAAGTCCAAATTAACACCCTTAAAACCAAAGCTGTCTGAGCTGTTTCATCAGGGAGGGCTGCAGAAGTTCTGTGGGAATATTTAAAACAGCCCCTGTGCACTGGCAGAGCTCTGTCCTTGATGGCAGCTCTCTCCCCCCAGGCCCAGGGGTAAAGGCATAAAAGTCCAATTCAATGCAGAAAATGTACAACCTCCCCAAGATTTGTGTTTGTACTCTGTAATTGTTTTTAATGTGGGTAATGACAGTTATTCCCTGGGTTACTGTAGCATTGATTGCCCCAGTGAAATACAGATGCACTTTATTGATCACTTGGTGCCTCTGGATTTCTGAGTTCCAGGGGATGTGAACAGCATTTATTGCCTCAGCACTTTGTCCCTCTGCCCAAGGGTTGTTGGTGTGTTTGAATTGATGGCCATTATTTCCATGAGGAATTTCACACTCAAGATATTTTTAGCAGAACTCCAGACAAAAGCACTGAAGGAGCTCTCCCTAAAATTCTGAGTTGTGGTGCAGCTGAACCTCCAGAGCTGTTGTCTTTGTGTTGGGCTGAGTTCCAGTTCTTTGGGTTGCTCAGCAGTGGAGCTGAGGTTGAGCTTTACACCAAGAGGAACCACATTGCTGTTTGTTTGTCTAAGTGCAGAGATAACCAGAACCTCCCATCAGGAAGTCATTTAGCTTTATGTTCCCTTTCAACTGGGAGTGAGTTTCGATTATTTCAAAATGATGCATTGTGCCATCACTGCGTCTGCTAAGTACCTTCTGCACCTATAAATCTCCCTTAGTATTGCATTTCAAAACAGAAAATCCAAAACAAATGAGCAGTACCCAATAAATTGAATTATTTCCCAGCATTTATCGATGAAATATGAGCAAAAAAAGGGGAATAAGAAAATAATCCACTCCAAAAAAAACCCCAACAGACCACATCAAAAATTAAAATGAGAAAATTGGGTTTTTAAATGGGCCCAGTTTGCCAACATCTGTTTCAGTGTGCTAATAATTAAGGCAAAGCCCATTTATGCCGGGGAGCAGCTTGGGCAGCAGTGAGGCACAAGGCCATGACCTTGGCTGGTGTGCAGGGCATGGCTCACACCCCATGCCAGCCATCCCAGCCCCCGTGTGGGATCGAGCCCTGTCCATTATCCAGCCTCGCCATGAGCTGAGGAGCTCTGAAAGATGAGAGCAGGAGTTTGCCCAAAGGAGAGATCTGTGCCTCCATCAGTGCAGTTAACCAGCCATTTCTGCAGCATTAAATCAACAAATTGCTGCTGCTGCCAGGGGCCAGAGCTCTGTGTGAGCCTGGTGGAGCTGCTCGTCACCACTCAGGTGCCACAGCCAGGGGGAGGGGACAGCACAGAGATGGAGGCTCAGGACTAATTATTATCCAAAAGGGCTTCATTTGAAAGTAAAATTCTAACATTTTAATTTAGTCTCTTAATGAAGCAATACAGATTTGTTAATTAGAGCAATTGTTTGAGTGACAGGCGTGTAACCAAGCTGTCATTTCTTCTTCACAGTTGACAGATCCGTTCAGGCCCATGTTGAGGGTAAGAAATCTTCCTGTGCTCCTGTTTGTCAAGCTCGGCTCAGTCCCACCAGGTTGCAGCACAGAATAATTCCAAATGAGAGCTGCCAAGTGTCACCTGGACAGTTCTGCCCCACTTTTGGGGAGAGCACCAGCACTCCTGCAGCTCCTGATCACTCAAGGACAAGGCAGAGTTTCACAGCTGGAAGTTCTGCTCTTCTCATGCAAACCCTCATTTGAATACTTGAGCTTAAATATTGCTGATCTTTCCATCCTGGTTTCCTGAGGCAAATCCTAGAGATTCTGGCAGTGATTCCCTGTTATTTCACTGCACTCTGAAGGAGTTTGCTTTATTAATTTACTGTGTGCTTTCTGTGTTACTCATTTTGATATGTCCCACCCAGGTATCTCACTGTCCACTGTAGACAGACAATCCCCTTCAAACACAAAATATTTTTTTAAAAAGGATCTAAAGATCCAGTCCATCAATCATCCAAAATAAGTGTTTCTTTATTTTTCAGCATATTCAAGAAAAAGGTCTAGATTTTTGATTTAGTGAACTTACTAAATCACTAGCACAGCCAGTTTTTTGCAAAGTAGCAAAAAGCTTGGGTTTAGGGGAGTATGTCTGTGAAATAAGAGTTTATTTTTTTAATGATTTAATTATTGGTTGATACACAGCAAGAAATAGAAGACAGACCATGTGCCATAGTTTGTGAAACATTTAATTCACAAGTAGCTTAAGGTGACTCTTGAATTCCTGTGATAATTTTTGAATCTACAGGAGTCATTACTTGTGTAGGTAACTACAGACCCCTAAGTAACAAAATTGAAGAAAGTATCTCTCAGATTTTTTCAGACAGTTTCCAGCTGTGCTGGAAATGGAGTGCAAACTCAGTAGGAGGCCTAACAAGCACTCTGGTTCCTGCCTCCCTCTCTCCTCCCTGTGACTTGGGGGGACAGGGAGGATGCAAAGACCCCCCCCCAGACAGAGTGAATTGAGTGACATCCGTTTTTTTCAGCACATTTATGAGCTGAAACCTTGGGGGGACAGACCAGCAATTATATGAGGGAGTCAGATGAATTTTGAAAACCAGAGTGACCTTTTAAACCACTTCCATTTTCATCTTTTGGTGGACCTGAGTGTGCAGCTGTGAACAGTCCAGCTGTGCAGGGCAGCTGCTCACAGGGACACAGCTCACAGCTTTCAGCAGCACAAGCTGCACTCTCAGCCAGTGGCATCAGAGGATTACAGGAGTGTGTCCAGCTGGAGATTCCTGGATAGCCAGATAAATTCCGTAGCAAGGGACAAGTCTTTCCAGTTCTGATTTTCCAGGAGGATGGAGAGGGAACCCTTTGCTTTCAGTTGTTTTCGTGTGGGGATCCCCCAGACCAAACCAGACAGGGCTCAGGGTCTGTTTTCTTCTAGAAATAGAATAAAGCATGTCAGGTCTTTGGAAGTTACTGATTCATGTCTTGTTTTTCCAGAAACCTGGCAAGTGGTGCGCTATGCACGTTCACATCGCCTGGCAGATCTACCATCACCAACAGAAGGTCAAGGTCAGTGCCTGGGAAGCCTGACTGGGGTGGAGGGCACAGAGCAGAGCTCAGAGTGGAAGGGCTGGCTCTCAGCTGGGCACTTCTGTGCCATGGCCAGTGCCTTGGTAAAGTCACATGCACAGCATTGAGCAGAAGCCTCCTTTCTGAGGGTTGGGATAAGGGGAAAAGCTGAAGGCAGAGTCCCAGCAGAGTTTCTGGGATGTGCTGGAGGCAGGACAGCAGATCCTGGGTAAGAGCTCCAGCTCTGTACGTAGGAGGGGAGCTCTTTATTGGTGGCATGTATTTATTTATTTATTTATGTATGGCTGAGGACACAAATGTATCAAGTGGGAATTTTTTCTGGAGACCCTAGGCATGTGTATCCACTTCCTCTTATTAATGTTCAGGGGCAGGAGAGGGTGCAGGAAGCCTTTCCTGTCCCTAGGATGCTCTATCAGTGTGGCTGCACAGCCCTCATGGCTGGAGGGTGGCACTTGGATGTGTCCAGGCTGCCCAGGCAGGCACAGCCTCTCAGGGCATGTTGTGCTATCAGACACTGCCTCACTGCACTGAAGGTTAGGGGATGGAAGTCCTGTCTTAGTTATTTTTCAAACTCTGAGACTTCAAGGGTGAAGGCCATGGGCAGTTTTCCATTCTTACTTAACTGAATTGCCATTGCACATGGACTCTGGGAAAGTTTCTTCCCCTTTCTGGTATTTTCACTGTACCCATCACTTTAAGATCTTGTGATGCTCCTACAGTTTTTCAGTAAGTCAGGAATGGTTGCTGTTCTTCGCTGCTCATACTTCAGGAATCAATAGCTTGTGTTAGAAACTGAAATTACCAGGGAATCCTTAGCACTTTGCAGCTTGTGTGTGCAGTTGAATTGTGTAGGGTAGTGGTATAAGAATATGAAGATGTTGAACAGCTATGAAAACCTGCAGCTAATAGAGTTTAAAAATAACCCTTTTAAACAAGGTTGACAGGTTAATTTGCTGCAGTAGACATATCTCTCTTCTCTGCTTCCTTATGTTTCCCCTGCTAGTGATCTTCATTCATCTTCCCATTATCAAAAAAGACAAGATTATAGACCTAGAGAGTTATATGTCCTTTTTTTTTATTTTATTGAAAAGGTATTTTCTTGAAATGAAATTATTATTCCCATGCTATCTGTGTCCTTTGAATCTTCCTTGATTTGATATTCAGAGAGAGGTCAAACCAGTATATTTATAACTCACAGTAAATGCCATTTTCATGCAGCCATTTCTTTTACCTCATACTTTTCCACCTTGCATGTTAAAAAAAAAGCAAGAATAAAGCCCAGAAGAACATGAAAGGATGTTGCTCAAGTTTTTGAGGCTGTGCATGATGATATTTTCAGGAATAATTGAGAAGTGAGTCCGGTCAGTAAGGACAGTTTGGGTGTCCCTGGGTACACAGGAACCGTGTTCCCCTCCTGATGTGACCACAAAGGTGAATCTCTGCCCAAAGGCTCACACAGGACAATTTCTCCTTCTTCTTACTCAATGCCATGATTGTGAAGGTGCCTTTTCTTCTGCACAGGCTGCAGGTGCTGCCTGAGCACAGAGCAGGGAATCAAAGGAGCTGGTTTCCAGTTTTCATGCAGTGCCACAGGAATGCTGCCAGTAACGATCTGGCCCAGTAATTGCTTGCAGAGGGCAGCAGCAGGCGCTGAAGGAGCAGGCACAATGGGAAACTTTAAAACACAACCTTCCTGACCTCAGGAAAAATTGCATGCAGCTGTGGATGCTGTTTGGCTGCCTGTGCCTCTGCAGCAAGACCTGGGTAACCTCTGCACACCTCAGGGATTCAACAGGGCTGCACAGCAGTCAGGGCACAGAGCACATTTACACCCTCCTTACACTGCCCACTGCTCAGGAGAGGATTTATGCTCCATAATTGGGCCCCTCTTCTTTAGGAAGGGCCTTACAGCCTGATCTAAGGGCAGTGCAGACATTTACATTGATTTTTGTGGGCAGCACGCTCAGGTGTTACACATTTTCTGGAAATACATTAGGAAGGATTGGCATCCAGGGGCTGCTCTCCTGAACAGCAGCTGGGGAGAAAAGAAATCTGACCATTTCCCTGGTGCTATTTTAAGGTGAACCAACACATTCAGAAATCTTCTAACACATCCACGGTATTCCTGTTCCTCTTCAGACAGGGGATTTGTTCATTGCTTAGAGCAGCACCATTCATATGGCTGCAATTAAAGCTTCAGCCAGCTTTTGCTATTCTGAGTAATGCCTGTCAGGGTTTATAACTTGGTTGTTAAAAAAGAGTAAAAAGAGTTCACAGCATAAAAATCTGGCACACAGGCTTCAAGTGAGGCATTTGTATTTTCTGAACTCCTTTTAACTATTAAAGCACTTCAGTGTTACTTCCTTAAAAGACTTGACCTTGACTTGGCGATTTCAGTATTCTTGCAGGCCATTATCTCCAGACATAGATAATGCCTTTGTTTCCCTTTTTCTTTCTTGTTTTCCTTCTTTTTTCTTTTTGTTTTTTGTTCTTATGACTACACAGACATGTTTCCAGCACTTGAAAAACAGCTATGAGGCACGCACATTAATTTGATCATAACTTTTTAATATGCATATTTATATCATTGTAATAGCCTGTACTCGGGGCTGGCGCAGTATTTAATACTGATTTATAAAGCGTAGCCTGCTCCAGAACTACTGTTAAGATCTCCTGGTTCCTTGTTACCCATTTATAAATCCTTTCAGCTGCCCTGCACAATTAATCAGCAATCTGCATTTAGGGAGTTCTGGCAGCACAGGTAATTGGGAATTTGGTTTTCTTCCTTCATTCTGTAAAACTACTGAAGTGGCCACCCCTGAAATGGGGATGTGGCACGAAGAAGAGCACATCCTTCATCCACTTATCACTCACAGTGCAGCTGCCTCAGCAAATTCCCCTCACAAGAGGGAGGCTGCTGACTCTTAACACATGTAAATAAAGACATGCAGCACTTTGAATGTGGAGTGGGAGCTGTCAAAGTGCTCCTGCTCTGCACTCTGGTTCCCTTCACCCTCTTGTCAGGCTGAGGGGTACTGGAGGGTGCCTTGCATCCAGCATTTCTTGGTGGCAGCTTTCCCTGGGAAATGAGTGGTTCTGGTGTCCATGTCTGGTCTTTCAGCACCCCTGCCCAGCTGGGACCAGGGCCAAGCTGACATTCCCTTTTATTGTTGTGGGACAGACCTGTCCTTACAGCTCAGCAAGTGTCTGAGGCCTCTTCAGAGAGTTTCATGTTTGTTGTTGAAGGCAGCTCTGTGCTGAACATCCTGGAGGGGGGTGGGTGTGAGCATATGTGAAAGCACTGGTGAAATTAGCAGGAAATATGCAGGAGCCTGAGCTTTTCCCTGTTTGCCTTAGATCTCCCTTCCAGGAAAACAGCTGTGCAGCTGTGCTTGGGGTCCCTAAATCCAGTATTCTTGTTAAAACATGAGTATGAATGAGCTGCTCTGCCCACATCATTCTGGAAGTGCCTTTCACTGTTGCCTTTTCAGACAGTCTCTTCCAAGTTCTGTTTTCCATTTCAGAAACAGATGCAGTCTGACCCACACAAGCTGGACTTCGGCCTGAAACCAGAATTTCTGAGCAGGCCACCAGGCCCCAGCCTTTTTGGAGCCATCCACCACCCCCATGACCTGGCTCGGCCATCAACTCTCTTCTCCACAGCCAGTGAGTACTGCAAGTGAAATCCCCTTCTTGCTCCTTGCTCATTAAAATGCTGATCCTTGCCATGAATTTCCCATATGCTTTGGCTTATGAACTCTCTGCAAGACATGCCAGGGGCTATTAGTCTATTTGATAAATATTTAAAAATTATTCTGTATGCTTTTATAAAAGGCCCAACCTGCTGGAACACTGCTAGGTAGTAAATGAAGGAATATTTCCTCACAGAGTGATGTCTGATGCATCGTGGAGATCAGATGTTGGAAATAAAGTGTATTTCACATACGTTTCATTTTGTTTCTGACCTGAAACATTCATTTCCCTGCATCCCTTATCCTCTAACTGGGTATTTCTGTTTGGAAAAGCAGCTGCTCTTTGCACAGGACCCTGTGAGCCCCATGCAGGGCACAGCAATGTCAGCTGACATGAGCTTTAAAGAAGGGACAGCCCAGAGCACAGCGAGTCCCTCTCTGAGCCTCTGCTGGGAATTGACCCCTTTTGCTTTGTTTTGGCAGGTGGGGGGCATCCAGCCGGAACCCCTTTTGGCCCACCACCCCACCACAGCAACTTCCTGAACCCAGCTGCTCACCTAGGTACGTCCTCTCAGCTTGGGGATACAGCTCAGGCAGCGACCACTGAGAAATGGCACACTTCTTGTGGGGAGACACTCGGAGCATTCTGCTCACTAGCCTTTACAAATGGCACATTTTAGCTGTTTAGCTTTAGTCTTTATCCGGGTAGAAGTTCTAAATGCACACAGAAAAGTGTCAGTGACTGTGTTTTGAAACACTTCTGGATATTAGAGGAGCACAGTGACACGGCTGGCTGGCTTTTGTTTGAGTTATGCTTAGAACCAGTCCAAAAAATGCCTTAAGGGCAAGGCTTCAGATCACAGAGATGTTTCTTTTCCTAACTCCTACTTAGATATCTGTTTTTCTATTAAAGTGAATAGGAAACATAGCTTTAAAATCTTGTGATCTGGCTTCATGTGTCAGTTAGTGAAAATTGGTGAATACCCATTTAAAACCAGAACTGTCCAAGTTACCAGATGTTGTTATTTCCTTTCTAGCTTACTGCTTTTTTAATAAGGTGATTTGCTCATTATGGGAGGATCCAAGACCGAGACTTTACATTGGCATTTTATTTTATGGGGAAGCATTTGGGAGGGTCACCAAACTGCAAACAGACAATGCAGGTTTATCATTCTGCTCTTTGCTGCCTATGGAAAATGCTGGCTTTGGGCCTCTTTTTCTTTGTGCTGATATTTACCAGAAGTGACTTAATCAAAATTGTTAGACTGCTCCAAAATAAAGTGAGAATTTGCTTTATATGATTTCCCTGTTGCCTGTATGCATTAACTAAAGAACTGCTCCAGCATTTTTCAGTCCATACTATTTTTTGTGTAGTATGAGCAATAAACACCAGGGGAATCACAGAATGCTCTGGCCAGCATGACATATCAGTGGAACAGGACATTTTATTTATACCCTGGCTCTGGTTTAGGACACATGGCCTGAAGGTGTTTGGAGCAGAGTTAATGATAGCCTGACTGGGGACAGCCTCTGCTGGGAATTGACCCCTTTTTGTTTGTTTTGGCAGGGGGGGGCATCCAGCCGGAACCCTGGCCCACCACCCCACCACAGCAACTTCCTGAACCCAGCTGCTCACCTAGGTCAGCTTGGGATACAGCTCAGGCAGCGACCACTGAGAAATGGCACACTTCTTGTGGGAGACACTCATTCTGCTCACTAGCCTTTACAAATGGCACATTTTAGCTGTTTAGCTTTAGTCTTTATCCGGGTAGAAGTTCTAAATGCACACAGAAAAGTGTCAGTGACTGTGTTTTGAAACACTTCTGGATATTAGAGGAGCACAGTGACAGGGCTGGCTGGCTTTCGTTTGAGTTATGCTTAGAACCAGTCCAAAAAATGCCTTAAGGGCAAGGCTTCAGATCACAGAGATGTTTCTTTTCCTAACTCCTACTTAGATATCTGTTTTTCCATTAAAGTGAATAGGAAACATAGCTTTAAAATCTTGTGATCTGGCTTCATGTGTCAGTTAGTGAAAATTGGTGAATACCCATTTAAAACCAGAACTGCCCAAGTTACCAGATGTTGTTATTTCCTTTCTAGCTTACTGCTTTTTTAATAAGGGGATTTGCTCATTATGGGAGCATCCAAGACCGAGACTTTACATTGACATTTTATTTTATGGGGAAGCATTTGGGAGGGTCACCAAACTGCAAACAGACAATACAGGTTTATCATTCTGCTCTTTGCTGCCTATGGAAAATGCTGGCTTTGGGCTTCTTTTTCTTTGTGCTGATATTTACCAGAAGTGACTTAATCAAAATTGTTAGACTGCTCCAAAATAAAGTGAGAATTTGCTTTATAAGATTTCCCTGTTGCCTGTATGCATTAACTAAAAAACTGCTCCAGCATTTTTCAGTCCATGCTATTTTTTTGTGTAGTATGAGCAATAAACACCAGGGGAATCACAGAATGCTCTGGCCAGCATGACATATCAGTGGAACAGGACATTTTATTTATACCCTGGCTCTGGTTTAGGACACATGGCCTGAAGGTGTTTGGAGCACAGAGTTAATGATAGCCTGACTAGCAAGGGACATTTCCTGAGGAAGGAAATAAAAGGAAGTAAAACCAGAGATGTTTGCAGGTTTCAAATGAAGAATCATGTCCATTTTAACATCTTGATTTTCTTTAAGAGGGATTTTTTTAGTAGATGATGCCATGGGTATGGCCAGTGTTTTGTATCCCAGCCCCTCAGAACCCTGCTGTGTGGGGGGCGAGGATGTTCCAGCACAGCTGGGCACAGCTGGGGTGCAGGGGGTGCCACACTGGTGCTGGGGGGGAGCTGGCAGCCCCAGGGGTGCTGGGGGGAGCTGGCAGCCTCAGAGGGGCTGGGGGGGAGCTGGCAGCCCCAGGGGTGCTGGATGGGAGCTGGCAGCCTCAGAGGGGCTGGGGGGGAGCTGGCAGCCCAGGGGTGCTGGGGGGGAGCTGGCAGCCCCAGGGGTTCAGCTCTTTGTGTTGGTTTGCAGAGCCCTTCAACCGGCCGGCGTCGTTCAGCGGCCTCACCGCCGTGGGCAGCAACGCCTTCGGGGGGCTCGGGAACCCCACAGTCAGTGAGTACCTGGGCCATGGCCCTCCCTGCTCTGCAGCCTGCCAGGGCCACTCAGGGGACTCTTGGCTCTGTTCTGTACTGGTTGGTTACATCACCTACCACTAAAAGATGGGAATTTGAAAAGCAGCCTTTTCCAGTTGTCAGTAAATTGTTTTTTGTTAACTGCTTAATAGTTTGGGTTCAACCTAGTGCTAAATGTTACCATTACATTGTTCATTTAAAAAAGAAATAGAGCCTTTGAGTGTTTGTGAAATTTCCCACAGTTTTGTTGCATGTTCAGAAGTATTGTGTGCAGCTAGGGAGCTGTGGATGGAGATTTTTTTTTTTCCTTTCTCACCAGTAATTCAGGCCATGTCCCTGGAAAAGATCACTAACCAGCATTTACGAGTCCAGGTTCATCAACGTTTTTGTAAATTTAGCCAGTCACAGAAAATCATCCTTTTAAAAGTCACTCTCTTTCTTCATACTTCAAATCTGGCATGATTTTGGTCACATATTATTTTATTTTGGTTCAGGATCAAATGCAACAAGTTCCATTATTTATAGTCCCTATAATGGTCATTTCCTGATGTCTCCAAAATATTTGGAATAAGGATCATTGTCACTTTTATCTTACTCCTTCATCCCTTGTCAATTTTATCCACAGCATTTCCCTTTCCAATTAAAAGAGCTGTCAGATGCCTGCCCATTTTTAGGAATGAGACCCTCTAATGAATCTCTGTTAATTTCCTTTCCTTTTCCAGCTCCCAATAATATGTATTCATTTTAACTCTGAGTGCTGTAAAAGTTGTTTTGGTAAGTACCTTCACTAGAGCATACCTTTTTCTTAAACCTTTTTGTTTTCCACTTCACCATTTCAGCACCCAACTCAATGTTCGGCCACAAGGATGGCCCCAGTATGCAGAGCTTTAGCAACCCTCACGAGCCCTGGAACCGACTGCACCGAACTCCTCCTTCGTTCCCGACCCCTCCGCCCTGGCTGAAGCCAGGAGAGCTGGAGCGCAGTTCATCTGCTGCAGCTCATGACAGAGATAGAGATGTAGATAAACGAGACTCATCTGTTAGTAAAGATGACAAAGAAAGGTACGAAAGAACACTTCCAAGAATTGTCTAGTTCAAAGCTTGGGGCTCCGTTCCGCTTTTAACCCTCCCCAGCCTGGCACGTTGTGAACCCAGAGCTTCACCAGAGGCACACCTGGAGCTGTCCCCCGCGTGGCACCACAGAAGAGGCAGGTTTGCAGCTCAGGTGTTCCCTTCTGCAGGGTTTCTCTTCCCACTTGCACCTCACCCTTCACCTGAAGGAGCTTTGCTGGAGCCCAGCTCAGGCAGTGTCAAGTGGGAATAGAATCAGACCCACCCACTCTTACCTTGTGGGTCACATTGTCATAGGTCTCTTGAAGGGTTAACATGGAGATAGTGCCTGACAGCATGGAGGAAAGGATTCTGAAGTCTATCAGATGCTTATCTGCACCTTCAAATACTTAAATAACTTTGTAAATCAGACCTTGTCTGCAAAACTCTTCTTCCCTCCTCAAAATTCAGCCTGACTAGAGGGACCAGTGCTAAAGGTGTGAGATGAGAAGACTGAAATGCACCAGGAATGTCATGTGCCAAAACCATAGGAAGCTTCAGAGCATGCAGTTCATGAAAAGCACCTTCTTTCCCCTCAAAGAAGCCCCTACACTTGCACTGCTGTTAATACACCTTCCAACCCCTTTCTATTCAGTGTTTTACATGGACTTGCATGCTCACATGTCCAGGCTGGGAAGGGTTAATGGAAAGTAAAACCTGGTCATATTTATTTTTTTGTCAGGACTGTTCCCATTATTCAGTTAACGCAGTAAAAATTCCTCTTAACATTGAAGTACCAAATTTATAAGAGTTTGCCATTCAGCAAGTGTCATGCCTTCCTTGAAAACTGTAGAGAGGCTGAATTCAGCTTTTTCAGTTGTGGCTCAATGGCTTTCCTGTTAAGTTTGCACATTACTTTACTACATAATGGCTATTTGTTTCTAATATTTTAATCTAAAAGAATATTTAGGAGATGTGCTTTTCTGACTTCTCTGTCACTAACCCAAAGATATGCATTAGTAGCCTTTTCTAAAAGAAGTTATGCTAACACATTAGATATTCTAAAACTACATGTAAGAGCTTTTCTACATTGTTCTAAAAGAAAGGCGAACTACAGATCTTTTCACCTACATTTTCCATTTGGAATATTTTCTGTTTGGTAGCATAGCTTCATTATTTTCATGTCTGATGTTAATGCTTCAAAAGAAATTGCTGTTACAAATTGGGTTTTCTGTCCTGCAAAAGGCTTAAGCATGTGAGTAACTTTACTGGCTTGAATGGCAAAGCATTTTAGTTACTATGATCTGGGTAGTCTGTAGAATGATGTGATTATTTTGGTTGCTGTTTTGTTGTTTTCTCCTGAAGTGTTCTGCTGAAGAAAATCCCTTACTGAAAACATTCATTGCAAGCTGCTTTGGCATTGCCCAAACTCCATATCATAGCTCAGAACATATTTATTTTCAGTAATTTGAGAGCTTAGCAGTAATCATCATCCATCCCTCACACTTGTGCACAATTCCAGCTTGCAGTGAGTGCAGTCCTGGTTTCACCCCAGCTCTGTGGGCTGGGACATGGCACTGCAGCATGTTCCCACTGTGGGCTGTGTGAGGAGAGGCTGAGAATCCCTTCCCAGAGCGAGCTGTGCTCCCTGTGCAGAGAAGGTCTGAGGAGTTGAGAGCCTCTCCGACCTCCTCCTTACCATCCAGTGGCACCCAGTGGGGTGAGCACAGAGCTTTATAGTTGAGGTCCTAAGCTCTGTTATCAATTTGAAATTAATTTGCCCAAGCAGGAAGAGCTGGGAATCACACCCAGAGGTTTGATTTCATCTCAAAATCCTCTGGTCCTCAAGGGTCTAACTTTACCAACCCAGGAATGGCCCGGGTAGCCAAAAGCATTGACCTCCATTGGAGCTCCCCAGCTAAGGCTGATGTTGGATGGGGTGGAGATCCCTGGTGGCTCCTCTTGGATGAGCTGCATGGCCTGTGCACCACAGCCCCTTGTGGGCAGGCTGAGAGAGGTGAATCCCTCGGACAGCCCAGAGTACAGCCCTGCAGCACTGACCCTGTCCTGGCTGGGAGTGGCACTGCAGAGCCCTGAGGGCTCCTGCGACATTGCATGTCCCTTCCAGCTCAGGGTGTTCTGGGACTCTGTGTTTGATTGCGGGTGTGGAGGGGTTTTTTTAAAGATTCTTCTATTCCAGCCCAACATTAGGGGAAAAAAATTAATTAAAAATAGGAAATGTGGAAAGCAGGATTTGTTCCTTCTCAGTGGTATTTTGTTTAAAAGATGTCACTGAACACTTCCAGTATAATCATAATGGCATTTAAAGGGTCTGTAATCCTAGAGCATTAAACCAAACCAACCAAGAATCTGTTGATCTTTCAATCAATATAAATGAGGCGCACACCTCAGCATTAAGAAATTCAGTATTTTTCAGTGTGGCACACAGCCTCAGAACTTCTCTTACTTGGTAATAAGTTCATTGGATAATGTGATTTTAAGTTTCTTCTTTGTGGAAGCAGTGGCTTAGAGCTGTTCTCATGTTATCAACCTCAGGAGCTCTTGTCAAATGTGAGGATTAAAAAGTTATTCTTTCTCTGTCCACTGGACTATGTGCAGCTCACTTAAATGAGCTGGATAACCAGGAGCCTCTTGAGATGTTACCAACACTGTCATTGAATATAATGACATTGGCAAGGGAATTTGTCATTTTGGTTGCACATATATTTCTCCTTAATTACAGACAACAGCTGTTATTTTTTCTGAATTTTATATGTAATTTAAAGTACATCAATTATATGGAAAATTGATTAAATATCAACAAAAGGACTGAATGAGCTTTCCTAGGGAAATAAAACAATTAAGGGTACCCTCTGAACTAGTCCCATGAGCAAAATAAAGATTAGGTATTGCAGAGCCCACAAGTCAGTGTTTTCCCAGCAAAGAAGGAATTGAACCTTCATGTTGAGAATCCTTCACTGGAGGGCCTTGACTTCATCTCCCTGTGTCCAGATGTGGAAGCTGTTAAATGCCTCAACTCTTGGTGGAAAGCAGGTGGAGGGAAGTTAGAGCCAGGATGTGATTTCCAGACTGTTCAGGTCCCATTGAATGAAGGCAGCACCTGATCCCAAGCAGTGAAGTGCTGGACAGTGCAGACCAGGCAGGGCTGGTATCAGATGCTCTGTCTTCCAAGTGTTTCCCAAGAGTCACATTCTGGCCTTTGGAGGTCTCTCAGACATGGCCCATGAAATGACAGGTTCAACAGTTCAGTCTAGACACAGCAGAAGATGCACCTGGTGACATTAGAATGAGAGTTTCCTTCTCCCAGGCAGTTTTTCTGCATTCGCTGCAGTTTCACTGTCCAAAAGTACCTAGAGCTACAAATCTTACATAGCTCAGCAAAAAAAGGAGGTGGCAGAAATTGTCCAGGTGAAGGAGCAAATGTTCACTGTGGAGTCACCCTCTGAGCTGCCCTTCAGCAGCCACCACTGCTGATCTTGGCCAGAGTGTCACCTGCTGGTGACATCCAGCCTTCAGGTGACACCAGCACCCAGAGGGACACCATGTCAGCTGGAGCTGAGGGGAACCCTCACTGCTTACCCTTTCCACAGAATCCCAGAATGGCTGGGGTTGGAAGGGACCTCTGGAGATCATCCACTCCAACCCCCCTGCTGAGGCAGGGCCACCCACAGCAGGTGACACAGGAATGTGCCAGGTGGGTTTTGTCTTCAGAGAGACCTCCCTGGGCATCCTCTTCCAGTGTTCTGCCACCCTCAATGGAAAGAAGTTCTTTCTTACGTTGAGTTGGAACTTCCTGGGTTTTAGTTCCTGGCCATAAATAATTGTTGCCTTTAACAGCACATTGTCCCTCATCCCATATGGAACAGAATTTCCATGCTCAGCAAACAGCACACGTCCAGCACTGAATATGTAGAGCTGTCTTTATGGAGAGATTCCAACTCAGAGGTCAATTGAAATTACTAAGAGGTTAAAATCATTGGAACTGAGGGATTAGATTCACCTTGTGAATTTGATTAGTTTTAAATGGGAGAGCTTTTTCACTTAGCATTGCCCATAACAGCTCCTGGTCAACACTACTTCCTGAAAATTATTGGTATGGAACCCATTTCCATATTCAGATTTTTGTTCACTGCCAGACAATAATTCCCCGATCTTTTGTACACCAATACTAGGTTTGAAAGATGGAATGAATTCACAGCATTTTTTGACTTTGTAGCAATGGCCCTATCCTACTCAGCTTGTTTAACCTAGAAATGGGAAGGGTTGGTCATCTGAGAAGCAGCTGACTCTAGGTGTGATGTTTTCAGAGCCAGTCTGAAGAATGGAGGGACAGAGCAGATTTATCTCTGCTGAGGAGGTTGGCACAAAATCTGTATGATGGGCAGCTCTGTTAAATACTTGCACTGAGGGTCACTGCACACTCAGGGAAGTGCCTTCTGTCAGAGGGCTGGGTTGGCACCATCAGTACTGGTGCTACTCAAAAGGATTTTGCCTCAGTTTGAAGTAAATAGAACTGCAAAAAGTAAATTGAAAAGCTAGACGTTTGAAAAGAATAGAGAAATTAGTAGTTTACATAGGTCTGGAAATGGTTTTAGAAGCCATTTGAAAAATAGTAATCTGGTTTCCCAAATGTATTCTTAATAGAAGAAGTAGGTAGAATACTATTAACCATGTAATTTGTATTTAATTCCCTCACTTTCTGGATGAAATGAGTATGTTTTTACTTTTCTCTCTCTTCTTTGCAAACATTTAAAGTCTTGGAAATACATGTCCTAGAGCTAGATTCCCATGGGGAGCCTTCTGTGGAGTTCAGTGTTTGAGATCTCAGTCAGATTCTTCACAGAGCAGCTTTGGAGATCTGCAGCTGCTGCAGTGAAATAACAGAGTAGGCCAAGTTTAGAGATGGGCTGTTCTTCTGGAGTTCTGGGTGTGCCACTGGCACAGAGCATTTACTGGTGCACGTCACCAGCTCTCTGCAAAGCCACGGGTAGAAAGCCAGGCACTCTGATGCTTCGTTTTTCTTTGCAGAGCTTCTCATGCCTTCATTTCACGCTTCTCTTTCTTGTAGGGAGAGCATTGAGAAAAGACACTCCAGCCATCCTTCGCCAGCACCTATCCATCCAGTAAACTCCCTCGGACATAACCGCAGCTCAAGTGAGCAGATCAGGAGCCATCTGAATCCCGAGGTTCGAGAAAAAGAGAAACCCAAAGAACGAGAGAGGGATCACTCCGAATCTCGGAAGGAAATTAATGTTGAAGAGCACAAGGTGAAGGACAGCTATGTTTCGGAGAAAGAAGGCCTGAGCCATGAAAGCCGAGTGGTGGAAGAGTCTAAGCAAATGCCCAGGGTTCCTTCCCCCTATGCCCGGCCCCCCGTTGTGGAGAGCACCAGGCCCAACAGCACTTCCAACCGCGAGGCCGACAGGAAGAACGAGCCGGCGTACGATAACCCGAAGAAAAGCAACGAAGTCAAGGTGAAGGAAGAGCGAAAGGAAGACCATGATGTTCAGCCTGAGGGACCTCAGACTCATAGGTCATCTGATCAGCCACCACCTATATCCACGTCCAACGTGCACCCAAGTCCTTTAGTGTCTATGCCCATGACTGTAGGTGTGACTGGTATACATCACATGAACAGCATCAGCGGCCTGGACAGGACTCGCATGATGACCCCTTTTATGGGAATTAGCCCAATTCCTGGTGGAGAACGTTTCCCCTATCCTTCTTTCCACTGGGATCCAATGAGAGATCCCCTGAGAGATCCCTACAGAGAGCTGGATATTCATCGGAGAGACCCCCTGGGCAGAGACTTTTTGCTAAGAAATGACCCCCTCCATCGCCTCTCTACACCAAGGTTGTATGAAGCAGACAGGTCATTCAGGGATCGGGAACCTCACGACTACAACCACCACCACCACCACCACCACCCTCTGTCCGTGGACCCGCGCCGGGAGCACGAGAGGGGCGCGCACCTGGACGAGCGGGAGCGGCTGCACATGCTCCGCGAGGACTACGAGCACGCGCGCCTGCACTCGGTGCACCCCGCCGCCCTGGACGGGCACCTGCCCCACCCCGGCCTGCTCACGCCAGGACTGCCCAGCATGCACTACCCCCGCGTCAGTCCCCCCACGGGACACCAGAACGGCCTCCTCAATAAAACTCCCCCCACAGCAGCTCTCAGTGCCCCTCCGCCTCTTATCTCCACGCTGGGCCCGCGGCCCGGCTCTCCCAGAAGGACTACTCCTCTGTCCACAGAGATGAGAGAGAGGCCGCCCTCTCACACCCTCAAGGACATCGAAGCTCGATAAGCAAAGTGAGACTCAACGAAAACCAGAGCAAGAGGGACAAAAACCTTGTAAATGAACATAATATAAAGACCTTCTTACTAGTCATTGATACAGACTGGGGATGTGACCCACTGTACAATATGTATAGACCTGAGTGCAAAGATTTTGAAATGATTTTTTTTGTATATTATATGTTGAAATTTTCCAGATCTTTTAGCCAATGTTCCATATGTTCCTCGTGTCTCCTACTCTATTTTATTTCTAGCTTAAAAATTTCAAAATTTGAACTGAAGAACAAGACATCAGTCTGACTGATTTGACTAGAAACAAGCCACCACCAATGTCAACCCTACAAAGCTCTTTCAAACCAGAAGTGAAGTCAATTGTAGATATTTATGTAAAAAGATTGCTTCATGGATTAATGGTTCATATATGCAAAAAGGGTAAGATGAAAGCTTTACTTTGTACAAATGTAAATAGATAAAATTAAGTAACATAATACATTAATACTTCTTAAACTGTGCTATTTGCAAACTTAATATTGATCAACACAGTCTGCTTATGCTGTGTTACTTATATTGTTATAGACAGCTAAACCCCTTCAACTATGCAATGAATTTTAAGGCTTTTCACAAAAGCCTTTATAACTCAAAGGAGCCTTTTCAACACACAACATAATTAAAGTCATATTTTCCCTGAACAAGCTCATTTCTAATGGAAGCCTACTTCTCTTGTTTTGATGAAGAAACAGCCCTTCAGAGGTGTAGTTTTCTGTGTGAACCCTTGCATCAGGCTGCTGAGGTCACTGTAATTTGTGTGTCCCTTGGATGGTGTCAGGATTTAGTGCTCTGTGATCACTGACATGGAGTTTGGTTTCAGTCATATTAATCTGGGATAAATGGTAATAATGGAATGCTGGAGATTTTCCAGAACTTTTGTCACTTAACATGTCAAATTTATTTTGGGGAGAACATCTGCTTATAGCCATTCATGTCTGGTTTATTGCCAGTGTGTCATTTTTATCTGTACACACATTTTTATGTGTTAAGTGATTTTTACGTTGAAACAAATCCTACAAGAAAGTGAATACTTTTCTAAATGATGGATATGTTTTCACTGTGGATCAGTAGTTTAATTAATGAACTCCATTGCAGATTTCATAATGAAATTTATTGTATTTCAGTTGGTAATAAAGTCTCTGAATAGCTAACAGGTCAGCCTTGTTGTTCCCTAATCATAGAAGACATGAAATAACCTGAAGAACACGGTCCTTTTTAAAAATATGCATCAATCTTCTGAAATCTGTCTTTTCATAACACACTTTTTTATAATGTGTTAAGTTTCTTGTCTAAATATTTGGAGAGAATATGACTTTATCAGAGAGAATTCAATATCTTGTCTACTGGACTGTAAAATATATGTATGAAATAAAATTAGTTCCATTGGTCTTCTAGTGTATTAAAGTGCTATCTGAAGTTGTTACCCTGTTTTGGCAAAAAAAAGAAAAAAAAGAAAAAAGTTAACTACAAACAGTTGTTTCTAATGATCAGAGATCTATTTTAGTAGTCAACTGAAGGTTTAGTTGTGAGCTTCAGATTTTTGTGAACTCCAGATGTTGTGCAGTGTTTCTTTTTTTTTTTTTTTTTCTACAAACAAAAGGAAAAATACAAAAAAGTCCCAACCCTGAGGAATATGTACACTGGAACCGTAGTGGTAGCTTTCAGTATTGTAAAGAGATTGTTATATACAAACCTTTTTGCTGTTTATCCTGTATGTAATAAAGTCCTTTCTAGATCCTATGTGAACAGAAAAGTGAAGCGGCTCTCAATCTTCAGCATGTTTCCTCCTCAGCGAAGACTTGTGTAATGTAAATTGTGCCATGTTATTAAAAAATGTGAACTAAACTGCTAGGTGCTTTTTTGTGTGCAGTACCCCATCGTTGCTATGGGGAGGAAGTCTTTTTTCCCAACAGTGGGGTTTTGTTCAGGAGGAGTAGCTGTTAAAATTGTAAAGGAAATGGCAAGCTTTCCTAAGCCATCTTACTGGAATCCTTAGAGCTATCAGGGAAAAAGAAACAGAAAGGAGACCAGATCCTTGGCTTGTCCAGATTCTTTAAAATACAGTAGCACTCTACTTGGATTAGATTTTATTTAGGCCATAATCTTGGTCTGCTGGATGCGCATCATTAAAAAGCTGAGTTACTGAAGGAAGGCAGGACTGGATGGCCACGGAAGGCTGTAACTGCTGGAGCCAGCGAGGGAGGGTCTGATTGATTGAGAGCATCATCTTCCAGGCTCATCTCATCCTTACAGAGGAGCCTGACAGCTCTGGCAGCGTCTTCAGGAGGGAAGAAACGTGGTCTTGATTGTCCAGACTCTCATCCTTGTCCTCCCAGGTGCTGAGCAAACTCTTGTTGATGGTCCTTAATTCCCAATTAAGCCAATGAGCCCTTGCTCCCAGAGTCCAGAAAGCATCGAGGCATTTCAGTCCCTCTGAATTCAATTTCAGTGCTCCGAGCCTTTGAAGATAGATCCACGTGTCAAGTCTTCTTGTACTGGTGATGCTCAGAAGAGTATGCCTGAAGGATGTAGTAAGAGATGGAAAAGGATTTTTAATGCTTTTCAATTTCTTCAGGTGCATTCACTGCTTTTCAGAAGTTTGATACAGGGATGTTAGCTTGCAGGTATAGACAATTTGATCCTTTTTGAAGGGTTTTCCATTCAGGACATTTGTCTTACATCTTCTATTTTTGAATTCACTTGTGTTTAAGAAATTGATTTCATTTAAAGACCATGCCAGCTACCATCTGTGGGAATGAAATGAGTCATGAGGGTATTAATTCTGTAGGTTGTGTGAGATTTTGATCATAGAAAAACCTCAGTGTGCTTTATAGCAACCAGGACTTTGCTTTAGGTTTTCAAGTCCCATCTTCCAAATTCCAACTAATTTTCCACAGAGCAGCCTCCTATCACTAGCTGAGATGCCAAATACAGTGTTTAGGAAGGGAATCTTTGAAAACAGTCCTAACATTTGTTTCCCAATATATCGTTCATTTTATGCCATGGTTGGTCTCTTCTTTTTTAACTTCCTATGTTTTGATCTTTGGTTTTGATTCCTGAGACTTAGCTCCAGCCTGGTTTTCTGCTTTTCATACCTTACTGCTCCCCTCTTTGCCAGTCCTGTCCTCTTTCATGGCCTAGGGCAGCTAAATCTTAGCAGAGGCAGCAATAAACACTGCAGATTTTTTTTACAAAAGCCATATTGTTGTTCCTTTTTACCTTTGCCTGTAGGAGTTCATGAAAACTGTGGTCCTTGCTGAACTGGAAGATAGTCAGATAGTCCGATGGAGGTTGGGGAGGATTTTACTGCAAGTATTTTCATTTGCTGTGGCTGTGCCTCATTGAGGAAATGTTTAGCACGGTTCTTGCAGATTTGAACTCTAATTCCAGCTTCACACGTGCAGGTGACTCTGCTGAAAGGCTCTGGACAGGGACCAAGGTCACAGAGCAGTGGTGCTGCACTTCCAGAGGAGCTCCTTGGCTCACTGCTTGGTTTCTGGCAAGGAAGAAGAGTGAGCAGTGGTTCAGAGACCAAGTACTCCAGTTACACAGGGTTTTATTATTGCTATGGTGGCTTGGTGAAGTCCCACCTAGATAAACCAACTTCCTTCTTTGGACTCCACCTGCCAGCTTTGGAGTGGCAGTGCTTGAATTCAGAAGGTGAGCTGGAGCATAATTCCAGTTAAATGGTCAGAATTGCCCTTGGAGTGCCTCTGCCTGAGCTCTGGATGGAGACTGGCCTCTAACTCAGCTGGTTGGCAATTGCATGCAAACGAGTGCTGGGGCTGCCTCCTGCCCTGCTGATGTCCTGGTCCCATCAGATCCTACTTGCACATGTTAAAAAACAATCCTGGCCATTCCTTACACGAAGCTCTTTGGGACACAGCCTGTCTCTTACTTTGACTGCATCATGATTGGTGCCCTTGGTTGGGGCAACTGAGCATAGTCCAGTGCAGCTATACTGCAAGAATTCTTTAAGTCATGCTAAAACTGAAGCTTCAGTGAATTAGATATGGAAACCTGTATAAAAAACCTCCACATTTTGCTAGCCAAGGAGAACCAGAGATGCAGGTGAGGACTGACTGTTCTCCCTCTGCCCTGTCTCCAGCTGGAGGGACTTGGACTGTTTGTGGGCAAGGTGGAAGTTCCCAGCTGGCATCTGTTGGGGTCACACCCCTTTCTTTTTCCACTGGTATCTTGCAGCTGAAATCGTGTTAGCACAAAGATATTTCCTGGTCATAAAATAGATCCCCCTCCTCATTTGTGCACTGTGAGCTGCATACAGCAACAGGTATTTATGGACATCAAAATGCACGTGTGCTGTCAGGTACGGTACCAGGGAAGAAACTCAATCCAGCAAGGAGCAGAGTATACAATGCCACCCTACAATCTCACATGTCTGGTTTGCTGCTATCTGATGTTTCCTCTGCTGGTTCTGGTGATACAAACTTCAGTACAGCATTATCCTCATTTTATAAACAGGAGAAGTGCTGCTGGGAATCCCAAACGTGGAGTCACCTGTGTAATAATACCAGGCACCTACTGCCTGAGTGACCTCAGGAGTCACCCAGGGCAATCGGGTTACTCCCGAGTCACCGGGGAACAGACAAAGCCCAAATCAGGCAAAGCGCAGAGTCAAGGCTGGCAGGAGATGAGGAATTCCTGAGTTCCTCCTTTGGTTCTAGAAAGTACTTTTGACCCTCCATATTAACAAATTGTGGCATCTCAGACTGCTAAACTTACCTGTGAAGGAATGAGTTTTACCTATTTATTGATAAGTAGTTCAAGTATTGACCCAAGCTGATAAGGGCTGTGGTCATTCTGGTTACTAAGGGCAGATTTGCTGTATTTTACCACCTCATGTGGCTTGTTGGATCATCATATTGCCCAGTACTGAAATTCACACTGAGTGCAGCATTTTTCTTGGTTGAATTTATGTTTCTCTACTGGAAAACTTGAATTTAGCCCTAGGAACTGAGCCATCCACCCCCAGTACAATCATCTTTGTTTCAAGACAAGATTATTAAGTAAGAATTGAATCAGTTCCTTGCATAAAGATGTCACCTATCAAATACACAATATGTTTATTAAATGTATCTTTTGCTTTGCATCTTCAAAGGCCTTTAATAGCTTCCATTGAATCAGTGTCATTGTGGGGGTTTGTTTTATGCAGCAAAATTCCATTAGCATCAAAAGCTTGGGATTTTTTTTATTTTTTTCTTTTATAGGCAACTAAAAATGCAAGCATAAACTTCTAAGGATTTTAAGTAGTCCCTGTTTGGGGGCCTCAGTGTATTTCGGGTTACCATAGTGTGTTTGGAGTTAATTTGATTTTTAAAAAGAGGGAGAGGTATCAAACAATGTCCAGTTATTGCCAGCCAAAAGGAAAGTTTTGTCTCCATTAATCCTAGAACAGTGAAGCAGAACTGGATTTGGTTTAGCCTGTTAAAAAAAGATGTTGTTCTGCAGTGGTACCACAAGAGGGTGGTTAGAGAGCCTGAAACACGTTGTAGGCTGTACTGCAAGAGGGGACGGCCCTGCTGTTCTGGGCAAGGTGAATGCAGCTGTAAATTGGTTTTATGAGAGTCTGCTCTGTGAGGAGCTCTCGTGTTCCCCTGCATGAGTGACAGAAATCCCAGCGGTGCAGTGGCAGATGCTGCTCAGGCTAACTAAGGAGTGACCTTACTTTGTCACATTTAATACAGGGGACTAGAAGTGCTCCGTACCCAGAGCATTCCGCTCGATGGAGGCAATTGTGTTTTGGAGAGTTAGGTTTAAATTGCATGCTGCTACAGACCAGCAACAAAGCACATTGTGCTTGTGTTAAGGGAATAAAAGATGCTTCTCTATTACAAATAGTCGACACAGAATGAGTTACTGTATGTCAGCTCAAGGAGCTGGACTCAATGATCCTTGTGGGTCCCTTCCAACTCAGGAGCTTTTATGATTCTATTCTATGACGTCCCCAAAGTCTCAGCACATCTGTCTGTTTTTTCCATTACCTGGCTTTTGAAAGGAGTAGCCAAGGACTAAGCAAGATAATTGCTTCATTTGGAGATGGGGAAAGAAATTCATGCCAGGTTTTCTAAGGACATAGATTAAAATGGTTTACTGAAAATCACCGGAGCTGTCTGCACCATACCAGCAGAAAGCTTAGCTCTGTTTTTTCCTTTTCTACCCTCACTGCCCTTGCCATGTGAATGGAGAGCCAGCCCTTCCCTGGTGCTGCTCTCCTGACTCTCAGAGGGACAAGGGGTGGTCCAAGGAGCAGCAGAGCATGGCCCACATCGCTCCCGCTGCCGTCTGGCCAGAGGAGAGGGGCTGGTGGAGCCTTCCTCTCCCTCCTCACACCAGCCATCCTCACACTGCCCACAGCAAGTGCTGGACAGTGCTGTGTCCGCAGGGCCCCAGGTGGGTATCTGAGAGGAGCCAGTCCCCAGCTGGTCCCAGGGCACTGTGGTATGAACTCGGGACTGCCCAGAGGAGAACTGAGCTCTGCCTCTTCACAGCCTGAACCTGGAGACCAGCACTGCTCTCCTGGGAGGAACAGCAGCAGGTAAGAACAGCGTTTTCCATGATCTGAGCAGCAGTGAGGTGGGGAACTGTGCTGATGGGGGCTTGCACCTGCACACCCCAGAGAGGGCAGGGGCACCTCAGCACCCCAACACTGGGGGGACCCTGGTAGCAGTGCCTGCCCTCAAGGCAGAGCCTCACAGAACGAGTGATTGGGTATTGGAACAGCCTGACCAGGGAGGTGGTGGGATCACCATCCCTGGAAGTGATTAAGAAAAGACTGGATGTGGCACTTAGTGCCATGAACTAGGTGACAGGGTGGTGTCAGGTCATAGGTTGGAGTCAATTATCTCAAAGGTCTTTTCCAAGCTATTCAGTTCTGTGATCCTGTGGCTCTGTGGTACTGTGATTCTGTGGCTCTGTGATCCTGTGATTCTGTGATTCTGTGGCTCTGTGATCCTGTGGTTCTGTGATTCTGTGGTTCTGTGGTTCTGTGATCCTGTGACTGGCAGCCCTGGCGAACATCTCATCCACCTCACAGCGTTATCATGCTATGATAGTCATTATGGTTTTAAATGACTCATTTTCCACTTAACTGTATTATTGTGGCTTACAGAGCATCTGGAGCTTTGCAGCAGTAAATACATCACTGACTACTACAGCAATGTACTAATCTGTGGCTTTGAAGAATCTCTTTAACAAAATACAGCCAGGGCAGGCAGGTGTTGGTGCCCGTGTGGGCCAGCCCTGCTCTCTGGGGCACCTGTCCCATACTGGACCAAAACACGGCTGACGCTGATGTGCTTGCTGGAACTGGTGGAGCATCTTTAGTGCAATTTGATACCGTCTGAATCTGGCATTTTTGTAGAATAAAATGAGAGATTCTTGTCAGATGCACATGAGGGACCCTGCACTGCTGCTGAGGCAGCTAGGCCTGTGAGGTGTTGGTGTATCAGGGAACAACATGGGTCTGCCCTGAGCAGTCCGTCCTGGATGATCGGAATAGTCCCCTGCTAATATAAATAAGGACTCTTTAGATGATATTACATTATTTTTTTCCCCTCGGCTCCCGCCGGCACGGCCCGCGATGGAGCTGCAGAGGGCAGTGTGGGAGAGGGAAAGGCCGCCCAAGATGGCGGCGCGGCCTCGCGCTGAGGCGCTAGAGGGGGACAGCGGGCTGGAAAAGCGGCTCTGGGGCCGGTCGGGCGGGTTCGGCCCTCAGATGGATCCTGCCTGCCCTGCCTTGAGCTCTCCACAGCTCTCGGCACCTTCCTGTGTCAGAGCTACGCGGTGCTCGGGTGGGAGTCAGGCTGGCATTCATTTTGATAAAGGCATCTTGAGAAATATCTTGAGAAACGCAGCAAGTTGAAGCACAGGCTGGGGAAAACCACACCGCCTGTAAGTTCATGTGTCGCCTGAGGTGATGGGAAAATGAAGTGGGAAAGGAGCAGGTGTGACAGGCTGGCGTTTACATGTGTTCATTTATTTGCCATAAAATGAGTCATCAAGCGCGGTTCTTTCTCTGGCAGAACCTCTGAACGATGGCCCCGGGCTTTGGTCCCTGTGCCCTCAGCCCTCAGAAGGACAAACTGGAGACAACAGCAGAACAACCAGCAAAGGTCACTATGGTGGGCTGCAGGCTCACATAAATCTGATTAAAAGTAAGAATTAAAGAAAGAAAAAAATATTTGATATTTGTCTAGGGAAGAGAAATTTTTTTGGAAACCCAATAGTTCTGGGTGACTCTTGGGGATGCTCCTCTCCCCCTCTTTTCTGAAATATTTGTTTGTACCCACATTCACTCTTTACTGTAGGAGCTTGACTTGCCTCTTCCCCAATAACCTGTGTAATTTCACACTTTTAACTTTAAAAGAAAGCAACATACTTGGGTATAAGGGAAATATTTGGTGATTTATTTCTTCATTTAAGTTGTATTTTGTTAGGTTTGAGTTGAAAATTTTTTTGTTTTTTTGTTTTTCTAAACACCATCCTAATACATTTGGACAATAGTTCTGGAGTGACTCTTGGATTTTAAGAATTATCCTGTAATGAATGCAAGAGCTCTATATCACTGCTAATTCTAAACTCTGTCAGCTTGTTCCCTGCCTCTGCAGCTTTGGCTTAGCAAACTTTGCTCTGAATAGTCCCATGACTACTTGATGAAACACAGAACAGTCTATTTCTAGTAAATTTCACATAGAGTAGGTGGATCTCTGTCTAATTGATCATTTACATGAGTTTCTACAAAATTCTGACACGTGGACTACTGTGGGATCAAACTGGGCTTTGTTTTTGTGCATGTCCCTTTGACAACCTTCTCCTCAAATGTACAGGACTGAATTTCCCTGTGACTGAAGGGCTAAACCAGGAATGCCCTTGAGTTTTCCTTCTAATATACCTTGCACACAAATGCCTGCAACATTCTGGTGTGTGAGCTCAGCACTTTGCCAAACCTGAGAATCCAACAGAAAAAGAAGAAGACAGCTCTGCAGCACTACACTTGGTGATTCATGCTTTTGATTTTCATTTTAAATGTATCCCATCAGGGAAACTTCACACTTAACTCATCAAGATAGCAAAAGGCCCTCACAAATATGTATTGGTGGGGGCAAAGTGTGATGATGAAGTTTAAAATGGTAGGGTTTTCTTTTATCTAGAATACTAGATTGGAGTTTTGGCTCTATAGAGGAAGATTGGTTTGGTGTTATCTTGTCTTTTTGGCTTGTGACTGTCTTCAGGAAGTTCAGGTGGATTCTTTGGATGGCTTTTCTATTGGCAAAGAGAAGTCACCCAAAAGATGCTTTTGGATGAGCTAGCACCTGTGTAATATCTGATGTGTAAAAAACCAGTGCCATAACTTTAGGCTGGGGAAGGATTTTGTGTGGGGATGTTTATGCTTTGGAGGAAGGGACCCAGGATGGTCTAAGTTGGAGATGAACAGAAGATCTAAAAAGGAAATTAATGAGACCTCAATTGTAAAATAAAAAAAGTTTTTAGTGTGAATTTTTGAACCTGCAAGTGTTTCAAAGACAGAGGCTGATGATTATGTGTGAATCTTTTTTTCCTGTAGGTAGCTGAAAACTTGTTGAAGATAATAGTAAACTTTCTCACTGATGAACATCAGAGAAATTCCAGGAGTTCCTGAATTTGTCACAGGTATGGAGAAGTTTATTAGATATGTTTTGGGAAAAGTTAGGGAAAAATCATCTATTTTGATTGATTCAGTAAAGCTGCACAGGCTCTCTGCCAAGGGCACCATTTTGGGGTTGTGATGCCCTAATTTGCCTTTGCAGGTCAGTAAGAGACTCTCAGATGTACATTATCTTTCCAGTACCAAAATGAGCCCAATTATCCAGGTTTCCCCATGTGTATTATCCATTGAATGTCCATCCTATAGATTATGAAAACAGTAAACAGGAAATGTCACTCCTCTGGGTGGAGAATGATACTCTCCTGATAACTTTTAAAGACTAAACAGGAAATGTAATTTTGAAATGTTTACCCACAGTGAGGTAATAGTTTCTGATGCCCCAGCACAGCCACAGTCTGAGGTTGTTTGCCAATAGGACAAACAGAGCTGGGACCATAGCAGCTTCAGGAAGCAGAGTTCAAGCTCTCTGTGGATCCCAGTTTCCCTGAGTATATTCCAGAGCAAGCCAAGCCTCCCTGGACTGCTAAGTCAAGAACTGGGTCTTTGCAGTAACCAGACTTTCAGGTTCCCAAAATGCTGACATCTATCAGACCAGAGGATCCCAGAGAAGTTTCTACTGAGAGTATTTTCCTTTGAATTATGACCAAAGGCTCCCTTCTCATGTTTTCCCTGAAGGGTGCACAGACCTTGAATTTGAAAGTTCTGCCAGCTTCAGTAGACACAACTTTCCTAAGGCTGGTGCTGCGGAGTTAAACCAAAAGCCCTTCAGGTGATTTATGTGTCTGCTCTGCCTGTGATGTTGTGAAATCCCTGCAGCCTGAGAGTCTATGGGGAACTGGCCCCTGTTGTTGGGAGAGAGTATATTCCAGGAAGCATTTTCATTTTGATTCATTGCCTTTTTCCAATGTTTTCCTGGAAAATTTTCATCAGCTCTAACTCTGCCTTGCGTGCTTTGGTGGCAAACACCTCAGGACCCAGCCTGGCAAACAGAATGTGTTTGTGTGGCACTCAGCCCTGGTTTGGCCAAGCCTAAAGGCCACCACAGAGCTCCAGCTCCTCAGCTGTCCCTGTGTGCCTGGGGGGTTGTCCTCCAGCACAGGTAGCACATCATATGTGGCTTCAAGGGTCTGGTGCTGTGTTAGGAGCTGCCAAAATGGGAGTGAGGGGAATTACCCCAGCAGGAGGTGCCTCACCCCAAAACAGCAGCTGCATGTTGTGCCATGGTCACCTCAGCTGTCCCTGTGGAGCTATTGCATTGTTCAGATTTCCTTTGGTTTGGGTCTCAGTCAGCTGTGCCAGGTTCTGTAATGCAGGAAGAGGTGGCCCAGGTATGGAACAGCCAAGACTGTGCAAAGACAAGGCTACAGCTGTGTTTTAACAAGATGGGCTTTGGTGCCAGAGTTTTTCAGTGGTTGAAGGGTTGTATTTTTTTCAGGCAGTAAAGAAGCACTTTAGGGTAGGATTTGATGGATGCTCAAACCAATAGCTTTCAGATTAGTTTCTCCCACAGGTGGAAGGTGGTGGTAGGGGAGGAAGTGTTTAGGTGTTTGCTCTTAGGCTTCCGAACACCAAGCCTGAACTGGCTTGGAGGGAGAAGGGCTGGGAACTTTGCTCTGTTCCTTCTCTTCTTCCAACTGTCCTAAACCAGACCAGAATAATAAATTTAGTATTTCACTGGATCTAGAGAGTAGTTGAAGATTTGCTGGTACACACTGAGGACAGAACTTTGTCCATCTTGTAGGGAGTGTTTTTATTCCCCAGAGTCTGGTAAGTCAATGGGCTTTGCTAATGCCTTGTATGTATTGAGCTGATTGTTTAATGGTCAAAGTGGCCTGTTTGTTTCATATTTTTGTATCTCACAGACTGGTTGTTTGGTTTGGGATTTTGTCATGTCTCTAAGAGCAGTTTATAAATGGGGAACCTAATCAGAGAAACATGAAGTTCCAGACAGTATGGAGCTGGTAGAGGAGGAGGGGATGAGCTCTCACCTGTGGTTCCCCAAGTCCATCCTTGTCACCAGCCTGGCTGACACCACTGCAGGTGGTATTTTAAGAACCCAGGTGACTCAGGAGTTAGGAAGGAGAGGAAGGATGCAGAGAGATATGTCCAGCCCCAGAGCTGGTCACTTCAAACCATGAATGACTTTAGGGTTTGAGGAATTTGTTCTAACACTGCAGGTGCTTGGGCTGCTCTTTACAGCAACAAAGACTTATCCCTCCTGGGTTGCACTGTAGCATTTTTGCCTGCCCTAAATTCACTTAATTTTAACCTAATCACTGCATTTTTTAGTGTTTCTGTGCAAGTACCACATTGCTGTCTCAGCAGTAGTAGTGAGGAGTTGAAAGGAGTTAATCGTGCTTTGTAGCTTAATGCCTTATGGTTTATTATTAAGAATAAAGACAAGTGCTCCACTATTTTATCTCTAATGTGCAGTTAACTAATTCCTAATCCTCTGAGGAGATGGTCTTCTTCCCAACATTTTGGCTTCTGCCTTGCTTTCAAGCTGCACGTGAAACTTCAATTCTGAAATGCTCAGTGCAGAGAATTTTAATACATGCATGCATAAATCAGTTTTCATGAGCTTCCCCTTAACCATTCAGGGAGAGTTTTCCTTTCCCTCTGTGCTTACCTGGAATTATTGCTTAGCAGGCTGCTTTGCCGTTCCTTTTGTGTGCAGTGGCCACAGAGTCATGGTGCTGTGCACACATGGCCATGGGCTGATGGGATGTGAGCTCAGTTCTTCCTTTTCAGTGTTGGGAACTGTCCAAAATTCCTGTTCCTCCTCACTGTGAGTCCTTCTTACCATGGCTGCCACCTCCTCCCTGTTATTTCCACAGCTCCCTGCTCAATCTGACTGCTGCAATATTCACTGAGGACAAGGGGCTGTGCTAGGAGTTAATAAGCTGTTGCAAGTAGCTACCATGTTACAGGGATGGTTTTATTCCTTGTCAGTGTATTACAGTGCAAAGGTATTTAGCAAACAGTTTAACAAGCAGAATTCTGGCATTGTAACTTGTGGAGAAACTTGTCCCAGTTCGGTCTCTGGGATAAATGCTCCAAAAATTCCAAGATGACATCTGTGCTCAGGTTCAGTTTTCACATAGCCACCAAAGCCCATTGTTTTAGAGGATTGTTTTCATTGCTCCTCTCTCTCGGGTACATTTAATTTTAGCCTCTTGCAATCTTTCTGTTCCACCAGCACATTGATCTTGCTCCACTCAGCTAATTGGATTAACTCATTTGCTACATTTATTGTACAGTATTGATTTGATAATACCAATCTTCCATCTCAATGTAATCTCATATTTTCTCTGGCCTCATAGCAACTCTGCTAAATACCCTTCCTGCCCCACCTTTGCACTTGGACTTCATATAAAATCACAGCAGTGATTAAAAGCCCTGAGGCTAATCAGGCTTTTCCCTGCAGGCCTGGTGTGCTTTGCTAAGCACTGAAGGCTGAGGAAAAGGTGTGGATGATGTTCCCAAATCTCTTAATATCTGCTCCATGCTGACACAAGTGACCTCCCAAAGCCTTGTGTTTCTGCAAGTACTCAGTCACTTGGATGCTTGGCTTTGGTACCTTTGGAGGAGGCTAAATACCTCAAATATTTGCTTGCCTGTGCTCACTCCTCAAATGTTCAAACTTCTGGCAAGAGCTCAACACCCAAGTTCCCTGGTGACCTGTGAAAATCTTCATGGGTCTAAAGTATATAAGTTTTCAGTTTTCATAAAGTCCAGAAATGCTTGCAGTGAGGCAAAGTTTGAATCACTGAAATTGTCAGCAGCTTTTCAGGAATTGTGGCAAGACAGAACCTGTGTAGATCCTGTTTGTAAAGAAAGAGGTTTGCTGTTTGATAGTCAGGTGAGCAAGTTCAAGTACTTATGGATTCTGCAGAGTTTGAAGCTTTGTGTGCATCAGCTTTATTTTGATTCCTGAAAAAGCATGTTTGTTATGTCAACTGCATTCTCTAAAAGCCTGGAATTGTGCCCTGGACTGGTCAGTGGATTTTCAAATGAGCTGAGACTCTCTCCAGCCTAACCTGGCATTGCTTGTCTTGGGTGGCCCCAGGTGAGGTGGGACTGAGCGACCACCAAGGCTGATCCTGTGCAAGGAGCTCCTTGGGGTCCTGGCACTTTTCCTGTTTGCTGCAAATCAGGACTCCAGTAATGACTTATTTGGGCACAGGGGAAATGGGAAGGCACAGTGTTCTGCTGTCCCTTTTTGCTGTTGGTTCTCAGGACTTGTTCCCACTCAGACTGGCTGTGCAGTCCAGAGCAGAGGTTGATGCTCACACACAGGGACTGCAGCTTCATTTTCTGTCTCACTTTGCAATTGTCACGGGGTTTTAAAGAACATTTTCATTATTCTGTGGCAGTTGTGAAACACTGCCATGGTTTGACAGCTTCTATGCCAAATCACTGCTCATCACACAGATGAATTTCTCTTTCACTTTCAGTGTCAATATTTCACTTTCCTGAGATCCAAAGCTGCAGCTTAAGCGAGGAGAGGACAACCATCAGAAATTAACAGGCTGTAGACATGATGAGGGGTGTGTGGATGCTGTCACAGGCATGCCAATTGAAGATGTGATTGTGAGGGATTGAGGGATTTTTTTGGTGCTATTTGACATTACATTGACTGAAAATTTGGTTATTCCCTTAAGAGCTTGGGTAGAAACAGCTAGACTGTTGAGAGGGGTGGGGGAAACACTGCAGAAAAACTGCTAGTCGTACCTGCTCAACCCTAGCCATTCCTTGAGAAAATAAGCCTTTTTCACTGCCTTCCCTTGTGACAGTTTATCTCTGACTGAGGTTTTTCTTCTATTTATTAATAAAGAAGTAACCTTACACCTCAGAGAAAGGATTAATACTTACTACTCTAACTAATTCCTCTCAGTTCTTTGAAGGAGCAGCGCAGTAGCTGACAGCAGGTTTTGGGAGGCCCAGCCCTGGGCTGTGGATGGCTCAGGGACTGCACACAAATGTGTGCTCAATCTGGGACTGTCTCCTGACATGAGTGCAAGGCTCTTGAGATGGGAATAGAAATTATTTAGGGCAAGACTTAAAAGGAGCAGCTGAGGTCACTTGTCTCGGTCAGCCTGGATAGGAGAAGGCTGAGGGGGCTCTCTGGGCAGGCTGCACCCACCTTGGGGGTCAGTGGAGGGGAGGTGCTGGTCCTGCTCTGGTGACCCCAGTGGGACGTCAGGAAGTGGAGAAGGGCATTGGGAAGGGCTCTCTGCTGAGGGGTGCTCGGTCCCTGGAGCAGGTTCCCCAGGGAAGCACCCACGGCACCAAGCCTGCCAGAGTTCAAGAAGCCAGGGAGGACCTGTCTAGGAGGTTTAGTGTTTGGCAGTGCTGCAAGGAGCAGGGAGTTGAGTCATGCTCCTGGGTCCCTTCCAACGTGGGGCATTCTGTGATTCAGGAAGATCCCATTCTCTTGTTCAATGGAGTAAACACTGCCAGACAAGCAAGCACCTCAGCCCAGCTCAGCTGCCTGCACCCCGTGGAGGTACACTGGGGGGGAAGTGTCAGTCAGGGTGCTCCTGAGTTGGGTAGAAACAGGCTCATTATGGCCTGGACGCATTCACATCATGAGACAAAAAGCCTCTGCTGAAAGGCTGCTTTGCAGTGGGTAACTTTGTTTTATAAGACTTCAAATTGGGGTTTGTTTCTGATAGTAGCTTCTCTAAAATCAAGTCCTGCTTGGCAGCTACCTGAGAGGCATGGATGTGCTCTGGTACAATTTAGCACTGTCCAACACAGCGTGACAGGGTCTGTTACTTCATCTCAGAGCAGCTAACAAGCAGAGAGTGTTTGTCAGTGTTTGATCAGGGGATTGGTGTTAAAAGCCAGTTTATTATAAAAATGGGGAAAGGTTTATAGACATGGAAGTGTCTGGTTGAGCAAAAATAACAGCTACCAGGTGGCTTGTGCTAACCAGGTAAATAGGGCTAAATTATGGTTTCAGTGAAGAGCTTGAGGAGGATATCCAGCAATTTAATAAGCTCCAGGAGCATAAGAAATTCCTAAGGGCCCAGTCTTGCAATGCACTCTGCAAATGGACTTAATTGAGTTGTAATGAGGCCAGTTATGGGCAACTGTTCCACCTGCATGCAGCTCATTGCAGGACTAGGTTCAACTCACAAGTGCAGCATATGTTAGAGCAATATTAAAAAAATTCAAGTTGATAGAAGCATCAGAACACTTTATTTCTGCTTTAATTCACATTGCCTTGTAATGCACCTCCCTGCAAAGGGGCAGCTGAGAGGAGCTGGCTGAACCCAACCTGCACCAGGAATGTTTGGGGTGAATCTTCCAAGGTGTTCATGTTATGGTCTGGCACAAAGTGAATCCTGCTGAGAAATTATGCGTCAGTGTGTGACTAAAAATTACCTGAGGAGGAACTGCCATAGGGAAAGGTTTGTGGTGGGCTTCTGGTCTTCAAAAGCCATGGAGCCAAGAGACTGTTGAAAGTGTGGCACACTTGTGTGTTCCTGCTATAGACAGTTGGTTTTGTTAATAAAAAATAATATGTTCTTACATCCTTAAATGTTAATAGCCAGCTGTGTACAGGAGAGAGCATTCTGATCAAGATTTATTTATTTTTTAAATTCCTGATGGTATTTACATGCTGACCATTGAAAAGAACAGCAAATACCTTCAAGCTTTTTATTTAGAAATAAAATTGGCTATGGGGCTGCCTAATACTGCTGAGGATTGGGTTCCAATTATGGGACATATCAGAGGGGCTGACAAGAATAATTCCCTGAATGGGATCTTGGAGGGAGGATGTGGTGCTGCAGTGATAACTTGTGCCTTACAATTTTCATCCCAAGATGCTTCCTCTGGAGGTGAGAGAACCATGTTTGAATAAAATGCATGACTTGATTTCATCACATTTGGGGTGAAAGGTAAACAAAGTTTGGGGTTTCTTTATTAAAAGCAAGTTGAGGTTATTTAAACTGCATCCCACACATCAAGTGCTTTTCTCCACACTGCTCCTGTCCCATTCCATTGAACTTGCCCTGAGGCTTACATGTAAGTCTCTGCTGAAATATAATAATTGCTGTCTAACCATGTCTTAAATAGGTAAAAATGATCTATCGATACGTAATAAACAGAGATAACAAAATATTTAATTCATGTTTTCTGAAAGTCTCAATTATTTATATGTGGGTATCAATTAGAGTTTGCATTTAAACAGAATTCAGAGTAGTAGCATTCCATTCACTTACTCTAAATTAGATGGCAGTATGTTTCACTTAATATAAATTGTGTGTGATTACTTACAATCAGTTTAAATCAATAAGTTTGTGATGGATTTTTACCCGGTGCTGTGGTTTCTCAGTAATAAATCCCTTGTTTAGTCCAGAAGGCATTGCTTCTTTTGGCAGCTTTCCATGCATTTCAGTAATGAGTATTGGATAGGCACAGTTTCAGCAAATCAGCATTTAAGAAGGAAAAAAAAAGCCCCCATAGAGGATAAACACATTAAAAAAATCAATTTACCTCAACTAGTCCCAATTCAAATTAATAGAATACTCTGCTCTGAGAATCTTGGAGTCTGTTCCTTGTAGCTGAAATCCTGGCTTAATAATGTGAAGGCAGGGAATGGGAATGTGGTCTGTGATTCGAGGCTTGAAAGCTTTGTTACAAAATCCTCAGAGGACAGGTGTAGGATATCATTCTGCTTGGTTGAACGGAGACACAAGCTGGCTTGACTTGTTCCTGAGGTCGTGCCTCCCATCTGCAGAAACCAGTCTCTGGCCCAGAGGAGAAGACTCCCATGGCCTGGAGGAGGATGCCCTGGAGAGCTTCATGGTGGTCATGGAGGCCAGTAAGAGATATCCCAGCTGCACAGGCATGGGTGGGTTTTAACAGGACTGAGGGAAAGAGCCCCAGGAGGCAGCAGGCACTTAGGGATGGTGGCACCCTGCATGTGCCTTGATCACCCTGAAACATGGCTTGCTGCAGAGATGGGTGTGGAGGTTGTTGGTGAATTCCTTGAAGATGAAGGAAGAGGCCAGAGAATAGATGAGTGAGAGGGGACCTCAGCAGGGAGAGCCCAGGCTCTGCTCCAGGCCCAGCAGTGGCACCAGAGCCACGGGCAGGGCCTGAGCCCAGAACTGCCCCTGCCCAGCCCTGGGGGCAGCTCTGGGTGCTGTGCCCAGCTCTGGATCCTCAGCACAGCAGGGACAGGAGCTCCTGGAGCGGGGCCAGCTCAGGCTGTGAGGATGAGGAGGGCCTGGAGCATCTCTGTGCCCAGGAAAGGCTGAGGGAGCTGGGGCTGCTCAGGCTGGAGAGGAGCCCCAGCTGAGAGGGGCCCTCAGGCCTGGCTGTCCCTGTGTGCAGGGAGGGGCAGAGCAGGGCCCGGGCTCTGCTCCAGGCCCAGCAGCGGCACCAGAGCCACGGGCAGGGCCTGAGCCCAGCCCTGCCCCTGCCCAGGAGGCACAACTTCTGCCCTGGGCAGTGCCCAGCCCTGAGCAGGCTGCCCAGGGAGGGGCTGGAGTCTCCCTCAGCGGGGATCCTGCAGAGCCCTGTGCACACAGTGTGTGCCCTGTGCTCTGGGATGGCCCTGCCTGAGCAGGGAGGTGCCACCAGGGACCCTCTGGGCCCGTTCCAGCCTGGCATTCTGTAATGTGGGCTCTAGGGATGATGGAGCCCAGTGACAGCCAGCCTGGCTGTGGCACCTGATGGGTACAGGGGACAGTCTTCACCCCACTGACTGGTGAACTTCTGACAGAAAATCTTTTAGTCTAAAGCATATCCCCATCTTAATCACAGGGGGAAGGTGGCAGTAATTAATGGAGTCAGAGTGGAGAAATTTGTTTTCATCTTCCTGAATAGAAGGCTGCTCCTAGGCCAGAAAGCTGGTCCCCATCTCTCCTGTGGGCTCTGTTCCCCTCCTCATTTCTGCTCGTGTGTGAGCATGTGGATTGTTGGGCTCTCTCCCATTTCACGCCTGAGCTGCTGGTTAGAAAAGGCACACACTGGCACAGTGCTGCTTCCCGAGCCTGAGCAGGCTTCACAAAGGGATTCTGAGAAGAAATAAAGCATGGAAATGAATTAGGGAAATCCTGAGCTTCAAAGAGTGCCAAGAAGTCAGGGAATGCCAAGTATTGCATGGGATGGCAGGAAGGGAGCAGTGTAGGGAAGGGTCTATGGGCAGAGAGCAGTACAGTGTAAAACAAGCCTTTGTTTTGATGCAAACAGTTCAGAGATGACTTGCACAAAATCACTGAACTTTGATGCAAGCCTTGGAGTTAAGGATATGTGCTGTCATTTGCTGGGTGCTCTGTTTTTCTGTATGAATTGTCTGTGTTTTCATTCTTTGTGGAGCATGGGTGCTTTGTTTTTCTGTATAAATTGTCTGTCTTTTCATTCTTTTGTGGAGAATGGGGTTGTTTGGGAATCAGGTTGGCAGTTGTGGGGCTCCTGCATCCAGAAGTGTTTTAAAGGGATGTTTAGCAGCATGGGTTGCCTTTTATTGTTTGGGGTTCTGCAGATCTGCTGGCCATTTTGGTTAGAAATAGCAGCTGTTGGTGGTTATTTCTGTTAAGCAGAGCAAAGGGCACTGGAATGGGTGTTGTGGTCCTTCACCTGTTTTCTCTGTGATGGCACAGAGGTGCTTCATTCATGTTTGGTAACACTGACCTGTGACCTCCGTGTATGTGCTCTGTGTGTGCTGGCTGCAGTTGTGTCCCTGACCTTTCCCTGCTGCTTTTTCAGAAATACATTATGAGTTCCTGAAGGTGAAGGATTATTTTGTGTCTGGGCTACCTGAATGCTCTGATTTGTCAAGTCATGGCCCCTGGATGCAGCCTTGCATCAAGGCTGGCACCAGAGGAGCTATCCAAGGTGTGTCCTTTTATGGTTTAAATTCATTTGCTTTAGAAGATTATAGAGTGGTTTGGGTTGGAAGGGACCTTCAGGATCAAGTCCCATGTCCCCAGAGGATGACCCAGCTGTCCCCTTCCAATGCCTTCCTTCAGACGTGCAGTGTAGGAGTCAGCCACTCCCACTGGAATGGAAACTTCTTTGAGCAATCCTTGCCTGTGAGCCCAGCTGAAAGTGTAATTATAGCACAGGGGAGACAGGGTGCTGTAATTGAATTGTTGCTGATAGACAGTGAAAAATGACTGTCCTTTGAAGACTGTGCCCATCCTTTTCTCTCTATCGCCGTATCTGTTTTGAGATCAGTTTGTGGTAATCACAATAGTTGGCATTTCTCATCCCTGGAGCCTTTCTGGTCTCATCCCTTCAACATAATAACCACTTGGACTTCTTGACCTGTGCTTTAAGCCCCTCTTGAGGTGCTCCAAGGAGATACTTTAGGGAAGAAATATGTTCACTACAGTCACAAGCTCCCTTCTTCTCTGCATGTGGATACCTCAGCAATTGCACAACAGCAGGAGCTGCTGATAAAGTGCCCTGTCATTGTGAGTGAAGGCTCTGATGTTCCAGTGCTGGGGCACACAAGTTGCAATGGTGCTCCAGGGGCTGTGGTTACCTTCAGCATATTTACCACAGCCAAAGTAGGGCAGATGGAAATGGCTTTCTGTGAGGAGTATTCCTCTGGCACAGAGCTGTGCACCTACTTCTGATGTGTGTTATTGGCAAAGACCATTTGCCAGTGCATCACAGTCCTACATGCTTGCTTTTTTTCTTTTTTTCCCCTGCCTTTTAGACAAATATTTGGGTGCCTGCAAAGATTTTGCATAACTGCTGGCAAAATCCCTCCCCATAACCACCTACACTCCTGCTGAAGCCTCTGCCTGAGCAATCCTACTGTCTTTAGTAGGAAAGGGTGCTGCAGGCAGTGGCTGAATCCTAGGCTTTGTGGGATGGTTTGGGGTGGGCTAGGAAAAGACATTCTCAGCAATAGCAGTTCCTAAACTTCCTCCTTGGGAACGGGAGCTGGTGGTGCAGGGTGCTCTGATGGAGTGTGGGTCTTCTCTGCCATGTCCCAGTGCAGACTGGTGCAGAGCAGTGTAATTGGCACGTGGCTCATCACTTGAGTCACACACAGCTGGCCCTTTGCACTGCAAGGCTGTGTGAACAGACTTGATTTCCCCCTTGCATGTGAGGTGTGGGTGGCTGTGGTGTAGGTGTGTTTGAACACCTCGAGGTTTGCCACTTGCAGACGTGGTTTCCCCCTGCCTGTTAGGGCATCAGTGCTTTCCTGCAGTTGCCTGGGTGCTGCTTTTCACCTTTGGGTGGCTGTGCCCTCTGCTTCAGGCTTGCTCAACATCTTTGCCACTGTTACAGCTGATCTGTATTCCTGTGGATGGTGATGGTGCAGTTTAATGTTGTGAAATTTTGGAGGGGACTTGGACTTGCCTTAGCCTTACCTTGTGTTCATGACTCATTTCTGAGAAGATGCTGACTGAATGATGCTGAACCCTGACAGGTAATGAGGCTGCAATCAGAGGAGGCAAAAAATGTTCTCTGCAAGACTCCTTCCCTTTGTGCTTGTTTCTCTGAGGAAAAATATATAAGTTGCTAAATCTGAACAGCAGATTCCTCTCCTCTCCTTGAGAGAACAGGAGTGTCAGACCAAACTCCCCTGGCTTGCTGGGGAGTGGTGTGCAGCAGCTTGTGTCACAGGCAGGGGATTCTGCCCAAATCCTGCCCATGCCATCACCTGACACAAAGTGTTGGTGTGGCTGAAGTTTGTGTGAAGGCAAACTGCCTGCCCGAAGGACTTGGAGCACATGGAAGTGTTGCTCCAGCAGGACCCAGGAGGTCCCCACTCATTGCTTTTGTTCTTTCATTCAAGGAATGGATGGGAAAAGTGAGAGAGAGGGACACACCCCACTCATAAATAAAATCCTGCTGTAGTTTGGAAACCCAGACAGTTACAGATGGACCCATTTACTGCTGGGCTACTGAAGAGTCAGAGAGTCAGTTGCAGGTGTGTTCATAGTCCTTCTCTCCAGTGCTAAATGGTTTTTTATCTCTCCATGAAGACCTGGAGACAGTAGCTTCTCAAAATACCTGCTGATGAACTGAGCCATCTGCTAAAGAAAACAAGTTTCTTTTACAATTCTATTTTCTGTCATCATGTACTGTTGTGTCAGACTGTCTTCTGCAAATAACTTGCAGTTCTTTTGGCAAGAGAGGGCCCGACAAATGTGCAGTCGGGTTCAACAAAACAACTTTTTAGAAGCTGAAGACTTTCCACACATAGAAGGGACAGATTCCACCCACCCCCCCTGCATCCCGATTGCATTCTTAGGTTAAGGAATGAATCATGGACTTCAAGCAGTCTATATTAAAAGGGATTGTGAACATGTTTCTTTTCTTCTCTCCCTCCCCTTTTCCCTTCGACTCCCTGTCGAGGTGATGGTAGTAAATTTTTATAGCCACTAAAGGTGTGGCATGGGGCTTTACCAGCACATAATGACCAATGAACTGGTGTTGAATGCAGGAGCTTTGGGAGCTCAGGTGGGAGTTTGTAGGTTATGAACAGACAAAGCTCCTTTTCATAGCAGCAATGTCCTCCAAGAAGATGCTGGGGGTTTGCCACAGCTCTGCTGCCTGACATTTAGCAGCTTGTATCCCATCCCTGCCCCCTGACTTCCAGAAGGGATTGTCTGCGTGGTGGCTGCTGTAGCCTGGCTTCATTTCAATTGCAAACGGGGGCTATTAGTATTCCACAAATACCCGGTTAGGCACTTGGGTTTCTCAGCAGAAAGGGAACTTAAAACAAGAAGAAACAAGAGTGGACGTGAGGCTCGGGATAGATGTCTCCAGGAGAGCTCGAGGCTTTGCCCAGAGGCTCAGATTTTGTCACTGACCTGGGCTTCCTTCAGAATTGCCCCCCCCCAGTATTCTTCCCACGCACTCTTTCCCTTTGTTCAAAGGCAGGCTTTGAACTGGTGTTTTATTCTCTGCCTCTTTTCTCTGCTGGGCACAGGGAGGATTCCTCTGCTGCACTCCCAAAAAGCAGAGCAGAACGGAGAGCTGGGGCAGTGCCTGTGGGTACTGTGGGAATCAGCAGGTCTGGGGCTGGAGGGGGCATACCGGGAGGGGTCCCGCTGCCCTTGGGGTACCTCGGGCTTTGTCCTCCCGTTTCCCCTCCGTCCCGTCCTTGGCTCCAGCTGGGCCATGTCAGATCAGCAGGATGACAAAGGATAAAGGATAAAGCTGCGCTGCCGGGTCCTGGGCCCGCGGCAGGCTCGGGATGGAGCAGCGCTGAGGAGAGGAGCAGCTGCCTCTTGCCGTGGCTGAGTGTGGCTGGAGAGCATAAATGATTCGCGATGCACAGCCTGTGGTCGCTTTCATCTTGCCAGGGGATGACCCTGCAGTGTCCTTTCTGGGTGCTTTAAAAATTTTGTGGAGTAAAGGGTGCTCTCCTCTCCCCTCACTTGCCCTCCTGTTCCAGTGAGAGAGGAAATTTTAGATCTCTGCAATCTTAGTGTGACAGTGCTTTTTATGCAGAAAAGTGGCTTGGTTTGGGTTTTCCCCTTTCCTTTCTATTTTTTCTGGTAGTTGATTTGAGCTGGTTCCATCCTAACTTTAGACCAAAGCTTTTCTCTCTGTCCTGAAGGGCTGAAGCCATAATCACTACTTTTTCATTTAAATTCCAAAATTACCTTTCAAATCTTACCTTTTCATTTCTTTTGTGAAGGTCTTCTCTGGCCTTTTAAGGGATGAGCAAACACAGTTTCAGTAGTGCAGGGTTGGTAAAAGGCCAGAGGCATTGCACGTAACTTTTGACATCTTAACTACACGGAGCTGTAGAGTTGGTTCCATGTCCAGGGAGTGTTGGTGGCTCAGGCTGGGGAATGTGGGTTGCTTGTTCACTCTTTGTGGTTTGGTTTATTTCTGGAAGCCATGCTTGGGCAAAAGAGAGCAAGGTACTACTCTGTTCATCCCTGGAATGATGTGTGCCATGGGGCTCATTCCTGCCTGGAGAGCTGCAGTGCTCAGCTGGGAGAGACTGAGGTGCAGGGCAGCACCCCTGAGCAGCAGCAGTGAGGATGGGGAGCAGCCCCAGACTGGGGAGCCCTGATCCCTCGAGAGGCTGAGAGGGAGGTGAAGAGAGATGAGGTTTATCCCTGCCTCCCTCCCTCCCTGCATGTTCACCTGGGAATGGCAGTCCTTGGCTCAGACCCTTAGCTTTGGATCTGGCACACCTGCTGCATTTACGTTTTTGCTGTTGCAGCATTTAATCTGCTTTGGTTTGTTTCCTCCTGAGCCAGCTCTGGAGGTTCAGTGTGCTCCTGGTATTTTTGCTGTGTTCACTTGAAAGGGAAGGTGTAGGCAGCTCCATCTCCCAGCTCTCACTGACGCAGGATCTGTCACATAAATCCAAGCATCAAAATGTGTTTGCTGTGGAGGCAGGGCTGTTTTTGATTATCCACCTTATTACCAAATCCATTGCTCTCAGGCAAGTGTGGGGAACCTTTTCCTTGCTAAAGGCTGTACACACCATTCAAATAACTTTGACAAACTACACATTAAACCACACAGTTGTGGTTATTCCCCCTTCTGCTACTGTTGGATAATTTTGCTGTGGGCTGTATGAAATGAGTAGGAAGCTGTATTCAGCTGGAGGGCTGCAGATTCACCGCTAGGCCTTCACAGGCTAATGAGCTTTCTCTTAATGGTGCCATAAAGCTGATGCTGCTGGAGGTGTAATGTCACTTCTCAGCTTGAAGTCAGATACTTGCAGATGTGCCTGTCATATTTCCCAGCTGAGTTAGCCCCTGCCAAGCAGCTGGACCTTGTGGGAACTGTTGATAACTGAGGGTGTCCTTTGTAGGAGGATGACCAGAAAATAGCCCTGGACATCAGCCCACCCTGTGTTCCACAGGGAAGAGACAGCTCCCAATTGCACACATGCATCAGGGCTTGGAAACTGGGAAAAGCAGGGATCCCTTGGGAAAAGAAACTGTTTTGCTAGGTGTCCTGTGTGCCATGAAAAATCTCTTGAAAGAATTAGATTTTAGGTTTTTTAAACAGAGTCTTGAGCAACATCAAAGGACTTAAAATGTGACAAAGCTTTTTTGTTGATGGCCAAGTTAATGAAAGTCCTGAAATGATTTGTCTTTGGAGGCAGCAACATTTTCATCACTGGTGGCTGCTAAGGTCACACTGGGTAAACACCTTTTGGGAATGGTGGAGATTCCAGCTGACCCTGTCTGGGACAGGGGTACAGATGAGATGCCCTTCCTGCCCCTTTGGTCACTGTTCAAACGTTGAAAATTAACCACGCACCTTTATTGTGGTACCTGCTGGCCCTGAGCCTCAGCTGTTTCCCCTTCCCAAACTGGATTTTGAGCAGTGCCAGTCCATGCTTGTGGTGGCTGGTGCTGCATTGTGAGGGCACCCCAGGCCACCTGAAGGTCAGAGGTGCTGTTCACTTTTGGAGAGCAGTGCTGGGAAAACAGGGCAGGATCTAAGACTCTGAAGGAACTCCTCCAATTCTTTGAGGTTTTGTGAGTTTGTGCTTTATGGGTGAAGTCTGTGTAAACCTTATCTCCCTCAAAGTTTGAAGAAAACGCCTCTGAGCAATCTGATTTAGTGGAAGGTGTTCCTGCCCATGGCAGGGGGGTTGGAATGAGATGAGTTTCAAGGTCCCCTCCAACCCAAACCATTCCAGGATTCTGTGCTCTCCCTCCCTCAAAATGTGGCAAGTTATATAAAGGAGGGGGTGTGTAGGAAAACTCTAATGAAAGCATACAATAGTTTGTGCAAGCAATTAAGTAGGAGATAGCTTTTTTTGGCTCTGGAAAGAGTAAACAAGTAGAAAATTATGGTCATTTGACAGCAGGAAATGTATTTTTTTGTCATTACTGTATATTGGAGACATCAGTGAGTGAGACTGTTTAAACCCCGATCAGCCACCAATCCACACAGGATCACTTTTTTCTTTCCTCTTTCTTTTAATTTATTTTCATTTCTGAGATTGACAGATTCAAGTATGAAAGGTTTTAAATAGGTGATCATTCTCATCTCAAGGCTTTGCCTGGCTTTTTAGTTTTCAAATCTCATTTTGGAACACATTGCATTAAATTACATGAAATTACCAAGCACTTTAATTACTTTCTTTTAAAAGCCCAGACCATTCTTATCTGCTGCTATTGCTTACAGGCTGCAGCACAGAGGAGTGATTTGCTGATGCAATACCACGTCCCTTAATTGTATTGTGCTCCAGGAGATGAGGAGGAGTCCCCAGCCATGGCTGTGTGAACTCTGGGCAGCACAGCACCCCAGTTCCAGCTCGCTGCAGGCCTCTGACAGTGCCCCACATGTGAAGGGATGAAGGCCCAGCTGTGTTCTTGAGCTGCTTTTGCAAAGAGAAGAAGCCCATCATTGATTTGGAGGTGGAGATGAATGGGTTGTTTTATCCTTTTAGGTGTTGCTCCTAACGCTGTCGGTGTTGCCTTGCTGCTGTAAAGTTTTGGTACCTGGAAAGGAGAAGTAAAGAAAAGCAGAGCAAAATGGAGTAAGGGACAAATTTACAAAGCTTCTAATTAAAAAATATCAATGAGGAAAGCATTGTTGTTTGTAATTGGAACGGACTGTGGGATCTTCCCATACAAATTACCATTTCTAATTGACTTGTAGGAGAGTGCTCTCCCTGGTTTTCCTGCAGTGGTGTTGCTAGGAAGTGTTGCTAGGCAACCCCTCAATGACTGAACCGACCTTTAAGATAAATATATGTATTTTCTCCCCATTTTGATGCTGGAAAGCAAACCTCTATTTTGTCTCTGTGCTGGCCTTTCTCTGGGCAGGAGGAGTACTTTGGGCAGGGGGTTGCTGAATATAGTCTGCTTAAGATTTGGCAAAGCTTTTTGTAGGCACAACCTTTTTGTCTGTAACATCCTCAGGAGATCATTTTTTCCTTGCAATGTGAGCAGCAAAAGTTGACAAATAATATCTTGAATTATTTATCTGATTAATGTAGTTATCTTTATGGAATAAATCATTGAAGAAACCCCTCTCACTGTTTCCTCAGGTGAGCAGGAGCAGGCAGGGCAGAAGCAGAGCATGAAATGGCTGTTGGTGCAGAGTGACAAAGAGGATTTAAACCCTCCCATGTTGCTCAGGCCTTCTCCTAAGAATCCTGGTGGCACAGTGCAGAGCAGCCACTGGGACCTGTTGGGAGTGGTTTGCTTTTACCAGCTGTCTATGAAGCAAATCTCTTGGCTTATTATTCTATTCAAATCAATTGTGCTCATAATTTTTTGAATGCCTTTGCCTCATGAAAAATGTGTCAACTGTTTAATTTTTTTCTTTCCAAGGGAAAAACTGGAATAATCTGTAAGGCTGTAATTTAAAAGCACCTCTAGTTAAAGACAACTTGCAGAAAGGTATAGTGATATTCTGTGTTTTTCCTTGGCTGAGGTTGACAAATCAAAATGCCAAGGCTTGCTGAGGGAGTGTTGAGTGCCAGCCATGTAGGAGTTCTGAACTTTGGTCCTACCAGAGAATTGAAATGGTGCTTTTGCTCCCCAGAATACCCAGGCAGAGGTGGGCATCCCTTAGGAATCCCTCTCCAGCTCAAAGCAGGGAGCAGCAGGAGGGTCCCAGGCAGACCAGGCTATTATGGTGCTGTTCCTCTTGCAAACCCTTGGCTGAAAGAAGAGAATGGAAGTCAAGGTGAGGGGAAGCATGAACCACTGCAAGCTCTGAGGAGGAGGGAGAGCAGAGCAGCCAGGGGCTGCAGGGAGCCAGGACTGGCTTGGGCAGTGCTCAGCAGCTGCAATGTGCCATGTCCTGGGCCCTCCTGTGCCCTGCCTTCCTCCCCCAGCCAGGCCTGGGAATGAGAACATCTCTAAACTTCCCAGTAACTTCCCATCTGTCCCTGGGCCCAAGTATAACCAGTCTTGGAGGATGCTGTACTTTTCTTTTTGAACTATTTTTTGAACTATTTTGCTTGCTGCAGCCCTGTTGAGATCTCTTCTTCCCCATGCATTGCTCCCCATCTCTGCTCTCTGCAGAGCAGACCCCTGGTTTCTGGCAGTGTTACAGGCACCCAGCTGATGCAGGGCTTGTTCTGGAATAAACCCAGTCCAAATTAAAATAAGCCCTGGATTTTGCTTTTCCAGAATTTAGGCATTCAGCCACTTTGTAGATAAAGGTCAGACTGTTCCTGATGGTGAGTTACCCACCCTCTGTACAGTATCTCCTGCAGGGGGAATTTTCCTTCTGCTCTGGCTGCAGCCAGGTTGGAGTAGCTGTGTCTGAGACAGCAGTGGAGGTGAGAATGAGCCTGCCAGGGAGGAGCAGCAGAGCCTTAGAGTGAATAATGCTGCAAGAATTTCTGAAAGAAGGTGGCTTTGGCAGCTCTCTGTGCACTGTAGGACCTGTTCCTACTACATGTAGCAAGGACTTGGGATGATTAGCATGAAATTGATTAACACAATTCTGTCTCAGGCAGGAGTAGAGCACAGAAGTGATGAGCCTGTAATTTCATTCCTTCCCATCCCTTAACTAAGAGAGCTGCAATCCCAGCTCAGAGGGGAGCAGCCACTCCTGGTGGTCATGGGAGAGTCAAGGCTCTGAGTGCCCTTTGCAAGGGAACAGGATTCCAATTCACTGGAGCAGCCCAGGGCTCTCCTGATGATGAAGTGGAGACAGGTTCATTAGCATTTGGTCTTGTCCTTGCTCTTAGCTCAATGTCTAGGAACAGTTGTTTTAAAATAGGCTGGAATGGAAACTTTAGAGGACTGGGACAGGGTATTGTATGGATATGAATGTGTATTGCCAAATTTAAACATCCAATAGCATACCTAATTACAATCAACAAAAAATGCAGTCCTGCATCAAAATGTACAAACGGGTGTCTTTACTCCTTTTCAGAGAAAGTATCAAGGGTGCACACAGCACATCACAGAGGCATTAAAGTCATTGTTTTTGTGGAAAGTCCAGATTGTGCAAATACTTAACTTTGGTATGTGTGTAGTCACAATGAAATTGGGGAGAAATCATAGGGTGAAGTCATCGAGGGTGGAAGGGACCTTTAAGATCATCGAGTCCAACCCTTCCCTTAACACTGCAGAGGCCACCACTGCCCCATGTCCCCAAGTGCCACATCCACAGGGCTGTTCAACCCCTCCAGGGATGGGGACTCCACTCCAGCCTTTGCCAATGCTTGACCAACCTTTAGGTGAAGATGTTTTTCCCAATATCCAAATCTAAACCTCCCCAGGCCCAGCCTGAGGCTGTTCCCTCTGCTCCTGTCCCTGTTCCCTGGGAGCACAGCCCGACCCCCCCGGCTGTCCCCTCCTGGCAGGAGCTGTGCAGAGCCACAAGGGCCCCCTGAGCCTCCTTTGCTCCAGGCTGAGCCCCTTCCCAGCTCCCTCAGCCCCTCCTGGGGCTCCAGGCCCTTCCCAGCTCCCTCAGCCCCTCCTGGGGCTCCAGGCCCTTCCCAGCTCCCTCAGCCGCTCCTGGGGCTCCAGGCCCTTCCCAGCTCCCTCAGCCCCTCCTGGGGCTCCAGGCCCTTCCCAGCTCCCTCAGCCGCTCCTGGGGCTCCAGGCCCTTCCCAGCTCCCTCAGCCTCTCCTGGGGCTCCAGGCCCTTCCCAGCTCCCTCAGCCCCTCCTGGGGCTCCAGGCCCTTCCCAGCTCCCTCAGCCGCTCCTGGGGCTCCAGGCCCTTCCCAGCTCCCTCAGCCCCTCCTGGGGCTCCAGGCCCTTCCCAGCTCCCTCAGCCCCTCCTGGGGCTCCAGGCCCTTCCCAGCTCCCTCAGCCCCTCCTGGGGCTCCAGGCCCTCCAGGTCTCCACTGTCCTGAGGGGACCCAGGGCTGCCCCCAGCACTGGAGGCGCCCCAGCAGTGCTCCTGACAAGCCCTGGTCTTGTCCTGCTGGACACACTGGGGCTTGTCCAAGCAAATTTACTCTTCTGAAATTTGATTTCTGGAGGAGAGAAGCTTTCATTGTTTTTTAAGTGTTTAATGGCAGCCAGTTGCTAAACATTTCAGCAAGCATTTCCAATTGTTTTCAATTTATGGAGACATAGTTGATGTTTTGGTTTGAAGACCACTACAAACTTGGACATTACCAGCAAATAAAACATAAATTTATATTTGGCTTTACAGTGTTAAGTAGAGCAACTACACTATACCTCAATCCTTCCTGCAAGCCACTGTCCTCTAAAATAGGAGACATTATTGTGATGGTATTCAGAAATCACTGAACATTTACTGTGTGTTGTTTAGAAATTACTTTTAATTGAAGTAGAACAAAACTGGCAAAGCTACGTAGCTGGAGAAAGTATTCAAATACCACAGCTTGCCACAGACTACCACAGCTTTCAGAATATATTGATTTTGCCACATTAAACACGATATGTGATGCCAGGGCCCAGACTGAGAACTTGTAGCATGAATAATTTATACCCAGATGAGTGAGCCCATCTCCAGCAGTATGGAGAGAGAGAGCCCTGCGAGCTGAGCCTCTGCTCTCAGAGCCAAGAGCTTCCTTGGAAGGGGGAGCATGTGATGTTCAAAGGCCTCTGGAGGGTGAGAAGTTGCACACAGCAAGCAGGAAATGTCTCACTCATCTCGTGGCTTCCCTTCTCTGCCTGAAGATGTGGGAAGTTGTACGGATGCATGTGTGACCTGGGCAGAGCTCCAGGTGCTCCTGCTTGGAGAAGGCAGAGGGCTCTGCAGGGCAGGGCTCAGCCAGGAGAGAGGGACTTGCAGAGCCCAGGAAATGCTGCTGCTGCCTCTTGCTCAGCTCTGTCAGGCTCTGGGGGCAGGCTGCTGCTGCTGCAGGCAGTGAGAAGGCTGTTAGAGAGCCTTTGGGTTCAAGGATGGATCTCTCTGGAACAGGGGGTTTGCTCACACAGAGACTCTGACCCAGGGATTGTTGTGCAAAATGAATCACGAGAACTGCAGGTGCTTCCAGTTCTGTGGAAACCTAAAAAACTTGGTACCTCACAGGACTTCACCAACACAGATGGTTTTCCACAGAGCTGCTCACATCCTCTGGTTTTGGAGAGGTTTCTGACTTGCCCATTTTAATGGCTTTGTTATTTACAAGCTAACTATTCCTCTGTCCCTTTCCCTCCCCCAAAACACCCAATACTCTGCCTCCTTTCATCATTCCTTCCTGTTTCTTAAGGGGAGGACCAAATGAGAGAATGAACAAAACAAGTGAAAAATCACATCAACTAACATATATTTTGAATAAACCAGCAAGCTGACGCTTAGTGTGACAAGTGGAGGAGGAAATTGGAAGTTGATAAACAGGATTGTTACTGTTTTTCTACAAGGAAACTATGAGAAGATAAATGGTAGGGGAATGTCATCCCATCTTTCTCATCTTCTCTGTCTCCTTAGCCGCCCTTTGCATGGATTTATATGAAAACTTGTGGTTCAGAAAGTGTCACATGTTCCTGATCAGATTCCCCCCACCCTCTGTGAAAGGGTACTTCATACATCTGTTCAAATGAAGACCTGCAGAAAATTCATGGAAAGAAATTTCTGTTTGTACACTGGATTTGAATCCCTCAGTGGGAGCCTGACAAAATTTTTGAGGTTTTGCTAACCACAATTTTACAAAAATGTTGCTGTCTTCTGAAACCCAGACACAGTATGGGAAATTAAAGGACCATGAAACCCTGGGATATGTAGAAATGCTAATAAAAATTGACTGTACTGAATGTCTCAGCTTTTGGATTTCCAGAATTAGCCATGCCAGCCTTTACATTGACTTGGGCTTGGTTCTGAGGTACAAGCTCTTTGTCGTAACATCAAAGCCCAGATTATTCTAATTACTGTTATCGGTGTAAAACTTGTGTTCACTCTTCTAACTTTGCTTGAAGGAAGCTTCAAATGAGTTGAAGGTCTGGTCTAGAGTCATGGTCATGCCTGCATACAAAGAGCCTCTGCTTGTATCTGTTCAGAAAAAAAGGAGTTCTGACTGTGGTGAGTGATAGAGCAAAAAGGTGGTGCTTGGGGTATTATTCTGACTGCACAGTTTAATCAAATATTATCTTGTCAGGGATGTCAGCTTTTGTAATTTTTTCTTCTGTACTAGTTTGAAGACAAACCAGTGGGAGATTCCAAATCAGAGTAACAATTGAATAGAAAAATTAAAATAAAGGCAGAAAACCACTGTCTTAAACTGACAGAGTTAAGATACAACCTGTTGGTAGGATACAACCTGTTTGTCAGGGTGTTGGTAGCAGTCTGATTAAATGGTGGTTACAGTCCTGTTGGAGTGATAAATGTGGTTCTGTTGAAGCAGTGATCCTGCAGAAGGTTCTGGTCTTCCTCTGAAGGTCCAGTGGTGGTTATGGAGCTCTTGTCCTCTGGGAATGCAGTGGGCAAAGGCTGCTGTGGTGTTCCAAACCTCAGATTCTATCCAGGTTCCTCCCCCTGGGTGGAGCATCTCCCAGTGGGATGATGGAATTTATCAGTCATGCAGTGAGATTTGATTGCCCATTAGCAGAGACAGACCCCAGAGTTATCAGGGAAGAGCCATGGAGGAGATCAGGAGCACTGCCCCACCTGTTCTAACAGCTTATGAAGGTGGTAATGGAATACAAACTTCACATCCTACATTGTAATCTCAGACATCTTCACATCAGAAATCCTTGCTTTTGGGATTTCTTACTTCCATTTTACTCTTCCAACACAGTGGAGAGGACAAGAGCAAAAGCTGGGCTAGGGGAGGCTCAGGTTGGACACCAGGAAGAATTTCCCCATGGAAAGGGTGGTCAGGCATTGGCAGGGGCTGCCCAGGGAGGGTTGGAGTGCCCAAGGAAGGACTGGAGCTGGTACTCAGCTCTCTGGGCTGGGGACAAGGGGGGCATCAGGCACAGGGTGGACTCAATGACCTCGGAGATCTTTTCCAAGCTTAATGATTCCATTTTCCAGGAATGATTATATTTCCCATGTTTCCACTTTGGTGCTTAGCAGAGGATCTCTCCCAGAGCCTTTCAAAGGCACCAGGGAGAGGAAGCTGTGCTGGGGCAGACCTGTGTGGAGCCACCTGCGAGACCCTGCTCTGATACCAGTGGTGGCTCTGCTGCCTGGGAACAACACATGGGGCTGCCCCAAGGGGCTCTGGGGCTCATTTTTGCTCAGGTTTTGATCACCCAAACCCCCAACCCCCAGTGGAACTGCTGAGGGCTTGCGTGGCTGCACAACCTTTGCCTTTTCATTTAGCTTTGGACCTGATGTAATCTCCATTCCAGCAAGGAGGTGTGTTCTGAAATTAAAACAAGCTGGTGATAAGTTTAGAAGGGTGATAAGTTTAATAGTATTCATGAGTTTAATCTCTCCTGGCAAACTGAATTCACCATGATAGTGAAAGAGAGGCGTTACCAGGCAATTAAATTGTTTTAGGTTTCAGACAAGGACTTTAATGGATGCCTGATACGGTGCTTTAATACTAGATGATACAATTATTTCCTGTCAAAAACTTTCTAAAAGTGGGAAACAAAAAAATATCTTCAAGCCCAAAAATGTTTTTTATATGTTCATTAAAAATTATTGGAAAAATTCTAGAGAGAATATTGCTAATTCCACTTTTCTTTTTAAATGAGAAATCTTGTTCGTTGGAAGACAAAGTCTTCATTTTTCTGTTATTTTAAAAATTAAAGAGGGTTTTCCACACTGGATTAAAGAGGCTTCTGGGTTTAGAAGGCCTTGCTGAAGCATATAGAATATATTGGTTAAAACTAAGGAGCTGGCTGTGAGCCTCCAGCTCCAACATCTGTTGAAGAATGAACAGAATAAAAAAAGCGTAATCGCCGTGAACAAAGAGGGAGATAGGATTCTTGAATTGCTGAATGGGACTTTCTGGTACCACAGTCAGCACAGGAACATTTGAACAGTCCCCAGCAGTAAATTCAGCAGTGGAGCTAACATCTGTATTCTTTTATCTGCCCTCAGATTGCAGGGAGTTCCCATGGGCTGGGTAGGGCCTCGCTGCCACACGGCCGGGGCTGTGTTTGCTTCTGATAGCCTTGTTCCCAGCCCTGCAGGAGAGGGGCAGGACAAACACCTGCAGCCTGGGCAGTTCACAGAGCACACAGGGCTGGGGCTGCTGCCATGTGGGTCTGCACCAGCCTCTGGCTCTCACCCGAGCAGCTCCTCTGAAAAGGATCCTCCTCTCAGTAATGTCAGAGGCTCCTGCTAGAGCTGCTCATAGACACAGATCTTTGCGCTCAGCAACACAGAGAGAAGAGCACAAATGTGGGCTGAAAAGTGGCACATTCTGTGATGAGAGAGCTGCAGGTATGCCAGGCTGTAAGGGGAGAGCAAGGGTGATGGCCCCCAATGTCTTCAGGAACGTCCTGAAATGTCAGTGGTGTACAGAGCCACAGCAGAGCCGAGGTACAGCCTGCAGCTCCTCCAGAGGGACAGCTGCCATCCCTGCATCGGAGACAGGGCCCAGGGAAGGCTGGAGCTGGGCCAGGGCAGGCTCAGGTTGGATTTCAGGAAAGGTTCTTCCCCCAGAGGGTGCTGGCACTGCCCAGGGAATGGGCACAGCCCCGAGGCTGCCAGAGCTCCAGGGATGGCCAGGCTGGGATTGTTGGGGTGTCTGTGCTTGTCCAGGGCCCAGGCTGGATAAATCCTCATGGGTCCCTTCCCACTCAGGACATTCCATGATTCTACTGCTGATTATGTGCTCTTGAAGAGCAAGAATTGTCACAGACATGTTTTAGGAAAAATCCTTTCCTTAGGGTTTTTCCTCCTGAGAAGCTGAGAGGCCTCAGGAACAAAATGTAAACAATGATTATCTGCTGCTGTGGGATGCAACAGGTGGATCTGGGATTGGTCTCATGTGGTTGTTTCTAATTAATGGCCAATCACAGTCCAGCTGTCTGGACTGTCTCAGTCACAAGCCTTTATGATCATTCCTTTTCTATTCTTAGCCAGCCTTCTAATGAAATCCTTTCTTCTATTCTTTTAGTATAGTTTTAATAAAATATATATCATAACAAATCAAGCCTTCTGAAGCATAGAGTCAACATTCTCATCTCTTCCCTCATCCTAAGACCCCTGTGAACACCACCACAAAGAATTTTCCATGATTGCCTTCTGCTTCCTCTTTAATCCCCAGGGAGACACATCAATGCCCTGTATCCACAGTGTAAATAATAATTTACTGTAACACATCAGATTCATCTTCTGGAGTCTATATGGGGAAATATTTTAGGAGACTCAGGAAATTGCACGTTTTTTTTCTTCTCCACAAGGGTTTCTTTGGCCTCTGGAGAGGATGCTTCCTTGGTTGAAAAAGAGACATTCTTTGGCTGTATTTGGATAATGTTCATTGCATAGACTCTGTGACTTGTGAATGAGCATGAAAATTAATCTTCTTCTTAAGAGGCTATATAGACAAGGGGAAGCTTGAGAGATTGTTACATCCTGTTTGAGGATATATCAAGTGAATAGAGCATAATGTTATTCATAATGATACATTTCTGTCTGACATTAGCATATTATACCTGTATAGAGACTTAAAAACCTATTGCTTCATTAGTGAAGGGCATGCGCATGTTTGCTGTAATGCCTCAAACTGTCACTTTGGGCTCTGCTTAAAAGGACAAATTAGGCACTTCTGGGTTTGACTGAAGGCAGCTGAATATATTGCTCATAAAATCTGGTGTATTAATTTGTCTCTCTGAGAATCATCCAGGGGTGCAGCTCCTGTTTTGAGGCCTCGGGCACACCTCTGAGCTGTGGATAGAAAAAGCAGGATGTGTCTCTGTTTGCTCAGAGGGGCTTCTTGGCTCCATGAATCAACAGAGGCTTTCTCTTAAATAAACTGAGGATGTGAACCTTTGGATAAATGGCCAGATTTATGCCTCTGTCTGTGAAAAAATAACAGGGACAGCCATAACCTTTGTCTTGTGCTCCATTGTTTGTCTTTCTGGTGGTACTGTCAAACCACACTGACAAAACCCACCGAATTAAGAATTGCTCAAAATGTGTTTGGTAAATGTTGAGGCTGTCTTGGGTATTCTGCCCTCTTTCCCAACACTAAACTGAAATAATAATTAGCATCTCCAATTCTGCCTTCCTCTCATAATTAAGGGTTTGCATAACTGGGAATGCACAATTGTTGGGAAAGCAGCCTTTGGAATCCCTCAGGATTTCTTTTCCATTTTAAAATCATAAACAATGTTGGTGTTGACCTACATAGCCTCTGATTTTTCTTTTTTTTTAACCTAAATTGCTGCAAAGGCTACTAATTACACCATACTCAAAAGTAAATTACCAAGCCATCAGTAAAAATTACATTAAAAGCAGCATTATTTCCCATAACATTAATAAGCCCTTTTCGGGTGTGATTTATTTTTGCAACAATTACTGTACAGTCTCCTGGAAGATGTATTTCTGTGTAGTTAATATAATATACATGTATGCAATTTTCCATTTTAGTGCCTATGGATTGCTTCATTTTTCATCTGTATTAGGCTATTCTTATAATTTCCTCTGGGCTTTCAGGAATGGCAGACATCAAGGGAAAATTGGAGTGCTAAGTCCTGTGGGAAATGCAAAAAAGCAAATAGATCAGAGTCGAATGGAAAGGACTGAGTTCAAGTGCACTTGCATCATGAGAATTTAAACTGCCTTCCAACCTTTTAGAGATCTGAAAGTATTTTATTGAAGGAACTTTGCTTTTATGTATTTTACTGGGAAATGAATTGTAATTGTGAGCCAGGTCCTTGTGCATGTAAGAGAAGTGTGTCCATTCTGCTCTGTTTGACAGCCTCCAAGCTGACAAGGTGAAGATGAATGTGTTTTGCTCTCAGCTGTATCATTTGAAAATCATTTGAAAACTTAGGTACAAGTTACTGTAGCTCAGGAAGTTTAATATAATGCAAGCCTAGTTCCCAAAATTCAGATTTGCTACTTCAAATGTCCAGGGTTGCAAGGCACACTGCTATCAAAATATAAGAGAAGGTAAATTCACTTTTATCCGGCACGTGTGAAGTGAGAAGCACCTGGTTTAGTTCAAATCAGAATGTGTGCAATTAGAGTGAGTCCAGAGGAGGCCACAAAGGTGATCAGAGGCTGGAGCCTCTGCTGTGGGGACAGGCTGAGGGAATGGGGATCCTGGAGAGGAGAAGGCTCGGGGGTCACCTCTTTGGGATGGTTCAGGGCCTGAAGGGCTCTAAGAGAGCTGGAGAGAGGCTTTGAAAAGGACATGGAGGGAAAGGGCAAGGAGAGTGGCATCAAACTGAAGGAGAGCAGGGGTAGATGGGATATTGGGAAGGAATTTGCTATTTCAAATGTCCAGGGTTGTGAGGCACACTGGTATCAAAACATAAAAGAAGGTAAATTTGCTTTTATCCAGCACACGTGAACAGAGAAGCACCTGGTTTGGTTCAAATCCAGAATGTGTGCAATTAGAGTCCAGAGGTGGCCATGAAGGTGATCAGAGACACGCTGAGGAACCCTGGGAGGGTGGGCAGGCCCTGGCACAGGGTGCCCAGAGCAGCTGGGGCTGCCCCTGGATCCCTGGCAGTGCCCAAGGCCAGGCTGGACAGGGCTGGGAGCAGCCTGGGACAGTGGGAGGTGTCCCTGCCGTGGCAGGGGTGGGATGGGAGGATCTCTGAGGTCCCTTCCCACCCAAACCATTCCATGGACTGCAGTCCTGGTCCCTGTGGTGAATTGCTCCCCTCTGCTGTCCCCTCAGGCCTCCCTGTGGGGCAGGCTCTGTCTTCAGTCAGTGTTAATTACAGACGTGAATTTATCTTCACAACTCTCAGTGAGATAATTAAATATCATCTTATTAAATAGCCTGAGTGCTGCAGTACCTGTTAGTAATACAGACTGGGATAATGGAGTTAATTTATGTTCCACTGGCAGGGGTAGCTATAACTTTTTGCTGGTTTAATGGTTACTTGTGCTTTTATAACCGCTTGACAAAGAGAATCAGGCTCAGGATTTGGCTGCAATTGCAGAGTGCAGGAACAAAACTGGAGCAAAGGAGCTGACACACAATCTTCTAAGACCACATTATTCTGCTGAAATCAAAGGTGTTGAGCAGGGACATGGATGAGAGAACACCCAACCAAATTCATTCAGAGCTCAAGTTAAATCTCCATCCTAAGCCAAGTCACTTATCCAGTCTGTACCTAGTGGGGGGAGAAATATTACACAGGATGGTTCACCCAAACCATTTTAGAAAGTGCCCAGACTGGGGTGAGTGAGAGAGAGAAATCCAGTCTGTCCATGTGAGCACCTCTGTGAACTCCTGGAGTTTTGTTACAGAAAATGGCAGATTTGGAATGGGTAAACTGGTCCACTTGTAAGGAATATTAGATTTTCAGAGGTGCCCATGTGAAGAATTACCAGATCCCTACTTAGCCTTCTTGGAGGGTTTTGCACTCCTGGCCTCTTTAGCCTGCAGTGCTGGGAACTGTAACTGCTCCACAGTGAAGTCTTGTGCCTTTGTCATTCTCTGCATTGCTTTTCTTAGTGCACAGAGCAAAACACTGTAAAAAGGTGTTTCCTTTTGAACTTTTATTTGGAGGTTGTATTTATGTCCTTCCAGAAAGGTCAGGTTAAAAACTCCCATATAGGATTAAACATGGGGTCAAAATCAGATACTGAGCAAATACAAAATTTACAATTTCAGCTCTTTGCTTTGAATGAATTGAAAACTCTTGATTGAATTCTGTTCTCTGCTCATGATTTGGCACTCAGTGCTTTTTACCTTTGCTAAAACTTCCACTAGCACTCCAGATTCATGTGGGTCTTCCAAGGCCACCAGCTCCCACTGTCTTGAGGAGGAAAAAATACTTCTAGCATTGACACCTTTCACCTGAAAAGGAAAAAATGCAATCTTTTTTATTGTGGGCTTCTCTTGTGTGAAAGATCCTTTTCTCCCTTGATCACCCCCGGGCCCTGCAGATTCTCTAGCAGGCTACTACCTCAGCCATTTGTCATAAAGGGTTTATTATTAGATGTTACAGCTTTTGCAAGCTGCTCCTCCAAAATAGCTTTTTTTGTAAAAAGAAAAAAAAAAACCACCACCTGGTTTGTCGTGGCTGTACAGTCAGCTGCTGGACTAGTACAGGTGCTCTTTATTTGAGGTACAGCTTCACCTTGAAGCCTCAGTGTGGTGTCTTTACATAACCTTTCTGCCATCTGCAAGGAGTTTGCTCTTTGCACTTCTGAGGGTTTTTTGTGAGCTTGCTTCGAGTTGTTCTTGATTGCAGCATGAGTCTCTCTCTTTTCTGTTAATCCAGGGTGGACCTTAAACACCAGGGGACCTTCAGGAAGAGCTGAGACCTCAGTGCTGGCCAAGGCCATGTCAAGGGTTGCTTTTCCTGTGGTTCCCTAATTAGGAATATTCCTAATAAATATTTCTTCTTAGTGGAATAATCATTAGTGATATGGAAAAATCAGTCTTGGCATGATGCTGTTAAATATGACATTTACTTGATGCACATGGGGACACTGGGTTCACTCTTTACAGCTGCAGTTTTTGCTCCTGTGTTTCTCTGGTCTCTCTGAGGCAGTTGGCAACATAAATCTGGTTTGTATTTCTCCTTTTGAGGCCTGGAAGATGCTGCCTGCTGCCATATGTGCAAGAGTGAGTTTGTGCTGAGAACACAGCCAGGGGCCAGGGGCTGCCCAGCTCTTGGGGCAGTGTCTGTGCACAGGAGATTTCTAAGTCACTACACCTGAAACTCATCCTTCTTCCAGGTCCACACAAGTTCATACACAATATCAAATGTCCTCAAGGAGGGGATCTTTGCAGCTGAGACTGGGGGTCTGAAGCACTGTGGAGCACATTCTGTACGTACCAGCTTTGAAATCCTGATCAAAACTCAGAATTCCTCACTCCTGGATCTCACTGTGCCATTGTCCTAGGTTACAATATTAAGATATGGTCTGTTCCCATCCTCAAGAGCTGCTGAAACCAGGACATGGTTATCTTATCTGCTGTTGATGGGCCCATCAATGCCTTGCCCATGGCTCGGAGGTAACTCCCTCTGGGAGCCATTTGTGTTTCATGGACCCCCCACATGACTCAGAGTGATACCAGCCCATTGGGAGATGCTCTGCCCAGGGGGAGGAGCTCAGCATCCCCACCTGGGTATAATCTGGGGTCTGGGACAGAGCAGGCAGCCTTTCCACTGGATTCCCAGAGGAATGGCCATCTTTTCCACTGGATCTTCAGAGGAAGGCTGCACCCTTCTACAGGATCCCTGCTCCAACAGAACCACACCCACCAATCCAGGAGGGCTGCAGCCACCAATCCAACTGGACTGCTGCCAACACGCTGACCAACAGGGTGCCAGGTGGTGTTCTGACTCTGTCAGTGTTTTTTCTTTTGTATTATTGCATGTATTTTGGTTTTCCTTTTCCCAATAAATTGTATTTCTGTCTTGGAGTCTCTCACTGGTTTTGCTGGCAAACCAGAACAGCCATGCATGTGATGGAGGTGGCCGCTGACCCTTTTGGCTTCACTGACTCTCCAGATGTTCCCCACTCTGCTGCAGTGCTCAAACCTGCCTCCTGTTCCCAGGTGTGTCACCCTGTCCCTGCCTGGGTGGCCATGAGGAGCTTCCTGATTTCATTTCCTTTCTGATTTTCAAGCAAGTCTCCCAGAGAGTTGCACATGTGTCCTGTTTGCTGGGGTTTTGGGTGTGAAACAAGTAAGGAAGGGGTTTCTGCTGAGGAGGAGATAAGCTCAGAAGACATGAGAATGAGAAAATGTAATTACCATTCTGCTGTTGCTCAGCATGACCTGTTTAACTTTCAGTCACTTCCTCAAAGGTGACTGCAGGTACGAACCATGAGTTTGGTTACTTTGCTGAAGCAACTGGGGCTATCAAAGCCTGGCATCTTTATAGGCTGCTGTTCTGTTTTATAGAGGGAAAATATAAATTTTCTAAAAATTTAATATGTGGGACAAAGTTGCTTAAGTAAATTTGCTGAGATAAGGCTGGAGTGTTTTAGTGATGAGTTTGGAAGGAGAACTAAAGAGGAAGGTGAGACACAGAAATCTGAGCAGGCAAACTGAGCCTTGTCTGAGCTGATGCTGCTCTCAGGAGTGCCAAGACTTTCTTTTAGCATATGGGAAGTTTTATAAGGACACAGACTGAGGCAAAAAGCCTCAATTCAAGGATCATCCATCTCTTGTAGTGCTAATAATTTCTTAGCTTTTATCTCTTGTGAATCCAAAAGCACTTACACAGGAATTGGTATAAATTTTCCCCATTAGGCTGTCGTCACCTAATAGCTGAACCAGAAATTGAACTGGAGTGCTGGTTGTCAGTCTGGGGGAGCAGTGGGCTCAGGGTCTGTGCCAGGCTCTGGCTGACAGAGCTGAGGGGGTGGCAGTGCTGTCACCTCTGCCTGCTCCTGGCATCTCAGGCCATTCCAGACTGGTGTTTACAGCACTGATCCTGCTGGTCTCATGGTTCACCACCCTGCCAGGGAACACAAGGAAAACAGCAGGTTCTGGAGCTTTTCAGCCAGTTTGGTGGTTGGTTTTGGTCTGGGCAAGAGAGTGAGGAAGGCAGGTTTTGTGCCTTGGGAAAGCATGGCAGCCTGAGAGGTGATTGTCTCAGTGGTGTTATTGTCTTCCAGGGGTGTTGAGTGGAAAAATCTAGGTTTTTGGGGTGTATTATTATTATTGTTGTTGTTACTATTATTATTATTTTTAGTCTCCTGAATCCATTGTTGTAAGACAAGTACCTGTTAGAGGTTCTACATGTGTTCAAGAAGTCTGTAAGGGAACCCTTGTATCTACTCATGTGTGTTTGAGGCATGGGCTGGCTGCTTTGGAAGCAATGGAATATGACAGTCAGAAGCCAGTTAAAAACGAGTGGTTTCAGTACAGGAGCTAATGTCCCAGTGACTCCAGGCTCATTAGCTGCCTGCTGTCCTGGATCAAATTACTGACCTGCAAGTAAATCATTTCTGAGCCCCCCCAGGCAGGTTCTGATGTTCTCAGAGGATTTGGGCAATGTGAAGTCCTCACAGTGATCATGAAGAAGGAGGTGCTCTGTCTTCACCCAGCAGCAGATAAAACCTTCCCTTGGTTTGTGCAATAACATAAATGTGTGTCATATCTGCTTTCCTTTTGTATCTCCTTATTCCAGTTGACAACAAGAGTCAGATGTGCCAGATATGCTTAATCTGGAAAAGAGTGTCAGCAGGATCAGTGTTTCTCTGCTTTCATATTTCCTGCCCTTTTAATATTCAGAGCTGCTGATCTGATTTCTCCTGGCCATACTTCTCTGTGTGTTTTTGGGTTTTTTTTTCCCGATTTCTGTTTCTCTGACTTTGGCTGTATAACTGTATAAACTTGGTTCTTCCAGGAGGTACAATAATAAATGAAGTCTGGTAGGTGGCATGAAGGTGGAAATAACGTTGCAGGGAACATCCTGTCTGTGACTGTAGGGCATTTGTGAAGGTCTGTGTTTATTTTAAAAGTGCCTTGGTTACTGCTAGCTTGCTTTTGCTTCTTCCACACTAAAAAACACACAAAGAATTTTCAAGCAGTAAACAGAAAGGTGGCACTTTAATGCTTTAAATAGAGATTGGAAGAGAAACCATTTTTCCACAATGAAAATATTTCATAATGACAGTAATGGTGATAATATTTTTTCATCAGAAATAACACTTGAGATCACAACACTTCAATGCTTTTGAGAGGAAAATCTTGTCATTTTAAACATTGCATTAAAATTTTCCTTCTACATTTAATGCAAGAGCCCCACTTGCCAGGTTGCTGGGTGGTAGAAGGCAAGGATAACACCCTCTCTGCTCCTGGAATTTATTCTCTTTGTGCTGTTTTGGGTAAACCTCACATGTGAGTGAATCCACTCCTCAAACAGGTGTCAACCACAGAGCTGCCTCAGCTGTGACTTTGCAGCAGCTCTGTGAAAGGGTGCAGGGACCTCTCCCAGGGCTGGGAAATGGGAATTGCAGCAGGGAGATGTTGGTTGCTGGCCTGACCAGAGTTTCAGCCTCACTGGTCTGTCTCCATGGTGATATCTGAGCTGTGCCTCGGCAGGCATTTGCTCTGGGTTGTTTTCTGGAAGGTCAAACTGAAGCTGATAGCCAAGGCATGAGCCTGGGGAGCTGGGGCTGCTGCCACTGGAAATGGGTCTGCCAGTTTGGGTCTGTGGTCAGGCAGCTCCAGGGAGGTCAAGGCCCAGCTCCTGCAGCAGAAGGGCACTGTGGAGAGCAGATCCTGGCACAGCAGATCCTGGTACAGCTCCTTGGGAGGAATTGCCACTTCCTGATGTCTCTGGACCGAAGAGGAGCCTCTGGTGCACAGACACAAGACACAGGCAGAGATGCCCTAAAAGAGCAGCCCCACAGAGAGGAGTAGGACCCTCAGTGGAGCTGCTTGGCTTGGGCAGGCTGAGCCAAAGCTCCCAGAGCACTGAGGGAGGCTCAGGAGAGTGCTGCAGGAGTTTCCTTTGGCAGTCAGACAACATCAGCTTTGACACAGCAGCTCCTGCAGACATCAGGAAAAGAGCAAAGACTTTAAGAGGAAAGAAGGATAAAGAGGAAATCACCCTGCCTGTCCTGTCCTCTGCAGCTCTGCTGTGCATGCAAGGGATTTGCAATCACAACCTCTGCAGTGCTGTTCCTTTCTCTTTGGGGGTGGATTTATGTCCCTGGGCTCAGAGACTCCTCACACATCCCATCCACAATTCAGCTTTCAGCACCAACACTGCAAGGCAGTGCCACGGAACCCTCAGCAGTGCCACCTCCATCACCCCTTCCACCAGTGCTTGCTGCTTCTCCTGGGCTTGGGAATGAGCCAGCAGGAAAAGGGAGAGTTTTATTTGTACCCCTCTGAACCCCTCCCCATACTAAAACTGGTACAAAGGAATTGGAATCATGATGAATTGAGACACTCACTTCTACTGAGGGCTGAGCTATTTGTTTCTGAATGGAGGGGAGAGGATGGGTTTTTGGGACAACTTTCTGTTCTACTGGTTTATAATGAAGCAGGACTCCATATTTACATAAGAACAAGGAACTGAGATGTTTTAACAGTGGTATTTTGCTTGAAAACGAATTTTTCATGTTAATTACACATCTGCAGAGCAACTCTTGTATATGGCACTTGGTGTTACAGATGGCACGGGCTGGCCCCTGAGAGTCCTGGTTTGAATCATTGCCCCTCTGTAATAGACTGAGAGCCAACCATGTGTGATATTCTTGACAAGGATAAACCCAGCTGGCTCATGGTAGCAGAAACCAACATTTATTTCAGTCAGTTATTGAGTGATAGTCCTTTCAGTGTTGCTCATGTTGCCAAGTTTGCTTTCCAAAACCCCTAAGGACACTGCTGAATATTGTTGGGAGCAGTGATTTTTTCACACTCCTGCTTTTTGCCACCATCTCCAACTCACCTTTACTTTCCAAGTGTAAAACTGTTTTCTTCATTGCTTAGCAAGAACATTTTGAGAGAATGGGAAAAAAAAAATTAAAAGTAGGGGAAAAAAGTAAAATAAAAAAGTAAAATTAATCTGGGAAGGTCTTCCTGACTGTTCTGGAGAAAGCTGCATTCCAGAGGTCGTGGGATGGGTATGTGAAAGGGAGAGTAGTTTGCTGCATGTGATATGCTGAGTTTGTTGTTTTTTAAAACAGCCAAAAGAAAGTACAGGAGCAAGAATGTAGAATTTCAGCTCATGAGAACTGGAAACTGAAATGGCTCCAGGATCTGGGTCAAGAGGAAAACTTGGTGAACTTCTGCATAGAACAGATACTTCCCTAGAGCTACACGGTGCTTTTCACAGAGTGCAAGAGAGCCCAGCGTGTGCAGGGGCTCTAAGGAGAGCAGAGTGAGGTGAGTCAGCTCTTGTGGTCATGGAAATGGGGAGGGGACAGTGAGGGGACAGCAGCACGGCCTGGCTGGGCCTGGAGGGCACTTCAGCCCCTGCTGGAGAGCTCGGGCACAGGGCTCACCTCACCCCAAAAATTCTACAGATTGACAAAAATGCTTTTTACAGTAACATGGAGAAACATCTATTTTAAAAAGCAATTTATTTATTGAAGCAACATACTTACGTACCTACATATTTATGTAGGTAACAGTAAAATACAGAAATGGATATGAAATATATGAAACTTGATTTACCTATGAACTTGTTAAATGTAGGCTTTGATTTTTGAGCATAAGAACATTTGTACATTAAAGTTAGCTTAGTTTGAGTTTGTTGTTCTTTCCTCTTCCATTAGTGCCTGGATTTTTGTTTTCCTTACTGACAGTCAGTGTCTCATTCATACCTTGTTGTTGGACCCTCATGATCGGTGAGCACATTTGGATTTCATTGTGCATGCAGAATTCCTGGTTATTGCATTTGAAACACATCCTGGATGGAGCCATCGGAAATGTAAACCAGGTGCTGAAAGCTGAATTGTGGATGGGATGTGTGAGGAGTCTCTGAGCCCAGGGACATAAATCCACCCCCAAAGAGAAAGGAACAGCACTGCAGAGGTTGTGATTGCAAATCCCTTGCATGCACAGCAGAGCTGCAGAGGACAGGACATGCAGGGTGATTTCCTCTTTATCCCTCTTTCCTCTTAAAGTCTTTGTTGGGAGCAGTGATTTTTTTCACACTCCTGCTTTTTGCCACCATCTCCAACTCACCTTTACTTTCCAAGTGTAAAACTGTTTTCTTCATTGCTTAGCAAGAACATTTTGAGAGAATGGGAAAAAAAAAATTAAAAGTAGGGGAAAAAAGTAAAATAAAAAAGTAAAATGAATCTGGGAAGGTCTTTCTGACTGTTCTGGAGAAAGCTGCATTCCAGAGGTCGTGGGATGGGTATGTGAAAGGGAGAGTAGTTTGCTGCATGTGACATGCTGAGTTTGTTGTTTTTTAAAACAGCCAAAAGAAAGTACATGAGCAAGAATGTAGAATTTCAGCTCATGAGAACTGGAAACTGAAATGGCTCCAGGATCTGGGTCAAGAGGAAAACTTGGTGAACTTCTGCATAGAACAGATACTTCCCTAGAGCTACACAGTGCTTTTCACAGAGTGCAAGAGAGCCCAGCGTGTGCAGGAGCTCTAAGGAGAGCAGAGTGAGGTGAGTCAGCTCTTGTGGTCATGGAAATGGGGAGGGGACAGTGAGGGGTCAGCAGCACGGCCTGGCTGGGCCTGGAGGGCACTTCAGCCCCTGCTGGAGAGCTCGGGCACAGGGCTCACCTCACCTCACCCCAAAAATTCTACAGATTGACAAAAATGCTTTTTACAGTAACATGGAGAAACATCTATTTTAAAAAACAATTTATTTATTGAAACAACATACTTACATACCTACATATTTATGTAGGTAACAGTAAAATACAGAAATGGATATGAAATATGTGAAACTTGATTTACCTATGAACTTGTTAAATGTAGGCTTTGATTTTTGAGCATAAGAACATTTGTACATTAAAGTTAGCTTAGTTTGAGTTTGTTGTTCTTTCCTCTTCCATTAGTGCCTGGGTTTTTGTTTTCCTTACTGACAGTCAGTGTCTCATTCATACCTTGTTGTTGGACCCTCATGATCGGTGAGCACATTTGGATTTCATTGTGCATGCAGAATTCCTGGTTATTGCATTTGAAACACATCCTGGATGGAGCCATCGGAAATGTAAACCAGGTGCTGAAAGCTGAATTGTGGATGGGATGTGTGAGGAGTCTCTGAGCCCAGGGACATAAATGCACCCCCAAAGAGAAAGGAACAGCACTGCAGAGGTTGTGATTGCAAATCCCTTGCATGCACAGCAGAGCTGCAGAGGACAGGACAGGCAGGGTGATTTCCTCTTTATCCCTCTTTCCTCTTAAAGTCTTTGCTCTTTTCCTGGTGTCTGCAGGAGCTGCTGTGTCAAAGCTGATGCTGTCTGACTGCCAAAGGAAACTCCTGCATGGTGTCAATGTTCCTTTTCCAGAGGGGAGCCCTGGGGCTGGGGGCAGCTGGGTGTGTGTGACCCCCAGCCTGTCCCTCTGTGCCCTGACAGCTGCTGTGGCTGCCTGGCAGAGCCTGTGCCACCTCCAGGGCCTGGGGAAGGGGCATGTCTGATGCCTGCACCCAGCTGCCTCCACTGGGCCGTGCTTCCCTAGGAAGGATTGATGTGGTGCACCCAAAATAATGGCATTCTGCTCACCGTGAAGTTGCTGGGATGGAGGAGATGGCCAAAGAGTAGCTAGGAAATGAACAGGAGCTTGGGGGACTTGATTAATAAGGAAAATCACCCCAAGGTGTGGAGGGTGACTGAGAGAGGAAAGGAATATAATCCATTATAAATATTTGAAGAACAATATTCAAGTCAGAAGGGGGTGAAACCAGAGAGGTATGCAATAAATGCAAGGGGTGTGAAATAAAGGCAAGGCAGGTGTCTGACAGCAAGATGTTTCAGGCTGGGTAGTCAATACCTCAGAGGAACTCCTGCCCAATGGCTTGTCTAAAAGCTGAACCAAAGAGACAAGGAATGACACATCCAGCAGGCAGTCCTTTGTGGAGGAGATGGAGTGGCTTAGATATTCCTGTCAGCACTCAGTGCTGATAACGTGGCTGGTGCTCTGATGTTTCACAGTTGAGGCATCAGAAATGGGCAGATGAAAGCTGAGCACTTTAGTGCATAGACCTGGTGGAAGGTAATAGCTGGAAACTATAAATCCGGAGATTTCTGGAAAAACTGTTTCTTGTCACAGACATCTTTTAGGAAAAATCTTTTCCTTAGGATTTTTCCTCCTGAGAAGCTGAGAGGCCTCAGGAACAAAATGCAAACAATCTGCTGCTGTGGAATGCAACAGGTGGATCCTTGATTGGCCCATGTTGGATGTTTATAATTAATGGCCAATCACAACCCAGCTGCTCTGGCAGAAAGTCCAAGACAGAGCCTTTGTTATCATTCTTTGCTATTCTATTCTTAGCAGCCTTCTGATGAAATCCTTTCTTCTATTCTTTTAGTATGTTTTAATATAATATATATCATAAAATAATAAATCAGCCTTCTGAAACACGGAGTCAGATCCTCATCTCTTCCCTCAACCTGAGACCCCTGTGAACACGGTCACAGTTTCTGACTTCACCTTGAATTAAAGAAATGTACTCTTGTGATGGACTTTTAATTGTGAATTAGGCAGCACTTGTGTGTTAGGCTGACCCAGTTCTTGCAGCTGTGGGAGGTGTGTGAGAGTCCCAAACCATGCTGGAGGAGGAACCCAGTTCCCAGGTCTGCACAGGATAACAGCACTTGTGTCTGTCAGCACGCCTCGTAAAACTCATCTTTTTAAAGCAACTCGAACATCCTCAGCATGCAGACGAGCAGGCTTGGAGGGACTGAAGCAGAGTTACCTGGCACTGTGTCGCTGCTCTGGAGGGTTCTCTGCTCCTGGCTGGGGAGCGAAGGCTCCTGCTGCCCTGCAGGGCCACAGCTCTGCTCTTCCTCCTTAATTACCTCTCAGTTAATCCCATGTTAACAGGCAACCTACAATGAACTGGAGACTCAGGTCTCTGTGATAGGTTTCTATATTACAACGTTTCTCTGTTGTCTGAAATCCTCTGCAGGAGCACATCCCAGTAGATCTATATAAGTGTCTGCTATATTTAGTATAAATTCAATATTGTCAGCAAGAAAGATCACTTACAGCACTCCCATTGTATTTTAGTTTTAGTGAAGCCATTACTGGAGCCATGTCTTTTATTTATATTAACATGTTGTTAACTGTAAGCTCATAAAGATGTAAAGTGCATGAAATCAATTAGGTACAGATTTAAGGAGTGGACATAAAGGAAATTTTCTGATTTACCTTCCCATTTGTTGAATATAGACCTTGCATTACTTTGAACATGAAAGGAATCAATTGACTCTATTTAATTCCCTTAATTAATTTCTGTTATCGTTTTCCTTGCCTCTTTACTTCCATTTAAAACTACCTGGATCCCAGTTAGAAAATTCCCTGAAGTCATAACAATTTGAAATTAGAAGGTTTATTTAAAAATATCATTTGGGCTCTAAGAGCTTATTAGTTAACAACTGTGTTCCAAGGTAATCTTCAACTTCACATATGGTTTAAATTTTTTAAAAGTATGTTTGCTTTTATAAAGTTTTCTTTGTTTTTTTATTAATTTCTAACTGAAGAAGTATGGAACGCCTCTTTCTCAGCAGAGAGAATTTTCTAAACATGCCCAAGCCCATGGTGTGTTATTTTAGCAAGGGAAAAGCCTATCAACTAACTTTTTGCAGTATTTTGTCCAAAATACTGAGACCTCTGTGTATAAATGCTAATCAAATTAGATTTGGTAGGGACACAGATTTTTCAGTGCTGTCTACTTGTGAACCAGATTTCCATAATGTGTTTTTGATGTCAAAAGCTGCAGCTGAACTGCAGAACCTCAGGATTGCAAATAGCAGCAACCACCAAACTTTTGGGAAACTTCTTGGGTGGCCTTTGCTCGGTCAGGTTGGGGTTTGTGCTGGCCATGGATGTGGCCGTGTTCACAGGGGTCCCAGGATGAGGGAACAGACGAGGATCTGACTCCATGTTTCAGAAGGCTGATTTATTATTTTATGATATACATTATATTAAAATATACTAAAAGAACAGAAGAAAGGATTTCATCAGAAGGCTGGCTAAGAATAGAAAAGGAATGCAATGATAACAAAGGCTTGTGACTTGGACTCTCTGTCTGAGCCAGCTGGGCTGTGATTGGCCATTAATTAGAAACAACCACATGAGACCAATCCCAGATGCACCTGTTGCATCCCACAGCAGCAGATAACCATTGTTTGCATTTTGTTCCTGAGGCCTCTCAGCTTCTCAGGAGGAAAAATCCTAAGGAAAGGATTTTCCATAGAAGATGTCTGTGACACCTCAGGGCTCTGTGGCCTTGGCATGGAGCAAGGGTCAGGCCAGTGGGACTTGGAGCTGTCAGGAGCCTTTTAGTAAAATCCTGGAAAAGTTGGATCTCTGATACATTGGGTACTCTGCCTGAATCTCAGAGTATCTGTGCAATGTCTGAATCTGGGATGTGAGCACTTGGTTCCACAGGCTGCTCTGGAAGTGTGGGATTTATTAAATGCTTCAGTGATGAGTTGGGGGACTGGAAACTGGGAATCCTGAACAGTCCAGCATTGAACCTCCAGGACAGCTGACACTCCTACACCACATAAGGGCCGAGTTTTACAGTTAAAACCTCAAATGCTCATGAATAATGTATGTGGTCAAACCAGTTAATCACAGAAAGGGAATGGGCTGTGTGCTACCCTTTAATGTTCCCTGTTGGGAAACAGGAGGGGAAGAGGCCACTTCTGTTCATTCTTTGAGAGGAACAAGCAGCAGCAGCTGGAGTTGGCTGGGGCAGAGGCTTGTGCTCTGAGATCACTCTGGAAAGCAGAATTAGTGATGGATCAAAGTTGTAAAGTTGTCAGCTGACCTATGCTTGTGTCACCAAGCATTTGGAAGGGAAGTGCTTTCAAATGTGTCTCTAAATGCTCATCATCTAATGAGAAAGAATAAAGAGTAATTCTTTAGGGAAAGAATTGGCTGAATGGAAAACAGCAGCTATGCCCCAGCCCTCGACTCCCAGAACTTGGCCAGAAAAAGGAGGGTTTGTAAAAACCGCTGGGGGATGTGTGTTGGTGGGCTTAGGTGGCATGTGCCATGCCTGGGATAACCAGGTTTTGGGTCTCCTGGGGCTCTGTTCTGGGTGAACTCTTCCGATGCTACCATGGTGACAGATTTAAGTGGGGGTTTGTGCGTGGTTTGGGGTTTTTTGTATTTTTGGATTTTGAAATGAAGTGGATTAGTGGGGCTTCCTTCTGGGAACAATTTTCTAGGTAGGTCTTCTTTAGGCTGTAATTACTCTTGGGGCCAGCTGAAAGTGAGGACCCCTACAGCTGGGGATGTTGTCTCCCATTACAGCTGGAGGCGGGGAAGTCTTTAGGGATTAAGAGAAAATCCCACCAGGCCCTTGCTGCATCTTACAAAACCAGGCCTAAAGTGACTTTCTCAGTTTATGACTGGAAGTCCCTTGGCACAGCAGAGTTGTCATGGATACTCCAACTCCAGGACACTAAAGCCCATCATTCATTACATTTATGAAACCTCCAACACTTTTCAATCTGCTCTCAGTACCATTGCAAACCTACATCAAAGCAGATGGTGCAGAGCAGCAGGAATGACCTCTTTACCTCCTCGGGCTTGGAGAGGGCTCTGCTGCTCAAAAAGCTCCAACAGTGCCAATAAAGTCATCACCTGAGCACCACGGGGGTAGCCTTTAATGTAAATAAAAGTACAATTTGTCGTGGTTTCGCTAGAGAGCTCTCACAGCTATGGATGTGGGGCTGCCTTTTGCAGCCCAGAGCCCTCTGTGCTCCCGAAATCGAGGTGAGCTATTTTGGAGGCATGACATCAGTCAGTGAGCACAGACCTGCTGACCCACAGCTGCTTGGCAGATTTTGGAAGTTGGGCCAAGTGCTGGGATAAAAGGTGGACTCGATTATTTCTTTCTTTGCAATGATGTGGGGAGAAATGTTCTTCGCGTTCAAGTTGCAAACTGGAGATCATAAGGAAAAGTTGAAAATAAGAGGCATTATGAACCTGCCTTGGCTTTGGAGTGGTCTGGGTTTCAGTCTGTCAGACCTGCCCTTATTTCCCTGTTTAATTGGCAATTAGTGCAATAGATCTCTGTGTACCCCTGTAGAATTAATTTCAGCTGGGTGCTGACAGATCACAAGGAGGAGGCAGGTGAGGAGAGGTTGAGTCTTGAAAGGCAGCTTCTTCCATGTTTCCTTAATTATTCCTTCGAGGAGCTGCCAGCAACAACAATGCCTTTGTTATTGCTTTATTGAACAGATGTAGGGAAACAAATACTTTTTTTTTTTAGAAAACTTAGCTTTTGGGCCTGGTTCTAATAAATTATTTCAATTGACGTAAATGAGTAAGCTGTCAAGTACACCAGCATTCACATGATTCCCCCTTTCAGTGCTAAAAATAATGAATTGTAACTTTTGTGGAGCATGGCAGCGATGCTTTGTTGGGAGCTGGGGGCTGGTGGTGCCAAAGGCTGCAGCAGTGGGTGACAAATCTGTGCCTGAGGGCGCTGTGCCCTGCCCGGGCACTGTGTGAGGGCACAGAGAAACCCAGCCCTGGACGGCTCCTGAGGCATCTCCAGATGCCAGGAACTCTTTGATGAGCACAAAGAGCGCTCATCTGGCTTTCTCTGGAGCCAGAGAAGACTTTGAGCAGCTGCTAAGGCAGGTCCCAGCCCATGGGCTCAGCCCCTGTCCTGGGACAGACAGGCAGGGTTGTCCTGCAGGAGAGCTGAGCCCTTGTCGGGGTCTCCGGCTTGTCAGAGTGACCCTGAGAAATGTTCAAAAGTCTCTTTTCCCAGCCCAGTGCTCAAAGAAGGAGTCAGGGCTCTTCATTTCTCGGTCTCAAGGTTATTTATTGTAGTTTATCTATAAAATTCTTTCTCCTGTCCAGCCAAGGTCTGCTCAGCAGGACAGTCCAGGAACTCTGCCTGCCCCCAGGGCGGTGTTATGTTTTTATACTAAAAACTACCTGTACAATATTTACAATTACTTCCCAATGCCTATCACCTGTGTTAGACAGTGAACTTCTACTCTAAACCAATCTGTGAGTGCCAACATCACAGCAGAAGATGGAGGCCAAGAAGAAGAAGGAGAAAGGATGGACACACCCAGATCCCTCAATATTGTCCCCTGAATCCCCATTCTAAAAAGCCCTAAAATCTACTTTTCCACCCCATGCTAAATTCACTAACATTCTACTTTATATGTCATGGCTTGCAGATCTTCATCTAAGGCTGGTAATTTGCTCCACGGGTCATAATCAAACCCGCAGGGGCACTTTGGGCTCCGTGCCAGGGTCTCTGAGCCCCTGGCAGGGGTCTTGGCTGCTCAGGACAGCCAGAGGGATGTCCTGGGTTCCAACAAGCCCTGGGCTGGCCAGGGAGGGTTATCCTGCAGGAGAGCTGAGCCCTGAGCTGGGCAGGGCCATCCTGCCTTGGAGGGGAGGGAAGCACAAGGAGGGAATCTCTGCCTGTTCTTGGGGACAGCACGAAGCACATCAGTGCCCCAGCGTGGCCCCGAGCCAGCCCTGTGGGCACAGGAGGCTGCACCCTTCTGTCCCTCCATCCTCAGTGCTGCCCAGGGACAGCCAGGGACCCCTGGGACAGCCAGGGCCAGCCAGGGAGCCCAGGGACACTCAGGGACAGCCAGGGCCAGCCAGGGAGCCCAGGGACACTCAGGGAACCCAGGGACACTCAGGGAACCCAGGGAACCCAGGGACAGCCAGGGAACCCAGGGACACTCAGGGACAGCCAGGGAACCCAGGGACACTCAGGGAACCCAGGGAACCCAGGGACAGCCAGGGAGCCCAGGGACACTCAGGGAACCCAGGGAGACTCAGGGAACCCAGGGCCAGCCAGGGAGCCCAGGGACACTCAGGGAACCCAGGGACACTCAGGGAACCCAGGGCCATCCAGGGAGCCCAGGGACACTCAGGGACACTCAGGGAACCCAGGGACACTCAGGGCCAGCCAGGGAGCCCAGGGACACTCAGGGAACCCAGGGCCAGCCAGGGAGCCCAGGGATACTCAGGGAACCCAGGGCCAGCCAGGGAGCCCAGGGACACTCAGGGAACCCAGGGACAGCCAGGGAGCCCAGGGACAGCCAGGGAACCCAGGGACACTCAGGGACACTCAGGGAGCCCAGGGACACTCAGGGAACCCAGGGACACTCAGGGACACTCAGGGAACCCAGGGCCAGCCAGGGAGCCCAGGGCCACCGTGTGCTGCAGAAACCACTGAGAACAATCACAGCCTCCTCCAGGGCTGTGCAGGGAGGTCCAATGCAGGGTCTATTAGAAATACACATTTTTTTGTGCCCTCACTGCACGGGGCCTTTGCTCTGTCCGTGCCGTGCAGGTGTGCAGCAGCACTCCCTTAGTTCTGGCTTTGTCCCATTTTCCAGCTGTTCACAGGGTTTTATTCTGCACTTTGCTTCACCTCTTATGCAGAACATTTTTCGGATCTATTTCTTTCAAGTGAAGCCACAATACAATATTGGAGAGAATTAAATAGGAGGAAACCTTGCCTTTCAAAAAAACCAGAGGTGTTTTTTCCTTGGTGGTTTTAAACTGTAAGTGCAGGAATAAACACAGGAAGTTAGCTTTTCTTTGGATCAATGACTGAATTGAAATTGGATGAATCATTGATTTTTTTTTTTTTTTTTTGCAGCAGAGATGTATTAAATTGCATCAAGGAATGCCATAGCTTGAAAGTAAAGGGGTTTGTGTGTGTGCTTATGGAAAATGGTCTCTGTTAATCAGGATGAGAGTAGTAAACACTGAAAGCCATGAATCCTACCAGGAGAGATGACTTGGTGAAAAGAGAGGAGTAATTTGTAGGCCCTGCTGTAAACCTGCTTTGGTGTCTGGTGGCACCACTGGGGCCAGGAGAGGCAGGGAGGGCAGTGTGGCTCTCTCAGGGGTCAGGCTCCCAAGGATTTGGTGCAGATGTTGGCAGTGTTGGGAATGAACCAGGGCAGAGATGCAACACAGCAAGAGGAACCTTTCAACAGCAGTAAATTTATGAAATACTTGTGTGGTTTGAGATGTTGAGGGGCTGCAGCTTCATTTATGTGTTTATTTATTTATTTACTCAAACATCCAGGAGAAACAGTAAAGCCATCCTTGTGAGGGGGATGGGAAAGTGATTATGGTAAATCCACACTTCAGTGGCTCTCCAGTCATTAACTGCAGCCTCAGGTACACTAACCTTGCAAGGAGAATAAATCAAAAATGCTTAAAAGGTTTAGCTACAACCCCCACCCAGCAACACCCACCTTCACATAGTTCAACATCAAAAAGGAAAGAGGCCTTGATAATAATGAAGTTTGGGAACTCAAGAAATTACAGAGGTCACCTCAGATCCCATGGCCCCTGAGCAAAACCATTTCAAGGCATTTTACTTTTCTGACCTTCTTTGTACATATTTGAAAGCCAGAGCTTTTTACCCAAAGTGCTCTAAAGAAGATTAAACAGCTTTTTAACATCTGCTGTGTTCAGTGTGTAGGAAGAGCTCTCGGTTGCTAGCAAGATAGATGGGGTTTTATGTGATTTGGAAAAGGTGTTTAAACATACTTTGATTTATGTTTTTGCATTCTGTTACACTCTGAGAAGGGGTAAAGAACTACCTTGCTTTAATTTGGTGATTTTCATTCGGGAGAAAGAAATGCTTTAAAAACAAAGCACACCCAGATCTAGAGGTCAGTTCTGTTGCAGGCATAAAATGCAGCAGCTGTTTAACAGCAAGTGGTGACTGTGTGTAATGAGGTGGTGCAGAAATGCAGAGTACAGAGGGAACCTGGGAGAAGATGGGGGATAAAAATGCAGACTGGCTTGAAAGAGAACTGATATTTAACAGTTGTGGGACAAATGAGAGATTTGGCAAACGTGGTGTAAGGAATCTGCCTTTCTTATTTTAGGTGATGAAATATCTCTGTGATTTTATAGGATCATATCTTGCCTGCTGTGGTTAATCAGAGAGGACAGAGCTACTCTGAGGATGTCAGGGCTTGGAATGTCCATACCTGTCTCTGTGTTGGGGCTGACTGGGGTCACTGAACTGGGAAAGGTGTTTGAGCTGGGAAGATGTGAGGGTTTGAACTGGACCAGGTGCGAGAGAGGCCCCAGAGCTCTGGAGGGCCAGGCTGCCCTGGGGGCTGAGGAAAGGCTCCTGGAGGAGCTGGGCTCTGTGTTGTAGTTCAGACAGAGACAATACAGAGCAACACACTCCATTTCCAGAAGGCTTCAAACTGGTTTTATTCTAGCATGCATGCTTTTTATACATTCTTACCAAACTCATCAGTTTACACTTTACTCATTGGTCACGAGAGACAAACAGAGTGCTCATTGGAACAGGCAGCTGCAGGTTTCTCTTCCTTCTCCTTCTTTCTTTCTTGGTTTCTTTGTCAATGGCCTTGGTAGGAAATTTTTCAGGGGCAAACATGGATCCTCTTATCAATCTTGTCTCACAGAAGTCGCTGTAAAACCTCTTCCAGGTCTGCACCTCAGGGGCAGACACTCATCTCAGTGACACCCCTGCACGAGGGCATCCTCGAGTCACAGATATCCTGTCCTGGGTGCTGGCTGCTTCCCAAGAGCTCTCAGTAGAGGCTCCTCTTGGAAAACAGCTCAGTGAAACACAGCTGCACCTCACACCTGGGGGAATTGGGAATACTCGGAGTCTGTGAGCGTTAGCAGGATGTTCCTGGAGACAATACCACACACAGGGCAGGTAAAAAGGACTGGGAAGAGTCCAGAGCTGCAATTCTCAACCTCATATTTTCATTTTTCTATGCTGTTCTCATTTTTCCTTAATTTTTTTTCTTTATTTATGTGGTTTCATATTTGGTTCTTTATATTTTTAGTTCTTTACTCAGTAGAAAGCACCTGGGTACTCATGACATTTGGAGACCTCCTGGAAGCTCCCTGCAGCTGCCAGGTGATTCTTACCCGGGATGTCTCCCCTACAACAGAGCTCCCAGCACAGCACTGACCTTTTGGGGTGGCTTTGGCTCAGATCCAGGGGAGGAGTGGGGCCAGCAGCATTTTGCAGCCTTAGGCGTTTGTTTTCTCTCTAGGAACTCTCATTCCAAGCACACATCTGAATTCAGGCTGGTTGCAGGGTGTAACTGGGGCTGTGAATTCTATCCCCACCTGTCAGAGCTGGGGCAGTTCTCTGCTGTCCATGGGCAGTTTTCTTTCTCTCTCCCACAGCCAACCCTCCCTCCAGGAGATCTCTGCTGTCCATGGCCACTGAGTGTCCCTGCAGGGCTGATCCCATTCCAGCATCCCATGGGGAGATGCCCCGCCCAGGGGAGGAGCCAAGCATTCCTGCCTGGATCCAATCTGAGCCTGGCCCAGCACAGCAGCCTTTGCCCCCTGCATTGCCAGAGGAGCAGCTTTCTGCTGCCCTGCATTGCCAGAGGGAGCCCAGGCCCATCTGCAGCAGCCCTGGAGCTGCAGAGGAAAACTCCCCCCTTGTGCAGGAGCCCTGCTGCAGCAGAGCCACAGCTGGCACTGCAGGAGGGCTGGGCCCCCATGGCATGGGGCTGTGCCACCCCCTGACACACAGGGGGCAGGGACTGCTCTCACTCTGGCTGTGGTTTGTTTTGTATTACTGCATTTTTAATTTTCCTAATAAAGAACTGTTATTCCTCTTCCCATATCTTTGTCTGAGAGCCCCTTAATTTCAAAATTATAATAATTCAGAGGGAGGGGGTTTACATTCTCCATTTCAGGGGAGGCTCCTGCCTTCCTTAGCAGACACCTGGCTTTCAAACCAAGACATTTGCTGAGCCTGTGAACTCCCCAGGGATCATCTCTTAGGACAGAGCAGCAGCAGATGTGGGATGGGAATGGTGTTTGCATTCTGCTGCTGCTGCCAGTGATGCAGTGCTCTGCACTCAGCCATGCCTTGATGTTCCCATAAATTCCCTCTTGGGGTTTGCACCCCATGAATCCAGGCTTTCTGCTTGGAACAGCCTCACAGTCAGATCTGGAGAAGCTCCTTTGGAGAAGTAACTGTGGATTTTTGAACTTTAGATGAAAAGCCAGGTGCTGAATCTCTTATTTATCAGAATTTCCCTTGATGTTAATAAGAGATGGAGCTGAGCAGGATGCAGAGATTCAGCCTCAGGTTTCTGGAATTCACATTTGCTGTTGCCTGATCTGCATTGGCTTGCATGAGTTAATTACCCTGTACAGAGCATCAATTTTTCTTCATTTTATATTTAGATTCTTTGCTCAGAGCTCCTCTGCTGGGATGAAGGAATTTCACATTGTCAGTTGATTCCAGTGATGAGTCCAAAAGTGAAGTTGAGCAGAGCTTGTTTGATGTCTGGGCCCTGATAAAAGCATCTGTAACTTCCAGCTGTGGCTCTCTGAGCTTCTGGTGAGGAGCAGAAGGCTCTGTCCAGATGCCTTTGTATCCCACAGAGTCTGGGATGGGTTTAATGGGTGGAATTTTGAGTGCAGGCCTGAGCCTGGAACATTCTGGGGTGAATTTCAGTAGCTGAACGAGGCTTCCAAGAAAGATGGAGAGGGACTTTTACAAGGGTGTGTGGTGCCAGGACACGGGGAATGGCTCCCAGTGCCAGAGGGCAGGGATGGATGGGATGTTGGGAATGAGGAATTGTTCCCTGGGAGGGTGGGCAGGCCCTGGCACAGGGTGCCCAGAGCAGCTGGGGCTGCCCCTGGATCCCTGGCAGTGCCCAAGGCCAGGCTGGACAGGGCTGGGAGCAGCCTGGGACAGTGGGAGGTGTCCCAAGGGTGGCACTGGGTGGGCTTTGAGGTCCCTCCCAAGCCAAACCATTCTGGGATTCTGGGATTATTGCTGTGGGAGCCAGCAGGGCTGATGGTGCTTCCCTCACCTCTGTCTAATGAATTTGGTGTGTCAGGGTTTGATGAGCTTTGTCCCAGGGACAGAAGCTTTTATAGCTCAGCAGATTTGCTGAGGTCTCCACTGCTCTCTCAATAAAGAGATTAGTTGAGGAAATAAGTTTTGCTCCCTTGGGAACTGTGGTGCATTGCCACTTTGTAAACACACAGATGCCATCACAAGAAAAAAAATCCAAATATTGTATCAAGCTGTGATGTCTGAAACATTGTTTTATATTCTAAAAGACTCCTGCTGTAATATTGAAGAGTCAGATATCACAAAAGGGAATGGGCAGGATTTAATTTTTTACAAGGCTACAGCTAAAGAGAGTGATAAAATTCTAATGGTGCTGCTCTTTTAGGGTATTTGCAAGGAAAACCAAACATAGTCCTGAAGCAAACTTCCTGCTGTATTTTCAGGAGTAGGCAAGTCACAGCATAACAATTTTCACGAGAGGGGAAATAGGAAATAACCAACCCTCTGTAGCCTCAACCTAAGTGCACATCATCTCCTTGTGCTGCAGCTCTCAGCTCAAGTGTCCCAGGTGATTTCAGTTCTCACGTTGAGTTGGAGGAGAGTGAAGCTGCCAGATATTTGATTGTAGCTTTGTACTTGTCACAGGAGATTTTGGGCTCAGGGCAATTCCACCCTTTTGTTTTAACTTGGGGCAGGACAAAGGTGCAGCGGCGCTGGGAGTGCCATGAACAGACTCCGGTTCTTTCATGCCTGGAGAGTTTTTTCCCCCTGCACTCTGCAGCTGTCCCCAGAGCTCGGTGGGAGGTTGGGCTGTGGGTGCAGGAGATGTCACCTGTGTCCCCATGGGCTGGGGGACCTTTTCGCTGCTCCTCTGCTCGCCCGTCACACAGAACTGGCTCAGTGCTTGTGGCGCTGCTCTGTCAGCTTCCCTGGTTCAGCTCGTTTATCTCCGAACTTACCAGGAAAAGACAATTTGCATCAATTAGCAAGAATTGTTGCACAACGCCGGTGCTGAGAGGGGCAGAGCTGCGGCTGTGAGCAGCACTGGTGTGAGCTGCACTGGCTGCAGAGCAGGGGTCGGGTGTCCCAGCCTCTGCCCTGCCCGTGGGGCTGTCCCTGCGCCAGCCAGGGCCACCAGCTCCCTGTGCCACCAGCTCCCTGTGCCACCAGCTCCCTGTGCCACCCTGCTTTGAGCTTCTCTGCCCCCTCTTCCCCCTGTGCAGAGCCAGCCTTGCAGGATCCCTGTCCTGGCGGCTGCCAGGTTGCTCCAGGCACCCGGTGTGCCCCAGTGCCACCGGCTCTGCCAGTGCCACCGCGTCCTGTCCCCAGTGCCACCCACTGCCAGTGCTACTGCACCCTGTCCCCAGTGCCACCCACTGCCAGTGCCACTGTGCCCTGTCCCCAGTGCCACCAACGCTGCCAGTGCCACTGCACCCTGTCCCCAGTGCCACTGTGCCCTGTCCCCAGTGCCACTAACTCTGCCAGTGCCACCGCGCCCTGTCCCCAGTGCCACCCACTGCCAGTGCCACCACACCCTGTCCCCAGTGCCACCAACTCTGCCAGTGCCACTGCGCCCTGTCCCCAGTGCCACCTGCTCTGCCAGTGCCACTGCGCCCTGTCCCCAGTGCCACCAACTCTGCCAGTGCCACTGCGCCCTGTCCCCAGTGCCACCCACTGCCAGTGCTACTGTGCCCTGTCCCCAGTGCCACCCACTGCCAGTGCCACTGCGCCCTGTCCCCAGTGCCACCAACTCTGCCAGTGCCACTGCGCCCTGTCCCCAGTGCCACCCACTGCCAGTGCCACCGTGCCCTGTCCCCAGTGCCACCCACTGCCAGTGCTACTGCGCCCTGTCCCCAGTGCCACCCACTGCCAGTGCCACCGTGCCCTGTCCCCAGTGCCACCAGCTCTGCCCGTGCCACCGTGCCCTGTCCCCAGTGCCACCCACTGCCAGTGCCACCGTGCCCTGTCCCCAGTGCCACCAACTCTGCCAGTGCCACTGCGCCCTGTCCCCAGTGCCACCGGCTCTGCCAGTGCCACTGTGCCCTGTCCCCAGTGCCACTAACTCTGCCAGTGCCACTGTGCCCTGTCCCCAGTGCCACCCACTGCCAGTGCTACTGCACCCTGTCCTCAGTGCCACCAACTCTGCCAGTGCCACTGCGCCCTGTCCCCAGTGCCACCAACTCTGCCAGTGCCACTGCACCCTATCCCCACTGCCACCAGCTCTGCCAGTGCCACTGCGCCCTGTCCCCAGTGCCACCCACTGCCAGTGCCACCGTGCCCTGTCCCCAGTGGTGCTGTTTGTCCCCAGGGCCAGCCCTCCTGCCCAGCTGCCCCTCCGTGGCACAGAAAGCCCCCATACCCCCGGTCTGTGCCCTGCAGGGGCCCTGCTGCTCCTCTGCTCCTCCCCACAAGCAGGGACAAGCCCAGAGTGCCCTCCCAGCCACAATTCCAGATTCTCTCCCAGGATGCTCATCAGCAAATGCAGCTTGGGGAGAGGAGAAGCAGCTTTCTCTGACTCACATTTTCAGAAGCTGTAAATAGTACAATAAACTTAAACTTCCCCAGAAAGCACTTTGTGCCATCTGAGCATTTTTCACCCTAATTTGTCATCTCTGTAAAGTATCCTTTTTCCCTTACAGATTTATTGGTTTTCTTTGCCCAGTGATCCCTGAAGCCTGTCAGTATCACTTTTACAACTGTATATATAATAAGGGACTTGTCAATTAAACAAACAGAAGAAAATCACCCAGAAAATGCTGTGGAGTTTGGTTATTTAAGTAACTGCCTTGTCCCTGTGGAGCATCTTCAGCTGAGACAAACAAAATCCCCCAGGTTTGATTCCTGAAGGAGCTGACAAGAAAGATGGAGAGACACAATTCACAAGGGTCTGGAGTGACAGGACAAGGGGGAATGGCTTCAAACTGGGGGCTAATGGGCTTAGATGGGATATTGGGAATGAGGAATTGTTCCCTGTGAGGGTGGGCAGGCCCTGGCACAGGGTGCCCAGAGCAGCTGGGGCTGCCCCTGCATCCCTGGCAGTGCCCCAGGCCAGGCTGGACATTGGGAGCAGCCTGGGACAGTGGGAGGTGTCCCTGGGGTGGCACTGGGTGGGATTTAAGGTCCCTCCCAACCCAGCCCATTCTGGGATGCTGTGAAAGGGCAGCGCAGGCTGAGTCCACCCTGGGACCTGCTGACAGATCTGGGCTCAGCCATTCCTTTCCAAATCCATCTGGTGAGCACAGATGAGAAAAGGGAGGGCTTCTGGTAGTTATTCTTTGAGCCTTGTGGAAACCACATTTACAGGGTCAAGAGATAATAGAGAAAATAGTGAAAATATAATGGAGCAGGGTCTGGAAAAATCCAGCTGGAAAACTGTCATGACCTCCACCAGAGTCCACCAGAGCTGTACAAGGAGGCTGTGGTGGGGAAAAGCCACTCATCCAGATTTAATGCTTTCTGTTTTGTCCAGGTTATTCCTTAGATCTGGATGTTGATCCTTTAATTTGTGGTGTCCAGAGAACACCTTGGCACTGGCAAGGCTGGATGATGGTGTGAACATCAGGGTGTGTTTGGCAGGAGAGCTCAGAGCAGGGCCAGCTCCTGGGCAGGAAGGTCCCTGTCCCTTGTGAGCCTGCTGCATCCTCAGGAACACAAACTGCAGCCCCAGAGCACGAGCTGGGGCTGCAATGGGGATCCCTGAGCCTGTGGGGCAGGGCTGGCAGGGGCTGAGCCTGCTGCTGCTGTAGAGCACCTTAGTTACAGCTGATCCACCAGGGAATGCTGGCTTGGCACACAGACAGGACCAGGCTTTGCTATTCTGCTCAGACACATGCTAACAGCTACTTGGAGATCTGTTCCAGGGATATAAATAGGCTTTAGCAGGTAAAGCACTAGCTTGGAGTTGTAAATAAAGATGTCAAATGATAGTCCATAACCAAACTGCAGATCCTGGGTGGAGGGTGATGGCTTTTGCTGTGTTCATGGGTATCTTATATCTAATGCACCATAAAAGTGCTGGGTTTTACAGCTGTGGTTGTACTGAAGTGAGGGATGGTACATGCCCAGCCTCCAGCACTCCCTCTGAACATTCCCTGTGCCCAGCAACTGCAGAGCCCAGTAAGGTTTTCACTGAGGGTCCATATGGGAAGCATATGGGAAAATATCTCTTTGATCTGTCATTTATTAATGGCACCTTATGAAATATTTTGTTTGTTTGTCTTTCAGGGCTGTTCTTGCCTTCCCATGAAAGTCAACTCCTCCCCTGGGTAAGCTGATGCTGTTGTTTAGTTCTGGGGAAGTGAAAAAAAGATCCCTCTGCTGTGGTGGGGTGACCCTGGGCCCACCAGGCCCCTCTGCCACTGCCCTGCTCAGCTGGGCAGGGCACACAGGACACAGGGAAAGGCTCTGCCTGGGGTGAGGGCAGCGAGGGATCCCTCACCAGCTGCTGCCATGGGCAAACACACTCACCTGGGGGAAATCAGTTCCATTTATCAAACACATCACATCAGGGGAGGAAACTGAGAAATGAACCCAAATCTCAAAACACCTTCTCCAAAACCCTCCTTTCTTCCCAGGCTCATCTTCACTCTTGATCTGTTCTTCCTCCTCCCCAGAGGCTCAGGAGGATGGGAAAGGGGCTGTGGTCAGCCCATCCCACATTGTCCCTGCTGCTCCTTCCTCCAGAGGCCTTGGACTCCTCACCCTCTGCCCCTGCCCCAGCCTGGGGTCCCTGCCAGGGGAGAGTTCTGCAGGAGCTGCCCCAGTGTGGGTTCCTTTATCCATGGGCTCAGTCCCTCAGGAGCTGCCCCAGTGTGGATCCCATTTCCCATGGGCTCAGTCCCTCAGGAGCTGCCCCAGTGTGGATCCCATTTCCCATGGGCTCAGTCCCTCAGGAGCTGCCCCAGGGATCCCATTTCCCATGGGCTCAGTCCCTCAGGAGCTGCCCCAGTGTGGATCCCATTTCCCATGGGCTCAGTCCCTCAGTCCCTGCCCCAGTCAGGTCCCTCCCATGGGGTCACGGGTCCTTGCAGCAAACCTGTTCCAGGTGGGCTCCTCTCTCCATGGATCCCCAGGCCCTGCCAGGACCCTGCTCCAGCAGGGGCTCCCATGGGCTCAGAGCCTCTTCAGCCGCCCCTGCTCTGCCCTGGGCCCCTCCTGGCCCTGCAGGGGGATCTCTGCTCCCTGTGCCCTCAGATGCCTCTCCAGGGGCTGCACCCTGGCATTCTAGAGGAACCTCAGCTCCAGCACCTGGAGCAGCTCCAGCCCCTTCTCCAGCCCTGCCCTTGGTCTCTGCAGAGTTCATTCTCTCAGACATTCTCACTCCTCCCTTCTCCAGCTGCAGTGGGGCAGTTTTGGGGCTTTTTCCCCCCTTTCTCACCTCAGTTACCCCAGAGGTGCTACCTCAGTCCTGCTGGGTCTGTCCTGGAGGCAGCTGGAATTGGCTCCATCAGACACCTGCAGCCTCTCCATCCCCCAGTCAAACCCAAAACACAAGTGAGGGTTAAACTCCAGCCTGGGGAATCAGCAGCAGCAGCAGCAGAGATCCCTCAGAAGGCTCTTGCTTCTCTGAAAGTGCCCTTGATGATGCAGATTGAAGGGAGATCAGTATGGAAAACATGACCTAGATGTTCTTTCTAAGCAGAATACTTATATATACACACATAAATATATATATGATATAATCATCTTGCAAGCCCTGGCAGCTCTCTAAAGGAGCAGCAAAAGCTCTTTTTCTTCAGAAATACCACATCAACAGCCTCAGCACAGTCCCCAGTGATTAAAGCTACACCTACAAGAGAAGCTGGAAGCTCTTCCAGTAAACCTTCCTCCTGCTAATGCTGCTCAAAGACCCTTCATTATCCCACCCAAGGCAGAGCTGAAAAACAGATCCTTTCCAGCATCCCTGCATCAAAAAGGAGAGATTCAGGCACTGGCAGCAGAATCAAATATACAGAAATATTTTACCCTTTCTGCAGTGATTTGCAGATGCCCCTGAGACCCCCATTCCATGTACAGAGACTCTGTGCTTCCCATGAGTGGCCATTTGATTGCTCACTCAGAATTTTTCCAGAAAGCTGTTTTGCATTAGGAGTATGTTTTAATATGAAATCTAGTAGCTGGATAATTGATAAATTATGGCCATTAATAGCTTAGATATAATTAGTTATTATGAGGTAGAGAATTGTCATTTTTATAAGGAGTACTATCAGGTTATTATTGTAGGGTTTGAATAACAATTTATTAAACATTAACATAATTAAAATTAACCCTTTTTGGGTCATTGCTTGTATCTGTCAAAATTTATTTTGTTCCCTGGTAGACTTGTAGTCCAAATTAATGTTGAGACCTTGCAGTTGTTGATCATAAATGGTCTCCTAAGCCAAGATGGAACTGAATAAACAGCAAGGCAGCTCACAGGTTTGTACTGGTCACTGCTGAGAGCCAGCTCAGGGAGTAGTGAAAGTAAAAATATGGGGCTTAAATGGGTTTGAGCCAGAGGTAGGTATTGCCCTGGCCATTTGCACAAGGATGGGCAACAGGCTCTAATGTGCCTCCAGGTTCCCAGTGCACTACTGAGATTCTCCACTCTAAAGAAATAAAATGTAAGACATTGATGAATGTGAGAATTAAATCCAGTAAATGATCTTTTATTCACTGAATTGCTCCATCTGAGTAACTTGCCCCAACCCTAGTCCAAAGCTTTATTCCAAAACTCAAGTTTTGAGATCCCAGTTTGCCCAGCATTTCCTGGTGGGGCACATTTTCTCTAAATGAGCAGCATCACTGACTTCCCCAGGGCTGTCCAGGGCACTGCCCAGGCTGCCCAGGGAATGGGCACGGCCCCGAGGCTGCCAGAGCTCCAGGAGCTCCAGGGATGCCCCAGGGTGGGATTGTTGGGGTGTCTGTGCAGGGCCAGGGCTGGCCTGGGTGATCCTTGGGTGTCCCTTTTCTCTCAGAATATTGTGATTTCAACTGGTAGCTGTAACTGGGGAGCTTCAGGCCCGAAGTCCTTAATTTCCATTATCTCAAAAGGTGCTCCAGGCAGACTGCAGAATAGTTCCTGTGTGGCCCCTGAGTGACTGCCAGTCCTGGGCAGTGAGAGCTCTGTGCTGGGTGAGTCCTGAGCCCATTGAGCCTTGATTCCTCCTCCATCCACACTGAACCACCACAGGCAGCTTAGTGGCTAAACCGAGCTCAGGACTTTTCTCTTTGGTTTTTTCATTTCATGTATATGCATATATATAATTTCAAAGTGACCTACTCAGTCTTTACTTTATGCAGTTTAGGTACAGGAAGAAAAGAATCCATCTGTGGAATTTCCCTGTCCAAAATGCCAAATGCTCAGTTGGAAAGGAGACTTCTTCCCCCAGTGAGGTGAGTGTGAGTGCTGAGAGCTGTGCCATGTTCACCTCACTCTCCTGGGGCCTTTTCCTGCCTTCACCCACCCTTCCCCTCTCCAGCTGCTGCAGCAGAGGATGCAGTGTCAGAGGTGGAGATGGCCAGAATTATGAATTGTGCCAAAGAATCCTTGGCGCTGTCCTGTGTCTGAGCAGGTAGAACAGTCACCCTCTGTGAGCTGTGCTGCTGGAGCTGCTGGGATTTGCCCTGGGGTTTTGTGAACAGCATCTCCAAACCCTGTGACTGTTCAGAGGGGTTTCTGAAAATGGGGGAACATTTCCCAGGGAGAGAAAAGCAGTTTGGAAAGCTGCTGGTGGGATGTGTTCAGCCTCTCACATCTGGGGGTTTTGTGCCTTTTTATTTCCCATCACCTCTGTGGGTCATAACCTTTTTTTCCTTTTTTTTTTTTTTTCCCAGAACTGTCTCCTCTATACCTCACGAACTTCCTGTAGGAAATTTTTAGATTGCTGGTGGCAGCCCCATGGAATGAGTCAGCTCTGTGCTGCTTTCAGTCTGGTGAATGAAAGGATCCTGGAGGCATAATTTCCTTATTACTGCAGCCTGGGTTTGACAAAATTGTAGAATTCACTGCTTTCTCATAGATACGTCTGTGTAATTGACAGAAAGAAAACACCAAAGCTTCGTGTGAATCAGAATTCCAGATTCATTAAGGATGGAGAAAAATCTCCAGGATCAGCAAGTCCAACCTGTGACTGACGCAGCCCAGAGCTCTGAGTGCCACCTCCAGCCCTTCCTTGGGCACCTCCATGGATGGGCACTCCAAACCTCCCTGGGCAGCCCCTGGCAGCGCTGAGCCCCCTTTCCATGGGGAAATTCCTGCTGCTGTCCCCCCTGAGGCTGCCCTGGCCCAGCCTGAGGCCGTTCCCTCTGCTCCTGTCCCTGTTCCCTGGGAGCACAGCCCGACCCCCCCGGCTGTCCCCTCCTGTCAGGAGCTGTGCAGAGCCACAAGGGCCCCCTGAGCCTCCTTTGCTCCAGGCTGAGCCCCTTCCCAGCTTTGCTCCTGGGGCTCCAGGCCCTTCCCAGCTCCCTCAGCCCCTCCTGGGGCTCCAGGCCCTTCCCAGCTCCCTCAGCCCCTCCTGGGGCTCCAGGCCCTTCCCAGCTCCCTCAGCCGCTCCTGGGGCTCCAGGCCCTTCCCAGCTCCCTCACCGCTCCCTGGGCTCCAGGCCCTTCCCAGCCCCTCCTCCCTCTCCAGGCCCTCCTGGCTGGGGGCTCCAGGCCCCCAGCTTCCCAGTCCTGGGGCTCCAGCCCCTTCCCAGTCCCATTCCCTTCTCTCAGGCCTGAATGTGTGCTGATCAGAGGCACCACTGTGCTGATAATTTATTGTGTGCCTCAGCTTTTGCCAAAGCAGGAATGCTCTGGTTAATTATTCTGATACCTCCCTTCCTTGAGAGGCTCTGAGATGAGTGTATCTTTTAAAGAAAAAAAATTAAGTCTTGTATCCTGTAGGTTATTTCCCAGAGAAATACCAAAAATACCTTTCTGCTGAGAATTAGTCTTTCTGCATAAAATGCAAATCCACTTGTCCAGGCCCCAAATAAACACACACTGGAATGGCCTCACTGTTGGTGCACAGTCCTGGCTGCACTGCTGGGGTTCTTCAACCATTTCCAGCTCCAGCACTCAGCCACAAAACTCCTGAAAGTCCTCACCTTAGTGCTGCTCATGTTTTCCCTTTCTTTGAGGCTTTGAAGAGCTTAAAGATCACCTCTCTCAAAGTACTTGACAAAAGTATCTCTGCTCTGTGAGAAGGTAACTCCTGCACTCTTCATCTGAAGCCTTTTTCTATCTGCCTGATCTTGTCATGTCTTTTTATTTTCCCCAGAAAATTCACCTTCATCCTCTTTTTTGTTTCATGACCAGCATCCCACTCATTTGTGGCCTTCTCAGCCCTGGGGGCAGCTCTGGGTGCTGTGTCCAGCTCTGGATCCTCAGCACAGCAGGGACAGGAGCTCCTGGAGCGGGGCCAGCTCAGGCTGTGAGGATGAGGAGGGCCTGGAGCATCTCTGTGCCCAGGAAAGGCTGAGGGAGCTGGGGCTGCTCAGGCTGGAGAGGAGCCCCAGCTGAGAGGGGCCCTCAGGCCTGGGTGTCCCTGTGTGCAGGGAGGGGCAGAGCAGGGCCCAGGCTCTGCTCCAGGCCCAGCAGCGGCACCAGAGCCACGGGCAGGGCCTGAGCCCAGCCCTGCCCCTGCCCAGGAGGCACAACTGCTGCCCTGGGCAGTGCCCAGCCCTGAGCAGGCTGCCCAGGGAGGGGCTGGAGTCTCCCTCAGCGGGGATCCTGCAGAGCCCTGTGCACACAGTGTGTGCCCTGTGCTCTGGGATGGCCCTGCCTGAGCACGGAGGTGCCACCAGGGACCCTCTGGGCCCAGTCCAGCCTGGCCAGCCTGGGGTTCTGTGAATCACTGACAAGACCAAAGACAAGACCAGGTATTACAAAGACCAGGATAAGAAACAAGGTATGAAACACATTCAGGCTTTGGCTTTCCATGTGGCAATCTCAAACTCTATTTCCCCACTGCATTCCCCAAATATTTCCTCCCTGTCCCACCACCCTTGGTCACCCTGGCCATCCCTGTCTCAAAGCCCTTCAGAACTGACCAGGACATTTAGGATTAATGGCTGAGCTTTAGTGTTTCCATCCACCAAATGGATATTGCTCATCTGAACCTTATGGTCAGAGCTGATGGCTCTAAAGCTCCTTAAAGGTATGATGCTGTAAAAATTGTAAAGGCTATTGATAGTTTATTATTTTTTATCTGTAATATTTACAGCCTTTCACTTCCTTCTTGCATAACATAGCAAATGTTGTTCTGCTTCCTGAAAACGTGTGGTAAATCAACTGATCCGCTGTTGTTTTCAAGTATTCTTACTTAGTTAGTTTTCATGCACATGTTTTGGAATCTATGTAAAATATGCCTTAAATAGCTGAATAAAATAAATGCCAGGGCTCTTAGAGCTTTTTCCCACCTGCTTTCAATGCAGAGCTGCCAAACGATTTCAGTGGTTTATAGCCTGTTGCCCAAAATCAAATTCTGTGTTACTTTTGGTTTAAGGGCTAATAGCTTTTTGAAATATATTAGTATTTTCTGGTGACAGATCCAAGATTAGCTTTTATCCATTGTTCCAAGAGGTATTCCATAATCCTGTGGCACAGTCAACTTTATGAGGAATTTTACAACCTTTCATGAGCGCTTTGTGTTTTAAAATGCTAAAAAAGCAGTTAAGGAGAGAGGAAAACAAAGCACTGCAGTGTGTCCCTCTGATGTTCCATTGGCCTTTGAAGTGCTGGGGAGTGAGGAGGGATGACTGCAGGAATGACTGCAGGAGGAATCACTTTGCCCAGACAGACTGAGGAGCCAGCCAGCCAAAGTTTCTGAGTGCTGCAGAGCTGCTTTACTGGAGGAGTATTTGCCTTGAGACAATGAACAGCCAGAGTGGGGGAGCCCAAGTCACTGCCAGACCTTGAGCACGTCCTTGGGAGCAGCAGCACTGAGGAATGGCATCCAGTGGAGTGATGTCAGTCAGTCCTGATTTCTTCATGTGATGAGATCCAAACCAGAGTGGGCAGCTGATTGAGGAGGGGGATTGTGCCCCTGTGCCCAGGTGAGACCCCCCCTGCAGAGCTGCCCCAGCCCTGGGCCCAGCACAGGCAGGAGCTGGAGCTGCTGGAGGAGCCCAGAGGAGGCTCCAGGATGGGCAGAGGGATGGAGCAGCTCTGCTGGGAGGAAAGGCTGGCACAGCTGGGAATGCTCACCTGGACAGGAGAAGCTTTGGGGTCACCTCAGTGTGGCCTTGCAGGGCCTGAAGGGGCCTGCAGGAGACCTGGAGAGAGACTTTGGACAAGGGATGGAGGGACAGGACACAGGGAATGGCTCCCACTGCCAGAGGGCAGGGATGGATGGGATATTGGGAATGAGGAATTGTTCTCTGTGAGGGTGGGCAGGCCCTGGCACAGGGTGCCCAGAGCAGCTGGGGCTGCCCCTGGATCCCTGGCAGTGCCCCAGGCCAGGCTGGACAGGGCTGGGAGCAGCCTGGGACAGTGGGAGGTGTCCCTGCCATGGCAGTGGTGGCACTGGGTGGGCTTTAAAGTTCCTTCCAACACAAACCATCCTGGGATTCTCTTCTGTGTTCTGGGATTTGAGGCAGTGCAAAAGCAGGACTTTGGGAGTGCTTCCATTGCTCCCAGGTGGTTTCTGCAGGGCAAGGCAAAGGCAGAGCAGTGCTGGGGGGGGCAGGCTCAGGACACCCCTGCTTTGTGCACCATTGCAAACTGTGGGTACACCTGGGATGAATCTCTCCATAACACTTTATTCCTCTTTTGCATGGGGAAAAAAGGGAAACACCCAAGTGCTGTGATGAGATAGACCAAAGGAGGGAGAATTGGATGGACTCAGCACAGCTTTTTCTCTTGAAAAGCTACTCTATGAGACCTTCAGCCTCAGATGCAAATGTATATCCTTCCAGGAGAAGTATTTCTGAGGCAGAGTCTAGCACATCATTTTCTCTCCCTGCCTCCTTAAAGATGTCATATCCTTCCCCCACAACAAATGCTATTGTTGGAAAGAAAATGGAAAATCTTTCTGGCCATTCTTCTGAAATGAAAGCAGCAATCTTCAAAGCTAAGAACAATCCCTTCAGGGTAGCTGAGTAACTGCTCAGGCTATACAAAACCAGCCAATTTGTACTTGTGAGGTACCAAGGCTCAGCTGTTCGATGGGGCTGGAGATGTTTGTACCTGGCAGTGGCTGGAGTCATCTGTCACTGGGACATGGTGGGCTGGGCCTGGTCACTGAATGGTGCTTGAAGCCTGATTTTGTACTGGGGGAGAAATCACAGCCTGTTCAAGGCACCAGTTTTCATCTGATGGAGGGAGTCACAGGTTTGACTGAGCCTTGGGATCTGCTTTCCTTTGCAGCTCCACCATCCAGTGCCTGGTGTGGGAGTGGAGCAGGCTCAGCCTCCCCTGGTTTGTCCTCCCAGCCAAAACTCTGCTTTGTTTTGTCCCTCATCTCCTACTGCAGTTCCACCTAAACATTAAACAAAGGGGGAGACAGGGTTCTCTGTGAGTAACTCCCCAGCTGAGAATATTTGCAGTAAAAAGGAAACTCCTGCCTCAAAACAGTTTCTTCTGGGGGCTTCCCCAGTGGGATTGGCAGTTCTGTGGAGCCCACCTCCCAAACCAACCTCTCACCTGTGGCTGGTACTGTTTCTGTACCAGGGCTGAGCTGAGGAGTTCAGGCTGTTCAGCCACTCTGGAATTGCAGCCTTCAGTTGAGTGTCTGCATATTTGACCCATGAGAAGGTGGACAAGATGATCAGAGGGGTGGAAGGTTGAAGCTCCTCTCTGAGAAAGGCTGAGAGAGCTGACAGGGAAGGTGGGCAGAGAGGATTCACAGGGCCCTGGCACAGGGTGCCCAGAGTAGCTGTGGCTGCCCCTGGATCCCTGGCAGTGCCCAAGGCAGGAGGGACATTGGGGCTTGGAGCATCCTGGGACAGTGGGAGGTGTCCCTGCCATGGCAGGGGTGGAACAAGAAGGGCTTTAAGGTCCTTTCCAAGCCAAGCCATGCTATGGCTCTGTGACTTCCCTAAAAACTCAGCTCTGGGCATTTTGCCTGGAGATACCCAATGAATCAAGAGCAAATCTGAGATAAAATCCAATTTGGTTTTGTTTTTCCCACTGTACCTTTCATTGAATTCCACAAGGATACACAGAACCTGTGAGGTTTTACTGAGACAGACACTTGGTGTGTTTTGGGAACTGGGAAGAGAGTTCATATACAGATTCCCAAAATAAAACAAAAGGCTGCCTGAGAGGGAAGTTCAGTTGTTTAAATCAGAGTGTAAACACATATATGTCTGTTCCTTGACCTACTTGATTTTCTAAACATTAAGAACTGCTTTGAATTATTGTTTTTGCTGGGATGCATACCTCTTGAAATTTTTATGAGAAGCATCTTCTAAATTCTCTAGCAAGAATTTATTGATGTCAATCAATGATGTTTAATCAGTGTGATGCGGTTCACACTGGCATTTGTCAAGCAGTTGTTGCCATCTGTGGTTCCTCTTTATTGGGAAGTTTAAATTTTTTGGGTTAAAGCAGTGTATTATTTGCAGATGGCCAGCACACCATTCAGAACCACAGCAGGATAACCACTGCCCTGGCGTGGCTGGGACACAGTTTAACTCACAGTGCAAGAAACACCCCAGTACTACAAAAGAAGAATTACATGAAAAGACATAAGCAGGCAAGGATTTGTGCACAGTGGCTTGTAAAAGTCACAGGTTATTTTTAAAATTTGCTTTAATACAACACTGTCTGTATTTTTGAGATTGACACAGGGAGGGGTCTCATGGGTAAGGAATAAAAGACGGGGTCAGTTTTCCATCAGCATCTATGGCTGCACCATGGCCAAGCCTTGGATTTGTACCTTCAGTGTGTGGAAGCCCTGGAGGGGTTTCTCCTAAGTTACACCCCATTGGCTCCTTCCCCTGTTCCTGTGCATGAACACAGGTGCTCCTGAGGCTCTCTGCCCCTTTTTCCCTGATTGGGCCTCACCTTGATACTGCCTGGAGACTGAGGTCAGCCACGTGGTCCCTGGGGGAGGCAGGAGTACCTTGGTGGGGAGTGCCTGTCGGGGAAGAGAACATCTCACGGTGTGGCCGAATTAAACATCAATGGATATTATGCAAAAGCCTTTTTTGCTTCTTTACCCTGGACTTTACTAGCAGCAATTCAAACTGCAACACAGTGTCTGTGACTTTGGACTCCCATCCTGCCCAGCATGGTCCTGTTGGGGGGAGCAGGAGCATGGGCAGAGACATGGAGGGTTTAGGAAAGGCTTTGAGCTGAGTACTTGGTCTAAGTCATCCCTCTTGAGCAGGAGCTGTAGAATCCAGAAAGTCAGAGCCAGGCTCAAGCAGCAGCCAAGAGGGGCTCCATTTCTGGGGTCTCCTCTGAGGTGGGAAAGGCCAGATTGCTACAGGAAGCAAGAGCAGGATTTGGGGAAAAAGCTCAGCCCTGAGAGGGCTCCTCCATCCAGGCAAACGGACTTCTGGGCTTTGTCTGGATACTGAGTTCTGGGCTTTGTCTTGGCTGCAGTGTCAGCCCTGCACTTGTGACAATCATGGAAGGGCAGTCAGGATGTTAATAGGAACAGGGATGTGCAGTTTGACTTTGGGATCTTTCAGCATTTCCCTGCTCCCCCCAGGCATGGCCATACTGCAGTGCTGCAGCAGGGGCAGCAGCAGAGTGTGGCAGCCTGGGTCTGGTGACAAATGACCTCTTGTCCTGAAGGCTCCTAAAGGCTTCAGTCCTGGCTGGGTCCTTTGTGTCATCTCTTGGTTTCCTTGGGAATTTAAACCTCAGGGAATGGCTCCCCACTGACAGGGATGGATGGGATATTGGGAATGAGGAATTGTTCCCTGGGAGGGTGGGCAGGCCCTGGCACAGGGTGCCCAGAGCAGCTGGGGCTGCCCCTGGATCCCTGGCAGTGCCCAAGGCCAGGCTGGACAGGGCTGGGAGCAGCCTGGGACAGTGGGAGGTGTCCCTGCCATGGCAGGGGTGGCACTGGATGGCCTTTGAGGTCCTTCCAACCCAAACCATTCTGTGATTCTGTGCTTTTTTCAAAGGTCTTCAGGTATCTTTTTGTTTGCTGATATAACAAACCAGCAAATGGTATTCCCTGGCTCAAGGACTATTGGTTGATGATTAGGTGCTGAAATAACTTAGGCCATGTAAGTACCTTCTGTAATAAAAAAGAAATAAGTGAGAATTTATTTTCTAATGACCCAAGGAGCCAATATTTAAAATGGATTTTCTGATTTTTTTATGATTTATCAAAATTTCAATGAATTTGCTCCTCTTGCTCTTCTCCCTTTCCCCTGTTTTTCAAGAGATAAGCTGAAGTTTTTCGAACCAGCTCTAATAATAAAATTATTTAAGAATTAGGTTCTGGTCATCAAGATGAATATTGAAGTTCAAAGCAGCAAAACTGAAGAGTAGTTGACTTTAAGCTATGATTTTGCTTTTTGTAAGTTCCTTAATTTCTGAAGTCAGTCAAGAGCTGAAGCCATTCTAGAGGCTTTATAAATGCTGATCCTGAAAGATATTTATTGATAACCATAGCACAGATCTTTTTAATATCCTTGAGGGAACCATGCAGCAATCTCATATGCTAAAAGCACAATAAGTTTCTTGGTTTTTTCCAGCATTTCCCAGATGTATCAGTGATGAGCTGTCCATGCTCACAGGCTGAACTTAAAAATTCATGAAATATGAATGGAGTTATTGTAATGTGCAACTAAATATGTTCCCAACTTTGAAGATAACACTGAGGAAAGTTACTTTTGTGCATTAGCTGTTCCCATAGTGGAGAAAAAAGTTAAGGCTGGGGATAAGGGGTTCACTCCTAGAAGTTAAATATGTGCCTGAAGTATGTCAGAAATGGCTCAGAGAGAGCAGAGTGAGCCATCAACTTCAGAATATTGGCTTCTGAAAATCATTAAAAATCTTTCTATACAAGTTTTACTCCTTTCACCAGCCCAGGCCCCATAGTGATGTTGGTGACCCTTGCAGGGAGCAGATTCCACATGAAGAAAACTCCAGTGGGAAAACCAGAGAATTCATGGGCAACACAGAGGCTTGAATTCATCTACCTGATGAACATGTGGCTTTCTCAGAGGTGATTTTGATGGCAAAGCAACAAAATTGAGGCTGAATAATCGGGAATTCTTGAGAGTCTGACAGAAAAAAGGGAAGATGAAACTCCCAACACCACCTGAAAGCAAAGAAATAACGCAGTTGTACTCACAACACTCCAGACAGAACTCTCAGACTTTGAGGAAACAAAATTTGCTTTAAATTGAACCTTTTCTGCAGGTTTTTGTTTGGCTGTTTGGTTTTTTTTTGTTTTTGGTGTTGTTTTGTTTTTTTTTTCCAGATCACCATTTTCATACAGGGATTTGGCTGTGGAAAGGCTCATTTAAGCAATTCAAAGAAATTTAGCTAATAGACCCAAACCTTTCCCCACTCCCCGCCTTTGAGCTGGTGGTACAAGGCTGGAAATGTAGTGGATGCACCCTGGGATCATCGGAGTGAGCACCCAGCTGGTGCTGGGGGAAGGCACCTTTGCCCTGCAGAGCCCCCAGCACTGGCAGAAGCTCCAGTGAGTAACAGAAACTATTTTTTCCTGCCTGTTTTACATCTCCCAGATTGTGAAGACAGTCTGCCCCAGATCTGTCATGGTATCATGCTACCATCACACTCTCCTGAAGCAATTGGGGGGGTGATAGCTTCTGCAGATCAAGTTATTTTTGTATTTTTAATTCTTCTTCTAACTGGCAGCTCATGTTGGCTGTATTTTAAGGAGCAAAGATTTCAGCTAAAGCATTACTGTCATTAACCAATCCATTGAATATTCATGATTTAGTGGATTTTTTTCCCCCCACAGAAGGAGAGAAGTAATTATTTTGGCTAGCACTTGAAAAGTGTGTGTGTGTGTGTGCTGTTCATAGAACTCCACTGGAATGGGCAAAAATAGAATTTTTCTATTAGACATGCAAACTGATCTCCTCTGCCCGATACTGATACATATCCTTTAGTTCTTCTTCTCTATTTAGTAACAATGTTTTAAGCTATTTTTTTCTTTAGGAATGAAATGAAAGTTAAAAAAAAAAAAAGATAAAAAATTGAAGGAAAAAACCTTCAAACTCTCCAGTGGAGGCTGATAGTTGATACAAGGTTGATATTTGGTTGAAGCCTGATTTGGAGAGTGGAGTCTTGACAGACCTTTTCAAGCAACAATTTTGTATTTGCTGTTCAAGTTTAGTTCAGTGTTCTGGGGGTGCAAAGCTCAAAGGAAATATGGGTGGGGAAGCTGCTCTCAGGCCTTGGAATGCCACAAAGCATAACTTTTCCTGGTCTCCTACAGCCATGTCCTGAGGGTGTCCATCTTCAGGGCAGGGTGACAGGAAAGAGCCCCAGGTCGTGCCAGGGGAAGTTAAATTAGATATTAGGAAAATTTCATCACTGAGAGGGCAGTCAGGGCCTGGCACAGGCTGCCCACAGCAGGGTGGAGTCACCACCCCTGGAGGTGTTCCAAAAACATGTGGGTGAGGCACCTGGGGACAGGGGTTAGTGCTGAACAGGGTGCTGGGGCTGGGCTGGTGAAGGAAGACTTTGGAGGTCTTTCCCAACCTTGGTGATTCTGTGATTCTCTGATTCAGTGGACTCTTTGATGTTTGTTGCTGTTATCTGAAGCATTCTGCTGTCCCTTGTCACTGCAGGGGAGGTACAGAGGGTGTTTGTGGATAATTCTGCAGCTCTGGTGACACAGGTGGCACTTGGCTCCTTGGGACTCCCAGAGAGCTGAGCCCCGTTCAGAACATGCTGAGGGTGGTTCTTAGGACACACTGAAGGGAATGTGATGCTTGGTGTGAGCACTCTGGGGTTTGCTTGGTCTCCTCAGGCCAGAAGTGACTGGAGTACAACTGAACAAAACTGAAATAACTTCCCCCAAGTGAAAGAACATGTGGAACATGGAATGCTGCAAAGCAGTGCACAAAGGGGCATCAGCTTTTCCTCAGGCTGGTTCCCTTTGGAGGTCTGCAAAGGGAAGCACTGCCCAGCTGCCCCTGAGGTCAGCAGCAGGGCCAGGAGGAGCTGCAGCTGGGCTGGGGACAGTCCCGGGTGATGGGATCATTGTCAGCCAGCACAGCTTCAGCGTCTGCTGCTTGCCTCTCCCCAGAATAAAAGAACAGCAGCAGCAACAGAAAGCTGGGGAGCTTTTACAAGTTGATCTTCCCAGACAGGGCAGGGGGGCTCTTGCCACATGTGTATTCTGACTTTTTAGCTCTCACGTTATTTCCCACACAGTTGTTTTCCTTTTATTTTCTGGACATCTTTATTTTCTCCTGCCGTGCTGTCCTCCCCAGGACCACACACTCAGGGGTGCCAGGTGCCCTGTAGCCATCTGTCACCCTAAGGGGACTTGTGGCTTTCTCCCTCCCTCCTGTTTTTTGGGGACTTAATTCTCATCCTTTCTTGGGGGAAGTGGTGGCAAAAATGCTCGACTTCTCCTTCAGCAAAGAGCTGCTTCAAATTCTTGCATTCTCTTTTTTAAGATCCTAAGATTATTTTTTTCCCACTGGGATCATCTGTAACAGCCATGTGCCAAAAGCCTTTAAATCCAGCTTTTTCCAAACTGGTTTATAATTAAAATAGATCTTGCTGCTTCTGTGTAATACACCAGCCTGACTTCAGTGGGAGCAGTGGTAATGAGGACAACGGGAATGGTTCTTTATCCCAGACTGCTTCAGAATAAGCAGCAGGTATTTTTCTGTTTGCACAAATATTTCTGCTCCTGACAGTTAAAGCCATGTGGTTTCCCTTTTTGGTAAACTACTCTGCCAAGTTGGGGTGGTGTTTGTTTATTTGTTTAATAAAAAGTGTTTTTATTTATAGAGAAGAAAAATCTCAGTTGTCAGCTTTGGAAACAAACCTTCTGTTTATTGTGTGCCAAAACACCCCTATAGAACCCCCAAACCAGCTTCCCCTCAGTGCCTGCCAAAAGCTGGTTTTCAGCAATTTGTGAGGTATTTCTAGCTCTATGTCACACAAATCGTTCACATTTTCACCCTCTTATAATGAACCTGAGTGTGGCTGATGGACTGACCGCAGTATTTTAGGGTCTGGCTATGAGTTATGTGCCTGTCTCTGCTCCAGGTTTGTAGCAGGATCCCGGGTCGGAGCATACAAGCCATAAAAGATTTCATGTGCAGCTAGGACTGAATTAAAACTCCAAATCCTGCAAGGCAATTTTAGGTTTGTTTCCATGGCATTGATTTTTTGTTGGTGCTTTTTTTTCTTTTTTAATTATGGCTTGAAGAGGAGAGGGCTTATTCTTACCTTTTGAAAAGTTGCCTTGTAGGATGCAATGGCTCAAGGCTGTTTGAATTTCTAATGCCTGTTGGTGCCATCTTTCTGAAAAGCAGGGTTAACTGTGGCACATGGATGAAGCTCGGAAAACAGGGTTACTGGGGTTGTTCAGTAGTGGAGGTGCTCTATGAGAAGATTCAGCATTCTGGCATTAAAACGTTGGATGTGAACTGTAGTTTATGATGTTTATCACTTTACCTCATGTCAGGGTTTGAGGTGCAGGTGATCCTTGCTAACGACAGCCGTGACAGCTCTGAAATCATTCCCTCGCTCCGGCGCGGAGGAGCCTGGGGAAGCAGGATGCTTCCTTTGTCCTTCCGTGCCGGGCAGGGAAAGCAGCGTTGAGAGGGAGACGACAAAGCTTCCATCTGGGAAAGAGTGGAACAGAGTCCAGGAGAGGGCCACGCACCGCCCCGGGGGCTCAAACTTCCTGTGACACCGAGCGGCCCGAGCGCACTACCGCGACCGGCCCCATCTCCGCCCGCTCCAGCCCCGCGCTCCCCATCCCCTACAGGGCCGGGACCCATTGCTCCTCATCCCCACACAGCACCGGCACCGAGCGCTCCTCATCCCGCACAGGGCCGGCACCCATTGCTCCTCATCCTCGTACAGGGCCGGCACCCAGCACTCCCCATCCCCGCACAGGGCCGGCACCCATTGCTCCTCATCCTCGTACAGGGCCGGCACCCAGCGCTCCCCATCCCCTCACAGCTCCAGCACTCAGCGCTACCCATCCCCTCACGGCCCCGGCACCGAGCGCTCCCCATCCCCTCAAGGCCCCGGCACCGAGCGCTCTTCATCCGCTCACGGCCCCGGCACCCAGCGCTCCCCATCCCCTCACAGCTCCAGCACCCAGCGCTCCCCATCCCCTCACAGCTCCAGCACTCAGCGCTCCCCATCCCCTCACGGCCCCAGCACTCAGCGCTCCCCATCCCCTCACGGCCGCGGCACCGAGCGCTCCCCGTCCCCTCAGGGCTCCAGCATCCGGTGCTCCCCATCCCCGCACGGCCCTGGCGCTCCGCACCCTGCATCCCCCTCACGGCCCGGGCACCCAGCGCTCCCTATCCCTCACGGCCCCGGCAACATTGCTCCTCATCCCCGCACAGCACCGGCACCGAGCGCTCCTCATCCCCTCACGACACCGGCAGCCCGCACCCCGCATCCCCCTCACGGCCCGTGCACTCCGGCACTCCGCGCTCCCCATCCCCGCCCGGCCCCGCTGCCCACTCGGCCCCTCCGCAGCCCCCGCGCCGCGCTCGGGCCGCCATGCCGGGCTGTGGCGGGGCCGGGCCGCTCTCCGCAGGCGCGGGCGCTGCGCGGGGGCTCTGCCGCAGCCGCCGGCCCTGCGCGGGGCGGGGGCTCCGCCGCGGCCGCCGTGCCGCCCCTCCCGGGCGCCGTGAGGGGCGGGCGCCCCGCGCCCCGCCCGCCCCCGGCCCCGCCCGCCCGCGCAGGGGGCGCCGGCTCGACCCGCGCCGCGCAGCAGCGGCCCCGCCCCCCCGCGGGCCGGCGGAGGCGGGAGGCGGGCGGGGGCCGGGCGTTGATGCCGGCGCTGATGCCGGCGCTGCCGCAGGGCTCCTCGGCCCCGCGGCCGCTCCGCAGCCCCGGCGCGGCCGCCCTGCGCGGGGCATGAAGTTGCGGCGGCGGCGGCGGCAGCGCGGCGGGCGGAGCGGGGCGGGCGGCCCCGGCCGCGCCTCCTCTGCGGGGTCATAGTCCCGAGCGGGCTCGCCGCGCCTGGGCGAGCGGTGCCGCTGCTCGCCAGCCCTCCCGCTCCGCTCGCCGCCTCGGCCGTGCGGCCAGCCCAGCCCAGGTGGCCGGGGCGCGCTCCCCGCGATGTGCGCGCAGCGGCGGGCGGCCGCCGGCCCGCTCCCATAGCCCTGCCGGCAGCGCGGCGGCTGGCGGGCCCCCTCGGGAAGTTTGATGGCTTCTTTGAGGAGAGTCAAAGTCCTGCTGGTGTTAAACCTCATCGCCGTGGCTGGCTTCGTCCTCTTCCTGGCCAAGTGCAGACCCATCACGACCAAGAGCGGCGACTCCTACCATGACATCCATCCCAGGGCAGAAGTGGCCAACTTGACAGCCCACGGCATCAGCTCCATCCAGGATGCAGTGCTGAAGAGGCTCTCGCTCCTAGAAGACATCGTCTACAGGCAGCTGAATGGTAGGAACAGTTCTCCTGCTCTTTAACGCCTTTGGGGTAGGGTCGGTGACGGTGAATGGAGGCTCGGAGCAGGTGCCCGCCTTGCCTGAAGTTTGCATGACGGACCCCTGCTCTCCTCTCTGTTGTTGTGCAAACGGAGTCTCAACAGACTGAATCGATTTAGCATCTGATTTCTAAGTTTTGTGTGTGCCTGAAGCTCGGGGTACCTTGCACAGGATGGAAGGAAATGGCAATAACAGAATGCTGCCTTTCAGATTTATAGCGGCGGTCAGTAAATGACAGCGGCACGATTTCTGCATCAAACGAGCCGGGTGTGCGGCGGGTGAGCACGGGTTGGAGCAGCGCAGGGTGTATTGATCCAGGGAATGGCTTTTACTCCCGCAGAGCTGGGCTCGGAAAAGGAGTTTTCAAATGGCTCAAGTGTGTTGCATCATTTGAGTGCAGAAGGTCGGAAAGCAAAAGACACTTTCTCTAGGAAGTTAAGCAAACTATCCAGTATTTCCTATGGCTCAGCACTGACAACTGCTAATTAAAATCTCAAGTAATGCCTCTCTTTATAGCACAGAAAAGGGATTTCTATTAAAATCTCACCAGGTTCAGTAGTTCAGAGACATAGAAAGGGAGTTTTCAAGATGCTGTGCAGGATAGAAAAACACATTGTAAAGATGTAAGAAATCTAGGTGAGGTATCTAATTAAAACACTCACTGTGGAAGCTGATTTTTTTAAAGTTGTTCCCCACAGATTCACAACTGGGGGTGTCATTTCAATCAAGGGTCTTGCTTATTGCTTCCAATCTTTGTAGCTTTAATCCCTGCAAGTTTCTGTGTGTTGGAATGAGCAGAGTTGGTGTTTCTGGCAGTGTGAGTGTTGACTCCCTCTCCGAGTTTGGAATATGGAGCTCGTGCCCCATTCTGTGCTGTGCTGAACCAGGAGCTGGTGTGTGCTGTGTCTCGGTGCTGAGCCTGAGCTCTGGCTGGTGCCGCTGTGCACGCCGGAGGAGAGGCAGGTGCAGGGATGCAGCGTGGCTTTCCCGGAGCACTTGGCTCGGGCATTGGCTTTGGGGACAGCACTGGAGCACTCAGCTGAGGAGGAAAAGTGCTACTGCCATTCCTCCTGTATACACTTGCATGAGAAACCTGTCCTGCCTGTGCCTGGCGCTGTGAGATGCTGAAGCGGCACTGGTGGGGGATAAAAAAAGGAGAAGCGTGAGAATAATCAGGAATAAGGTAGGAAGTTGAATGCTACTTGCAATCAAACTGGGAAATTGCCTTCTCCCGGATCCTGCTAGGGCAGAAGTTTCCAGGAGGGTTTAGGCAGGATTTTGGGCAATCACTGCAGCTCAAGATAAGAGCCCTTATTCCAGGACATTGAACTGGGATAGGACAAGTGATCACGCAGCAGTCTGCCATCCCTGCAGACACAGGGTGAGCTGGGGTGATCCCTTACTGCCCTTCTGTGGGGGTTAACCTGGGGCTCCCCACTCTGCCCTGCCCCGGTGGTGCCTTGGGCTGGAGACAGGAGCTGCAGGGGCAGGGACAGCTCAGTGCTGTCCCCAGGCTGCTGTGGGCACGGGCAGCGCTGTCTGGAGCCTGCTCGGTGCTGAGCAGCAGTCATGCACCTACACACTAGGGGAGGCAGAGAGGGAATAGATATGTTGGCATATCACAAACGTTTTCTCAGGGCAGGCAGAAAGCTGAGCACATAAATGTGACATCTTGTCTGGCCTCTGCATCCTGGGGTGATTTATAGCAGTGCTGATCAGTCTGACTAAAAAATAGCTCTGGCACGGCGCTTATGTAACTTTGGGTCAAGTGTAGATTTGGTACATGGGGTTTTGAGAGAAGCTCAGTGCTCTGAGGGGTGGCTGTGGGCTGTGCTTCAGCAGGGCTGGGGATTACAGCAAGATGTGGGGGGCCATCCCCACCCAGCAGCACTGAAAGGAAACAGTCAGGGGCACTGGGACAGCCCCAGGGGCTGAGGATGAGGAGCAGCTGGATTGGCTTTCCCACCAGGCGTGTTCTGTGCCTGGATAAGTGTTCGTCCTGGGCTCTTGAAGAACACCTAAAATCTCCTGCCTGCTGGAAGTGTGTAAACAGGAGCTCACCACTTCTCCTTGATTTTTGTGTGGGCAGTTTTGTGCTGGTGCCTCACAAACCCCACTTCAGCCCTGGTCCAAGCTACCTGCACAACAACACACTGAGAGATGAGAATTCTCTTTTGTTTCTGAAAGGTCATGTTTCACTTGAAATCTGACCTGTGGTTTAGCAGCTACAAAATCATGGAATAAAGTTGTCTTTGTTTGAAAAGATAGGTGTCTGCTAAGGAAGGCAGGAACCTCCCTTGAAATGGAAAATGTAACCCCCCTCCCTCCAAATTATTATAAATTTTAAATTAAGGGACCCTCAGGCAAAGATATGGAAGTAGGAATAACAGTTCTTTATTAGGAAAACTAAAAATAGAAATGTAATAGTACAAACAACAAAAAAAACCACAGCCAGAGTGAGAACACAACCTGACCCTGTGTGTCAGGGGGTGGCACAGCCCCATGCCATGGGGGCCCAGCCCTCCTGCAGTGCCAGCTGTGGCTCTGCTGCAGCAGGGACCCTGCACAAGGGGGGAGTTTTCCTCTGCAGCTCCAGGGCTGCTGCAGATGGGCCTGGGCTCCCTCTGGCAATGCAGGGCAGCAGAAAGCTGCTCCTCGGGCAATGCAGGGGGCAAAGGCTGCTGTGCTGGGCCAGGCTCAGATTGGATCCAGGCAGGAATGCTTGGCTCCTCCCCTGGGCGGAGCATCTCCCCATGGGATGCTGGAATGGGATCAGCCCTGCAGGGACACTCAGTGGCCATGGACAGCAGAGATCTCCTGGAGGGAGGCTTGGCTGTGGGAGAGAGAAAGAAAACTGCCCATGGACAGCAGAGAACTGCCCCAGCTCTGACAGGTGGGGATAGAATACACAAACCCAGCTAAATATTTCAACCTAAGACAAAAATATTATACATAGGGCTGCAAGTTTAGAGCCTGCACCTCACAGAGCATTGGGAAGTGTTTGGCCAAAGAGAGAAGCTACAACCCACTCTGTGTGCAGCCAGCTATGGATTTCTCCTGCATTATAGGACTTGGCTGGATTTCAGTGGGAGTTGAAGCCATCTTTAAAAACCTGAATGTCTTCAAAAGCTCCATTCTGTACAGATAAAATGAGCAATCACCAATCTGATCATAGCATTGCTGTGGGTTTGGTTTGTGAGTCATGTAGTGTAAAGCATATTGGAAATAACAGCTCTCGGTGGTATAGCAGCCCTCATGTTTTATGTGTGTATATTTATTTATCTCTGTAAAGGTTGGTCCATAAAAACAAGGTAAACATCACTGCTTTGGCTCTGGGAAAGGAGGGATCTGATACAATCCTTCTGCCTGAATGATGCTTCTCTGCTGTGCTGTTCTGGAAATAACACCAGGCTCCCTCTCACTCCTCTCTGAGCAAGAAGAGCTGTCCCAAAGGTGGCCCGATCTGTACATTTGCTTTGCTCTTTCTAAAAGTTGATTCTTGCTCTTGAACTCATTGCACAGGTTGTGTGGGGTTTGCTCTTTGCTGATCTAATTGATGGCTCCCACACACAGAGGTCCGAGGGTGCCCTTTGGATGGAGGGCTTTGTATGTGTAGGCACTGATCTGGGAGCTCAGAGGATTTTTAATTTCTGCAGTTTCTTTTATGGCTGGAATTCTCTTGTCCAGCAGATGTCCAGAGAAAGCTAATGAAGGTCAGAAAGGAATGTGTGTATTTTACTCTGGGTGTTAACTACAACGTGTCTTTTTGATCCAAGCCTGGTTTTTTATGTGCTGACATTTACATGAGTACAAATTGTGATCCAGCTTATTTCCGACTTTATGGAGATTTGCACAAATGAACTTTTCAGTTTGTGTTTACAAAGAGTGTGTTTCTGTGTGCTGTGTGACCAGGTGAGGAGCTGATGGGAGCAGAGACTCAGAAGGGAGCATTCAGCATGGAACCCTGCTGAATTTTCAGCAACCACGTGCTGCTTCCTGGGAAGTACTGGGCAAAGTCATCCCGTTAGCTCATCCCATTCCTCTGGGGCTAATGTAGGAACCCATTGATGACAATGAGGACTCTGAGAAATTGGGCATTTGTAGGGCACAGAGACAGCAAAGGTGGTCCAAGCTTTGAACATCCCAGTGGCTGGAGGGTGAGTGACATGGCATGAGGAAAGGTGAGAAAATGGTGCTGCCATTGGAAAATGGGGATTGCAGGAGGGAGAGAGCTCTCAGTTAACCCTGGGTCCAGCCATCCCCTGTACCTGCCCTGTCTGAGCACCTGGAAAACGCGTGAGCAGGTCACCTGTGCTGCTCACTGGGGACCTGAGGAACCTCCCAGGCAGCCGCTTCCAGCCTCTGTGTCCAGCAGAGGTCTGGCTCTTGAGTAAAGCCTCCAAGCAATGCGAAGGCTGGAAGCTCCCTCTGTGGCGCTTTGGGTGCTGGTGGATGGGGCTGGATTCACAGCAGCAGCTGACTCCAGTAATTGCTTGGCTGCCTGGAAGCCATCGTGACAGGAATGATGGAATGATGTGGCATCTACCTGGCGGTGTGGAAAAATAGTACCAAAAGTCTGAACTTCAAGCTAAATACTGGTAAGACAGAGAACAGAAGGGCATGGCTGACTCATCCAGAGCTCTTCTGTTAAATTTTGTTTTGTGGTCTCTCAACAGGTCATAGAATCACAGAATGGTTTGGGTTGGAAGGCACCCTAAAGACCATCCAGTTCCAGCCCTCTGCCATGGGCAGGAACACCTTCCAGCATCCCAAGGTGCTCCAAGCCCCGTCCAACTTGATGTATAAGATCAGGGAGACTTAAAGCTATTTGCAAATTGTTGTAAGAGAGAGCAACAATGGAGTGCTGAAGTGAAGGTGGCCAGAAAAGGGCAAGCAGAGAGGGCTTCTTCCCCTGTGCTAAAGAAATGCACAGATTAAACTGCTGCATTTACCAAATGTTAATGTTGAAAAGGAACTTTACATTCCTTGGGGGTGAAATAAGCCTGTGTTCATTTTTTAAAGCAGCCTGCATATGTGCTTTTGCACATGGAATAATGTGAACATGCTGAGGTACGGCCAAGTGCATGCCAGCAGCCTCCTGTATTCTGGCTGTGCTCTCATCTGCTTATCCAATTAGGAAATTAACTTTGGGAGGGTTGCACATGGACATGGAGGCCGACACTGAACCACAGCCCTCAGCACGGTGTTGCTATCCTTGTAAAGTGGCACTTAATTAACTTAAAACACTTTGGAGATACGTGGATTTGCTTCCCATAAGGATAAGATAATGCTTATCTGCTCTAACACTTATCATCCTCCAAACACATTACAAACTTAGCTAACCACTGAGTATAGAAATTATATATGTAAATAAGGCAGACTAAAAGTGGTTTTATCAGCATTTAGGCGAATGTAATAGCACTACACCCACAGACTGGTAATATTAAGGTTTTAACAGGTAGGTAATATATTAACTTAAATGCTAAGAAATGCCCTGATTGAGATAAATAACTAAGTGTAAATAACTGAGAAGAGGGAAAAGCTGTTTGTAGGCAGTACGGCCCAAACTTTAATGATGTTGTTGAGCTAAAATAGTTCTTTATACGAGCAGAGCCTTGGTGAGTGCAATCCTTTGATATAAGAAATGATGATGTGGAAATACAGGATAACATGATGGGGATGTAGCCGCTGTGTTAACTAATGGATGTCACACAGCAGCTGGGATGCTGCTTCCTTGTCTCTCCCACTGCCAGGATGTTTCTGAAGTAGAAAATAACTGTATTATGTAGGATGGCCTTCACATATTATATAGCAACTTGATGAAAATTGCCTCTTTAACATTTAGGATATACCAAACTGTCACCGTCATATTTTCTGAAAAATCTCTTTGTCCAGGATTTTCTCCTGGGAAGCTGAGAAGCCCCAGAGAAAAATGAAAACAATATTATCTCATTTGCTTCTCCTGTGTTTTGCTGCATTGGAATGTGGTTTGGAGATTGTTTATCCAACAGGTGATTGTTTCATTGGTTTCATGTGAATTGTTTTTACTTATTGGCCAATCAGGGGGCAAGCTGTGTCAGACTCTGGAGAAAGAGTCATGAGTTTTCATTAGTATCTTTTAGCCTTCTGTCTGTGTCCTTTCTCTTTCTTAGTATAGTTTAGTATAGTATTCTTTAATATAATATAGATCATAAAATAATAAATTAGCCTTCTAAGAACATGGAGTCAGATACATAATTCCTTCCTTCCAGTGATGGGGGTCCCAGAAAATACAACACCAAACAGATTTTGTTTCCATATTCTTTATTAGGAATAATGAAAATTATGCATTCAGTACCTGCTTTTAGAAGTTCTCAGCCTAAACTTTCTCACAGCAGGAAAGACGTCTGCACAGGCTCAAGGCACCTGAGAGCTGCTGCCTGTAAATTATTCTTAGCAGGTTCCTGAGAATTGGGTTTGATACTGATCAAGGAATGAATAAAGGAAGTACTTCTTAGAGAAATAATAGAGTTAAAAGGTGAAGCTTAAGAGAGACATTTGGAAGCATCTGGAAGCTCAGACGTTAATGTGACATTTAGTTTGCAACCCATCTGACAAGGAGCTGATGGATAATTTGGGGGTTTGATGGTTGTTTGGCATCATGATCCAAATATTCCCTGACATTGACAATGAATGAGTAATAAGCCAGTAACACATTTCTCTTGCAGAGACAACGCAGGATTCATGGGATGCAACAGCAGTGACCAGAATACAGTGACAACAGTGGTGGTTTAGTTTTGCATATTAATTCAGGCCTCCCTGAATGGAGAAACAACCTTCCCTGGCTGGTAGAATTCACAAAGGCACATTAGATTTACACTGCCTATTTAGTTGTGCAGCTATGAGAAATATCTCCCCAGGGATACAAAACACCCAGCAAGGTGCTGTAATTATGTGAATAATAGTCCTGCTTGTGAGCCTCAGTCTGGATCAGGAATGTCCTATTGTGTCTCCAGGGAGAGACACTTGGAATTGGATTTATATGAAGAAGCATGGGCATGTAGAGATGTTTCAGTGCCTGGGGGCTTCCAGCTGCCACTCCAGAGGGCAGAATTCTGCCCATGGTGTTCTCTCTGCTGGGCTCCCAAAGCACCCTGGATACCCCAAGCCCCTTGGGATGGCAGCAGGAATTGCTGAGGAGCAGTCCTGCGCTTGCTGTCTTGAGATCTCCCCTCCTGACCAGGCAGGAGTGATGGATGAAGTCAGCTTCAGGCATGTGCTGTCCATGTGCCTGGATTTGGGGGAATCTTCTGGTCCATTCCAGGCCATCCTCTCTCCTTATCCTCTCTTGGCAGAGAGCACAAGTGTTGCTCATCAGAAAATGCAGTCTGTGAGAAACCCACCTGTTAACAACAGCAAAGGGAAATGAGCCTGCTCAGGTAGCCAAGAAGGTTTTACTAATTTTGTGATTCACACCACTAATCTTTGCCTAAAATGGAACATCTGCTCCAGATGTTGCTGGCAGGCTGCCACTTCCCAGCTCCTCAGACACGCCTGAGCTGTGGGGTGTAGCTGAGGGCATTCTGCATGCTGATAGATTACATTTAAAAGAGAAGCTTATTTTTGGTAAGATGTCCTTATCAAAGTCTGCAAAGGGCTGTTCAAGCTGAATACTCAGAGTATTGACCCTCCTGTGAGTCAACAGCAGTGATTCAACTCAGAAATGTATCAGAGCAGCACAGAGATTATTTTTCCTAAACAGTTCTGGGAGTACAAGCAACTGTATTTTCCAGCCCCCAGTCCCCATGGTCAGATTTGTTCTAGAAATTGTTGAATACTTTACACCTTATAGCTACAAGCCTTGCTATTTCTGCCTATAAATCTAATAGCTATCGACCCACATTCTGACATCCCCTGACGGTTATCTAAAAATAATGCAGGAATGATGCAATGAGACGTAAAACTGGGAGGAGAGGGCTGTGCTGAGCCATCACAGCCTGCTCTGGGTGCAGCTCAGGGCTCTGCTGCTCAGGTCCTTGGGGGGATACAAAGTTGCCTGAAAAAGGAAGAAAATTCCTGGTGAGTTGGATAAAAATCACAGTTTGCGTTTCCCTTTTTAAAATCTGATACTCGGCACTCGCTGTGTAATGGATCCCAGTTCTGTGATCCTGCCCTGCCAGGGATTCCTCCCTGGGAGTCACTCTCATCCCTGATACCCCAGAGAGCCATGCCAAGGGCTGTCTGCCATGTCCCAGCACTTGTTCTGCCTTGGAACAGGAAACACTGACAGCATCACCAGCTCTCTGCTGTGGGAGTAATCTGAGAGCTCTGCTTTAATGGATTTGTTAAAAAAAGGGATCCCCCTGGGCTCTGTGACCCAGGCTGCTGTGCAGGAGCACCATTTTTCCTGCTGACAGGGAAAATGAGAGATCTCTGGAGCTCTGGGGCCGTGTCACACACAGTCAGTCAGCACATCTTCCCTCACAGCTGGAGTGCCGTGGTGCACAGGGGGATTTAATTCCAGAGCAGTAAAAACACCAGTGTGATGTGTCAGCATGGGATGATCAGAAAGGAGGGAGGGAAGGGAAATCCTTGGTCCCTCTCCCCTTTAGTGCCCTTATTATGTGCAGGTGGAAATGACTTAGAATCACAGACCTTAAAGCCCAGCCAGTGCCACCCCTGCCATGGCAGGGACACCTCCCACTGTCCCAGGCTGCTCCCAGCCCTGTCCAGCCTGGCCTTGGGCACTGCCAGGGATCCAGGGGCAGCCACAGCTGCTCTGAATAACCTGAAGAATTCCTTCCCTGTATCCCATGGAACCCTGCCCTTTGTCAGTTTACAGCTCTTCGTCTTGTGTCACTTCCCATGGTTTGGGGTGTGAGTGTCCGCAGCAGCTCCGTGGCTCTGGAAGGGGAAGGCTCAGGCTGAGAAGAGCTGGGCTCTGCCATGTGCTGCCTCTGAGCATCCTTGATCCCTCTGCCTGCATTCCCCAGCACCCAAAGGGATACAGAACTTCCTTTGCTCCTGTCTCCTCTATGGAACAGCAGGGCCTTTCTGTGTTGGTGGGCCCTGGAAATGCAGATTGCTGTTCCTTTGTGTCTAAGTGCTGACACAGAAAGCAGAGAGCCATTAACAGAGAGGAATCAGCAGTGGATTAACAGACACCAGCAGAGCCCCAGCTGAGTTATTCTGGGTGTTTCCTCGAGCTGCAGAGCCTCAGAGAGCTTTGCAAGGTTTCTTACCTGCCGGTTGTCAGAATTTACTTAACCTTAGTTTTAATCTTCATTAGTTTATGCAGTATTTTGGGCAGGGTAATGGCCTGCCACAGTTGTGCCTGTTCTCAGAGCATAAAGGTAAAATGAGAAGGTTAATTTTTAAATAACAATTAGAATCTCTTTCTGGGTCTTTGCCTATATTACACTTTAAATGGAATCATGAGGGCACTCACGTTTGCACCAAATTACTGCTAATTCTTCCAAAGCAGTTGCTTGATCACACTTTACAAACACAAAGAGGAGGAGAAGAATAAAAAAATGAAAAGCCACTTAATGAATTTTAAAGCTTGCTTATATTGCATTATTGGATTTTAAATTTTTGTTGACCTTTGTGTGTTTTTAGTATTTGCTGCCTTCAGAGAGGTGGGCTGGAACAGTGAATGCTTTAAATATCAGGGAACATAAACCCCCTGTTCTGCTGGATTTTATTGCAGTATTTCCTCTTTACACTGACAAGACAATAACAGTAATAACCATTATCCTGGTGTAAACCACATCATGCCTTATCCTTTGCTAAGTGTAGCCCAAACACCATAATGTGGGATGTCAGTTTGCTGGAAGTTGTTGCTCTTGTCATCAGGAGGGACTGGTGTCACCACTGAGGGCAGCAGGATCCAGCAGGAAAGGCTTCAGGCTCAGTTTTAACTTTGATGTTTTGTGTGATGCTCCACCAGTCACACAGAATAATACTAGAAAAAATATGTAAGTTAGGGATTTATGTTTCCTTATGTAGTACTGAAGAGATGTCTCAAGGACAGGAAGAGACGAGATTTTTATGTGAGAACAAAGAAAACCTTGCAGACAAGTTTTGGCTATTTGAAGATACTTGGAACTGGCGTCAAAGAGGTGGGAACAGCAAAAGTGAGGCAGGAGAGATGCTGGGTGTGCTTCTTCCTCCTTAGGGAATCCCTGGACTGGCTCAGGCTGGACTGGGCCCAGAGGGTCCCTGGTGGCACCTCCCTGCTCAGGCAGGGCCATCCCAGAGCACAGGGCACACACTGTGTGCACAGGGCTCTGCAGGATCCCCGCTGAGGGAGACTCCAGCCCCTCCCTGGGCAGCCTGCTCAGGGCTGGGCACTGCCCAGGGCAGCAGTTGTGCCTCCTGGGCAGGGGCAGGGCTGGGCATTCGTTCCAAGGGCTGGGCTGGAGCCTGGATGAAGTGATTCCCCCTCCCCTGGGCTGTGACCTTGCCCCGTGGCCCCAAATGGTTCCTGTCCCTGATATTTGGTGCTATAAACCAGTGAGAAACAGGCTGTTCCCAAACCACTTAATACAAATTGTGGGATCATTAGTTGGTCTGAGTGACCCCGAAAAAGGTTCGAAAGTCTCTGTTCCCAGCCCGGCGCTTAAAGAAGGAGTCTGAGCTCTTCATTTCACGGTCTCAAGGTTGTTTATTATTTCTTATTTATAAAATTCTTTCTCCTGCCCTGACGAGGTCAGCTTAGCAGGATTGTCTGAGGCATTCTGACCGCCCACGGGGCAGCCATGTCTTCTTATAGTACAAACTACGTATATCATATTTACAATCACCTTCCAATGCCCATCACCCATGCTAGACAGTGAGCCTCTACTCTAAACCAATCCCCAAGTGCCAACATCACCCAGAAAATGGATGACAAGAAAAAGGAGAAAGACCACGAGGTCGGGGCCTGAATCCTCCATCTTGTCTCCCAAACCCCCCTGTACCAAAATCCTACAATCTACATTTTTCACCCTGTGAACAAACCATTCAAACCCAAGTGATTCCCATGTCCCCACAAACAGGTGGCAGATCCCTAAAAGGGTCAAAGTCAAGCCACCAGGAGCTTTTGGCAACATCCCAGGACCTCCGAGTCCCCCAAGGGTTCTCGGTAGCTCTGAACATCCCGGAGGGATGTGCTGAATTCCCACAACAAATCATGCAGAATGATTGGGTGGAGGGAGAACTAGACCTAAAGTTGTGTTAATTCCCTGTCACTTTTGGATTTCAAACTCCTCTTGGTTTAAATCTTGATTAATTTCATGATGATTATGGTGAAGGGAAGATAAGTTAGAAAATGAAATAATAGAGTCATAGAATATCCTAAGCTGGAAGGGGCCCACAGGGATCATCGAGCCCAGCCCATGGCCCTGCACAGGACACCCCAACAATTAATAAAGCAATTATTAAAGGGACACATAGAGGGACCCTGATTGTGGGAAGCTTGGGGAATGAGAATTTCAGTTTGGAGGAGCGGGTGCTGCTGGTGAGACAGGGGCTCTGTGGATGAAGTGACAGGGTGGGCCCTGCCAGTGTGGTTTTCAGGCCCCTCCGATGGAAGTCAGGAACAAACCTTCCATCTCAGGAGTAATAAATGATTTATTTACCCTGTGGGGTGAGGGGGCTGCTCTCTCTGGCACGAAGGGGAATGGTTCACACGTGGGGCTGTTTGCTCAGAGCTGTTAGGAGGGGACAGTGAGTGAGGTGCATCATGCAGGTGGTTTATGGAGGGGCAGACACCCCTCAAACCTCCTGCCAGAAGTGTCTGGAGGTAGTTCCTGCCTTTTGCAGTGTCTGACATGGGAGGAGTTGTGGGGTCAGGTCACATTGACTTGATTTGCCTTTGGATCAAGCACTGAATCAATACTGACTTTCTGGGGGAGTTTAATCCCTGTTCTGACAGACATGAAAGGAGTCAGGCAGTAAAATGGGATTTTACACTTTTATCAGTCTTTTCCTAGTAAGTTGCTCAACTTCCAAGTACTAATTAATGCTGTGTCCCGTCCATGAATTTTCCTTCCTACTGATGCTGTCTGTTTGATCTGAGAGCAGCACCAGACCTTGCAAATTAGGGCTGCCAGCCAGGCTGCAGTGAGGACAGAGAACAGGAAGGAATACAACTTAGACATCACATTGGAGGCCTTCAGCATAATTTATGCTCTTTGTGCAGCTGTTCGAAAAATCCTGGAATTCCCCTGAATGTCCAGCTCTGCATATCCAGAAACACCCAGCTCCAATTCCAGAAATTCCAAAGAAATTTGATTTGGATATCCCTATTTACTCCAAAGCTACAGACCTGGGTGGAGACATTTCTGGTATCATTTTATTCTGAGGTTGCCCAGACTTTTCCAGCATGAGAAACTGCTTTAATTTGTTTATAATTTTTCCAGTTAGACTGAGATAGTCAGATATTGTCAAGATCATGTTTGTTTTTAATGACATCAAACTGGTCCACATGTTTCTGGGAAAGATGTGTGAGAAGAATCACAGAATGTCCTGAGCTGGAAAGGATCCTCAGGGATCATCCTGGCCGTGCACAGACACCTCAACAATCCCAGCCTGGGCATCCCTGGGAGCTCCTGGAGCTCTGGCAGCCTCAGGGCTGTGCCCATTCCCTGTTCATGTACCAAGAACAGGCACCATTGTCCTCATGGAGGGACTAAAGTGGCTATAAAGGGACAATGAGTGGAGTGGTTGAACTGGCAGCTCAAAAAAAAATGGGGCTGAGAAATCCTGGGAGCAGAGAAGGGGGTGGATGAGGAGGCTGAGATGGGTGGGGACCTTTGGAATTGAGGGATGGGACATGGGATGGGACAGGGTGTCCAAGGAGCAGCAGTCCTGGGGCATCTCTGGTTTGCTTCAGGAATATCTGAATTGTGCAGCTGCTTATTTTGTTGCAAGTAGTGGAAGAAGGGCTTGCCACAAAAGAAGTGTCTTTTCAACTCACTACTTTATGTACATGAAGTATAACTAAAAGGAGAGGTAATTCCAGAAGCCTTAGTGGCAAGTGTAGTGCCTGAAGTTTGTTCTGGTTTGGTGGTTCCAGCGTGAGCCTTGCTCAGGGGATGAGTGGGTGCAAAGCAGGGCAGGTATTATTAGCTGTGCAAAGCAAAACAATACAATTGCTGTGGAAAAATTACAGGGTTTGTGCTGAAGCAGATATTTAACCTTTGTTTTTACAACTCCAGAAATGAAGCAGTTTGTTTCTTAATGTGAGTTTAATGCTGCAAGTGTGTGCTGACTGGGTTTTCACGTGGAATGGAAGAGATGCTGGGCTATTAAAGTCTGGCTTAACGATCCCTTTTCCCATAACTCCTAATATTTGCCATTTACTAATTATGATGTTCTGAAGTAGTTTGCATTTGCAGTAGATGTTTTAAATGCTGCAGCTGTTTTAGTTTCAAGCTAACTACTGGTGACTTTTTTTTAAAAGAAGTATTGTGTATTATTGGTGATTTTTGGAGGCTGGCAGGAAGAGCTCACCTCAGACTGTTCTTTATTAGGAGATTTTTGATGTCCAGGCCTCCAGTGGAAGCAGAACTAGAGGAGGCAGAGGAGCAGTGCTGGAGAACACAGAAGCTTTCTGTGAGCATTGTTTTGTGGTGTAAACTCCTGTGAGTCAGCGAGGGTGTGCTCAGGGGTGGCTGCTTTGGGGCCCTTTGTGATTTGCAAAAACTCTGTTTGTGTTTTTAATTTTTTTCGGGCAGTTTTATTACAGGGGAAATGTGTCTGTGTGAGAGGTCACAGCCTGGGCAGCAGCTTCTCAAGGAGACTGTGGGAATGAAAAGATCAGAGTGGTTTGTTCATGGCCCATGTTGCTGCTCCAATGGACAGTGGGATGGGACAGGTGACCTCAGTTAGGTCCCCACAGATGTTGTGTGGACACTGACCTTTGGTTTGAGGGCACGGTTTGGGCTGCAGGGGAGCTGCAGGGGTGGCTCCTGTGGGGAGATGCTGGGAGCTTCCTCCATGTCCAGGGGAGCCAACGGCGCCTGGCAGCTCCAGGGAGATCCAGGGGGAGCAGAGATCCCCCTGCAGGGCCAGGAGGGGCCCAGGGCAGAGCAGGGGCGGCTGAAGAGGCTCTGAGCCCATGGGAGCCCCTGCTGGACCAGGGTCCTGGCAGGGCCTGGGGATCCATGGAGAGAGGAGCCCACCTGGAACAGGTTTGCTGCAAGGACCCGTGACCCCATGGGAGGGACCTGACTGGGGCAGGGACTGAGGGACTGAGCCCCCATGGGAAATGGGATCCACACTGGGGCAGGGACTGAGCCCATGGGGAATGGGATCCACACTGGGGCAGGGGGACTGAGCCCATGGGAAATGGGATCCACACTGGGGCAGCTCCTGGGAAATGGGACTGGGGCCCATGGGGGAAATGGGATCCACACTGGGGCAGCTCCTGCAGAACTCTCCCACTGGGGCAGGGACCCCAGGCTGGGGCAGGGGCAGAGGGGATGAGGGGGCAGTCCAAGGCCTCTGGAGGAAGGAGCAGCAAGGACAGGAAGGGGGATGGGGATGGGCTGACCACAGCCCCATTGCCATCCCCCTGAGCCTCTGGGGAGGAGGAAGAACAGATCAAGAGTGAAGATGAGCCTGGGAAGAAAGGAGGGGTTTGGAGAAGGTGTTTTGAGATTTGGGTTCATTTCTCAGTTTCCTCCTCTGATGTGATGTGTTTGATAAATGGAACTGATTTCCCCCAGGTGAGTGTGTTTGCCCATGGCAGCAGCTGGTGAGGGATCCCTCGCTGCCCTCACCCCAGGCAGAGCCTTTCCCTGTGTCCTGTGTGCCCTGCCCAGCTGAGCAGGGCAGTGGCAGAGGGGCCTGGTGGGCCCAGGGTGCCCAGCCAGGGTCACCCCATCCCAGCCTCACTGTGTGAGTGACCTCCCTGCACAGAGCTGAGAATGCCTGAGAAGTGGTTAAAAACCCCCACTCGTGAAGTGTGAGTTAGACTGGGGCTGTACTGGAAGGAAGAAGGAAATGAGCAATTCAGAATTATTGGGATGCTCTGCAAGCAAGGCAAGCCTGTTAGTTCAGCTGCCTGCTCCCTTTGCGTGTTATTTTACCTTGTGTTGGTTTTTTCTTAATCCCATTTCTCAATCACCTTCACTAGAGGCAACTCCAGCTGTGACTTGACAGCTGCTACTGTCTTCTCCAGCATGTGCTGCCAAAATCCCAGTTGATTCTGGGGCTTAAGGCACAGTGCTGTCTATTTTCTGTATTTCTGCCTACTATGAAATCATACACATTAATATTAATCACGCTCTTTCCAAATTCAGAAGCCTCCAGGCCTATTGCAATTATGGTTTTTTTTTTAAATTAGTTTTTGGCAGGTGTGCCCAGGCAGTAACAGGGCTTATGAGCCTTGGCCCAGGGCAGAGCTTTGGGCTTGGGTGGACTCAAATCTTGAACTAAAACCTTAAACTCTTAAGGAAGCTTGAGTGTGAGGGAAAACTTGGAATACACTCTCTCCACCTGACATCCTGTGCAATAATTCCTTGACTTGGCAGAAAGGGCTGTGGTGCCAGGGGTGGATGTGCTGCATGTCCTCGTGCTGAGCCTTGGGTGTGATCCTGCACACACCTGCTGTGGGAACCTTGAACCGAGCTCATCTCCTGCTGCTTTTAGCTTCCTGCAGTCTAGAGGGCAAAATGCTGCTGCTCTTTGGGGCAGAATCTGACCTGCAGCCCCCCTCAACCCTCCCAAAAGTATTAGCACAGGAAGAGAGATTTTCCCCTCCTTGCTGCTCCGTCCTTGGCAGTTCTCACACCTCCATGCTGAGCCTTGGCTTAAAGCCTTAAGAGCTGAAACTCAAGAAGTTGGGGAGGGGGAAAAAAAGCTGATCCAGGAATCTTCTGCCTGGATCAATGGAGCAAAAGAACAGGCTGAAGTTGCACAATTGGGAGTCAGGAGAAGTTTGCTCATGTGCTGTGTCAGGAGCTCGTACAGGCGATTATCTTCAGAGGTGCATAAGGCAAAAGCTTTTCCAGTCTAAGGAACTTCCTTTTTACTTGAGTTTTAAAATGCTGATTTTTAGTTTATTTTTTATAACAAAATTGCTGATAGGGGCATTCAGGTAATAATGAAATTTTTGTGGTTCATTTTCTTTGAATTCTGTTTTAAATGTCACTACATAAAACCTTTCCAGTATTTGCTTCCTGTGAGCACTGGGACTCCTTTTCCTGCCTTTGGTTGCATTTCCTGCACTCTGCACACTCAGTCCTGCCAGACCCCCAGAGCTTCCCAAAAGGAGCTGGGCAGGAGCAGCCTGGGATGCCCAGCCTGGGAGCAGAGCTTGGCTCCCCAGGTGTCCCTTGTCCCCTGTTCAGTGACCAGGGCTGGAGCTGGGAGCAGCAGGAACATGTTCTGTGAGTGCATGGGCACAGCTCAGGAATTTCCTTGTTCCTTGAATATTGCCTGTTCTGTGGGGCCAGGCTGGGAGAAGAGCTGGGGGTGCTCACCTGGACAGGAGGAGGCTCCAGGAGAGCTCAGAGGCACCTCCAGAGCCTAAAAGGGCTCCAGGAGACCTGGAGAGGGACTGGAGACAAGGGATGGAAGGACAGGACACAGGGAATGGCTCCCACTGCCAGAGGGCAGGGATGGATGGGATATTGGGAATGAGGAATTGTTCCCTGTGAGGGTGGGCAGGCCCTGGCACAGGGTGCCCAGAGCAGCTGGGGCTGCCCCTGGATCCCTGGCACTGCCCAAGGCCAGGCTGGACATTGGGAGCAGCCTGGGACAGTGGGAGGTGTCCCTGCCATGGCAGGGGTGGCATGGGATGGGCTTGAAGGTCCCTTCCAGCCCAAACCATTCCAGGATTCTGTGAAAGCACTGGTAGGGTTTCAAAGCCTGCAGCCCAACCTGTACATTTTTCTGAAGTGAGGGCCCTGCCTGCATCCCTTTGTGTGGGGAGGCTGGGACAACCCAAGGAACTCTGGTTCCTTCATTGCAGGTGTATGCTCTGCTCTTTGCAGGGATTTCAGCAGGGTTAGGATCAGGCTTTGCTCCTGAGCTTTGTTAATTGCCAGTACCAATTGGAATGCTCTGTGCTAGGCTAACGCAATAAAAAGGCAGGGCCTAATTTTCAGGCTGAAATTGATGTAAGCTGGGCTCCTCTCATGTGAGTCCCTTGAGCTTTTTCAGTCTAATTCAAGAGATTTTTTTTTCTTCCTTCTTCCATTGCTAGGTCACGAAGAGCCTTTGTATTCCATTTGCATTGTGTTACCTGTCAGGGCTTGTAGCTGTGGGCCACATTCAGAACTACCTGGAGGGCAGGCACCTTCCAGCTGTCCTTCATTTCTGTGCCTCAGGTTGGTTTTCCTCACAAGTACGGACACTTTCATATTTATACCCGTGACAGAAATAAATTAAATTAGTCTGAAATCACCCTTTGCTCTGACAATGCTCTGCACTTTCCTAACATTAAGGAGATAAGGAGACGAACAAACCTGCTTTGAAGATGAGCTGATTTCCATAGCAGGCAGAGTGACCTACTTAAAGGGAGAGGGGGAGTGAGTGGGGCTGGGAGTGGGCTCTTTATTTATTTATATAATCTCCAAGTGTCTGTGTCAGCTCCCCTGGCTGAGCCCTCTCCTGACACTCACCTGACAAAGACAGAGAATATGGAGCTGAGTGAGTGTGGAGGGTCCCCAGGACGAGGGAAGAGATGAGAGTCTTGACTCCATGTTTCAGAAGGCTGATTTATTATTTTATCACATAAATTATATGAAAAGAAAATTATGTACTAAAACTATACTAAAGAAAGAGAAAGGAGACATCAGAAAGCTAGAAAGGAATGAATAATAAAAACCTGTGACTGTTCAGTCTCGACACAGCTGGCTGTGATTGGTCATCAAGTAAAAACAATCCACATGGAACCAATCAAAGATCCACCTGTTGGGAAGCAACCTCCAGAGTACATTCCACAGCCATCAGGTAATTACTGTTTACATTTCTTTTCTGAGGCTTCTCAGGACAAAAATCCTAGTAAAAGGATTTTCATAAAATATGTCAGTGACAAGTGAGTGCTGTTTGTCCCACAAGGATCTCCTGGGTCTGACCAGCCTGTGTTGGAGGCTCTGGGGAGGTGACACCATTCACACTTTTGGGGCTTTTGGGAATGCTCATCTTGGCTTCACCTTGTGGGAAATCTGCCAGCTTGCCTCACTTAAATAAGGGGGAGCAGGCCCTGGGGTCTTGAGGGTCATGTTCAGAGCACAGGAACATCCCTGTGGGGAATTGCCCAAGGGCTCTGGAGATCTGGGGATGTTCCAGGGGATGGGTTGGAGCAGCAGGTGGGTGGTGAGCTGTATTTGCTCCTGGTTTTGCAGCCAGGTGACACAGGTATGTGCCATCCAATGGACACGGCCTGGGTGGGTGTGGGCTGTGTGGCCTGTTCTCTGTAAAATGGACTCTCTTAGTGATAACCTGTGTCTGACTGGGGTCAGGTGCCACCCTAGGGGGGGGACCTAACTCTGCAGAACAGTGTCTGCAGGGGATTGCCCCTGGGGTGAAGTCATTGTGTCACAGATCATCACAGGGGGGTTTGAGGACAAAGGGACCTAAAGCCCCTCAGCCCTGGGCAGGGACACCTTCCACTGGGCCAGGTTGGCTGATGTGCATCTGGATCACAGTGACCATGGTCACACCAGCCATGGAAGTGAATCCTTAGTGCCCTAAGAGCTGAAGTTCCTGTCCCCATGGGCTTGTGACTACCCCTCATTCACGTGCTGCTCCCTGGGCTTGTGTCTTAGCTCCACTTGCATCACCTGCAAATGAATTTCTAAACACAGAGTTGGTGCAGCTCAGGCATTACAAGAAACTGTGGTGATCTGATGTTGTCATCTTATTGCAGGAGTTCCATACTGTTATCTCTCTATCACAAAAGTTTCACACCTTCTTGGTGGTGTCAGGTGGGCAGCTCCTCAGAGCACTGGCTCTTTCTTCTTCACAAAGCAGCCAACCGACTCCAGTTCCCTTCCCAACCAGCCACCCCACTCTTTTATAGCGCTCTTCTTCTCCTTGGGTACAGCTGTGTCCTGTTAAACTCAGGCCTGTTCCTAATCTTTGATAATTGGCCCCGCTGCAACTCCATAGGGGTAAGATTACTTTCTGCACTATCTTTATTTTCTTCTATTCTATCCCCCTACAATCTGAGCTTTCCCAGGCCCAGAACTGACGGACACTCCTGCATTTCCAGGATGATGTCCTGAGTGTCCGGGCTGCTGGCTGGGACAGTCTGCTCTGAGCTGAAAGTGTTTATGTAGAGATGAAGATTTGTTCATTTAGGCAGAGAAGGCACTAAAAAGTTTTCTTTGCCTAGCCTGCAGAGGGACAAATATTTAGTAAGAACAACGTGTGTGTGGTTGTCTTAGCCTGGAAACGCCTGCCCTGTGGGTAGCTGGGTTTCACTGGAGCCGTATGCTGAGTTAACAGAGCCCCTCAGGAATTCGGCAGGATCTGGGAACTAAGTTAAAAATTAAGCACTGACGAGTAGGTGAAAAAAGCCTGTTCACAGTCACCTCGGGGCATTAGTGCTCCTGTAACAACTTTGTTCTGTGCAATTACTGTCCCCTGTTGCTTTTTAATAACATTTCTGTTTCTCTGAGTCCAAACTCGGCTCCTCTAAACTTCCATCCTTCACTAGGAGCAGCAAATCTGTCTGGAGGAAATCTGTGGCCTGCTATAAGTAACATTTGTAAAAATAAGTTTATTGACTCAATGCAGAGAGGAAACCTCAACCGGATGAACTTCTTTCCACGGAGGGTGGCAGAATCCTGGAACAGCTGCCCAGGGAGGTTGTGGAGTCTTTACAGACATTCCAAACCCACCTGCTCTGGGTGGTCTCCTGAGGTCCCTTCCAACCCCAGCTATTCTGGGATTCTGTGAAAATGTGTGAACTTCTGGGGAGGTGCAATGAGCAACTGTATCTTGGTTGGTTTTTTTTAAATTTCTATTCAGCTTTGCAGAGTTCACCTGTCCTCGAGCTCACCTGCCTTTTTCCCAGGGTGGAGAGTCTCAGTTTATTTTCTCATCTATAAAAACAAATTTTAACATCTTTGCTGTCCTCTTGCTTTGTGTTGCTACATTTTTTTTCTCTCTCTCTGTTTGGTTTTAACTGGAGCTGCCCAGAGCTGCACCCAGCAGGCTGGTGGGAAAGGTGCCTGAAATAAGGGGCGGATGTTTGAGCCAGACATCAGCAAAATGGCACCAGTAATTGCTGGACATGCAAAAACATTCCTGTACCTGTAACTCCTGGTAGTGAGCAGGAATTTGCTGTTAATTCCTGCTCTGTAAGTGGTCCAGGGCTCAGATGGACAGGACAGTGTCTCATGGAAATGAACCTGAATGGCTCCAGTGCCTCCTTGTCCCACCATCTTTCCTGTCCAGAAGGAAAAGCTGGAAGATGTTCCAAGTCCTGCTGCTTAACAGGGTCTGTAGAGCTTCAGAGCCTCAGAAAATCAAAGTAAACTCTGGAACCCGAGCCCAGAATGACACAGGCTTGAGCCCCTTGTGGAACTCTAGGCCATTAGTGGTGTCACCATCAGGATTTCTGGAGTTCTGAGGAGCTGATGTGACCCTGCCCCCCAAGGATGTGTCTGACCTGTGGTCAGTGGGGTTGCAGAGGGATTTCCCTCTTTTCTCTGAGTGTGCACCTTGTGGAGGCTTGCAAGCTCTCTCTGGGCAGAGCTCTGCAGGTCTGCCCTGATGCCGGTCTCCATCCCCAGCTCTTCCTCTTGCTCTGTGGTCCTTGCAGCTTTCCCAGTCCCACGTGCTGGACTCTGCTGCTGATGCCAGACAGCAGCAAAGCTGTGATTTATTTTTGGGAGCAGTTGTATTTAATGTTTGTGTCGATAGGATGCACTTCAGATCTGCGTGTCCTGACGCTGGAGAGTGTAAACAACCCAAACAGAAATGGAAAACCTTTTACAGCCTCCTTCTGTGGCATTAAAACAAGTGCTGTCTGTCTGAGGAATTTAATGATTCCTTTCAGAAAGATTTATTTTGATATAATATTTTTAAAAGCTCACTTTAATCTGCTCAACTGTTGGAGAGCAAACAAGACAATGCCTTCCCTAGACATTTTGTCATTTGATTGAACAGTAAAACAAGTAAGTTCTATTAAAAATCTAATTTTTGCAGAGCACTTAGAGAATTAAATAATTAAGAAATACCAATGAAGTCGTTCAGGCATAGCCCTGGGTGGTCTGTTGGAGGGGTGTAAAGTGCAGGGGAGTGTTTGATGTCCATGACTGGGGTGTCAGGGTGGCATTCAGCATTGGGGACTCTCTGCCCTCAGTGCTGGCCCCAGTCCCTGTGCTGTCGGGTGATGGTCAGGGCCAGGCTGTCACCCCGAGCCCCTCTCAGGGCAGCAGAGCCCCTGCACCAGCCAGCCCCAGCCCAAGCTGCAGAGGATTGATGCTCCAGGATGCAGAGAGAGCTCCTGCTGCTCCCAGGGTGGGGCTTTTGTCTGCTCCTCAGTCTGGTGTTAACCTGCCAGGGCTGTCAGAGCCTGCAGGAAGATGGAGTGGGAAGCAGGAATTCCTGCAGGGAAGCTCTGTAGCTCTGTGTATTCAGCAGAGTCCTGGTGGGATGCAATGAGCTTGCACCGGGTGAAAACATCTGCAGGCAAAATATTGTTACACTGGCAGTGTCTGCCCTGCCCAGAGAAGGGGCCAAAAAGCTGCTCAGGTTCACTGCAGTGGGGGAAAGGAGAGGTTGGGAAAGGCAGGATATTCCCAAATATCCAAAGCTTGCCAGTTCCCAAAACAGGATGTTTCCTACTCAACAGAAAACCCCTTCTCTGAGTCAAAACTCAGTTCCTCTAAACGTCCATCCTTCACCAGGAACAGCAAATCTGTGAAGTCTGGAGGAAATCTGTGGCCTGCTTTAAGTAATATTTGTAAAAAATAAGTTTATTGACTCAATGCAGAGAGGAAACCTCAACAGGATGAACTTCTGGAGGGTGGCAGAACCCTGGAAGAGAAGAAGGAAGGAGTGACTCTGGCCCATGGCAGGATTAACTCTGGGAAAGGCTGTCCTGAAAACGGGACTTGGGGATTGGTACAGACTGGGGAATACCTACAGAGAGAATGAAAGCTGACAGCTGGTTTATCCTTTGTTGTTATAGAGCTGTCCTCAAATAGGTGGTGAAGGAGAGCTTAGATTTTAGAACTGTAGCCTCTTGCCTGGAGCTGAAGGCAGTTTGCTGTGGATGATGTCCTTGGGTGGGTGGGAGCCTTTTCCAAGTGTTTGTGGCCTCCAGGCAGCAGTGCCAGCACAGCAATCTGGGATCAAAGGTACCCCGGGCTCTGTGGGACACTGGAGCTGCTTCCATGTCACAGCTGGACTCTGAGGTCCCTGCTATGGTGTGACACACATCTGGATGAGGAACCCCCACATCTGACCCCTCGCTGTGGGCCAGCAGGTCCTTTGCCTCTCACCATCACTCAGTTCAGTTGTTCTGCTCTGTGGTGAAATTAAAAAATACAAGGATTAAGCCTGGGGTTTGAAACCTAAAGCATTCCTGTTATCAGCTGCTCCGTGTGGATGGCCCTGGACAAATGAAGCTGCTGCTGAATGCCCAGAGTTCTGTGCTCAGGGCTGGGGAGCTGGCAGAGCTCAGCCCCAGGGAGGCAAAATGCACCAACAGTTGAGCAGGGCTGATGACAGTGTCCTTTCTGAGACAGGCTCATCTGAGCCATAGGATAAAGCCATTCCCGTGGGGGTGGCAGTGCAAATCCAGCCCGTGGAGCTCTGGGATGCAGCTGTGGGAGAGGAACAGATGGGCCCTTGTGTGCAAACCGAGCGTGTTCTGCACCCGTCTGTTGTGGGAGTGGAGCTCCGAGAGTGCCAGGCCCTGAAAAGCCCTGGAAATCATCTTTTCTTCAGGAAATTAATTAACTAGATGTTTTTCCTAATATGTGTGAACTGGCAATTTGTGCTGTTGCATATGGAGCTTCTGCATCACTGAACCTTTTGATTCCCTTCCTCTTGCTCCAGTGAAGCTCCTGCAAAGCTCCTGCAGTTCCCCTGGGCTGGCACCACTGCTGCCTGCAGTCCCTGCTGCCTGCCAGAGCATTCAGCCTCTCCTTGGGTACATATTAACGAGACTTCACAACCTTCTGAAGCCCTGGGATAGATAAAGAGACACAAAATTACTCAGACACCTTATCTTGGTGAGGAGAAAGGTTGGATGCGGCCACTTCCAAAGGGTCAGAGCCACTGGGATGTCCCTGAGCAGTGCAGGCTGGGGCTGCTGGGCAGGGTGTTTCACCTGGACCTCTGGAAGAAGGGAGGGCAGTTTTAAAGGCTTCATTCTGGAAGAAGCCTTTAAAACTTCAGTCAGAGAGAACATCTCTGTTAGGGACAGGAGGAGGAGCAGGTTTGGATTTTGAGAGGAAATCCTTGTGCGGTGTTTCTGCCCTTTAAATGGTGTGAAGTGCACCTGGTGCAGCTGGATGGGACCTTGCTGATGTGACCTTCCAAAGGGACAGCGGGACTGGTGTTCCCAAGAGATCCCAGAGCCAGCAGGGGGGACTGACAGCACTCAGTGTCCCCTGTGCAGGGAAAGGGGCACCGGCAGCTGAGCCTTCCTGGAGGGTAAAAACTGAGAGATGGAGCACACAGATCTCCAAGAGGGACTGAACTGAAGGATCTGGGATGCAGCAGTGTCAAAAACCCTCTCTGGGTTTGGAGGTGAGATGATAAGTAGCATGTTGATTATTTAGGGTGGAGTTTGATTTTTTTGTTAGTTTTTTTCGGGGTTTTGGCTGGTTTTGTTGCCATGCAGCCTGGTGTGCAGCAGTGGTAAAGGCTGTCAGCAGTGGTGGTCAGCAGGAGTAGGATTTGACTTCCACTTGAACATCTTGGAACCTCCTTGTTTAAAAAAATGCAATCTCCTTGTTTAAATAACCAGTAATTTATGATGGTAAACAATGTACCCAGATCTGCACAGAAGCAAACAGGGGAAGCTGTCAGGCAGCAAATCTCCACTTAGGGGCTGTAAAATCAGGCTTTTTAGCTTTTCAAATGTCATTAGTACCTGTTGTCCAAGTATGCCTTGGTAATTGCTGAGGTTTTTGTTGTCTACATGTGGCATTTCTGGGATCTTTCAGTACCAAGCTTGTGATAAGCAGCTTCCCTTTGGCAAGAGGTCCCTGCATCCCTCCCACTGCTTTCCCTTTATGGCTTAATTCCCTGGGCTTTGCCACACTTTGATTTTATTTCATGCCCTGCAGCACGAGGTCTCCAAATCGTTTACGTCTGTTAAGCAAACATCTCTTTCTGGGATTGATGTTTTAATTTAATAAACCACTTCCTAATGGGGGTCAGCTGCAGCTGTGAATTTGTAATGAGTTTCTTGGGAGCTTTTTGGAAGGGCAGAGCCTGGAGGTGCTGGTTCTGAGCCTCTGCAGGGTGATGTGGCAGAGGGGTTCACAGGGGGTTGCTGCCTGAGCCCCCTGTTTGCCCTTCCATGGAATCCCAGGAATCTACAGGACCCAAATGAAGGTGGATCAGAGGCTCAGTTTGGGTCCAGCTGGAGGCAGCAAATATGTGTGGAAAGATGTTTTGTATCCTTGTACAAAGCGCAGGGAGCTGTTTCTGGGAGCTTAACCAAGGGATGCTCTTTTGTAGCACAGGTGGGAGATTTTGCCCTTAAATGCTTTGGAACCACAAAATTGTTTACGTTGGAAAAAAGTCTGAAGATTGTCAAGTCCAGCCTCCAGCCCAGAGCAGCACCATGTCCCACTGAACAGCATCCTCAGGTGCCACATCCATGGGGTTTTTTGAACATGGCCAGGGAAGGAGACTCTGCCATTTCCTTGGGCAGCCCTTTCAATGCTTTACAACTCCTTCAGTGAAGAAATTTTTTTCCAGTGTCCCCCCTGAGGCTCCCCTGGGCCAGCCTGAGGCCGTTCCCTCTGCTCCTGTCCCTGTTCCCTGGGAGCACAGCCCGACCCCCCCCGCTGTCCCCTCCTGTCAGGAGCTGTGCAGAGCCACAAGGGCCCCCTGAGCCTCCTTTGCTCCAGGCTGAGCCCCTTCCCAGCTCCCTCAGCCCCTCCTGGGGCTCCAGGCCCTTCCCAGCTCCCTCAGCCCCTTCTGGGGCTCCAGGCCCTTCCCAGCTCCCTCAGCCCCTCCTGGGGCTCCAGGCCCTTCCCAGCTCCCTCAGCCGATCCTGGGGCTCCAGGCCCTTCCCAGCTCCCTCAGCCGCTCCTGGGGCTCCAGGCCCTTCCCTCAGCCCCTCCTGGGGCTCAGGCCCTTCCCCAGCTCCTCAGGGGCTCCAGGCCCTCCCCAGCTCCCTCAGCCCCTCCTGGGGCTCCAGGCCCTTCAGCTCCCTCAGCCCCTCCTGGGGCTCCAGGCCCTTCCCAGCTCCCTCAGCCCCTCCTGGGGCTCCAGGCCCTTCCCAGCTCCCTCAGCCCCTCCTGGGGCTCCAGACCCTTCCCTGGACACACTCCAGCCCCACAGGGTCTGCACTGTCCTGAGGGGCCCAGGACTGACCCAGGACTGGCCCCAGGATCCAGGGTGAGCCACCCATGCCCAGCACAGGGGCCAGGCCTGCCGTGGTCCTGCTGCCACTCCATTCGTGGCACAGCCCTGGTGCCACCGGCCTTTTTTGGCCACCTGGCCACATCTGGGCTGATGTTCAGCTGCTGGTGACCAGCACCTCCCACCAGGTCCATTTCCAGCCACTCTGCCCCAGCCTGGAGCATTGGATGGGGGATGTTCAAGTCACACAGATGGAACACCCAGGCAGGGCCAGTGCTGTTCCACAGCCACCAGGAGGGTTCCAGACCAATTACTTGGCTCATAGAAGCAGGTTCAGGGCAGGAAATCGGAGATTCCCAAGGGCCCCTCATAGCCTTGGGATAATTCACCTGTTGCAAACATTTTCTCCTCATTTTTGAGGGTCAGAGAAGCCTACAGAGGCAGATTGCTTACTGTGTTTATCCAGAGTGAGTGCGAGCCAAGGCACAGGAGTTGTGTTGTGCTCTGTGTCTGCTGGAGTTAATTGGGGTCTTGTTTGTTTGCTGAAGCAGCACCGAAGGATCCCAGGCTCTCAGGACACCAGGCAGAGAGATTTAGAGTGAATTATAGAAAATGCATGTATTAGCCAGTGTATTCTTTCATATGTCCTCTCCTGACTTTGCTGATCTCTAATAAATCAGTGTTTTGGAGACCAAACAGAGGCATGAAAAATCTCACAGTACTGGGTTTTTAATAAGTTCTCCCTTGAGCCTTTAATTTAATTTTTCACTTTAACATGCTGTGTCCCACTGCCAGTCCCTTTCCTTTGGTAACATTGTAAAGTTCCTTTGCCAGACTTTTCCAAATGGATTTGAGATGGAAATTAGGCATCTGATTAAAGTTTGTTTTCTTTCCCCCCACATCTTTGGAAGAAAATTCTGTCTTTTTTCAGAAGATGGACACAAATTTCTATTACAAATCAGTGAACTTCATTTACCACTGCAATGAAGTACTTTGCTTTGCTACCTTCCTGCCAGCTCTCACCAGGGCACCTCTAGTGAGACTTGGAACAGAGGAATCAGCTCATTCCTGAGGCTGTGCTGCCTTCTGGGGTGTAAAATTCCCTGTAACCTCTGGTTTTATTCATGCTGGCTGTTCTGGAGCCATTTTTGAGTTGAATTTCCCCTAAGGGCTTTACCTGTCGAGGTTTTACATGATGCTGAGAGGCCCTGGGGCTCAGTGCAGTCATTGCTGGGGTGGGTGAGGCATCGAGCTGAGCTTGCCCCTTGTCTCTGCTGTTCCCCAGGAGCTCCAGCTCCAGTGGATTCTCAGCACAGGGCTCACCCAGCCTGGCAGCTCTCCTGGTCACACCCTGCAGCCTTGAGCTGCAGCGTTCCCTTCACATCTTCACTCTTCGTGTCACCCTCCTTTTCCTTCCTAGCTCTCTTGCTCTCACTTATTATTTACATATATATATATATATATATATTTAAATATATTTTATATATGATTTATACCTATAAAACATGTGTAATTAATATTTATATTTATAGATTTATAGTTATATTTGTTTGTCCCCATTATTACAGTGCCTGTTGGAGTTGTGTTTTACCTCAGTGTGGCTGAAACTTGAGCAAAGGGGTTCCCATCCTGCAGGTCCGGCAGGAGAGCAATGGGATTGCAGAGCTCAAGTCAGAGCCAGCTCAGTCCTGGCTGGAGGGCACTTAAACCAAACCTGAGCTTGCAGATGTGCCATAACTCTTTTCATTGGTTTAACTGCTGCTGGTACCCCACGTTATGGAAAGAGTTCTGGATGCTTCATGTTACCATCTACTGACCCTGCCCAGGCATCTTTCCTTCTCTGGAAAGACTGGCAGACTCCAGTGAGAATTAGGCTCTGCTTAGGGCTGGAGCTGTGCACTAAATAACTTGTTCAGAGCTGAGGGAAAGCTCCTGTTGTAACCAGGATCCTCTGACTGTGAGGAGTTGGTGTCTTCCTGGGTCTGCCTTGCATTTCTCTATTAAGGACATGTGATTATCCTGTAGTGAGAGGCATTGCTGTGCTGAGAAATCTCTGCTCAGGATCTCCAGCCTGAGCCATTATCATGAGAAGAATGGATTTCTCCCCTTCTGTGTATTAGGGACGTGTTGTGACTTTGTGGAATCACTGCAGGAGTAAATGATGTATGAAATGAGAAATCTCTGCTCCGTGTGTGCAGGCACAGCTTGGGCTTGCAAAGTTCAGCTCAGAGGCAGCCAGAAAAATCCCTGAAGTGTCCAACATGACTCTTCCAGTAAAACACCTTCCAGCAGGTTTGGTTTAATGTTTTTCCTGGTGCACTCACAAGTCCTGAGTGATCATTGCAGGGAGAGATAACTTCCTCCTGTAGTCACCCCACCTCGCTGCTTCCCCAGGCAGCTGAGCTGGGCACACTGAAGCTGGCAGGTGTTGCCTGCAGCCAAGTGAGACTGGGGAAGTTGTGCAGCTTTCTGGCTTTTATTGCCACATCTGGATAAAGCCCAAGGGTGAGCTTCAGTCCGTTCACTGTCATTCTGTCCTTGCTTGGACCTCCCGCCCTCGTCCCTTATCTTGGGGTGTGAATCAAGGGTCTAAAAGAATTAAAATAATTATGAGTTTAGCTAGAAGGACAGAAGCAATATATAATGATTAAGGTTTAGCAAGAAGAGTAGAAGCAATGTAAAAGGGCTGGTTATTAGCAGATGGAGCTAAGTAAAGCTAAGGCAATCTATCATTTACTTGACTTTGTTGTATTTGTAGAAGCAGGATGGGAGGATAGGGCATTGTAAAGATAAAGAAACCATAACTGGACCTGAGCCCCAAACCCAGCCAGAACCAGGCTGGGGAGCTTGGGCTATGGCCAAGGGACCAGAGAGCCTGCCAACAAAACAAAGGGAAAAAGTTTACCACAAGGAAGACTCATGGTAAACGTCCCTGACTTCATTTTAGGAGATAACGGACCCATTTTGAGCAAAGGACTGCACAGGTGTGAAAGGACTTTAAATTCATTTTAATGTGAAGCAGGGTCAGGTAACACTGGGGAGCTTGGGCTATGGCCAAGGGACCAGAGCACCTGCCAACAAGACAAAGGGAATAAGTTTACCACAGGGAAGACTCATGGTAAATGTCCCTGACTTCATTTTAGGAGACCACTGACCCATTTCAAAACCCACCAACCCATTTTGAGCAAAGGACTGCACAGGTGTGAAAGGACTTTAAACTCATTTTAATACAAAGCAGGGTAGGCAGGGTCAGGTAATCCATATGTACAGGTGTATTGGGTAATTCTATGAATATGGAAGGTTTTTAAGAATAAACAGAGAGCAGGAGCTCTGTGAATTTTGCACACATCTTTGGGAGGCTACTCCCCGTGTGTCTGGTGCTGTCAATAAACATCCCACTTTGTAACTTTAATTAGTTAGAGAGTCTTTTCCACGCTTCAGGTGGATGCATCAGACAAAAGGCACGAACTCCTCGCACTGGAAAGCATCAGCAACAGTCCAAATTCTTACAAGGCAGGTTCATGGAGCTAAAAATACAGGACTCCACTTTTTTTATTTTCTAAAATAACCTCACCTCCTCGCAGGTAATTCAGTTGGAGACCAATTGGGAATTGATAATAAAGGACATTTTTCTTCCTCGCTTTAACAAGGAGGCAGAATGACTGAGAGATAACTCTCTTGGATTCATACCAAGGAGCTGCTCAGTGTTCCTGGGAGAGTGCCTGGAACTCACAAAACACATCATCTGTTTAGTCCAGGCTGGATGAGTTATCAGCTCAGCACTAACTGTGCCTCTCCCTGCTGCTCTCAGCGGGCCCTTCTTACCCTCAGGGTATTTGAGATGAGCCCTTTCCCCTGCTCAGACTCCCTGTGTGACAGACAGGTGACATTAACCCTTGGAGCGCCCCAGTCTGAGTCAAAAACCCTCTAAACAGCACTTCTCTGCAGCAGAACTTTAGATATGGACAAGATGAGCATGGCTGACTTCCTGCAGTCCTGCAGACACCCTGACCCCTGCTTTTGGCCCTGGTTTCTTGGTGCATTTGTCAGGTCTGGGGAAATAAGGTGCTGTTCTGTGCCATCAGCTCCTCAAGTGTCACCCTCACTACATCTCTGCCAGGGACAAATAAATCTAAGGTAGGGAGTGGGCACAGATGGAGAAAAGGTGATTTTTATGCCGCACTGCAGTGGCCCTTTGGCTTTGCTGTGATTTCAGCACGTTTGGTCAGATGGAAGAGCTCTGCCAGTGATGGCAGAACGTGGGGTAGCAGGGGTACCTGGAGTCCCTGTGAGGAGCTCTTTTACATTTTGAATCACAGTTCTGTAGGATCCTTCCAATGAGAAAATTGCTGTACCGAGCATTCCTTTGGGGCTTCCTGCAGGCTCTGAAAGTTGTTTAACTTGGATCCTCCTGGCACCTGACCTTGAACCAGGGACTGCTTCAGAGCTTCAAGAGTGGCTCTTATGTCTTAAAAACATGGGGAGTGTCTGCCTATGCAAGTTCATCTGGAGGGGGTTTGCTCTCTGTGGGCCAAGTGCTGCTTTTCAGATTTTTGTTTTGCCATTTCAGCCTTGACATTTTAGTGGAAGGTGTCCCTGCCTGTGGCAGGGTGTGGAGATGGTGTTTAAGGTCCTTTCTAACCCATTCTGTGGTTCTGTGATGATTTCTCTGCCTTTGCATGTGAAAAACTTGCTTCTCCTCCAGCTGCTTTTTCTATGCTTCAATGCCTGTTTTGCTCCTCTTGAGTGAAACCCACTTCAAACCTTCATCAGTTGCCTCTGCAGAGCTTTCACCAGCCCAGCAGCACCTGCCTCTAGGAAGTGCATCTTTGGGAGTGCTGTGGTTGTCCCCAGGGCAGCCAGCAGCAGAGCTGTTCATGGAATCATTAAGGTTGGAAAAGCCCAAGATCAAGTCAAACCTGTGCCCCATCCCCACCTTGTCCCCAGCCCAGAGCTCTGAGTGCCACATCAGCCCTTCCTGGGGCACCTCCAAAGCTCCCTGAGCAGCCCCTGGCAGTGCCTGAGCCCCCTTTCCATGGGGAAATTCCTGCTGCCGGCCCCCCCTGAGGCTGCCCTGGCCCAGCCTGAGGCCGTTCCCTCTCCTCCTGTCCCTGTTCCCTGGGAGCACAGCCCGACCCCCCCGGCTGTCCCCTCCTGTCAGGAGCTGTGCAGAGCCACAAGGGCCCCCTGAGCCTCCTTTGCTCCAGGCTGAGCCCCTTCCCAGCTCCCTCAGCTGCTCCTGGGGCTCCAGGCCCTTCCCAGCTCCCTCAGCCCCTCCTGGGGCTCCAGGCCCTTCCCAGCTCCCTCAGCCCCTCCTGGGGCTCCAGGCCCTTCCCAGCTCCCTCAGCCGCTCCTGGGGCTCCAGGCCCTTCCCAGCTCCCTCAGCCCCTCCTGGGGCTCCAGGCCTTTCCCAGCTCCATTCCCTTCCCTGGACATGCTCCGGCCCCTCAATTTGAGTGTTTTTGTCTCAAAGTGCTTTAGCAGTGCCAGCACAGGGTCAGTGCTCTGCTCCTGTGGCCACATTTGGGCTGGCACAGCCCAGGTGCCATTGGCCTTTTTGGCCACCTGGGCACACCTGGGCTCATGTCCAGCCTCTGTCACCAGCCCCCCTGGATCCTTTCCCTTTGGGCATTTTCCAGCCCCTCTGCCCCAGCCTGGAGTGTTCATGGGTTTGTTGTGACCCCAGTGCAGGGCCCAGCACTTACATGCCTATGTTTATGAAAATGGCTAAGCTGGGCCTTTGGTTGAGACTTTTCATCACAGGCTAAAGGTTTTTAGATGCAGGTTTTATAGAAAAATTAATGACCTGCTTTTAAAATCCAACCACAGAACTTAACTGTGGTAATCCAGCAGGGTTCACAGAGAAAAGCAATAATGTTGTGGTTGAAACCACCATGTCTGGGAGCCTGCAGAGCTGCCTGGGACTGGGAGCCTCTCTGTGTGGGTTTGAACCAAGGAGGGGACGTGGCTCTGCTGAGTTCTGCAGAATGATTCAACAAAGCTCGTTCTGTGACACTGGGTAGGAACATCTCCATCAGGGTAAACTGGAGGCTTGCAGGCTCTTTAATGCACAGGAGTGTTCTGTGGTCTGTAACTGCCCAGGCCTCCCAAGGAAATGGATGTCTTTCATAAGTGTAGCTCACAGAGGGTCGTTTTTTGTGTGTGTGCAGGCTTGATTCACCTAATCAACCCAGCTGTGTGTTGGGCTGTAATTGTAAATCCTGGAGATCAATGCATTTCCTTTCCATTTAACAGCTCGTGAATGAGTGCAGTGCTGCACAAAGGGGATGGTTAATGAGGCTGGTTCAGCAGGGTGTTCAGGCAGGTGTGGTGGTGAGATGAGCCAGCAGTCCCATGGGAGAGGCTCAGTCCTGATTTATATCACCCTCTGCCACCAGCTGAACCTTGGCTGGCTCTGTGTTATATGCCCAGGGCATTTGGGGCTGATAGGAATTGGTTTTGTCTCTGTTTTCAGATGGGGAACGTGCTGATCACCCCTGTTCCTGGAGCACAGCATTTGAGCTGAGCCACCTCCCCGCGTCCTTCCCTGAGTGATGGCCTCATGTCTTTATCCCAGGAAGGGAGGGAGGGTCTTTCCACCACTGTTGGGTTTGTTGTTGTTGGAAAGGCTCCTGAGGTATTAAAAGTTTTTTTTCTTAGCCCTGCGCTCAAAGAAGAAGTTGAGATTCTTCAGCTTTGGTTTTTAAGGTTGTTTATTTTCTCTTATCTAATACATGATTTTTTGGACTTGCAGGGGTCTGTCCAGCAGGTCAGGTTGAGGCACACTGTCCAACCTCAGGGCGGTGTTATCTTTTTATCCTAAAAACTACATGTATTTTATTTATAATCATTTTCTAATACTTATCACTTATGTTAGACAGTTTGTCTCTACTCTAAATTAATCTAAAAGTGCCACTATCACAGCAGAAGATGGAGGTTAAGAAGAAGTAGGAGGAAGGACAGGACATGCCTAAATCTTTCTATTTTGCCTTTTGAACCCCATTCTAAAAACTCTAAAATTCTATATTTTTACTCATTATCATTTTGTTCAAACTCTTGGTGCTTGTAACTCCTAGCATAAAGTTGGGAATTGTTTCCAAGGGCTAAAGTCAAAGGCACAGGTGTTTGTGACTCCATGCCAAGGTCTCTGAGCCCCTGCCAGGGTCTGGAGTCACCCCGGGCAGCCAGAGCAATGTCCTGGGTCCTGGCACACCACGGAAGCTGATGAGTGGAACAATCGTTTTGTGTTAGATCCCAACACTTTGGTTCCTTTTGGCCACTCCAGTGCTCCAGCCATGGGCATCTCTGCTCTGGCCCCTCCATACCCTGTGAACCCTCTCAGCTTTCCTCTGGTGACCCTCTCTGCCTGCAGAGGCCTTCAGCCAGGGGAGGAGCTGGGGAGGTGACCCTGAGTGAGGGCAGTGCCATGGTGGGGCTGTGAGCTCCTCTCTGGAGCTGAATTTCACAGAATCATCAACCTCAGACTGCTTGGTGTTAGAAGGACCTTAAAGCTCAGCTTGTTCCAGGCTCCTGCCATGGCAGGGACACCTTCCACTATCCCAGGTGGCTCCAATCCAGTCCAGCCTGGCCTTGGACACTTCCTGGGTACTGCATTAACAATTTCTAAAGCTTGGGGAGCAGAAGTCGTGCACAGAGTGAGGCTTGTGCTCTTCTAGAAGGTATTGGAGCTGGACTGAATTGTTTAGCTCATAATTTAAATTCTGCATGGGCTGCCTGATGTTCAGGAACGGTGGGCAAGGGATTGTTTATGGCCCCACATGGACTGTGCTGCACACCCAGGGGTCATTTGGGACCCCCTGTGCCTGGGGAGTCGATTTGTGCTCGGGAACTTGGGCCACATAAAGCTCCTGCTGCCCCACAGGGGCTGTGGCACCCCTCCTGATTTGTTGTGCTCTTCTCCATGCTGATGTTCTGCTGTTTACATTAATGTAATTACATTAACATAAACAAAATATTTATATTAGAGTCACTGCAAGGGAAAAATCACTTTCCTTATCCTGTCTCGCATCTCCATGTTGGTTATTTTTCATAACACACCTTCTAATCTTCACTAATACTCCTATTTAAAAAAACACAGACATCTTGCAAGTACAGCTGATAAGGAATAACATAACTCATGGAGGAAGAACAGTGTCAGTCTTTCAGATACACAGAGAGCAGGATTTGGAAGTGCTTGGTTTGGACAATGTAAGGAAGAGATTTTCAAGGGCAGAACATTAGGTGACATCAAGAGGAATCAAAGGCTATGTTTTCCAGAGAATCTGTGTGGACTGAAGGCCAGATTTTACCAGAAATCAGTGAGGCTTACTGTTTTACAGAAGTTAGGCTCAGTTGCATTTGCTTAAATGAAGTTCATCAGTGGAGCTGCTTGGCAGTGTATAGAGACAAAAAGATCCCGAGGTTCCTGCAGGATTACAATTCTAGCAACCTTTGGAAAAACCAAAGCATTTAACATCCACAGGTGTCTTTGGAAATCTTTGCTCTCACACCATAGCTCAAGGAACCCAGTTTGAGGGATCCAGTACTAAAATTCCTGGCCTCTGTCCCTGAGGCTTCCTATTCCTGCAGAAGGCAGGGGGACTTCACTGTACCAATCCTGGGATGCCAGGCTGGGCCAGGCTGGACTGGGCCCAGAGGGTCCCTGGTGGCACCTCCGTGCTCAGGCAGGGCCATCCCAGAGCACAGGGCACACACTGTGTGCACAGGGCTCTGCAGGATCCCCGCTGAGGGAGACTCCAGCCCCTCCCTGGGCAGCCTGCTCAGGGCTGGGCACTGCCCAGGGCAGCAGTTGTGCCTCCTGGGCAGGGGCAGGGCTGGGCTCAGGCCCTGCCCGTGGCTCTGGTGCCGCTGCTGGGCCTGGAGCAGAGGCTGGGCCCTGCTCTGCCCCTCCCTGCACACAGGGACAGCCAGGCCTGAGGGCCCCTCTCAGCTGGGGCTCCTCTCCAGCCTGAGCAGCCCCAGCTCCCTCAGCCTTTCCTGGGCACAGAGATGCTCCAGGCCCTCCTCATCCTCACAGCCTGAGCTGGCCCCGCTCCAGGAGCTCCTGTCCCTGCTGTGCTGAGGATCCAGAGCTGGACACAGCACCCAGAGCTGCCCCCAGGGCTGGGCAGGGGTCAGGATCCCTCCCTGACATGCTGGGCATGCTCTCCATGATGCAGCCCAGGATCCCATTGGCTCCTGTCCCCAGGACACTCTGCTGCCTCAGGGACAGCCCACAGTCCACCATGAACTCCCAGCTCCTTCTCCTCAGAGCTGCTCCAGCAGGGCCCCCCCAGCCTGTGCCTGTGCCTGGGGTTGTTCCTCTCCAGGTGCTCGACCTGCAGTTGCCCTTGTTGAACTTCAGACAGTTCTTCTCTGCCCTTCTCTCCATCCCATCTAAAGGTTATAGTAATTATAATTAGTAATAAAAATAGTATCAGAGATTTTTTTCCTGTTCCTCTTCCCTACCTCAGAAGGATCTTTAACAGAGTTGCTCCAAGGCAGAAGCTGGTGTGTCAGGCTTCCCCCAGGGCAGGTTCAGACATTCAGCAGGCAGATCTGGATTTGGGCAGGGGTGTGACAGCCCTCCCTGGCTGGCAGGGGTGGGATAACACACAAGGCTGGGTCTGCTGTGACGTTCATCTGCGTGAGGGGAGGGAGAGATTTGATAAGGCCAACTACACCAGGCACGAGTTGTTTGGCCTCGTTCGTGTCTGGAAGATGAATGTCAGGAAGTACCCAAGGCAGCCCATATTCTTTAGATTCTTGCCCTGAATTATTTAAGCATATTCATGTCTGCTTTCGTACCAAATTACATCTGCCGCCCTGGGACAGATACTGTGGTTTGTACAGAGCACTGAAGCAAAAAGGCAATTTTCCAGCAGCAGTCAGTGATGCTGGTGCCTTTATTTTGTCCTTCTGTCTTACCCATGGTATCTTGTTAAAGGCCACATTTTTCATTTGCTGCCTTTCCCGTTAAAGCAGCACTTGCTGTTCCATTTGACCCCGTTACAGTTTGAGGTTTTTTTCTTGTTTCTTTGTTTGGTGTTAATCCTGCTCCTAGGGATGGGTTTGAGGTTAAACAAGTGCTTCATGCCTTTTGTACAAGGTATCTGTGTCCCCTTGAACAGGTAGGTGGCCTTTTAGGGACTTTGATTCTTTGTTTGCATTTGAAGTCCAGGGCAGATGCTGTGTTGAATGCCATGGGAATACTCATGTTTTTGAAATGAAACAAAAATAAGTAGCCACAAGCAGCTGCTGGACCAATGCTTCTGGTTCTGGTCTTGCAGAGAATCTCTGGACACTGACGTTGGTGTCAACACAAAAGTCTGGGGGACTCGTGGGATCCATCCACCACGACTGGCAGGGCTGGAGTCCAGGGTGTGGGCAAAGGTAGTTCTAGTTAAGTTAGAGAGGAAAAGAAGGGAGAGAGAATCAGTGGTGACACCTTGGGACATGATGGAGTCCAGTGTGGCCTTGGCCCTGAAGCTCACATGAAATCTTGGCCTCCTTTTAAACTGCAAACCTCAAAGAATTCACCACTGCTCCTGGGTACTGCTCCTGGGTTTTATATCCTCACCTCTCCCTTTTTCACAATCTCCTTTTCCTCCCCTGCTTTTCCCTTTTCCTCTCGTTTTCTATTTTCCCCCACTTTTCCCTTTCCCACCTTTGACCAGAGCAGGGCACAGTGCAGATGCAGTGAAGCCCTTCCACACAAGAGAGCACTTTGCCATTTGGGGTAAGCACATCCCAGCTCTCCTGCCCATTGCTTAGCTCCCCCGTTCCTGAATTACCCAGCTGCCCTCTTCAAAGTGCAGGTTGCAGCCCTGGCAGGGGCTCCTGGGACTGTGCTTGTCAGGATTCAGGTTTCTGAGTGTCATTGCTGTGCCTTCCCTCAGACTTACAGTCACTTCAAAAACCCATTACAGGCTAGAATATCAAGGGCACAGTTAAACCCCTCCAGCATCCATCTCTTCAGTACATGAATGGAGTGGATGAGCTATTTCCAGCCTGACACCATGGATCACAGAGCTGCAGGTATTTCCCTGCCAGCACTCAGATCCTGGCCTTGATTTGTGAGGATGCTGAGCACAGGAAGTTTCCCCCAGTGCCAGGCAATGTTCTGTGTGCAGGTACATTTGGTGTGAGCAGGAAGCAGGGCTGGAATGGATCGCATTCTCCATGGAAAAACTGTCAGCCCGTACTGAAAGGAAAGGAGGGGGTGTCCTTTCCAGGTACAGCTGGCAGCAGGTACCAGCTCACAGGTCTGTCTTTTAGGCAGGCATTTGATTTCCCTTCTTGCCTGTACAGGTGTCCCACTGCTCATTTCATTGGCCCGTACAAGTGGTTTAAGACTCAGACCCGTTTAAGCACATCTTCAGTGTTAAGTTCAGTAATTAGGGCATCTTTCTGATGAGGAAAGGCTGAGGGAGCTGGGGCTGCTCAGGCTGGAGAGGAGCCCCAGCTGAGAGGGGCCCTCAGGCCTGGGTGTCCCTGTGTGCAGGGAGGGGCAGAGCAGGGCCCAGGCTCTGCTCCAGGCCCAGCAGCAGCACCAGAGCCACGGGCAGGGCCTGAGCCCAGCCCTGCCCCTGCCCAGGAGGCACAACTGCTGCCCTGGGCAGTGCCCAGCCCTGAGCAGGCTGCCCAGGGAGGGGCTGGAGTCTCCCTCAGCGGGGATCCTGCAGAGCCCTGTGCACACAGTGTGTGCCCTGTGCTCTGGGATGGCCCTGCCTGAGCAGGGAGGTGCCACCAGGGACCCTCTGGGCCCAGTCCAGCCTGGCCCAGCCTGGGGTTCTGTGACTTGGTACAGGAAAAGGGCCCAGCCAGGCAAGGACCAAAACAGGCTGGACAGGATGGGCACAGCTCATATTGAATATATTTTAGTGTTTAATGCCAGGTTGGACAAGGCTTGGAGCACCCTGGGGTAGTGGAAGGTGTCCCTGCCATGGCAAGGGGTGGAATGGGATGAACTTTGAAGTCCCTGCCAACCCAAACCAGGACGGGAAAGGCATCCAAAGCTTTGGGTGCCAGGTGCAGCTGGAATCCCCTGGCAGTGGGACACAGATGGGTCTGAAACATCTCCTTTTGGGCCCCAGGGTCCCAGATGTACCAGGAGGAAAGACTGTCACCAGTTCTGCCTCTTTCCACTTGTCTCCTGTGACCTCAGGCAAGAGATCTTCACAGATCACTTGTCTTTTCAGTTATGGAATCAGAGAATCTCCTGAGCTGGAAGGGACCCACAAGGATCATCCAAGCCCAACTCCCGGCCCTGCACAGGCACCCCAAGAATCCCAGGCTGTGCCTGAGAGCGTTGTCCAAACACTTACTGAACTCTGGAGAACTTGTAATTTAAGTTGATTATGATTTAACTTACAGTGAAATTGGTGGACATGGGAGTCTAAATACCCGTAAACACCTGGCTTCAGGTGCTTACCTGGAAATTCTCACTCCAAATGTAAATAGTGTGTGATATGCCTAAACCAGAGCTCTCATTTTGCCCAAGGATGGGAAACCTTTTTAATATCTTTCTTTATCAGAGCTGGAAACAGGCAGAGATGGTCAGAAAGAGAGCGCCCCTCAGCCCCAGCTGGCTCTGGCTCTGTGTTTTATATGCAGCCAGGCTCTTTGCTGCTTGCACTGAGCTCCAGTCAACGTAACAGACTCATTTGTGCTGCCTCAGTGGGAAGGAAAATCTGTTGCTTGGAGGACTTAAGCGTCTGCAGGTTGTTGTGGCACGTGTGAGCATCATGCACAGGCATAAGATGGAGCAGAGATGAGTGAAGAGCTCCCAGGATGACAAATGTGCTGCTGGAGAGACGTGGGGGCTGTGCTGGGGGGTGTGACAGGCTGTGATGTGCTCCAGCACTCTGATGGGTGATGACATGGGAGATAGCTGGGCTGTGTGATCCTGCTGGATCCCTTCCAGCACACATCCCTGGGGCTGCTCCTTCCCCCAGTCTCTGGGCATTCTTCACCTTTCTTATCTTAATCGTGTCTTGCTGCCTGTGAAAGGCTCTGCTCTAATATTATTGGGCTTTTATTCAGTGCTTGTGATAGCATTGCCCTGGCTGGATCTGTTGGATGGCTGGGTTTTTTAAAGGGCTGCACAGATGTATTGAGATGTTAGAAAACAAGCAGGACTTCTGGGGAAATTCATCCTATTAAACCACTAATTTTCCTTCAGATTCCCTCAAAGTATCATGCTGTGTGTGTTTTATGGCAGGACTGTTCCTCCTTTTCCATTTACTTCCATTTTATTTATACTTGCATTGTAAGGCCTGAAGTGTTCGTGCCTCAAAAGACAAAACCCAGAGACGTGCCACAGATTTATTGCTGGATAACCTTAAAGTGGGAAAATTGCCAGTGAGCTGTGGAAGGCATATGTTCTCCCTGTGCTTGGAGAGTCTCCTCAGCCTCCACCCTGGCTGTTCTGTGTGCCTGCCTGCTGCTTTTCCAGCAAAGGTGCAGAATCCAAACTTAATGCAGACAGGAATTAACAGCACTGTTCTTGCCTTTGCCGTGCACTGCCTTCACACCTGTAAATGTTTTATCCCCAAGCCCAAGTCAGGTGCTCAGAAAGAAGCAAGAAATTCATGGTTCCTCCATTTGTCTTTGCTGCTGCTCCACCTGGCTGCCTTCAGTGCTCACAGAATCCTGGAATATGCTGAGCTGGAAGGACCCACAAGGACCATCCAGTCCAACCTGACCATTGCTCTGAGACTGTCCCGTTCCTGGGTGTACTCCTGGCTCCTGCTCCTTCCCAGCAGTGAGAGCCCTGAATTTGTGTTCTTAGCGGGGACTTTTGGGGTGTGACTGGTGTCATGTTTGGGTTTCTGTTCTACTGCTCTGCTTGGGGACACTGGGGAGTGACACTTGTGTGACCAGAGTGTTTCCATGAGGGGCTGCACTCCCACATGCACAGCTTCCCAAAGCTGTGACTTTTGAGGGGGAAATTCTCCCTGTTTTTTCAGGCCTAAGCACTCTTAGCAAGTCTCCAATCTAAAAGTGATTTAGACAATTCCTCCATATTTCTGTGGCATGTGTGACCCTCACAGCGGGCTCGTAAAGGGTCATGGATCACCCACCTCTAATTTAGGTGGTGGTGCAGGGGGGGAATTCCTTCTCTGCCTTTAGCTTAAACAACTGGGGATTAAAAATAACCTCAGCCCAAGGAAAGGAAGGATCCCAGGCTGTAAGGTGAGATTCAGAGTTATCCATCCAGTGGTATGATCCAGCCCTGATGGAAAGGAAGGGCCCACCTGATTCCCGTGTGCTGGGTCATGCTGAGCTCAGAGCTTTGAGAGTTTTAATCCATGTGATCCCAAAGAGCTTTGGGCTCTTCCAGCTCAGCTGGCTGCACCCAAATGTCAGCTTTTGCACCTAACCCCGGGCACAGCCTCCTTAGGGATTGATTTCCCTCCTTCCTCTGGTGACGGGACACTGCAGCCACGAGTTGTTACTCCAGCAGGCTTTGCAGAGCAGATGGCTGAAGAGTGGCGTGCTGGAAGGAGGGAAAAGCTGTGTTTATGGAGCTGCTGCTGCTGGTTTGGGCCATGAGGTATTTGGTAGCTGCTGCCAACACATGGGTTTTGTTTAAATTTCACAGAATAGAAAATCATGTGAATGAAAACATGATGTGCTTATTTTTTAGGCAGGGCAGCAGTGGCCACGTTACTCTGAGTAGAGGATCAAACCTGAGAAGAAAAGTTACTGATTTTTTTTCCCCGGCCCTTAATTGTGATTCCCTGAAAACTTTTTCCAGAATCACATTTTTTTTCTGTTACTAATAGCAGGAAATAAGACTGATTAGTATCTGATTACTAAGTCTAGGATACAGATTTATCCTTAAGATAGGATTAGGCCTCATGTAATGATTTTCAGCTGTTTATTATTTCATATGACTAATGCATGGCCTAACCCAGAATTCAAAGCCAAGCTGAAGAAATGCCAGAAATATGCACAGCAGGGTTTTGGTGGGTTTTTTTAACATAAAGAGCAAGTTACACGCCTGCAATTGTCTGCAGAAAGTAACATATGGGGAATTATGGGATGAGGGCCACAATGGCCGTGTATTTATTTCAGGGCCAATATGGGAAGCATTTCTCCTGCTGCTCTGTGGACAGACATTCCTGTGCAGCATGGGCACGGTGGTGCTGAGGGGCTGGCACAGCCCACACACAGCCCCAGGGTTTGGGGTTTCATTGCCTCTCTAAGGTAAGAGGTTGATGGAAGTGCTGGGGGCCGTAGGCATTAAGGTGTCTTGGTTTGAACAGCCAGGTGTCTGCTAAGGAAGGCAGGAGCCTCCCCTAAAATGGAAAATGTAAACCCCCTCTGAATTATTATAGTCTTGGAATTAAGGGGCTCTCAGGAAAAGATATGGGAGTAGGAATAACAGTTCTTTGTAAGGAAAATTTAAAATACAAAGGCAATAGTACAAACAAAAACCCCAAACCACAGCCAGAGTGAGAGCAGTCCCTGCCCCCTGTGTGTCAGGGTGGGGGGGCACAGCCCCATGCCATGGGGGCCCAGCCCTCCTGCAGTGCCAGCTGTGGCTCTGCTGCAGCAGGGACCCTGCACAAGGGGGGAGTTTTCCTCTGCAGCTCCAGGGCTGCTGCAGATGGGCCTGGGCTCCCTCTGGCAATGCAGGGCAGCAGAAAGCTGCTCCTCTGGCAATGCAGGGGGCAAAGGCTGCTGTGCTGGGCCAGGCTCAGATTGGATCCAGGCAGGAATGCTTGGCTCCTCCCCTGGGCGGAGCATCTCCCCATGGGATGCTGGAATGGGATCAGCCCTGCAGGGACACTCAGTGGCCATGGACAGCAGAGATCTCCTGGAGGGAGGGTTGGCTGTGGGAGAGAGAAAGAAAACTGCCCATGGACAGCAGAGAACTGCCCCAGCTCTGACAGATGGGGATAGAACACACAGCCCCAAACCATATCTTACAACCCAGGACATAAGGTAGACAATAAGAAGTTTTATTACAGCACAAAGTCCTGTCAGCTCACACGAGGAGGTTCCATGAGCTCTCAGACTGCAACACCAAGAAATGGGCACATGCTGCCCCTCAGGTGCTCCTGAGAGTCCTGCTGGTGATTCACAGAATTATCCCAGCTGGAAAGGGCTCCAGGACCAAGTCCAGCCTTTGGCTGCTCCCCAGCAGCCCCGAGTGCCTCGTGCAGTTGGATTCAGCAGGCTCCTGCCTTCCCCCCACGTGCTGTGTCCCAGGAGCAGGCAGCAGATGGGGTTTGCTCCTGGAGGAGGAGCAGCTCCTCTCCCCAGCCTGGGGAGGGAGGGATGTTCATTTCATAACACGCTGGCAAGTGTTTAAAAATAAGTCAGCGGAGCAGCAGCCAGCATTGGCTGCAGATCAGAGTTTTGACATTGCAAAAGATAAAAGCAGATTTGGAAAAATTCTGTTCAGTCGCTGCAGTCTCAGTCATGCAATAATCCCAGTCTCAGGCCCAGAGCAGTTTGTGGGGCTCCTTTGCTGTGGCACAAGCACACAGAGCCCTCAGGCCAGGTTCACCTCCCTCCTGAGGGTGATAAAGTTGTGCTGATGAACTGAGTCTTGTCCCTGAGTCCTGCAGTCGCCTTAAATATATTCATTTGCTGCTGTTGTCATTAGTTATTTGTACCTAGGTGGTGTTTAGGAAACTCAGTCATGTATCAAGATCTCATTGAGTACAAATGAACAATAAAATACACGGTGCTTCACAGACCTTCCAGTTAATGACTTAACTAATTGCTCTAATTAATCTGTGCAAAATTGGGGAATTTGCCCTGGGACCTTTTGAAAAATTAGTAAACATATATTGTTCTTTTTTCTGTCAGATATTCTCATCCTGAGGTTTTTATCTCTGCTCTGGGTTACAGAAGAACAGCCGTGCAGAGGCATCAAAGCACAGCCAAAAATGGCCATTGAGCCTTAATTTATGCAGAGTATTTTGCAGTGCCCACTCCCCTCCAGGCCTCTCTTTGGGCTGGCAGCATCTCTGCCTGTGCTGGCAAATGGGGTGGGGGGTTTGGGGGGTTTGGGGTGTAGCACATGGGCTGTTGCACAAGCCTTGGTCTGAAAACAATCGATCTTTGAGGCTGGTCTAGTTGAAATGAGCAGCACATCCCTTCCAAGCATGTATTGAAAATATGACAAATTATTTGGCTTAGAGGATGTGATACTGTCCTACCAAATGTATCCTCCTGAGAACCTGACCTTTAGAAAGGATGTTTTGTTGTTGTTATTTTAGCAAGATAATTTCTAGTACCACAGACTCCTGCCAGCCCCAGTTTGGAGCTGAAACCTTAAGCAGCACAAATCCATTTATTACTTTTGTGCTGTATTTTTGTGTGTTCTATTTGTCCTGTCCTTCCCCCTGCAAAACAGAGGGAAAAAACCAGTTCCAACTGCTCCTTATCTGCCTGGTACCAAAATTAGGGAAGTGATGGTGGACACAGGTGGGTAATGGGGGTGATGTGCCACAGAGAAAACTTCTTCTGGGTCAGAAATGAGATTCAGTAAATGCTCCCCTCCAAAAGCCCTGACCTGCAGCAATCTGGTCCATATTAGATAAAAGGGATCTGTCTCAGGGCTCACTGAAGTGAGGGGAAGGACTCCAGGGAGGTCAGGCTGATCCAAAGCCATCTTAGCACCTCGGGTTCAGGAGTTCAGTTCTTGTTTAAATCCCTAAAGAAGGTGTGGACAGTAATTGCCAAGGCTGCAGTGCCTTCAGGTGCTGTTTCTGTGCACCCAGGGCCCCCAGTGTGGCTTCTGAGGCTCAGAACTCACTTTTCTACTCATGCAAATTAACTAAATTGAACTAAACTAACAGCTCCCTTTGAAGTTCTTGCAGAGCACAGCAGTGCATCAGGGTCATGGTTATTCCTGCCTTTCCTTAGGGAAGCCTCTCACAGACTTAGAAACTCCAAATTTCGGATTTCAAAGTCCTACAGTTTTTTGTTTCAAGCCTGAATTGTGGCTGATGCCAAATCAGCACCAGCCCCTGAGAATGTTCACCGTGGTAGTTTGGATTCTGGGTGTCTGATGGTGATGTTTCCATCAATCATTTGAAAACTGAGGACAAGTGTATCCAGAGCAATAAATCCAGAACATCCTGGCATTCCACTTAACCAAGGAAATGTAGAATTAAAGGGGTTTGGTATCCAAGAAGACTAAAGTGAGAAGGGTCCGTTTTGAGGAGAAGGGGGGTGAATGCTGCCATTAGATGCTGTAATAGCCAGAAACACCAATATTCCCTCTCTGAGAGGAAAAAGGCACTCGAGCAGGAGGGGAGAGGAGGGGAGCACTGGAGGATGTTCCTGATGACCTTGAGCATGTGTAGGGGTGAGATGGCATGAGGCAAGGGTGTGAGAAATGCTACTCACTTTCAAAATCATTTAGAAAGTTTATTAAAACCTTATCAAAAATGTAACAGAAGGCTGAATAGAGAAAGTAATACAGCACTGGGAGCAAAGGATTCTATCACCACGTGCTCACCCACACCATGGAGGTTTCCCCTTTTAACCCTTTGGCCCCTCCCAAAGTTCTGCCCATGGACTCCTCCTTCCCTGCCCAGTGCTGGAGATCCCTGCCTGACACCTTGACTGGAGCTCAGGTGCTGCCACAGGAACGAGTGACCCTCCCAAATGTCCCAAACCCAGGGCACCCCTGAGAACAGCACAAGGGGGTAAAACACAGCTATAAATCTATAAAACTGCTCCTGACATATATACAGGAGATTTGCCTTTAATTGTGAGAGTCAACCATGGATGGCATTACTCATCTGTAACAGTGGTACAGAAAGTGTAGGAGAAGGGGAGGGAAGGAAAAGGAAGGGAAAGGAAGGGAAAGGAAGGGCTGGCTGGTGCACAGGGCAGGATTTAGGGATGGGCTGGAAGCCACTTACCTGTGGAGATGCAGGAGAGCTGTGAGCTCAGGGTTATCATAGCAGTGCCTGTGGGATAGGGGAAGCAGGATGTGAATTTCTGGTGTGATGGGAAGCTTGACACTGGAAAAGCAGCACTGAAGTGCAAGTGCAGTCCTGCAGTCACATTGCACTGTGAAAGTGTGTACTGTAAACTCAAGATTTAAATGCAAAAGTGCCCTTTCCTCTCTTCCTGCTCAACATCTGTAGTTCTCTTTGAATTACAGATCCAAGTTGCTCTCAGGTGTTGTCCAAAGATGGGATATCCTTGTCCCTAAGCATGGAGAAGTGGATGTAATGCTTGTGGTTTCTCTCTTGACCACCATCTGAAGCAGGAGCTGTTCTGCTCAGAAGTGAACAATTTCCCCAAGGACAGCGCAGTCTCTGCAGTCTGGGGTTGTGGAAGGCTTGGCCATGGCAAGAGGGAAGAAAAAAGTGGCAGATCCTGTAAAGATGTCCTTGGGAAAGAGTGGGGGAAAAGAAATGATCTCCTTCAGACCTCGAGTGAGTCAGGGGAGAGTGTGGCCCTGTCCCCACAGAGGAAGGTGTCCCCAGTTTGCATCCTCAGCTCCTGGTGTCTGCCCCAAGCTCCCAGTGAGGTCAGACTTTCATTCTGTGCTTGGACTTGTTCTCATCCTGGGGATTTTAAGCATGACCCTCCTCCTCTTAGGGCACCTTTCCCACAGCAGCTCCAGAGCTGGTGAGCAGGAGGGGATGGAGCTCAGGGCTTGGCAGCTCCATGTCCACCGAGGCTGCATTTTCCAGAGAGCAGCAGATTCCTGCTCCTGAAGCCTGACCTGCAGAGGCAGGAGCTGCTAAATGAGGGTGCTGACCCTGGGTATTGTACAGCAACACTTTTTGTTCCCTTCTTAACTCCTTCAGTTTGCTGGAGGGTGAGGAGGGGCCAGCTTTGGTAGGTGGGTGTTAGTTGTGTTCCTCAGGAGGGAGGATGTAACTCACTTAGAGCTGCTGCAAGATACTGCTCAAATTGTTGTAAGATTATCAGTTTGGGTAATTGCCAAAGGCTGGGAATTAATTAAATTAACTGGAGGAAAACTAACAAGCACTGGAGGATGTTCCTGATGACCTTGAGCATGTGTTTCAAGGGGTGAGATGGCATGAGGCAAGGGTGTGAAATGCTACTCACTTTCAAAATCATTTAGAAAGTTTATTAAAACCTTATCAAAAATGTAACAGAAGGCTGAATAGAGAAAGTAATACAGCACTGGGAGCAAGGGATTCTATCACCATGTGCTCACCCACACCATGGAGGTTTCCCCTTTTAACCCTTTGGCCCCTCCCAAAGTTCTGTCCATGGACTCCTCCTTCCCTGCCCAGTGCTGGAGATCCCTGCCTGACACCTTGACTGGAGCTCAGGTGCTGCCACAGGAACGAGTGACCCTCCCAAATGTCCCAAACCCAGGGCACCCCTGAGAACAGCACAAGGGGGTAAAACACAGCTATAAATCTATAAAACTGCTCCTGACACATATACATGATATTTGCCTTTTAATTGTGAGAATCAACCATCACAGTGCTCATCTGTAACAGTGGTACAGAAAGTGTAGGAGAACTGGAGGGAAGGAGAAGGAAGGAAAAGGAAGGGCTGGCTGGTGCACAGGGCAGGATTTAGGGATGGGCTGGAAGCCACTTACCTGTGGAGATGCAGGAGAGCTGTGAGCTCAGGGTTATCATAGCAGTGCCTGTGGGATAGGGGAAGCAGGATGTGAATTTCTGGTGTGATGGGAAGCTTGACACTGGAAAAGCAGCACTGAAGTGCAAGTGCAATCCTGCAGTCACATTTCACTGTGAAAGTGTGTACTGTAAACTCAAGATTTAAATGCAAAAGTGGCCTTTCCTCTCTTCCTGCTCAACATTTGTAGTTCTCTTTGAATTTCAGATCCAAGTTGCTTTCAGGTGTTGTCCAAAGATGGGATATCCTTGTCCCTAAGCATGGAGAAGTGGATGTAATGCTTGTGGTTTCTCTCTTGACCACCATCTGAAGCAGGAGCTGTTCTGCTCAGAAGTGAACAATTTCCCCAAGGACAGCGCAGTCTCTGCAGTCTGGGGTTGTGGAAGGCTTGGCCATGGCAAGAGGGAAGAAAAAAGTGGCAGATCCTGTAAAGATGTCCTTGGGAAAGAGTGGGGGAAAAGAAATGATCTCCTTCAGGCCTCGAGTGGGTCAGGGGAGAGTGTGGCCCTGTCCCCACAGAGGAAGGTGTCCCCAGTTTGCATCCTCAGCTCCTGGTGTCTGCCCCAAGCTCCCAGTGAGGTCAGGCTTTCATTCTGTGCTTGGACTTGTTCTCATCCTGGGGATTTTAAGCATGACCCTCCTCCTCTTAGGGCACCTTTCCCACAGCAGCTCCAGAGCTGGTGAGCAGGAGGGGATGGAGCTCAGGGCTTGGCAGCTCCATGTCCACCGAGGCTGCATTTTCCAGAGAGCAGCAGATTCCTGCTGAAGCCTGACCTGCAGAGGCAGGGAGCTGCTAAATGAGGGTGCTGACCCTGGGTATTGTACAGCAACACTTTTTGTTCCCTTCTTAACTCCTTCAGTTTGCTGGAGGGTGAGGAGGGCCAGCTTTGGTAGGTGGGTGTTAGTTGTGTTCCTCAGGGAGGGGAGGATGTAACTCACTTAGAGCTGCTGCAAGATACTGCTCAAATTGTTGTAAGATTATCAGTTTGGGAATTAATTAAAATATGGCCCTAAAATTTTGGGTTTCTCCCTTCCGGTCTAGGGCAAGCAATGGGAAGGCATTCAGGGTTTTTTAAACTGTAAAAATCGACACAAAAAGAGCAGTCACTGCCTGTGAGCTGGGGAGCTGCGGGGTTACTCATTAGCACAGTTTTTAGGGGGGAATTAATTAGTATTCATGGGAATCTGGGGGGAGTCTTGGGCCTGATCTTGGCTGCCCCAGGGCAGGTCAGAGGATGGGCACTGCTGGGGACAGGAGGGGACTGAGGGCAGCAAGGACTGAAGTGTTGAGGGGATGTGGTGTGGAAGAGACTGGAACTCAGAGGGATGGAAGTCAAATGGAGGCAGGATGGAACAACAGAAGGAGGAAGAGTGTGTTGGAGGGCTGGGAGGGTGGGAAGGAGAGTGGAGGTGAGGATTGTGCTGGCCTGGGAAGTTGTGGGTGTTTCCTGGATGGCAAACACAGGGCAGCTCCTCCAGACCAGAGGTTTGTCAAAGGCAAACTTTGTGAGTCCCCTTTGCTTTCTGGTCCCCAAGGTAAAATGCAGTGGCAAATGTGACTGTCCTGACACTGGTGACACTCTCCAGGATGTCTGGGAATCTCTTCCACAGGACAGGAGCCTGAGGGAGGCCCATGGGGACACCACACACCTGGGTGTGAGTGATCCCACCTCTGGGGCTTCTCACTGAACACCTTGCTCTCACAAAATGGCTCCAGACACTCCTCTTTGGCTAAAAACGGGATCCTGTGAAGTGCTGTAGTGGCTGAGGCTCTCTGGGTTTACCTGGTCCTTCCAGACCAGCCACAGAGCCAGGGTTTGGCTCTCAGAACAAGGTGTCCAGAGCACAGTGCCCAGTGCTCAGGTGTCACCTGTCACTCGGTGTGGCCACTCCACAGGGAAGGGCCTCTGGAGGAACCCCCCCGGCATGGCAGGTTCTCTCATTTCCTTTCTCTAATTTTCTAAGAAATCAGGTTCTGTCTGTAAACACAAATCCTCAGCTAAGTCACCTTGGATAAGTTATTTTCTGTGTTTGACATGTAGATAAAGGAGTGAGGTGTGTTTTCTGCTGAGTTCTCTGGGAGCCCCAAGCACAATGGGACCGAGACCCTATTGTACTGTGTACCCTGTTGTACCAAGTGTTCTACAAAGGGATCAAGGACAGTCCTACTCCAGGTAGCTGAAACTCCCAGTCCTATATTTAGCTGCCTCTCAGGAGTGCTTTGAGCGTTAATTATGTTTTTAAAGCACTTAGTGCCTATCATGAGCAGCTCTCTATAGAAACACGGAGTTAAACAGTCACAGGTCTGGGGCCTCTTCAGAACTGTTCCCAACAATGAGCAGTGTAACCAGGCTCAGATGTGCATGGATGGTGCAGAGTGAGCTCCAGGCTCACTCCTTGAGGCAAAGCAGTTCAGCTCACGCTTTCCTTGAGCACTTGAGTGGTTTCAGCGAGCTGGGGTTGGTAGCAGAGTCCTTGAATGCACACAGAGCTCTTCCTCCCCCACACAGAGACTGAGTCACGCTGGGACAATGCCAGGGTTTTGTCCAGGAGGTGTCTGTTGTGCTCCTGTGCTCATTCCAACAGTGCATCCATCACATAAAGCCCCCTGGATCCATGGCTGCTGTGTTTGTCAGGAGAATGCAGCTGTCTGCAGGAATAAAGGCATTGCAGTGGAGAATATTTCTCTCTGATGACCAAATTAGCTCCTTTATTTCTGGCTTGGCTGTGTCACCCCTACGGCCCATTGGCAGAGCACAAACAGATGGAAGGAGTTTGAAGAGCACAAGCACTCTCTGGGGTGCCCTGTGTGTCTGAGAGCATTGAGAGCACACCCCAAAACCCGCAGTAAATGGGCTTGGGCACTGAGGGAGGACAGTGCCTGAGCACAGAAGTGAAATGCACCGAGCAAACCCCTGCCAAAGGGACTTTCTTGACCTTAAAAAGTAATTAGTGAGTTCACAGCTCAGTAAAATGCAGTTAGATGGGATGTGGCTTGTGATACTTGCTAAGGATGCACTTGTAAACCCAGAATTTCTCTCTCTGCAGCCATGTTCACATCATAATGACATCCTTTCTTTGGGAAAGCCAATTTTGAGCAATGTCATCCCTTTTCTGATCTCTAATTAGTCTTTACAGATTGAGCACATTCAAGGTAGCCCGGGGAGGGATTATTTGGACCAAAGGGCCCCTTTGGAGAACCCTGGAAGTGTTCTGAGGGCCCCTGTGCAGTGTGGGCTGCTCAGGGTACAGTCCCACAGACCCTTTTTGTCCCAGTGACCTGCAACTCTGCTTGAAACTTGGGTCACAAACACCCCCGTGAGTTCCTCCCCTCCCCAGACTTCAGGAGGGGCAAACAGGGAGGCCTCTGTGAGGTTTTGCAGCCTGGGAGGTGTTCTGGTGGCCATCTGCAGTTTGTGCCTCCCCCAGGGCTCTGTGAGGAGGTGCCCAGTGCACGGGGCTCACACAAACCCACAAAACTCAGCCCAAAACCTGAGCAGCCACTTTTGTATTGATGATATCTGCGCTCACACTGTGGTATTTCTTCTTTTCTTATCTTGCCAAATGGCAGCAATTTTTTCCCTTTCCAACAGGCCAATCTATACAGGGAGGAAATGTTTTCAGCAGGAAACAGGAGCGTGCACTAGAGGAAGCCACAAACACTAACAGCTTGCTATAGAGACACGTTCTGGAAATAACAGATTCCTTGTGAAAATAAAAATGCTAAATATTATTTATAACCTTTGAATGGGGTGCAAAAACTGTTTGCTTGTGTTTTTGTGGGTTCTGTTCTTTTCCTGCTTCCATACTTGTTCCTGTGGTTCTGCTCCTCTCCCTGGGGTAGTCCCATCACACTGCAGGTGCTGCTCCAGGCACAGCTTCTCTGGGACAAGATGGATTTAAGAAATCCTTGTTTTCCCACCTTTGGCTGTGTGGTTTTGGGCTGGCACTGAAGTTTGACATCTCTGTGCCCAAGCAGCAGCTCTGCCTGGAAGCAGATGTGTTGTGATGGAGGTGGGAATGGACTGTGTTACCCCAAGAACTGAAATTTTGCACTGGAGGATAAAAGCAGCAATGAAAGCTCAACAAAGGTTTGCCTGAGACTGGGGTGCTGGTGGGTGTGACTGCCTGGGGATGAGCACTTTGCAGTTTGGCCTCTGAAATCACTGCCTGAGCACAAATGTGAGGGCTGATATTTAGCTGCTGAGGATGGAAGAGTTTGGGAATTCCTTAAAATGCCTTGCTGAAGATGTTTCTAGGCTCTTCCATCCTCAGCAGCAAAATGGTTTGGGTTGAGAAGGACACGTGAAGATCGTCTTGTTCCAATGGTCACTCACAGCCCCATCCAGCCTGCCCTTCAAGACTCCCAGTAATGGGATATCTGTGATTTTCCTGGGCAAGGAGCTGCTCCTGCCACGCTCCCTGAGCAGCCTGGCACGTAGGAGGGTGTCCTGCCAGAGCAGTGTCCTGGCAGCTCAGAGAGGAGAGCAAGATAAGTTCTCTCTTGCTTGAATTGCAGCCTGCCTCCTAAAAATAAAGCTGCAGCTAATTGTTTAATTCATCACCCAAATGGGCCCTTGGCTGAGCAGTGTAAATATGCAAGGTTGCTTTTGCCCTTGCCCTTGCTCCCTGGAGCTCCTGTGTCCCAAACTGTCCCACAGGCACCGAGCCAGGCACGGCTTTGGGGACATTTTGGGGGTTTCAGCAAAGTCCCCCAAGTGCAGAGCTTGCAGTTGGGTGTGTGGAGAATCAATACCCCATTAGCTGCATGGAGCAGGGACCTTGTCTGTCTTTGGAACAGTGACAGGCCCTGCATTGATCTTTGAGTTACTGGAACAGTGTCAGACCTGTAATGTCAGGTCCTGCTGTGGGTTATGCTGTATGGCCTTGGTAGCTGCTAACACAGACTGCTCTTGGACACTCCATCAGGCTTCAGCTCACTGCGTGTCCCTCCCAGCAGATGGATGGCTGGGCAAAGCTCTCAGAGTGGTTCTTTCCCCAGGCTGCTGTCAGGGTGAGGAGAGCTCGTCCATCCTCCTCTCACAGAGCAGCAGCAGAGCCCAGAGCCCCTCTGGTCCTGCAGCCCCAGCAGGGCACTCCAGGCTCGTGGCTGGGCTGGAGCAGCTCCCCTGGCAGGGGCCTGGTGTCTGAGGAGCTGCCTGGGTTTGAACAGCCAGCTGTCTGCTAAGGAAGGCGGGAGCCTCCCCTGAAATGGAAAATGTAAATGCTCTTCCTCTGAATTATTATAAATTTGAGATTAAGGGGCTCTCAGGAAAAGATATGGGAATAGAAATATCAGTTCTTTACTAGGAAAATTAAAAATACAAAGGCAATAGTACAAACAAAATAAAATTAAAAAAAACCCCAAAAACAAAAACAGCCCACAGCCAGAGTGAGAGCAGTCCCTGTCCCCTGTGTGCCAGGGGGTGGCACAGCCCCATGCCATGGGGGCCCAGCCCTCCTGCAGTGCCAGCTGTGGCTCTGCTGCAGCAGGGCTCCTGCACAAGGGGGGAGTTTTCCTCTGCAGCTCCAGGGCTGCTGCAGATGGGCCTGGGCTCCCTCTGGCAATGCAGGGCAGCAGAAAGCTGCTCCTCTGGCAATGCAGGGGGCAAAGGCTGCTGTGCTGGGCCAGGCTCAGATTGGATCCAGGCAGGAATGCTTGGCTCCTCCCCTGGGCGGAGCATCTCCCCATGGGATGCTGGGATTGGATCAGCCCTGCAGGGACACTCAGTGGCCATGGACAGCAGAGATCTCCTGGAGGGAGGGTTGGTGTGGGAGAGAGAAAGGAAACTGCCCATGGACAGCAGAGAGCTGCCCCAGCTCTGACAGAGGGGGATAGAACACACACACATCTCACAGCCTAAGCAGGAGGGCGAGATGGCCCAACAGGCCTTGAGGGAGGATCCTGTGAGCATTTTGTCTGCAGAGTGATGGTGGTGGGGATGAAGGTCCTGGAATGAACCTGAGCCCAGCTGCTGATGGCAGTGCCTCACCCAGGGGTGTTTCAGCCATGCAGAGCTGGTTGTGGAGCCTTGGATGAAGCTGCTGTGCTGCTCTGCTCTGCTGGGCATCTCCTCTCTCCCTGCTTGGGTCTCCTCACTGGTACCTGGCAGGGTGGGCAGGCCCTGGCACAGGTGCCCAGAGCAGCTGGGGCTGCCCCTGGATCCCTGGCAGTGCCCCAGGCCAGGCTGGACAGGGCTGGGAGCAGCCTGGGACAGTGGGAGGTGTCCCTGCCATGGCAGGGGTGGGATGAGATGACATTTCAAAATCCCTTCCAACCTAAACCAGGGTGCTGGGTGCTCTCCACGGAGTCCCCTCCCCTCTCTGAGGGTCTCTTGTGCTTTCTCACAGCCTGGGCACGCTGGTGCTTCGTGGGGATCTGTGCCACCGGAACAGGCCAGGGAGCAGCTGCTGGGAAGGCTGCTCTGCTCTGTTCTGAGCAGCTCATGCAAATACCTTGCTGTGTGTTGGTGGGGAAGTGTTTGTGCCTGAATCCCAGGAATACTGAATCATTGAAAGCAGCCCTTAGGCAGGGCTTACTAAAGCCAGTTCTCTGGAGTTCTCTGACATCTCAAGTGATGTAACTTGGGTCTGCTCTCTCACTAAATGATCTTAGTGATGGGTTTTGATCCTGATTTTCCTTTTTGTTACACACTGAGATCTATTCCTTTTTGCCTCTTTTTCCTCCCTTTTCTCCAGTATTTCCAGAATGTGACAGTCCCCTATGTTAGTCAGAGGCATAAATCTGTATTTGTGTCATAACTTGCAGGTGAGATTGCTGCAACAAACTCTTTTCTTTACCTGTTCTGCAAATCCCCTTCCTCCCTCCCTGCTCCTGGATCCCAGGCTGTTGTCCAGAATTCCCAGGCAGCTGCTGGAGCTGTGGCTGTGAACAAACAGGGTGGCTGTGGGGTGTAACTGGACATTTTGGGACAAACCTGTCACAGCTGTCAGGGATTGGCTCCTCGAGTGGAGTTTCCCCTTTGAGAGGGGCAGTGCAGCAGCAGAACAGCTCCTGGGGAAGGGCATTCCTCTCACTGGTAAATTGCCAGGAATGCTTCACATGTGTCCAGGTTTCCCCGGGACAGGAATCACCTTCAGGCTTGTCTTTTGTGTCTGAACAAAGTCTCTGTGCCTGAGACTCCCCTGGCATCAGTGCTCTCCCTGCTGAGCTGCAAAGAGCTTTCTTTAGCCCATGGATTTCTGCTCTGCACCAGCTCTGCTGCCAAGTTCTGCCTTTCTCCACAAGTTATTTTATCAATGTGAGCACAGTGGTAAATGCCACTATTTTTGGACTTTCACGGAGGACAGAGCGATGTCCAAGCTCTTTCACCAGTCCCAGGTGTTAGAACCAAATAAATCTTTCCTTAGAACTAAGCAGTCTTGGCCTGGGGAAGGATTTCTGTTGGTTTGTGGCAAGGGCAAATCTTGATTGGGGAATTATCATTTGGAAGCAGAACCTGGCAGTGTGATAGGCTAAACAGGCTTTGACATTGTCCTGATGACTGCGTTGTCCTTGCTCTGGGTGCTGATCCTCCCTCTGGCTCTGAAAGTAATTTCCCTCTGTTTCCATTTCTATATTGATAAGAAAACTTCATTTTTGAATCCCTGTGTGTATGCACCTGTAAATGCAGATTTGTGTTTAAACATTTCAAACGAGCCTGCAGACCTGAGCAGTGGCTGCTCCCTTCTCCATCCTTCCCAACGAGGGCAGGTGGGCACAAACCTGGACATTGTCTGTTCCCAGAACGATGTGAGCACAGATGGACTTAAAGCATTCTTCTACAGCTCCTCATCTAATCTAAGCCTAAATCAGAGAATCTCAGAATGGTTGTGTTGGAAGGGACCTTAAAGCTCATCTCATCCCCCACTGCCATGGCCAGGGACACCTTCCACCAGACCAGGGTGCTCCAATCCCCATCCAGCCTGGCATTAAAAAGGTTATATTATTAAATATATTTTAAAATTAGCTGTGCCCATCCTGGTTTTGGTCCTTGCCTGGCTGGGCTGCAAGAAAATGTGTTCAATTCCCTCACCCCTACCTGTCACAATTGTTTAAGTGAAATCTTAATGCTCTGTTGGACAAATTCATTTCAGCCAGAATTATTCACATAATTTTTCATAGGCAGGAGCTTTTTCAGAGATGCAATATGTTAGAGTACAGGTGAAATATGCTCTATTTTCAGTTTGTATCTGCTAAAATCCCTGCTTGCCAAGCCTGGGCCCATTCATCTGCTGCTTTTTCTGAGTTCCCATTTGTCATTCAGCGTGAAGGCAGAGAGTGGGAGTTTTTGTGACCCCCCATTTCTGAAAGTCACCATGCTCATGGTAATCTCTGCAGCAAACCAACTGCATTTGCATGGTGAAGGACACCAGGCAGCTCTGTGCATTCCTGCACTGGGGGAGATGTCCTGATATGCTAAAATCCAGCTCCTGGAAAAGGACTGTCCAGTGGAAGGGGAAGCACTGACCCTTTAGCTGCGGCATCTGATTTGGGGGATCAATTTTTGATAGGTGGTCAGCCCCAGGAAAAAGAAATGTAGCATGTACAGTGAATAGAATTGTATAGGGTTCAGGGGAATACTGGTTTTTCACTGGGCTCTAGTATTTAAGCTAATTTTTAAACTTTATATATCTATTTTTTTTTTCCCAGGAGAGAGCAAACTCTCATTTTCTGATCCCTTTACAGCCACCTTTAGTTTCCCCTGCAGGAGAATGAGGATGCTTTGGGGAGGCAGTGACAGCAGAGGAAGCTGACTTGTATTCCCTGCACAGTTGTGTTTGTATTCCCTGCACAGTTCCCACAGCCCTGGGGCAGCTCAGGGTTCCACAGGTGTAACCTACAGCCAGAGGAGTGGGAGGAATCTACCCTAATAACAACAGGCCTGAGCAGATCTGGCTAAAACTGTGCAAAAACTGCTGCAAGGAAAGAAAATCCCATGCCCCAGGTTCCACCAGGGCTGCAAAGGAGAATTGGTGCCTGTTCTTCTGCCACTGCCCCTGATTGCTAAGGAGCCCTCCCTTTAAGAGTCTGTGTTTAGCAGGAGAGCACTAAAGGCTTCAGCAGTCCCCATAACTTCCAGCATTCCCTGGGACACTCTGCCCCTTGCAGCAGTTCTGGTTCCTCACACACTGCCCTGAGAGCCTCTCTGGTGTCCCCTCTCTCTGAGTCCTGCAGGTCACACATGGCCAATGCCTTTGGGCCATTTACCTCCTCCATCTGGCTTTTCCCCAGGTCAGAAATTCCCTGTGGGCCTTTGTTGTATTTAGCATATTTCTAGAGTCCCATACCTTTTCAGTGGCTTCTTGTGGGCAGCAGATCTTCACAGCACAGCCTCTGGGTCACCCTCAATCAGGGCTCCTCCAAGGCTCTCCCTGACTGGCCAGCCCACCCCCTTTTATCCCAGTTACCTTGACTGGCCACAGCTGCTGCCAATGAAGGACATCACAGCTGCAGCCCATCAAGGATAACTGGGACCTGCTGGGGCAAAGATATTCAGATACAATACAGATATAATTGACATGGACTCAAAGGACCACTTACACAATACCTATATTTTCAAGGGCCTCCTATAGGCCTTCAGCTCTCTGGCTGATGTAGGCCAGGAACAAACATCCCTGTGAGAGCTCTTGGGGCTGAAAAATCCACCGTGCTGCACTGAGAGCTGTGCTTTGCAGAGGTATCTGCTTTCATTTTACTTTATGGCTCCTGTGTTTTCCAGTACCATTTCAGTGTTACTTGTTCCTTCTGGAGAAGGAGGGATCCAAGTTCCTCTTCCCTGCTGGAATGTGGCTTCCACCCTGAGTTCTGTGTGTTCTTTACCTTGTGCTGCACGAGATACAGATGTGGAAAGATGCAGCTAAACATTTGTTTTTCCAGAAATCTTTCCTGTATTAGAATCCCAGAATGGTTTGGGTTGGAAGGGACTTTAAATCATCCCATCCCACCCCTGCCATGGCAGGGACACCTCCCACTGTCCCAGGCTGCTCCCAGCCCTGTCCAGCCTGGCCTGGGGCACTGCCAGGGATCCAGGGGCAGCCCCAGCTGCTCTGGGCACCTGTGCCAGGGCCTGCCCACCCTCACAGGGAACAATTCCTCATTCCCAATCTCCCATCCATCCCTGCCCTCTGGCAGTGGGAGCCATTCCCTGTGTCCTGTCCCTCCATCCCTTGTCCCCAGTCCCTCTGCAGCTCTCCTGGAGCCCCTTCAGGCCCTGCAAGGTTGATGTTGTTTTCCCTCAGCACCCATTTCTCAGAAGTGTCTTTTCATTTCAGGGCTCTTCCTTCTTCCCCAGCCCCCCATCACAAGTTTCCTCAGCTGAGGGTTGTATGGGAGGGTTAATGTTTTCCTTCATCCAGGCTGACATGGAGCAAAAAACTTTTCCCCCCTCCAGCTCCTGGGGAGCCTTTGGGAATGAAGGCTGCAAATCACATTAGATTGTATTTCACTAAAGGTTTTCTCTGTCCTAGAAAACTCCTGCCTCCTCCTGAAATACACTCAGCTTAAGAAGAGACTAATATATTTACTCTAACTGTGCTCAGTCTAGGAATAATTTTGCTGTAGAGATTAAATTTTTATATCATCTTGAAGAAAACCAACTCCTGCCAGTCCCCAGGGATCCCCTGTCTGGCTGTTTCCAGCAGGAGGGGCTCAGATCATGGCAGCCCCACGTGGTGTCTTGCTTTTTCTTTTCCCTTCTATTCCTGCAGTGCAATAGCAATATATTCCATTTGTTCCACAGTTCAGAATTTTTAGGAGATTCTGAAAATAATTCCTGTTTTAGCTTTGGGTGAGTGTGGTTTTGGGATGAGTAAAGCTTGTGGCTGCTCAGAGCTCTGATCTGTGCCAACACCTCATCTCCATGCAGCCCATTCCCACCTCCTGAGCTTGCAGAATTCCCTAGGGGCTGAATCCACTCCAAAGATGAAGATTTTTCTGGGGATTAGTGCTGTTTATCACTACAGGTAGGCTGGAGCAGGCATCAGGAGAGACTTTCTGGCAGAGGTTCAGCACTTCTGCTTTGTGCCTGCCAGAAGGATAAAGGATTTGCTCTGTGACTTGGGAACAGTCCTGACTCTTTGCTTGCAACCTTTTCTTTGGGAAAATGAGCTGATGGCACCATGCTCCTTCCCTTTTTTGCTCATGCTGTGTCTCTTCTGACCCTTCCAGGCCAATTCCAAGCAGGTTTCATGGAATCCCAGAATATTCTGAGCAGCCACATGGGTTGGGCTCAGGGTAATTCCTGAAGTCACAGCAAAGGCACCCCAAGTTCACAGAAAGGTGCCCAAAAATGTGTTGAATAAAAGCCAATTAATGGATTGACTGGATGAGGATGTGCTGTCACCATTTCCGTTCAGTTCTGGCCCTCCTGAGGCACCTTCTCAGCCAGCTGGAAACAAATTCCTTCCTCTTCTGTTTGGACATGAATTGTCTTCTTTAACAAACGTTCTTGACTCTTGCTTGGAGTGCCACACAGCAGAGTGACATTCCTGAACCCTGCCAACAGCCTGGGCTGGAGGGGAAATGCTGAACCAGCTCAGGGACAGATGGGATCCTGCCTGGCACGCCCCTCCTGGCAATCTGCATCTCCACGACCCTCCTTGCAGGTGTTCTCCTCATGGAGGGCTCATGGTGTGCCCTGCCCAACACAAATGGATCCATTTGATTGATTTCTTTGGTTACATGATGTTGGTTTATCAGCATTTACCAACTTAAAGCAGTAGTGAGACAGAATGTGCAGAAATGGGCCGAGAGAAATGAGAGCTGGGATCTGTCCCCCAGGATGGCCTGGCCTTGGGGGCTGGTGGTGTTCTGAGCACTGGGGGAGGTTCCTCACCTCGAATTCCAGCTCCTTCACTGAGGTGTATAGGAGGCCCTTAAAATATATGTATTGTGTAAGTGGTCTTTGAGTCCATGTCAATGATATCTGTATTGTATCTGAATATCTTTGCCCTGGCCGGTCCCAGTTATCCTTGATGGGCTGCAGCTGTGATGTCCTTCATTGGGCTGCAGCTGTGGCCAGTCAAGGTAACTGGGATAAAAGGGGGTGGGCTGGCCAGTCAGGGAGAGCCTTGGAGGAGCCCTGGCTGAAGGAGAGACCCAGAGGCTGTGCTGTGAAGATCTGCTGCCCATGAGATAACATTGAAAGGTACAGGACTCTTGAAATATGCTAAATACAACAGAGGTGCTGTGCTTGGGAGCAGAATTCCCTTCCCTGAGCTAGAGGTAAGAACCTCTGGAGAGTAGCTGGGATCTTGTGGGATGGATTTGCCTTGGAGGGATCATCCTTCCCTGCTGGTGACAGTGTGCAGCTCTGGGACAAGCACTGCCTTGGTGTCTGAGTTAATGATCTGTTATTAGCTGTTGGTAATTGCCTGAGCTTGTGATTTTAAAGCCTGATTATAACAGAGCCAGGTGCTGGGATGTCCATGGCTCCCAAATCCCACTGACTGTCTGCCACAGACATCTTTTATGAAAAATCCTTTTCTTAAGATTTTTCCTCCTGAGAAGCTGAGAGGCCTCAGGAACAAAATGCAAACAATGGTTATCTGCTGCTGTGGGATGCAACAGGTGCATCTGGGATTGGTCTCGTGTGGTTGTTTCTAATTAATGGCCAGTCACAGTCAGCTGACTCAGACTCTCTGTCTGAGCCACAAGCCTTTGTTATCATTCCTTCCTTTTCTATTCTTAGCCAGCCTTCTGATGAAATCCTTTCTTCTATTCTTTTAGTATAGTTTTACTATAATATATATCATAAAATAATAAATTAAACCTTCTGAAATATGGAGTCAGATCCTTGTCTCCTCCTTCATCCTGGGACCCCTGTGAACACCACCACAAGTGTTCTCCATCCATGGAGCCTCTGCCCCCTCAGAAAGTCCCCATGTCCCTCCCCACAGGTGTGGCTTCAAAGCACAGAAAGCAAAAGCACTGGGGCAAGGAAAAATGTGTTCAGAGGAATCAAGAAAAGCAAAATTCAGCTTTAAAAGGGAAACTGGGAGATGCTGCAGGTTCCTGGAGTGGAGGGGTTGGGAGGTTCATGGAGTGATCTGCTGAGCTTCTGCAGGCCACAAAGTGCCACCCATGCCAGCCTTCCCAGTGATCCCTGGGCTCCTGCTCAGCCTGGACGTGTGATCACAGCCTGGGGCTCCAGGCAGCTGATTTGTTGTTACTGTCCTCAGATAAAATCCAGTCAAGCCCAGTGTGGTCAGAGGGGCTCTGACACAGCAGGGAGGGTTGTTGAGAGCTTCCTTCTCAGAAGGAATACTAAATATTAATAATACTAATATGCTAACCTACACAACAATGATGATGATAATAATAGTAATAATAATCATAATTCTTCAAACTGTGCTTCCAACTGTGATTTACATTCCCAGCTCATTTCTTCCTGTCTCTCAATGATACTTTTTGAGGAAAAAAATACTTAAATCTGTAGGCAGGCAGGAATGTTTTGTCCAGGACAATGGAAGGCAGTGCTAGGTTTGGGAGCTGGACAAACATCAATGTTATTGTCCCTTCAAAAACTTCAGAGGTGACAAAATCTGTCCTGTTCTCAGTCAGGGCTCTGACATTGAAACCCTGGTGTCTTTCAGTATAAAAAACCAAACAGACACAAAAGCAAACCAAAATCTATCATTATTATTTTTGTTTTCTGACAAAAAGAGAGTGAAGCTCTACTAATGAAAAATATTAAAATTCCAGGTGTTCTGTCTAATAAATAATAACATGAGCATGGACTTGGCTTCCCACAGCCACCACCAAATCATCCATGGAGCTCTTTATGTGCAGCTCATTTTGAACTTTGCCTATTTCCTTCAGCTATACAGATATAAATAAATAATTCCCCTTGATAAGGGTCTAGGAACACTGTACTTTAAAAGATAAGAAAGGTTTGAGGGGAAATTGTTTTTAAATCCCTACCATTTGTATGCTGTTCACTGTTCACACTGAGCAAAAATTCATTCAGCTGGCACTTAACCAAGCCTGTTCTATTCCTGCTCTGTGTTCAACCTATCCTTCTCCTGGGGACATCTAACCTTCCATGTAATTACCTGTCTGAGAGTGGGAAGGAGGCCTGAATAACCTCCCCACCAACTCAATAAATGCACAGATCCTGGGACAGGTTATCAGCTGCACGCCAGGGGCAGGGCTGGCAGGAGCCGTGTGCCTGAGCCGTGAGGAACTGCAGCACTTGAGCCATTTTTATTCCAGCACTGGGCCAAAGGAGGAGGACATGGAATGTCTGCAGAAAAACAGCCCAAAACAGCCAGGAACCCAAAACACCAAGGATTTTTAGAGTATTTCTTTTTCTTTGGGAGCTGGAAATAACAGGGATGGGTTTTACCAGGGATAGGTTTAACCAAAAATGGGGTTTACCAGGGATGGGTTTTTACCAGTGATGAGTTTTACCAGTGATGGTTTTACCAATGATGAGATTTACCAGGGATGGGTTTACCGATTATGGGTTTTAGCAGGGATGGGTTTTACCAAAATGGGTTTTATCAAAAATGGGTTTTACCAGGGATTGGTTTTACCAGGATGGGTTTTACTAATGATGAGTTTTACCAATTCTAGGTTTTACCAATAATGGTTTTTACCAAGGATGGGTTTACCAATGATGAGTTTTACCAATTCTAGGTTTTACTAATGATGGGTTTTACCAATTCTAGGTTTTACCAGGGATGGGTTTTACCAATGATGAGTTTCACCAGGGATGGGTTGTTTTACCAGAGATGGGTTTTACCAGCAGTGTTGTTTTTTTTTCCCCCCAGTCTCTCCAAGTCCCTTGGTCTCATTGAGGGCTATGGTGGCCGTGGCAAGGGTGGCCTCCCGGCCACCCTGTCCCCCGAGGAGGAGGAGAAAGCCAAGGGACCCCATGAGAAGTATGGCTACAACTCCTACCTCAGTGAGAAGATCTCCCTGGACCGTTCCATCCCGGATTATCGGCCCACCAAGTGAGTGCCGGGGGCTCCAGCAGGGAATGTTTGTGTTCAGGTGTCACCCCAGAGTCAGGAGTGCTGGGGCATTCCCAGTCAGGTTTGGTGCTGCTGGCTCTTCCCTCGTTGTTCACAGGGCCCTGTGATGAGAAAGGGGTGGCTGGGCTGGAATGAGCTCATGGAGTCTCAGAACCACTGATGCTGGAAAAGCCTCAAAGGTTATTGAGTCCAGCCATTCCGCAGCACTGCCAAGGCCACCACTCACCTGTGTCCTCATCAACAGAGCTGTTAAACCTCTGCAGGGATGGGGATGCACTGCCCTGGGCAGCTGTGCCAGGGCCTGACTACCCTTTTTGTCAGGAAATAATTCCTGACATCCAACCTAAACCTCCCCTGGCACAACTTGAGGCTGTTTCTGCTTGTCCTGTCAGTTGGTACCTGGGAAAAGAAACTGATCCCCACCTGGCCCCAGCCTTGTTCCAGGTGGTTGCAGAGTGCTCATCAAGATGATTTCTCAGGGAAAAAAAGTGAATTTCTTCCCAGTCTGTCTCTGTTTTCCTAAAGCAGTCCATGGTTTTGGGTGGAAGTGATGCTATCAGAAGCTCAGCTCTGCTTTCACTGAGATTTTGGTGTTTAATACCCTGTAAAAGTGTGCAGAGATTCTTCCTCCCTCCTCCCTCCTTGTCAGCTCCTTTATGTCCCTGCAGGATCTCCAGGGCCCTTGGGAGCCCTCCAGGCTCCTCCCAGCACAGGAATCCTCCAGAGACACTCTGGGATCTCCCATTTTAGATCTGGACATTTAAAGGGAGTTTCTACAGTGGCAATATCTTTCCTCTCCTTTTTTGATTGAGCTTTTAAGGTGCTGGTGATGTTTACCTGCCAAGCAGCACAGGAGAACAGCCTTTAGAAGAGGTGACACATCATTTTGTTAAGAGGATGAGGAAAGACACGCTGCAAGTTTATCTTTGTGAAGGTTAATTTTAGATATGGCTGCCAGAGTGTTCCTCAAAATAGGAAAGTGTCAGTTTGTCCTGGCCCGGAGTGAAATCCCTGATAAAAAAATGAGCTGAGAGAGGTTTGGATTGTGAAAGATCCGTGTCCAATGCCTGTGTCATTGGGGCAGTGACAAAGCTGCTGCCTGGCATCTGCAGAGCATTGAAAACTGCGCAGGCAGGGATGCAGCTCTGTGGGTCAGGAGGTGGCAGATTGTCCAGGCTGGGGCAGCTCTTGTTCCCTCTGTCCCCAGAGCTCCAGATTGCCCAGGGCAGGCAGGCAGGGGCAGCTTCTTCTTCCCCAGAGCTGTCCCCAGGGAGCAGGGGCAGTTCCGTCTGTCCCAGGGCAGCAGGGGCCCAGGGGGCAGCTCTTGTTCCTTCACCTCTCTGTCCCCAGAGCTCCAGATTGCCCAGGGCAGCAGGGGCAGCTCTTGTTCCCTCTGTCCCCAGAGCTCCAGATTGTCCAGACTGGGGCAGCAGGGGCAGCTCTTGTTCCTCTGTCCCCAGAGCTCCAGATTGTCCAGGGGAGGAGGGGCAGCTCTTGTTCCCTCTGTCCCCAGAGCTCCAGATTGTCCAGGGGGGCAGCAGGGGCAGCTCTTGTTCTCTCTGTCCCCAGAGCTCCAGATTGTCCAGGCTGGGGCAGCAGGGGCAGCTCTTGTTCTCTCTGTCCCCAGAGCTCCAGATTGTCCAGGCTGGGGCAGCTCCTGTTCCTTCACCTCTCTGGGTGCTGCCTGAATTCCGAGCAGCCCCTTGGAGCATCCAGGGCTGTCAAGCACTGACACCAGACATCCCTGGATGAATTTCCAAAGGAATGGAGCCCGGGCTGCATTGTGCTGCTGCTGCAGCTCCTCAGGCAGGCTGAATTGCAGGTACAAATTGCACCTTTGCCTCTGTGATATGCAAATCCCAGCACAATGCTGGATCCTTGGAGCGAGACCTTCCCCAGCACTTACCTGGGGCTGAGCTGCTGATTTCCATTTCTCATCCCCAGCTCTGACTTCCAGCAGAGCCAGCGTTACTTGGCGAGAATTAATTTGAGAAGTAATGTTTCTCTTCAGATTTGGGGGGAAGAAAAGGATTAATTCTGACATTTTCAGCCTTGCATTGTATTTTTCCTCAGTTCCACTATCCATCATTCCATGGGAGAGCGGGGGAGAGGACAGGGCACAGCATTCCAAATGCTTCAGTTTGGAGCTGGGCTGAGACTTGGGAAGGAATTTGTGCAGCTGCACAACTCAGTGCCTTTTATCTGTGCAAGAACTTCAGGAGTGCATCTTGTTTATTGGTTTTCTTTTTGTTTTGGGGATCAATTGGCTTGATATTGTAAGAGAACAGTTGGTCTGTGTGTAATAGGCTGGAGTTTGCTGGAGAATTTGGAAAGTTTCACCTCTTCCTACCTCTGGCTTCAAGGTTCCCTCGCTATTTAGTGCATAAAGTTTTATGGCTGATTTTATGAAGGGCTGAACACAAACCATTTAAGTCAAGTATCCTGGTCTCTGATTAAAATAGATTCAAGTCAAGGGAAATTAGCCTAAATGGCTTTGAAATTGCAGCATTAGTGGGGAAAAAATGTTGAAAACCCTCCAGCTGATAAGCATTACAAAGCATGTAGTAGTTTTAAATATAATAGTGAAGCTGTGTGGTTCAGCTAAAGGCTGCAGAGTGTCTGGAATGCCAATGGACTGGCACTGGGCCTGGCACAGGCTGGCACTCCCCAGCCTTTCCTCTCAGTTTTCCCTGTTTTTAAATAAAGATTCATGTGGTCAAGTGTCACTGCCCTGAGTGCTGAGCAAAGCTGCATCAGAGCTCTGAGGCCTTTTCCTGCTCCTTTCTTGTGCCTGTGGCCAAAGGGAAGTGGAGCAAGGAGAGTTATGGGGAAGTTTGGCACATTTTGTGTATATAATTTTTGTGTCTCCAGGCTCCCTGCACCTTGTGGTCAGCACCACTGAGGGTTCAGGGACTCAGATATCCCTGCTCCATGGGATTTCAGGAGCTGTTGGTGAGGAGGAGCCAGTCCAGCTCACAGCTCAGGGCCTCTCAGTCCTGCCCAGGGGCAGAGAAAGAAGGGAGTTTCTCAGGGAAATGGTCCCAGAGGTGTGAGGATGATGTTCAGGAGAGGGTGAGGTCTTTCCCAGCACCAGGAGCTGTGGCAGAATACCTTGTTTGCCCTGATTTGGGGAATTGTGGTGTCACTTTCTGGTAGTTTGGATTATCATCTTTGCTTTAGCTGAGCTATTTCCTTCCCCTTTCCTTTCCCTTTCCCTTTCCCTTCCCTTATCCCTTCCCTTTTCCTTCCTCTTTCTCCTCTCCATTTTCCCCCTTCCCTTTTCCTTTTTTCCCCTCTCCCTTTTCCTATTCCACTTCCCTTATCCCTTCCCTTTTCTCCTTCTTCCCCTTCCCCATCCCCCCCTCCTTCCTTCCCTGTTCCCTTTTTATTCTTTGCCTTACCTCATCCTCTTTCCCCTTCCCTGTTCCCTTTTTCCCTTTCCTCTTTCCCCTTCCCTGTTCCCTTTTCCCCTCTCTTCTTTCCCTTTCCCTTTTCCCTTTTTCCCTTTCCTTTTTCCCCTTCCCTGTTCCCTTTTTCCCTTTCCTCTTTCCCTGTTCCCTTTTTCCCTCTCCTCCTTCCCCTTTCCTATTCCCTTTTCCTTTCTCCTCTTTCCTGTTCATTTTCCCTTCTCCTCTCTTCCCTTCCCTGTTCCCTTTTCTCCTCTCTCCCTTTCCCCATTTCCCTTTTCTGCTTTCCCCTTTCCCCATTGCTGCTCACCTGGGCTTGGGAGGTGGAAACTCTTCCCTGCCGTTCCCCACTGAGGGATTTGGGCTTGTCCTGGGCTGATTCCCAGAGGTCTGGGATGAGCTGGTTCCAAGCAGGAGCTGTGCCTGCCCCACCTGGACCTCACCCTGAGCAGGAAAGGCTGTGCTGGCTGTGCACGAGGCTTTCCAGTGAACCAAGGAACAGATTCCAGCTGGGATGGCTGGGAAAGCTCTTCCTTGGGCTGAAATAGGCAGGACTGGTGTTTTGGGGTGAGTTATTCCAGAACCTGCTGCCAAGCAGTGCCATAGTGAGAAGGGCACTGGGAACACATGCCTAATCACGCTTGATGGGGTTTTTTGGCTTTAAGATGAGATTCCTGCATGTTCTGGAAAACAATCTCAGCTTCCAGATTGGAAGTACCCAAGGTGCTGCCTGCAGGATTTCTACACAAATCTTCTCAAAAATGAGCTGGAGAGATTTTCTCAATTTTCTGCAAAATCCTCTGAAGGACAAGGCTGCTGTGTGAGTTTTATTGTTTATCCATTCCCAGCACTCGCTGCCTGCCTGGGGAGGATGGGGCTTTGGGAGATGTGTTGTTTTCTGTATTGAAAGTGAAGCATATTTACATGGGATGCCAGGGCCTGCAAACATTCCCTGCTTGGATACAACATTTTATGCACCTCTGTTGTGTCCTGTGATACAGGATTTAATGGGAACCCCTCCTATGTGTAGCCAGAAAATAAAATTGCTTTGTTAGATCAGCCTGCCTGTCCATCTTATCCAGTATCTAATCTCTGATAGTGGAATTACCAGATGCTTCAGGTTGAAGAAATCATATTAAGGGAAACTATGAAATAATCTGCCCATCTGGTACATTCTGCCTCCCCCATTCTCTCCTTTCAATCCCATCCAACACAAATGTGGAGTTCTCATTATCTCTTTAAAAGTCTGTTCTTTTCTGGAATCCTGCTAAGCTCTGATTCAGTGGTATTTTATGGCATTATAGGATTAAGGGGTAGATTTAAGAGAAATAATACCCACAATTGTTAGGACTATTGGATCACTGGGTGCAGATGACACATTCCTGCTGCTGCAAATCTCCTGACAGCTGTTCTCGGGAGGGGAGCCCCAAGGTATTAAAGTGAAGAGCAAAGATGGAGTAAGAGATACGCAACTCCCAGAGTTTGATTTTTCACAGGTTTTGAGGGCTTCCCAGCCTGGAGACACAACCCCTTCTCCTGCCTGCCTTGGGGTCCTGCACATGGGTCAGGAGGTGCATGGAAAAGGACTTTGGACAAGGGGATGTACTGATAGGATGAGGGGGAACGGCTTAAAAATGCCAGGAGGGCAGGGATGGATGGGATATTGGGAGGGAATTCCTGCCTGTGAGAGTAGGGAGTTACAGGAATAGGTTACCCAGGGAGGTTGTGGCTGCCCCTGGATCCCTGGTCAAGGCTGGGCAGGGCTTGGAGCAGCCTGGGACAGTGGGAGGTGTCCCTGCCATGGCAGGGATGGCACTGGATGGGCTTTGAGGACCCTTCCAGCCCAAACCCTTCTGGGATCCTCTGATGGAAAAGGTTGGGAGGTGTTGGGAGCCTGCTGTGCTGCTGTGTTCTCACAGCACCTGCTCTGTGCTTGCCCTGGACCTGTGGGGAGGTGCCCTGGGCAGAGCCCCCATCACCTGCTGCTGAAGAGGGAGCAGTTCCACACCCCTGCCTGGTGTAAGTGTCCTGTGGTGTTTGGGCTGAGTCAGAGCCATCCCCTGCAGCTCTCAGTGCCTGAATCACCCGTTTATTTCCGGAGCTGCTGCCGTGGGATTTCAGCACCAGCTGCCTTTGGCTGCATTATTGCCAGGGACCTCATGCAGCAGCGAGCTGAGAGCCTTTCTTTGGGATGCAGTGCAGAAGACGGAGAGCTTTGGCTTCTGGGTAGGCTTTGGGTTGTTGTTCGACAGCTTACCTTAAAGAAACTAAATCAAGTTGTGATCAGTTTTTATTTCAAGTGGTTTTTTGTGGCCTCTGAGGGCTCTCTGTGTCCCTGCTGGTGCTGGAGCACTTTGTGGGGTGGAGGGAGGCCCTGTTCCCTTTGGGGTTTCTCCCCATCCCTGGAGAGCCTTCCCCAGACTTTGGGCATGTTGCAGAGCCCAAGAATTCCATTTTGGCTTTTTTAATGACAGCAGAATGCATATTTGGATAGTGATGGGTGTGACTGAGACACATCAGGACTGCCCAGGAGGATGCACCTGGAGGCTGTACTTGAGTCTCTGCCCATGAGACCACTCCTGCCTTCCCATCTCTTGTGCTGGATCCCAAATGCTCCTGCAGAGCCCACACTGGCCATGGCTTGTGCCAGGGGGCTCAGCCTGTGCCCTCTGATGGGAAGGTTCCATGTGCCATCATACTCATTTTCCTGTGAAAATACAGAAATCTCTTCCACTGTGGGGTGACTGAACTCCCTGGCTTTTCCCTTGTCTCAGATTTCTCTGGGACCAAGGCACTGAAATGAGGGATTTTCTCAACGCCTGCCACAGCCTGGGCAGGAGATGCCCCTGTCACAGCTCCATTCATCTCATCTCATTTCCTCCCCTTTAACAAAACCAGATGCTTTCTGCCTTTCCCCCTGCCCGCAGGGCTGTGTTGGCTGTGGCAGAAGTGTCTGAGATGTGCAGATATTACAGTGGGAGAGCTCAGTGGTTGCTTCTGCAGGATCTGGGACATTGCTGAGCACACATTTGTGGTGATGTGTCTGTCACTCGTGTCCTGCCCTGGGCTGCTCAGCCAGCCTTGATGAAGTGAGTCTGCAGAGAAGGACAACATTTAAGAAGACAAAACAAACTACTTGAATTATGAGAGTGATATTTACTGGGAAATGGAGTTTTGTGCCTGTTTATTTGTTGTGATTGCTCCTTATTGCAAACAAAGGAGGTCAGAAGAGCTCCTTGTCTCTTGCATGCACAATGTGCTACTACAGGCTGCAAAGAGTGCTTTGGTGGGTTTCAGTCCTACACCCAAACAACAGCCAGGAAAACAGGCGCGATGTAGAGCTTTTTCTTCATCAAATAACTGAAGGGAAAACTAGAGAGGAATCAAGACAGTGGAAGAACCAAAAAAATTACTTTTTCAGATATGAAATGCCCTTTGAATTGCATGTGGGAGTGTATTAAAAGATCCTTACAGCTCTAGGAGAAAGCCAGAACTGGTTGTGCACCTTCTCTCCTAATAGATGGTTGTGGGTTTGATCCAGCATTGTCTGAAAAACACTCCTGCCCTTGGCTTTTTATAGCTTCAGCCATAAAAAAAGGAAAAGTAATATTTTCCAGTACTTGGAAAGGTGCCACCTGAAAATTTTCTGGGAGAGCAAGTAGAGAAATCAAGCAGTGAGTATCAGTGTCACAGCTCTGGCATGCAGGAGCTGTGCCTCAGAACAGGGCTCACCAAAGCCAGAGCAGATTTGCAGCTCTTGGATGGATTGTTGGATATTTTCTGTCCATGTGTTGTTCTGTCCTGCCCAATCTGTCCCATCTCTGTGTGGCTCCAGGCAGTTTTAATCTGCCAGGCTGCAAAAAGTCATGGAAACCTCCTGAGCTGGAAGGGACTCAGCTCAGGAGAATGAGAATCACTGAGGCTGGAAAATCTCTCCCAGCCCATCCAGTCCAAGCTGTGTCCCATCCCCACCTTGTCCCCAGCCCAGAGCTCTGAGTGCCACCTCCAGCCCTTCCTTGGGCACCTCCAGGGATGGGCACTCCAAACCTCCCTGGGCAGCCCCTGGCAGCACTCCAACCTCCCCTGGGCAGCCCCTGGCAGCCCTGGCCCAGCCCCCCTCTCATGGGGAAATTCCCGACCCCTGCTGTCCCCCTGAGGCCCCTGAGCCCCTGGCCCAGCCTGAGGCCGTTCCCCTCCTCCTGTCCCTGTTCCCTGGGGGCTCCAGCACAGCCTGACCCTCCCCCTGGGGCTCCAGTCCCTCCTGTCAGGAGCTGTGCAGAGCCACAAGGGGCCCCAGGCCCCTCCCCCAGCTCCAGGCTGGGGCTCCAGCCCTTCCCAGCTCCCTCAGCCCCTCCTGGGGCTCCAGGCCCTTCCCAGCTCCCTCAGCCCCTCCTGGGGCTCCAGGCCCTTCCCAGCTCCCTCAGCCCTCCTGGGGCTCCAGACCCTTCCCAGCTCCCTCAGCCCCTCCTGGGGCTCCAGGCCCTTCCCAGCTCCCTCAGCCCCTCCTGGGGCTCCAGGCCCTTCCCGGCTCCCTCAGCCCCTCCTGGGGCTCCAGGCCCTTCCCAGCTCCCTCAGCCCCTCCTGGGGCTCCAGGCCCTTCCCGGCTCCCTCAGCCCCTCCTGGGGCTCCAGGCCCTTCCCAGCTCCGTTCCCTGCCCTGGACACCTCCAGCCCTCAGGGTCTGTCTTGAAGTGAGGAGCAAAATGACCCAGTGCAGCCCCTGGCCCTGCACAGACACCCCAACAATCCCAGCCTGGCCATCCCTGGAGCTCCTGGAGCTCTGGCAGCCTCGGGGCTGTGCCCATTCCCTGGGCACCCTGGGCAGTGCCAGCACCCTCTGGGGCAGGACCTTTCCTGAAATCCAGCCTGAGCCTGCCCTGACCCAGCTCCAGCTGTCCGTGTCCCTGTCCCACAGAGCAGGGATCAGAGCTGCCCCTCAGGAGGAGCTGCAGCCCAGTGAGGTCCTGCTGGTGTCACTCGAGGCTGTGCCCAGGCTGTCCCCTCCCTGCTATGAGGATCATTCCAAACCTGTCACAGACATCTTTTCATTAAAAATCCTTTCCTTAGGATTTTTTTTCCTCCTGAGAAGCTGAGGGGCCTCAGGAACAAAATGCAAACAATGGTTATCTGCTGCTGTGGAATGCAACAGGTGCATCTGGGATTGGTCTCATGGGGTTGTTTCTAATTAATGGCCAGTCACAGTCAGCAGGCTCGGACAGAGTCCGAGACACAAGCCTTTGTTATCATTCTTTCTTTTTCTATTCTTAGCTTAGCCAGCCTTCTGAGATGAAACCTTTTCTTCTATTCTTTTAGTATAGTTTTAATGTGATATATATAATAAAATAATAAATCAGCCTTCTGAAACATGGAGTCAGATCCTCGTCTCTTCCCTCATCCTGGGACCCCTGTGAACACGGTCACACAAACCCAGCTCCATTCAAAGTCAGGTTTTTATTTCTCCTGCATCCTTAGGGCCCTGAGCTCTGAGGAGCTGCTGCTGCTGTTCGGTGTGTGCAGGGGCTGCTGGTGCCCTGTGCCCCTCCTGCCCTCCAGGGATGGGGCTGCAGCTTCTGCTGCCTTTGGAAGGATTTGCAGAGAGGAAAAAGCCTCTTTGCTGCTCCATTGCTTCCCCAGCACTAACACCAACCAGCAGGCTGTGGAATAAATACCAGTATTGATCTTTATTCCTCAGTGTGTTTGTACATGCTGCTCCTGACTTCCAGCAATGCTTTTTCTTGAAAACTGGGCAAGTAAAGGCTCTAAAAGCACACGCTCCCAGCTGTGCTTTACATTTGTTGGTTATTGTTTGAGCCCATTCCTGTGACCTGCAGGAGCAGCCTGGTGCCTTGGCCACACAGGCAGCTGGGGCTGGCTCCCCCCAGAACTGGAGCTGTCAGACTCCCTGTGGAAATGTTTAGGGATTTGTGCTGCATGGATTTAGATGGGGACACAGGACAACTTTTTCTTTTCCTTTTGAAGCAGAGGTGACTGGAGCACACTTTGGCAGCTTGTGTGGGGTCAGGAGTGTGTCAGAAGCCTTTGGTGCTTGAAGTCCCAATATCTTCTTTAAACCCAGTTGGGAAGAAGGTGCTTTGGGGAAAGCAGCTGGAGTTGTTTAGTGTCTGTTAGAGAGTCTCTTATTTCCATTGGTGCTGCTCAGTGTCACCTGCAAACACTGTGACCATGGATTTATAGCACTGCACCTCGGGGTTCTTAATGCCACACATTCCACTAATTGTCAATTTTCCCTTCCTGACTGCAAAGTTATTACCTGTTCTTGTAAGGTGGGAACATGGTGCTTCAGGGAAGGCTTCTGTGGCAGGAGTGTGCTATAAACCAGTTCCTAATGTAAACAGAAGTATTAAATGATCACTTTGGCAGAGGATGGGATTAGTGTAATTTAACAACTTGCTTTTGTGCTCCTCTGAACTCCTCTGCTGAAAAATACCTGTGTTATCATAAATACTTCTGCCTAAACTGTGCTTTTGAGAATAAATGAAGCAATTTAAGCTTTGGATACACTTCCCTCCAGTTGGCTTCCAAGGAAATCAGGGCTTGTTTGTTTGTGCCACCAGCCTGCTCCCCTGGACTGCCCAGAGCTCTTCTGTTCCAAACCAGCACATGCCCAGCCAGACCAGGCAGAGGGGCAGTCAAGCTCTGCTGCTTTGACAGCCTTGGTCTTGCAGCCATTTGTGCAGTTTTCCAGCAGGAAAATCCAAGAGCAAGGAGGTCTCAATGACTTATTTTGTGTGTGTGTGTGAAAGAGCTGGGCATGGGCAGAGCTGGGTAAGTGGATGTGACACTCAGAATTGCTCTGGCTTTTATCTCCCTTAGATCTGTCTGAGCCTAATAACTTTATTACAAGAGCCTCTCACCAGAGTAAATTCCATTCTCTACATTCTGTTTTTACAACCTTGCAGATGATTTCTTCTTAAGACTTGCCAAGTAATGTGCCTTTAGAAATGTCTGTATGTCCCTAAATTGTAATGCCTATTTTTGAGCCCCTAATTCTAAAATAGAGCTGAACATTTCTGAAGAAGAATTGCTGGGAATAAAGTAGGTGCTTTAAAATCGAGTTTCCTGGGGAAATGTGAGGAAGTTTCAGGGCTTTGTGGTCAGAAATAGTTTGAGGACCTGGATCTGTAAACAGTGAACTGTACCAGACAGCATTAGGTGTATTAAGATGCCTGGGTCACAAAAAATGTCCATCATAGGACAGACACAATAGATTTAATGTTGGCAGTCCCTTTTGCAAGCAGACATGTGCACTGAATCAGCAAAATCCAAAGTAGAATAAGCAATTAATGAATGGAGCATGATGAGGAAGTGGCAGGATGAATAGCAGGCTGAGCATTTGCTTTCTTTAAAGCCTGCTCATAATCTTTACAAAGGCCAAATGGAGATCAATTCGTTTCCTGGTGAAGCTTTATTTCAGAGGACAGCACAAATGCAGCTTGTTTGGTACCAGCGGTTTCATTTGTGGAGCTCTTGCCACGAGAAGGACAAACCCAGCAGGTTTTCCCTCTGCCACTGGGGTTTTCAGGCAGGAGGCAGCACAGATGTCAGGGAAGAGCTGGGCAGCAGTGCCTGTGGATTAAGGCATGCAGGGAGCTCGAACCTGCCTGTGCTGGCACAGCAGAACTTGCAGTGGATTTACAACATTCTGTCCTTCAGCCACAGAGCTTTGCAGCCCAGCCAGGGGAAATCATCCAATCCCTTCAGGGCCCCTTGGATGCATCAGGATTTACCTCCCAGGCCTTCAGCTGCTGAGTTCTGTGGGTTTTCTGTGGGCCAGAGGGAGCCTGAGAAGCTGCAGGCAGCAAAGCCAAGCCTTGGGTGTGTCTGGATGTGTTTGGCTGTGCAGGTTGGGGGGAGCCTTGGAGTTAGGGCTGGTGAAAAGCAGGTGGAAGTCCAATGGCCTTGGTAAGGTGAGGGTGAGAGAGAAGAAGAGTCCAGAATTCCCCACTTTTCAGGTGTGCATGCAAACCTCTGGGCTGTGTAGGTGACAAGGATGTCTTGGGAAGGTGTGGAGTTAAGCTCATCAGAAATCACATTTAAGCCTTTAAAGCTCATTGTGTATCTCTGCACATATTTTGATATGAGTTTGCTGTGTTTTGTCAAGTGTGTTATGGAGTTATTTAGGTTGGAGAAGCTGCCCAGGACCATCGAGCCCAGCATGGCCAAGCCACCACCACGTCCCCAAGTGCCACATCCATGGCCAGTGCTCCCCCAGACACACCCAGGGTGCACTCACTGCCACTCCTGGCTCCTCTGAGGGCTGGGATGCTGCCAGGGTGACAGAGGAGCTGTGTCACTGGGTCAGGCTTTAGATGCTCCTGTCAGCATCTCTGGGGTGGCAGCAAACAAATCTCCAGCCCCAAATCCTGGTCCCTGGGCTGGAGTGGCTCTGGAAGGTTCTGTGGCAGGGAGCTGGGGCTGCTGTCCTTTGGGTCTCTGCAGGAGGAGGCAGGCACAACAAAAAGGATGTGAAACCCCACTTGTGGGGCATCTCCAGCCTGTCCCTAAAAACTGATTGTGTTTTGGTTTGGGGTTTTTTGAGGGGACAGGGAAAAATTGGAGTATTTTTAATTCTGGTGGTTTTTCTTAACCTTGTGGTAATTCAGCTTTTGTTTGAGTGGCTGTGTTGGTTGGATCCCTCCCTCGCTGCTGTGGGGTGTTTCATGGTGCTGCAGTTCTGCACTGGGTTAAACTGGGTGCCTTTGTGTGCTGGGGCTCTGAGCTGGTCACCTGTGTCCCCCAGGTCTGTCTGTTGTGTATTTATTTGGTTTGGCAGAGGTGGGTGATGTCCCCTGGGACAGCAGAAAAGCCACACAGGAGCAAATCTCTCCACAGAATAGCAGGGCTGGTGTGGAGCTTCCTCTGTGGAGTAAAGGGAAACTTGTGGCACTTTGGAATGAAGGCTTCTGTGTGGTCTTTGCTTTGTTAATTCTCCATCCTCAATGTCCCCTACATGAAGGGGCACCACTATTTATGGGCAGTTCATTGCACTCAGTTAACTGTAGCTGACCCTGGAATCTGAGGGGGAAAGCAGATCTAAACCAGCCCCATCTCCTGGTTTTGACCCTTTTGATTGTGCTTGGGACTCATTTTTATTCTTTTCCACCCACAGCAGTACAAGTGTCTCACCAGTGTGTCAGTGTGCCCTGGTGAGCAGCCTGGGCAGGGCTGGGCCCTGGTGGTGCCAGCTCTGGGATTTTGGGATGGCAGAGCCCTCCCTGGTGCCAGCTCTGGGATTTTGGGATGGCAGAGCTCTCTCCAGAGACAGCTCCAGGATTTTGGGATGGCAGAGCTCTCTCCAGAGACAGCTCCAGGATTTTGGGATGGCAGAGCTCTCCCTGGTGCCAGCTCCAGGATTTTGGGATGGCAGATCCCTCCCTGGTGCCAGCTCTGGGATTTTGGGATGGCAGAGCTCTCTCCAGAGACAGCTCCAGGATTTTGGGATGGCAGAGCTCTCCCTGGTGCCAGCTCTGGGATTTGGGGATGGCAGAGCTCTCCCTGGTGCCAGCTCTGGGATTTTGGGATAGCAAGGCTCTCCCTGGTGCCAGCTCCAGTATTTTGGGATAGCAGAGCTCTCCCTGGTGCCAGCTCTGGGATTTTGGGATGGCAGAGCTCTCCCTGGTGCCAGCTCCAGGATTTTGGGATGGCAGAGCCCTCCCTGGTGCCAGTTCTGGGATTTTGGGATGGCAGAGCTCTCTCCAGAGACAGCTCCAGGATTTTGGGATGGCAGAGCTCTCCCTGGTGCCAGCTCTGGGATTTTGGGATGGCAGAGCTCTCCCTGGTGCCAGCTCTGGGATTTTGGGATGGTGAAGGCTCTCCTGGTGCCAGCTCAGTATTTTGGGATAGCAGAGCTCTCCCTGGTGCCAGCTCTGGGATTTTGGGATAGCAAGGCTCTCCCTGGTGCCAGCTCCAGTATTTTGGGATAGCAGAGCTCTCCCTGGTGCCAGCTCTGGGATTTTGGGATAGCAAGGCTCTCCCTGGTGCCAGCTCCAGTATTTTGGGATAGCAGAGTTCTCCCTGGTGCCAGCTCTGGGATTTTGGGATGGTAGAGCCCTCCCTTGTTCCAGTTCTGGGATTTTGGGATGGCAGAGCTCTCTCCAGAGACAACTCCAGGATTTTGGGATGGCAGAGCTCTCCCTGGCGCCAGTTCTGGGATTTTGGGATGGCAGAGCCCTCCCTGGTGCCAGTTCTGGGATTTTCAGATGGCAGAGCTCTCTCCAGAGACAACTCCAGGATTTTGGGGTAGCAGAGCTCTCCCTGGTGCCAGCTCTGAGATTTTGGGATGGTAGAGCCCTCCCTGGTGCCAGTTCTGGGATTTGGGGATGCTCTCCCTGGTGACATTTGCTGGGATGGCAGAGCCCTCCCTGTGTGACATTCCCATGCAGGAATTTGGCAGACAGGGCTCAGTGACACCCCTCTGCTGAGGCTGATCCGATTCTGGCAGAGGTTAAACAAACTTACCCAGTGATGTCTGTACGTAATGGGAAAGGTTTAAAAACCTCTCCATCTTCCAGTCCATAAAGCCGTCAGCAGCGTGGCTCTGTGAGCACAAAGAAGAAGAGCTGTCTCTAAAAGTCCATTGTGCCTTTTAAGTTCATCATTTTTACGCCAGCTCTTCCAGCAGCGGCATCATTCCACCTTGTTCCAGGCAGCACAAGTGGTGGCCACTTTTCTTCTTCATTGCCCCAAGTCTGTCCTGGGGGTGTCAGACTCCTGGGTTCCTGTGAGATCTATTCAAGTAAAACACTCCTACCTCAGGCTCTGCACCAAGGATTTCATTTTCAATTTGAGAGGAAGGTTTCCAGCAGTGCCAGTTCCATCCCAACCTGCCTGAGCACACCTGGGGTGTTTGCTGCTGGGACTTATCACCGGCCGGGGTCTGTGCACAAATCACAAATGGGACAGGACTGCTGGGAACGTGCCTTGAGCTGTTTCATTTTCCAGCATCAGTCTCATTCCATGGTTATGGCAATGGGAAGATGTCAGCAGCTCACATCCCCAGCAGCAGACAGAGAACTCAATGTTAGGTCTCACTTTAGAAGTTTTTTGACCAATCACACAAAGCAAAAGCACATTGACAGTAGTTCTATCCAACCACTATAGGCACAGGTACCTGTGGTTAAACAATGCTTGCTTATTTCAAATACAATAACTGCTTGTAAGGCTTAAAACACAACGCACAGAGCTCCATTATTAAACTTCAAACTTCCCAATATCTCCTAGATAAACTTTTCTGCAGCTTAGGGAGTTATTCTAGACAAGCATTAATACACAGACCATTGTTCTATTTGTTCTTGCTTTTCTACTTTTTAAATAATTTTTCTGCTGCCCAATCTCATGGCTGCTGCTTAGCTCCAATCCCAGTTCTGCAGTCTCTGAGGCCTTGTGCAGCTTTCCCAAACCCTCTGATTTCATGGATTCCCCCAGGACTGTCACCCTGGCGTCCCTGGCTGGGACATGAAGGGCTCCCTTCCCTCTCTGATGCTGGTCTGAACCTTCAGCCTGGGGCTGCCTCTGGTCAGGGGAGGAAGAAGGCATTTTCACCTTCCCAAAAGCCAGCTTCAGTGTGTTATAGCTGACAGAAGCATGCCAGGGATGGAGGGCTGGAACAAACTGTCCTTTGGCAGTGCCAGTGTCACTTCATGGAGCTTGAAGGGAGCTCTGGGTTACCTGGTCCAGGACTGTGCCCTCATGAGCACCTGCAGAGCAGCAGCTGCCTGCAGCAGAGGCTCTCAGAACACGCTCTGCTCGTTTACAACTTGCTGCTAATTTACACTTCCCTGTTAATTGACAGTTTTACATTAGTGCCTTTCATCTGGGAGCGCCCAGCCCTTGTCAGTGGCCAGGACCTGGTGGTGTCCCTGTGAGCACAGTCAGGGCTCCTGTCTGTCTGTCTGTCTGTCCCTGTGAGCACAGTCAGGGCTCCTGTCTGTCTGTCTGTCTGTCCCTGTGAGCACAGTCAGGTCCCTGTCTGTCTGTCTGTCTGTCCCTGTGAGCACAGTCAGGTTCCTGTCTGTCTGTCTGTCTGTCCCTGTGAGCACAGTCAGGGCTCCTGTCTGTCTGTCTGTCTGTCCCTGTGAGCACAGTCAGGCTCCTGTCTGTCTGTCTGTCTGTCCCTGTGAGCACAGTCAGGTTCCTGTCTGTCTGTCTGTCCCTGTGAGCAGTCAGGTTCCTGTCTGTCTGTCTGTCTGTCTGTCCCTGTGAGCACAGTCAGGGCTCCTGTCTGTCTGTCTGTCTGTCCCTGTGAGCACAGTCAGGTTCCTGTCTGTCTGTCTGTCTGTCCCTGTGAGCACAGTCAGGTTCCTGTCTGTCTGTCCATCCCTGTGAGCACAGTCAGGCTCCTGTCTGTCTGTCTGTCTGTCTGTCCCTGTGAGCACAGTCAGGTTCCTGTCTGTCTGTCCATCCCTGTGAGCACAGTCAGGCTCCTGTCTGTCTGTCTGTCTGTCTGTCCCTGTGAGCACAGTCAGGGCTCCTGTCTGTCTGTCCATCCCTGTGAGCACAGTCAGGCTCCTGTCTGTCTGTCTGTCTGTCCCTGTGAGCACAGTCAGGCTCCTGTCTGTCTGTCTGTCTGTCCCTGTGAGCACAGTCAGGGCTCCTGTCTGTCTGTCTGTCTGTCCCTGTGAGCACAGTCAGGTTCCTGTCTGTCTGTCTGTCCCTGTGAGCACAGTCAGGCCCCTGTCTGTCTGTCCCTGCCCTGCTGGAGCTCAGCCCGTGCTGATGGGCTCTGAGCTGACCTTGTCTCCCAGCCTGGGCCCCTCCTGGCGCTGCTGCCTCTGCTGGGATCGTGTCAGATGCTCAGAGCCTTTGCAAAGGCTGCTCCTTCACTCCGTGCCTGTCTGGACATCATTCAGAGCTCAGCTCTCTTTGCAGGGAACTATTTTAAAACAGAGACAGAAAATAATGCTCCTGAATTCCCTCCCTGCTTTCCTCCTCCAATCTGCCTTGTCTGGGAGGAGAGAAAGGCCACCAGGCAGGCAGCAGGACCTGCAGCCTTCACTCCTGAGCCCTGCTGAGCCCCTGTCCCTTTGGGCTGGCCCCTCCATCCCTGAGCGTCATAACCTCAACATCCCGTGCTTAACTCCCTCCTGCCTTGGTTCAGGGGACAGCAGGACAGCAGCCTGCTTCTCCTGAGCACCTGTCAAACTGGGAGCCCCAGCTGTGCTGTGGGTGGCCAGATGTGGCCAGATGTGGCCATGAGGAGACCCTGGTGCTTGGTCCTGCAGGGCAGAGGCTGTGGCCAGCCCTGCCTTGTCCTGCTGGGGCTGATGAGGAGCCAGGGGCTCTGTGCAAGAGCTGGGCACAGTGGATGTCATTCCTTGTGCCAGGTGACAGGGACACACTGTGGGCTCCTGCCCCACACACAGGGGCAGTGCTGACCTCTGTCTCGGTAATGGGGTGACATTGCTGGTACCTCCCATCTGAGGAGTGCTCTCACTTTGGGGAAGCTCAGAGAGGTGCAGTGGTGACTCTTTCAGTTGGAGCTGATGTTTTCCTGAAGCAGCAATCTCTGGAACTGCTGCTCTGGAATAGCAGTCTCTGGAATCTGGGGAGAATTTCACTTCCTGCGCACTAATTCTGGCCGAGCTGTGTCTCACACACCCTTGGCTTTAACCAAGGGCAGTTTCATAGCTCATTCTAAAGAAGACATTTAAATATGTATGAGTGGAACTCTCTCTCTGCTCCTGAGCCACGTTTTATAGGAACAGCTCCACAGCCCTGTGGAAGATGTGCCAACATAGCTGAGCACTTCTATAATGTCCACAGTGTTTTTAAGGACAGGAAGTAACAATTCATTTATTCTGCTGATCAAAAGAATATTTGCCTGTTTAAATATTCACACTCTTGAGCCCGCTACAAGACTGAAATGTCAGGAGGGGATAAGCTCCTGATAAGCACGTTAGCTGGATTTATTTAGTGTGATGGCCAAAAGAGAAATCATTAATAAGTCAGGACCCAGACTGGGGAGCTCCTGGGTGCTCAGAATTAGAAATAAAGGGGGGGGTGGTGCAGCAGGAGGGAGATCTGGCACTCTGATATGGAGGAGAGGAGGAAATCTTGGAGAAACCATCACGAGGATTTACTTTATAAAGAGGTGTGATGTTTATAATCAGAACCACCACATTCTTTGTCTGCCCTGTATTCTCCCACAGGCACACAGGATCTGCATGGGCTGAGATGATCCTTCAGGTCCCTTCCAGCCAAGCCCCACTCAGTGATCCTGTGATCTGGGTCCATTTTGTGCAGCTGGCACAGATTGCTGTGCCTGACTCTCCCTGTGTGCTGCTGTGATGTCTGATCCCACTGAGCTGGACAGGGGTGCAGCAGGACCCCGTCAGCAGCTGTAGGAATAACCCCAGAGGCTGAGGGAGCAGCACAGACCCTAAAGCCATGGGTGTTCTGCAGACCTGGGGGGCACAGACCCTAAAGCCATGGGCGTTCTGCAGACCTGGGGGGCACAGAGCCCTAAACATGGGCATTCTGCAGACCTGGGGGGCACAGAGCCCTAAAGCCATGGGTGTTCTGCAGACCTGGGGGGCACAGAGCCCTAAAGCCATGGGTGTTCTGCAGACCTGGGGGGCACAGACCCTAAACATGGGCGTTCTGCAGACCCAGGGGTTCAGCCCTCTCCATGGTGGTTGCTGCTGGTGGCATTTCAGAAGGACAGGTAGAGATGTCCCCTTCATGCTCTGGGGGAAATTTGTGTCCTGAACAGCCCTGGGGGCATCCCTGGGAAGATGAGGGATGCTGCAGCATCAGAGCTGTTGGTGCTGTAGCTATGAAATAGAACTCAGGTCATAGCCAGTCTGAGCACAGGCTCTGCTCCTCAGACCCTCCCTGAGCAGCACAGAGCAGCTCCCACTCCTGCCCCTGCTCCCAAGAGCCCAGCGCAGTCCTGTGCACTCCAGAGTGAGCTCCCAGGGTGCTGCCATCCCTGCCTGTGCCAGGCACCAGGCAGGCCAAGGCACTGTGTGTTCCACAGAGCTGGCTGCTGTTTCCCTGCTGTTATTTTATTGACCTTTCCTGCTGGGTGTATTTTCCACAGCAGAGCAGGGCCTGCCCACCTGCGTGGCTCCTGTTCCAGCCTGCGTGGAACGCGGGCGCTGCACAGGGTGTCCTTTGTGTCCTGGCTCTGAGGGATGGACAGTTGTTATGGCTCTGCTCCCAGGGAACAGCAACAGGAGGAGAGGGAACAGCCTCAGGCTGGGCCAGGGGAGGTTCAGATTGGAATGGAGGAAATGTCTCACTGAAAGGGGGGTCAGACATTGGAAGGGGCTGCCCAGGGCAGTGGGGGAGTCCCCATCCCTGATCTGAAGGCCAAGGAGCGAAGAGTCCCTGAAGCCAAGCAGTGCCCCGGTTGTCTAGGAACAGTCCACACTCCAGGCTGTCCATTAGCTGCATTTATTGGTGTTGATCAATGGGGTATGTTGGGAAGGGAAGGTGTAGAAACCGTTGGGGTTTGGCTGGTGCCAGACAGGGCAGTTCTGGGTGGTTGATGGAAATGGCTTTGTGCCCCAGGTGAGAGGCGTTAATTGAGTGGTAGAATGGATCTTGTTAAATCACTGGGCAGCAAGAGGTGGTTTGTAAATGTTAGCTGCCACTTTGTGGCCTCTCTGTGCTCCAGGAGTGTTTGTTGTGATTCCAGGTGATTTTTCTGCTGAGGGATCATGAGGCAGTAAATGCTGGGATATCCCTTTTCTGTTACTGAGACAGACAATAAACATCCTAATCTCACTGCCTGCTCTGAAGAGTGGATTTACAGCTGTGTGCTGAGCAGAAAACAAACGATCAGAGGATTCAAAGCAGGCTCTGCAGCAGGCAAACACGAGCTGGAGCAGAGCTGGGGTTTATGCTTTTTGTCTTTTGAATTTGGCTGACTTGATTAATCCAGCCTGATGTGTGCCAAGCTGTTCAGCAGAAACTCAGCCCTGCTTCCTCTTTCCCCAGCTCCCCTTGTCAGCCTTCCTTTGTTTGTCTTTTTTTGTCTTACATAAACCAGGTGAAAAGATGTTCTCCGTAAATACATTTGTTTTGTGGGTTTCCTTGCAGGTTCTCGTGTTTGCAGACTTGGGCTTTATGTAGAATAAAGATCTGGGAGCCAGTAAAGGTGGTGGTGCTCAGGGATGGGCACTCCAAGCCTCCCTGGGCAGCCCCTGGCAGCGCTGAGCCCCCTTTCCATGGGGAAATTCCTGCTGCTGTCCCCCCTGAGGCTCCCCTAGCCCAGCCTGAGGCCGTTCCCTCTGCTCCTGTCCCTGTTCCCTGGGAGCACAGCCCGACCCCCCCGGCTGTCCCCTCCTGTCAGGAGCTGTGCAGAGCCACAAGGGCCCCCTGAGCCTCCTTTGCTCCAGGCTGAGCCCCTTCCCAGCTCCCTCACCGCTCCTGGGGCTCCAGGCCCTTCCCAGCTCCCTCAGCCCCTCCTGGGGCTCCAGGCCCTTCCCAGCTCCCTCAGCCGCTCCTGGGGCTCCAGGCCCTTCCCGGCTCCCTCAGCCGCTCCTGGGGCTCCAGACCCTTCCCAGCTCCCTCAGCCCCTCCTGGGGCTCCAGGCCCTTCCCAGCTCCCTCAGCCCCTCCTGGGGCTCCAGGCCCTTCCCGGCTCCCTCAGCCCCTCCTGGGGCTCCAGGCCCTTCCCAGCTCCCTCAGCCCCTCCTGGGGCTCCAGACCCTTCCCAGCTCCCTCAGCCCCTCCTGGGGCTCCAGGCCCTTCCCAGCTCCATTCCCTTCCCTGGACACCTCCAGCCCCTCAGGGTCTGTCTTGAAGTGAGGAGCAAAATGACCCAGTGCAGCCCTGGCCCTGCACAGACACCCCAACAATCCCAGCCTGGGCATCCCTGGGAGCGGTGTCCAAACACTCCTGGAGCTCTGGGAGCCTCAGGGCCAGGACCTTTCCCTGGGGAGCCTGGGCAGGAGTTGTGTCGCCTCTGCACCCACCCAGACCCTGTGTCCCTGCAGGAGGGGCTGGGGAGGATGTTGGGAGTTGTTTTATGCAGGGGCTGCTGTCAGTCCTCAGCTTCTCAGTCTGCTCTGAAGTGAGAAAAGATGTCCTGGAATGTCCTGAACTGGAAGGGACCCCCAGGGACCACCCAGTGCAGCCCTGGCCCTGCCCAGACACCCCAACAATCCCAGCCTGGGCATCCCTGGAGCTCCTGGAGCTCTGGCAGCCTCGGGGCCGTGCCCATTCCCTGGGCAGTGCCAGCACCCTCTGGGGGAAGAGCCTTTCCCTGAGATCCACCTACACCTCTCCCTGCATGCCTGAGCCTTGGACCCATACAGAGCAAACCCCTTTTTTCCCCCCTGTTGGAGGCCAAGAACATTTCTCAATGAGACCTCAGCAAGGTCCTTAAATTAAACCCAGTGCTGAACATGGGGAGTTTTAACCCAGCCTCCTCAGACTTGGAGAGTTTTGTGAGCATGATTTAATGAAACATATTCAAGCATGATTTAATGGGACATAAAATGCCTCTTTGATACCTCATTGATCTAAAGGAGAGACAAAACTGTGAGGTGGCTCTTTCTTTCCACTACTGATCCACAATATTTCAATATAAATCCTCCAAGCAGGTGCCAGCCTAGGTTTAATTGGAGACAGCAGGATTTAGCGGGGCAAAATGTAATTGTGTGACCTGCACGGATTCATTTCCAGATGCTGGCAGGTGCTCTGTGCTCAGGGGGGTGTTTCCCACCTGCAAAGCAGGGATGGGGAGGGTTCCCCTGCAGCCTCCCTTCAGGACCTGTCAGGACCTGCAGACTGGCCCAGTGCCCGTGTGTCATGGTGGGTGCTGTTCAGGGTGCTGGGACCTTCCCAAAGAAGCACCATGAAGAAAACACCAGGGGAGCACAGGCAGGTCTGAGCTGACCCTGGGTGATTTCAACTCTTCTGGGACCCAGGAGATGCAGAACAAGGGGTCTGTGTGTGGGGGGGTTCCAGGGAGAGCTTTACTGAGCTTCTTCCCCAAAAGGAGCCAAATAGCAAGAGCTGCTGATCACACAAAGCAGGGTTTATATGGGGATTTCGAGGGGTGGGACAGAACACCAGGGCCAATGGGATGAGGGCACAGGGGTGGAGCCAGGGGGAAGGGCCAATGGGATACAAGGAATCTGCATGTCACAGCAAGGCATGCTGGGAGAGGCCTTTTCCCTCACCCTAACAAGGTGGGTATCCCTTGAAGGGTTTACCCTCCAGGGCAGGGCTATGTACTTTTTTGGCCACCCCACTTCTGTCCTGGGGCCACCTGCAGATGTGCACGTGGCTGGAGAGCACCCGCTCTGTGGGCAGGGAGAACTTTCGGAGGCAGCCTTTGGGACTGAAGGAATGAGCAATGTGGGCTAAATTCAACATGAAATGATGGGCTGGGCTTCAGCTGGGTAATCACTGACACTGGAATGTGTTGTGGTGATCTGACCCTTGTATTTGATTTAAATGTAGAAGTTTTCAAGTGTAAGGAGTGTTCCCCTGAACATTCAAGTTCCTGGAATGAGACTTGCTTTGGGCTGGCCAGATACAGCATGAGCTGGGTGTTAGAAATAAAACCTGAGATTCACAGAATCCCAAGTGCTTTGGGTTGTAGGGACCTTAAAGCCCATCTTGTCCCAGGGAGGGACACCTCCCACTGTCCCAGGCTGCTCCAAACCCCATCCAGCCTGGCCTGGGGCACTGCCAGGGATCCAGGGGCAGCCCCAGCTGCTCTGGGCACCCTGTGCCAGGGCCTGCCCGCCCTCACAGGGAACAATTCCTTCCCAAAATGACTCTTTGAGCTTAAAACCATTCCCTCTTCTCCTATCACTGCTTGTCCTTGCAAAAATTCCCTCTCCAGCCTTCCTGTAGGCCCCCTTTAGGCCCTGGAAGGGGCTCTAAGGTCTCACTGAATTTTGAAGTATTTTGGCCTGGGATCTGAATTCCAAGGGCTGAAGGATAAAGCATCCAGATCAGCCCTTTTTCTATGAAAAATGTTTAAAAGGAAAAACCCAAACTACCCAACAACCCAAAGCCCAGCGCTCCTCACCCTGTGCCCTCACCATTCCTGCTGGTTCCTGCAGCTTCTCCCTGGCCTTCCCAGTGATGTTTGAGCTCAAACGTTGCTCTGCCCTTTTCCCCTCCCTTCCCAGTACAGATCCAGTGTTTTCCTGCACACTTGCAGGGATATTTCCTGGTTTAAAGAAGCCTCGTGGAGCTGCAGGCTGTGGCAGAGCATCCCTCACCCCACAGCTCTTGGCACCAGCACTGAAGAGACCCCGTGGGAGGAACACAACAGCCTTGGTGTTAATTTGGTTTAAAATTGCTGCTTTCCCTGCTCTGGGGTGGGAGGCAAAGCCCCAGAGCAGGGTGTTGGTGCAAAGCCTCTCCTGCCTCTGGAGGACTGGAGCTTTGTGCCCCAGCAATGTGGGCTGGCCTTTCCCACTCCTCCCTCCCAGGCTCATCTCCTCTCCCTGGATCCTTGTCCATCTGTCCTGGCGTCGGGAGGGAGAGCCCTGGTAGGAGAGGTGCAGGGAGAATGCCAATGAGCAGGAGAGGAGCCTCAAAGAGCTGGGTTTGGATTTGCCTCCAGAGCTCTTTGATCACAGGCTGAGCTCTTTATCCCCTGCAGCATTCCTTGGGGAAAGGCTGCCCAGAGGTGAGCAATGATTAAAAGGAAACATTCCTGCTCCTGTGACAGCCTTGACTTCACCAGAGCAGGTATCAACATCAACCAAAAGCTGTTTTTAATGTCTGAGTCAGTTTAGTTTGACTTTCTTGGCAGGATTTCAGGGTCACTTGTCACTTTGCCCCATCATGACCATTCTTTCATTCATTTTAAAGAAAGATTTTCCCTTTGGAATATCCTTTTCAGTGTTTGGTTCCCTTCTGTCAAGCTCTTGGCTTGCTGTAGGGTAGGCAATAATTAAATCAAGAAACACAACCGTGTTGTCACCCAGCAGACTTGTTTAACTAAAGAAGATCCATAAAGAAAACTCTGTTTCTGTGGAAATCTTTGTCTCCAAGTCTCATTCTGGAGTCTGAAGAACGCCTGCTGTTGCCTAAGAAACACCCAGGACAATTAAATGCAGAGGCATTGCTGGGGACTGAGGAGCTGCTGAGATGTCACTCTGCCTTTGGTCTTTCTCTGCTTATCTGGGCAGGGTTGCTCTGTGCACACTCACTGTAATTCTGGGAACTCTGCTCCTGTTCCCTGTCTAATCTGTGAGGGATGTGGGGACAGGGTGGGGAGGCTCCTTCTGTCCTTGGCCCACCTGGATTTATTGTAGGGGCAGCTGAAGAGTTGAATTAAATTGTTGGAAGTGGATTAAGATCTCCTGTTGCTTTCCACAGTTGCTCTGTTAGGAGGAGATGTCTAGTTGAGATGAAACATGGCAGGGAAACAACATCAGTGTCCCTGTTCTCCCTGGAGAGCTGGAGGGCACCTGGAACACCCCTGCCCTCAGAGCTGCCCCAGCCCTGCTCCTTGCATGGCCCTTTTCCAGCTCTGGTGTGTCCATGGGACACGCACCAGCCCCAGCCCTGCTCCTTGGATGTCCCTCTCTCCAGCTCTGGTGTGTCCATGGCACATGGACCTGCTGCTTGCCAGGGTTGGTGCTGGTGCAGACCTGGCAGCTCCTGCTTTTGTACTGCTCTGAAGTCCGTGTGAGCAGAGACCCAGCCCCAAACCCTGCCCGAGTTAAGGAATGATTCCTGAAACCAGGGAGGTGATCACAAGGCTTTGGGTTGACCATCCTGGCTCTGGAGTGCAAAGACACCAAGTCACAGCACTGCTTCAGAGACAGGAGTGTGCTCAGGAGTATCTGCTGGGAGAGCAAAAACATTTATTGGGACTATTTAACCAAGGCTCATTTTATGTTGATTTCTTTCCAAAGCAAATGGGAGGAAAATTCCCAAGTGCTGTTGAAGAACAAGGCTCATTTCTGAGCACCTGTAAATCTTGGGGCAGAGTGGGACTGGGGAGTTTCCCTGGAACTGCTGGAGGCATTTGCTGTGTTCTGGAGGCCACTCTTGCTTTTGTGCCCACACACACAGGTGGGGTGGGTGTGACCGTGTTCACAGGGGTCTCAGGCTGAGGGAAGAGACGAGGATCTGACTCCATGTTTCAGAAGGCTGATTTATTATTTTATGATATATATTACATTAAAACTATACTAAAAGAATAGAAGAAAGGATTTCATCAGAAGGCTGGCTAAGAATAGAAAAAGAAACAATGATAACAAAGGCTTGTGGCTCAGCTCTCTGTCCAAGCCAGCTGGCTGTGATTGGCCATTAATTAGAAACAACCAACATGAGCCAGTCACAGATGCACCTGTTGCATTCCACAGCAGCAGATAATCACTGTTTACATTTTGTTCTTGAGGCTTCTCAGCTTTTCAGGAGGAAAAATCTTAGGGAAAGGATTTTTCATAAAAGATGTCTGTGGCAGGATGGGCTTTGGATGTGTCTGGGGCTGCTCTGCTTTGCTGTGCTCTCTCCCCAGCAGCAGTGACTCGAGGCTGGATTTGCACTGGGGATCCCTGGCTGTGCACAGCTGCGAGGTGGCACCCTGGGATTTGCCACGTGCCTGGCTGGAAGTGCTGCCCTGTGAGCTCTGCTGACCCCTCTGCCCTTTGTGCTGCAGGTGCAAAGAGCTGAAATACGGGAAGGACCTGCCCCAGATCTCCATCATCTTCATCTTTGTGAACGAGGCGCTGTCGGTGATCCTGCGCTCGGTGCACAGCGCCGTCAACCACACCCCTGCCCCCCTGCTCAAGGAGATCATCCTGGTGGACGACAACAGCGACGAGGGTGAGCAGCACTGGCAGCGCCAGCTGCACCAGCAGGGGCTGGGTTTGGTCTGGAATCTCCTGGAGGGTTCCTGGGCAAGGGTAAGGGGTGGGTGTGCTGCTGGCACAAAGTTCTCTGCACTTTCTCAGGTGAGGAACAGGGTCAAAGCACAGTTAAATCTGAGAGAGTTGTTTGAAAATGTAGCTGAGGGCTGGAGGGTGAAGGAAACCAGAGAGCCATCTGACCTTTCCTTTTGTACCATCCAGGAGCTCTGGTTTCAGGGTATCCCTTGTTTCTGGTAATAACTTTGATTGTTGCAGATAGGCACCTCTAAATATTTGCCGGGACAAGAGCCTGGAGCCCAGAGGGATTTCAGCTCTGGCACCTCCCAGGAGTGTTAACTGAGATGTTTCCTCTGTGTGTGCCTCAGTTTCCCTGCTGTAAAATACCATCCCAGGCTTTATAGATGGCTGGTGCTCTGCAGGGACCCTCGTTCCCTGAGTTCTGGAACAGGAAAGAGGAAGAGGAGGAAATAATCCCAGCCCACCTGTCCAAGTCAGGCCCTGCCACAGCCTGGAGGGATGTTTGGTTTCCCACATTACACACGAGTATCCTTTGGTTCAACCTGCTCTCAGTCACTGTTGTCATTCCTTCCCTTCTGGCTTTTGGTAACACAGAACTGCAGGAAGCATTTTCAGACTCAAATTCTTCCAAGAATTTTTTTTCTCCCAATATCCACTCGGACAACCTAACCAGGGCAGTTAAAATCCTTGTGAAGGACAGCAAATAGTTCAGTGACTTTGTTTATTTACTGCCTTCTTCAGTTGTGCTGTGTCTTCATCCTTTTAATGTTATTTGAAAAGAATGAATGCAGGAGTGCCATGGATGCTGTGATTGGAGGGAAGAGCAGGGCAGGGGTGTGGAGAGCTCATTTCCAGAGGGAGCTGAGAGGAGAGGAGCTGTGCACAGGCTGCAAACACAGGCACTCAAACACCACAGTGATGAGCACCACAGAAAGCTGATGAGTTCTAATCACCAGCAAAGCAATCACGAGGGCAGATCCTCAGCTGGTGGGAACCACAGCAGCTCCAGGGCAGGGGCTGGGATGGTGCCAGGGTGAAGCTGTGGGATTTCAGAGCTGTGAAGGACAAGTGCAAGGGAGGTGCTGCTGGGGTATGACACAGTGCCCAGCACTTGAAATACCAGAATGAGAGGCTCCTTCTCCAAATTTTATCCTGTTAATGGGCAAAGAGAGGAACTCTTTTAAAGAGAAGCCATTGGTGACAATCACTGAGCTTCTCCCTCACTGCTGTGCACAAAGGATGTGTTTCTGAACAGCCTCTTCCTCACTCAGGGTGAGGCTGAGCGTGAGCCAGGTGCTCTGGAGACACTGGAAAGGCACAGGACAGCAAAACAAATCCTTCCTAAAGTGTCTGCAAGGCCAGGGCTGCAGCTGGCAGTGAGGATCAGGGTGGGATCGTGTACCCACTGTGGGATGGCAGGGCACCCCTGGGGTTTGGCAGGGTTGGGGCTGTGTTCAAGCACTGAAAGTTTGGGTGGGAAGGGACCTTAAATCCCATCCTGGTCTGCTGCTGTCCCAGGCTGCTCCAAGCCCTGTCCAGCCTGGCCTGGGCACTGCCAGGCTTGTGTTGGAGTGTTGCATTGTGTTGCAGCACCAGGGAGGGAGAGGCAGGGAGATGACCCCAACTGATGGACAAGTTAAACATCCTGGGCACAAGGTGGGAAAATCCCAGTCTCCTGGCACAGCTAGGCTGCAAACCACCTGAGGGTGCTTTGGTTGGAATCAGGAGTGTCCAGAGTCCCTCATGGTGGCCCAGGGCTGTGCTGAGGGCTGGACATCCCTGAGGAGTTCTGTCCTCAGAAACATGGGGTGCACCGGGAGAGTGGGGTGGGGGCTGAGGTGGTGCCATCAGCTGGGAGGGTGAGTTAATAATGCCAGTGTTCTGCTGCTGAGGCTTTGCAGGCCTCCTGACAAATGAGATTTTTAAGGAGGGATTTGCAGGAAGATAATGAGGTAACTTGGCAGATGTTTATGAAGAGCTCCTCCCAAGCGTGTAATAATCTACTTTTCTCATGTAAAAGAAATGATACAAACCAGAACGTATCTCTGGGACCATGTGCTCACTCTCAGCATCCTGGAGGAGCTGCAGTGACAGCCAGGAATTATTAATGACAATAACATTGTCACAGAGTTCCCACTAATGGTGGGCAATCATTCTGAGCCGCAACAGCAGCAGCACGGAGTTGATGCTTTGGATATTATAAACAAAGTCATCATAATAAATAGATTTGGCTTTTACAGGAAAATAATTACAGGAAAATAGTTCCTCATGAGCTCTCAGATTTAGAGATGAATCCTGGAGGATCAGGCAGAGGATGGGGCTGTGTGGGTGTGACTTTGGAGGCTGTGATTGAACAAGAAGGAATTTCTTCAGCCTCGGTGGGAGCAGCTGTGTGGGAGTGAGGGACAATTCTGTGGCTGTAGCCCAGGAAAAGCCTTTGGAGGCTCAGCTGTGTAACCTGGGAGAAGGTTGGCTCCGGGGAGCAGTGCCCAAGCCCAGAGCTCTGCTGTCCCCTGGGTCACCAGAAGCAGCTTTGGGGAAGTTGCTGAAGGCTCAGGACAGTCCCTGGCTGGGCTTTGTGTGGGTTTGTCAGGGGGGAAGAGGAACCACAGCAAATCTGGGTAACTGAAGAACAAAGCACCAAATATTAACAGAGATTTCCAAATCGTGCTTTAATATTAGCCCCAGGGGTGGAGGCAAGAGCTACCTGCCCTGCCCACCTGGCTGTGTGCCCTCCAGGTAGAGCTGTGCCAGCCAGGAGCAATGCCTGGTGCTGGTGTGAGGTTTTCAGGCTGGAACAAAGAGCTTCTGAAGCCTCATTAGACACTCCCTGCTCTCAGCTTTGTTGTACAACAGCACAGCACAACACAAAAGTGTGCAGTGAGAGATTAAAGTTAATGAACACCAGCATTCTGATGCTTTATGTCTGAGCTGTAAATAGATAAAAGATGCCAATGTAATGTAACGGGAAAAAAAAATCCCTCCTTGAAGGAGCAAGCTTGGGGAGTTGTAGCTTGAACCCCCTTCTCCCTTGAGCTGCACATTACACTTCATAAAGACTCTTTTGGAGGCTGCTTTTGTTTGTGCTTGTTGCAGGGCTGTAATTCCAAAGGCAGTGTGCAGGTTGTGTTTGGGACTGATAACGAGGTTCCCTGGCTGGGGGAGGATGCAGCCACGTGCCCCTGAGATGCTCTGTTATCTCACAGCTGCACACTTTGTCTGACTCTGTTGCTTAATCATCACCTGCTTTTTTTATTTTTTTAGTTGTTGTTGTGTCTTTTAGCGTTTTTAATCTGGGATAACATCTCTTTGAAAAGCAAACCTCTCGGAATACAGGAAACCCTCTGGATAAAAGGCTGTTTAAAGGGGCTGGCTCCACCAGGGGAGACATGCTCCGGGTTGTAATTTGCCTGGGTCTGGCACTCGAGGGATCCCCTCCTTGTTGTGCTCATTCCAGCAGCAGCAGCACCTGTGCCTCCACCTCCTGGGAGCTGCCTGGGTGTTTGTGCTCAGAGGGAGCTGCAGGAGCTGAGCCACATCCCAGCCTTTCCCAGGCTGAGCACGGGGTGTTTAACTGGGGCTGAGAGAAGGAGCTGCTGCAGCCTGAGCGTGGGGTGTTGTTTAATGGAGCTGACCTGGGCTGTCCCACTGGTGCTCAGCTTGGAGGTTTTGTGAGGAGAGCAGCAGAGCAGCACAGGCTGGGGTTGTTGGTGTGAGAAAAAACTGCTCACTTTGGAAATTTAAAAAGGTTTATTAAACCTTGACAAAAATACAGCAAAGGACTACATAAGGAAAAATTCGCAGTGCTGGGAGCTGCCCCTCATGGATACCACATGGCCAGTTCATCTTCAACCTGGATGCTCAGTGTTTTATACTCCTGGGGGTGGCATCAGCCAGCCCTGGCCCCTCCAAGGTCTGTCAGGCAGCTCTTCTTTGCCATTTATCAGTGCAGACTGCTTTCCTGTACCTGCATTGGAGCTCAGGTGCTGCCATGCCCACCCCCTGAGCACCCCCAAGCTTTTCCATTCCCACCTGCCCCATGCAAGGGACACCTGTGCAGCTCCTTTGTACCTGTCCTGGACAGCCCAGGCTGTCTGATGGCAACAATACAGGGGGAAAGGGAACTGTGGGGAGAGCAGAGGGCATCTAAACCACAATAACACAACTGTACATCACTAAAGCTTTTCTGAATATTCACACAATAGTCATCCCTTAATTGTGAGAGCCAATCATCTCATTATCCGTCTGTAACAGTTGGGGTGTCTGTGCAGGACAGGAGCTGGGATCCGTGGTCCTTGTGGGTCCCTTCCAGCTCAGGGTATTCTTGATTCTCTTTGGGGTTTGCTGAACCAAGTGAGCAGAGGCTGGAGCTGCATGCCCTGACTGGGACCAGCTTTCCCTGGGAGAGCTGATTCATCCCCCTGTTCCCCTGTCACAGTTTCCTCTTGTCCAGCTGCAGGTAAAAACCTTCAGAGACTCCCCTGGCTCTGAGTCTCCCTGAAAAATGTTCACATTTATTTATTGCATGCTGAAGGAGCTGCTTTAATGATTTCCTGCAGAAATCCCAGCCCTGATGGCTTTGGAGTTTTGGGCAGGTGACAATGTGGGACAGGGGTGCCTGAGGTCTCCCATGGCCCTGGACCCTTCCATGTTTCTGATAACACCTTGGCCTCTGTAGGCTTTCCCCACCCAGCTGAGCCTGGCAAACACAAGGGTGTTTTCCTTAGGGGTGTGGAGGTGGGGTCCTCTCCCAAGGACACCTGGCCAGTGCTGCACAAGGAATTTCCTGCTCTTGGTAAATCCTTGAGCTTCTCTGGTGCTGCTGCTGGTCTTTGCTCCTCTCTCTGTGTGGCTACAGGCAGTTCCACCTTTAGTTCTGGGGGCTACCACAGCATCTGGAGAAGTGTGGGCAGGATTTGAGTGGAGATGTGTCTTGGTTTGAACAGCCAGGTGTCTGCTAAGGAAGGCAGGAGCCTCCCCTGAAATGGAAAATGCAAACGCCCTCCCTCCGAATTATTATAATTTTGAAATTAAGGGCCCTCAGGCAAAGATATGGAAGTAGGAATAACAGTTCTTTATTAGGAAAATTTAAAATACAAAGGCAATAGTTCAAACAAACAAACAAAAAAACCAAACAAAAAAACCAACAAACAAACCACAGCCAGAGTGAGAGCAGTCCCTGCCCCCTGTGTGTCAGGGGGTGGCACAGCCCCATGCCATGGGGGCCCAGCCCTCCTGCAGTGCCAGCTGTGGCTCTGCTGTAGCAGGGGTCCTGCACAAGGGGGGAGTTTTCCTCTGCAGCTCCAGGGCTGCTGCAGATGGGCCTGGGCTCCCTCTGGCAATGCAGGGCAGCAGAAAGCTGCTCCTCTGGCAATGCAGGGGGCAAAGGCTGCTGTGCTGGGCCAGGCTCAGATTGGATCCAGGCAGGAATGCTTGGCTCCTCCCCTGGGCGGAGCATCTCCCCATGGGATGCTGGAATGGGATCAGCCCTGCAGGGACACTCAGTGGCCATGGACAGCAGAGATCTCCTGGAGGGAGGGTTGGCTGTGGGAGAGAGAAAGAAAACTGCCCATGGACAGCAGAGAACTGCCCCAGCTCTGACAGATGGGGATAGAGCACACAAACCCAGCTAAATCTTTCAGCCTCAGACAGGATGGAGCAGTGGATGTTTCTGTGCTTACATGGGCTGATGTCCATGGTGGGGTTACTTTCCTTGGCACTAAGTGGTTCCATTTCCCTGCAGCTCCATTTCCCAGCTTGTGTAGGTGACAAATCAGTTTGTAACATATAACATAAGTCATTGCAGCTGGGGTTTTTAATGGAGCAACAGGTCCATTGGATTCAAGTTCCTTGCACTTGCCCTTCAGGGAAGATCAGTAGGGACATATGGAGAACAAAATGCAGGATTGAAATTGAACCTTTTGGTATTTTCAGGAGCATTTCTCTCAGCAAATCTTGCTGGGAAGCAATGGCAGAGATCAAACCTTCCAGAGTGCATCCTGAATAAACAGGGGTGCTGTGCTCTGAGGGAGGCTCCAGTTCCTCAGAGGATGCCTGAGTGTGTGAGGGAGGAGAGCCATGGGGTGCAGGAGAGAAGGGAGTCTCCAGGCTGCAGGGAAGTGCTGGATTGGAGTGAATTCCTGCTTGTGCAGCCCCTGTGGATGCACCAGTGGAATCCTCAGGAGTGCTCCTCTGGTCAGGGAGCAGGAGGGGAGCTGGGGGCCACTGTTCTGTTCCCATCCTGGCTCCTGAGCTCTTTTCATCCGGAGTCCCAGTTCCTGAGCACCAGGCTGGCTATCCTGCTCAGGCTCTCGAGGATGTTGTCACTGTCAGCCATGTGATGAGATGCTTGAACAGGAGTTTCTCAGACAATTTAATTGTCCAAGGCCAGGTTGGCCAGGGCTTTGAGCACCCTGGGCTATGGAGGGTGTCCTTGCTCATGGCAGGGCTGGAATGAGATGAACTTTATTCCAAATCATTCTGGGCTTCCTGGAGACTGCCATTTCACTTTTGTTACCCAAGACTGGGTTTTCCATTCCTCCACTTGTGGGTGCTCTGGGAAATGAAACACAGAGTGCACCCCTGTGAGTGCCAGGGATGTGTCTGATCACAGAGTGACCCCTGTGAGTGCCAGGGATGTGTCTGATCACAGAGTGACCCCTGTGAGTGCCAGGGATGTGTCTGATCACAGAGTGCACCCCTGTGAGTGCCAGGGATGTGTCTGATCACAGAGTGCACCCCTGTGAGTGCCAGGGATGTGTCTGATCACAGAGTGACCCCTGTGAGTGCCAGGGATGTGTCTGATCACAGAAGAGCAGGGCTGTGCTCTGTGCCCTCTCCTCCCAGAGCTGCAGAACAGCTCAGAGGGGTCAGGCTGGCCCAGCTCTCCCCAAAGCTGTGGGCTGAGCCTGATCGGAGCAGAGGCAGGGAGCAAACCTGGCAATCCCTGTGAGGCTGTGCAGGAAAGGCTTGGAGAGAGAGCCTGGAACTGCATTTCCCACTGTGAGCACTGCCTGTGTCTCTGAGAGCTGCTCCAGGTGGGCAGCAGCCCCCTGGGGACACCTGTGTCACACACTATGGGACAGGACAGGCCCCTGGGGACACCTGTGTCACACTATGGGTAGGACAGGCCCTTGGGGACACCTGTGTCCCACACTATGGGACAGGACAGGCCCCTGGGGACACCTGTGTCACACACTATGGGACAGGACAGGCCCCTGGGGACACCTGTGTCACACACTATGGGACAGGACACCTGGGGACACCTGGGGGCAGGACAGGCCCTGTCACACACTGTGTCCCACAGGACAGGCCCCTGGGGACACCTGTGTCACACAGTGTGGGCAGGACAGGCCCCTGGGGACACCTGTGTCACACACTATGGGTAGGACAGGCCCTTGGGGACACCTGTGTCACACACTATGGGACAGGACAGGCCCCTGGGGACAGCTGTGTCCCACACTATGGGACAGGACACCTGGGGACAGCTGTGTCACACACTATGGGCAGGACAGGCCCTTGGGGACAGCTGTGTCCCAGCTGTGGACAGGACACCTGGGGACAGCTGTGTCCCACACTATGGGCAGGACAGGCCCTTGGGGACACCTGTGTCCCAGCTGTGGACAGGACACCTGGGGACAGCTGTGTCCCACACTATGGGCAGGACAGGCCCTTGGGGACAGCTGTGTCCCAGCTGTGGACAGGACAGGCCCCTGGGGACACCTGGGACAGGACAAAGGCCCCCTGGGGACAGCTGTGTCACACACTATGGGCAGGACAGGCCCTTGGGGACACCTGTGTCCCACACTATGGGCAGGACAGGCCCTTGGGGACAGCTGTGTCCCAGCTGTGGACAGGACAGGCCCCTGGGGACACCTGTGTCACACTATGGGCAGGAAAGGCCCCTGGGGACAGCTGTGTCACACACTATGGGACAGGACAGACCCTTGGGGACACCTGTGTCACACTATGGGCAGGACAGGCCCCTGGGGACACCTGTGTCACACACTATGGGACAGGACACCTGGGGACACCTGTGTCACACTATGGGCAGGACAGGCCCCTGGGGACAGCTGTGTCACACACTATGGGACAGGACACCTGGGGACACCTGTGTCACACTATGGGACAGGACAGGCCCCTGGGGACAGCTGTGTCACACACTATGGGCAGGACAGGCCCCTGGGGACAGCTGTGTCACACACTATGGGACAGGACACCTGGGGACACCTGTGTCACACACTATGGGACAGGACAGGCCCCTGGGGACACCTGTGTCACACACTATGGGACAGGACACCTGGGGACACCTGTGTCACACACTATGGGACAGGACACCTGGGGACAGCTGTGTCACACACTATGGGACAGGACAGGCCCCTGGGGACACCTGTGTCACACACTATGGGCAGGACAGGCCCCTGGGGACACCTGTGTCACACACTATGGGCAGGACAGGCCCCTGGGGACAGCTGTGTCACACACTGTGGGCAGGACAGGCCATGCTCTGTACCAGTGAGCAGGGTCAGGGTGGTGCTGGCCACGGGCACCCCTCACGTCCCTGGTGCCATGGCCCAGGTGCTGCTCTGGCCCCCTGCTCCCCCCAGGGCCCTGTGCCCCTGCTGGCACCAGGACACAGCAGGGAGTGGCTGTGGCTGCCTGGGGACATTCTGGGGACATTCTGAGGAGCTGCTGTCCCACCCAGGGCTGGGCACAGGGGGCTCCCAGGGCTGACCCTGTGCTGCCTGTGAGCTGTGACATTACAGCTCCTCTGTTCCACTGGGGCTTTGCTCTGCTTTGAGCTGCTCACACAATTCCCCAGGGCAGTTCTCAGGTTTTCCTTCCACTGAGACTCCACCTCAATGGGAAAGTTGTTTTAATCACTCTGGTGCAGTGCTCTGCTGCATTACTGACTTACCTGCTCCAAAGCCACGTGAGATGCCAAGTGCTGGGCTTGTGGGGCTTCATCTGTCAAAAAAATCGGTGTCTTTGTCTCCCTAAAACCATTGGGGAGGGTTGTTGTCTCCATAAAATCCTGGTTCTGCTCTGAGTGCTCAGCATGAAATGGAAGTTGCTGAGTTATGGATGTGTGTGATGCAGATGCTTTGAATTGAGGAAGGGGCTCATTTGCTTTATTCTTTTTATTCCCACTTCAGCATAAAAGAGAAAGGAGACTTTGGGGAAATGGAGATGTGAGGGAAGCATCCCAGAAAGGCAGCGTGGAGAAAGCACATTTGCTGTGCCTGGGTGGAGGCGTGGCAGGGAAGGGAACAGAAAATCCTTTTCCTTTGAAGATTTCAAAGCAGATGAGACTTTCTGTTTACTCCTTTGCTCTCCATTGTGTGTTTCCTTCATGTGAGACCCCACGTGTGCTTGTGTGTCTCGAGGATTTTACCATGTGGATGATTAATGGTGACTTTTTTTTGGTCCTCTTTATTTTTATTCCAGGAGAGAGAGAGAGTGCAGTGAAGGGTAGTAGACTATAATTTGAGGTCACGGATCATATCTTCATTTTCTGCACTCCTGAAGCCTCATAGGGATGAAAGATACTCTCAGGAGCTGCTTTCATGGAGTGGAGAGTTTGTGTCGGTGCCCAGTGGCTTTGCTGAGCTTTCAGAGCTCCTCTCTCCAGCAGAACCTTTGTGCATTGAGCTGGTGCAACAGACACTGAAAGGACTGAGGCTCCTCTGGCTCCCTTTTCCAAAGGGCTGGAAAAACACACTGGTGTTTATCCTTTATTGTAACCTTCCATCTGCTTCCACCTTCAAAGCGCTCTGGGTCTTTCATGCTCAGATCTTGTGCTCTGGAGGATTTCTGTGCTGGTGGTGGCTGCAGGTCCCTGAGGGTCTCAGGCCTGGGAAGGCAGCGCAGGGCAATGAGCTGCAGTGAACACCAGATATTTGGTGGGAGGATCTTCTGAACAGTTCAAGCCAGAATCCCTTTCGTCCCCTCACAAAAGAAAGGGGGATTTCAACTTTTCTGGTGGCAAAACAAACAGCAAGTGCCAAGGCTGTAGTGGTGAGGCTGAGTGAAGAGGGCAGTGAAGCTCAGACATGGTTTTGATGCTGTTTGAGTCACTTTGGGTGGGTTTTGCAGCATTTCTAGCGGTGCTGTCAGCTCAATCCTCCATCAGGAGTTCAGAGTGCTGCTGTTTGCTGGCCATGGGTGACATCTTTCTATCTTTGTGTTTCAGTTCCATTTTTTAGTGCGGAGGACTGTAAATCTCTGAGGTGGCCCAACAGCAGCGTTCTGGGCCACCTTGAGCCTCTCCTGTGTGGATTGTGCTTGGTCCCTCTTGTGCAGCATTGCTGGAGCCCAGGGGATTTGGGAGAGTCCCTCAGTGGGTGCATGGGGTGTTCCCCAATGCCCCTGCTCCAGTCCCTGCTCAGGGTGGATTTGTTCCAGCTGGGAGCTGTGTCCCTGTCCCACGGGGATGCAGTTTGTTTGAGGGGGGTCCCCTAAGCCGTGTGTTCACTGATAGCAGCAGGCAGGCAAGGAGACTCCCCATGGCTCCTGAGGGTGCTAATTAGATGAGGGTTTATTGGGGGTCCCAGCCCTGGGAGCAGCATGGCTTCTGAGGGAGAAGGGGGCATTGGAATATTTAGGAATATAGCCAGATGGGATGTGCCTGAGCTTGTCTGGCCCTTGGTGCTGAACCAAACAGGAGCACTGTGGTGTTTCATCCACAGACACTTTTGGCTGTGGGTGTGTGGTGTTTCACCCACAGACACTTTGGGCTGGCTGGGTGTGTGGTGTTTCACCCCACAGACACTTTTGGCTGCCCGGGTGTGTGGTGTTTCACCCCACAGACACTTTTGGCTGTGGTGCGTGGTGTTCACCCCACAGACACTTTTTGGTGTGCCCCACAGACACTGTGTGGGTGTTTCACCCCCCACAGACACTTTTGGCTGTGGGTGTGTGTTGTTCACCCCACAGACACTTTTTGGCCAGCTGGGTGTGGTGTTTCACCCCACAGACACTTTTGGCTGTGGGTGTGTGGTGTTTCACCCCACAGACACCTTTGGCTGTGGGTGTGTGGTGTTTCACCCCACAGACACTTTGGGCTGGCTGGGTATGTGGTGTTTCACCCCACAGACACTTTTGGCTGTGGGTGTGTGGTGTTTCACCCCACAGACACTTTTGCCTGACTGGGTGCTGTAGCTGGGCACATGGGGACAAGTCCAGGCCTGCAGGAGCTCTGGTGGGGCTGGGATGGAGCTTCCCCCCATAACAGGGGCTGCTCCTCAGGTTTCCCTCTGTTGGAGAAGCTTTAAGGCGCTGGTGAAGGAAAGGAGTCGGTTATGCTGGAGGGTTTGGATCCAGAGCTTTATTCTGGCCCACAGGCTCTGAATGCAGCACCAGCTCCAACAGAGCTCCCTGAGCCCGTGGCTGCTGCTCCTTTAACCCTGGGGAGAGGGGCAGGGAAGGGGCAGGGAGCCACCAACCAGGGACAGGAGGGGAGGGACACAGGGACAAAGGACACCTGGATGGCCCAGTGTCCCCCCAGGGGTAGAGGGCATCCTGTGAATCTGCCAATGCCCTTCTGGAATGCCAGGACTGACAGACAGTGCTGGGAGGGGAAAGGAGAGGTGACTGACACACCTGGGAGGGAATTATCAGGGAGGGACCCCAGGTTCTGGGGTAAACCCTGAAATGACACTGCAACAAGGGGGGAAGGGGAAGGGGAAGGGAGCAGAGGGCCAAGAGAGCAAAGGGTTAAAGAGCTTCTGGTCTCCCTGCCCAGTTTAACAGGGAGATTCAAAGTGGGTGCGGAATCAGACTTGGGCCAGTGGCGTTACAGAGCCATGATACTGCAGGGGAGGGTCACAGGCCGGGAATAAACCCTACATTTCTGAGGGGTGAGACAGAGCAATGTCCAATTTAACCAAAATGTAACACCACAACCCCCCGGCTGTGTGTCCCTGTCCCCAGAGGAGCTGAAGGCGCCGCTGGAGGAGTACGTCAACAAGCGCTACCCAGGGCTGGTCAAGGTGGTGAGGAACCAGAAGAGGGAAGGGCTGATCCGGGCCCGCATCGAGGGCTGGAAGGCTGCCACGGGCCAGGTCACCGGCTTCTTTGATGCCCACGTGGAGTTCACTGCTGGCTGGTAGGTGCTCAGGGCCTGGCTGAGGGGGCATTAACCTGGGGAACACCCCTCCTTTTGTGTCCTGTAGGAACCGTGGCTGGCTGGGCTGTTTGGGTCCAATCCAGCTAGCTGTGCACCCCAGCCCACACCATCTTGCATGGATGAAAGCAAAAGATCAGAAGCACTCTTCTCCACATGGGGACAAATGTCCTCTGTTTATTGACTTGTGAGGAGACACCTCACACTCTGGTGACTCCCCAGGTGGGAGAAGAGGGCAATGCCTCATGGTGGGAGACTTTTATATCTGGGGAAATGGGGGCAGAGGAGGGCCACAACCAATGGGATACAAGTGGGGATGAGTGAGGGGAGAGGTAAACCAGGGGAGAGACTGCCAGGGCTGACACTTGGGGGAGGGAAAAAGAGGGAAACCATGTGGCCATAGGGTACAAATCATATGAACAGTGCAGATTACCAAACACCCAGTGCAAACAACTAAATAACTATTTAGTGCAATATAACAGTGTCCCTACAGAATGACACACAGGTCCTCTGGCTTATTGTCCCCATGTGTCCCTACAGAATGACACACAGGTCCTCTGCCTTGTTGATCCTTCTCCAGGATTCCTTTTGCATTGAATGGCATGGTGGGAATGTATGAGGAGACCTTGTCCTTGTTCCCTGTAATCCTTCTCTATTCCTTCCCTTTGTGTGAGCGCTTTCCCTGCTCCCTGTTCTTGTTTTTCAGGATGATTTCCCATTCTCTTAGCCTTAAGTAATTCCTGCAAGTTGAGAAAAGCCCAGGCAGCAAGGGAATGAAGGAGAAAGTGTTTCCCACTCCTGTGCCCATTGCTGGATCCCAGAGGGGGAGGCTCAGATGCTCTGGATTGATTTGTTTCCTCTGCTTCTGGGAATAAGAGCAGAGGGGCAGAAGCAGCAAAAGGTGTTTCATAAGGATTTTTTTTCAGAGAGGTTTAGAACGTTTGAGCTCAAGTGGCTTAAGTTTGAATCTTTGTCATGACAGGAGCCTGAAAGGGATTTTTTTTCCTTTAACCAAGTGTAAAAAGTAAATGGTCCATGTTTAGAAAAGTGGAGGTGGAAGGAGCTAAACTTGTGTTGAATTTGAACACAGTAACAGCCACAAAAATCCCTATTTGCAGCTGTTAAAGGCAGAGTTGTGCACAGCTTTGAATCCTTTTTAATGCAGTGCAGCTGAAGGGGGTATTTTAGGAGCTGTTTGTGATGTTAGGATCTGTATTCCCAGTTGAACATTCCGCTTTCTGGTCACTAAATCCTCACACCTGATTCACTGTGGAGCTCCCACTGACTGAGCTCTTGAAGCTCTTTCCTAGGGGCAGAGAGGAGACATTTCTGCAGTGTGGGCTTGGCTTTCCCTCAGTTTCCCACCTGCTGCTGTTACTGGGGGCACTGGGAGTGCCAGTTCCCCCAAATTCCCCCTGCTGTGGGCACTGACTCCAGGGCACTCACTGGCTCTGGAGCTGCAGAGGTGAGGCTGAGCACATCCCATTCTCTGAACATGTCCCAGAGATGAATTTTTTTAGCTACAGAGTCATCAAACTGCATCCCAAGGGAAAAAGACCCTTCAAACAGTCCTGCTTTCCAGAATGTCCCTGTTGTGCCCAGGGTTTTGGGATCTGGGGGAAGCCTGGACGAGTTTGAACCAAGCACACCCTTCCTGGCCTTGCTTTAGAAAAGGGAAGGTTTCCAGCTTGTGGACCAGGTTTGTACCCAACACAAGGAGGACATGGACCTGGAGTGGGTCCAGAGGAGGAGCACGAGGGGCTGGAGCACTTGTGCTGTGAGGATAAGCTGAGAGAGTTGGAGCTGTTGAGCTGGAGAGGAGAAGGCTCTGAGTGGATTCCAGAACCAAAGGGAGCTCCCAGGAGAGCTGGAGAGGGACTGGGGCCAAGGCTGGAGGGACAGGACACAGGGAATGGCTCCCACTGCCAGAGGGCAGGGATGGATGGGATGTTGGGATGGAATTGAGTGGAGCTGCAGTGTACTGAGGCTCTCTGCGCTTTGCCCCTTCCCGCAGGGCGGAGCCGGTGCTGTCCCGGATCCAGGAGAACAGGAAGAGGGTGATCCTGCCCTCCATTGACAACATCAAGCAGGACAACTTCGAGGTGCAGCGCTACGAGAACTCAGCCCACGGCTACAGCTGGGAGCTGTGGTGCATGTACATCAGCCCCCCCAAGGACTGGTGGGACGCCGGGGACCCCTCCCTGCCCATCAGGTACTGCCGGGAGGGGCATTCACTGCCCAGGGAGGGGGGGAGGACACTCACTGCCCAGGGCTGGGGACACTCACTGGGCTGGGCTGGGGACACTCACTGGGCTGGGCTGGGGACATTCACTGCCCAGGGCTGGGGACACTCACTACCCAGGGCTGGGGACACTCACTGGGCAGAGCAGGGGCACTCAGTGCCCTGTGCTGGGGAAATTCACTGGGCAGTGCTGGGGACACTCTGCAGAGCTGGGGACATTCACTGACCAGAGCTGGGGCACTCACTGGGCAGGGCTGGGGGCACTCATGAGTGGCACCAGGGAGGGCAGGGAGGCATCCAGGTGCTGAGGGAGCCTGTGGGAGAGCTGGACAGGGACACACAGCACCCTGGAGTGGCAGGGGAAAGGCTTCAGACAGAGCAGGGGTAGGTGGGACTGGATGGAATTGTTCCCTGGGAGGCTGGGACACCCTGGCACAGGTGCCCAGAGCAGCTGGGGCTGCCCCTGGCAGTGCCCAAGGCCAGGCTGGACAGGGTTTGGAGCACCCTGGGACAGTGGGAGGTGTCCCTGCCATGGCAGGGGTGGGACTGGATGAGCTTTAGGGTCCCTTTCCACCCAAACCATTCCATGGTTCTATGAAAATGCAGGAAGATGAAGGGAGGAAGCCACTTGCAGAGGTAGGGACAGTGTCATAACCCTCACCAGCTCTGTGACATGGGCCAGGGAGGGTTTGGAAGGGTACAGGGATTTGGAAAAGGGTGTTGGTAACAAACCCATCAGGGAGGTGCAGGAGCTGTGCAGATCTGTCCAGGCTTGTGTGGAAGTGCAGGTGACAAAGTGGCTGTGCCTCAGTCCCAGTGTCCAGCTTGTGCAAGCCAGGAGGGATGAGGAGATGGTTCCCATGTGATGGCCTGAGGTGGGTCCATGGAGCACAGCACTGTGTTTTCCTCAGTGCAGAGTCCTCCCCTCCCAGGGCGAGCTTTGGGAAAATGTGTCTCAGGCTGTTGTGACACTCCAGCTGCAGGGCTGGCAGCTCTGAAATGTGCTCCGGCCCTGCCCGGCTGCAGGGGTGGGATGAGCCCAAAGCAAGAGCAGGAGGGGAGGGAGGAGCTGGCTGTGGGTGCGATCTGAGGCTGCTCTGTGTGCACAGCTCAGAGGTTTTCCCTTCACAGCCCCCAAATATGACAGTGATGCTCTGATCAGGAGTGGTGTCTGGCCAGGTGGGTGGGACCCACCTGGCTCCTGACATGGTTTGTCTGGAGAAGCCTTGTCCTCAGGCACAGAGCAGCTGCAGGAGTGCAGAACCCTGCCTGTGGGAATCCTGAACCCAAACAACTCTGTTTTGGTCCCTGACATAATCCCTGGAAGCTGAAATTAGGTCTGTTCCCATTCACACAGAGACTTCTTGTTACTCCTTTGGCTCCCTTGTCCCAGGCAGCACATTCAGCCCTCAGTGGAGGAATTAGTTTATTTTGGAGTCAGTTTATTCTGGACAGGGCTTTGACAAATAAACAGTTATTTTAACCAAATTCTGCTGCTGGACTTGTTAAAGGAGGGCTGGGCTGTGCAGAAGGCAAAGCTGAGGAACCCAAGAGCCTTTGCAGGTGAGGTGTGAGCAGAGTGGTGCTGGCAGCTCCTGCTGGGGCCTCAGGAGGGTGATAAAAGTGGATCAACACTGCTGGGATGAACCTTTCTCAGCCAGTAAATATAAAAGGGCACAAAGAACAAACTCTTCTATTAAACTAAAGTGCTGCAGTTGGGAGATACAGGAAAGCTTTGGCACAGGGAGTGTCCCCTGTGATTGTGACACCACCCTGGGAGCTGGCTGGGCTTCAGCACCTCTCACTGGAGGTGATTGAGGAAACTGAACCCCCAATATGACAGGTAAAGGTCTGGTAACACCTTCTGCTCTGTTCTGCTCACGGAATGGGGTCTGAGTCTGTGTCATGAACTTAGGGGCTGGTTAAGGACAAGGGGGGCAGAGCCACGTGAGGAGGGACAGCCTTGGTTTGGGGAGGGTATTTGGTGGCAGGGGAGGTGAGGTTTGGTTGGTTTTTGGAAGCTGTGTGCTCTTGGTTTTTGGAAGCTGTGTGCTCTTGGTTTTTGGAACGTGTTTGATCTTGATTTTGGAAGGTGTTTGATGGCAGGGGAGGTTTGGTTGGTTTTTGGAAGGTGTTTGATGGTAGGGGAAATGAGGTTTAGATGGATTTTGGAAGGTTTTTGATGTTAGTTTTTGGAAGGTGTGTGATGGCAGGGGAGGCGAGGTTTGGTTGGGTTTTGGAAGGTGTTTGATGGTGGTTTTTGGAAGGTGTTTGATGGCAGGGAAGGTGAGGTTTGATGGTGTTTTTGGAAGGTGTTGGATGGTGGTTTTTGGAAGGTGTTTGATGGTGGTTTTTGGAAGGTGTTTGGTGGCAGGGGAGGTGAGGTTTGGTTGGTTTTTTGGAAGGTGTTTGATGGTGTTTTTTGGAAGGTGTTTGATGGTGGTTTTTGGAAGGTGTTTGTTTGATGGGAGGGAGGTTTGGTTGGTTTTTGGAAGATATTTGGTGGCAGGGGAGGTTTGGTTGGTTTTTGGAAGGTGTTTGATGTGAGGACAGGTGAGAAGGCAGAGGGTGGTGAGCTGAGGAAAGTCCTGTGAGGAGCTGGAGGGTTGGGTGCTCATGAAGAGATGGAGTGGGGAGTTCAGGACCTACACCATGAGGATTTTGGTTCTTTAGGGTATCTTTCCCCAGGCTCCCCAGTATGAACCAGTTCAGGGGTTACCAATGCCAGGAGAAAATGGGGTCACAGGGATGTTGGACATTGTCACAGCTCCACGTCTCACAGCACAGTTCTTCTCTTGCTTTGGTGCTGAGAGCCAGAGGTGCTGCCTGGGGTGGATCTGCTGCTGCAGAAGGGAGGGGTTTGCTCTGGGAGTTGGCTCCTGCTGACCAGCAGGTCCTGTTAGGTTGTTCTGGTGCTTGTTTTATCTCAAAATAATGTAGGGATGGTGCTGAAATCTAGGCAGGGCATTGAGCATCACATCTCTGCATTTCAGCTGATGGCAAACACTGGCAGGAGGAGCTGGGAGAGGTTTTTATCTGATGTTCCCACAACCTTTTGGAGATGGCCTGGAGCAGGGGATGCCCCATTATCCCCAGGCAGGCAATCCCAGGGATCTGCCCCTCAGCTCTGGGCACTGCTGAGTGGAAGGAACAGGAAAAAGAGATCAGAGCAGGGTTCTGGAGACACCTTTGTTAAAGGCATCTGAAATGTGGGTTCTGTGCTGAGGTCCCAGGTGTTTGAGGGAGCCACACAGCCCTGAGACACCCAGGAACCTCCCAGCCATGTTAAATAAAAACGTGCAAAACCACTGAAAGAACATTTTCATGTTAAACCACTGAAATAACATTGCCAGCAGGCCCTGGGGGAGGATCAGGAGGAAGATAAATGGGCAGTGTCCCCAGCAGGAAGCTGATGACACGTGCTGTCCTGTTGTGTACCCACACACAGAGCAGAAATAATGACTGCAGTCATTTCTTTGTCACACCATGCTCTGAAATCCTGCACTTGGTAGCAGTGTTTGCATGGAAGGGATGCAGTGCAGTGCTCCATGTAATTATGCATGGATTAGAGGAAATTTGGAAATTATAGCATACAGAGGTACATTAGTTTTTAAGAGATACTTTAGGATAAAAGGGTGGGAGTGAAGTAAAGCAGTTTATTCCCTATTTTGGTGTTTAGTCTTGGTGCATGGGGACTGTGGCAGCCCCAGGAGGAATTCCCTGCCCACCAGAGCTGCTGCAGCCCTGTGAGCCCAGAGGTGACCAAATACAGTCAGTGGGGATTGGAGACAGAATATGGGAATGTTTGGGGGCAGAGATCTCTCCTGGCTAATTCCCAGATATGATTATCCAGGCAGAGAGCTGATGGCCTCTTTGAAATGAAATTTGTCTAAAATATGGCCCAGCCTGAAACTGGCTCCAGGCTCCTGCTTTATCCAGTAATATCCTGCAAGAAACAGCCTCCCTTAATCCCTGGGAGAAATGCTGCTGTAATACCTGGGGTCTGCAGTACATCAGCTGTTGTATTTTGTCACCTTCACCTTTAAAATGCTGATACACCAAAGATCCCCCCAGTGTCAGCACTAGCTGGGCCTGGTTTCACAGCCAGGCTTTCCTTGCCAGGCCCTGCCTGCCTCAGTGCAGGAGACAAAATTGTGATTGCAGGGTAATGGATCATGCCTGAATTAGCTCTGCCAGAAGAGGCAGACAGAAAATGAGATTTAAAATGGTCATCACAGAGATCCTGATGTCCAGCAGAGTGAGCTCCTGCAGAGCTGGTGGCATTTCCTGGTGCTGAGCTGTGTCAGGAGGGGATCTGTGCCTGCATTCCATGCCTGGATGGGCTTTGCTGTGGAGATGCAGCCAAGATTTGTCCAGGTATTAATGATGGGCATTGGTCAGAGTTTGCTGAGGGTCCAGGAAACCTTTGAGGCCACAAAAAATGGAAGAAAGCTGATGCTTTCAGACTCCTGTGGGAAATCCAAGTGAGCTCTCTGCAGATGCTGTGAAACAACAGATTGATGACCTGGTCCTGGGGTATCCCACAGTGGGATCCAGCTTTTTGGCATCTTCAGCAATGATGTATTTCCCACTGACAGAACGTGAGCTGTTTTGAGGTTCATTGAGGTCTGGAGTCTGTTGTTTCACTGGTGTGAACCCCAAAGCCAGCAGCTCCTCCTGCCTGCCCTGGTTTGGTTGTGTCACAGCAGCTTTGGTCAAAAAGCTGCTGAAATCCAGAGATTTATGGCTCCTTGTGCTGATGGTGCTTCAGGGGCAGCCCCAGGATTTGTAATTACAGCAGTGAGGTATTGATGGCTCCAGGAAAACAATGAATGCTCTCCTGCCCTGGGTCTCATCCGGGAGCCACAGGATCACAGAATCACTGGGTTGGAAGAGACCTTCAAGACCACAGAGTCCAACCCAGCCCCAAGAGCTCAACTAAATCCAGTGCCACATCCAGGCTTTGTTAAACACACCCAGGGAGTGAACAGGGAGCAGCCCTGGGCTGAGGGACACCCAGCTGAGCAGGGAAAGGGGCTGGACACATTTTCTGCAGGCAGGAATTGTCACACCTGAGCCCTGCTGCCTGGTCCTGCTGTCACTGCAGTCACAGAGCCCCTGAGGCTGCAGAAGCTCTCCCAGAGCCTCAGGTCAGCCCTGAGCAGGTGCCCCACACTGGGATGTAAGAGCTGAAATGAGAGATGTGGGACTCCAGGCAGCTCTTCAAAATGCAGCTTATTGCACACAAAATGCAGTTTATTGCACACAAAATGCAGTTTATTGTATCCAAAATGCAGTTTATCCATCCAAGATGTCACAGCAGTCCAGGGTGGTGGGTGACAGAGCTGTGCCCACAGCTGTCAGCTCCAGCTGCAGGCAGGCCTGGACACCCTGAGTTTAGGCTACAAATGCATTCTAGACTTTTCTTTGCTGAGCATCTTCATACAGCAGCACCAATCTATACCTTAACTTTTACCTAAAGCCTGTCATAGCTACTGTAATTACCATATTCATGTTACTGTTCTCCAGTCACTAACAGTCTGTACATTACAGTTTAAGCTAGGAGTTGTTTCTCAGTTTTCTTGCAGTGGAGAATTCTGAGACCTTTTTTCTACTTGCAGCATTTGCTGCCTTGTTTGCCTGTGCTCTCTTTCTGCTTGGTACAAACATCATCTTGTTTGGGGTGGGTTTATCCTTTGCTCTAAACCATAAAATCCCTTCTAACTAACACACCCTTTGCCTCCTTGGTTATCCACTAAGACTGGTCAGCAATTCTTTTCTTCCACATCAAAACTTGCTTCCATCTCTATTCCTTCATCAGACTCTACATTTAAAAATCTTTCTGCTAAGCACACACGTATCTGTGAGACTTCCTTGTCAAACTTTCATCCTTCCCAACGCTGGGACATGCCCCATCCACTCCTTTTCTGAGCCCCTCAGGGGTGCTGACTCCACCACCACCCCGGATGGGCTGGATTATTTACAATAGATTGAATTCTTATTTATTTATTGAATATTTATTTATTTATGGAATTAGATACAATCGATTGACTTTCCTGTCTTTCTCTTTGCATTTTCCACGTGTGGCTGTGCAGAGCAGTGGGGCAGAGGCTGCAAGGCTCCCTCAGTGAGCAGCCCCCAGGAGGTGCTGGGGCTGCAGGAGCCTCAGGTGGCTCCAGAGGTGACAGGAAACTCTGCCCAAGCCTGCCAGGCATGGATGCAGCTGGCAGCCAGTCCAAATACTAAAAATTTTAAAACATTTCTTTATTGTAAAATTCTAACACCCAAAACCCCCCTATATTTAACCTAAAAACCATTAAAAAACCCCTAAAATTAAATAATAAAACTGAAATTATAGGTATCTAATTTAATTAAAAAATATATAATATCATATCAGAAAAAAAGTTAACATTTAAATTAAATAAAACGACATTATAAGTATCTAATTTAAGTAAAAATATATATCACATAATAAAAAACTTTAAATTTTAAGTTTTAAAACATAATAATATATATGTAAAACAAAATAAAAACTTTAAAACAAAAAGCGAATCCTTCTTCTTCACCTTCGTCTTCACCTTCTTCATAAATAATATTATATAATTAAAGAAAATCTCCATGACAAAACATCAATAATTAATTATTAAGTTAAAAAGAAAAATAATTTAAATATAATTAAATACTAGATATATTTAATTAATTAATTATAGTTAATTATATCTATTTAATTTAATAAATATTAAATAGATTAAATATTCTTAATTAAATAGTTTTTCCTTAAAAAACATATAAAAATAAGTTTACAAAACTATTTTATATAGTTTTAGACAAAATACAAAGCTATTTTATAACTTACTAATAAAATACTATAAAACTCACGACTTCTAAAACTATAATATAAATTTAAAAATAACAAACATCTAAATGTAAACACAAAACACCATCTCAAACACCCAACCCTAACAAAAGCAAAACCAAAAAGTTAAAAAACCAACACCAGCTTTTAGGTAAAAGTGGATTTTGGACATGGCCGTGCTGCAGATGTTTTATGTGGCACTTCATCTTTACTGCTGCTGGAAGACAAAAGCTCATTTAATTAGAATTAAGATCATTGTGAGGAGGAAATGGGGTTTGAGAGTTATGGATTGTGAAAGAATGGGAAGGCTGATAGGTTTGAGGGTTTTTATAAAGATGAAAATAATGTTAATTAACCCACCCAATTACCTGCTGCCTCAGCCTCACAAATGTGAATTTGCTCTTGCAGTGTTCTTAGGAAAGGGCAAACTTCATCCCAGGGGTGGGGCTGGGACAAACAGAGGGGTTCAGGTTGCTGAATGTGGCCCAGGAGTGAAGGTTGTGCTGCTAACGAGGCATTTGTGTTTAATTAAAGTGTTCTCAGTCCCGGAGCTCAGGTGGGGCTGAGCTGTCCCTCTCTGGGGCCTTCATTTGGGGTGGGATCATTATTATATTTATTATTCATTCCAGAAACCACGAGCTGTTGATTTTTCCATGGGGCTTCCTGCAGCCCCCATCCCATGATGGTGTTCAAAAGCCCAAAGACTCGGTGCTTTCTTTATTTTAATTAAATAAATGCTGTTTCTTTCCTCTTTTAGTCCAACCTCTGAGACTTTCAGGCCACTGTAACAGCCTGAAACTTGTGTGCACACAGGATTTGCACAGACTCTGGAATAGCCAGAGGAACAGAGCTTTGGGAATAACCTCCACTGCCATAAAATGATGGAAGAGGATCTCCATGGCTGGGACAAGACGTTCCTGCAGCACATCCCCACCCTGGCAGGGGTAGCAAGGTGCACATCAGAGCCTCAGAAACAGATTTACACAGGTCTGCTCAAACTCTTATCAATAATTTCACCAACACAGGAGTGCTCAAGGTGTCAGGAGGCACCTCAGGGATGGTGCAAACTGCTGGACACAGGTGTGAGGAAAAGGCAGAATTTTAAGGATATTTCCTGGGTTTCTGTGGGTTTGTTTTGAAAAAAGTCTTGAGGCATTGGTACAAAATGATGAATGTTTTTAAATTGGTTCTTTCTGGCTTTAACATCTCCAAGCTGCAGGAAGATTCCTGATTCTGTGTGAAGATGGTTTAAAATGTTCTCACTCTTCTGGCATTTGGAAGTTGAGGGGAAAATTTCCATAGGAGCCAAATGTGGGGTGGTGAAATGAGAATTTGTTTTTGGAAACCTCACCTGGAATGTGGGAGAAGGTGCTGGTGTCAGGTGTTTGCTTAGAGGGATGGGACGGGTTAATGGGATGGGGTAATGGGATGGGATTGGTGGGAATGTCCCAACAGCTGCAGGAGGCTCATGGAGCTCTTCAATGGCTACATATAAAACTTAAACAGATAAAATGTTTTAATCAAACAGGAAGACAAATTGTTGGCAGTGGTGATCAGGCTCTGAAGCTGCTCTCCTTGAGCTGCTCAAGGAGACCAAAGCTCTGTGTGGCCACCCAAATGCTTCATCTCCCTTGAAGTCTGGTTCTCCTCCATCCCTGCACTGGCTGCAGCTCCATGTCAGGGCTCAGCATCATTTCCACCAAAATCCACGGAGCCCCAAAGGACTTTGGGCCATTCCTTGGTCCAGCATGGGAACAACATGGATTTGTCCAAGGCCAGGCTGGACAGGGCCTGGAGCAGCCTGGGACAGTGAAAGTGTCCCTGCCATGGCAGGGGTGGCACTGGGTGGGTTTTAAGTCCCTTCCAACCCAAACCCTCTTGGGATTCTGTGGCTCCTCCCGAGGCAAGGTTTGGTTGGTGCTTCTGAAGGAGCTGCTGCAAACATCCTGTTATGCAAACACCTCCAGAATCCAGACCCATCCATCCCTAGCTCCTGGAGACCTGTGCCTCCAGGGATGTGAGGCTGAAACCTAAGGTTTGATCACTCCTGGCTGGCATGGATAATGAAGGGTTCTGAAAACCTGAAAACAGGTAACAGAAGAATCACAGAACCACAGAATAATTGGGGTTGGAAGGGACCTTGAAACTCATTTCATTCCAGCCCCTGCCATGGACAGGGACACCTTCCACTACCCCAAGCCCTGTTCAACCTGGCCTTGTGGAGAAGAAATTGAGGGATTTTTTTTTTGTTTAATTAGTGTCAGTATTGTTTGGGCTCAGAATGTAGAGAGGGAAGATTTAGGTCAGAATCATGACCTCAATAACTTTGTCATCCAGCTCCAGATTAAATTAAAACCATCAAGTGCTTTATCAGCTTCCAAAGTACTCCAGCAGGAACCTCTTCACTGTTCTCGGTTTGGGTTTTCCTTTTAGTGCTGAGGGTTTTTTGGGGATGATTTGAGGCCACGTAATAAAAATTTTAATTGACTTTCTCGATTTTTATGTTAACGGTACTGGGAGGAGTGATCCTCAACTGGCTGCACAAAGTGACTTTCACTCCCTGGTGTGCTAATTTGAAGCTCTTAAACTTCCCAGAGATTCCCTGTGGTGTGAGAAAGCTGCCATGGACATGTTGGAGCTCAGGTTGCTGCTGTTGGGCCTCTTTACGAGGAATCCTTCATCTGCTGGTTTTTAATGTCACCTGATTTAGTGCCGAGTGTAAGAGAAGGCTCTGTAACACTCTGTGATGGTGTCAGGTTTTACAGGATGGGCAGATTGATGTCCCTGCCGGGGGAGCCTGTGCTGAGGGTGCACCTGAGGCTGGGCCCCTGGAGCAGCCCAGGGATGAGGGAGCTCCCCGTGGATGTCAGAGCTGGATCTGGTTTCAGCTCTCTGTAGTCTTGGAGGGCTCCCCTCAGGATTGGCTGTCGCAGACATCTTTTAATGTAAAATCCTTCTCTTAGGATTTTTTCTTCCTGAGAACCTGAGAGGCCTCAGGGACAAAATGGAAACAATGGTTATCTGCTGCTGTGGAGTGCATCCGGTGGATTTTTGATAAGCCCATCTTGGATGTTTATAATTAATGGCCAATCAAGGCCCAGCTGTCTTGGACAGAGTCAGAGACAGCTGCTTTTTGTTATCATTCTTTCTTTTCTATTCTTAGCTTAGCTAGCCTTCTGAGATGAAACTTTTTCTTCTGTTCTTTTAGTATAGTTTTAATATAATATATATCATAAAATAATAAATCAGCCTTCTGGAACATGGAGTCAGATCCTCGTCTCTTCCCTCATCCTAAGACCCCTGTGGACACCGTCACAATTGGCTGCATCCAGAGCAGGAGATCCAAACCTTGCTGAAACCTGGCAAGGTCCCCACGCAGCCCCAGGGTTTGGGAGAGGGCCCAAAGCTGTGTGATTGATTCTCTGTGAATCAGGGAAAAGCTTTTGGAGGGGAGGATCTGTGTTTGTGCAGCTGCCCAGGGCCATGGGCAGAGCTGCCATCAGAGCCAGCACAGAGCTGTCTCAGGGACAGCAGAGGGGCCTGCGTGGGCTCGTGCCCGGCTGCTTTGGCCAAGTGACCTTGGTGAAGCAGAGTTCGAGCCTCTTTGGGTGGACATTTGAGGCTTGGAGTGAGATTTGGGTTCAGTATCAAATACCTGCCCCAGAGAAGGCTGTGCCTTTCCTGGGATGGGGGAGATCCACCCTTGGGTGCTGAGCCTTCAGTTCGGTGCAGGTGGAACCCCCTGGAGCCCTGCCCAGCCCTGGGTGGGACTTCTTGTCACCAAAACATTTCCCTGCCGGGCCTGACAAGGGGCTGTCCGGGGTCAGGAAAGTCACTTGGAGGTTCCTTGGCTGTTCCAGTGATTCCTGGATGAAAATACATGCAGGCAGTCTTTGCTTTGCTTTGCTGATGGTGCGAATGCCATCATCATTCTGGGAATCAGGGGACCCTTTTTACAGGTTTTATGGGTGTGATTGTCCTGCTCTGCTCTGCTCTGCTCTGGGGGCACTTTGGGGCAGTGGAAGACAGATCCAGATCACTGGAGACCATCCAAAGGAGGGACAGGGAGAAGGGGAAAGGCCTGGAGGTTGTTGGGGTGTCTGTGCAGGGCCAGGAGTTGGACTCTTGATTTTATTTATTTATATTTATTTATGTATAAATATATATGATATATTATTATTTTATATATTTATATTTTTAATATTTATTTTTATATTTAGGCGGGTCTCTTCCAGCCCAGCATATCCTATGATCCTACAAAACCATTTTTCTTGGTCAAATCAAGTGTTACTGCTCAAAGTTAAGCCTTAAAGTCCTCCTTCAAGCACCAGTCCAGCCCAGCTTGTCCCTAAAGGGCCTTGGAAACTGGGCAGGAACATTGAGCCTCTGGCTTGTCCCTTCAGCAGAACAGAGTTAGAGGCAAGGGAACAAATTCTCCTTCCTGAAGGGAGCTGTAGTTCATTGGTACAAAATGTTTATGTAATCCATTTTTATGAAGAAAACCATGCTGGCCATACTGGGAGCATTTGCTTTTGTATTTTTAGAGCTTTGCATAAGAGAATTATTTTGATTAAAAAAGAAAAAAAAAATTATGCTGCTTGTTGAAAAAATAAAAAATACTCACACTGACAGAACTTTAATCTGAGCCCAAGTCACAAAAACAGCCTTTATTGATGTCAGAGTTGCTTTAGAAATGGAAAGAGTAAACAGGATTTGGCCTTTAATTTGTGAAGGGTTTTGATTTTTCAGAGCATTAAAGAGACAGAAAAGATGGGTATTGAATTATTTAACAATTGCTAGGAAAATTAAGCTTCAGAGAGCCTGTTTTCACTGCAATAATCTTATTAATGAAAACAAAACAATCTGGGGCAGCACCGATATTCGAGCTCATCCCCTGCTGCTGAATTGTTTCCGAGTGGTCCATGAAGTGATTTTGGGAAGTCAAAGCCAAGCTGAGCCTTTTCTGTGGTCTGTTCACACTTCCCAGGAGAAAGCTGCCATTGATAGGTTATCCAAATATATTTTCCCTCTAAATCCAAAGCAGAGGGGAAAAATACTCGAGGAGGAGTTGGGGGAATTTGGCTCTTTGATTTTTTTTTTCATTGGCAGATGGCTTTTAAGTGATTTATTGGCCAAAACCAATCAATTTTCATTAGAAAGCAAGTATTTAATGACTTTGGGGGTGGGGACTGAAAACAAAGGAGTGATAATGGAGCTGGGTGACGCAGCAGAGCAGCCCTTCATCAAACAGACTTTAAAGAGTGTTTGAGAGCAGAGCTGAGGGCGATGATTTCCTTTCATGTGCTCTTTCATTCACTGTCCTTTGCAGGCAGCGGTGCATAAATGGGCCTCGATTGAATTAAAGGGAAAACGGATCCCTGCTCTCATCCTCAGCTGGCTCTGCCTTGGAGCACGGCAGGTTTTATAAACTCCCACTCCCTCCCTGCCCTGAGCCAGAGCTGCTGCTTTCTCCTGGAGAGTCTGAACTAAATCCTGCCGAGGTTCCACCTTGGGATGCTCTCCTGGTGCTCCTGGAGTGTCTGCCAGGGTATGAGCAGAGCCTGGCAAACCCGACCAGCCACAGCCACCTCCCTTCCTCAAAGCAGTTTGGAAATGTGGGGGAGAGCAGCAGGCACGGTCCTGATGGTCCCTGAGACCCCTCCCTGCCCTGAGACCCCACCTGCAGAGCTGCCCCAGCCCTGGGCCCAGCACAGGCAGGAGCTGGAGCTGCTGGAGGAGCCCAGAGGAGGCTCCAGGATGGGCAGAGGGATGGAGCAGCTCTGCTGGGAGGAAAGGCTGGCACAGCTGGGAATGCTCACCTGGACAGGAGAAGCTTTGGGGGGAGGCCTCAGTGTGGCCTGAGGAGCTCCAGGAGAGCTGGAGAGGGGACTTTGGACAAGGACATGGAGTGACAGGACAAGGCAGGTGGCATTAAACTGAGAGTGGCTTTGGATGGGATATTGGGATGGAATTCCTGGGTGTGCGGGTGGGCAGGCCCTGGCACAGGGTGCCCAGAGAAGCTGTGGCTGCCCCTGGATCCAAGGCCAGGCTGGACAGGGCTGGGAACCACCTGAGACAGCGGGAGGGGATGGAAGGAGATGATCTTTCAGGTTCCTCCCAACCCAACCCATCCATGACACCTGTGTGGGCACCCGCCCTTTCCCCTCCTCACCTCTGGGGATGAACAGCTCCAAAGTTGGGATTTGCTGCTGTCTGCAGCCAGACTGGCCCTTGGGGCAGTTACTGCTGGGCACATTCCTGCAAAGCACAGCTTGGGCACTGCTGCCAGGGAAGGTTGGGTGTCCACCCAGGAACTCGTTTTAGTTGCTGGTTTTTGAGGCTCCAGATCCTGTCAGTGCCTGGAAATGATGTACCTGGGCCTGGCCACAGAACCCCACTTGCAGGAGCTCTACAGGTGAGCATCACCCTGTGGGAGGCCTTGAATATATGTATTCTATACCTGTACTGTATTTGAATATCTTTACCCTGGCTGGTCCCAGTTATCCTTGATGGGCTGCAGCTGTGATGCCCTTCATTGGCAGCAGCTGTGGCCAGCCAAGGTAACTGGGATAAAAGGGGCTGGGCTGGCCAGTCAGGGAGAGCCTTGGAGGAGCCCTGATTGAGGAAGATCCTGAGTTTGTGCTGTGAAGATCTGCCACCCACAAGACAACAACAGAGAGGTACAGGACTTATGAAATATGTTAAATACAACATCACCCTGCTCATCCTGGAGGGTTGGTGAGGTGCTGCTCATCCCTGCTCCCACCTTCCCCACCATGAAGCCCTCAGCTTTGCCTGGGGCTGTGAACCCACCTGGAGAGTGGGGAGTTCTCTCAGCTCGTGAGGATTCCTGGGCTCTCAGATCAGACACCCCCTGTGCCTGCAGGCTGGGAGTGGCTCTGGCCGAGGCTGTGCCCTGACAGCTGAGGCAGCTCCAGACCCTGTGTGGGTCCTGTGGTGTTTAATGAACACCATGCTCACGTCCCTGGTGCCTTGTAGCTGCTGTGCTGCTCAGAAAACGAGCAGGTCCCTGCTAATGAGCACTCAGACGGGGGCTGTTCTGAGCTGGGTCTGCCTCCTGCTGCATTTGCTGTGATTATTCCTGGGCACACTCAGCTCCGTGAGCCTGGCACAGGGAGCACAGAAACTGGGGGGGTGTGAGGGGGCTGGGGCTGCTCTGGGCTCATCTGCCTCAGGGAGAGCAGCCCTGCAGCCCATCCCCTCCCTGCTTTAGGCCTGGTTTAAGTTTGCAGCTCTTTGGGCATTAACCCAGCACAGCTCTGGTGGCAGGGTGACATCCCTCTGGACACCAGCCTGCTCTGTCCTTCCCTTCTGTGCTTTCTCTTCAGGAGAAGGTACTTTGGGAGGGGGAAAGAAAAAGACATGAAATATTTAGGTGAACATCTGTCAGTGTTTTTGTGTGCTGCCATGAGACCTCAGAGCTCTGCAGCTGCAGCAAACTGGTCTGAATGGGAGAGCTGGGCTTGGGAGGAGGGTTTGGCTGGGACCACATGGGCAGCCCCACAGGGGCACACAGAGAGGAGCAGCCCTTCCCAAAGTCACTGCAGAGGGGAACGACACACTGCAGCAGAGGGCAGGGAGGCTGCAGGGGCACAGGGCAGGGCACAGCTTTGCTCTGTCAGTCCTTCCCAAAGTCACTGCTGGGACTGAATGGAACGAGCTCTAACCTCTGCTGAGCAGGGACTGGTGCCTGCAGGGACACTGGGCAGGGCACAGCTCCATTTATGCCTGCAGGGGCACAGGGCAGGGCACAGCTCCATTGATGCCCTGCAGGAGCACTGGGCAGGGCACAGGACAGGGCACAGCTCCATTGATGCCCTGCAGGGGCACAGGACAGGGCACAGCTCCATTGATGCCCTGCAGGACACAGGACAAGGCACAGCTCCATTGATGCCCTGCAGGGACACTGGGCAGGGCACAGCTCCATTGATGCCCTGCAGGGACACTGGGCATGGCACAAGGCAGGGCACGGCTCCATTGATGCCCTGCAGGAGGACACACAGACAGGACAAGGCACATTGGTGCCCATGGCACAGCTCCATGGTGGAGCACAGGACAGGGCACAGCTCCATTGATGCCCTGCAGGGGCACTGGGGATGGCACTGCTCCATTGATGCCCTGCAGGGGCACTGGGCAGGGCAGAGGACAGGGCACAGCTCCATTGATGCCCTGCAGGGACACTGGGCAGGGCACAGGACAGGGCACAGCTCCATTGATGCCCTGCAGGAGCACTGGGCAGAGCACAGGACAGGGCACAGCTCCATTGGTGCCTGCAGGGGCAGAGGACAAGGCACAGCTCCATTGATGCCCTGCAGGGACACTGGGCAGGGTCCCTGCTGTCCCCAGCCCTGCCAGCTCCAGCACAGCTCTGCTCTCCTGGCCACTGGAGAAGCCTTCCATCACACCCAGGTGTGCCCTGGTTGCCTCCCTGGTTACCACTGCTGCTCCTGCCAGGCCCTGGGAGCAAAGAGCAGCTCACAGCTTTCCCAGATTCCCCACAAATGGGGTTTAATGGCCATGTGACCCCTGGCTCTGGCTTCTTTTTTAGGGGAAAGTTCTGGGTTTTTTTCCTATTGCAATGACAGAACTTTTTCTTGAGGTGTGGGAAGTCAGCTAAGGCAGGGTGCCAAGGAATTGTGAATTCCTCATGGTACAAACTCCATGCAGGCAGAACTAAAAACTTGGAGAGCTGCAGGCTCCAGGGAAGGTGCCACATCAGATTTTGAAGCTGTGGCAGTCCTGAGTGGGACTGCAGCTGAACCATGAAATGTGTCAAGAACATTTGCTGCCAAAACAGAGGCAGGAAGCAAAGGCTGGTACTGAGGAGGGGTTTGGGGATGCAGCTCGATGCCTTTTGCTCTAAGTTTGGAGGAATTGGGAAGCTCCTGTTGGGCTGTGTGCGTGGAAGGGACAGTAAGGCAGATTGGGAAGGAGAGTTGATGCAGGAAAATGGGAGTGTTAAGAACTGTTCTTCCCTGCATGTGTTGGCATTTTCAAGATCAAATTGTTGGTTCTTCCACTGTCCCAGGGTGCTCCAAGCCCCATCCAGCCTGGCCTTGGACATGTCCAGGGATCCAGGGGCAGCCACAGCTGCTTTGAGCACCATGTGCCAGGGCCTGCCCACCCTCACAGGGAAGGATTTATTCCCTAACTTTAACCTCTGGCAGTTTGTACCCATTCCCTGTGTCCTGTCCCTCCAGTTCCTGGTGCAGGGTCCCTCTGTGCCTTCCCTGTGTCCCTCCAGACCCTGGCAGCTGCTGTGAAGTCTCCAACCACCTCCTGTTCCCCAGGCTGAACGATCCCAGCTTTCCCAGCCTGTGTCCATGGGGAGGAGCTCCAGTGCCCCCATTAACCTCATTCAGCACCTGCCCTGAGGCCCCCTGTCCTTGCCAGGGCACTGGGATGTCTCAGGGCATTTCCTGCTCCTTCTTGGGAAAGGAAGGGGATGGGAACACTTCCTGGGAGCCGGATCAGTCCGTGTTCAGGCTTATCTCTCTGCTTCAGTTGACAGCTGTGTGGGTATCATCTCCAAAGCAGAAAATAAACAACTCCAGGAGCTCTGAGCTCTGTATTTTCTCTCTGTCTGTAGGCAGCTGCTCTTGTTTGTGGGCAGTCGTGGCTTTGTCACTTTTTTGAGAGGGAACAAAATGAAAAATCTGGGGTTTTTTTAAGATGACAAAGTCTGCTGAAGCTCTTTCCCCTTCCTCAGAGTGAATTTCAGGATCTAGGTCTGTCTAATCCACAAGATATTTTGTTTTCTTTAGTGTTGGAAAGCTCTCTGTCCACTGGCCGACAAATGTCTGGTGTCCTCTAGAATATTCCTGCTAGAAGAAAATGTGTTTGGAAGCAGAGAGAAGCACACACACAAGGTGCTGGGTTAAGGATGAAATTCCCTTGTGGGGTTCTGTGTTTCATTCCCAGTCTGAGAGCCCTGAGCTGGTGTTTGGAGCAGCCTTGAAGAGCTCTGGCTGAAGATGCTCTAAAAATAAAGTGGGAAGGAAGGAGAGGAGAGATCCCAGTTCCTTTTGGAACAGGAATGAGGAGATGGGGGAAGCAGATGGCTGCTTTGCTGGATTGTTCCATCTCATTTGGGGTGGGGACTTGCAGCTATTTCCAGGAAAAATCACTTGGGGATCCATGGGAACAGGGATGCTACAGGATTAGCAGATTCTGTGGGCCGTGGCACCAGGCTGGTGTCCCTCACACCTTCCCTCCAAAGGGCTCTCAGGGCTGTCCAGGATTTCCAGGGAGCCTTGACACAAACCCCAGGGGGCTGTGCAGCCCCACAGTGCTCAGGGCTCCCAGCAGAGCCCCATTTTCCATTTCAGCAGGGAAGACAGTGTGGTTTGAGTGCTTTTTCCAGGGAGCAGTGCTTCCCTTGGCCAAGCTGGCTCCAATTCCCTGTGTGCCTGCAGAAGTGGCTTCGTTTCAGTTGTGAGGGAGAATTGGCTTTTCCTGCAGTCGTTTCTTTTTCAGCTTTTGTGAAATAGGCTTTGGTATAGAAATAAATCATCAGAGCATTACTAAATTAAAAATAAGCATAGAAGCAGACAGAGCTGCCAAGCTAAGGTTAAACTTGAAGCAGGAGATCAGATTATGGTTTCATCAGTCTTTCCTCCCACTCTTTGCTTAATTTGGTACTTAAACGAGCCTAATAAGCATTGCAGAGCTCTGCACACCCAGCTGCTTTGGAGAGCAGTCTCCTGGTCCTCATGTCCTTATTTTGGGTCACACACATCACTGCACTGATGTGCTGGAGCTGTCCTTGTAGATGCCACAATTTATTGGGATGCAGAGGGATTACACTTGCTTGGAGCAGAGATTAGCATCAAGTTTACCTAGCCTCCCTGGGAGGAAAAAGGAGCATTTCCAGTCCACTGCAGGTCTTGGGTTGCCTTTGTTTACTCTCAGACCTGACCCCAGCTCACTTTTGAGGAGTCTTGGAGCAGCAGCATCATCAGGAGGCAAAGTGGCCTCACTGACAGGAGCTGGGAACGTCCCAGGGACAGAGTGGCGGAGGGATGGAGGGGCTGCTGCTGCCAGGGAGGGACAAAATGTGCCCAGAGCAGGGGAGGGTGAGGAGGGGTGGGCACAGAGAGCTGGGGCTGCCCCTGGAGCCCTGCCAGTGCCCAAGGCCAGGCTGGATGGGCTTGGAGCAGCCTGGGACAGTGGGAGCCATCCCTGCCATGGCTTTAATGCCCCTCCCAGCCCAAACCATTCTGGGATTCTGTGTTTTATTCCCAGTCTGAGGGACCTGAGCTGGTGTTTGGAGCAGCCTTGAATTTCAGAAACACTTTGTCCCTTTCAAAGCCTCATTCCCCTTCACTCCCAGCCCTTCAAGGAATGGAATGATTGTTTCATCCTGGTTTTCCTCTTTATTTTACTGCAAGTTCATCGTGGCAAAAGCCTTGAGCATGTTCCTACCTTGGAGAGCTAAAAGGAATCTCTGAATGGTGCTGGATGTGATCCATGTGTTCCATCCAGGACTTTGCTGAGCCCTGGCCACTGTTTGCAGTGTTCTGTACAGGTCTTTTTGCTCTTTGTTTTCCAAAATCTCCATCAGTTGTGGGATGCCATTGCTAAACAAATGAGATGATAATTAGCATAGCAACATCAGAGGAAGTTGATTTTCCATCTGTAATAGGGATGATGATAATTAAACATGCATGACCTCATTGGGTTGAATAGGAATCAATTAAAATTAAAGCTTGTTGGGAATTCTTTTTCTTCTGTGAAAATTTTCAGAGAAAGCAAGAACAACATAACACATCCTAATGGAAGGAAATTGGGCTGATTTGCACCCTCAGTATTAAAAAATGAAAAAATGCTAGATTTTTCAGGGATGAAAAATTTAATGGTACCTCCCCTGCCCTGCCCCACCCCAGCCATGTGTAAATGCCCACTTTGATGAAGTTTTTCATTTGGTAAAATGAAGTTTAGAACTTTCCAGCTGTTTCTAACACTGTTTAGAAAAACTCAGATCAAACATGTGGAAATGCTTCCCCAGTTTGTGTCCAGAGAGGCTCTGTGGCCAGCAGGGTGCATAAATTAATTTTGTAACATGTCTTAATTTCCTCTGCACGAGTGAACATTGCACTGGGACAGCTCCTTTTAGAGGGAAATTATTTGTTATTGGAGAGGGGGAGCTGCAGAGGGTTAAAGCTGGAAGGCCAAGTCTGGGGCCCCAGAAAGGAGCTCACCCTCAGCTGGAGCAGTGGGACCTGAGAGGCCCCTCCGGAGTGCAGGTGGGAAAGTCTTGGGTTGAATTCTTTCTTTTTGCCATTTCTTTCCAAAATGAGGTTCCAGTGGTGCCTCAGCAGTTGCAGCCAAGCTTGCCCAGGGCCCCTGGGTTTGGGTTTTGGGAGTGGTGTGAAACCTCTCAACCTGCAGGTTGGTTCAGGTCAGAGCAGGGGCCTGAGGAACGGGAACCCAAAGCTTGGGGAGGCATCTCAGAGTCTGTGTGCTCGAGATGACCCCGAGGTGTCAGAAAGTCTCTTTTTCCCAGCCCAGCAATCAAAGAAGTCAGCACTCTTCAGCTGTGGCTTTCAAGGTTGTTTATTTTCTGTTGTCTATAACATTATTTTTTCTGACCTGTTGAGTGAGGTCTGTCTAGCAAGTTGGTCCGAGGCACACTGACACCTTTAGGGTGGTGGTATCTCTTTATACTCAGAACTACATGTACTTTATTCATAATAATTTTCCAATACCTATCACCTATGTTAGACAGTCTGTCTTGACTCTAAACCAATCCAGAAGTGTCACCATTGCAGCAGAAGATGGAGGACAAGAAGGAGAAGAAGGACAGGACATGCCCAGATTCCTCCATCTTGCCTCTTGAACCCCCATTCTAAAACCCCGAAAATTCTACTTTTCCCCCCTGTGACAAATTCACTATCATTCTACTCAAACTCTTGTGGCTTGTCAATCCTCACACAAACTTGGGAATTGTTTCCATGGGCTAAAATCAAAGGCACAGGTGTTTGTGACTCCATGCCAAGGCCTCTGAGCCTCCTTACAGGGTCTTGAATCTCCCAGGGCAGCCAGAGCAATGTCCTGGGTTCCAGCATAGTCCCGGGTCTGTGTTCTGCATTTTGGGATTTGCTTCCAGGCCTTTGGCTGGAGCTTCTCTAATCTGTGGGATCCTGCACAGGCAGGGAAGGGGCTGGAAGCAAGATCAGTCCCTGGGGTGAGGGTGCACAGGGATCCTCTGCATTCTGCTGCTGCTTCCCGTTCCTGGTGTCCTGGATAAACCTCCTGAACAAGTCACCCAGGTGTTTGCTCAGGACGATGCTGTCCTTTGGAAAGGCCATGGGGGAACAGCCTCAGGGTGGGCACCAGCAGGAATTTCCCCATGGAAAGGGGGCTCAGGCCTTGGAACTGCCATGGGGCATTTGGAGTGCCCATCCCATCCCTGGATGTGCCCAGGGAAGGGCTGGACATTGGCACTCAGAGCTCTGGGCTGGGGACAAGGTGGGGATCAGGCACAGTTTGGACTGGATGGTCCTGGACAGCTTTTCCAACCTTCATGACTCTGTGATTTTCTCATCTTCTCCCCTTCCCTAGCAGGAAAACCAGTAAATCTTACATGCAGTCAGAGTGACACAAATGCTTAAATTATTTTTTCTCCTCTTCAGAAAAGTTTTGTTTCTTAACCGTCCATTGGTGTCATGGAGGGTGTGGTGACATTTCTGTGTGGTGGGAGGTGGTGGCTTAAATTCAAAGTGTGGCCTCTGGTTCCTGTTGGGATTTAACACTTTCTTACCCCTGTGATGGGGCCACTTGTGATTTAGTCTCAGATTGCCCCATATCTGATAAATGACATAACAGAGGCTCGTGTCTGTGCAGGTGACACTCAAACCATGGTGTGAGAGGTGAGCACACAAAATATGTGACAAGATACTGCTGTGGCTTTGGTTTGAATATATCCATTTAAACATCCAAACACAGAATATGTGACAAGATACTGCTGTGGCTTTGGTTTGAGTATATCCATTTAAACTTCCATGTTTTCACATGGATTTTTTTCATCTGCCACGAGCATCTTTTCTGGGCACAGAGATGCTCCAGGCCCTCCTCATCCTCACAGCCTGAGCTGGCCCCGCTCCAGGAGCTCCTGTCCCTGCTGTGCTGAGGATCCAGAGCTGGGGCACAGCCTGGGCCCTGAGCTGCCCCCAGGGCTGGGCAGGGGCTCAGTTCCTGGGCACAGAGATGCTCCAGTCCCCTGCCTGTGGCCCTGGTGTCCCTGCTGTTCTCCAGGGCACAGCACCCAGAGCTGCCCCCAGGGCTGGGCAGGGGCAGTTCTGGGCTCAGTCCCTGGTGCCACTGCTGGGCACATTTTAACTCCTGAGCTGCCGTGGCCTCCCTGCAGGAGCTGTGCCCCATGAGGTGTGCTCACCATCCCATGGCATTTTCCTGGGCAGGGGAAGTTAAACTTGTCCATTTGAGAGGGATTTCTAAAACACAATGAATTTCATGAGGGCTGAGAGCTGTGCTGGGCTGGAGGGTCAGAAGATGAGCTGTAATGTGAGGAGCTGGTGCTGTTCATGAGGACAAATCTGGGAGAGGAATTCTCTCTTCTGCCTCTTAATTGCCCTATCAAGGCCAGATCAAACGGGCAGGATGCAAGTGAGTGCTGCTGCCCAAGTTGCTGCTCTAATTAGAGCAGTCCCTGAACCTCTTGCAGACTTACAGTGTAGTATCAATTCAGGTTAAATTGGGAAACTGAGCAGAAAATTGCTGTCTGGTGTTTGGAGTGGTTTCTGCATCTTAACATTATCTGATATTGTATCATTATGTACTGATGCAAAATGCCAACAAGTAATGGCAGAGCCCTGCAAGTAATGACACCGGGATGGGAGAGCAGGAAATAGTGAGAGAAATTTAATTTCTTATGCAGTTTCATGAAATAAAGTCAACTCAGGTACACACTTGTTCAGATTAAATATAATGATGTGTGTCTGCATCCAGAGCCTGCTGGGAATGCACATCCAGGGGCTGGGCAGGGACAGGGGAGAGTTGCCATGGAAATGCAGCCAATGTCACACTGGCAGCCTTGCAAATGGCTCGTGTGTCATGGCTCATTTTCCAGGAGAAGCAGGGAAAACTGGGAATCAAGGGAAAACATCTTTAAATGTTTGCAGCGAGGCAGGGCCAGGACCAGTGTTGGGAGTGCTGAGTGTTTGTGGCGACAGAGGAACCCAGAGCACACCTGGGCCAGGCTCTGCAGCATCCCTGGGCTGCCTGACCCCTTCTCCTTCCTCCTGCTGGGGCAGCAGGGCTGGAACACCCCTGGGCTGGCTGGGCTTCCCCTGCCTCCCCTCAGGGCAGCAGCTTTCCCTCACTTTGCTCCTTCCAGGCCTTTGGCAGCCCAATTCCTGCCCTTGCTGTTCCATTCCGAGTTGCCTGAGCTGTGCCAGATGATCCAGAGTTACTGCTTGATCTCTCCTGTAATTGGTGGGAACTCAGCTGCTGGCTCTTGTGGGGACTGACACAGCTCTTGCTTTAAAATTGGATGAAGTGCTCAAGGGTATTTTTCTTATTTTGTTCTGATTTTGGGGGAAGAATGGTTTTGCCATGCAAAAATAAATGAGGCTGCTAGACAAACAGCTTGGGTTGTTAGAGCCTCCCTCCAAGTAATGATGGTGTAATTCAGGCCTCTGAAATAAGAAGCAAACAATAAATGAATTATTAACCTGCCTTTAGAGTATTGAAATCTCTATGTATTTTAAGGCTGTAGTGGGTAAATAGGAGCAAATGAGTGTTTGAACAGGCAATAGAGGGATGACAGCAGGAACAGGGAACCAGGATCCACGAGAATTCCCAGCTCAGGGCCTGCCCAGCTCCTGCCACGTTCAGTTATCTCCATTTCTGGTATCAGTTTCCCTGTGGCCTGGCTGTCACAGCCCAGGTTCAGGTGTCACAGCCCAGGTTCAGGTGTCACAGCCCAGGTTCAGGTGTGCTGGAGGTGAGTTCTGAGCTGTGAACTGGGAGTTCTGTAAAGAACAGAGCCATTGCTGTGGGAATGGAGGGGCTGGACAGCTCCTCCCCGGTGCTGCTGTGCACAGAGGGGTGCTGAGGGGAAATTCGGGCGTTGGGTTGGGATAGGACTCAGTCGCAGCTGCACCAGCCTCCAATGAGCATTTTAAAGACAAACTGTGCTGGGGCTGAGCAATGCAGAGCCAGAGGGTCCCTCTTGCTGCGGGAGGGCAGGGAGGCAGAGGTGGCACACAGGGGAAAATGCACATCCTCCCTCTTCCTGCATCTTCCTTTCCCTCTCCTTTCTTCCCCTCCAAGCAACCTCTTACCTTCAGCACCCTGAGAGGAAAAGTGGCTCCAGCTGGAATGTACATCTCAGGTCCCTTCAGTGTGGCAGCAAAGCTCTGGGTGTGTCAGCTGAGGAACCCCCCTGGGGTCAGCTGGGCAGGTGTCCCACAGCTACACCTCAACCAAGGAGAGTTCATTCTCTAAAGCAAGGTGGTGCTCCTTAAAATTAAGTGTCATTTCTCTCTTCTTGCTGATATATTCCCTTGAACAGCAAAGAAAGGCTGCAGAAGAAAATTGAGTGGAGTTCCTGCCGAATTCAAACACACTGTAGTGATAAATATGGTTCTGAATAAACCTCCTTGTAGTCACAAATCAATTAATCTTTTTTTTCCCTGTGTGCTCCATCCTAAGGATTTACTTTCTCATTGAGCTTTCCTAGCTCGTGCAGTACCTAATTCTTCACCTGGATAAATAACTGGTGGCATTTTTATTCCCCAGCAAACCAGCATTATCTTTCTTGCTGTGTACAAGCAAAGGGAATTTTATTTATTTGTTTCTTTATTCTCCCCAGAGCAAACTGTGTGAGTTGGGGCTTGGAATAAAGCAGATTTCAGGGCTTGGTGAGGAGCAGCCATGGTTCAAGGAGTGTTTGGACAACACTCTGAGGGGCAGGGGGGATTTTTGGGGTGTCTGTGCAGGGCCAGGTGTGGGACTGGATGATCCTTGTGGGGCTTTTCCAGCCCAGGGTGCTCTGATTCCATGAGCAGGCTCAGAAGAGAAGGGGACTTCCATTGTCACTGGCCCCCATCCCAGTAATAATTAGCATTGACTCCATGATTCACAGAAGGCTGATCAATCACTTTGTTAAACTATACTCATTAAGAATCCCATTGCTTTTATGGACAGTTACAGTACACGTGGACCCAGTTGGTCCCTCAAACACCATCACCACTGGCCAATCAAAAAACCACCCTTTGGTAAACAAATCTCCATAACGCATTCCACATGTTCACAACAACAGGGGCAGCAAGTGAAGATAAGAATTATTTACCATTCTTTTCTCTGATCTTCTCACAGCCTTTCCCAGCACAATGCCTGGGAACGTTGTGCTGCTCTCTGTGGCCAGAGAGCTGCTGCCACAACCTTCTCCATCAGTTTGGGAGCCCTTTGGTGTGCCAGACCCCCTTGGCTGAGGATGCAAGGGGGATTTTTAGGGAAGTGCTGTCCCAGTTTGGCTGGGATGGAGGGCAGAGCTGAAGCCCTGCAGGGAGTTCAGCTCAGGGCTGGGGTGACCAGGGACAGAGCAGAACTTTTCTGCCTTGTGTGGCAGGAGCTCTTTCCTCAGCCTTCTGCTTCTCTGGGGATGAGTTAAAAATAGAGTTTAGAGAAGACCAAGCACATGATGGAGTGTGAACCTCCCATGGGCTCAGTGCCACCTGGAGCTGCAGCACAGCCTCAGCCTGGGCTGCTCTGGCAGAGCTGACCTGGGAATCTGCAATCGAAGCCCAGAACTGGGTGGCTGTGAGCTGATCCAGAGCTCTGGGCAGGGGCTGGAGCAGGCAGAGCTGACCTGGGAATTCTGGAGCCCCAGGAGGGGCTGAACTGGAATGGGAGAACCAGGAGGGGCTGGGGAGCCGGGAAGGGCAGCAGGAGGGGCTGGGAGCTGGCCTGGAGCCCCAGGAGGGGCTGAGGGAGCTGGGAAGGGCCTGGAGCCCCAGGCTCAGGGGGCCTTTGTGGCTCTGCACAGCTCCTGACAGGGGGACAGCCGGGGGGCCTGGAGCCCCAGGAACAGGGGGAGCTGAGGGAACGCCTCAAGGGGCTGGAGGGCCCCAGGGGGGATTTTGGGAAATTCTGAGGGTTGTCCAAAGGGCAGGGGTGGAATCCCCAGCCCTGGAGGGGTTTAAAAACCCTGTGGATGTGGCACTTGGGGACGTGGGGCAGTGGTGGCCTGGGCAGTGATGGAACAGTTGGACTCAGTGGTCTTTTACAACCCAAAGAACTCCATGGTTTTATCCTGACCTTGCCTACCAGCACTCCCCAGTTCCAGCAGTGCAGGATGTCCCTGTTAAACCCTTCCAGCTCCCCCTTCCCACACTGAGACCTGCAACAGCTCTGCCTCCACTCCCTTCCCACACAGGGCAGAAAATCCAAGCAATAATCCATGGTCTTGTACTTCTGAGGAAACTTAACTCATTCCAAAGGTCTGCTGGATGAGCAGCTCATTGAGAGATATAAACATTACTGACTGGCTTCTTCAGGGCTTCTGCAGGATTAACTTTTCAGCTCTTTTCTGTTGTCTTTAATATGTGAGAGGTGTAAAAATGGAGTGGCCATGGGCTCTTCCTCAGCCAGGTGGAGAAGGTGAAGGACACTACACGGAAAGGGACAATCTTTGGGAGTGTTCTGAGACTCTGGACAATGGTAATGGATGGTAGAGAATTTATATCCCGCATGATGAACCCCCTGCATGTTGCCACTGGGGTTTGGCTCACAGAAATGTTTCAAAGAAGGCAGGGCACAGGAGCAGGAAGCTGGAAATCAGCTTGCAGAGGCCCCACGAGCTTTCCTTTCATCCCTTGTAGATGTGAAATATTGACTCAAGTTCTGAAATCCTGAGAAATGGATATTTAAAATCTCTGTGGAGCTTTCCTGCTCTGAAAGATCGTCTCTCATTAGCATCCCATCAAGGATGCTCCCTGAAAAGAGGAATTTTCCCAGTGTATCAGCACAGAGAGCCATTAAATGCCCTGCTTGGTTTGTGTCCTGTGCTTTCTCAAGGAGAGATGCTTTCATTATTTTATTTTTTTTTTTGCCTGGTTCTGTGTGGGAGAGAAAAAAGGCAAAGGAGTATTAATTGCTTGCAAATGCTGTTTCAAAAGTCAGGGAAAGGGGAAGCTCCTGGAAGGGACCTTTGTGGAAGGTTTGGGGGTTCCCACCACAGGATCTGGGCTTTGACCAGGGTGAGAAAAGCCTTTAGCTGCCTGTGGATGTGGCAGGGAGCAAGGTGGGACTGGGAGGAGGCAGAAGGATACCAGGGGTGGCTGGTGCCTCCTCTGCCTTGGAGAAGTGTCCTGCTAGCAGGGTCTCCTCTGCCAGCACTGGGAGCCACCAGGCTCAGATAAATCCATAGCAGCGAGGAGCTGTCTGAACATGACAAAGTTTGCAAGCTGCAAACATCACTTACAGCCAGCAGCAAAGGGAGCAGATGGTCCATAAAGCATCCTGGCAGCTCTAGAGGTCACCAGTTTGATTTACTGGTGGCAGTGGCAGGCCTTTGTTATCAGCTTGGCCAGGGGAGGTCCTTTTGGCCCACAAGATCCATCTCCTCATCCTCCTTTGTTTGCTTTTGGCCCTGGGAGGAAGGAGGGTGTTGAGCACTAACCCATCCCTCCTGGAGGTGTTGGTACCACGGTGGATGTTTGGTGTCTCACCAGGGTCCCAGGACACTGAGCAGCCACGTGTGGAACTCTCACCATGACATTTCCTGAAAAATCCCTTCACCAGGATTCTTCTCCTGAGAAGCTGAGAAAAAAAATGTAAACCACAATTATCTGATTGCTTTGGAATGTGGCCTGGAGATCATTTACCAACAGGTGCATCTTTGATTGGCTCCATGGGAATTGTTTTTAATTAATGACCAATCACAGCCAGCTGTGTCAGAACTCGGGTCAGTCATGAGTTTTTATCATCATTCTTGTCTGACCTTCTGAAGTCTCCTTTCTCTTTCTTTAGTATAGTTTTAGTATACCATTTTCTTGTAATATAATGTAATATGGTATGATATGATATAATATAATATAATATAATATAATATAATATAATATAATATAATATAATATAATATAATATAATATAATATAATATAATATAATATAATATAATATAATATAATATAATATAATATAATATAATATAATATAATATATCAGCCTTCTGAGAACTTGTAGCCAATTCTCATCTCTCACCTTGTCCTGGGGACCCTCACAACAACACCACGGCACAGAATCCACACAGGAGCAAGGCCTGGTGCCAAGGCCTTGGGGTGGGAGGAGCTGGAGGAAGGTGTCCCCAGGTGGAGGGAGGTGTCAGGGTCACCTGAGGCCACCCCTCCTGCTGGGAGGGCAGGGCTGCAGCCAAACCCCATCCCCAGGCTCTCCCAGCAGGTTTCTTTCTGTTCCTGCCTCCTTTAGGCTCAGCTCATGTGAGGCCTGGGCTGAGCTCTCAGCCTGGCACAGTGAGGAACAGAAAACAAATGATCCTGCTGGGAAAAGCCTGTTGGGTTCCATGACATCCCCTGGAAAACCTGCCAGGGGTGGAGGTGTCACCCACAAACCTTCCTGGCACCTGCAGTGTGCTAAAACCTGAACCCCGAACCCCACAACCCTGGGTGTGAGAACCCAGGACATTGCTCTGGCTGCCCTGGAGGGCTCCAGACCCTGGCAGGGGGCTCAGAGACCTTGGCACGGAGTCACAAACACCTGTGCCTTGGATTTTAGCCCTTGGAAACAATTCCCACCTTTGTGTGAGGATTCACAAGCCACAAGAGGTTGAGTAGAATGGTAGTTAGTTTGTCACAAGGTAGAAAAATAGAGTTTTGGGGTTTTTAGAATGGGGGTTCAAGAAGCCAAGATGGAGGAATCTGGGCATGTCTTGTCCTTCTTCTTTCTCCTTCTTCTTGTCCTCCATCTTCTGGGTGATGGTGGCACTGCTGGATTGGTTTAGGGTAGAGACAGACTGTCTAATATAGGTGATAGGTATTGGAAAATTATTGTAAATAAAGTAAAGGTAGTTTTTAGTATAGAAAGATTACATCACCCCAAGGGCAGGGACTGTGCCACACCCGACCTGCTGGACAGATCTCAGCAGGTCAGGAAAAGAATGTTACAGATAACAAAGAATAATCAGCCTTGAAAACCACAGCTGAGGAATCCTGACTCCTTCCTTCGACCTCAGGGCTGGGAAAAAGAGACTTTCTGACACCTCGGGGTCACCTCGGCCACAGAAACCCCACAGCCCTGGGGTGTGAGGGGTCAGGAGCCTGAGCACTGCAGGGAGGGACCCAGCACTCGGTGGCACAGCAGGACCCTGCTGGCACTGGCAGGACTGGCAGCAGCAGGGGAGGGCTCTGACGTTTGATCCAGGCTGGCTCTGTGACAGCCCTGTCCCCCCAGAGCAGCTCCCTGGGGCTGAGTGTCACCAGGCAGCTGCAGGGAGCCCCAGGGCCTGCAGAGCTCAGCCCTGGCTCTGCTGAGGAGAAGCTGCAAATGTCCCAGGTGGGACACGGTGACTGCTCCTGCAGGGCCTCCAGGGATGCTGGGCTCTGGTGTTTGCCACCTTGAGGCACTGAGGGAGTCCAGGTGTGGAGAGGTTTCAAGATGTGGAAAAGCATAAAGAGTTTGTACTGATTTCATCCAGATCAGGGGCCTATGGGACAGGCCACAAGGACAGTCTGGCTGTGGAAAGAGGGAGAACAGCAACACTGTGACCCCAAAAAAGTCCATCTGGGGGAAGGCTCTGGAATAACTGCACTTCCCAACAGCAGGGCTGTGCTGCTGTGTGCCCAACCCAGCTCCAAAACCCTGGCACAGCCACGGCTGCCTGCTGGGGAGCACAGCTTTGGGATTGGAGAGCAGCTTTGGATGGGGTTGGGAGATGGAGTGAACGTGGCAGGGGCCGTATCTGGGATTTCTCCATGGCTCCAAGGACAGCGGGGCCTGGGTGGCCTCAGTGCCACCACTGGAGCTCTGGAACGTGAGCAGCACCTGAGCTGGCAGGGCTGGAGTGAGGTGTGAGGGCACAGCCCAGGGGCACTGGGAGCAGCAGTGCACCTGCAAACCCAGGCTGCTGCCCAGCTCTGCCCAGGGGTTTTGGTGGGAGTCCTGCAGTCCTGCTGCGCTGCTGATGGGGTGACCAGCTGAGGGATTTGTGGTGATAACGCCTCATTCACTGTGAGCTTCCCCTGCAGGGTCTGCGTGGCAAATGGGATGGATTTCAGAGCCATTTTCCTCACAACAGTCAGAGAAAGGAGGGTTCTGCCCCAGATGGATGAGGTTCAGCATTGTGGGTGTCCAGGTCATTTTTGGAGATTGGATTTTGGTTCTGAGGACCTCTAAGCACTGCTGAGTGATTTGCTGCAGTGGAGAGTTGAGGGCTTGGGATGCAATTACTCTTCTTCATGAGCCAAAATGTCACAAACTCCTAGAACTGTCACTCAGTGCCAGTGGAAACATTTACAAGAATGAACTTCTCCATGGACAGCTGCTCCTGCCCCCAACTCCAGCAGAATCCCTTGGGCTCTTACCAGGATCAGGATGTTCCATCCCACACCACCCTGCTCAATATTCAGCCTCTGAAAGGAGACAAGGGGACAGAAGTGAGGCACTGGGGCTGCAAATGCAGGTGACAAGGGTAAGGAGAGCTAAAGTGTCCCACTGAGCTGGAGTGCTGCTGGACATGAGGGGCTGAGTGCCCTCATCACCCACAGCATTCAGCTCTGGGGTCTGAATCCAAAACTGCTGGTGCTCAGCACCTTGCAGGATTTGTCCCTTTGTGCAGGAAAAAGGGACCAGACAATCTCTGGCATGTTTATCTGCTGAGTTTTCAGCAGGAAAATGGATGAGTTTGGAATTCCTCGCCATATGTTCCCCTTTGGGCATCAGGCTCTGCACCCTGTGCCTTGCTGCTGGGGACTGGAGTGATGGAGCAGGGGAGGATTTCAGACCTGGCTGCCACAGCCTGCCTCCCTTGCTCAGCAGCTTTCAAACACCAATATTTAATGCAGTGTCTTCCCTTCCTTCTGCTGCAACTCCCCCTGGACTTTTCCACCCACTTGTGCACTCAGCATGTTCTGCTCCCCCTCACATATGGCACACAGAATTTTCCCTGTATTAAAACCCTAACTCAGGGTTATTTGATGCTCAGGGAAGGTCAGGGAATATTTGATGCTCCAAAAAACACAGCAGTGGAGTTAGAAACATGAAAATACGAGGGCCAGTGGAAAGGAAGGGGATTCCACACAGGAAATAACAAAGGGACGTGTCTGTAGTGTGTCCTGCTGTGTTTGTGAGCGGGGCCTGGATGGAGCTCTTTGGGGAGCTGAGTATTTACCCAGGGTAATTGGAACATTGCCTCTGGGGGAGGGAGGGAGGGAGGGCAGGGCCTGGCTGTGTCCATGGGGGCTGCTGTGTGTCCCTGAGGCCATGCCCTCCCCAGCCCCCCCTGTCCCCAGAGGATGAGCCCAGCTCTGACCCAGGGATGAGCCCAGCTCTGAGATAAGGATGAGCCCAGCTCTGCCCAAAGGATGAGCCCAGCTCTGTCCCAGGGATGAGCCCAGCTCTGTCCCGGGGATGAGCCCAGCTCTGCCCAAAGGATGAGCCTTCTCTGTCCCATCCCAGCCCCCCAGGGATGAGCCCAGCTCTGCCCAAAGGATGAGCCCAGCTCTGACCTGGGGATGAGCCCAGCTCTGCCCAAGGATGAGCCCAGCTCTGTCCCAGGGATGAGCCCAGCTCTGCCCCGGGGATGAGCCCAGCTCTGCCCCAAGGATGAGCCCAGCTCTGCCCAAAGGATGAGCCCAGCCCCAATGATGAGCCCAGCTCTGACCCGGGGATGAGCCCAGCTCTGCCCCAAGGATGAGCCCAGCTCTGTCCCAGGGATGAGCCCAGCTCTGCCCCAGGGATGAGCCCAGCTCTGCCCAAAGGATGAGCCCAGCTCTGACCCGGGGATGAGCCCAGCTCTGTCCCAAGGATGAGCCCAGCCCTGCCCAAAGGATGAGCCCAGCTCTGACCTGGGGATGAGCCCAGCTCTGTCCCAAGGATGAGCCCAGCCCTGCCCAAAGTCCCAGGTCCCCTGGGATGAGCCCAGCTCTGTCCCCCCACAGGCCCCCAGGCCCCTGGGCCCAGCCCTGCTCTGTCAGCCCATCTCCCTGCAGAGCTGTCAGCCAGGGCAAAGGGAAGCTCTGCAGGGTTCCTCTCAGTCCCAGTGAGCACTGCCCTGAACCAGAGAGCTCCACAGGACACCAGATCTGAGATCTGCTCACTGCTGTCGCTGTCACCCTGCTTCTGAGGCTCCCCACTGCAGCCACATGGCTTTGGTCCCTGTGTGTGCCCCTTCTGTGTGCCCCCTGTGTGCCCCCAGCCCTGTGTGTGTCCCTGCCCTGTGTGTGCCCCTTCTGTGTACCCCCTGTGTGCCCCCAGCCCTGTGCCAGGCAGCTCTGGCAGCCCGCAGGGAGGCAGGGCATGTGTGGGCACACACAGCACAGGGCTCTGTGCATTCCTTGGAAGGCTGGTGGCATTCTCAGGTTCAATGTCTGCAGTGCCACTGTGTGCCCAACCCAGCTCCAAAACCCTGGCACCGCCACGGCACAGCTTTGGGACTGGAGGGCAGCTTTGGATGGGGTTGGGAGATGGATGGGGTTGGGAGATGGAGTGGCAGGGCCATATCTGGGATTTCTCCATGGCTCCAAGGACAGCGGGGCCTGGGTGGCCTCAGTGCCACCACTGGAGCTCTGGAACGTGAGCAGCACCTGAGCTGGCAGGGGCTGGAGTGAGGTGTGAGGGGCACAGCCCAGGGGCACTGGGAGCAGCAGTGCACCTGCAAACCCAGGCTGCTGCCCAGCTCTGCCCAGGGGTTTTGGTGGGAGTCCTGCAGTCCTGCTGCGCTGCTGATGGGGTGACCAGCTGAGGGAATTTGTGGTGATAACGCCTCATTCACTGTGAGCTTCCCTGCAGGGGTCTGCGTGGCAAATGGGATGGATTTCAGAGCCATTTTCCTCACAACAGTCAGAGAAAGGAGGGTTCTGCCCCAGATGGATGAGGTTCAGCATTGTGGGTGTCCAGGTCATTTTTGGAGATTGGATTTTGGTTCTGAGGACCTCTAAGCACTGCTGAGTGATTTGCTGCAGTGGAGAGTTGAGGGCTTGGGATGCAATTACTCTTCTTCATGAGCCAAAATGTCACAAACTCCTATAACTGTCACTCAGTGCCAGTGGAAACATTTACAAGAATGAACTTCTCCATGGACAGCTGCTCCTGCCCCCAACTCCAGCAGAATCCCTTGGGCTCTTACCAGGATCAGGATGTTCCATCCCACACCACCCTGCTCAATATTCAGCCTCTGAAAGGAGACAAGGGGACAGAAGTGAGGCACTGGGGCTGCAAATGCAGGTGACAAGGGTAAGGAGAGCTAAAGTGTCCCACTGAGCTGGAGTGCTGCTGGACATGAGGGGCTGAGTGCCCTCATCACCCACAGCATTCAGCTCTGGGGTCTGAATCCAAAACTGCTGGTGCTCAGCACCTTGCAGGATTTGTCCCTTTGTGCAGGAAAAAGGCTCAGACAAACTCTGGCATGTTTATCTGCTGAGTTTTCAGCAGGAAAATGGATGAGTTTGGAATTCCTCGCCATATGTTCCCCTTTGGGCATCAGGCTCTGCACCCTGTGCCTTGCTGCTGGGGACTGGAGTGATGGAGCAGGGGAGGATTTCAGACCTGGCTGCCACAGCCTGCCTCCCTTGCTCAGCAGCTTTCAAACACCAATATTTAATGCAGTGTCTTCCCTTCCTTCTGCTGCAACTCCCCCTGGACTTTTCCACCCACTTGTGCACTCAGCATGTTCTGCTCCCCCTCACATATGGCACACAGAATTTTCCCTGTATTAAAACCCTAACTCAGGGTTATTTGATGCTCAGGGAAGGTCAGGGAATATTTGATGCTCCAAAAAACACAGCAGTGGAATTAGAAACATGAAAATACGAGGGCCAGTGGAAAGGAAGGGGATTCCACACGGGAAATAACAAAGGGACGTGTCTGTAGTGTGTCCTGCTGTGTTTGTGAGCGGGGCCTGGATGGAGCTCTTTGGGGAGCTGAGTATTTACCCAGGGTAATTGGAACATTGCCTCTGGGGGAGGGAGGGAGGGAGGGCAGGGCCTGGCTGTGTCCATGGGGGCTGCTGTGTGTCCCTGAGGCCATGCCCTCCCCAGCCCCCCTTGTCCCCACAGCCTCCCCTCCTCCTGCATCTCTGTGCTGGCCCCCCTGCCCTGGCCTGGGCCTTCCTCCCATCCCAGCCCCCTGGAGGGTGACACTGCTCCTGGGGCAGCCCCTGGGCGTTACCCGGGCTGGGGTGGGCAGCCAGAGCCTGCTGTGGGGTCTGGGGTGTTCAGGGACTGAGAGCAGGGCAGGGAGAGGCCATCCCCACTGCAGGGAGCTGCTAGGCTGGGATGAGCCCAGCTCTGTCCTGGGGATGAGCCCAGCTCTGACCCGGGGATGAGCTCAGCTCTGCCCAAGGATGAGCCCAGCTCTGACCCAGGGATGAGCCCAGCTCTGCCCAAGGATGAGCCCAGCACTGAGATAAGGATGAGCCCAGCTCTGTCCCAAGGATGAGCCCAGCTCTGTCCCAGGGATGAGCCCAGCTCTGCCCCCCACAGGCCCCTGGGCCCAGCCCTGCTCTGTCAGCCCATCTCCCTGCAGAGCTGTCAGCCAGGGCAAAGGGAAGCTCTGCAGGGTTCCTCTCAGTCCCAGTGAGCACTGCCCTGAACCAGAGAGCTCCACAGGGCACCAGATCTGAGATCTGCTCACTGCTGTCGCTGTCACCCTGCTTCTGAGGCTCCCCACTGCAGCCACGTGGCCTTGGTCCCTGTGTGTGCCCCTTCTGTGTGCCCCCAGCCCTGTGTGTGCCCCTTCTGTGTGCCCCCTGTGTGCCCCCAGCCCTGTGTGTGCCCCCAGCCCTGTGCCAGGCAGCTCTGGCAGCCCGCAGGGAGGCAGGGCATGTGTGGGCACACACAGCACAGGGCTCTGTGCATTCCCTGGAAGGCTGGTGGCATTCTCACGTTCAATGTCTGCAGTGCCACTGTGTGCCCAACCCAGCTCCAAAACCCTGGCATCGGCTGGGGAGCACAGCTTTGGGATTGGAGAGCAGCTTTGGATGGGGTTGGGAGGGTGGAGTGGACGTGGCAGGGGCCGTATCTGGGATTTCTCCATGGCCCCAAGGACAGGGGGGCCTGGGTGGCCTCAGTGCCACCATGGGAGCTCTGGAACATGAGCAGCACCTGAGTGTGGTGTCAGTCAGCTGTTCTGGGTCCTGTTCAATAATGGTTTGTGTTACTGTGGGGCAGGAATCTGCTCCACCCCAGTGTGATCCTGGCAGGGAGCAGGGAGCTGTTTCTGGAGGTGCAGGGAATTTATTGCATCCACCCTGCCTGGGATGGGGCTTGCAGTGCAGATGAATTATTTGTAAAATTTTGCCTCTTTACTCTCGAGGTCTTGCATTTGTCTCATTGTAAAGCAGCAGAAGGGAGCTGGTGCTGCTGTGCTGCTGCCCAGGGAATGGTGTCAGAGGAAAGCAGAGCTGGGGTGTGATGGGGATGGCAGCACCCCTGGCATTAATGCCATCTCTGGAGCTGAACTCCACAGAATGCTGGAATGGTTTGGGTGGCAGGGACCTTAAAGCCCATCTTGTTCCATGGGCAGGGACACCTCCCACTGCCCCAGGCTGCTCCAGCCTGGCCTTGGGCACTGCCAGGGATGCAGGGGCAGCCCCAGCTGCTCTGGGCACCCTGTGCCAGGGCCTGCCCACCCTCACAGGAAAGGATTCCTTTCCAATATCCAAATTTCCCTGTGCTGATCCCCAGTTCCTGGGTTCTGGTCAGTTCAGTCCCAGTGGAGCAGCACAGGGCTCTCCTGGGGCTGGGAATGGCAGAACTTGGCTGCTGGGTCTTCCCTGAAATGTTGAATTTCAGGGAAAAAAAAACAAGGCCCTGTGACGGTGTTCACAGGGGTCTGAGGATGAGGGAAGAGACGAGGATCTGACTCCATGGTTCAGAAGGCTGATTTATTATTTTATGATATATATTATTTTAAAACTATACTAAAACAATAGAAGAAAGGATTTCATCAGAAGGGTAGCTAAGAATAGAGTAGGAAGGAATGAATAACAAAGGCTCTGTCTCGGACTCTCTGTCTGAGCCAGCTGACTGGGATTGGCCATTAATTAGAAACAACCCCATGAGACCAATCCCAGATGCACCTGTTGCATTCCACAGCAGCAGATAATCATTGTTTGCATTTTGTTCCTGAGGCCTCTCAGCTTCTCAGGAGAAAAAATCCTAAGGAAAGGATTTTTCATAAAACATGTCTGTGACATAGTCCTTTCCAAGAGAACAATACAGGAAAATACACTAAATCTTTCTCTCAGCTGTGATGCTGAAAGTTTTGATTGTTAGGGCATCCAGGGCACTGCATAAAACATTTAATGTGAAAATAAATCAGGAAATGAGTTACCTAAATCATGAAGTTTTATAAGAATAACCTGTGTCCTGTGGCAGTGCTTCCCCAGCACTCCTTATATTTCTGGCTATTTTTCCATCTTTTCTTTGTTGCTTGGGAATACAGAACTGAGACAGTGGAATTTGCTGGCAGTTCTCACATTCCATAAAGAATTTCAAGGATTTTAAATCCCTTTCCTGAGCCTGGGAGATGCAGTGCAGATGTGGAACAGCAAACTAAGGGAGTGCACTCTGCTGCTGCAGGGGGTTATTGTTCACAAGAGCCATTCTCACTCTCTCAAACCTGTATAAATTTTATTAATAGAGGTATTAGAAATTGTATTGCCTTTCTTATCCTCTTTGGTTGATGGAAACAACTCTTACACCACCAGTTTAATTTTTCTGAAGTAGGGCACTAAAGTGCTTTCCATGTTTGTACAAATGAAAATAACCCTCTTTTAAAAATTAAATTGATGCTGTCTGGTTGTTTTGTGAAACCGATCCCTCTGTGTTCATCCTGCCCATAATGAATTGGGGTTAAAAATAACCCAGCCCCAAAGGCAGTGCCCTCCAACCCCTCTTTCTTCTTAATTTGTGCTGAGCCACGAACACGAGAGAGCCCCGGGCAGGCGTGGGTGACCTTGGGTGTTGTATTTAACATATTTCATAAGTCCAATGTTGTTGTATTTAACATATTAGATAAGTCCCATGTTGTTGTATTTAACATATTTCATAAGTCCTGTACCTCTCATTGTTGTCTTGTGGGTGGCAGATCTTCACAGCACAGGATCAAGATCTTCCTCAGTCAGGGCTCCTCCAAGGCTCTCCCTGACTGGCCAGCCCACTCCCCTTTTATCCCAGTTACCTTGACTGGCCACAGCTGCAGCCCAATGAAGAACATCACAGCTGCAGCCCATCAAGGATAACTGGGACCAGCCAGGGTAAAGATATTCAAGTACAGGTATATAATATGTATATTTAAAGCCTCCTCCATTTATAATACATATATTCAGGGCCTCCTACACTTGGGGACAGGACTCCCTGCCCTGCCCAAGGGCACTTGGGCTTCCCTGCACTGCTGTGGGCAGAGCTGCTGCTGGCAGCTCCTGGAAGGGCAGCTTCGGAGCCTGCATCACTTTCTGAGGCAGCTGTGCAGTGATTCTTGTCAGGGATTTTGGGCTCCATCCTTACTTGGTGGGAAGGACCATGTCTTTGTGAAGCTGAATGGAAATCAGGCATTGATGTCACCTGAAATGAGAATGTCGGTCTGGGGATTTTTGGGGGGGTTAATCTAATCAAAGTTATCAAAACAGAAGTTAAGAGAAAGAGAAGAGAAAATTGTTAAGAGAAAATTGTTCAGAAGGCTGCAGGAGCAACAGGCAAGGGGTTGTGGTGGCTTTGCAGTGGGTAAAACAAAACCAAACTGGTTGTTAAAGAGCTGATGAGGGGTTTGTGGTGTCTCTGGATCCTGACTCCAACAGAGCCACCTGAGATCATTCACCAGCACAGCCCCGTGTGTCCCTGTCACCCCTGTGTGTCCCTGTCCCCTCTCAGCCCCGTGTGTCCCTGTCACCCCTGTGTGTCCCTGTCACCCCTGTGTGTCCCTGTCCCCTCTCAGCCCTGTGTGTCCCCGTCCCCTCTCAGCCCCGTGTGTCCCTGTCACCCCTGTGTGTCCCTGTCACCCCTGTGTGTCCCTGTCCCCTCTCAGCCCCGTGTGTCCCTGTCACCCCTGTGTGTCCCTGTCACCCCTGTGTGTCCCTGTCCCCTCTCAGCCCTGTGTGTCCTGTCCCCTCTCAGCCCTGTGTGTCCCCGTCCCCTCTCAGCCCCGTGTGTCCCTCTCAGGCCCGTGTGTCCCTGTCACCCCTGTGTGTCCCTGTCCCCTCTCAGGCCTGTGTGTCCCTGTCCCCACTCTGTGCTTGGACTCTCTGTGGGGTTTGTCCCTCATGACAGAGAGGCTGCCATGGCTTTTTCCCCCACAGCATCACCCTCTTTCAGCTCTAAACCATTGGCCATCTCTCAGAGCAGCTTTTACCTGTTCACGTTGTCCACATGAGGGGATGATAACCCTGTGGACAATCCGGATTCAAAGCAGTTGGTGCTGAATATTGGCAAGAGGAGGGTGTTGGAGAGCTCCCAGCACCTGCCAGGCTCTGGAGGGGACCCAGGGAAGGCAGAGAGGGACCCTGCAGCAGGAATTGGGGGGACAGGACACAGGGAATGGCTCCACTGCCAGAGGGAATTTAGGTCAGACACAGGGAGGGGATTGTTCCCTGTGAGGGAGGGGAGGCACTGAGGAGCTGTGGCTGCCCCTGGATCCCTGGTTGGACCAACACCCCTTTCCCAGCTGAACCTGACTGCAAAACCCTTTCTCCTGTTGAGCCCAGATTTTCCATTGCTTGGAGAGGCATGGCTCAGGTTTATTTAGGGTGGGTGGTGCTGAGGGCAGAGCTGCCTGGCCTGTTCCTGCACAGAAATCCCCCTGTCCCTTCCCCTGGGGAGCAGAGCTCCCAGCCCGGCACTGGGATGAGCCTCAAGCTGTCACAGACGTCTTTTATGGAAAATCCTTTCCTTAGGATTTTTCCTCCTGAGAAGCTGAGAGGCCTCAGGAACAAAATGCAAACAATGGTTATCTGCTGCTGTGGGATGCAACAGGTGCATCTGGGATTGGTCTCATGGGGTTGTTTCTAATTAATGGCCAATCACAGTCAGCTGGCTCAGGCAGAGAGTCCAAGCCACAAGCCTTTGTTATCATTCCATTCCTATTCTATTCTTAGCCAGCCTTCTGATGAAATCCTTTCTTCTATTCTTTTAGTATAGTTTTAAAATAATATATATCATAAAATAATAAATCAGCTTTCTGAAACATGGAGTCAGATCCTCGTCTCTTCCCTCATCCTCAGACCCCGGTGAACACCATCACATCAAGCCTTCTTCAGGCCTGGATGCATTTCAGTCTGTGAAATTCTTTCTTTTCTGGAAAAGTGAAATTCTTTCTTTTCTGGAAAAGTGAAATTCTTTCTTTTCTGGAAAAGCTGCTGCTCAGAGAGGTCAGAGACCTCCCCTTTGGCTGCACCCCCTGGCTGCCCCACGGGCTGGGAGCCATCTGGAGCCAGCAGCCGTCCCTGGAGTGTCCTGCTGGATCCAGGAGGAGGGGCAGGGGCAAGGGCCAAGTGCTGCCCTCGCTGGAAAACAGGGAAATCCTAAAACCAAACAGGGAAATCCTAAAACCAAACAAGGATTTAAGATCGACTCTGCAAGAATAATTGGGATGTTAAATTCATGCAGTTCTCACCACAGAGCTACACAAACGTTTTCCCATTAAGGAATCACTCACTCTTGCAGGTTTTTCCAGAGCAGTGGGATGACAATTTGCTGCTCTGGAGTCCAAATCTGGTGGATTTGGGGGCAGCCAGGCTGTGATGGGTCACCGCCTCTCCTCCTGCATCCTGGGATCCATCCTGGGAGAGGTTGGGTTGTTTTTCCAGTCCAAATGAAATGCAAAAGATAGGTTGGAACAAATGGTGGGCAGGAAAAATCTCATTATAACATGCAGGGCACGGAGCCTGGGGTGGGAAGAGGAAGCACACAAGGCTGTTAGCCAGGGCACCAGCCTCTTTCTCCTCAGTTTAGTTTAAGCTTCCCTTAAAATTCCTGCTGTTTATCCACTTTGCCCACACGGGAGCCAGAAGCTTTCCTGCTCGTTTCTGTCAAATTAAATTAATAGGGAGAAAAAAACAACCACACAGATGCTCCAAATCCCAGGCTGGAACTGCAGAGTTCTGGCTCTTGCATCTGACTCTCAGTGTGGTTCAAAAGCAACTCTGGAGGCACTTGGGGCACTCAGAAAAAGGAAAAAGAACAGCAATTTTTGTGTTTAAAGGGAGAGCTGAATTTTCCAGCCAGCTCTGAAAGGTGAGCTGTGGAATCTGGGATCTGGGGTGTGTGCAGGTGTGATGGGCTGGTTTCCTGTGGCAGTGCACAGGGGTTTTCCAATGCCTCCATTGGCCAGGTGAGCTTTTCTGCTGAAATAATTGTATAAAAAAAGATCTGGGAATCTTCTGGGAGTGAGAGGGAGGCGCCTCCCCCACCTGCACTGCCAGCAGAGCACCTGGGAGGGCAGGGCTGGAAACCCAGCAGGCGGCCCAGAGCCCTGCGTGTGTGCTTTGGACCCTTTTGGGGCAGTTTGATGTTTCTAACATCATTCAAAGCCATCTCCTTCTTTGCAGCCAGCACAGGGCCTGGAGAGCAGCCCCAGGCCCAGCGGCCCCAGTCACAAATGAATGGGGTGAGCTGGGGCAGCCACCCAAGGCAGAAGCTGTGGATGCAGATCCAGTTTTGGGCAGGGAATGAGGAAGGCAGAGGGTGCAGCAGGCAGGGCAGGGCACCAGGCAACTGCTCCGACCTTCTGCTCACTGCAGTGCCAAGGAGCACGAGCTGAGGGGACATGAATTTGTGCCTTTAACCGTGCCCAAGAGCCCAGATTGTCCTTCTGTAAATGGCTTTGATTTGGCTTTTTATGGGCAGCTCAGACCTTTTCCTGCCACCTCTCCAATGGCCCTTCCCTTCCCTTCCCTTCCCTTCCCTTCCCTTCCCTTCCCTTCCCTTCCCTTCCTTTTTCCTTTTTCCTTTTTCCTTTTTCCTTTTTCCTTTTCTCGTGCCCTGGCCATGGATTTCCTTTGTCTCCTAAAAGCTGTTGGAGGGTGGGAGGAGTTCGCAAACCTCCAGGCAGAAGGCAGCAGTTTTGTTGATCAGTGTTAATTAGAATGAGCTGGTTTGGCCTCAGTGGAAGCAGCTCTGGAGCAGGAGAGGAGTGGAATGTACAAAATCAGGGCTGTGGAGCTGTGGGAGTTCAGGGGCAAGGATGTGTTCAGGGTTTTGCTGAGTTGAAGAGAATATCAGGAGTAAGCACTGATCCTGTGGAAAATACGTATTTTGGGATTGTTTCACATCTTCTAATTGCAAACATTGCATTAGGTGCTGTTTGCAGGATTAGGACCAAATTTGGCCAGGCTGTTTCTAAATGGTGAGGGATAGAGAGCTCCAGGACCCCAGCACTGGATGAGTTTTGAGGTCCTTCCACCCCAAACCAGCCTGGAACTCTGTGATGGTTCAGGGTTATTAATGAGAGTGGAGTTTTGGGTTGTTTTTTCCCCAGTCTGGGAGATTTTGCCCCAGGATAGGTTATTTCAGTGCCTTTGATGCCCTTTGGTGCTGACCAGCTGCAGGCAGGGAGCAACAATTTCTGGGAATGTGAATCTGGGCAGCGTTTTGTAGGACAGCACTCTTGGATTTTTTAAAACTGCCAGGCAAGAATCTCTAGAACACATCACAAGCCCTCAATTTGGGGTTTAATGGTTCTCTTCACTCCCAGTGAATTCCTCAGTGAGAGCCTGCCAGCCCCAATTTGGTGTCACCTGTGGAAATGTCAGTGTCACCTCCCAGAGCAGGGGGACTGGGATGCAGAGGTTTTGCAGCTCAGCTGCAGCACTGAAGTGCTCAGATGTGTTTCAGGTGGGGATTGGGGACCTTTCCATGGCAGCCCTTGTCCCACGGAGGTTCTGTACACACTCATCCCACAGCTCAGGGGAGGTTTGGGGCTCTCTTCAATCCCCCTTTAACATTTCCACCTCCTGCCCCTGCATCTGGCACCCAGATGTTGCGGCTTCTCCTCACTCCCTGCTCTGCCTCAGGCTGTTAATTCAGCACCTTTTCTGTGGTTGAAATTCCTGATTAAAGCTGGAGTGGAGTGAAAGTGCCCCTGGCTCTTTGGCACGTGTGCTCTGCAGGAAAAGGGCACAGAGGGCAGAGCTGTTCCTCCCTGGGGTGAGGCCAGCAGCAGCTCCTGGCACAGCACTGGGGTTTTTCTCTTTCCTTCCCGCTGCTGATTTTCCATAAGCAGGAAGGCTCTGCAAAGACACAGCAGAAATGCACTGTGGGTTTGTCCCAGAATCAGAGGGATTGGAATTCTTGGAGCATGTCCTGGGGAATGACCTCAGGGCAGCTCCTGCTGTGGCTCCCCAGCCTTGGGATGTGCAGATCATCCCCTGGCACAGGTTCCCTGCTAAGCCAGCTTCTTTCTAGGGCTTCAGACACTGACATCTCCTCCCTCCAGCGTTCCCCAGCCTGCAGATTCCATCAGTCTGGATTTGTGAAAGGCTGCAGCCTGCTGGAGCTGGGCCAGGGCAAACTGCAGATCCTCTCCCCCTGGAATGTGACGCTGCTCAACTTCCAGGCAAAACACAAGGAAGGCTCAGCCCCAGGCCACAGAACTGCTGGAGCGTGGGACAGATTCCTCGTGAGCCAAAGGGGAGCGCTGGAGCCCCTGGCATTCCCTGGGCCAGCTGCCACCTTGCCCAAGGGTTGGCAGCAGCTCCCTCTGCTCCCAGCTGCATTTTCATCCTGCAGGACTCAAACTCAGCCTGCAGAGCTGGGGGCAGGCAGGGCCCTCCCGAGCCAAATGGGAATGGGGGAGTGTCGTGGTTTTACATGAGAGGTGTTTGGGGAAGTGATGGAAAGCTCCCAGCCACTGTGACATGCCTCTGTGAAAGCCACATGGGAAAGGTGAAAGGAGAAAATAAGAGACTTCACAATTACAGATTGCTCCAATTTGTGACAAAATTGAGAGCCATGAAAAAGCTTTTTTTCCTTGTAAAAAAGTCTCCATAACATCAACAAGAAAGACTTCTCTCTCTAGGTAAACTGAAAAAAATGTTCTAGAAATAGTAAATGAACTAAAATTTTAAGTTTTGTTTCTTTACATTGTCAGTAAGGAAAAAAGTTGTAAAGGAAAGTGTTCTGAAAGTTTTATTCTAATTCTTACTACTCTTTCTTTTAGTTACTGTTAATAAATTTTCTTTATACCCTTTAAAGTTTTAAACCTACTTTACCTTTCTCCTAATCCTACCTCACAACGAGAAGTAACTACAGTAGTAATTAACCAACCCTAAACCCACCACACTCATTAGTACATTAACCAAAACACCTCAAAATCAGCAAAATTTCAAATCAACAAACCAAAACCGCTCCATGGAGCCCCTGGCATTCCCTGGGCCAGGTGCCACCTTGCCCAAGGGTTGGCAGCAGCTCCCTCTGCTCCCAGCTGCATTTTCATCCTGCAGGACTCAAACCCAGCCTGCAGAGCTGGGGGCAGGCAGGGCCCTCCTGGGACTGGGGAAGCAGAATTCCCTCATCCCCTCCCTGTCAGAATTCCCTCTCAGAATTCCCTCCTGTCGGCCCTGGAGTGGTTGTGCCAGGTGGCTGTGGCTGGCAGGGAAGCCCTGCAGGCTCAGGATGCCCGTTCCTGCTGCCTGCTCTGTGTGCAGCAGGGAGTGAGGTTCTGCTCCTTGGGATGGCACCGCAGGGGCAGAGGGCCCTGATTGCTGCATTCCCTCTGCCCCCTGAGTGCTGACATCAAGCAGGCTCCCCTGGGTGCAGTGCAGGGTGAAATCCTGGCTCTCAGCTCCAGTTCTTGCTGGGCTGATGCCTTCTGGACACAGGGCTGAGCCTCCATCCCAACTCGTCACCCCATTGCCAGGTGACAGCACAGGAGCTGCTGGGATGGCCCAGGGGCTCAGCCTGGGAGCCAAACACATTTTTTAAAGTTTTTCCTTCTACATTTCATACAGGAAGGTGAACTCCTGCCACCCAGGAGCTTGCTGAGGGCTTTGCTAATGACTTTGAGTGGGTCTTGTATCCACTGGGAGAGGAGGCTCCGGAGGGCTGGAACCTCTCTGTGCTAGAGCCAGGCTGGGAGAGCCAAGCTGGGGGTGCTCAGGGCAGAGATGAGAAGGGTTTGGAGAGACCTCAGGGCCCCTTGCAGGGCCTGAAGGGGCTCCAGGAGAGCTGGAGAGCGACTGGGGACAAGGGATGGAGGGACAGGACACAGGGAATGGCTCCCACTGCCAGAGGGCAGGGATGGATGGGATATTGGGAATGAGGAATTGTTCCCTGTGAGGGTGGGCAGGCCCTGGCACAGGGTGCCCAGAGCAGCTGGGGCTGCCCCTGGATCCCTGGCAGTGCCCAAGGCCAGGCTGGACAGGGCTGGGAGCAGCCTGGGACAGTGGGAGGTGTCCCTGCCATGGCAGGGAGTCATCTCTAAAATCCCTTTAAATCCAAGCCATTCTGGGACTCTGTGATTTAAGAAAAATCAATGCATTTTGCATTCGGTGATTTAAAACCCTGACAAACAACAAGCCAAAGCAAACTAAAAAAGCAACACCAGCACCCTCCCCACTCAGAAAAAAAGAATGTAGAAACCACAGGCAGCTGTCCCAGAGGGGGCTCATGGTGAGCGTGCCCCATCCCAGCAGAAATCAGTCAAGGCTGTGCTGCTGCTCAGGGTTTGGAGTCAGGTGTCACTGTCATATTTTCTCAAAAATCCCTTTGCCCAGGATTTTCTCCCGGGAAGCTGAGAAGCCTCAGAGAAAAATGAAAACAATGATTATCTGATTTGCTTCTCCTGTGTTTGCTGCTTTGGAATGCGGTTGGAAATTGTTTGTCCAACATGTGAATTGTTTTTACTTAATCACCAATCATGGTCAGAGTCCAGTCTGGACTCTGGAAAGAGTCACGAGTTTTTTATTATTATCTTTTAGCCTTCTGTCTGTATCATTTCTGTATTCCTTAGTATAGTTTTAGTATAGCATAATATAATGTAATGTAATGTAATGTAATGTAATATAATGTAATATAATATAATAGAATAGAATAGAATAGAATAGAATAGAATAGAATATATAATAGCCTTCTAAGAACATGGAGTCAGATTTATCATCCCTCCCTTTAATGGGGGTCTCAGAAAATGCCAAAGTCGGGAGCTGATCTGCAGCACTTCCCTGGCTGCCCTGTGCTCAGCATTGCTCCCCTCTGCCTTTTCAAGAGCTCCTGGATCCCTTGGTGCTTCCCAGCTTGTGCAGCTTGGGAGGAAACACAGATTGCCAGGGTCCCCTGGTGCGCTCAGTGTCCCTGGGACGGGGTGGCAGCTCTGGGAGCAGCTTTGGGATCCCGGTCCCTGGGATGGGATTTCAGCTCTGGGAGCTGTTGGCTCAGGGTGCTGACCCTTAAACAAGCAGTTGGGATAAATCCCTGCCAGCATCAGCCTCTGTGCTTTGTGGCTGGGTGGATCTGCACTAATGCAGGAGGAGGAGAACCCAAACCATCCTCTCCACCCCTGAGTTCCCTTACATGGCAATCATCTTTACCAAGCTTGCATTTACATTGCACTGCAGTTTTCCCCATTTTCATTTTTTCTTTTCCATCAGCTTTGCACGGTTTTTTTAAGCAAAACAAACCCCAGCAGTGAGCAATGAGTGACATTAAAGGCCCAGGATGGATCTGCTGCTTTCCCAGGAATTGTGCTGCTGTGCCAGGGATGCATGAACAGGGAGACAAAGCTGGGAGCTCCCTCCCCACCAATGGCTGCTGTCAAGGAGGTGTCACAGTAAATGCCTTACTCAGCTCCTCGAGGTGCTTCCAGGGCTGTTCTGCTGCTGCCTCATTTCCCAGGGAGTGCAGCTGCTCCAGCTGCCGTAACCATCCCTGACACCCCGAGGTGGGGATGGAAATCGCTCACCCAAACTCTGTCTGCAGGAATATCCCTGCAATTCCCAGGGATTTGAGGCTCCTGAATCTTGGCAGGGATCTGGCAGAGAGCACCAGGGGCCATGCAAGCCCCACCGCTGACGGCACCACCCAGCACAGGCTTCCAGCAGTGCCTGGAATGGGGAGCTGAGGAGGGATTGGTGTTTAGGAGCTGCTGCTGAGGGACTGGAGGGAACTGGGACCAGTGGGTGAATTGTGGTTGTACTGGAAGTTTGAATGTGACTGTGCAAATCACCCCAAAACCACACCAAAATCACCCCAAAGTCATCCCAAAATTACCCAAAAATCACCCCAAAGTCATCCCAAAACCACCCCAAACTCACCCCAAAACCACCCCAAACTCATCCCAAAATCACCCCAAAACCAGCCCAAAACCACCCCAAAATCACCCCAAAGTCACCCCAAAATCAACCCAGTCACCCCAAAAATCACACAAAAATCACCCCAAAATCACCCCAAAGCCACCCCAAAATCAACCCAGTCACCCCAAAAATCACCCAAAAATCACCCCAAAATCACCCCAAAGTCACCCCAGCGTCACCCTGTGGTGGCAGAGGGGCTCTGGGGCTGCTCCCCCAGCTCAGCCTGCCCTGCTCTGCTGTTCCTGCTGTTTCTAGGAGCTCTCAGGGCCCTGTGCTCTGCTCTGGAATTCCCTCCCAGCCCAGCTTGGTGGCAGCTCCCTTTGTGTGTTTGTCCCCATCCTTGTTCCAGGCCATCATTTGCTCAGGGAGGTTTCTCTCCTGCTTTCTGCAGTTTGGTTTGAGTGTTCAGACATTGAAAAGGGTGTTCCAGCTGCAAACAGAGCAGGTTTGTTCTGCAGAGATGCTCACCTGAGCCCATCTTCACCTTCAAAAGTCAGTTTATTGTGGTTTCTTCCATCTGATGTCACTTGGAGCAAGTGTAGGAGGATTTTGGTGGCAGATAGGTCAGAAATCACTGCCCAAGTCCCAGTTGGGCACCAAGCTCAGGCTCAGGGTGTTAATCCTGATCCTTCAGCCCCAGCTCAGTGCTTTAGCCAGGGCACGGTTGTTGTTGTTGTGCCTGAGACAAAGAGAACTTTGTTTACCTGTGAAATTCACTCATTGTGATTTTTATGCTCAGTGGAAAGGAAGAACACGACTCCAAATCACCTGCTTGGCTGCCCTTGAGAAAAAATATATTCATGTTAAAAACAGCAAAGTAAATACCACGTCCCTGTTAAGTGCCTGATAGTTATACATATTACATCCCAGAGTAATTACCATTTAATTAGCACTCTGGCAGCACTGGAAGGAGATGGAGTTACAGTGCAGAGTTGTGTTGCTGATGAGGAATTCCTGCATTCCTGGAAGGGCCCTTCAGGAGTGTGAGCAGCAGCAGGAGCCAAACACCCAGGGCAGCAGAGACCCCAAAGCTGCAGGGCTCCCTTTGCTGTGGCCACAAGGAATGAGGTGTTCCTCCCTGCAAGGCACTGGGATGGATTTGGGATTGGATTTGGGATCAGATGAGCACGTGCAGTCCTGGCCAACCAAACTCTGGTCACCATCTGAGGGGTTTCTGTTTGGCCCCTTTTTTCTTTGCCTTTTCCTGCACTTTGTTTTGTTGTCAGTCAGGCTGCAAGTGCCAGGTGTTAAAGAAAGTCATGTTATTCCTCTTTGAATAGTTTTATATTCAATACCAATATCTATTTCCTTTTTATTCCACCTGATCCCTAGTGTTTGGGGTGGAGAGGTTGAAATGAGAGGATCTGCAAGGTTCCAGCCCAAGGTTTCTCTGAAATAAAAGGCCAGGAAATCTTTCCCCTTCCCAGGGGTGAAATCTCTGCATCCCTGTGCTGTCACCGGGGGCTTTGAAGTGGTGCAAACTCAAATCCTGAAATCTGGGATTTATAATGAGACTTTATTGTCCTCCTGAGGAGCTGAGCACTGGTTTGAAGGTGCTGTGAGTGTTAAATCCCAGGATCTGCTGAGGCCCCTCCTGCTCTGCTCCCGCTGCCAATGAGCTGGATTCCAGGGGCTGCCAATTAGCACAAATGAGCTTTTAAACGCCTTCTGGGGGACCTGTGAAGCCCTGGCTGACTTTGCCCTGGGGAGTTGTGCATCCCTGCCTGGAATTAATAGGTCTGGTTTGCATAGGCAAACCCTGCCAGGTCAGTGGAGACTCCCATGGGACTGAGGCCCCCAAGGAGCTCCTGAGGCTGGGTTGAGGTGACTGATGCTCCCTGTTTGGGGTTAATTGGGGTGTGCTCTCCTTCCCTGCCCTGTTCCTGAGCAGGGATGCACGGCTGGGGACTCTGGGACTCCCTCAGCTCCCAGCTGAGGTTGAAATTTCCAACGGTTTGCTCTTGTCAGAGCTTTATCCCCGGTTGGTGTTTGTGCTGTAAGCAGTGGGACAGCAGCAAACATCCTGTGCTGTGCTGCAGCCTGTCTGTGCAGGGAAGGTGGAACAGAGATTTCCAGAGCTGCTCTGAGGGTCACACCTTCATGGGACCAGCACAGAGGGAAAATAAACCCAGCTTCAGCAGATCCTGAGCCTTCCCGACTCCTCATCCCTGCTGATCTGGGCTCCCTTTGTGCCCTGCCTTGATTTTCAGTGGCTTTCCAGGCAGGCAAAGTGTTTTTCTTGCATCTTTTATGTATTTTTCAGTGGCTTCCACTATGAGCCAGTGCACAAATGAAAATCTTCCTCGGCTTTATCTCAGCCTCAAGCCTGAGATTCTGTGTGGCCTCTCCTGTGGGGATGTCCTAATAAATCACAGGGAGCGATCACAGTTATTCCCCAGTTCTGCCTTTGTGGATAAATGGGGCCTGTTAAGGGTCAAACCCCCAGCATGCAGATGTTTGCAGATGTGCTGTAGGGGCTGTGGGAAGGAGTCTCAGCCCCCGAGTGCCCCCAGCAGCAGGAAATGGGCTCAGGTGAGGAGCCCATCCTCTTCCAAGGGAGAGCATTGCAGCTGTTTCCTCTATTCCTCCACAGCATCCAGTCCCATTTGAGGGTGATTATCAAACTCACTTTGGCCAAGGAGCCTTCTCTGGGGTTTGTGCTCTGGGACCCAGAGTGCAGCCCCCAGTGCTGCCCACAGGAGCACCAGGGCCATTGGAGATGTCACCCGTGACACTTCCAGGGATGGAGAACAGCCCCAAACCCCTTCTGCACATTTTTATGGAGGGGTTCTCCAGGCTGGTGCCTTTAGGGTGGCTGTGGGAGCTGGATGGGCTCTTGGCATGAGGGCTCCTGCTGTGGGAATGGGATCAGCCCGGTCCTGGGGGTGGGGTTTTACACCAGGGGACAAAACACAGAGAGCTGGGGACAATTTCTCCCTGCACATGAGCATCTGGCAGCCTAGAGCAGCACTTCCATCTGGGGACAACTGCACAAAGTGCCTGGGCCATGAAGGACGTGTCCAAGCATCCAGGGATCTTCAGTGCTAGGGACATCCTTGGGCTTGGAGAGCACACCAGGAAGGAAAAGGCTTTTAGGCAGTGGCTGGGCAGCAGTTTCATCCTGGAGGGGAATTTTGTCATTGAGCTTGGATGAGGAAATCAAAATCAGCAGTGGCTCCCAGGCTGTGTCTGGGCTCGGGGTGGGCACCAGCTTTTGATGCTGCTCTAGCAGCAAGGCTGGAAACAGCAAAGCCTTGCTCAGGAGGTTGCTAACCACAGTGCTTTTCTCACCAGACACTCAGGGGTCTGGCTCCTGTGGCAATGTCAGCATTCAGTTCAGCAGCTCCAATGGGGAAAGCACTAAACTGATTTGGAAATGGTTTTTCTCAAGAGGCATCCAGGTGTTAAACTCACCTGACAGAGGAGGAACAGAGCTACAAAGGAGTTAAATGCTTTGCCTGAAGTTCCAGAGCAGGCAGAGAGCAGTGACAAAGTCAAATATGTGTTCAGCAAGGTCACAGGCATGGGTGGATGTAAGAGGTATTTTTAAAAATCCAGTTTTCACAGCCTCCTTGCCATTAAAGTTTAAGTGGTATTAATCTCCAGTAAATTCAGCAAAGCCATTCAATCCAGCATCTCTTTTATGTGGTATCTCTTATTTTTAATTTGTTTCACAGGTTCTGTGGTACTTAGCAGCAGCAGGGAAATAAACCCATTGGAAACAGACAATTAACCAAGGGCACTGGGGCAGGGAAACAGAATTGTTCAAGGAACGGCTCTTGGAGATGCTGCCCTGGGGATGAGATTAAGGAAGGGATGCTGCTGGGGACTGAAATGCCATTCCTTCATGGACATTTGGTTACATCCCTGGCAAAGACATCCAGCTTTCTCCATGCCCCTGGCAGTGCGGGGAGCTGGGAGCCTGGCTCTTCCAGCCCTGCACCAAGATGTCCCACGGGAATGTGGGATTCCCCTTTGGAGATGTGCTCTGTGTGTGATGCCAGATTTGGGGCTTTTGCCATCAGGCTCCTGCCTGGGCAGTGCCAGCACTGCCTCCCCTGGCTGCCCTGGCCTCAGGCACTCGGCCCTTCCTGCAGGAATCCAGGATGAGCTCACCTGACAAAGCACAGCCTGGAATGCATCCTGCATCCTGCCTGGGGTGCTTGGGGTCGGGAGGAGCTGGGATGGGGCAAGGAAGGGGTTTGAGATGGAGCACCACGTGCTTGGGGTTGTGGCTGATGTGAGAAATGACTGCTCACGTTTAAAATTTTAAAGGTTGATTAAACCCCGACAAAAATACAACAAAAGACTAAATAAGGAAAAATCACAGCGCTGGGAGCCCCTGTGACTATCAGCCACGTGCTCATCTTCAGAATGGATGCTCTGCCTTTTGTACCCTTAGCCCCTCCTAAAGTGCTGTCAGTGACTCCTTCCCTGCCATCCAGGGGTGCAGATCACTGTCTCACACCTGGATTTGGGGTCAGCTGTTGCCATAGTAACAACCCAACCCTCCCCAATGCCCCTGTGTGCCCAAGGCCATCCCATCATAGCAATGCAAGGGGGAGGGCACATTGCAGTAACACAACTGCGCATCTACAGAGCTTCTCTTAGCACACAGATAATGTTCAGATGGTCATTGTGGGAGCCACCACCTCATTTCCCATCTGTAACCCTGAGGAGCCCATGGGGAGGAGGCTGAGAGGGCCAGGGCCAGGCAGGAAGCTCTGCCTCATGCTCACCCTCCCCTGACTGTGGCCCAGCCCTGTCTGAGGATGGGGAGTGGGATGAAGCTGAGGAAGACAATGGCAGGTGGGGCAGGACAGCTCTGTCTGGGGCTCTGCTCTGCCTGACCCCATTTCCTGTGCAGGGATTGCTCTTGTCCCACTGCAATCCCATTTTGGGAATGGGCTGACTCCAGCTCTGAAAATCCCTTCACCCAGGATTTTTCTCCTGGGAAGCTGAGAAGCCTCAGAGAAAAGGAAAACAATTCTTCTCTCATTTGCTTCTCCTGTGCTGTGCTCATGTGGAATGTGTTTGGAGATTGTTCACCCACAGGTGATTGTTCCATTGCATTCTGCTGTGAGTTGTTTTCACTCTTTGGCCAATCAGGGCCAAGCTGTGTCGGGGCTCTGGAGAGAGTCCCGAGTTTTCATTATTATCTTTTTAGCATTCTGTAAGTATCCTTTCTGTGTTCTTTAGTTAGTATAGCATTCTTCAATATACCATAGTATTATAATGTAATAAATTAGCCTTCTGAGAGCGTGGAGTCAGAAACATCATTCCTGCCTTCACGGGGTATTCCCTGCAAATGCAACACAGCTCCAGGCTCTGCCTGCCCCCCAGGCACCCAGGGACAGGCCAGGCTCCACAGGCCCTGGTCCAGAAGCTGAGTCTGGAACCAGACCTGCTGCTTTCCAGTGACTTTTTACCTCCTCCGGTTCCCCTCCTCCTCCATGTCTCTGTGGCTTTGTGGAGGGTGCCCTGAGAACAGGATGTCACCCCGGGGTGGCCTGGGGACACTCAGCAGGGATGCTGCCCCTCAGGCACCCCAGAGCCATCCCGTGAGCTCAGACTGGGCCCAGGCTGGTGCTGCAGTGGGCTGGACTGGTCAGAGCTGGAGGCTCTGTCCTGGCATTGCCAGGGGGCAGAGGGGTTGGGTGGGTTCTGTCCCACTGGGATCTGCCTCTGGCTGTCCCTGTTTGATGTTCAACAGGGGTGAATCCTTAACGCCCTACCCTTGTGTTAAATTTCCACACAAACATTCACTTGTCCAAACCTTGTGTTACTCATCCCAGACTTTAATATTTTTTAATTTATTCTCTGAGCACAGAGGGGACGGCACTGAGTTGTTTCTTTTGCAGGCAGGTCCTTAATCTTGCCTCTGGCCAAGAGAAAATCCAGTGTTTTATCACAGAGTGTCACATGAAAAGAAAGGTGGTGTTCTTCCCTTCCCTGCTGTCATCAGGGAAATCATTGATAGGCCACTAATTAAAGCCCCAGGCCTTAATTTGATAATTTACCTGACATTTTCTGCATATTGGGAGTTGGTTGAATTTCAGCCCTGGAGCTCAGAGGCTCCCAGAGCTTCCTGCAGAGATGCTGAATCCCAGAACTGAGCCCCTAGCTGGGTGGTGGGAGAGGCAGCAGGGCTGGGAAATCCCAGAGTGGAAAATGGGATTGTTGCCATGAGCCCCCAGCTGGAGCCCCCTGGAGCAGCTCTGGGGTCCCCAGCATGGGGAGGGGCTGTGTCAGGACCCAGGACATTGCTCTGGCTGCCCTGGGGGACTCCAGAGCCTGGCAGGGGCTCAGAGACCTTGGCACGGAGTCACAAACACCTGTGCCTTTGATTTTAGCCCATGGAAACAATTCCCAACTTTGTGTGAGGAGTTACAAGGCACACGAGTTTGAGTAGAATGATAGTGAATTTGTCACAGGGTGAAGATGTAGAATTTTGGGGTTTAGAATGGGGGTTCAAGAGGCAAGATGGAGGAATCTGGGCATGTCCTGTCCTTCTCCTCCTTCTTCTTGTCCTCCATCCTCTGCTGTGCTGGTGACACTGCTGGATTGGTTTAGAGTAGAGACAGACTGTCTAACATAGGGGACAGGTATTGGAAAATTATTGTAAATAAAGCACACACAGTTCTGAGTATAAAAAGCCAACAGCACCCCAAGGGCAGGGGCTGTGCCACAACCCGACCTGCTGGACAGATCTCAGCAGGTCAGAGAGAGAATGGAACAGATCAGAGAAAATGAACAACCTTGAAAAGCAGAGCTGAGGAATCTCAACTTCTTCTTCAGTCGTGGGGCTGGGAAAAAAGAGACTTTCTGATACCTCAGGGGTCATCTCAACCACAGAAACCTGAGAGACCTGGAGCTGTGGGGCAAGGCCTGAAGAGCCATGACACTGATAAAGGGACTGGAGCTCCTCCCCATGGACACAGGCTGGGAAATTTGGGATTGTTCAGCCCGGGGAACAGGAGGGTGTTGGAGAGCTCCCAGCACCTGCCAGGCTCTGGAGGGGACCCAGGGAAGGCAGAGAGGGACCCTGCACCAGGAACCGGGGGGACAGGAGAAGGGGAATGGCTCCCACTGCCAGAGGGCAGGGATGGATGGGATATTGGGAATGAGGAATCGTTCCCTGTGAGGCTGGGCAGGCCCTGGCAGGGATTATTCCATGGATTCCCCATCCCTGGCAGTGCCCAAGGCCAGGCTGGACGGGGCTTGGAGCACCCTGGGATGGTGGAAGGTGTCTCTGCTGGGTGGAACTGGATGAGTTTTAACCCATTCCATGATTCCATCCATGACTGTAAGATGTGTGACTTCAGTGGGTTGAAACAGCAATGGCAAGGTTGGGAGAGGGACAAAAATTCCTTCTGGGCAGGTCCAGGACTGCTCCAAATGCTGTCTTGTGGTGAGGAAGGTGAGCAGCTCCATGGTCCAAGTTCATTAGAACCAGCAGCAGCTTAGCAGGAATTGCACACCCTGGAAGTTCTTCCAGTCTCTTCTCAGCCTTTGCAGTCAATGGTAAACGCACTAATTATTTTTTTAATATCTTTTTTCTACATATTTTATAACCTGCTCTTTAGTGTAAAATTGGAAGCCAAATCCAATTGTGGAGGAAAATTAATTTCCTTGAATTGAAGGGGCAATCTCCTTGAGACTTTTTAATCATTAGATGATAACTGTGAGCTAAAGAAAGGCAGACCATTAAAGTAACTTAATAGAGCAGGATAAACGTTTTTCCCTGTATCTCCTTCATCTTTATTTAGAGATCCATGAGGAGGATATTTCATAAAAGCTGCTCTTCTTGACCTTTCTTCACTTGTTCTGTGGAAGAGCCAACCAAAAGAATGGCAAGGAAGTAACACTGTGGAGTTCTGGATACAAACCCAATAATTCTGCTCAGCATCTCTGCTCTTCCTTCCTGCCAAATTCTGCTTTTCCTTTCTCATTAAAAGGAGAATAGCTATCGGACACATAAAAATGCATTCGGCTGAGCTGGGTGATTTTTAAAAACAAGCTGTGTAAATGCTTTTAATTAAGGGGCAGAGGAACAAGAGGCTTTATCAGCTCTTTGTCTGCAGGCCATTATTTCGTTGGGGATGAGCAATCCATTATTGTCAGCGGCCACCTTTTTGAGGGATTTACTCCCAAATCAAATGGTGTTTTTATTTAAATTGTTGAGTGCTGCTTGATTCCTCATTTATTTAATGTGGAGGCATTGTTGGAGAGGAGAATGGAGCACTTAATTTGGATTGCTGGAGGGAGCAGGACTGGTGCCTCGGGAGCTGCCTGGGATCCTGGTCTGGAATGGGATGTGCTGCACAATGGGGAGGGGGAAAACTGCAAGGTGAAGTTGCTAAATCTGTGTTCACCTATTTCCAAGAGAATTTTGGGAAGGATTGATGGCTCTGTGCTTTATTTTGAAGTGAAGTCATGTTGTGAAGTCTCAGGAAGAAATTCCTCCCTGGCAGGGTGGGCAGGCCCTGGCACAGGGTGCCCAGAGCAGCTGGGGCTGCCCTGGATCCCTGGCAGTGCCCCAAGGCCAGGCTGGGCAGGGCTGGGAGCAGCCTGGGACAGTGGGAGGTGTCCCTGCCATGGCAGGGGTGGCACTGGGTGGGCTTTGAGGTCCTTCCAACCCAACCCATTCCATGGTTTATAAATAACAACGGATGAAGCTCTCAGGGTACAGCTCCTGTTCAGGGCTCCTGAGCTGTTTCCAGACAGAAAACCTCATTTACCTGGCTGCGAGTTCCCACTGATCCACGTTATTTGGTCCAAAATGCACTTTCCTGTGTCTGAAACTTTCTCCTGGATTCTTTTTGCTGGCTTTTACCTCTCCTCTGAGTGTCTCTAACAGTTTTTGACAGGAGAAGTCAGAGGTTTCCACACCTATTCCCAGTGGAGGAGATGAACTGGGTTGTTCATACCCTGGATAAAACCAGAGCAATTTTCCCTTCTCTTAAATTCCAGGAGGTAATCTAGGATAATGGAACTATTAGATTTGGCATCTGTAAGGTGGTTATCATTTCAGAAGGAATTGTTTCTGTTAATGGCAGTTAACTTGCTACAAATAAAGCAAGAGAATTGAAATCTTAAGTACCAGAGTGGCAGCAAACCATGAAACATTATCCTGCTCCATGGAAGGAAGGCTGAGCCAGCTGTCAGGGAAGAAATCTATTGGAAAAACCCTCTGATGGATTCCAATTGGAACTAATTTAATGTGGCAGCAGCATCCAGCTCTTCTACTTCCTATTAGAAATATTAAAATGTCTATAAATAATAATATTAAAGTGGGCAGAAGCTTTCATCCAAGGAACTCGTGGGTTTAATCAGGATGAGTTTGGTGGCTGTTGGTGGAGCTGAGCTGTGAAATCCTTGGAATTTCTGAGCTGCCCTGGGGTCCCCAGGAGCTCCCCTGGCAGATTTGGGCACCGTGTGGGGTGTGGATGAAGAGCTGGGGCCTGTCTGAGCCACTCTGGGGAATTCAGGGCTGCTCTCCAAACCTGGAGGCCAAACCTGCTCAGTCCAGCCTTGCACTGCTCCATGGCATGGACAGGGCCAGAATGGGCTTTGGGCAGGATCTGGGGGCTGCTGTTCCCACCCAGGATGCTGTCACCCCATTCCTGCCTCGAGAGCAGCTTCCCTCTGCAGAGCAGGCGTTCCTGGGGGCTCACAAAGGTGAGCATGGGCATCCCATCCCCCTGCTCAGAGCTCAGAGCTCAGGGTGGGCAGGGGGGCCCTGGAGCTCCCCAAAAACCAGCCTCTGGCAGGACCTTGGGATGTTGGGGGTCTTCATGGCCAACCCCTCCTGTGAAATTCACTGGCTCCTCCCTGCTGGACTGAGTGGGTCCCTGGGATTTTTCTTTGCAGCACAGATTCAAAGGGCAGCAGTCAGATGGGAAAATGCTTTTGCTATTTCTGTTCCAGCACAGGGAATATCCCAGGGGCAAACAAACAGTGCACACAGCGTGGCAGCAGCAGCAGCTGAGAGTGTCCCCGAGCAGAAGCACGTGGGGCTGTGCAGTGCTGGGCTCTGGGCAAAGTGCACTTTCATGGAGAGGGTCACCAGGGCCAAGCACTCCAAAAATCCCCTGAAATGTGATCTCAGAGTGCTGTGAATCAGAGCAGCATCCTCGTCTCAGGGCAGCTGGAGAGCTGGTCCAGGGGTTTGTGAGCAATGAGGGTCATTAGTAAACACAACCATCTATAATGTCCTTAAAATTGCACAGTTATGACAAATTAACTCCTGGCACTGTGATTTTCCTCCCCCTCCTTGTGCTATTCCATTGATGCTCCCAGTTTTCTGGGTTATTTTCCTGTCCCTGGCTGCTCCTGCAGTGTGAGCTGAGAGGAGCTCAGAGCTGGAGGGCACGAGGTGCAGGATGGATGTGACAGCTTGGTCTCTAAGCCAGAGCCCTGCTGATGCTGAGGGTACTGGGAAATTACCCCACAGATGCTTCTCCAAACAGTTTTTAAAGGATTTGCTTCTATGAATTTTCAGCGAGCTTGCTGCTGGTGGCCATGTCTCCTTTGTGATTCCAGCTGGAAATGCTCTGTCCTGGAATACCCTAAAAATACCCATCCTATAGTCTACTCCATTCCAGACATGCTGGAAGTAAGAGAAGGGTGTCTTGGTTTGGGAAAAGAGGTGTTTGGTAAGGAAGGCAGGAGCCTTCTTAGAAATGGAAAATGCAAACCCCCTCCCTGTGAATTATTATAATTCTGAAATTAAGGGGCTCTCAGGCAAAGATATGGGACAGAAATAACAGTTCTTTATTAGGGAAAAAAGGAAAATAAAATAAAAATGCAGTAATATAAAACAGCCCTGCCAGAGTGAGAGCAGTCCCTGCCCCCTGTGTGCCAGGGGGTGGCACAGCCCCATCCCACGGGGGCCCAGCCCTCCTGCAGTGCCAGCTGTGGCTCTGCTGCAGCAGGGACCCTGCACAAGGGGGGAGTTTTCCTCTGCAGCTCCAGGGCTGCTGCAGATGGGCCTGGGCTCCCTCTGGCAATGCAGGGCAGCAGAAAGCTGCTCCTCTGGCAATGCAGGGGGCAAAGGCTGCTGTGCTGGGCCAGGCTCAGATTGGATCCAGGCAGGAATGCTTGGCTCCTCCCCTGGGCGGAGCATCTCCCCATGGGATGCTGGAATGGGATCAGCCCTGCAGGGACACTCAGTGGCCATGGACAGCAGAGATCTCCTGGAGGGAGGCTTGGCTGTGGGAGAGATAAAGAAAACTGCCCATGGACAGCAGAGACCTGCCCCAGCTCTGACAGGTGGGGATAGAACACACAGCCCCATTTCCATCCTAAGACACAGGGAAAGGCCATTATTATATTTCCATTATTATATTTCCATTATTATATTTCCATTATTATATTTCCATTATTATATTTCCATTATGATATTTCCTTCATTTATGGCAGAGTTGTGCCCTTGTCCACAGACACCCTGAGGTATTTCCAGTAAAGCACAGCCTGAGAGCTCTTCCATAAAATCTCCAGGCCAACCTTCCTCCAGTCTGTACAGCCTGAAATGAGCTTGGATTTTGGGCCATTTATTGCAGTGGTTAAACAATGTCTTCAAAGGCACATAGCCATGAAATCTTTGGGAGGAGCAGTTGTTGGGAAGGATGAAAGTTTGATGAGAAAATCTCACAGATACGTGTGTGCTTGGCAGAAAGATTTTTGAATGTAGAATTTGAAGAAGGAATAGAGATGGAAGCAAGTTTTGATATAGAAGAAAAGAATTGCTGACCAGTCTTACTGGATAACCAAGGAGGCAAAGGGTGTGTTGGTTAGAAGGGGTTTTTATGACTTAGAGCAAAGGATAAACCCACCCCAAACAAGAAGATGTTTGTACCAAGCAGAAAGAGAGCACAGGCAAACAAGGCAGCAAATGCTGCAAGTAGAAAAAAGGTCTCAGAATTCTCCACTGCAAGAAAACTGAAAAACTTCTAGCTGAAACTGCAATGTACTAACTTTTAGTGAATGGAGAAGAGTAACATGAATATGGTAATTACAGTAGCTATGATAGGCTGTAGATAAAAGCTAACTATCCTGGCTGTCCTCTCGGCAGCCCTGGGAGGATGAATAGGACTCAACCAAACACAAATCCAAAAAATCCTAGCTTTTTCTTCCATCTCCCACCTAGGCTGAATAGCAATTATCATCTACAACCCTAAACTTACCTTCCTCAACTTCTACCTATATGCTATAGGTAGAAGTTATATATAAAAATAACTATAAAAAATAACTGCAACCGTTTTCCTCACCCTAAACGCAATCAAAGATCTAAGAATTTCCCACTGCAAGAAAACTGAAAAACAGCTTCTAGCTTAAACTGTACCATACTTACTCGTGTGCCTGGATAGTAATGACCATAATATGGTAATGAGAGCAGTTATGATAGGCTTTAGGTAAAAGTTAAGGTATAGATTGGTTCTTATGTATGAAGATGCTCAGCAAAGAAAAGTCTATAATGCATTTGTAACCTAAACTCAGGGTGTCCAGGCCTGCCTGCAGCTGGAGCTGACAGCTGTGGGCACAGCTCTGTCACCCACCACCCTGGACTGCTGTGACACCTTGGATGGAATAAACTGCATTTTGTGTACAATAAGCTGCATTGTGTACAATAAACTGCGTTTTGTGTACAACAAGCTGCATTTTGTGTACAATAAGCTGCATTTTGGAGAGCAGCCTGGAGTCCCACATCTCTCATTCAGGCTCTTACAAGCGGTGGTGGGAGGCAGCTGAGCCCAGCAGCAATGAGCCCGTGGGCCAGCAGGGGTGGGGCAGTGTCCCTCAATGTCCCTCAGTGTCCCTCAATGTCCCTCAGTGTCCCCCTGTGCTCTCTCGTGCAGGACCCCGGCCATGATCGGCTGCTCCTTCGTGGTGAACAGGAAATTCTTCGGGGAGATTGGGCTGCTGGACCCCGGCATGGACGTGTATGGAGGGGAGAACATCGAGCTGGGCATCAAGGTTGGTGCCACTGGGCAGCAAAATGTCACCTCAGGGTGCTCCCCGGAGCCCAGAGGTGTCCCTGAGCTGAGCAGTCACTGGGATCCCTCAGGGGAGCTGGGAGGGGTTGGCATTCACAGCGTTTTAGTTCCACTTTGCCAGAGGAAAATGACTCGGTTCTGGGGCTGAGTTTCATTTTTTTCCTTGGATTCCAATCTGTGTGACCTGATGCAAAAAGCTGCTGGGATGAAATGGCATTTCCAGCTTGAACCTGGCTGTGTTGTCACCGTGTTGCTGGAAGTTGCAGGGATGTTCAAGAGCAGGAAAACCACAGCTGGGCTGGGAGCAGTGTTTGGGGGTGCTGGGGCTCCTCTGAGTGTCTCAGGAAGACACAAAGCCTGCAAATATTTTCCAGGCCTTTTGCATCTGCAAATAAAACGTGTTCACAAGCACAAAAGCTGCTTTGAACAGTAAAACTCTACAAGGCAGGATTTCAGAGCTGCCTCAGTGCCTCCCCCTGACAGCATCCCTTGATTGCTGTGTACAGTATTAGATCTGGCTTAGTGATTCAAGTGTTTACACACACTGAAGTGATTCATAAGTGATGAATTCCATGTTCAGAGTAACCTGGGACGGCAGAGTCTGTGGAGATTCTTCCAGGCATGGTTTGGAGTACACTTGTGCATTAACGAGCTGATAGGGGGAGGCTGGAGACTTCTAACTGGAAAATTGCATTGATTGTGCTGTTGTAAAAATGAAAAATCATTGTTCAGCTCAGAGATTCACCAGAGGATATTTGCTTTGCTGCCAAGGCACAGGAAACTTAGGAAATCTGTTGTTGTTGTTGGCTATGGGGAGCAATAATCTCCCTTAAACAAGGGAGTGGAAATTAAAGGTTTTCAATGTGCCACAAAGCTCCTCTCCTTGTGAAGTAATTACTGCTCATCCTGCAGTGGGGCTGCAGAGATCCCTCTCCAAACCCAGCTCCTCTCGTGCCTCTCCTGGTTTGTTTGGATTTGGGATTTTTGGTCTCATTGTGGAGCTGCTCTTCTCACAGTAATTTCAGCTAATTTGCCTGGTTTGGGGGGATTTCATTGAAAATTGGCTTCGTAGCTGGAAAAATTGGATGGATGTCTCAGAGAAAGTGGTGAGCATTTGTCCTCTTCTTTTTCATATGCTGAATTTTTTAGAAAGGCCCATAAACATCCTTGTGGGGAAAAAAAACCCCTTCTGTTCCCCAAGTGACTTTCCCAAGCTCGAGTTTCCAAGCCACACATTTTCACACGTGCTGTGTGTTCTGGTCAAGGTTTTTAAATTACTGGTGGTTTTGAGAGCCAAAATACTTAGAAATCTGCCTTGTAAGGCTGCACAGAAAGAAGAATTTTAGAGATTCTTGAGCTCCAAAAGTCTTTTTGTTGATGTTTTGCTGTTTTGCCTGATAAATGTCTGTCTGGAGTCCCAAAGGTAACTTGGGGGTTCCTTGGTTGTTTCAGTGATTCCTGGATGAAAATAAATGCAGAAGGTGTTTCTTTTTGATGATGGTGCAAATTCCATCATTGTTCTGAGAATCCTGGGGCACTTTTAAATGTTTTATGGATGTGATTGTCCCTCTCTGCTCTGCACTGGTGCAGCCTCAGCCCAAATCCTGGCAGCAGTTTTGGCATCAAAATACCTGAAAAATCTAAAGCCAGAACTGCCCAAAGAACAAAAACTAAGTAATAAATTCATTGAGGCTACAAGAAGGGCATGGAAAATTCACAGTGTTTCAGGCAAAAGCACAGGGTAACCTGTTATGGGAAATTAAATGGAGGAATCTGAATAAGAAATGGATATAAAGTATTGAGAAGGTTGGGCTGGACTAACCTGGAAGGGCCAAAGCCGTGTACAAGAGTCCTGATTTATTAATGTAAATAAATAAATAAATGCTTCAGGGTGGGGGAGTCCCATCTCTGAGGGGTTTAACAGCGGGGATGTGGCACTGGGGGACATGGTGCTGGTGGCACTGGTGGCCTTGGCAGATTCGGGGGCGCGGTTGAGCTCAAAGATCTCAGAGACACTTTCCACCCTAAAGAATTTCATGGTTCTGTGAGTGCTGTAAAATGAGCTGTACTGTGCCTGTTGTGGGGAAATATCTGTGCCTTATGTTTCTTTGAGCTGCTGAGTTCAGAGAGCAAAATGAGAGAAGCCCTGCAGGAACCTCTTAAACCCCCCACAAAAGCCCTAAACCCAGCTCTGATACCATTCTCAGGGTGGCCCTGGGCTCCCGCGTGTCCCTCTGGCATTCCACAATTCCCATTCCCCCGTCCTGGGGAGCCCTGGCTGCTGTGTCCCCTTCTCCTGGCCCAGCTCAGCTCCTGCTCGCTCTGAACGAGCTTTGGGACAACTCTTTAACTAAACCCTTCCTCTTCTGGAGGAGTTTCTGCTCTGATTTCATCAACCTGGTGCCTGTCACTGTCACATTTTCTGAAAAATCCTCTTTGCCCAGGATTCTTCTCCTGGGAAGCTGAGAAGCCTCAGAGAGAAAGGAAAACAACATTATCTCATTTGCTTCTCCTGTGTTTTGCTTCTCTGGAGTGTGGTTAGGATATTGTTTATCCAACGTGTGAATTGTTTTTACTTAATGACGAATCACCATCCAGCTGTGTTGGGACTCTGAAGAGAGGCACAAGTTTTTCTTTAGTATCTCATTAAGCTTTCTGTAAGTTCCTTTCTCTATTCTTTGGTGTAGCATAATATAGAATAGAATAGAATAGAATAGAATAGAATAGAATAGAATAGAATAGAATAGAATAGAATAGAATAGAATAGAATAGAATAGAATAGAATAGAATAGAATAGAATGGAATATTTAGCCTTCTAGGAACATAAAGTCAGATTCATCATTTCCTTCCTGCCATGGAAGACCCCAAAAATACCACATGGTGCCCAATGCTCATGGTTTGAAAGTGCTGCTGCTGCTGCTGCTGTGGGTCCCTGGCAGCTCCAGGTGGGAATTTTGGCACAGAGACTTCGTTCCCCATCCCTGCTCCTCCTGCTGGAAAGTTTTCATTTCTTTTGGAGCTGTTTGTGGCCCTGGGTTTCAGTGAGTGTGACTAAGTGGGGAGGCTGCCTGTGCTCCTGTGCTCTGCAGGGAGGCTTAATGGCTTTTCATGGTTAGTCACAGACATTCCCTAAAGATGCTCCATAAAATTGTGTGGATCTGCTGCAATAAAGATGCCAAAGTCTGTGCCATGGCTGCTGCCACGGTTTCCAAGTCTGGGATGGGCTGCAAGGTTGTTTTCAGAGTATTTTGTGCTTGTGTCATGCTTTGCTAATTAAAGTTATTTGAGTTGTCTTTTCGAGATTAATTTAATCAATAGGGATATTATTACTACTTTGATGGTATCATTTGTACAAATTGTCACTTGAAGAAAGCAATTAACTGAGAATGCTTATTAGCTGATCCATCCCACACCTTATTTGTGCTGTAGGAATCGATTATTGGATTCATTAAGTCAAGCACAATCCAGGGATCCCTTTGAGGTTTAACCACTGACTTGAGCTGCTTTTACTGCTGCTGTTAAATTGGCTGGGGGTCGGCCTGGAGCCTTAAAAGTATTTCCAGAAGAAAAGCATGGCATCTCCTCTTAATATCCCAGGCTTTTTTCCCCAGATTTGTCCTCTAAATCCAGCAAGGCAGATCACTGGTGCTGCCAAGCCAGGGGATTTATGTGCATGGAGCATATGGGGTGGCATTCCCATGGAATCATGGAATGGTTGGGTTGGGAGGGATGTTAAAAACCAACTGATCCCACCCCTGCCATGGCAGGGACACCTCCCACTGTCCCCAGTGTCCAGCCTGGCCTTGGGCACTGCCAGGGATCCAGGGGCAGCCCCAGCTGCTCTGGGCACCCTGTGCCAGGGCCTGCCCACCCTCACAGGGAACAATTCCTAATTCCCAACATCCCATCCATCCCTGCCCTCTGGCAGTGGGAGCCATTCCCTGTGTCCTGTCCCTCCATCCCTTGTCCCCAGTCCCTCTCCAGCTTTCCTGGAGCCTTTAGGGCCCTGAGCTCTCCCTGGAGCTTCTCCTGTCCAGGTGAGCACCCCCAGCTCTCCCAGCCTGGCTCCAGCCCTGGAGCAGCTCCGTGGCTTCCTCAGGACTTGCTCCATGTCCTTCCTTCCGGCAGGGAATGAAACTCTGGGCTCACCTACCAGGGAAAGAAATGGTGGAGTTAGAGCAAGATGTGGAAAATCCAACAGGGAAACCACTAAAACCTGGAGAAATTTTCTTTATCAGCCATGGGAGCTGTATCTGGCACTGCTGTGAGGGATGGGGCAGTGTGGGGAGGGATCAGCTCTCCCACCTCCATCTCCAGGCACAAGGAGCATGGGGCAGCTACTCCAGACCTGCTGATGCCTTGCAGGACCTTGGAGACTCCTGCAGTTCAGCAAACATTAAAAAAAACCAAAAACAAAACCACAAAAACAAAACAAAAAACCCCAAACAAACAAACACACAAAAAAACATTAAAAGAGGTTGAAACAATCAAACAAAAAACCCCACAACCCAAACTTGCCAGCAATATAAACTCAGGACCAGTATTTTATAAGTATTTTATCTGTCAGACACCAAAATCCAGTTAGAAATCAGGGCTTAAGGATCTTTCCAAATGAAAATCAAGTTAATTTGGAGGGAAATAAGATGAGGGTAGGCCTGACCTTGGAAAAGCTCTCAGAAATACCGATACACCAGGAATCCACAGCCTCCATCTGTTTATTTGTACCTATACCTCTGTTAGAGGAGATTTTGCTCTTCAGGGTGATTGTGGTGTGCTGGGAAGAAATATTTCCACCCCTGAACAATATCCAATCACTGCCTGCATTTGTCTGAAGAGCAGGAATCAGCACAAGTGTGAGCCCAGCTCTGAGCCCTGGCATTTGAGCTGTCAGCTCAGGATTTACAGGGTGCTCGAGGGTGCTTTGGCTGGAGCTCTGCCCTTGTTTTCTAAACCGATAAAATGCTTCGCATGCCAGCCCCCTGCAGGGAGTGGAGCTGTGCTGGGGCTGTTCCTGAGCAGTTGTGGGGCTGTGGCTGTCCCTGCTGGGGAAGGGTGGCAGGAGGCTCTCAGCTCCCTTCCCTCTCAGAGCAGGGGGTTTGCCATCCCCGTTATCTGCTGGAGATGGGACGGAGCAGGGAGGGAGGACTGACTGTCACCCCAGCTGATTCTCCTCTTGTCCCTGACAAGCTGATTTTTATGCTGGGAAGACTCTGATCATCTTTGCTGGGAAATGCGGTGGCTCTGCCCGTGCAATAACCGTGTGAGAGTCACTGGCGGGTGAAGAAATCCATTTCAGGACTCAGCCATGCCTCGTTGTCACTTCAGACTCTGGCAGGTGCCAGCTTTTTACTGATTCTCGTGGGATTGGTGCCTCTGGCAGGCAGGGGTTGGGATTTGTCAGGGGCTGGTTTAACACTGGGCCAGGTGAGAGCCTGTCCAGGGCCTGGATGGTGAAAGCCAGATGTGGAGAGCAGGAACAGAGCCCTGGGGCTCTTGGGCTGTGGAGCCAGGACAAGGGCTGGGCAGGTCTTGGGTTTGGTGTTGCCGAAATGGCTCCCAAGGTATTAAAGAATCTTTTTCCCAGCCCTGTGACTGCAGAAGAAGTCGAGATTCCTCAGCTCTGCTTTCCGAGGTTGTTCATTTTCTCTGATCTGTTCCATTCTCTCTCTGACCTGCTGAGATCTGTCCAGCAGGTCGGGTTGTGGCACAGCCCCTGCCCTTGGGGTGCTGTTGGCTTTTTATACTCAGAACTGTGTGTGCTTTATTTACAATAATTTTCCAATACCCATCACCTATGTCAGACAGTCTGTCTGTACTCTAAACCAATCCAGCAGTGCCACCAGCACAGCAGAAGATGGAGGACAAGGAAGAAGGAGGAGAAGGACAGGACATGCCCAGATTCCTCCATCTTGCCTCCTGAACCCCCATTCCAAATCCCCAAAATTCTACATTTTCACCCTGTGACAAATTCACTATCATTCTACTCAAACTCCTGTGGCTTGTAACTCCTCACACAAAGTTGGGAATTGTTTCCATGGGCTAAAATCAAAGGCACAGGTGTTTGTGACTCTGTGCCAAGGTCTCTGAGCCCCCTGCCAGGCTCTGGAGTCCCCCAGGGCAGCCAGAGCAATGTCCTGGGTCCTGGCAGGCAGGCTCAGGGCTCTGGCAGAGTTTGCTTTCTTTGTGCCCTTCGCCAGTGGGTGTCAGGAACCCTGAGGGAGCTCCTGCCGAGCTCTGACTCTGCTCTCCTCAGCAGCACTCACCCATGCTGCTCTTTCTGCTGCATTTTGGTGAGGTCTGAACTTCCCCTGCTGTAGGATTGGGCTCTCACTGGCTCTGTCCACTGAGGGACTCCTTGGGCAGGTGCTCCCAGCCCAGCTGGGGACACCAAAGACACTCCAGTGTGCCCTGGACAGCTGGGTTTTGGGTTTCCATCCCACACTGCTTTTCTTGGGCATGACTTCCATCGCTTGAGCTTCTCCTGGGCTTCCAGCTCTCCGTCCTCTGGGGGGCAAGAGGTGGCAAACCCTAACCCTAACCCTTACACTAACCCTGACTCTGCATTTTCCCCTTTCCCTCAGTGCCGCCCGTTCCTGGGACACCTCCAAGGATGGGGACTCCAAACGCCCCGGGCACTTCCAGCCCTTTCCAGGCTGAAATTCCTCCTGGTGTCCAGGCTGGCCGTGCCCTGGTGCGGCCTGAGGCTGTGTCCCTGTGCCCTGGGGTGCTCAGGGACCCTTCAGCTGCATCCCCAGTGCTGCCCCACCCAGGACTTGTCCCCAGCCGTTCCTTGCTGCTCTAAGGAGCATTCAGGGGCTCCCTGCAGCAGGAGCTGCCACAGGGGGTGCCAGCAGGGAAATAAATCATTTGAATTCCATCTTGCCAGCATCCTGCAGGGCACACTGTGGAAACCCAGGGCACTGGGAATATTTCTGTGTGTGCTCTGGGGTGCCCTGACCCCCAGGGCAGCACTGACTTTGACCCTCAGTCATGGAGAAAGTTTCCTAAACTCCAGAACAGACTGGAATCCAGTGTGAAATAGATTAGAGAGTAGTATAGGTGTATCACTTGGTGAGAAATTGAGGTTTTGGGATTTTTAGTGTGTTGTGGATGGAAACAAGATGGAGGGCACAGGGTGTCATCCTGGGTTTCTTCTTCATGCTTCTTCTTCCTTCTTCTCCATGCGTTTGGGTGGCATTTTGTCATTGGGCAGAAAAGTCCCCATTGCAGCTCTTTGGGATTAGTTATTGGGTTAAAAGGGAAATAATCCAGGTGTCAGTTCTTAACTGGATAGTTTAGCTTTAAAAGACCTGGTACCAAGAGACTGTTGGCCATTTTGTGCCTTCTGATGAAAAGCTGCTGAACTGACAGCAGTGAGACTGTTTTACTGATAAGAAATAATAACCACCTGAGTCCCAACATGAGCTATCATCTCACGAGCCTTCAATCCAGGCCCAGGGGAACCCCCAGCTGGTACCCCCATGGCACACCGCTCCCCTTCTTTCTTGGGGAGCCAGCCCTGCCTGTCCCATTGCCAGCCCTGAGAGCTCATTGCTGGGGGATGAGGCGTGAGCTGGAGCAGCCCTGGCTCCCCCAGTGCCTGAGGCTGCAATTTGGGCAGGAATCGCTGAGCTGCAGCAAAGTTAGGGCCTCTGGAAGCTGGTTTATAGCAGCTCTCCCTGGAGGACAACTGTCCTCCAAAGTGTTCCTGGGTGCCTGGAACCAGCACTGAAATCTGCCCTCCCTCTTCCCTGGGCAAGGTGAGCATCAGCACATTTGCTCTGTGTGTGCTGGGATATAAATTACCCCATAAACAAGAAAAACCAGCCTTGTCTCTCCCTAAAATCCAACTCCCAGCAAAACTGAACTTTGTCTTCTGACAAAAAAACACTCCTGGGAAATGCCAAGGAAAATGTGACACCAAGAAATGAGCCTCGTCATGAACTGAGGTGAGGAATGAGGAGTTTTTTCATTACATTATTTTCCTAAAGCCTTTAAAGTTCCCTGCCTGTCGTGACTGCAAAGCAAGGGGATTTTTTTTTTCTTTTTATCTGTCCTTTCTTAGGAGCAGACTCCCCTGTGATGCACCTGCTGGGGCTGTGGGACACACAGGTCCCTTCCCACCTCAGCCAGAGCCACAAAGTTGTTTTTTCCCTCTTCTGGCGTCCGGTGACTCAGGCAGGGCAGGAGCAGCCCTGTCTCAGTGAGCATTGCCTTTTTCCAGGGATAAGACTCTCTCTTCACTGACTACAGATTTTGCTAAGCTCCAGGATTATTCCTGGTAAGATGTAATCAATGCTGTTGCACTCCTGTGGTTTTCAACCCAAAACCTCAGAGTGAAAAGCTCCCAAGCAGCTTTTAGTGTGTTTGGGGTGTCTGTGAGGCTTTGCTGTTGTCCTCTCTCAAGGACTTGGAGGTCAGAGCTGTTCCTTTTTACAAACAGCCCCTGTTTGGAGGCTCTCAGAGCTGGTTACGCTGCATTTCCTTCTCATCTGAACTCCTCCCGGACAGGGAGTGCAGCTGGAAGGCCACACACTAAAGCAGCACAGAATCTGAAAAAATACAAAAGCTAAACCCGAGGCATCATTGGCATATTCTTATTTAAACTACAGAAATGTAAGTTTGTGATTTTTCTGCTCAATGTCTGTGTATTGTATTTTTACCTCAATCCAAGCTTCTCCCCAGGCTGCAGATCGAGGCCCTCAGTGTCTGTGGAAGGTTCTGACAGCCTGATGGGATGGCAGGGAGCAGACTGACAGACTGACAGCACACCCCTGCCCACCTCCGTCCCAGCCTGCAGGGCCAGCAGGACGAGGCAGTGGCAATGACAGGGATTGTGACCCAGCCTCGTCCCAGAGCTGCACTCCAGCTTCAGGGAGACCTTCCTGCCTCCTCCTCCCCCATCCCACGTGGCTGCAGCACCCAGCATCTCCTCCAGGACCCCCAGATCCCTGGGATGCCCCAGTCCCTGCTCTGGGATCCCTGCAGAGCCCCATGTTCGGTGCCAGGGCCAGGCTGGATGGGTGCTGCCCTTCCAGCCCCCAGATCCCAGTGTTTGTGGCAGCCCCTGCTCCTTCACCTGTGCTGGACATGCTCCCCTGTCACTGGCACTGATAGAAATGAAGGGATGGGACTGTTTTGGGGCTAGGAATGATTTATTGCTCAGGCAAACATCAGTCTCAGAGAGTGTGAGATTTTAGAGGAGCAAGCAGCCAGCCATAACTCAGAGCAGTCACAAGTTCTTTGTTACAGGGCAATACAGAACTTTCTAACCCAATGGACAGTTGCCACAGGGTTTATTCTGCTTTTCTCACCTATCACCTTTACTTACTTTTGTGCGGTGGCTTCTGTCTCACGTGCACACAGATGCTTCCATTATAACCTCTGAACTCTCAGTTTATTCTACACAACCCTGCCCCTGCACTGTAAACCCTTCACCATCCCATCAATGCACTTTCTCACTGACTTGTGGTGATGCCTTGTGAAGGCTGATCTGGAACAGAGACTGGACAGAGCTAAAGAATAAAGTAAGGATTTATTTAAAAGATCCATCTTGGGCAGCACAACCCACAGTGGTCACAAAAATGGACAGCCAGTCATGGGGTCTCTCCCTTTTGTAAGTTCTGCTTCATTTGCATATTAGAGTTAATTGCCAATTCCAGCTTTAGCCCATGCAGTCCCACCCTGCTTGTTTTTCTCTCTCCAGCCCACGGTGTTTGTGCTCCTGGGCTGAGATTTGGATCGTTTGTCCTTGGTCCCCAGCTGGAGCAGGAATTGTTTTGTCTCCCTGCACTGTGCACAGAGCTCACCATCCCCTCATGTGAAGCCCAGACCCACACACTAAAGCAGCACAGAATCTGAAAATAGAAAAGCTAAACCTGAGGCATCATTGGCATATTCTTACAACCTGTAGTTTAACATAAGTTTATGATTTTTCTGCCAAATGTCTGTGTTTTACATCAATCCAAGCTTCTCCCAGGCTGCAGTTTAAACCCTCCAGTGTCTGTGGAAGGTTCTGTTTTTCTGACTCCCACCCTCCCCTGTGTCTGCCTCCAGCCCCAGGTGTGCAGGGCAGGGAGGGCAGCTCTGGCTGCAGGATCCTGCCTGGCTCCAGGGCTTTGGGAAAGGCTCTGGAGGATCCCTGGGGGATTGTGCCCATGGCTCCCTCTGATGCAGACAAACCCTGGGGCTCCCTCTGCTTGCTGTGCCCTGCTCAGGTGGATTTGGTGGGCCTGAAGCTCGGTTGGGGCAGGAATTGCAGTCCCTCCTGGGTGCAGGAAAGGTGTTGGCATCCTTGGGCTCTGCCAGGATCCCAGCAGCTCTTTGATCCTCTCAGATTCACCGGTTCCCTTCTCCCACAGCATTCCCAGAACTGGCAGACCTGCTTCAGTGCAACAGAGAGGAGAAAATTCCCAGCCAAATTCAGTGGGAACTGATCATTTCTCTCCTCCAGCCATCCTAGAAAATCTCCCTTTCCTTGCCCGAGCAGGAGGAGCCTGGCACTGAGCCTGGCCCCTGTCCCTTGGTGTGACAGCCCTGAGTGTTGCCCTGAGCACCCCTGCGATCCCAGTGGGAACAGCCGGGCAGCATTCCCACATCCCCGTGCATTTATCCCTGTCTGAGGGTCCTTGTGGCCCCAGGAGCTCTGTGGGGCTCCCTCTGAGCAGCATTCCCAGTCAGAGCCCCTGGCAAGGGAATTCCCTCCAGCAGGGAGCTCTCTGCCTTCCCTGAGGTGATTTATTATTCACAGCCAGGCTCTCGGCTCAGAGATGATCTGATGGCTCTGATGCGCCTCTGCCTAAGGCCTGAGAGCTGTTCAAGCGCCTTCATCCCTCTCCTGATGCCAGGCTTTCCTCAGCAGTCCCTCAGCATTGAAGATGCTGCTGCTCAGCTCCTCAGCAGCTCCTGGTGCTGGAGCTCACCCCCAGCCCGTCCTGCCTCACATCCCAGAGGGATTCAGGGCTGGCTCAGCCTTCCTTGGCTCCTTCCAGCTCTGCCCCGAGGCACTGGATGCCATGGAGCTGAGGGATCCCTTGGGGTATTTCTGCTCAAGGATCAGAGCAGCATTTCCTGCCTCTGTTGGAAGCTGCTGGTGCAGGAAGCAGTTCAGAAAATGAAATGAAATTCCAGCTCTGACTGCCCAGGCTGGGATCCAGCAGAGCACTTAACTTGAGCCACCTGGGCAGCCCTTTTCATTTTGGTGGTGCTGTTTTCCACCTGCCGAAGTGCAGTTCTGGATGGAGGCCTCTGGGGCTGAACCTGAGCCATAAGGGTTAATGTTTCCAGAATTAAATTTTCCCCTGAAGAAGACGTTGTTCCTCATCCCTGCCCCTCCGAACAGTGCTTCCATCCGATGAGCTAATTAACTCATCTGGCTCTAAAATACAAGTACATTCTTCTTGGCTTTTGTCATGTGTCACCACCTTCCCAGGAGTTATTATGTCTTATTTACACAGAAAATACAGAAGGAGGGAAGTGAACCTGTTCAGTGCTTGAATTTACACCAAAGCCTCGGTACCAAGCCCATTATTTCATATTCATCTACAGACACAAAATATGTGTTAATTAACCAAAGTGCTGCTAGTGGGCATATGCAAATGAAGTGGCATCAATCAGGGCAGGATCACCCTTTTTTTTTTTTTTTTGAGTTTTTCCTTTATTAAGAAATACAGTTTTGTGCTGACTGCAGTTCCTTAATATCAGATCTGTACCCTGAAGCTCAGCCTGCAAAGAGCCTCAGAATCTCCCAGCACTGGAAATGATGCAGCTGATAATGAAGAATTCCTGTGTAATCCCAGGGAGGACAGAACTGTCTGGATCTGCCTCAGGCACAGAGAACCCCAGTTTATTTTTCTAGGAGGTGTTTTCATTCTGTCAAAGCAGCAGAGTTAAACTGAGAGAGACAATTAGGCATAAATTCACATTTGGACTATATATATTGAATTTAAGGTGGAAAACGGGATGGAAAATCTGCAGCTCTGCTTTTCCAAGGCACAGGGTGACCCCCAGGATCTGCCCTGGAGCTGGGACAGAAGGGGATCCTTGGGCTGTGTCCCTTCCCTGCTCCCTGGGTGCCTCTGCCAGGGGCACTGGGGGCGCTCCTGGCAATTCCTCAGCTTGGGAATTCCTCAGGTCTGTGCCCAGCCCTTTGCACAGCCTGTCCTGCACATCTCCCAGGCCAGGGAGGGGCTCCTGTCTGCAGGAGGAGCTTTGGCAATGAGCAGGCTCAGGGCTGAGCTCATCCAGCATCTCCTTTATCTCACTGCACCTTTGGCATCATTCAAGCGGATTGTTTCCTTCCCAAAGGAAACACTGGATATTAACTGATGAGCCAGGACTGGGGGAAGGTGCTGGAGCCTTGAAATGTTTAAGAAAAGCTGGCAAAGAGATTGTGAATGATGAAGAAACATCTTGCTCTCTGCTCTTGTCTATCCCGAGATGTTGAACCCCACCAAAGGGAGGCAGCTGTCATGGACATATTTTAGGAAAAATCCTTTTGCCAGGATTTTTTTCTCCTGAGAAGCTGAGAGGCCTCAGAAATGAAATATAAACAGTGGTTATCTGCTGCTGTGGAATGCAACAGGGGCATCTTTGATTGGTTTTTTGGTTGTTTTTAATCAATGGCCAATCACAGTCCAGCTGTCTCAGACTCTCTGGTCGGTCACAAGGTTTTATTATCATTCCATTCCTTTCTCTTCTTAGCTAGCCTTGTGATGAAATCCTTTCTTCTATTCTTTTAGTATAGTTTCAGTATATAATTTTCTTTTAATATAATATATATAATAAAATAATAAATCAGCCTTCTGAAACATGGAGTCAGATCCTCGTCTCTTCCCTCATCCTGGGGCCCCTGTGGACACCACCACAGACAGCTGCTGATTTTCACCTTTCAGGTGGCTCAGGAGGGTTCCCAGTGTGATCCCCAGCTGCTCTGGGTCCCTCCTGTGCCTGCCCATTTTATTCCTGGAGCTCTGGACAGAGGGAATTGATGCAAATCCCAGGGCTGCACCGTCCCTCTGTGAAATCTGTGCTGTCAGGACACATTTTCCTCTTTCCAGTCCCCTGCAATCCGTGAGCTCCAGCAGAGTGAACCCAAACCCACACCTGGGGCTCAGCTGTCAGCCCCCATCAGGCTGGATCTGGCCAACTCTGCAGCTGTAGAGCTGCAAACAAACAAAATTTGCATCTGGAAGTTCAGTGCTCCTCCTCTCCTTCCTGGGATTCTGGGTTTAAATCCATCTAATTGTACAGAATTACATCTGGTTTGTATTTAGCATTTTGGCTTTGGCCATTTTGAAGCTCTGTGGGTCTGCAACAAGCTCATGTTCCTTGTTGGATTGTTCCAGGGTCAGGAACCTGGCCTTTGGCTGTGAACACTGAAACCCAGCATTCCTGTGGCTTTGGTTTGTGCTCAGCCAGCTCCAGATCCTGGAACCTCTCACCAGCTTGGTGAACTCAGATCTTGGCAGGAATGGTTTTCTCCTTATCTGTGCTTGTTCCAGAGGGTGCTCAGAGGTAGGCAGTCACAGGAGATGTTCCTGCTTTAATGGCCAGCACAGATGTCTTCATCCCACACTTGAAAAAAGCAGAGCTGGAAAAAAATGCAGTTTCCTGATGTTCCCAGGAGCTCCTGCCCGCAGCTGCCCTGACAAAGCCCCTGTGCCAGCCAGGCTCCTTCAGCCGCAGCCAAATCCCATCAGAGCAGGGGATCCCTTCTCCACGGCTTTGCCAAAGGCTCTCCCAGCTCCTCCCTGAGCCCTGGGCTGCAGCTCCTGGCCAGGGGTTTGTGTCTGGGGCTGCATCTCCACCTGCTCCTGAGCCCATGGGGAAAAGCTTCCAAAAGGTTCAGAATGCAGAGCCAGGTCCCTGTGGCTCGGGATGTGAGCCTGGCAGGAGCAGCACCAGGCCCTTCCCAGCAGGGCACCTCACTGGTAATTTTTGCTGACAGCCCAAAATCAGCCAAGTGAACCATTTTAAAAGCCCTTCAGAACTGTTCACTTCCATCATTTGCTGCTTTTGTCAGGCACACAGAAGTGTCTTGCCGTGTCTTTTGTCTCGTTTTTACAAGAGCTCTGTTGTCTATTTAGATTAAATTACAGGAGCAAACAGTTGTTCAGGGATGAGCGCTGGGATGATATGAGGAGAGTGCTCAGCACCAGGAGCAGGGTGGTTACCTCAGCTGTGTGAGAAAAACAGTGCTCACCTCCAAGGATTTAAAAGGTTTATTAAAGCCTTATCAAAAACACAACAGAGGACTGAATACAGAAAGTATTACAGTGCCTGGAGCAGAGGATTTTCCCACCATGTGCTCACCCACACCATGGAGGTTTCCCCTTTTAACCCTTGAGCCCCTCCCAAAGTTCTGTCCATGGACTCCTCCTTCCTTGCCCAGTGCTGGAGATCCCTGCCTGACACCTTGGCTGGAGCTCAGGCGCTGCCACAGGAACGAGTGACCCTCCCAAATGTCCCAAACCCAGGGCACCCCTGAGAACAGCACAAGGGGGGTAAAACACAGCTATAAATCTATAAAACTGCTCCTGACATATATACAGGAGATTTGCCTTTAATTGTGAGAGTGTTCTGGTTTGAAAGCAAAACCATGGAAAGACTCCAAGTCAGAAATACAATTATTAGGAAAAGGGGGAAAAACCCAAATACATGCAGTAATACAAAAGAAAAACCATGGGCAGAGTCAGAATACAACCTGACACCCTGTTGGTCAGGGTGGTGGCAGCAGTCCGGATGAAATGGTCGTGTTGAAGTGGTGATCCTGTAGAAACCATCTGGTAGCTCTTGGCCTCAGGAACCCAGTGGAAAGGCTGCCTGCTCTGTCCCAAACCCCAGATTATACCCAGGTGGGGATGCTGAGCTCCTCCCCTGGGCAGAGCATCTCCCAATGGGCTGGTATCACTCTGAGTCATGTGGGGGGTCCATGAAACACAAATGGCTCCCAGAGGGAGTTACCTCCGAGCCATGGGCAAGGCATTGATGGGCCCACCAACAGCAGATAAAGACAAAACCAGCCTGTCCTGGTTTCAGCAGCTCTTGAGGATGGGAATAGAATCAGTTTTATATTGTAACTTAGGACACAGGGTCAACCATCACATTACTCATCTATCACAGGTGGAACAGCCAGCAAGTACATTTTTTTCTGCTGTACAAGCTCAGATGCAGCAGCTGAAGCTGCATCCGGTGTGGATGGGTGCCCAGTGGAAGGACAGCCCATGGAGGGGGTGTCTGCTGTCCCCAGGTGAGGCGAGGGGCTGGGACAGGTTTGGATTCAGTTATTTGGGAGGGCCTGGAGCAGGTTCTGCTGCTCTGCTGGGTGCTGGGTTTGAGGAGCCAGGGGCTCCTCAGGAGGTGCCAGGGGCTGTGTCCCCAGTCCTGGGGGCCCTGGGGGTGGTGAGGACCCTTCTGACAGAAGGGTGGGACAGGTGGGATTTGTGTCATCCCTGCCTCCAAAACCCTCTGGTGGAAATTTGCACCCCAGGCCAAGGAGCTTGGCCCTATGTCCTGCTCCAAAATGCCTCTTCCTTCCAAAATCTCTGCTGCATTTAAATTTAAAAACATTTACAGCAGCTGCATTTTTCGTTTTTTGGGAGGGACACGTAGACACTGAATCCTCTTCCCCATTCCCACACTTTTATGTCCAATAAAATTGAGAAGTATCTTCTCAAAATGAGCAGCCAGGGAGTGTGAGCCTGGGCTGCCTGGTTTGATTTGCTCCAGGGTAGCACTCACTGTGTTTAATGGATTTGCTTGGCTTTCTGGGACACATTTAAAGGAGAAAATGTGTTTATTGGCATCAAATTTAGAAGACCTGTAACGTTTAAGAGGAGATATGTTTGAAAATGTGATATGAAATGGGAATTGTCAGTTTTGCTGTCTTTGCAGAAGTTCTGGCAGTTTTACTGACCAGGTTTCTGTGGTGCAGATAGAATTTGAGCCCTAAAAAACTGAATGCATAATAAAATACCTATGGCATGCCATCATTTCTGGTTATGTTACTGTAACTGGGGTGTATATCTAAAGGCAATCATCACTGTAGAGGAGGGAGGAAAACACAGAGAGAGCTTTAAATTTCATTAGACATTGAAACATCTGAAGGAGGAACTCTAATGGTTATATATAATAAACCTCTTTTTTTATCTTCCCATAAAATTGTATCTCTTTTCCTTTTTCCCCTCAAGTTGAGCTGCCTTGCAGTGTGCAAGGTTCTGAAATAAATCGATGATTAGAGATAGAGCCTCAGCAGCCACCTCTCTCTTGTTTACACAGAAAATACAGAAGGAGGGAAGTGAACCTGTTCAGTGCTTGAATTTACACCAAAGCCTCGGTACCAAGCCCATTATTTCATATTCATCTACAGACACAAAATATGTGTTAATTAACCAAAGTGCTGCTAGTGGGCATATGCAAATGAAGTGGCATCAATCAGGGCAGGATCACCCTTTTTTTTTTTTTTTTTGAGTTTTTCCTTTATTAAGAAATACAGTTTTGTGCTGACTGCAGTTCCTTAATATCAGATCTGTACCCTGAAGCTCAGCCTGCAAAGAGCCTCAGAATCTCCCAGCACTGGAAATGATGCAGCTGATAATGAAGAATTCCTGTGTAATCCCAGGGAGGACAGAACTGTCTGGATCTGCCTCAGGCACAGAGAACCCCAGTTTATTTTTCTAGGAGGTGTTTTCATTCTGTCAAAGCAGCAGAGTTAAACTGAGAGAGACAATTAGGCATAAATTCACATTTGGACTATATATATTGAATTTAAGGTGGAAAACGGGATGGAAAATCTGCAGCTCTGCTTTTCCAAGGCACAGGGTGACCCCAGGATCTGCCCTGAGCTGGGACAGAAGGGATCCTTGGGCTGTGTCCCTTCCTGCTCCCTGGGTGCCTCTGCCAGGGGCACTGGGGGCGCTCCTGGCAATTCCTCAGCTTGGGAATTCCTCAGGTCTGTGCCCAGCCCTTTGCACAGCCTGTCCTGCACATCTCCCAGGCCAGGGAGGGGCTCCTGTCTGCAGGAGGAGCTTTGGCAATGAGCAGGCTCAGGGCTGAGCTCATCCAGCATCTCCTTTATCTCACTGCACCTTTGGCATCATTCAAGCGGATTGTTTCCTTCCCAAAGGAAACACTGGATATTAACTGATGAGCCAGGACTGGGGGAAGGTGCTGGAGCCTTGAAATGTTTAAGAAAAGCTGGCAAAGAGATTGTGAATGATGAAGAAACATCTTGCTCTCTGCTCTTGTCTATCCCGAGATGCTGAACCCCACCAAAGGGAGGCAGCTGTCATGGACATATTTTAGGAAAAATCCTTTTACCAGGATTTTTTTCTCCTGAGAAGCTGAGAGGCCTCAGAAATGAAATGTAAACAGTGGTTATCTGCTGCTGTGGAATGCAACAGGGGCATCTGTGATTGGTTTTTTGGTTGTTTTTAATCAATGGCCAATCACAGTCCAGCTGTCTCAGACTCTCTGGTCGGTCACAAGGTTTTATTATCATTCCATTCCTTTCTATTCTTAGCTAGCCTTGTGATGAAATCCTTTCTTCTATTCTTTCAGTATAGTTTCAGTATATAATTTTCTTTTAATATAATATATATAATAAAATAATAAATCAGCCTTCTGAAACATGGAGTCAGATCCTCATCTCTTCCCTCGTCCTGGGGCCCCTGTGAACAGCACCACAGACAGCTGCTGATTTTCACGTTTCAGGTGGCTCAGGAGGGTTCCCAGTGTGATCCCCAGCTGCTCTGGGTCCCTCCTGTGCCTGCCCATTTTATTCCTGGAGCTCTGGACAGAGGGAATTGATGCAAATCCCAGGGCTGCACCGTCCCTCTGTGAAATCTGTGCTGTCAGGACACATTTTCCTCTTTCCAGTCCCCTGCAATCCGTGAGCTCCAGCAGAGTGAACCCAAACCCACACCTGGGGCTCAGCTGTCAGCCCCCATCAGGCTGGATTTGGTCAACTCTGCAGCTGTAGAGCTGCAAACAAACAAAATTTGCATCTGGAAGTTCAGTGCTCCTCCTCTCCTTCCTGGGATTCTGGGTTTAAATCCATCTAATTGTACGGAATTACATCTGGTTTCTATTTAGCATTTTGGCTTTGGCCATTTTGAAGCTCTGTGGGTCTGCAACAAGCTCATCTTCCTTGTTGGACTGTTCCAGGGTCAGGAACCTGGCCTTTGGCTGTGAACACTGAAACCCAGCATTCCTGTGGCTTTGGTTTGTGCTCAGCCAGCTCCAGATCCTGGAACCTCTCACCAGCCTGGTGAACTCAGACCTTGGCAGGAATGGTTTTCTCCTTATCCGGGCTTGTTCCAGAGGGTGCTCAGAGGTGGGCAGTCACAGGAGATGTTCCTGCTTTAATGGCCAGCACAGATGTCTTCATCCCACACTTGAAAAAAGCAGAGCTGGAAAAAAAAAGCAGTTTCCTGATGTTCCCAGGAGCTCCTGCCCGCAGCTGCCCTGACAAAGCCCCTGTGCCAGCCAGGCTCCTTCAGCCGCAGCCAAATCCCATCAGAGCAGGGGATCGCTTCTCCATGGCTTTGCCAAAGGCTCTTCCAGCTCCTCCCTGAGCCCCTGGGCTGCAGCTCCTGGCCAGGGGTTTGTGTCTGGGGCTGCATCTCCACCTGCTCCTGAGCCCATGGGGAAAAGCTTCCAAAAGGTTCAGAATGCAGAGCCAGGTCCCTGTGGCTCGGGATGAGAGCCTGGCAGGAGCAGCACCAGGCCCTTCCCAGCAGGGCACCTCACTGGTAATTTTTGCTGACAGCCCAAAATCAGCCAAGTGAACCATTTTAAAAGCCCTTCAGAACTGTTCACTTCCATCATTTGCTGCTTTTGTCAGGCACACAGAAGTGTCTTGCCGTGTCTTTTGTCTCGTTTTTACAAGAGCTCTGTTGTCTATTTAGATTAAATTACAGGAGCAAACAGTTGTTCAGGGATGAGCGCTGGGATGATATGAGGAGAGTGCTCAGCACCAGGAGCAGGGTGGTTACCTCAGCTGTGTGAGAAAAAACAGTGCTCACCTCCAAGGATTTAAAAGGTTTATTAAAACCTTATCAAAAAACACAACAGAGGACTGAATACAGAAAGTATTACAGTGCCAGGAGCAGAGGATTTTCCCACCATGTGCTCACCCACACCATGGAGGTTTCCCTTTTTCTGCCCTTGAGCCCTCCCAAAGTTCTGTCCATGGACTCCTCCTTCCTTGCCCAGTGCTGGAGATCCCTGCCTGACACCTTGGCTGGAGCTCAGGTGCTGCCACAGGAACGAGTGACCCTCCCAAATGTCCCAAACCCAGGGCACCCCTGAGAACAGCACAAGGGGGTAAAACACAGCTATAAATCTATAAAACTGCTCCTGACATATATACAGGAGATTTGCCTTTAATTGTGAGAGTGTTCTGGTTTGAAAGCAAAACCATGGAAAGACTCCAAGTCAGAAATACAATTATTAGGAAAAGGGGGAAAAACCCAAATACATGCAGTAATACAAAAGAAAAACCATGGGCAGAGTCAGAATACAACCTGACACCCTGTTGGTCAGGGTGGTGGCAGCAGTCCGGATGAAATGGTTGTGTTGAAGTGGTGATCCTGTAGAAACCATCTGGTAGCTCTTGGCCTCAGGAACCCAGTGGAAAGGCTGCCTGCTCTGTCCCAAACCCCAGATTATACCCAGGTGGGGATGCTGAGCTCCTCCCCCTGGGCAGAGCATCTCCCAATGGGCTGGTATCACTCTGAGTCATGTGGGGGGTCCATGAAACAGCAATGGCTCCCAGAGGGAGTTACCTCCGAGCCATGGGCAAGGCATTGATGGGCCCATCAACAGCAGATAAGATAACCATGTCCTGGTTTCAGCAGCTCTTGAGGATGGGAACAGAATCCATTTTATATTGTAACTTAGGACACAGGGTCAACCATCACATTACTCATCTATCACAGGTGGAACAGCCAGCAAGTACATTTTTTTCTGCTGTACAAGCTCAGATGCAGCAGCTGAAGCTGCATCCAGTGTGGATGGGTGCCCAGTGGAAGGACAGCCCATGGAGGGGGTGTCTGCTGTCCCCAGGTGAGGCGAGGGGCTGGGACAGGTTTGGATTCAGTTATTTGGGAGGGCCTGGAGCAGGTTCTGCTGCTCTGCTGGGTGCTGGGTTTGAGGAGCCAGGGGCTCCTCAGGAGGTGCCAGGGGCTGTGTCCCCAGTCCTGGGGGCCCTGGGGGTGGTGAGGACCCTTCTGACAGAAGGGGTGGGACGGGTGGGATTTGTGTCATCCCTGCCTCCAAAACCCTCTGGTGGAAATTTGCACCCCAGGCCAAGGAGCTTGGCCCTATGTCCTGCTCCAAAGTGCCTCTTCCTTCCAAAATCTCTGCTGCATTTAAATTTAAAAAACATTTACAGCAGCTGCATTTTCGTTTTTTGGGAGGGACACGTAGACACTGAATCCTCTTCCCCCATTCCCACACTTTTATGTCCAATAAAATTGAGAAGTATCTTCTCAAAATGAGCAGCCAGGGGAGTGTGAGCCTGGGCTGCCTGGTTTGATTTGCTCCAGGGGTAGCACTCACTGTGTTTAATGGATTTGCTTGGCTTTCTGGGACACATTTAAAGGAGAAAATGTGTTTATTGGCATCAAATTTAGAAGACCTGTAATGTTTAAGAGGGAGATATGTTTGAAAATGTGATATGAAATGGGGAATTGTCAGTTTTGCTGTCTTTGCAGAAGTTCTGGCAGTTTTACTGACCAGGTTTCTGTGGTGCAGATAGAATTTGAGCCCTAAAAAACTGAATGCATAATAAAATACCTATGGCATGCCATCATTTCTGGTTATGTTACTGTAACTGGGGTGTATATCTAAAGGCAATCATCACTGTAGAGGAGGGAGGAAAACACAGAGAGAGCTTTAAATTTCATTAGACATTGAAACATCTGAAGGAGGAACTCTAATGGTTATATATAATAAACCTCTTTTTTTATCTTCCCATAAAATTGTATCTCTTTTCCTTTTTCCCCTCAAGTTGAGCTGCCTTGCAGTGTGCAAGGTTCTGAAATAAATCGATGATTAACTAAACAACAGGAATTCATAAACCTCCTTATTTTATAGCAACATTTAAGGTAGTGCACAGTGCCTGCTCCCCAGGCTGATCTACGCCCCCAGGTCCATTATCTGAGCTGTAGATAAATGAGGAGTTATATCTGCTGGAGGTTATGCTCAGGTAGTTCCCACCCTGCTGGTGTAAATCCAGGGGTTTATGGAAGGAGAAGAGCAATATTCTTTATGGGTACAAGGAAACATGACCCAGGGCTGGAGATCTCAGGGGATGAAGTTGCTCCTGCTGAGCTTCTCTCAGCACATCTTCAGGAAGTGCAAATCACATTTCTTTTCCTGGGTTCCCACATTTCCATTCCAGTTAGGAGCAAGTCCTGGGGCATTGGGGGTGGCTGCTTTCATTATGGAGAGCATCACAGGAAGGGAGAAAGGAAAGCTGTGTTAAAGCTGTGCTCTAAGGAAGCAGCTCTATTGCCAGGGAAAGCATTTAGCTGCTGCAAGTCAAATGGAGCAGCCTGAAGAGTGTCTGCTCCTGGCAGCTGAAAGGCATCAACAGCCATTGCACAAATGCTCCTGTAATCTCCTGGGAGGGCTGTGGCTCTCCAGCTGAGCAGGTTTCTCCTTTAGGATTGCTCCAGATGTGGTTGGTCCCTCAGAGGTGGAAGTTGTGTGATGGTTGAGCCGCGTTTGATGCTGGGTCCTGCAAGCCCACGGATTTCCCTGCCCATGTCCCTCCTGTGCCTTGTGAAGCTCTGTCCTCCTGCCAACAGCAGCTCTGAGCCAGGGGCAGCAGAACCACGGGGATTCATCCGGAAAGGAGCTGACAGTGAATTGCTCTGGCTGCCCACACCCTGCCTGCTCCAGGACTGCAGCTCCCAGGTGATTCTGAGTTGGAAATGGTTCAGAGGAGGGCATGGAGGGCACCAAAGGGCTCCTTCATCGGGGGAGTGCTCAGCAGAGAGTCTGGAGCCTGCAGGGAGGAGGAGGAGGATGAGGGAAGGCTCTAAATCAGAAGTGACAGGGCAAGCAAAGAGGCTTTTCCCTGGGCCCTGTGCTGGAAGGGTTAGAAACACTGAAAATGCTGCTTTGCTCTGTGTGTGGACACTTGGCTGCTGCTACAGGTTGATTTGTTCAGCAAGTTTCTGGGTTAATTACAGGATGAAAGGCCCACTGAGGGCTATCAGATTTGCAGAGGGTTGAATGTCACCCCCATCTCTGCCCAAGGCTGGAGTGAGCTCTGGGATGGCAGAACTGTGTCCCTCCTCTTCACCAGGCTCCAGCTGTTGGCTACATCCAGCTCCACGTTTCTCTCAGAAACCTGGGCTTGGATCTGGCTGAAGGCAAAGAAAACTCCTGGATTTTGCCTCTGCTCTGTCTCTTCCAGCCCCATTTCCCCCTCGTTTTGCTGAGCACACAGCAGTGTTGGTTGGGCTGGTTGTGGCTGTGCAATTCTCTGGGCTTCTTACTGAAGGGTCTGCCCAAAATCTCATGGAAAATCCTGGACAATTCCTGTGCTTTATAAGGAGAAGAAAGTTGGACACAGAGTGGTTCATCCTGCTGATGTCTCAGTCCTGCTCTGGGAGTTTGGATAAAGGCCTGAGGGTGATCCATCTCTGGGGATGGCTGAGGAGGGATGGAGGAGGGCTGGATCCCAGGATGGGTCTCAGGATCTCAGGATGGATCTCAGGGTGGAGGGATGAATCTCTCAGGATGGGTCTCAGGATCTCAGGATGGATCTCAGGGTGGAGGGATGAATCTCAGGATGGGTCTCAGGATCTCAGGATGAATCTCAGGATGAATCTCAGGATCTCAGGATGGGTCTCAGGATAGAGAGATGGGTCTCAGGGTGGAGGGCTGAATCTCAGGATCTCAGGATGCATCTCAGCCCTTGTTCCCCTCTGCCTGGGTGGCCTCACTTCACAGCTCTGGTGTGTTACAGGACAGCTCCTGCCAGGCCAGAGAGCAAAGCAGATGCACACAAGTTTACAGCAAGTGATTTCCAAGTTGTTTGTGCTCCCTGCTGCTGGCTAAATCCTCAGATGGAGGGAAGTGCTTGGCAGTGGGAAGGATTTCTTCTGACAGAGCAAATCAGCTCAAAATCTCCTTGCAGGAGAGGTTAAGCACAGCAGCCCCAGATCTGTCAAAACTGCACTCATTTCATCATCAAGGCAGACAGTGTTCTGTCTCCTCCAGTGAGGAGTGTGGTATTTGTTAACCCTTCAGCCCCTTCCTTTGGCAGTGGCTGCCCTTTAATCACCCGTTAATCAGATTAGTGGGCCTGACTTCTCCTCGCTGCAGTCCCTGCCAGCCCGGCTGAGCCAGTTAAAAGGCAGGATTGACAGATACTACAGATTTTTCTATTTGATTTTTTTCCTGCTGTTGCTCCTCATTTGACCCTTCCTTTGTGGCTGTCTCACAGAGCTGCTGGCAGATGGAATCTGTTTCCTTCTGCGGGCTCTGCGTTGGGCACCGGGGCCCTGCGGCGAGGCTGAGGCATCAGCACTGCCCCTGGGTCATTCAGGGAGCTTCAGCTGGGCCACACCAGCCTGGGCTGGGCTGAGAGCTGAGCCGCAGAGGCTGCAGGGACCCCCAGGCAGCAGGGATGTGCTCTCTGGCTGGATGAGCTGGGAGAGGAGCTGACAGCGCCGAGCTCCAATCTCTGTCCTGAGCAGGGCCAGCAGTGGGACTGGATGGTCCTTGTGGGGCTCCTCCAGCTCAGGGTGATTCTGTGATTCTGTAAAATGCTTTTCTGGCACTGCTGTTATTGCCAGGATTTGTTCTTTCACATGAACAGCAGGTTAGAGCAGAATCGATGCAACAGCAGAGCTCAGATAAAAAAAGTGACTGCAGGACACATTTATACTGCCAAGAAAAGCAGCTTTGAGTCCCAGCTCAGAAAAGATGTTTCTCTTCCAAGAGTGATTGAAATGCTGCTTTTAAAAAGGAGCAAGAAAAAGCAGTGAGGGTGCTTGAGGCACAGTGGAGCAGCTGGTGTGTCCCTGTCCCAGGGCTGGGGTCAGCACAGGCTCACCTGCACGGCAGGGACACACAACACGTCTGAGCAGCAGAGATGTCACCAGAGCTGAGCCATCAGCGGGGACAGCTCCTGCCCTGCAGCCAGGCCTGACCATGGGGCTCTGCCTGCAGCACTCCTGAGCCCAGGGAGAGCCGGAGCTCACAGCCAGCAGAGCCTTGTTTAGCACTGCAGAGTCTGGCTCCCTGCAGCAGCCTGTGCTGTAGCTGATTCCTGAGCTGGCTGTGCAGAACCAGGAGCTCAGATTGATCACAGAATCACAGAATGACCAGGTTGGAAGAGACCTTCAAGATCATCAAGCCCAACCCATGCCCTAAACACGTGAACTAAACCCTGGCACCCAGTGCCACATCCAGGCTTTTATTGAACACATCCAAGGAATGGTGACTCCACCACTCCCCAGGCAGAACATTCCAGAATTTTTCACCCTTTCTGTAAAGATTCTTTTCCTAATACCCAACCTGTATTTCCCTGGGTGCAGGTCGAGGCTGTGAGCTCTGGTTGTGTCAGTGCTGCTGCAGACAGAGCCCAGCCCCAGCTGAGCACAGGCCCCTTGCAGGAGCTGTGCAGTGATGGGGGCACCCCTGATCTCCTTTGCTCCAGGCTGAGCACCCCCAGCTCCCTCAGGGGTTCTTTGTGTTCCCAGCCCCTCTCCAGCCCTGTTGCCCCCTCTGGATGTGCTCCGTGTCCCAGTGTCCTTCCCAAACTGAGGGTCCAGAGCTGGGCACAGCACTCCAGGTGTGCCCTCAGCAGTGCCCAGTGCAGGGGCAGAATGCCCTCCCTGCTCCTGCTGGCCACACCATTCCTGATCCAGGATCATTGGCTTCTTTCCACCTCAGGATGTTCTGTGGTGCCTCACCTGTTCAGGGAATGGGCTCTGGCTCCAAGCAGGCACAGAGCTCTGGGATTGTCCAGAGTGCCCATTTTTCTGCTCTCCTGCATTTAGAATTGATCCATAACAAATTCCCTTGGAGGCAGAAAGTGGCAACTCCTTGGTGTTTGCTAAGGAGAAATCTTAAAACATGAAACAGAGTCAACTCACCTGGATTTATGAGTCTTGCAAGCATAAAAAGGCAGTGTTTAGTCTGGCATTTTCCTGCTTCTCTTGGTTACCATCAGAGGAGCTTGAAAATTTCTCTTGGAAAATGGGATGTGGCAGTGCGTGTGGTAAATGGAGCCCTGGGATCTTTATTGGGATTTTTAAATATAATATTATTGTTGCTCTTTTTGTTATTATTGGCATGTCCTCAGAGTATTTAAGGAACCACAGAGCCCAAGTTTATTGGTGTTTGATGATGAAATAAGTGGTGGTGAAGTGATGATGAGCACGGTGTATCCCTCAGCATGGGAATGCAAAGCCTTGGCTGTGCCAGAAATCCTGGGAGCATCCCAACATGTCAATGAGCATCACTGCCAGGGCATCCAGCAGCAGCCTTGTTGGGAATTGCAAGGTGGTTAATAAACAACATGGTTATGAAGGTTTGTTTTTTTGTTTTGTAACAAGGGGGCGATTGTGGGAATCCTTAAAATCAGAGGGTTTTGGGAAAGCTGCACAAGGCAGGCCTCAGAGACAGCAGAACTGTGATTGGAGCTAAGCAGCAGCCATGAGATTGGGCAGCAGAAAAGTTACCTGAGATGCAGAAAGCAAGGACAAATAGAACAATGGTCTGTGTATTAACACTTGTCTGGAATAACTCCCTAAGCTGCAGAAAAGTTTATCTAGTGAGATATTGGGAAGTTCTAAGCTTAATAATGGAGCTCTGTGTGTTGTGTTTTAAGGCTCACAAGCAGATATTGTATTTGAAATAAGCAAGCATTCTTTAACCAAAGGTACCTGTGCTTATAGTGGTTGGATAGAACTACTGTCAATGTGCTTTTGCTTTGTGTGATTGGTCAAAAAACTTCTAAAGTGAGACCTAACATTGAGTTCTTGCTCTGCTGTTGGGGATGTGAGCTGCTGGCATCTTCCCATTGCCATAACCATGGAATGACACTGATGCTGGAAAATGAAACAGCTCAAGGCACGTTCCCAGCAGTCCTGTCCTATCGATGATATTTTTGCCCCTGACGAGGGGAGAGAATGACACATCTGACTCCATCTTATCAGAAGGCTAATTAATTACTTTATTATACTATATTATTCTATACTATATTACATCTATAATACATTACGTCTAAACTGAATCTGCCAAGCACTCAACTGCACACAACTGCACTGAATCTCGTGACTGTCACCCGACAGTCCCGACACACGCACACACACCTAGCCCTGACAGGCCAAGGAACCTAAACACCATCACTAAACAATCTCCATATTGCATTCCACTTTGGCACAAACACAGGCACAGCAAATGGTAAGAATTGTTTTTCCTTTCTCTGAGGTTCAGAGCACGTGAATCCCAGAATTATTCTTGGGAAGATGTGCCTTGCTTTTCTCTGTGACAAGAAATGCGGCGACCCCATCCCATTGGTGATTTGTACATAGCCCCCAGCTGGCAGTCACAGCCTCTTGGTTTTGTTCTGCTTTCCCCTCTTTGGGTGATTTCCCAGGCAGCAGGATGAGGGGCAGGCGTGTGGCTGTCCTGTCTGATCCCAAGGCTCATCCTTGTGGCAGTTCTCCTGGCATAATCCTGGTCATGATGGTATCAATGTTCCAGCAAATGGAACTCTGTGGATGGTCCCTGCTCTGCTCCCAAGGGCTCTGGGGGATGTGGGACTCTACCCCTCACAGCAGGGGTTTAGTGCAAGATTTGGAGGTGTGTTTTCCCTGGGTGTGCCATCAGTTTGTGTTTGGGAAGTGTGCTTTGGAGTGCTGCTGCTGGCTGGCGTCAGGGAGGGGAACCAGCAGCCCAGTGGAGCTGAACCTTCCTCGAGCTGTGGGCTGGATGCTGGTGACAGCAATCACACCTGGCACTGCAGAGTCCCCTCCAAAGCTGTGATCTGAATGCAAGCAGGGCTGTGTGACCGTGTGCACAGGGGTCTGAGGATGAGGGAACAGACTCCATGTTTCAGAAGGCTTGATTTATTATTTTATGATATATATTATATTAAAACTATACTAAAAGAATAGAAGAAAGGATTTCATCAGGAGGCTGGCTAAGAATAGAATAGGAATGGAATGATTACAAAAACTTCTGTCTCGGACTCTCTGTCTGAGCCAGCTGGGCTGTGATTGGCCATTAATTAGAAACAACCACATGAGACCAATCCCAGATGCACCTGTTGCATCCCACAGCAGCAGATAACCATTGTTTGCATTTTGTTCCTGAGGCCTCTCAGCTTCTCAGGAGGAAAAATCCTAAGGAAAGGATTTCTCATAAAAGATGTCTGCACCAGCCAGGCTGCACCTTCAGGCAGGGTTTGCCCAGTCTGTGGCAGAGGTGCGGGGTGGGTTCAATCCATGCCACAGTGCCAAACCCTCCCTGGCTGAATGTGGCTTGCACCAGGGCATCACTCCTGTCACCAGATAAAACAGGCTGCAGTAATGAATATTGCCTCTTCATTAAAAGTGACATGAAAAAATCATCTCCCTCCCTGGCACTGCTCCACCCTGGAAAAGTCTGGAGGAAAACTGAGCCTTGGTGCCTTATACATCCCTCTGCTAACCCAGGTGCCAGGAGAGCATCACCAAACTCCCTCAAACGAGGGCTTTTTGCTGAGGAGGAGCCTCAGGTGACCTCTGGGACCTGGGAATGGCTGGGGCTGTGTGGTCTGACAAACACTGCACGTTATAAAATAATTCCTGGAGTGAGGTACAGCAATCCCAGCACTGGGAGACGGGCAGGGCTTTCCTGGAACACTGGCAGCTCTGGACAAGGTGCTTCTGGTGTTTTCCTGTGGAGCCGGCCTTATCTCCAGGGAGGGAAGATTTCTAATTGAGGAGCTGCATGCTGAGTGTTCACCCCCAGCTCTGATTTATGTCTGCTGCTGCTGGAATACATATTCATGACAGGTTTTGCATAGAGCAAAGCAAATTATTGTTGTGGAAATACAGAGGGTGAGAATCCTTTCAGTTTGATACCTCCTGGAGTGTCTCTGGTGATTGGAATGAGAAGCAGAGTGGTGGCTTTGGGTCTGCATCAGTCTGGGAGGAAGGGGGGGCATTCCTTAGGGAGCAGTGCCTGGGAAAGGGATGTGGAGCATTCACAAATGCTGAGGGACCCTGTCATTCACACTTGGGTTTATCCCCAGATCACTGCTGGCTTCTGTCACATCCCTACATCATCACCAGAGAATTCTGCAATAGTTGGGCTTGGAGGGATCTTCAAGCTCCTCTCAGGGACACCTCCCACTGTCCCAGGCTGCTCCCAGCCCTGTCCAGCCTGGCCTGGGGCACTGCCAAGGATCCAGGGGCAGCCCCAGCTGCTCTGGGCACCCTGTGCCAGGGCCTGCCCACCCTGCCAGGGAAGGATTTTTCCCTGATAACCAATTTCAATCTGTGCTCTTTCAGGTCTTTCTTTATCATCCATTGCTTGAGCTGGATAAACTGCTCCACCTGAGCTGCAGGCCCAGCCTGGGGGTGCCCATGTCCCCAAGGATGGGTCACTGGCTGTGGGTCCCTTCCCTGTGTGCCCACAAACACCGACCCCTGTCCCTCTCCAGGCAGAGCTGGAGCTGCTGGAATGGGAGCTCTCAGCAGGCTGTGGAGATGAGATCCCCCACTCCATCAATACACCGGGAACTCCAAATAAGTACTTGAAGGAAAAGCAGAGCTCCGGGTGATGGATTATGTCCACAGCTGAGTGTGTCCTGCATGAAGGCACGTCAGGACTGCTCCTCTCCTGGAGAGAAAATTCCTTTGAAAAGCCCTGCCTGGGTCTGTCTGTGCAAATCCAACCTCCTTCCCTTTTCCACTTGAATTATAAAATGTTTCTGTTTGTTTTATACAAGCGTTCAATTGGCTTTGATAAGGAACACGATGTTATTTACTGTGCTTTAGCCTTGTACTTTAATCTGTGTTTTAGCAGCAGAACAAATTAACTGCTTTCTCCATCTCCAGGCAGAGCTCTCTGGTCCAGAGCCAGCTGGGCCTCCCAACAAAGGATGCTTTTAGTGCCTGCATCTTCCCCAGCTCCATCTTTAGTGGATTATTTTATTATTCTGCCTCTGATTGGAGATCAAAAGTGGCTGTGTTTAAAGCTCTGTATTTACACTGAAGCAGCATAAGCCCCTGAGCTGCTGCAGCCTGGCTCTGCTCCACAGGGCACCCTGGGTTAACTCCCTGTGCTGTTCCTGGGCTTTGCCAGGGTCAGGGCGGCCTGGCACACCTGGAGAGAAGTGGCACAGGCTGCTCAGGCTGCCAGGGACCGCTAATCCTGGGAATTCACAGATGGGGAATTAGGAAATTACAGAAACCTCCTGACACAGGGCTGTCCTTTGTAGGGTGGCAGCAGGAGCAGGGCAGGGATTGTCCCCTGTGCTGGGCACTGGTGTGGGGTCAGTCCTGGGGTCAGTCCCGGGCCCCTCAGGACAGTGCAGACCTTGAGGGTCTGGAGCCCCAGGAAGGGCTGAGGGAGCTGGGAAGGGCCTGGAGCCCCAGGAGCAGCTGAGGGAGCTGGGAAGGGCCTGGAGCCCCAGGAGGGGCTGAGGGAGCTGGGAAGGGCCTGGAGCCGCAGGAGGGGCTGAGGGAGCCGGGAAGGGCCTGGAGCCCCAGGAGGGGCTGAGGGAGCCCCTGGAGCCGCACTGAGGGAGCCGGGAGGGCCTGGAGCCCCCAGGAGGGGCTGAGGGAGCCACCCTGGAGCCCCAGGAGGGGCTGAGGGAGCCGAAGGAAGGGCCTGGAGCCGCAGGAGGGGCTGAGGGAGCTGGAGGCCCTGGAGCCCCAGGAGGCTGAGGGAGCCGGGAAGGCCTGGAGCCCCAGGAGGGGCTGAGGGAGCCGGGAAGGGGCCTGGAGCCCCAGGAGGGGCTGAGGGAGCCGGGAAGGGCCTGGAGCCCCAGGAGGGAGGGGGCCTGAGCCCCAGGAGGGGCTGAGGGAGCCGGGAAGGGCCTGGAGCCCCAGGAGGGGCTGAGGGAGCCGGGGAAGGGCCTGGAGCCCCAGGAGGGGGCCCCCCAGGAGGGGCTGAGGGAGCCGGGAGGGAGGCTGGAGCCCCAGGGGCTGGGGAGCAGGGCCTGGAGCCCCAGGAGCCCTGAGGGAGCCGGGAGGGCCTGAGCCCCAGGAGGGGCTGAGGAGCCGGGAGGGCCTGGAGCCGCAGGAGGGGCTGAGGGAGCCGGGAAGGGCCTGGAGCCCCAGGAGGGGCTGAGGAGCCGGGAAGGGCCTGGAGCCCCAGGAGGGGCTGAGGGAGCCGGGAAGGGCCTGGAGCCCCAGGAGGGCTGAGGGAGCCGGGGGCCTGAGCCCCAGGAGCCTGAGGGGGCCGAAGGGCCTGGAGCCCCAGGAGGGGCTGAGGGAGCTGGGAAGGGCCTGGAGCCCCAGGAGAGGCTGAGGGAGCTGGGAAGGGCCTGGAGCCCCTGGAGGGGCTGAGGGAGCCGGGAAGGGCCTGGAGCCCCAGGAGCGGCTGAGGGAGCTGGGAAGGGCCTGGAGCCCCAGGAGCGGCTGAGGGAGCTGGGAAGGGGCTCAGCCTGGAGCAAAGGAGGCTCAGGGGGCCCTTGTGGCTCTGCACAGCTCCTGCCAGGAGGGGACAGCCGGGGGGGTCGGGCTGTGCTCCCAGGGAACAGGGACAGGAGGAGAGGAAACGGCCTCAGGCTGGGCCAGGGCAGCCTCAGGGGGGATTTTGGGGAAATTCCTTCCTGGAATTTGTTCTCCAGCCTTGGCACAGCTGTGCAGGGCAGGGGTGCAGTCCCCAGCGCTGTGGAGGTGGCACCTGGGGACATGGGCAGTGCTGGGAATGGTTGGATTCAGTGATCTCCAAGGGCTTTTCCAACCTTAAAGAAGTTGGGATTCAGCATCTCTGCCCCAGACAAAGCTCCACAGGTCTGGTGCTGCAGAGTCTGGAAAATGAGGCAGGGCCTCATCACTGGTGACCAAATCCTCTGTGCCCTGGATGTGTTATCCCAGCAATTTGGGCTGGAAGTGCTGGAGAACTTCAGGCTGCTGCAGCTTTGGATGAAGGTTTCTGACCAGATCCTCAAAGAAGGAATGCCAGGTCCTAGTAAACAGCCACTTTCTTCTGGCCAACATTATCACAAAAAATATTATTTCCATGCTCGGAAGCTGCTTATCCAAATTTTGCCCAGCCCTGAGTATATCTCAGTTCTTTAGGAAGGATTTAAAGGAAGATCACGTTATAAATTCCCTTACATTTCCTCCCCCTGCTGCCTTCACAGTAAAAAACTAAAACCTCACATAAAATATGTGGTTTTTCTCAGTCCTCAGTTACAAATCACTGGATTTCATGTGCTTTCCCACTTGTCTTGTTCAAATATAGATTGTGCCATGCATAGAAATGCAGAATTATTTAAGGCTCAATAAAAAAAAGGGACTCTAAAGCTGTTCGTTTTTCCAGGTATTTGTGTCTTTGGGCTGAATTCAGGGGGAAACCACTGGCAGCAGAAGTCACATTCCCTGTCCAAAAGGATCATTTGGACCTTCCTGAAGCTTTCCAGAAATCAGAATAAACATACTGCAAATTCTTATCCCCATTTTAATTCCCATCCTGCATCTCAGTTGTGACACTTGCCAGACAGAAAATTCCTGAAATGAAACCAGATGCTGCAGGAATGATGTGAGACAGTTTTACCCAGGAGAGAGGACCCTTGCAATATTATTTTCCTGACTATGAAATGGAAACCATGTTTAGAAAATGAAGGGCTTTTCCTGTTTAAGAAGAAGGAAGGCACAGGGAGGCAGAGCTGTTGTGGTGCAGGTTCTGTGTGTTGCCCTGAATTGGCTGCAAAATTCCATGGATAAAAAAACCTGGAACTTTCTCCCTGTGGGAATGTTTTCACTGGTTTCACACAGCTGATGGAAAACTGTGCTGCTGATAAATTACTTGTCTCAAAAGAAAAAGCAGGAGAGGCTTTTAGGGCACCTTGAACTCTTGTTTGAGTGCCTTGGGATGATTCCAATGCTGCCCCAGCTCAGGATACAGGGAATTCTTGGTGCTCCTTTCCCTGCTTTCCACCACCAGTGCAGAAGGGCCTGGATCCACCTGCCTTTCCCTCCCAAAGAGTTTGCAGCAGCTCCAAGGGTAATGAAATTTCCATTTCCATGTGACAGCCCCAAGTGCCCTCATGGACATGGAATATCCGATCCAGCTGGATGAGGAGTTCCCACTATGGGCTGAAGGTGTCACCCAGCTTCTGTGCCCTCATTTCCTCTGCAAAAGGCACAAACAAACCCGGGAGAGCCTTTCCCACAGTTTCCCTCCAGCTTTGGTGGATTTGGCTTCTCAGTCAGCCACCCTGGACAGCTCCCACTGCCCCCAAATTCCACACACACCCAGGGGCCAGGAAAAGGCTTCCCTGTGAGAACAGCCCTGCAGAAAGGACTTTCCTGGGCTTTCCTGCATGCATCCAAGGCTCAGCCTCGCCCTGTGATAATAGCTATGAGCAGAATTAATTAAAACATAATGCATGGCCTGGGAGATGAAACTCAATTTCACCCCAGCTCTGGAGCTGAGTTATCGCGACATGAACGTGTGAGAAGTGTTGGGAGTGCAGGTGAAAATCCTGCAAATTAAAGGGGGAATGAAGTGTTTTCTAATTTTATCTGGAAAAACACGTGAAGGATGGCAGGGGGGCAGCTGGTGCAGGATTAATCACTTCCCAGCCCCTGTGGCTGGGCTTTGGGGACACTTGAATGGCTGCCTGCTGGATCAAGAAAAAGAAAGGGAATTTTGGGCAGCCTGCCCAGCACACACAAAAGGTGTCATTAACTGCCTGCTACTGCCCAGTTTTTCCAAGTTAGTTTTCCTTAAAGACTTTTATTGAAGCAATTATTTTCTATTTTTCCTCATCTAAAAAAATGCATGGGAAGAACTGAAATGTTTGTGCTGTGCAATCGCTGCTCATGATCTTTATGGTGTTTAAAGCAGTACAGAAAATTATTGACTTGTGACTCTGAGCTGTCTAGGAGAATTTATTCCTTCCCAAGCAGCAGCCAAGGAGAAATCTTCTGGCTCTTCCTTATTCCAATTTTTTCCATCATTTTGTTGTTACGGATCTGAACTCCTGTTGACTCCCAGGCTGGTTTTTACCAGAAAAACAGGCACATCCCATTGGAGCACTGAGCTGGTGGAGGGGTGAGGAACAAAGGAGAGTTTTGGGTGATCTCGGATGGCTGGAAGCTGCTGCAGAGGAGAAGATGCAGCCAGCTCAGGTTTTGGGGCTGGTGTGTGTAAATCCTTGGATTTGGCATGGAATAAAAATCTGCCAGCCCACCACAGCCCTGGCGAGGTGCCAACCATCAGCAAGGCCATGGGTGGCTGTGGCCACTGGGGCTCGTGGGGACCCTGCAGGTCTGACCTTCTGTACCCCACTGAGCTCCCACCATTCAGTGTCAGGGTGGGGGCACAGCCCCATGCCATGGGGGCCCAGCCCTCCTGCAGTGCCAGCTGTGGCTCTGCTGCAGCAGGGCCCTGCACAAGGGGGGAGTTTTCCTCTGCAGCTCCAGGGCTGCTGCAGATGGGCCTGGGCTCCCTCTGGCAATGCAGGGCAGCAGAAAGCTGCTCCTCTGGCAATGCAGGGGGCAAAGGCTGCTGTGCTGGGCCAGGCTCAGATTGGATCCAGGCAGGAATGCTTGGCTCCTCCCCTGGGCGGAGCATCTCCCCATGGGATGCTGGAATGGGATCAGCCCTGCAGGGACACTCAGTGGCCATGGACAGCAGAGATCTCCTGGAGGGAGGGTTGGCTGTGGGAGAGAGAAAGAAAACTGCCCATGGACAGCAGAGAACTGCCCCAGCTCTGACAGGTGGGGACAGAACACACAGCCCCAGATAAATCTTGTAACCCAGGACACATAAATATGACATATCTGAGATGTGGGACCTGTCAAGGACTTGGCAGTGACCCTGCCCCAGTGCTGAGGGAGAGCTGCTGTCTGAGCTGGGATTTCCTGGGAACAGCCATCTCAAGATCTCTATTTCCAGGCAGTTCCATAAATTTGAATGAAATTCCACATGCCAGTGAGTTTTATATGTTTAAAGTATGAGCTTGGAACACTGTGGGTGCTTCAGAGCTTAGTTCCAAAGTGAATTGTGTTTGTTGTCCGCAGCAGGGCAGGGATTGGGATTGTGCCCCTGTGCCCAGGTGAGACCCCCCCTGCAGAGCTGCCCCAGCCCTGGGCCCAGCACAGGCAGGAGCTGGAGCTGCTGGAGGAGCCCAGAGGAGGCTCCAGGATGGGCAGAGGGATGGAACAGCTCTGCTGGGAGGAAAGGCTGGCACAACTGGGAATGCTCACCTGGAGAAGAATGTGGCAGTGCCCCAGGCCAGGCTGGACAGGGCTGGGAGCAGCCTGGGACAGTGGGAGGTGTCCCTGCCATGGCAGGGGTGGCAATGGACAGGATTTAAGGTCCCTTCCACCCCAAACCACTCTTGAATTCCACGAATTCCAACAATTTAAAGTGGGGATTTTTCAGTGGGAGCAGAAGCTGTGGATTCTTGGAGCCCAGCCCAGGGAAGGAGTTCACACCCAGGTTCTCCAGGACACTCAGTGTCAGCCAGATACTGATCAGACTGGGAAAAGGAAGGAGGATCTCACCAGACTTTAACACTGCTTGGAAGCAGCAAATAAAATCAGTTTTGTGATCTGGGTGAAATGTTTAACTCAACATCTCACATTATAAATATGATTATAATAAAAATTTCACATTATAAATGTGATTATAATCAACTTTTCACTGCAATAAAGTCACTGCAATAAAAGGACATTCTGATGAGCAGCCGTGGCTCTGGTGATGTCTCATAAGTGAAGCAGAAAGATCAGTAAATAAGCCTTGTCTCCTCTTTACCTTTTCTCTTAATATCACAGTTGATGAGTTTTAAGTGCAGGCAGCTCAAACAGGAGAGGACAGGGCAGGGTTTGCCCCAGCAGTGGCCATGGGGGACCACAGCCCTCTCACTGAAACCAGGAATGTGTTTCCCCAGTCTGTGTTGAGGTCAGAATGGCTGGAGAAGAGGACAACATGACAAACAGGACAGTAAAGAGGATTTAAATGGCTGAAGAGCAGGGGAATAAAAGGCACGGGAATGAATTCCAGGCATCCCCCATCACAAAGAAGGGGTTTGTCCTCCAGGTTATTGAGATAATCCCACTTTTCCTCAGGGCCTGTGCAACCATCCATCACTCTGCTTCCCACAGCCTTTCTGTTCCTCTCTGCTGTCACTTTGAAGCTTCCCCTGGTTTGAAAAGCAGCTCCAGCCTTTCCTACCCTTGGTTCCCTCCCAGTGGCTCTGACAGGGGAGATTGACAGTGGCCTTTATCTGAAAGCAGAGTATGAATTTTAGTCAATAGAGAATGAGGGCTGCTCTCAGATTTCATTTTGTTTTCTCAGCCTGGTTAATTGTGGGCAGGAATTGCTGTGCCTGTCTGGGCACAGTGCTAGGAGAAGCTGCCTTTCAGTGCCTTAATTGAATTCCTGCGTGCAGGGACCGTGGGGATGCTGGGCAGGCAGAGCCTGATGGTATCACCCGGGAGGGCTTGAGCAACCCTGCCCCAGCAGCATTTCACATCAGTGCCTATAGACTGGGGATAAATATGATTACAGACATTATTATTCACAGAATTCACAGCATGACTGGGTTGGAAGAGACCTCAAAGATCACCGAGTCCAACCCAGCCCCAACACCTCAATTGAACCCTGGCACCCAGTGCCACATCCAGGCTTTGTTAAACACACCAGGGATGGGGACTCCACCACTCCCCAGGCAGAACATTCCAGAACTTTATCACCCTTTCCGTAAAACACTTTTTCCTGATATCCAACCTGTATTTCCCTTGAGGCTGTGTGCTCTGGTTGTGTCAGTGCTGCTGGAGACAGAGCCCAGCCCCAGCTGAGCACAGGCCCCTTGCAGGAGCTGTGCAGTGATGGGGGCACCCCTGAGTCTCCTTTGCTCCAGGCTGAGCACCCCCAGCTCCCTCAGGGGTTCCTCATGGCTCTGGTGTTCCATATCTATTATCTTCCTTGTAAAAGTCAGGGCTGCTTTATTTTTGGTAGAAGAAAGAAATTGTGGCAGCATTAACAACTGATTTAAATGCCATGAATTCCTTTGAGGATGAAGATTCCGTGGACCAAGCCTTACTTACACCAGCTGAAAATGCTGAAATTTGGGAGCCTGAAGCCAGAAATGCTGAAGCAGCATAATGTATTGTTTCCCTGGCTCCCTCGTGTTCACAGCTGTGATAAATTCAGAGCATGAATTGAACCCCAGCCTTTTCTCCTCCCTGATGAGATTCAGGTTTAACATCCCGGCCAGGTCCAGGCTTGCATTCATTCCAGGGATTTCATGAATTTCACCATCTTTGCTGCAAAGCGGGGCTTAAAGCTGCAAAATTACTTTTCTGCAAAGTGAATGTTGTCAGTTTGAGCTTCCTGATTGGGAAAAAAGATCCATTTCCATGTCCCTTCTGAGCTTTTTGTAGGGAATTTGCCCATCTGGCCATGGTTCTGTGCAGTCTTCTGGGTGTGAGCAAGCACAGTGTCTTCAGCAGCACAGACTGGGGCTATAAATAAGCAAAAAGCAAGATTTTTTCCTTTTTTTCCTCCTGAATTCCTCCCATCCTTACTTATTCTCTGCAGTAAATGTATTATTTCACCAATTTCCTGGGCACTGGGAAGGTCAGTCCTTTGCAGAAACCAGCACTGGAGTTGTGGCCTGGCTTTTCCTTCTGGAATTCTGAACAATTATTTTATATTTTGATTCCCCATCTTTAAAATGGAAATAAGGAGTCTTTCTCATGCCTTTTTATGCAGCAGAGAATATATTTGGCCACAATGCTCTGCAAATCCAGCTCCCAGTGAATTACCACTAATTCCAAGAACAAAAATCACGTGTTGCCCTGAATGGATGGTCATGGAATCTCAGAATATCCTGATTTGCTGAGTTTAAGAGATAAAGAAACAGCTTATAATTCATGAGGACCTTGGGTGTGTTTCCTTCAGTCTGAGCTTTGAGCTTTGTTGAAAATGAGGGTTTTTTGAAGGACTCAGTAGCCAGTGCTGCACCAAAAAGCTGTACAGGGGTGGGAGCATCACAGCCCCTGCCTGTTTACAGGGGTGGGAGCAAAACTGATATTAAAGGAAATCACAGAATCGTTAAGACATGAATCTATTCTCCCACCTCCACTTTCACAAAGCCATTTTGAACAAGAAAAGAAATATTCATGCTGTTATCAAACTGATATTAAAGGAAATCACAGAATCGTTAAGAAATGAATCTTGGAAAAGACCTCCAATGTTTAAGTCCCACCCAAACCACTGAACCATATCACAAAGTCCTGACACTTTTGAACAAGAAAAGTTTTAAATATTACAAAATAGGCTTGAGCTGCTGTTGCAGTAGCTGGGAAGCCTTGGCAGGGCAAGGGGAATTGGCTACAGGGCCTTTGTTTGGAGAGCGCAGTGCTGTGTTTGGGGTGGGACAGCCAACCGTTGTGATCCCATAGTGATCCCATTGTGATCCCATCATGATCTTGTTGTGATCCCGTCATGATCCCCTCATGATCCTGTTGTGATCCTGTGACCCCATTGTGATCCCATTATGATCCCCTTGTGATCCCATTGTGATGACATTGTGACCCTATTGTGGTCCCGTCATTATCCCCTTGTGATCCTGTCATGATCCTGTTGTGACTCCATTGTGACCCTGTTGTGATCCCATCGTGATCCAGTTGTGATCCCATCGTGATCCAGTTGTGATCCCATCATGATCCAGTTGTGATCCCATCGTGATCCTCTTGTGATTCTGTTGTGGTCCCTTTGTGATCTTGTTGTGGTCCCATCATGATCCCCTTGTGAGCCCGTTGTGATCCAGTTGTAATCCTGTCATGATCCCATTGTGACCCCGTTGTGATCCCATCATGACCCCATTGTGATCCTGTTGTGATCTCATCATGATCCCATCATGATCCCATCATGATACCACTGTAATCCTGTTGTGATCCCATAATGATCCCATTGTGATCCCCTTGTGACCCTGTTGTGATCCCATAATGATCCCATTGTGACCCCGTTGTGATCTCATCATGATCCCCTTGTGATCCCATTGTGACCCCATTGTGATCCCATCGTGATCCCATCCTGATCCTCGTGATCTCATTGTGATCCCATTGTGATCCCCTTGTGATCCCATCCTGATCCTCTTGTGATCCCCTTGTGATCCCATTATGATCCCATTGTGATCCTACTTGTGATCCCATTGTGATCCCCTTGTGACCCCATATGATCCTGTTGTGACCCCACTGTGCCCTCGGAGCCGGAGCAGATCCAGAAATGTGCCTGGAGCCAAGGGTGGCCAGGGGGTGCCTGGCACCACCTTCCTGAGACAATAAATATCCCTTTACAAATGTCCCTTTGAACTGAAGCTCCGAGGAGAGGAGAGGAGAGGAGAGGAGAGGAGGAGGAGAGGAGAGGAGAGGAGAGGAGAGGAGAGGAGAGGAGAGGAGAGGAGAGAGAGGAGAGGAGAGGAGAGGAGAGGAGAGGAGAGGAGAGGAGAGGAGAGGAGAGGAGAGAGGAGAGGAGAGAGGAGAGAGGAGAGGAGAGGAGAGGAGAGGAGAGGAGAGGAGAGGAGAGGAGAGGAGAGGAGAGGAGAGGAGAGGAGAAGCTCCTCAGGGTGACACACTGCCTTCTGGCCTGGACCTGAGCCACTTCCTGATGTCCATCCCTCATGCACCTTCCATCCCTGCTGGAAGCTGTCCCTGCCCATGCCAGGGGCTGGATTAAGGTCCCTTCCATGCCAAACCACTCAAAGATTCTCTGATTCCATGGACCTGCTGCCAGCCTGGTGACTGTGGCTGTTCCTGGTGGGAACAGCTCCTCCCTTGAGCAGCTTGAATAATCCTGACATTCTGTCACTGAGCTGGGCTCGGGTTGCCTGGCTTCAGGTGGATCTTGAGGGGGCCAAGATGTCACAGTTCCCTGGGGTTTTTTCATAAGAAATCTGCCAGAGGGATGGAATTGGTCAGAAGTGATCTCAGCCTGACTCAGAGTTGTCACTGTAGGGCAGGAAATAACACGACACGGACATGCAGCTCTTCTAAGGTGAAAAGAGAATTTTTAATTTCTGACTCCAACATTTATAGATTTCTAAAGGTGACAGTGGATTGGAGGGTGACAGTGCCACCTCTACAATGACACTGGGCAAACTAACAGTCTATCAAATTTCTCTTCTTCCATAAAATAATGCAAAACAATAAGTTATTTACATAAAGTGTGTGAGAAAGTTTGTTAAAAGAATGTAAACATCAGAAAGCTTAGAAAATCTTAAAAAATCAAGGCAGCATCGAGTCCTCATCTGAAAGGCAGGAGAAGCTCTTGGAGGGTGTGGAATTGCCAACACTGACAAGAGTTGGGCTGGTTTATCAAACACCCTTCTTCTGACTGCTTTGGTCTGTCCATCTGGGGGCGTTTGGGGTGCAGGGGGGCAGAGCCCCATGTGGGAGCAGCCAGGAGGAGGGGAAAGCTGGAAACAGAAAGGTGGGGTCAGAGCAGGGGCTGGCACTGGAACCGGGAAACCCAGGAGCTGGTGCAGGCAAGAGAGGCTCTTGGTTGTGGCATTCACATTCTCTGAACATCCCTTCACCCAGGATTTTTCTCCTGGGAAGCTCAGGAGCCTCAGAGAAAAGGAAAACAATTCTTCTCTCATTTGTTTCTCCTGTGCTGTGCTCATGTGGAATGTATTTGGAGATTGTTCACCCACAGGTGATTGTTCCATTGCATTCTGCTGGGGTTGGAATTGGTTTGGCCAATCAGGGCTGAGCTGTGTTGGGACTCTGGAGAGAGTCAGGAGTTTTCATTATTGTCTTTTTAGCATTCTGTAAGTATCCCTCCTGCATTCTTTAGTATAGTTTAGTTTAGTATTCTAGTATAGAATAGAATAGAATAGAATAGAATAGAATAGAATAGAATAGAATAGAATAGAATAGAATAGAATAATAAATTTGCCTTCTGAGAATAATGGAGTCAACATTCATCATTCCTCCCTCCTATAAGTCCTGTGTGAGATAAAGTTTAACCAATAAAAGAATTAAACCAGACTTTTTCTGGCTCCAAGGGGTACCATCAAGAGATTTTAAGGCTGTCCTGAGCTGAAAGCTGAGCCCACAGCCCTGCTGGAGGTTTATTGAATTGCCTGTCTGTGGGAGCAGCACTGCTGGGCTGCTGGGCTGCTCTCTTAAACACCGTCCGTGGGCGTCCTGTGCAAATCACAGCTTGTTTACTTACCATCACAGAAACTTTTGATGAAGGTGCAGGGGAATTAAAAAACTTAGCAAGCAGGGAGCAGCCAGAATTGTCCTTCCCAGGGAAGACATTGAGGATGACTGTCAGCCCTCAGGGGCTGTGCTGGAACCTGGAAAATAGGAGACAGTTCAAGCAAGAAAGAGACTTTGGAGTTTGGAGTTTTTTTTTTTTTTTGAAAGAACCATGGTGTGGACAACCAGCTTTGATGCAGGGTTTTTCTCTAGAGAGCTCAATAATATGTTTCAGGTTTGATAAAGAGAGGTAAAATTGCTTCCAGCACTTTTTTGCTTCGAGAAAACAAAGCCCAAATCATCTCATGTGATGTCTCATTTGGAGGTGGTTTAGCCAGTGTGATGTCCATGTAGCTTTGGTGGAGTATGCTTTTCACTCTTTCAGCCAGGAAGGAGCCCAAAAAGACTGGGACATGCTCTGAGTTAGAGTTTACATTGACCTTTCATTGAAATAAAGAACACAAACTGAAGCAAGGTCCAGGTGGATGGGTCCTTTTCCAGGATCATTAGCCTATGGCTTTGAGTTTGCAGGAGGTCAAGGAGAGGTGGCAGGAGAATGTGAATGAAGAAAGAGCTCCTGACACATGAAAAGAATTCCAGAGGTGAAAGAATAGAATAGAATAGAATAGAATAGAATAATAAATTTGCCTTCTGAGAACATGGAGTCACATTCATCATTCCTCCCTCCTACAGGGTCCCTGCAAATACAATACTTGGTAACCAATAAATCCAATTAAACCAGACTTTTTCTGGCTCCAAGGGGTACCAGCAGAGATTTTAAGGCTGTCCTGAGCCAGCTGAGAGCCCACAGCCCTGCTGGAGTGTTTATTGCTCCCTGCCTGTCTGTGGGAGCAGCACTGCTGTGGCTGCTGGGCTGTCTCTTGCATGCGTCCGTGGGCGTCCTGTGCAAATCACAGCTTGTTTACTTACCTTTCACAGAAACTTAGGATGAAGTGTGCCCACAAAAGGAATTAAAAACTTAGCAGGCAGGAAGGCAGAATTGTCCTTCCCAGGGAAGACATTGAGGATGACTGGCAGCCCTCAGCGTGTACCTGTGCTGCGTCTGGAAAATATTGTGACAGTTCAAGCTGAAAGCAGACTTTGGAGTTTGGAGTTTTTCTTTTTTTTTTTTTTTTGAAAGAACCATGGTGTGGAACACAGCTTTGATGCCTTAATGGAATCTAGAGAGCTCAATAATATGTTTCAGGTTTGGATAAAAGAGAGGTAAAATTGCTTCCAGCACTTTTTTTTGCTCGAGAAAAACAAAGCCCAAATCATCTCTCTGTGATGTCTCATCTGAGGTGGTTTAGCAGTGTGATGTCTAAGTGTAGCTTTGGTGGAGTATGCTGGGACTTCTCAGCTCAGGAAGGAGTTCCAAAAGACTGGGACATGCTCTGAGATACTTTACATTGACCTTTCTTTGAAATAAAGAACACAAACTGAAGCAAGGTCCAGGTGGATGGGTTGATTTTCCAGGATCATCTGCCTGTGGCTCATTGAGACATGCAGGAGGTCAAGGAGAGGTGGCAGGAGAATGTGTGGGTGAAGAAAGAGCTCCTGACACATGAAAAACAACCCATTCCAGAGGTGAAAGCAGAGTCAGATCCCTCAGGGAGAATCCAGACACAATCTGTGTGTTTATTTGTTCAGTTAAATCCCAGTTCTGTGGGTAACAGAGCAGATGTGTCAGTGACTTTCCCTGTGACGGAATCGTTGCACCAATGCTTCAACTTGCTTTTCCTCCCACAGAACTTCAAAGAGGAAGAAGCAATACTCAACTGTCTCACAAAACCCAGTGCACACATGCTGCTCATCCAGAGCCTGCTGCCTACATGGCCGCTGCTCTGCTGAACTACTATTAACTACTATTAACTGTGTCTGGATTTGTGTCTGGATTCTCACACACCCCAGGTGTGTGAGGGTGGGATTGGGAAAACCAAACCCCACCTGGACCTGAATCTGCTGGAAGACCTGGAGGGCAACAACAAAACCTGCTGTGTGTCAGCCTGGGGGTGGAGAAGAGCAGGGGCTGCTGCTGGTGGGGCAGGACAGCTGGACAAGGGTCAGGAACCCAACACCACCTTCATCTGAGCAGGGCTGGACACGGCCAAAGGAGCTTCTACAGGGAGCTGAGATTTAACCTGCAACCCTCCTCTGCTGCAGCTGTAATTCCGTATTCCCACAGGAGTCCCAGGAGAGGCCCCAGGAGCTCAGGCTGTGCATGGCACCTTTGTCACCCCAGCTCCGGGAGTTCCTCCCTTCCCTCTCATCTCTCCGCCTCTGCTGCTTCTCACCAAGAGCTCTGCAGATTTTGGCCTCATTTTTTAGCCTGCTGAGCATTTCCCCCATCTCTTTATCTGCTTTTTACCTGTACATCCTTATCCTCCTTGTGGAGACAGCCTCATCTGCAGGGACTGTGCTGCAGATAAGGAGCAGCAGGTCTGGGAGGGGTTCAGCTATTCGAAGGGGATGGAAGCAGCCAGCTCCACTTTATCTGCTGCTGCTCCTTGTTAATTGTCACTGGAGAGAAAAGGGGCTTTTATGTTTCCAGTGATGGAGAGCTGATAACTTTTTTATTTTACAATCTCACTCGTTCCAGTCTCACGACTCACATTGGAAAGGAAAAAATATTCATCTAAAAGATCATGAGATAGCAGCTGAACAGCTGCTTTCTTCGGGCCAGGCTTCTCCCCCTCATTCCCAGGGCAGGATGAAGCCAAAGGCACAAATGTTCCTGCCAGCCTGGGCAGGGCTGGGGGCACTGCCCTCGAGCTGGCTCCTTGCTGGCTCTGTGTCAGCAGCATCCCAGAATCCCAGAATGGTTTAGGATGGAAGGGACTCTAAAAACCACCTTGCTTGGACAGGGACCCCTCCCACTGTCCCAGGTGCTCCCAGCCCTGTCCAGCCTGGCCTTGGGCACTGCCAGGGATGCAGGGGCAGCCCCAGCTGCTCTGGGCACCCTGTGCCAGGGCCTGCCCACCCTCACAGGGAAGGATTTCTCCCCAGTGTCTGACCCACTGCTCTGTCAGTTCAGTGCTCTGGGGAGCTTTGGGATGTGTTCCACTGTGGCCATGTTCACTGGGGTCTGAGGATGAGGGAAGAGACGAGGATCTGACTCCATGGTTCAGAAGGCTGATTTATTATTTTATCATGTATATTAAAACTATACTAAAAGAATAGAAAAAAAGGTTTCCTCAGAAGGCCAGCTAAGCTAAGAACAGAATCAGAAAGAAAGATAACAAAGGCTCTTCTCGGACTGTCTCTGTCCGAGCCAGCTGACTGTGATTGGCCATTAATTAGAAACAACCACATGAGACCAATCCCAGATGCACCTGTTGCATTCCACAGCAGCAGATAACCATTGTTTGCATTTTGTTCCTGAGGCCTCTCAGCTTCTCAGGAGGAAAAATCCTAAGGAAAGGATTTTTCTCATAAAAGATGTCTGTGACATTCTACTCCTGCAGACATTTTCTGGTCCATTTTCTGCTCCCCTTTTCCCTCAGCTTTGGAAGTGGACACGCTGCAACCAGGTCTTTTCTTCTGCTTTTTGGCTGATGGTAAAAATTCTTGTTGGAAGGAGCTGAGGAATTTCTTCCTCCTCTTGTAGCCCTTTGCACTGAGTTATTTTTATGAAGGAGGAATAATGATTTGCAGATGGCAGAGCAGAGTAAGAATATGCCTTTCCTTGGAATGTGTCTTTTCACTGTGGGTTGAAGCCAACAGATTTCAGAGTGAGAGTGAAATCACATGAGGCTGATCAGAGACTGCCAGATTTGATCTGCCCAGCTCTGGAATTTTGATTCCTCCTTCAGTTTGGTGGCTCTTGTCCTGGAGAGTGTCAGGAGGGCCCAGGGCCCCTGGACCTGCCCTTCTCAGGGGTGTCAGTGGGTGCTGCCTGAGGGAACCCCCCCAGTCATGTGAGTCATGGATTCACTGCTCAGCCTCTGAGATTTGGGGCTCATTATTCTGGCTTTTAAATCCTCTCAGCATCCCAGTTCTCACCAGTCCTTGCACTCCTCGAGTGAGTCACCCTTTGAGTTTTCAAAGATATTTTCTTCCCATGTTTCACTGCAGGTTTCCTGCTGTTCTAGAGATTTGATTTGATGTTGTGGTGTGGGTGAGCTCAGAAACCTGGAATTGTTTGGCCAGCAGTGGCTGTGACAGTGTGACTGTCACTGTGGCTGTGGCTGTGCAGTTTGGGGTTGTCCCTGCAGGTACCCTGGGCCTGCAGCCACAGCTCAGTCCCTGGGTTTGGGGCAGGCAGAATCTCTGCTGTGGCCTCTCTAGGAACAGAGTTGCATAGGAATTATCTGTTTAATCTTAATGAATCTCACTAGTGCAGGAGGGAGCTGGGTGCTGCATCCCTCCACAGCAGGGAGACATCAGGGACCTTTCCTGTGCACAGCCAAGGCAAACCAGATGAGCCTGGCTTAAAACCTGTCCCAAGAAATCCCTGCCTTCGGAGGAGTTTGACTCTGCTGCTCCCACCTGCCTCCCTGGCCCTGCACAGGCCCTCATCCCCTCCCTCTGTGGCCAGCCAGCAAAGACAAAAGCTTTTCATTTAATTTTCTTTTGAGGTTAATCTGTTTATTCTGCTTAATAAGGACTTAACTACAGCTCAAGCTTCTTGCTGGTGACTGAATATTTTAGTCCTTATGCAGTGTCTGGAGAGGTTTGTAGGAATTTTGAATTGATTTTGATAGACATTGCCTTAGGGCTAAAAAATGCTGCTTGCAGCAGGCAGTGCCAGGAGCATCTCCAGAGCCCCAGGAGTGTGGGGTGCCCAACCTCAGCTCCTCCTAAACAATCCCATGTGGGGTGAGCTCTGCAATCCCCATCTCACCCCTCTGGAAATCCCTCTGTGTCTGCCCCCACAGCTGGGCTGTCTGTGGGGGTGGGAGGGACACAAGTGGAGGGACAGGTTTGGGTTGGAAGGGACCTCAAAGCCCATCCAGTGCCACCCCTGCCATGGCAGGGACACCTCCCACTGTCCCAGGTGCTCCCAGCCCTGTCCAGCCTGGCCTGGGCACTGCCAGGGATCCAGGGGCAGCCCCAGCTGCTCTGGGCACCCTGTGCCAGGGCCTGCCCACCCTCCCAGGGAACAATTCCTCATTCCCAATATCCCATCCAGCCCTGCCCTCTGGCTGGTAAAGTTTCTCTCCAAAGCAGGAAGGGAAAATGAGAAAGAGAATGGTTTCCAGCTTTCTTTTCCTTTTTTGGGGTGTGAAAACTCTGAGGTTTGGTTTTCATTTAGAAAACGCAGGAAAGGGAAACAGTACCAGTGTGAAAATGAAATCCAACAATGGGGTTTGGGCAAAGCAAAGCACTTCTGAGAAAAACAGCAACTACAGTTTCATTGTCCTGAGTAATTGTTGCTGCCTTCTGGAGGGAGTTGAACACCCCTAATTGTGGACTGCAGATGATGTGGGCTGTGACCTCTGACAAGGCAGAAATTAATGCTTGCCTTTGAATCCCACATTTGTTTAGCAGCTGCTATTAGTTCATTTTAAGGGATTTTACAGGTCTGGGACTGGGCCCAAGTCCCTGTGCCACCATCACAGATGCCATTGGCAGCACCAAGGGGTGCTGTGCTTTGAGCAGCATGTGTGGGACCCAGCAAAGTCTGGCTTTAAGGCAGGTGGAGAGGAATCCTGGCTCTGGTGTGGAGCTGGGGAGAAGCTAAATCAGCTTGGGTGGGGCTGATTGCCATCATGGAGGGTTCACGGGGTCTGGTGAGCAGCCTCCACAGTTAAACCTGTGTGTCTCCCCAGTGCTCCCAGTAAGTCACTGCAGTGGGCAGACTGGATAAGCTCCAGGAGAACAGTGCCTGTGCCTCTGTCCTGCTCTGGTGCCTTATCTGGGACTGGTGAGGATGGAAAGGAATTTCCAGATGGTATATCCATGGAAATGGAGTTCCTGGTGCCTGGTGGGTTGTCTGGGCTGAGCCTTGTCCGTGGGATTGCTGCTGGGATCTCTGTGCCAGCCCCATTGTCTCTCCAGGCTGGGCTTGGACTCCTGGCCAAGGACAAGGCTGGGGTTTGGGCAGATCACCCCCAAACATCCTCATGGAATCCTGGAGTCCTTTGGGGTGGAAGGACCTTAAATCTCACCCCATCCCACCCCAGCAAGGGCAGGGACACCTCCCACTGTCCCAGGCTGCTCCCAATGTCCAGCCTGGCCTTGGGCACTGCCAGGGATCCAGGGGCAGCCCCAGCTGCTCTGGGCACCCTGTGCCAGGGCCTGCCCACCCTCCCAGGGAACAATCCCTCATTCCCAATATCCCATCCAGCCCTGCCCTCTGGCAGTTCCAAGCACAAGGAGAAGTTTTTCCTGCCAGCTTTTTCTGGAGCACGTGGAGTTGTGTCCCTGGAAGCTGAGTCACGGCTCTGAGCTGGAGACATCTGTCTCAGCAGTAATTAGAGGAGATGAAACCCATCAGTGACAAGCTCTGTCCCAGCACTTGGAGCTCAGATTCTCATTTCATGCTGCAGAAGGATGAGTAATTCTAAATAGCTGTGAAGACGTTTAAAAGCACCCAAACCATGACAGACAGCACAGAGCAAATGAGAACAAGGTGAGTTATTAAATGCCTGCTGAGCACACACAAAGCCCCATTATCACTGAACACTGATCCAGGAGCTGGGTGCGTTATACCTGAGCTCTGCTCCCTGGGCTGGGGCAGCTCTGGGGACACCCCCTGAGCCCTTCTGCTAAACACATCCAGAGGGGGCAACAGGGCTGGAGAGGGGCTGGGAACACAAAGAACCCCTGAGGGAGCTGGGGGTGCTCAGCCTGGAGCAAAGGAGATCAGGGGTGCCCCCATCACTGCACAGCTCCTGCAAGGGGCCTGTGCTCAGCTGGGGCTGGGCTCTGTCTGCAGCAGCACTGACACAACCAGAGCACACAGCCTCAAGGGAAATACAGGTTGGATATTGTTTTTTACAGAAAGGGTGACAAAGTTCTGGAATGTTCTGCCCGGGGAAGTGGTGGAGTCCCCATCCCTGGTGTATTTAACAAAGCCTGGATGTGGCACTGGGTGCCAGGGGTGAGTTGAGCTGTTGGGGCTGGGTTGTGTGGTAGCAGCCCCCAGCTGGGTAATAATGAGCATTGACTCTATGACATAGAAGACATGAAAGACACTTTATTGTTAGAAATCTACAGTTCTTATAGAAACAATGGTGGACTTAAGACTTGATTGGTCTCAAAGTGAAAACCTCTCACACACTATTGCTGGCTGTCAATAACACACTTTAGAGAACCATATTTATAAACAATGGTTACAGAAAGAGAGATCGTAATTGTTTGAATTCTTTCCTTCTAATTTTTTCACAGCTTCTACACAGCTTCCCAGGATTTTTCTGGGAGTCTGTGCCCACTCTCTGTGGCCAGAGAGCTGCTGCCACGGGGTAGGACGTGATGATCCTGAAGGTCTCCTCCAACCCAGCGATTCTGTGATTCTGTGAATTTTCCAGCAGCTCTGTGGGCTCTGAGCTGGGCTGGAAACAGAAATTCAGCTGCCTGTCCTGGTGCTCTCAGCAAGAAGTCCTTCATTAGAAATGCAGGGGGACCACGGGCTGGGGGAAGGAGTCTGTGCCCTCAGACAGAGCTCTGGCAGCCTCAGGGCCGTGCCCATTCCCAGGAGGCTGGGAACAGCCTGGAATTGCAGGGAGGAGCAGGAGAAGCCCAGCCTGTCCCTGCCCGAGCTGGGCTCTGAGCAAGGTGTGAGCTGCAGGCAGGATTTACCCCTGCTGCAGCAGGATGGGGATAACCGTGCCTGGCACAGCTCCTTTCCAGGGGGGGTCCGTGAGCAGCTTCCAGTCAAACCAGGGGAGAGCTGAGATGTAGGAGGCCTTGAATATATGTATTATAAATGGAGGAGGCTTTAAATATATCCTGTACTATATTTGAATATCTTTACCCTGGCTGGTCCTAGTTATGCTTGATGGGCTGCAGCTGTGATGTCCTTCATTGGCAGCAGCTGTGGCCAGTCAAGGTAACTGGGATAAAAGGGGCTGGGCTGGCCAGTCAGGGAGAGCCTTGGAGGAGCCCTGACTAAGGAAGATTGTGAGCTTGTGCTGTGAAGATCTGCCACCCACAAGACAACAACAGAGAGGTACAGGACTTATGAAATGTGTTAAATACAAGACTTATGGAATATGTTAAATACAACACTGAGAGGGGCTCCCAGCAGCTCCTTGTGCAGCTTTTTAATTAAACAAAAAGTTCTGCCAGCGTTTTGTGCCAGGATGGCAGCCCTGGTGGGCACTGCTGATGGCATTGGCACTGCTGGGGGCAGGGGCTGGGATGGTGCCCAGGGCCTTTGGAGTGCATGGAAGTGTTTCCATTTTCCTTTAGGGACTTGGCTCTCACTTTCCAAGTGCAATTTGAAGTGGAGCCAGAACGTGGCCCAGGTCTCATTTTAAAGGGAATTTGGAGGAAGGCTTTTCATTGCTTTAAGTCCTGCAGTGACTTTAAGGCTGCCTGGTGACTCACAGAGAAAATAAAATAAATAAAATAAAATAACCTTAACATGCAGGCATGACTTGTAAAATGTGAGCAGGGTTGGAGAAGTTCTTTTCCTGTGTGACTTTACAGGAGCAAAGGGATGCACCACAATCATCCCCGAGGCTGCAGCAATGAGCACTTTCTCCAGCAGAAAAATTTGGGGATAAATCTGGGAGCAATCAAAGTGGGATCTTCTGATTTTCTGCTTTGTTTCCATCTCTTTTGGTTTTGTGTGTTCACAGGAAATTTCTATATTTATTATTTTACACTCATGCCAAGCCCAGGGATGCTGATGAATTAGGGACTAATAACAATTAGTGTTGGAATCTAAACAAATGAGCAAGGAATGAGTCATAATTTTGGTGTGAGGACACAGCACTGCTCATTGTCCCTTCTGCCTTGCCCACTTCCTACATTCTGCTTTCCAAAACCCATCATTTCTATTTGGGTTTGCAGATGCATTTCAGAAAAGAACCCTGAAAAGTTTCCAAACTGAAGTTCAGAAATGTAGAGTTGATGAGGATGTTTGGTTGCACTAAATGTGCAATTTTGCTCCATTTCACTTTTATTATCAATTATTGAGGGTTGTGAACTTCATGCAAACCCAGCAATGCAGACACCCTCCATTCTGATGAGCTCTAAATGAGGCTGCAGCCATTCCACTGAAATGCTCCATTTCCTTTTTGGCAGAATTTTACTGGAATCACCACATCCCAGATTTTTAAAGGTAAAGTTTTTAGATGCTTTTGACTCATCTCTGTTTTTCAGACATGAGCAGACTGAATTCCCTGTGACAGTGTCCACAGGGGGGCAAGGAGGAGGGAAGAGACAAGGATCTGACTCCATGGTTTCAGAAGGCTTGATTTATTATTTTATTATATATATTATATTAAAACTATACTAAAAGAACAGAAGGAAAGGATTTCATCAGAAGGCTGGCTAAGAATAGAAAGAGAAGGAATGATAACAAAGGTTTGTGGCTCAGACAGAGAGTCTGAGCCAGCTGACTGTGATTGGCCATGAATTAGAAACAACCACATGAGACCAATCCCAGATGCACCTGTTGCATCCCACAGCAGCAGATAACCATTGTTTGCATTTTGTTCCTGAGGCCTCTCAGCTTCTCAGGAGGAAAAATCCTAAGGAAAGGATTTTTCAGAAAATATCATGGCTTCAATTGACAGCAAATGCCTGTCAGGGGAAAGCGAGAGCAGAGCAGGGATGTCCATGTCCTTTGTTTTCAGGATGCAGTGGGGTCTCACAGGTCAAGTCATGGATCATGGAATCTCCTGAGTGGGAGTGGACCCACAGGGATGACTGACCCTGCCCAGACACCCCAACAATCCCAGCCTGGGCATCCCTGGAGCTCCTGGAGCTCTGGCAGCCTCGGGGCTGTGCCCATTCCCTGGGCAGTGCCAGCACCTTCTGGGGGAAGAACCTTTCCCAAAATCCAACCTAAACCTGCCCTGGCATAGCCCCAGCCCTTCCCTGGGGTCTGGCTGTAAATCTGTGCCTGAGAACGTGTCCTGTGCTGCTGCTCTGGGGTTTGGAGCCTCTGTTGCTGTTTGAAAGAATCAAATAGAAGGAGCTGTTTCAGCAGGGAAGTTATTAGTGCTGGGTGCCCTTGAATGGCAAGGCTCGGATTTGGAGGAAAAAGCTGAAATGAGACATTTTCCATTTTATGATTTTGTCTGTAGAGAAAGTCCTTTTAATCTCAATTTAATGAAAGTCTGCTCAAGACGTGTGAGTGACTGGGAGTGCTTGGGAGAGACAGGAGCAAAGCTTGAGGGGGGCTCAGAGCAAAATGAAATTCTCCCTGAGATGAAGCAGAATTGGGAAGGGGATGGGTAACCCCCATCCTCCTGGGTGGAAGGACCTGATGCTTCATTTTTCATTTCATAATTCATGGGGGGATTCCAGTTCCTTGTGATAGATGAGCAGTGCCATGGTTGACTCTCACAATTAAAGGCAAATCTCTGTATATATGTCAGGAGCAATTTTATAGATTTATAGCTGTGTTTTACCCCCTTGTGCTGTTCTCAGGGGTGCCCTGGGTTTGGGACATTTGGGAGGGTCACTCGTTCCTGTGGCAGCACCTGACTGTGGTGTTGTGAGGTCTCCAGGACAAGGTGAGAGATGAGAATCTGACTCCATGTTCTCAGGAGGCTGATTTATTATTTTATGATGTTATATTAAAATAAAATTATATACTAAAACAATACTAAACTATAGAGAAAGGATACAGACAGAAGGCTAGAAAAGAAAGGATAATAAAAACCCGTGACTGACTCAGAGTCTGACACAGATGGCTGTGATTGGTCATTAATTAAAAACAATGCACATGTTTGGATAAACAATCTCTAGACCACGTTCCAGAGGAGCAAAACCTGGAGAAGCTGAGGCTTCTCATCTTCTCAGGAGAAGAAATCCTGGCAAAGGGATTTTTCAGAAAATACCATGGTTAACCCTCGAGCTTCAATCGAGGTGTCAGGCAGTGATCCCCAGCACTGGGCAGGGAAGGAGGAGTCCATGGGCAGAACTTTGGGAGGCCCTAAAGGGTTAAAAGGGGAAACCTCCATGGTGTGGGTGAGCCCATGGTGGGGAAAATCCTCTGCTCCAGGCACTGTAATATTTTCTCTATTCAGTCTTCTGTTGTATTTTTGATAAGGTTTAATAAACCTTCCACATTTTTGGAAGTGAGCAGCGTCTCTCACGCTGCTTATATCGGAAGAGATTTCCATACACAAGATGACAAATGTGGCAGAATGAATTCAAGGGGTGACAGGAACATCGGGAGCTCCCATGTTCAGGCAGAAAGGGACCTGGGGGTGATGGTGACAGCTGGGCATGAGCCAGCAGAGTGCCCTGGTGGCCAAGAAGGCCTGGATCAGGAATGGTGTGGCCAGCAGGAGCAGGGAGGGCATTCTGCCCCTGCCCTGGGCACTGCTGAGGGCACACCCCGAGTGCTGTGCCCAGCTCTGGGCCCCTCAGCCTGGGAAGGACCTTGGGATGCTTGACCTCATCTTCCTGGCAATGTCTGTTTAGAGAATAATCATTTTCCTCTTCTCTGCGGGAGGGGCTGAGGCTCTTTTCCAGGGAATGGCGATGGATTCCTTCTGTTGGGATCAAATCTCAGAGTGTGTGAGCTCCTGTGAAGGTACCCAGAGAAATAAATGGGCACAGTCACTGTTCTTATCAACAGGCTCCCTTGGGAAAAAGAATTCCACAGGAGCTCTTTTATGGCCCTGTAATGGAAATTTGGGTGAAATCTGACTGCGTGGTGGGGCTGGATCACTTGCACTGCTCTTATCCCTAATTGGGAGATCAAGCACAAGAGGAGGCAGGGAAAAGATAAGGACTGGGCTGCTGTTATTAAAATGTAATCTTGAAATTACCCAGTGCTGGCTGAGATTTAGTGCTGCTAACTGGGCTGGCAGGGCCTTTCCAGGGAGTCAGGGCAATGTTATTCTGCAGAGGGATGTTTATTTATTATTTCTATTTATTTATTACTATTTTTGAAGGTATATTAATTAGTGATTTTTTTTAAAGGCTGTGTTACGGAAATAAAACCAAATGGATGTTGGGTGACCTTAAATAATGACTATGAAGTTGTGGACTCTGAACTGAAATTCTTAAAATTTATTTGATATTTAGGGAGACTTTCATAGAACAGAATGAGGGAAAGCCCAGCAGTGTCCAAGGAGTAAACAGAATCCTGTCTGATAAATGCAGGCAAGTTTTCCTGTCTGGTTTTCCCACAATCTCTGCTCTGTGTGTTTCACACAAAATAAGTAATATCAGGTCCTAAACTTTGTAAATAAATCAATGTACTGAGGCCATGACCCCTGCAGAGCTGGTTTGCCTTGCTTTGATCCGAAGCCTGGGGATGCAGCTTGTGCAGAAATGACTGTTTGCACCAATATCCAGCACAGTTTAATTCACTCCAGGGATTTGACTGCTCAGGAAAACAGGGCTTTTATTGCCTGTCAGGACTCCTTAGGGGTTATCCCTCACTCTTGGCAGTGTGCCTGTGCTGCTCAGCGCTCCCCATTCAGTTCCTCTGCTGGAACTTCATTGGAAGTCTTTGATCAGTAAAAGTAGAGGTTGAGCTTTAAAAGCTTTAAAAGCTGCAGCTTGTCACCAACCTTTGTTCTGAGACCTCAGGCACAGTTCAGGTCCTTGTGTGCTGTTGGCTACCTGACCAAAAGGAATTTGTCTCCTGATCCATCTCAGAATTACGCAATGGATGATCCCATCTCCTCTGTGCTCTAGGGTGTGCTGTTGTGAGGGACCCCAGGACGAGGTGAAAGATGACAATTTGACTCCATGTTCTCAGAAGGCTGAATTATATTATGTTATTTTTTTTATTTTATTATATTTTATTTATTATATTATATTAGAAATTATATACTAAAACTATACTAAAGAAAGAGAAAGGAGACATCAGAAGGCTGAACAAGAATGATCATGAAAGCTCCTGACTCCTCAGAGTCTGACACAGCTGGGCTGGGATTGGTCATTAATTAAAAACAATTCCCATGGAACCAATCAAAGATGCACCTGTTGGTAAATGATCTCCAGGCCACATTCCAAAGCAATCAGATAATTATTGTTTACATTTCTTTTCTGAGGCCTCTCAGCTTCCCAGGAGAAAATCCTGGGCAAAGAGGATTTTTCAGAAAATATCACGGTGACATGGGGAAGATGGAAAACATCCCAGAGCAGGTATTCACCTGGTACCTGTGGGCACTGGCTGTCCATGAGTTACTTCACAGTGTTTGTGAAGGGGGAAATGAAAAAGAGTTCCTAAATGGTGCGCAGAAATCTAACCTGGAGAAGTTTCTGAAGGGAACTTCCCAACTGGGATAATTCACAGGACGTGGAGGTGGAGATTGGAACATCTGGAACAGGCGCTGAAGTTTAAAACGTCCCTCAAAGAAAAACTCCTGCTGTTCCAGGACCTTGAGCAGGCCCCAGCTGGGTGGGACAGGCGTTGCACCCTCCCCATGCTGCAGCTCTGTCCTGCTGGCTGTGCCCTGGGGGCTGCAAAAGGAGGGGGCAAAGGCAAACAGCACAGAAAGGCCTTGTCAGGCTGCTCAGGTGTAGGAGGCCTTGAATATTTGTATTATAAATGGAGGAGGCTTTAAATATACATATTATATACCTGTATTTGAATATCTTTACCCTGGCTGGTCCCAGTTATCCTTGATGGGCTGCAGCTGTGATGTCCTTCATTGGCAGCAGCTGTGGCCAGTCAAGGTAACTGGGATAAAAGGGGCTGGGCTGGCCAGTCAGGGAGAGCCTTGGAGGAGCTCTGACTAAAGAAGATCTTGAGCTTGTGCTGTGAGGATCTGCCACCCACAAGACAACAATGAGAGGTACAGGACTTATGAAATATGTTAAATACAACAACATGGGACTTATCTAATATGGACTTCTGTAATATGTTAAATACAACACTCAGGGGCACAACCAAGACAGGACTGCACACCTTCCCTCCCCGACCGGCACACATCCGTGTCAGGCATCTCTTTGGAGGAATTGTGGGATAATTGTGGGATAATTGAGGCTGGCAGGGAGCTCTGGGGTGCCCTTCCAGCCCAAAGCCCGGCCCCGGTGTGGGACCAGCTGTGCCAGGACCAGCTGTGCCAGGACCAGCTGTGCCAGGACCAGCTGTGCCAGCCGCTCCCTGCCCTGTGTGGGACACTGGGGCAGCTGCAGGTGGCAGAGGTAGCTGTGGCTGGGCAGGGGTGGCTCTGCCGACACCTCAGATCTGCTCATGGAGCTGGGACTGAAGGTGCTGAAGGTGCTCCTGCCACGGGTCACCCCAAACTGCAATTCCAAATGTGCTCTGCCTGCCTTGGCTGGGGTTTTGCTCAGGGAGGGCCCCTGAGGCTGCTCTGCCACAAAACCTGGGGAGTTTTTTGAGCTCTGTGATTCTTTAACTGCAATAAACAATGCAAACGCATAAATTCACCACGGGACAAGAAGGAGATGGATTGACCAAGATCCCTTTGCATTTTCATCCACCAACGGGAGGTCCATTAAAGGGGGGGATGTAACACCTGCATCCACCACAGCCAGGAAGAGCCTGAATGAGAGATGTGGGACTCCAGGTGGCTCTTCAAAATGCAGTTTGTTGTATTCAAAATGCAGCTTATTGTACACAAAATGCAGCTTATTCCATCCAAGGTGTCACAGCAGTCCAGGGGGTGGGTGACAGAGCTCCAGCTGCAGGCAGGCCTGGAGACCCTTTGGTTTTGGTTACAATGCATTATAGACTTTTCTTTGCTGAGCATCTTAATACATAATTAACCAATCAATGCCTTAACATTTACCTACAGCCTATCATAACTACCCTCATTACCATATTATGGTCAATACTATCCAATTACATGAGTTAGTAGGGTACAGTTTAAGCTTCAAGTTGTTTTTCAGTTTTCTTGCAGTGGGAAATTCTGAGACCTTTTTTCTCCTTGCCACATTGGCATGGTTGTTTGCCTGTGGTATCTTCTGCTTTTCCTAAGACCTATTTCTGCTTGGTAAATACATATTTTTTGTTTGTGATCAGCTTATCCTTTGCTCTAAATCATAAAACCTCCTTCCAACTCAACTTAACCTTGATTTTCTCAGTTGTCCGGCAAGTCTGGCTTAGCAATCCTCAATTTACGCATCTGTTCTTCTTCTATATCAAAACCTGCTTCCATCTCTATTCCATTCTCAGGTTCTGCTTTCAGAGATCTCCCTGCCAAGCACTCATATCTCTGGGACACTTTCCTGTCCAACTTTCATCCCTCCCAGCCCCAGCCCTCCCCAGGCCCTTTCTGGGGTCAGCACAAAGCTGCTGCTGCTGTGCTGAGACAGGAGAGGCTGAAACCCTGGGGCAGACCTGGCAGTTGTGCTGCTGGGCTCAGGGAGGGCAGGAATTAACATCCAAACAAGGCTTAGAACCAGATCAGACTGACTGTTAATGCCATTAATAATAAAAATGGGCTCAGCTCTGGTTTTAATCAGTCTGTGCAGAACAGGAGGAAAAAAAAATCTTTTTGAATCAGACGCATTTTTGCTTCCAGCCTTTCCAAATCTGTCTCTGGGCTGCTCCCTGGCTGTGCTGGTGGAAAGGTTGCATTTCTGGCTGCTGTGAGGAAGTTCAGGGGCTCAGGAACCAGTGGCCACTCACCCAAAGTTTGTCTCCACCAAGGAAATGCTGTGGGTTTTGTTAAACCAACATGTCACAGTGAGCACAGGCCCTGGCCACTCACCAGGAACATCTGGAGAGGACAGAGAGAGTCCAGATGGCCACCAAGGTCTTGGAGTGTTCCGTGGACAGATCAGCTGTCCTCACCCTGAATGCTGCTCCCAAATTTCCCATCAGAACTCCATGTCAGAGGCTGCTCTGTCCTGCTGGGAGATGTTTCAGGAGCTGCTGGTGCCACCAGCATGGGAGGAGCAGCAGTTAGGAGGTCATTAACCCAAGAGAGCCTGTGCTCAGGGCTTTTCCAGGGATTTCCAGGAATTTTAACATCCTTTTTGGCAGCTCTGTGACAGTCACTGATCAGGGAGTTGGCTGACGGCACTTTCAGAGCCACTGAGATTTCTCAGGCTTTAAACTTCCATATCCTAAACTTTCCTGTTCAAAGTGTTTGTTGTTTCCAAGGACACGATGGCTCCACTGGAGAGGGGGTTTTAACTCTGCCAGGGAAAACAAGCAGAGGGTGCAGAGAGTGGCAGAATCCTGGCAGAGCTCCTTTGTGGGAGCCTCGGGGGCAGGACGGTGGGGACGGACGGAGAGCAGAGATCTCTGCAGCCAGGTCAGGAGCTTGGGGTTCATTGCAAAGGGCCTGGGTGCAGGGCCCTGCTGGAATTTGGGGTTCATTGCAAAGGGCCTGGGGGCAGGGCCCTGCTGGGAGCTGCCAGACACAGCTCAGAGCAGGGCTGGGAGAAGAGAGGGGGAGAGAGCATGAGAGGGTAAGAGAGCAAAAGGGTGAGAGAGCGAGGTTCCCATTACAATACAATAAATCTTCTTCTGTGTTGAATATTCTCATTCTCACTAACCAATCTAGTACAAGATACAAATCCTACAGCATTTACATACAGCCTATAAGAATCACTACATTACCATTCTGTGTTACATTTTAAACCCTAAAAACTCCTCTTTGGGCCCCTTCTGCCAAGCTGTAGGGTCTGCACTGAGCCTTGGGCCTGTCTGCAAGCAGAGGGTGTTGTTCCATCAAAAGGGGATCACCTTCAGCTGGCCACACCATTGTTTTCCAGTTGTTCAGTAACTGAGGGATCTCAAAGCTTGCTTTCATTTCAATCTCACTTACAGTTTGTATATTCTTGAAATCTTTTGCCAGACAATCCTATTGATAAGGCTTTCCTGTTCCATCTTCCCCAACACTCCTGCTCTCCAACCATCTGCTTTGGAGCTTGGCTGGATTTCCATCCTGCAGCTGAGCAGTGGCAGGAACAGCCCAGGGATCCAGATCTGCCCTGCAGAAATGGGCACATCCTGGTGCCCCTGCCTAAGGAGGGGTCCCAAATCCTGCCTGACAGCACTGCAGGGACAGCTGGTGGCACTGCGCTGTCCCTGGGGCTTGGCAAGACACTAAAGCAGATTTGGTGCTGGCTCCCTGTGACCCTGCTGGACACCAGCTCTGGGCATTCCCTCCTGTCTGACCCAGGGGCAGCTGAGTGGGATTCACAGGGACCAGGGCTCTGCCACAGCACAGGCAGGAGCTGCTGGAGAGCCCAGAGGAGGCTCCAGGATGGGCAGAGGGATGGAGCAGCTCTGCTGGGAGGAAAGGGGGGCACAGCTGGGAATGCTCACCTGGACAGGAGAAGACTCTGGGATGAACTTGTTGCAACCTTCCAGGGCCTGAAGGGGCTCCAGGAGAGCCGGAGAGGGACTGGGGACAAGGGATGGAGGGACAGGACACAGGGAATGGCTCCCACTGCCAGAGGGCAGGGATGGATGGGATATTGGGAATGAGGAATTGTTCCCTGTGAGGGTGGGCAGGCCCTGGCACAGGGTGCCCAGAGCAGCTGGGGCTGCCCCTGGATCCCTGGCAGTGCCCAAGGCCAGGCTGGACAGGGCTGGGGGCACCCTGGGACAGTGGGAGGTGTCCAGGCCCATGGAGGGGAGTAGGACAAGTTTAGGAGGCATCATAAATGTGGCTTTGAGCACAAACAAGGAATGAAATGCCTCATGTGTGTCCCTGTGTGTGTCCCTGCTCTGTCACATCACCCATTCCCCACACCCAGACCCTGCCTCTGTCTCCCCCTCTGCATTTTCCTGCTCTAAACTCAGGAGCTGCTCTTTTGACAAATTCCTTGAGTATTTTTCCAGCAGGATGGGCAGAGCCAGAGCCAATCCACGCAGGAACATCTGTGGTGGAGCTTTGCTCCCTCCCAGCACCTCCCCATCAGGGACATCTGAATTACAGCTCACAGAGCACTGGGGATGTGCTGGAGTCACAGAGGCTGGAGCAGCTCCATGGAGCTGGGTGCTGTCAGCTCAGCAGCTGCTCCATCCCTCAGCTGCCTCTCTCTGCATCCATAATTCTGTTCCAGAACCACCCCTCATGGTTCCAGTGTTCCCTGGCACCTTCCCCCTCCTCCTGCCACTCCCCACATGGAATCTGTAAGGCTGAAGAACCAGCTGTAGATGGTTTCCTCCAAAGGCTCTTTGTGCATGAAAAATAGATCAAAATCCTGGGGAGCTATTTATGCTGGTTTATTTTTACAGCTCTGACAGAAATGGTAATAGGAAAATGAGATCAAGATGCTTTTCGTACATTACTGGCAATAAAAGAATAAAAAAAGAGCAACCTCCAAGCAGATCAGGGTCAGATCCTGCAGGTAATTTCTGTGCTGGGAGTGCACAAAGCCCAGCATGTTCAGCTCCTTCTCAGGGCCTCCAGGTATTGTGGATGCTGGTTTGGAGGCACTTGTCTTTTATGAGTCTGTAATAATCTTTGCATTATGCTATTACAACATAATCAGGTCCTTGTCACGCTGCCAAGGCTGAGCAGATAACATCAGAGCACGGAGGAATTTCAGCTCTAAACTCATTAGGAAGAGCCAGATTTGTTCCACGATAGCTCCAAACCTCTCTGGGGCTCTGTGCTCTGCAGGGATGTGCTCTCAGCCCAGATGGGGGCTCAGGAGGCAGAGCTGGGCTCCAGCAGAGCCTGGCACTGCAGCTGGGAGAGTATCAGAGCCCAGGACATTGCTCTGGCTGCCCTGGGGGCCTCCAGACCCTGGCAGGGGCTCAGAGACCTTGGCACAGAGTCACAAACACCTGTGCCTTGGATTTTAGCCCATGGAAACAATTCCCAACTTTGTGTGAAGGTTTACCAACCACAAGAGTTTGAGTAGAATGATAGTGAATCTGTCACAGGGTGAAAATGTAGAATTTTGGGGTTATAGAATGGGGGTTCAAGAGGCAAGATGGAGGAATCTGGGCATGTCCTGTCCTTCTTCTCCTTCTTCTTGCCCTCCATCTTCTGCTGGGATGGTGTCTTGGTTTGGGAAGACAAAGTCTGCTAAAGAAGGCAGGAGCCTCCCCTGAAATGGAGAATGTGAGCCCTCCCCATCCCTCTCGAATTGCTATAAAGTTTAAATTAAGGGGCTCGCAGGCAAAAATATGGGAGCATGGAAATAACAGTTCTTTAACAGGGAAAAAAAAAAAAATATAAAATAAACAATGCAGTGCACTAGAACAGCACTGACAGAGTCAGAACCCAGCCTGACACCCTGTGGGTCAGGGTGCTGGCAGCAGTCCCATTGGAATTGTGGCTGCAGCCCTCCTGCAGTGTCAGGGGTGGTTCTGCTGGAGCAGGGATCCTGTAGAGAAGGATGGATTCTTCCTCTGAAGATCCAGGGGAAGAAGAGGCAGCTGCTGTTCCTCTGGGGAATCCTGTGGAGAAGCCGTGCTGGTGTTCCAGAATCTCCAGATTATATCCGGGTAGGAATGCTTGGCTCCTCCCTCTGGGCTCACATCTCCCAATGGGATGCTGTAGTTCTTATCAGCCATGCAGTGACATTCCATAGCTGTTATCAGCAGGTGTCCCCTCCCCAGGGAGGTGTGAATGTGGTCACTCAAAGAGAGAGATCAGGCAAACTGCCCACTTGACAAAGGTAATCTGCCATACAGGTGGTAATGGAAAACATCCTGCATTGCAATCTGGAACAGATGGTGACACTGCTGGATTGGTTTAGAGTACAGACAGACTGTCTGACATAGGTGATGGGTATTGGAAAATTATTGTAAATAAAGCACACACAGTTCTGAGTATAAAAAGCCAACAGCACCCCAAGGGCAGGGGCTGTGCCACAACCCGACCTGCTGGACAGATCTCAGCAGGTCAGAGAGAGAATGGAACAGATCAGAGAAAATGAACAACCTTGGAAAGCAGAGCTGAGGAATCTCAACTTCTTCGGTCAGGGCTGGGAAAAAAGAGACTTTCTGATTCCTTGGGAGCCATTCCAGCAACACCAAACCCAAGAGGAGAGCTGGAATTTAAAAATACTCTGTTCCTCTTTTTTTGAAAAATTAACTTTTGGGAGCACTAAAATGACAAAGCTGCAGTGGCTGTGGGTGCTGTGGCTGCAGAAATTCAGGTATCACTCCTAATGCCCAGGAAAGGGAAATGCAGCTTTCTTGCAGTTTTCCCAGCCAAGGGGATGTGGGCATTTGTCATTACAGAGGATCCTTAAGGATCACCCTTAAGGAATCCTGACAGGCAATAAAAGGATGCTGGGCTTTGGGATTGCCATCTTGCAAATGCAGCTTCCCACCAAGCTTCTGATGGGTCTTACCAGGTGATCGGGTCAGATCAATCCCTTTTGCAGCCAGGACTGATGCATTTGTTGGAGAAGCACAGCAGAGATTTTTCCTTGGAAAAGCCTGCAGGGTGAGCAAAGTCACTGCAGTGGGTGGGAATGCTCCTCCTGGAGAATCCCTGTTCTGCATGGATGGGAATCCTGCTTTGTTCTGACCTCTCAGTGTGTCAGATGTTCAACTGTTCATGTTGCTTGAGGATGAACATGGTTATTACCCATTTTTACTGCAGGTCAGGGGCCGTGGAGTGCCTCTGATTCCACTCTCCTTTGGCATTTTCAGTTGCCATTACAAAAGAAATTAAATCAGGGAAGGTTGGACATTGGGACACTGGACAATTTGGACATTCCTGTTATTGGTCTGGCACAAGATAGACAGAAACCTGTCCAAAGCATATCATCCATGAGGATAAAACAGAAGAAAAGGAGAGCCAAAGAAGAAAAATAATTAAGTTTTTAATATGTGTTCTAACCCTGTCCTCCAAGTTCCATCCTCTGCTGGAATGGATGTGGGCTGGGATGGGCAGGTCCACTTGAAAATCCCATTTTAGTGAGATGGCCCATGGATACTGGGCCTGATCTGGCTGCTTCTGATCCTCCCTGAGAGGTTTTCTGTGGCCTCAGGACAGAGGAAAGAAATCCACAGGTGCAGCAGTGAAATTCCCTTTCCTATTCCAACTGCAGGATGTGGAGTCTCCTTGAGTTCTCCCTGCAGGTGCCCAGGAGAATTCTCCAGTTGTTCAGGGTGGAGCTGGGCAGGCATTTCCAGCAGGATGCTCGGGTGAGTCCATCCAGGGCTGCTGCCTGTGCCAGGGATGTGCCACAGGCTGTTTCTGCTTCCCCTGGCTCTGGGTGTGACCTTGCTGAGCCTCAGAGGTGGCAGAGACCAACCCCACACCCCCAGGCATGACATGGTCTGTGAAAATCCTCATTTTCCTCTTCCTGGAGTGCTCATCCATGGCAGAGATCAAGGGCTCAAGAGTTTCCAAAGGCTCAAGAGTTCCAGGGATCCCAAAGGCTCCAGAGATCCCAAAGGCAGCTGATTTCCCTCCCCTTGTTCCCCTCTGTGTGTGGTTTCCCAGGTCCCCTTCACGTCACCCCACTGCTGAAGCTCTGCTGGGGTGGTGACAGGAGCCAGTGGCACTCCCAGAGCCCGGAGGAGCTCCAGTGCTGATTTAGGATCCAACACCCTCTCTGTGTAAATATGTCCGTGAAAAATGCCAAACCCCAGCCAGCCTGCTGGCTGTGAGGGTTATGGAATGGGGTTGTCACCCACCAGCTGGTGATGGGAGGTGTTTGTGGGGGTCCCCAGGATGAGGTGAGAGGTGAGGAATCTGACTCCATGTTCTCAGAAGGCATATCATATTATATTATATTATATTATATTATATTATATTATTATTCTATTCTATTCTATTCTATTCTATTCTATTCTATTCTAGTCTATTCTATTCTATTCTATTCTATTCTATTCTATTCTATTAATTGTTCCACAATAGCTCCAAAGCTCTCTGGAGGTCTGTGCTCTGTAGGGATGTGCTCTCAGCCAGATGGGGGCTCAGGATGCATAAATATACTAAATAAACTATATATACTACTATATACTACTATATAAACTATGTACTATATATCCTATATATACTAAATAAACTCAGATACTAAAACTATACTAAAGAAAGAGAGGGATACAGACAGAAGGCTTAACAAGAACGATAATGAACAATTCTGGCTCCTCAGAGCCTTGACACAGCTGGCTGTGATTGGTTATTAAGTCAAAACAATTCCCATGAAACCAATCCAAGACGCACCTGTTGGTAAACAATCTCCAACTGCATTCCAAAGCAGCAAACACGGGAGAAGCAATCAGGTAATTATTGTTTTCATTTTTCTCCGAGGCTCCTCAGCTTCCCAGCAGAAGAAATTCTGGCGAAGGGGTTTGGGGAGCAGCTTCTCCATCCATTCCTGGCAGCAGGAGCTTGGCTTGGGGCCCTCCTCCTCCTCTGGGGACATGGGATGGGCATGGCCAGGTGGGAACAGGAGGGATGGGAGTGTGGGAATGTGGCTGTGCATGTTGTTTGTTCCCACAAAAGCCATAATTTGGAGAGATAAAGTCTCTCAGAACTTCACAGGAGAATTTATTCTTTCTTTGCCTTTTCTGCTGTTTCTGGGTTTGATTGTTCAGCCCTTTGTGCTGGCACATTCTGATTTATTCCAGCTGCCCTGTAATTGTGTTTTCCCCCTAACTTTGGAAGTTACCTTTCAAAGGAGAGAGGGGAGCAAAGATAAGGCAAAGCTTCAAAATGGGAAATCTATGGCTAATTAAGGCAGGGGGTTGCTAATCACCTTAGAAATGAAGTTATTAGCTGAAAAGCCTGGAGTGGGTGGAATGAAAGTTAGGGAAGAGTTTTCCCCCATTTCCTTCTGTCACAATGCATTGAGAGATTCAAAGTTTCCCTTGCAGACATGTCCTGACACCATTAGATGTTGTCTCTTTGCATTAACTGCAGAGCTCGAGCTGGTCCAGGGTGGATTTCAGTCTGAACAGTTAAAATTTGGCCAAGCTCTGAGCACACAAAGGCAGGGCTTCATGGGAGCTGCCAGTGCTCCTCATGGGTGTCACACCATGCTCCAGCCAGGACACCATGGCCAGCACCCAGGGTGGTCACTGTCCCCACTGTTCTCTGGGCCTCCCACCCTCACAGCCAGGAATTCCTTTCCCAATCTCCCATCCATCCCTGCCCTCTGGCACTGGGAGCCATTCCCTGTGTCCTGTCCCTCCATCCCTTGTCCCCAGTCCCTCTCCAGCTCTCCTGGAGCCCCTTCAGGCCCTGGGAAGAGCTTTAAGGTCTCTGCAGAGCCTTCTGTTCTCCAGGTGAGCACCCCCAGCTCTGCCAGAGCACTGGAAAAGCCATTTTCCCTTTGCAGCTGGGAGCCCCCTGGGCATCCCCTGCACGGCATCTCTGCTGAGCCCTGTCCCACCGGGCTGGCCCTGGCGGGCTCTGAGGTGCCACCTGTGTCACAAACTCTGTGTCACACCCACAGCAGCTCCGCCTGTGCTGCCAGAGGGTGACCGGGACCAAAGCTGGCTGAATCCCAGCCCCACCTCAAGGACACCTCGTGGGAACCAAAGTTTGCCTCCCACGTGAAAACAGGAATCTGGAGAAGGCCTCCGAGTCCAACCGGTCCCCAGCACTGCCAAGGCCACCACTGAGCCTGTCCCCGAGTGCCACATGCACCTGGGTTTGGAACATCTTCAAGGACACTGACTTTGGGTGTGATGATTCCACCACCGCCCTGGGCAGCCTGTTCCAATAATTGACAACCCTTTCAGGGAAGGAATTTTCCCAGTGTCCATCCTCAGCCTCCCCTGGAACAACCTGGAGCCCTTCCTTCTTGTCCCATCAAACATCAGAAGGGAGGAGAGACCAACCCCCAACTGTCTCAAAACTTGTGTGGGTTTGAACAGCCAGGTGTGTGCTCTGGAAGGCAGGAGCCTCCCTTGAAATGGAGAATGTAAACCCCCTCCCTCTGAATTGTTATAATTTTGGAATTAAGGGGCTCTCAGGCAAAGATATGGGAAGAGGAATAACAGTTCTTTATTAGGAAAAATTAAAAATGCAAATGCAGTAGTACAGAAAAAGAAAACACACCACAGCCAGAGTGAGAGCAGTCCCTGTCCCCTGTGTGCCAGGGGGTGGCACAGCCCCATCCCATGGGGGCCCAGCCCTCCTGCAGTGCCAGCTGTGGCTCTGCTGCAGCAGGGCTCCTGCACAAGGGGGGAGTTTTCCTCTGCAGCTCCAGGGCTGCTGCAGATGGGCCTGGGCTCCCTCTGGCAATGCAGGGCAGCAGAAAGCTGCTCCTCTGGCAATGCAGGGGGCAAAGGCTGCTGTGCTGGGCCAGGCTCAGATTGGATCCAGGCAGGAATGCTTGGCTCCTCCCCTGGGCGGAGCATCTCCCCATGGGATGCTGGAATGGGATCAGCCCTGCAGGGACACTCAGTGGCCATGGACAGCAGAGATCTCCTGGAGGGAGGCTTGGCTGTGGGAGAGAGAAAGAAAACTGCCCCATGGACAGCACAGAACTGCCCCAGCTCTGGCAGAGGGTGATAGAATACACAGCCCCAGCCACATCTTGTAACCACAGACAAAACTCCTTTCAGGTAGAAAACAAGAAGGTCCCTCTGAGCTTCTCTCAAGCACCAAAGCTCCTGGGAAGCTGATTTAGCAGTGCAGTGTCAGCTATGCTCGGACATTTCCCTCCCCAAGATAAATCACTGCTTTTCCATGCTGAATCCTTAGCACTGTCACATTTTCCTTGGAAAAGAATTACAAGTGTATTCCCCAGCAGCTTTCTGCAAAACACGTCAAAGATCTCTGGGTGATGGATTTGTTTTCTGTTTGTTTCTCTGGGATTCCTTCACGAGAGTGTGGTGTTAACTGGTTATTTATAAATCCCAGCATTTCCCATGGTTTGATTCCTCCTGTGTGTGGATTGATGGAGATGTTTTTGACTCACCCTCATTTTCTGAGGGGACTGGGTCTATTTTTAGTTCTGTATCACTTCATGAATGAGTGGCAATTTAATTGTTGTGTAGGAATGGGAATGGCAGACAACAGTGAAAACTGGAGCCTTGCTCATCACATTGAACCTGCTGAGTTCCTGTACCCTGAGCCTCTGAGCATGGCTTTGTGTGAGAGGGACAATTTCCAAGGCATGGACAGGACACAGGGAATGGCTCCCAGTGCCAGAGGGCAGGGATGGATGGGATGTTGGGAATCAGGAATTGTTCCCTGGCAGGGTGGGCAGGCCCTGGCACAGGGTGCCCAGAGCAGCTGGGGCTGCCCCTGGATCCCTGGCAGTGCCCAAGGCCAGGCTGGACACTGGGAGCAGCCTGGGACAGTGGGAGGGGTCCCTGCCCATGGCAGGGGTGGCCCTGGGTGGGCTTTGAGGTCCCTTCCAACCCAACCCATTCTGGGATTCTGCAATTCCATGAAAAATCTGTGAAAAACATGTTCGCTATCCTGTGAAAATGGAAAAAGTTTAATAAAGGACAATGGGAGACAAGGACCACAGAGCAAAGATTATTAGGGCTGACACTCAGCCAAGAGCACCCTGTTATCTTTGGGGATATCCCTTAAACACCCTTTAATTACATCAGCTCATTGCATATTCATAGACCCTTATGCATAGTAAACTTTTCCCCAAAGCAGTTTCCCTGTTCCAAAAACCGTTTAGCCTGGCTTCTCCTTGGGTTCACCTTTTTAGATTCCTTGGCTGTGGTTTTAGTCCTTTTTTATCATCACCTTCAGCTTTGGCCTGGGCAACCATTGTCTTCAGACAGTGAGTGCTGGTGGTTGGCAGGTCTGTACAGGTGTCCTCACCCTGTGGAACACAGTTCCTCATCCCGTGTTCCCTGGGTGCTATCCCATCCCAGCAGGCATTTTAACACAAGCACTCTGATATCAGCTATTGCACTGCATGTCTAAGCTTAATTAACAACAGAAATAAAAACTGTGCCTTCATAACAACGTTACTTTAACATCACACGTGTAAAATCCATTTGAACACTTGTGAAAAGCCAGTATTATAATGTGGATCTGTAACAAACCCAGTGGCATTCCTCAGCAGGACCATTTTCTGTGTGTTAAAGGGCTTTGCTGGGGTCCGTGCCTGCTCAGCTGGGACACAAATGCCCCCAGGACCTTCCTGCCCCAGGCTGGGTGCCCCGGGGTGAAGTCAGGGCTGGCACCTCAGGGCAGTGCCTGCCCTCCTGCTGCGGGGTGGTGTTGTATTTAACATATTACAGAGGTCCAATGTTGTTGTATTTAACATATTTCATAAGTCCTGTACCTCTCATTGTTGTCTTGTGGGCAGCAGATCTTCACAGCACAAACTCAGGATCTCCCTCAGTCAGGGCTCCTCCAAGGCTCTCCCTGACTGGCCAGCCCACCCCCTTTTATCCCAGTTACCTTGACTGGCCACAGCTGCAGCCCAATGAAGGACATCACAGCTGCAGCCCATCAAGGATAACTAGGACCGGCCAGGGTAAAGATATTCAAGTACAGGTATATAATATGTATATTTAAAGCCTCCTCCATTTATAATACATATATTCAAGGCCTCCTGCAGGGTGGGATGCACTGGGCCCTTCTGGCTGTGTCCTGTGGCAGCAGGAGAAGGAATTCCGTGCCCCCGAGCCATGGTGAGGGCTGAGATCTCACTCTGAGCTTGTGGGGCAGGCTCAGCTCCACAGCCATGGGGGATTCAGTCGGGCTGAGCTCCCTGTGCGCCTCTTGCCCTGCATTTTGAGGGCAGCAGGGGCAGAAATTCCCCGTGAGGCCACATGGGAACAAACAACTCCTGATCCTGTACAGATTCCAGTGGGACTTGGCCATTCCTGGGTCACGGCTCTCTTTGCTCCTGTCATTCCCATCAGAAATATTTATAAATACTTTATAAAAATGAGAGTTTTAAGAATTTATAATGGCAGTTCAGGCTCTGTTTAGGAGGTAGATGTACGGTCTTTCCGTGGATAATTCCTGACTGAAGTTTGTATTGATCTCTCTGGACCAGGCTGCGGATGTGCCCTTTGCTCAGTGCCCAGCTCTCTGCCTCACCCGGGTTATCCCAATGTGGGGATTTCCAGGTGGTTTGTAAGGATATTCCTGAAATGTGAGGGAGCTGACATGAATGATTGAACTGGAGCTCAGAAGGGTAACAGTGCAATGGTGTGACTCAGGGTGGGCTCCTGGAAATTCACATTAATTATGACTTTTGTACTTTCAAAAGAATTATTCTGATTTTAAATAAGCACAAAACCTAACAAATCCCAAAAAGTACAAAACCAGGAGATGCTTGGGATCACTCTGGGCTGGAAGATTTATTCAGTGTAGTGGTTGAGCCCAGCAGCCTTGGGAGCACCTAAGGGCAGAGCTCCTTCCTCTGTTTCACCAAGATGTTGAGAAATTAAAGAAGTGAGCAGGCAAGAAACACAGGCAGTTTCTGCCTTAGGAATATTCCTTTAAAAATATATCTGTTTTTCTGTGGGGTTGCCTGGTTCAGCTCTGGTTTGCTTTGCCTGTGGCCTGTGGCAAGCCTTGAGTGGACCTTGTTGAGTTGGCTGGGGTGGGAGGAGGAGGGGAGGCACAGGGAGGGACAGGCAGGTCCCTGTCTGAGACACCAGCTCTGAGTCCTCTCTGGGGCATGAAATTGTCTTTAAAATATCCTGAGAGGTCAAATGACAGAGCAGGAGTACAATGAGATTTTTTTCTGCGTGTTTACGCAGCAGCTGATGCAACACGCTCAGTGTGAAAAACGCCAGTCACTTGGGTTTTTAAAATTTTGAAATTTTGATGATAATAAAATGGCTATAAAAATAGTAATATAATTTGAGTAATAATAATTTGGACAATTTGGATTAGGACAATATGAGACAATAAGAACAAAGAGTTATGGACAGTCTGGGTACCTTTTCTGGGCAACGTAAGCCTGAAAATGGACCCACATTAACAGAGGATTAACCCTTAAAAGCAACAGCCTGTTGCATATTCATACACATCATACATGATGCAGAAATTCCATTCAAACTCAGGATTCTGTCTGGGCAGTGTCAGCTTCTTCCTCTGAACCCTGATGGCATCTCCAGGGCTGAGCAAGGCAGGAAGAAGTTCATTTCTCCTGATAATGGGGCAATAAATTCTCTTCCTCTGAAAGATTCAGGTGTCCTGTGGCTGCTACCTCACTGTGAGTCCTTTCTTTAAAAAAGTATCTTACACAGCATAGTTTCTATTTCAACATTATGTTATAACCTAAAACTATATTTAACACGCTGCTTAAAAGAATTAATACAGCAAAACTTTCTAACATAACACATATGATATTCATTTTAATATTTGCGAAAAGCCAATCATAAAATAGGCATTTTTCACACTCAGGTGTTCTGCTGTGCAGCAATCCAGGAGGGAACAGCCTGAGGAGCAGGGGTATCCCAAGGGAAGGTGTCCCCTGGCTGTGCCACCCCTCTCAGTGATATAATGGTCTCCTTGAGCCAGGTCTCGTAAGCTCTTGGAGATTTATATCACACCCAAGATAGCTCAGCTACCTTAAAAGGCATAAAATCAGCAGGATGGCTCCTGTGGTAGTGTTGGAAACAGAAAAGTTTTAATAAAAGGCAAAATAACAAAACTCTTTACAGAGAAAAACCCAAGCCAGGTGCAAGAGGTTCTTGCTTTTGGTAAAACACCTCACAAAAGCAGTAACTTTCTTTGTTCTCGTCTTTTTCTAGTGAACTGCTTAGGTGGGACTTTTTGGCTCTTGCCCAACTGGCTGTCCTTAAGTTTGAGGTGAAATCCCCCAGGTACTATAAGGTGTCTTTTTACCGAATTGAGGAGAGAAAGTTCTGGGCTTTTTTTTCCTTTTTGAGGAGACAAGGGACAGTTTTGTCACTCCATCCACAAGGAGCACATTCCTCCATCTCTGCTGTCCCCTGGGCATGTGCCCACCCCTGGGAGGTGACACCGGGCACTGCTCCAGGCTGGGGGCTCCTGGTGCTGCTGGAAGGGGGAATCCAGAAGGCTCCATGAAAAATGAGGGCCCACAGGTGGGAGGAGGGGTCGTGAGCCTGGAAGGGATCCCAGGAACGCTGGGTGTTCCAATAATTGTGCAGAATGATCGTGCAGAGCCGCCTGCCTGGAATGGGGCTGTGGAGGGCCTGCAGTCCTGTCTGGAAGGTAAAAAGATTTTATTAACTCTTGCTGGTGACAAAATTGTGCAGAATGATCGTGCAGAGCAGCCTGCCTGGAATGGGGCTGTGGAGGGCCTGCAGTCCTGTCTGGAAGGTAAAAACCTCTTGCTGGTGGGGGATCAAAAGGATCAAACAAAGATTTTATTAACTTGCAAACTGTGATTTAAGGGAATTTGAAGCAGCATGTGAAAGAACAATAATGGACAAACGTTTTCAAGTGGGAGAAAGCTGTCCCTGCCATATGTTTCACTGACTCATCCCTTCCGCAGGAGGGGATCTGGAATTGTTTGAGCTATTCCAGTCACTGATGCTTTTTATTTGGGGGGAAATGCAGCTCTGGATCCTTCACCAGGTGAGGCAGAGACCTGATTCCCTCTAAAGCTTTGGGCACAGGATAATCCAAGGGTGGTTTGGCTTGGAAGGGACATAAAGATCCTGCAGTTCCACCCCAACAAATGCCCCTGTGTGTGTCAGTGCTGGGCAGAGGCCACACCTGGACGTGGGCTCTGCTGCCAGGATGAGACACAGGATCATGAGATAACGTGGAGAGCTCAGAACTCCCTTCTCCCCCTGCCCTGGTGTCCTAGGGTGACATTATGGTGCTGGTATCCCCATTTGTGTGTTCTGTTTATTATGTTCTGTGCCTTCAAGACTGGCTCTGAGGAGCGAATGTTTTTGTGAAAAACGCCAGTCACTTGTTTTTATATTTCTAGAAGTTTAATCGTAATAAAATGGTTATAAAAGTAGTAATATAATTAGAGCAGTAAAAATTTGGACAATTGAGATTAGGACAATACGAGGCAATAGAAACAAAGAGTTACAGACAGTCCGGGTACCTCTTTCTGGGCAACATAAGCCTGAAAAGGACCCACATTAACAGAGGATTAACCCTTAAAAGCAACAGCCTGTTGCATATTAATACACCTCATCCATGATGCAGAAATTCCATTCAAACACAGGATTCTGTCTGGGCAGTGTCAGCTTCTTCCTCTGAATCCCAACGGCATCTTCAGGGCTGAGCAGGCAGGAAGAAGTTCATTTCTTTTGATAATGGAGCAATAAATTCTCTTTCTCTGAAAGATTCAGGTGTCCTGTGGCTGCTATCTGGTGCGAGTACCTCACTCCTTTCTTAAAAAATATCCCACATACATAGTTTCTATTTTAACTACAAAAGTTACATTTTAAATACAAAACTACATTTACCATACTATTAAAATGTTAATACAGCACTACTAATCAATAGAACATAATACATACAGTAAATATCTGTGTGGAGCCATCTAATATGCACTTTTCACAGTTTTGTTATCAGCCTGGGTGATAAGAGGGACACACACACAGGGCAGTACATGGTGCTGTTTTTGCTTTTCGCTTTGCTCTTGCTCCTGCTTTGCTCCTGCTTTGCTCCTGCTTTGCTCCTGCTCATTAGCTAGTTTAGCTAAGCAGCCTGAATTTTCCCTGGACTCTTTCTCCTTTCCCTTTTTGGAACCAACTCGAGCCTGCTCCGGACTGGGCCCTGGGAACAGCGAGAGTTTGCACCTTGTGGCTGCAGCAGCTGCCCCAGCACAGGAGGGACTGAGAACAGAGCGAGCACCCCCGAGAGACTTTCTGAATTTGTCATCTTTGTCAGAGCGGTGACAGAGTGTTTTCTCAGAATCTCTGCTGGTCAGAGTGACTCTGAGATACGTACAAGCTTCTTTTTCCCAGCCTAGCCATTGATGAAGGAGTCAGGATTCTTTTGTTCTTGTTCTCAAGGTTGTTTTATATTTCTTATCTATACCATTCTTTCTCTGACCTGCTGAGGTCTGTCTGGCAGGTCGGGTTGAGGCACATTGGTGTTATCTTTTTATACTAAAAACTGCGTGTACATTAATTACCATAACTTCCCATTACCTATCACCTATGTTAGACAGTGAGCTTCTACTCTAAACCAGTCTAAAAGTGTCACCATCACAGCAGAGGTGGAGGCCAAGAAGAAGGAGAAAGACAGAATGTACCCAGATTCCTCCATCTCGCCTCTTGAACTCCCATTCTAAAAATTCCAAAAATCTATTTTTCACCCTGTGATAAATTAAGTATTATTCTACTTAAACTTTCTTGTAATTCTTCATATAAAGTTGGTAATTGTTTTCCATGGGTCAAGATCAAAGGCATAGGGGTCTTGGGCTCTGTGCCAAGGTCCCTGAGCCCCTGAGCCCAGAGGAATGCCCTGGGTTCAGAGGAATGTCCTGGGTTCTGACCTGTTAAATCATCAGGTTCTGTTGCTGGGGGGGCCGTGCCTGTTAAATGAACAGGTTCTGTGTGCTGGGGGTGCTGTGCCTGTTAAATGAACAGGTTCTGTGTGCTGGGGGTGCTGTGCCTGTTAAATGAACAGGTTCTGTGTGCTGGGGGGCTGTGCCTGTTAAATGAACAGGTTCTGTGTGGGGGGGCTGTGCCTGTTAAATGAACGGGTTCTGTGTGCCTGTTTAAATGAACAGGTTCTGTCTGTGTGCTGTTAAATGAACAGGTTCTGTGTGCTGGGGGTGCCGTGCCTGTTAAATGAACAGGTTCTGTGTGCTGGGGGTGCCGTGCCTGTTAAATGAACAGGTTCTTTCCACTCCTCTCCAAGGAATCCTTCCCAAACTGGATGTGTGGAGGGGCTGTGTGGGTTTGCTTTCTGGAGGGGCCCCTTTTGGAGGTTTTCTCCCAAATTTGCCCTAATTTGCCAAGTTTGCCCTGTGTGCTGCCCGTGCTGAGGGGCTGTGTCGCTGTGTTGCAGGTGTGGCTGTGTGGGGGCAGCATGGAGGTGCTGCCCTGCTCCAGGGTGGCGCACATCGAGCGCAAGAAGAAGCCCTACAACAACAACATCGGCTTCTACACCAAGCGCAACGCGCTGCGCGTGGCCGAGGTCTGGATGGACGACTACAAGTGGCACGTCTACATCGCCTGGAACCTGCCCCTGGAGGTACAGCCTGCCCTCGAGGGGCCCTGCTGCCTAAATCCTGAATTCTGGAGCAGTTCCTGTCCCTAAGCTCAGCGCTATCCCCCGGCTGTCAGCCCCAGCAGAGCTCCCACAATCCTACTTCACACTCATCCTAGTTTTATTCCCCCATGTGGCCGCCCTAGAGAATCAACTACTCAAACTCTAATTAACTCTAATAGTTTATAAAAACATTGCTCTTGTAAGCCAAAGATTGATGACTAAACCCCTTCTTAGAGTTACCCCACCATCCTATCTCAGGAAAAAGGGACTCAAACCCTCATCTCCGACTCCCAAAGCTGGCATTTTTCACTAAACTACTTCCTGACCATCCACTAAACAGCCCGAAATAGCGGCTTTGAGGGAAGGGCTCCGTGAGCTGCAGGCTGGGCAGGGATTCCTGCTGTTCCCACAGCCCTTCTAGCGTGGTTCTAAGAATTAAACCTGGACTGAGGTGTTTATCACCCCCTGAGTGTTCACCCAGCGTGAGGGGATGTGCTGACACTGCTCTGCAGGTGGAGACAGATTATTGATGGCAGTCAGCACTGTGGGTGTGAGTGTTCACTGGGGAATGAGGATGAGGGAGAGACGAGGATCTGACTCCATGTTTCAGAAGGCTTGATTTGTTATTTTATGATATATATTATATTAAAACTAGACTAAAAGAATAAAAGAAAGGATTTCATCAGAAGGCTGGCTAAGCTAAGAACAGAATCAGAAAGAATGATAACAAAGGCTCTTCTCGGACTGTCTCTGTCCAAGCCAGCTGACTGTGATTGGCCATTAATTAGAAACAACCACATGAGACCAATCCCAGATGCACCTGTTGCATCCCACAGCAGCAGATAACCATTGTTTACACTTTGTTCCTGAGGCCTCTCAGCTTCTCAGGAGGAACAATCCTAAGGAAAGGATTTTTCATAAAAGATGTCTGTGACACGGTGAGTGCCTCAGGTTTATTCCTGTGTCACTTCCAGGGCAGCTCAGGTTCCCAGCTCATGGACACGGATCCCTCCCAGAACCTCTCCAGGGGCTGGGGCTGTTTGTTTTCCCAGTGCTGGAAAGATTAAAGGTAAAGGATTGGAGGTTTACCTTTAAACCTGAAAGTTTAAAGGTAGAGGATCTGGAGCCAATGTTCTGGTGGCTCACAGAGGGGATTCCCTTCCTCTCAAACCTTCTCCTTAAAGAGCTTTGGTGGTTCCTTTGATTTCTGCCCAGAAATGGCCAGATTTTCTTGGATCTGAAGCATCAATTTTGGTGCTATAATTTTGGTGCCATTACGTGCCGTACGCCCCATAAATCACAGCTTGGTGAATCTTTGGGAAACCACGAGGTGCCACCAGGTGATCATGTCCAGGGACACATCCTGCACAGGGATCACTCCCTGCACTTCTGGAAAGGCTCCAGGAGGGACTTCTGCAGGTCCAAGGCTCTGCCCTCCCTGCAGGCTGTGTCTGATCTTGGAAGCCAAGAGCATCTCCTGGTTCCAAACCCGCCTGGAGCAGCCCTGGCAGGATCAATGCCCATTCCTGCCCTGGCACTGCCAGGGGGGAGCAGGGAGGTGGGCATGGGGAGGCAGTGATGCCCCTGGGTCACGGGTGGGATGAGAAGGTGAATGAGCACTGGGGGCTGCCCAGTTTCCCTGGGAGGTCAGACTGGTGCCACAAGTGTCCAGCCCCCACAGGTGCTAAAAATGAACACAAAATATTCCTCAAAGAGCTGCTGAGCCCTGGAGCTGCTGAGGGAGCCACCCCCAGCTGGGGTCTGCTGCAGGTCTCTGGGAAAACAGGGAAGCACAAAACCCTGCTGCAGCTTGCTGAGCAAAGTTTACAGCTGGGGGCTGCTGGCACTTGGGGCTCAGCAGCCGCAGCTTTGGGCTAAATTCCCAGGGGAACAGCCTGGGAAGGGCCAGGAGCTGCAGGTTTGTGGGCATGGGGGTGGGGGAATACAGGAATAGAGAGGAGAGGAGAGGAAAGAGGGAAGGGAAGGGAAGGGAAGGGAAGGGAAGGGAAGGGAGGGAAGGAAGGGAAGGGAAAAGGGAAGGGAAAAGGGAAGGGAAGGGGAACTGCCTTCCCAGGGAGCTGCAGGAGGCCTCTGGCTCTGACAGGCACCACTCCAGGGGGAGCTGCCTCCAGGTCTGAGGGAATTTGGGGATCTTAAAAGGAGACTTCAAGATCCAAATGCTCATGATCAGAAATCCTGATCCTCGGGCTGATTCCTTTTTAGAAATCAGGCATCATCCTCCTGCTCAGGAACAGATTGGGAGCATTGCAGAGAGGATTAAAATCCATCCTGTGGAGCTTGGAAAAGGCAGCATCACATGGATCAGCACTGGGGGTGGGAACAGGCCCGGGTGACCCAAAATCAACTTGAGATTTTTACGTATTCCCAATAGGTCTGGGTTCCCCAAAATCCACTTGAGATTTTTGTACTGATCTTTTCCCAATCAAACCCAGATTTAATTTGAGGGAAGCCTTGTTGGGTGGGGGAGGTTTTAGGGCTGTGCTCTGGATTATTTTGGGATGCCAGGGCAAAGCCCTGCCCATCCCAGGTACCGCCTGGCTGCTCTGAGCCCCACGTCCCCCACTCCGATCTCAGCCTGTCCTGCCTCCTTCCACTGAATCATCTTTAATTTTACCTCTCAGCTACCAGGGGCACACTGAAACGGTGTCTCTTCTAAAGCAGAGTGAATAATTCATTAGGAGATCATTACAAGCATTGTAATGGAAAATTGCTTTCCCAGTTGTGTTTAATGATCTCTGGGAAAGACGAGAGCAGGAGCTGGAGCAGAGCGGGAGTGCGGGGAGAAGGGGCTGCTGTGGCTCCTTTGGCTTCCCTGCTGCCTTGGCCCCAGATGCCAGGGTGGAACAGGGGGGAGCTCCCCAGCCCTGCTCCAGCTCCTGCTGGGCTATTGCTCAGGCCCAGCTGGGGCTGCAGAGCAGGGGGGCTCTCCAGGGAGACCATTCCACCCTGGAATTGCCCAAACTGCCAAGAGATTTTGCTGAGCTTCAGCCTCAGCTTTTCTTCTCGTGCAATTTTTATCCTTTATTCTCAGCTGTCTGCCTCTGCTATATTTGAATCTTAAACCTCTCTCTCTTTCCTTCATTCTTTTCCCATCTATTTTACAGCTTTTACCCCTCCCTTCCTCTGGGCTGTGTCTCAGTGGGGTCAGGGAAGGGTTTGGTGCTCAGTGCCCAGCCAGGGTTTGCATTTCCATCTTTTAAATCCTGATATCCACTTGCTGCTAAACCTGTGCCTCAGAACCCAAACAGGAGGAGAAATCTTTTAAAAATACCTTGTTTGAAAGTACAGATCAGTCTTTGTCAGATGGATCCAAACCCAGGAGAATTAGGAGGACTCCCCAGTTTCACTGCACCTCCCAACCTTCCTCCAAACCTTTTCTCCTCCCTTTGGCTGCTCTTTTGTAAATTATCCCTGAGGGCCTGTCCAGCATCAGCCCACGGCCATTGCAAGGGGCCTCAAAACCCAGCAGAGAAGTTGGTGTTCCCCTCTGGAAGCCACATCTTCCTTCTGATGGTATCGGCCCTGGGCATCCCAGAATTCCTGGAATTACTCAACCACAGGTGTTTCCCAGGCAGTTTGAAAGATCTCAAAGCTCAGGGAAATACTTTCATTGTGGCTTTTTTTTGGAAGTGTGACCATTCAGTGATGTCCTGTCGTTGTTTTTCAGAATCCAGGGATTGACATTGGGGATGTTTCTGAGAGAAAAGCCTTGAGGAAGAGCCTGAAGTGTAAAAATTTCCAGTGGTACCTGGACCATGTTTATCCAGAAATGAGGAGATACAACAACACCATTGCTTATGGAGAGGTAATTTAGTCCCTTAGCTCAGCCTGCTAATATTTACACTCCCTGATGAGGAACAGCCTCAAAGGAGAGGAGTCTGAATCAAAACTGAATTTTTCTGTGTAATTATCTAAATTTGCATAAATCTGCTCCCAGTTTCTTCTAAAAACCAGTTTGGGGATTTGTTGCTGATCTTGAAGACTGTGTAAAGTAAAAGATGTTAATACATCATTTAGTGAATTGAGCAAAATTATCCATATTTCCCATTGACTTCATGGATTAAGCAGCTGTATTTGTATTTTTAATACACAGGCATCTTCTAAAACCCTGTGACTTGAACTCAGCCTAATTCCTGACAAGGTCTCTGGAGGATTCAGTGCCTTGTCACAACAGCTTAAGGACAAGATAAAATAAGGGGACTTAATCCAATCTCTGCTGGCTTTGAAACCGTTCTGGGAATATAGAAAGAGTCATTCATGGGAACTAATAACAAATACTCTGCTGCAGTGGAATTGATGGAGTGGTGGCACTTGGAGCAGGCTCCTCAAAGCCTGGGCACCCCAGATGGGTTATTCATCTTTATTCATCTTAGGAAAGATTTTTTATCAAAGTTACTTAAGGCTTTCAAGCTAAAACCCCCCAAAAAATTCTACTTTCATAGAAAATGAAATTTCAGAATGATTTAGGGTGGAAAAAAGCCCAGCTGGAACAAGGATCTGTTGATTCCAAGGTGATCCTTGTTCCAGTTGGGCTTTTTTCCCTGCCTTGTTAAGCACTTAGAGATTTCACTGAAATCTGAGGGGTTCTGCATTGATTTCTGGCAGCCCAAACCTGGGTTTGTCCCCACCCCGCATGACCAAACACAGAGCCAGCTGTGGCCAGGGATGCTGCTCCTTGGAATGGGGATTATGATACAAAACCAGTCATCATTAGCCCTGGATTTAAAGAAAGGTTCACTGCTCTGCAGTTTTCCTTGCCTGATTATTCCTGGTGACACAGCAGTGAGAGCCAGAGAGGGCAGAGAGGACAGAGCATCCATTTCCTGCTTCTCTCTGATCAGAGAGGGCCTTAAATCTGCCCCTTTTGTGCCTTAACTCTGCCCTTTTTTGCATAATTCTGCCAATTTTTGTGCCATAACTCAGCCCTTTTACTGCCATAACTCTGCCCCTTTTTTGCCATAACTCTATCCTTTTTGTGCCATAACTTTGCCCCTTTTTGTGCCATGATTCTGCCAGTTTTTGTGCCATGATTCTGCCCTTTTCCTGCCATAACTCTGCCAAATTTTTGTACCATAACTATACCCTTTTTTGCCAAAATTCTGCCATTTTTGTGCCTTATCTCTGCCCCTTCTGTGCCATAACTCTGCCTCCTGTATGCCCTAACTCTTCCCCTTTTGTGCCACAATTCTGCCAATTTTTGTGCCATAACTCTGCCCTTATTCTGCCATAACTCTGCCCCATCTGTGCCATAACTCTGCCATTTTCCTTCCATAACTCTGCCCCATCTGTGCCATAACTCTGCCATTTTCCTTCCATAACTCTGTCCATTTTGTGCCTTAACTCTGCCCCTTTTATGCCTTAACTCCGCCCATTTTGTGCCATAACTCCGCCCATTTTGTGCCACAATTCTTCCAATTTTTCTGCCATAACTCTGCCCTTTTCCTGACATAACTTTGCCCCTTTTGTGCCATAACTCTGCCCTTTTTCCCCTGGCAGCTGCGGAACAACAAGGCCAAGGACGTGTGCCTGGACCAGGGCCCGCAGGAGAACCACACAGCGATCCTGTACCCGTGCCATGGCTGGGGCCCCCAGGTGAGGCTGTGTCTTGGTTTGGGAAGACAGGTGTCTGCTAAGGAAGGCAGGAGCCTCCCCTGAAATGGAGAATGTAAACCCTCCCCACCCCTCCAAATTGCTATAAAGTTTAAATTAAGGGGCTCGCAGGCAAAAATATGGGAGCAGGAATAACAGTTCTTTAACAGGGAAGAAAAAAACCAAAATAATAAAATAAACAATGCAATACACTAGAACAACACTGCCAGAGTCAGAACCCAGCCTGACACCCTGTGGGTCAGGGTGCTGGCAGCAGTCCCATTGGAATTGTGGCTGCAGCCCTCCTGCAGTGTCAGGGGTGGTTCTGCTGGAGCAGGGATCCTGGAGAGAAGGATGGATTCTTCCTCTGGAGATCCAGGGGAAGGAGAGGCAGCTGCTGTTCCTCTGGGGAATCCCATGGAGAAGCTGTGCTGGTGTTCCAGAATCTCCAGATTATATCCAGGTAGGAATGCTTGGCTCCTCCCTCTGGGCTCACATCTCCCAATGGGATGCTGTAGTTCTTATCAGCCATGCAGGGACATTCCATAGCTGTTATCAGCAGATGTCCCCTCCCTAGGGAGGTGTGATTGTGGTCACTCAGAGAGAGAGATAAGGCAAACTGCCCACTTGACAAAGGTAACCTGCCATACAGATGGTAATGGAAAACATCCTGCATTGCAATCTGGAACAGGCTGGCACTGCCTTTGCTCTCCAGGGTTAAAAACACCTCTTCGATGTGGGAATGTGCCTTGTGTTGAGGGAGTGATAAAGCTATCTTTTGTCTCCTTAAAAAGCTCAGAAATTTCTCTTTTTGATTAGGTTAAAAAAGCCACTTCATAGGCTGAGGGGACTTCACCTCAAATTTAAGGATATCTAATTGGACAGAAGCTATAGAAAAAGAAGTGAATAAAGAAACTAATCACTTTTGTAAGGTGTTTTACTAAGAGCAAGAACTTCTAGCACCTAGCTTGGTTTTCCCCTGTTTGTTATTTTGCCTTTTATTGAACTTTTTTGTTTCTAACACTGCAACAGAAGCTATCCTACTGATTTTTTATGCCTCCAAGGATAGCTGAGCTATCTTGAGTGTATTATAGACCTCTGAGAGCTTATGAGACCGAACTCAAAGAAGCTCCTATAACACAGGTATCACTGGGGGGTTTTCCATCTGCTCCTGCAGTGTTTTCTGGATTCCCATCATCCTGCCAGAGCTGCAAGGAAAAGCTTTGAAAGAAATTGGAAACCTTTGTGAATTGAAAATGTTGGAAAGTTGAGATTTTTGCAATTTGAAACAAAACAAATAAAAAAGAAATGTGTAGTTTAAAATAAAATCTTCCAGACAAAGGCAAATAGCAGTAATCATGGACACAAACTGAGAGTTTCCTTCCCAAGGCCAAGTTGGATGGGAGTTGGGTGGAAGGCTGGAATAAAATGATCTTTAAGGTTCCTTCCAACGTAACCCATTGTAGGATTACTTCTGTTCCACCAGCAGAATAAACCCAGGCTAACGGTGTAAAGAAAACAATTAGTGCTGTGGTAATGAGCCATTTCAGCTTGGCTGGAATTTGTTTTCCAGCACTCCTTTTGCCTCTCCAAAAGTTTTGGAGCATCTGGAGCCCAGCAGGCTCGAAGAGGTTCATTTTCAGCTAAGAAAATGTGCAGTTCAAGGAATAGGAAAACGTAAAAACCCTGTTCCCACTCCACAGTCACCCTGGACTGAGGGATCCCAGAGCTCACCTGAGCTGGGAACTGGAGGAGCTGGGAACCAGCTGTGGGGTGGAGGAAATCCCACTTTGGGTCAGCCTGGCCTTAAACAGAGATCAGTCCCTGCTAAACAGAACCTGCTCTTGCGCAAAATCCCCATTTTTCTCTTAAATGGCACCAAGTGCCTTTTGCACTTTGTGGCTGGAAATCTGAGCCTCTAAGTGCATTATTGTGTGAGAAACTGGATTGGGCTGCCATTGCCTGCTGGCCCTGAGCTTTAGGGCGAATGGCTGAGAACAGGTTATTTATTTTTCCCTCATTGTTATTGGGATGAAGCTTAACAATGTTTTCTTTCCCTACTTGAAGTTCTGAAGTCAGATTTTGCTGGCTGCCTGGAGCTTGCCTGTTTCATCCTTCCTGGTCTTCCCTTTGCTCATTGTCCCTTCCCTCTTCAGCTGAGAGCCAGTTCTTGGCAGTTCCTTTGTTTCCTGATACATCCAATTAGTGAAACTCCTGGAAAATGCTGGTTTTCATCAGCTATCAGCGAGTGCAGAAGCTTTGAAATGGCCTTTGTGGCACCATGAAGGAAATTGGACTTTCCCTACAACTGTTTAATTAATGGACTGCAGGTTGTAATTTATGGCTGGGAATGGAATTAGAAGTAATGGAATCTCTGGTTTGTGTATATATATATATGTGTGTTAAATTTTTATTTATTTGTATGTGTATGGAACCCCTCAATGAGTTGTTGAGCTCCTTTAGAGCGCGCAGGGTGTCCTAAAATCCCCCCTTCTTTCCTTCATCCTGGGGCCCTTCCCAGACATTCTGACACCCCAACCATTCCTTATTTCAGAATAAATAAATTATTTCAGTGCCAGCCTTGGCAGCAGTGAGAGAGGGGCAGGTGTGGGGTCCCTGCTGGCACTGGCACCTCCCAGGACAGAGGGGCTGTGGTGCCTCCTGCTCCTGCCACACCAGGGGTGCTGGGGGTCTCCTTGGAAGCTCTCCCTGTTCCTAAATCCAGTCCCAGTCCACCCCTGTGCCTGTGGGTGGGAGAGAGGGAATGTTGGGTCTGCCAGGAGGGATTTGGGCCATTTTGGACACTTTGTGTCCCACCCCCATTTCTGCTCTCTCCTGTGACTGCCCATGGGTTTGAGCTCGGCCTGGCTGCAGTTCAGGGTGGTGGCTCTGCATGCAGCTGAGATCTTCCTTTACTCACTCATCCCTCACTGAGGAAAATTTGGGGAATTTTTCTCTTATTTTCCCTTCAGCTTTCTGTTCTCTCTGCTTCCATTCACTTCCAGGTCAAATAATGATGAGAGTCCATCATCATCCTTTTATCCTGTAATTATATTGAGGCTGCTGATGGGTTTTTTTCCTGCTTGATGGCTTCATCTTTGAGGCAATCCCTCATGGAAGCACCTTGCTGTAATGATGTATTACACTAATAATGCAGCCATAGCTCATTGCAGTGACACAGCTATGGTGATATATTAAGGTGATAGAAAGCACTATAATGCTATAAAACTTAAGATAATGTTCACCCAGCAGAGCATTTCATTTAATTATAGGATAAAATATGTTTTGCCCATTTAAGCAGCAGAAGTTGAGGACAAAGCCATCAATACTGAGCTCATGGGGGACACGGCAGGAGCAGGGGTGACGAAACAGCACCCTTTAATCAGATTAAATTGTGGTAAAAGGCAAATCCTGAACATTTTACTGATGGCTGCTAATTGATGTTCTGCTCAGAGCAGAAGGGAAGCTAAACAACCCGAAATTATTTTCCAATAGAGTCAATGAAGGTCATCAAGGCTTTTATTTCCCAGGTGCTGGGATGTCTAATTAACTTTCTGCCATCCCTGAGATGCAGCCAGCCAGAAATCACAACCACAGGAGATGGATTGGAGATGCAGCTTTGCCAGGGGGGGGATCAGCCCCAGCCCTGGAGCAGCTGAGGGAGCTGGGAAGGGCCTGGAGCCCCAGGAGGGGCTGAGGGAGCCGGGAAGGGCCTGGAGCCCCAGGAGGGGCTGAGGGAGCCGGGAAGGGCCTGGAGCCCCAGGAGGGGCTGAGGGAGCCGGGAAGGGCCTGGAGCCCCAGGAGCGGCTGAGGGAGCCGGGAAGGGCCCTGGAGCCCCAGGAGCGGCTGAGGGAGCTGGGAAGGGCCTGGAGCCCCAGGAGCGGCTGAGGGAGCTGGGAAGGGCCTGGAGCCCTAGGAGGGGCTGAGGGAGCTGGGAAGGGCCTGGAGCCCCAGGAGCAGCTGAGGGAGCCGGGAAGGGCCTGGAGCCCCAGGAGCGGCTGAGGGAGCTGGGAAGGGCCTGGAGCCCCCGGAGGGGCTGAGGGAGCCGGGAAGGGCCTGGAGCCCCAGGAGGGGCTGAGGGAGCTGGGAAGGGGCTCAGCCTGGAGCAAAGGAGGCTCAGGGGGCCCTTGTGGCTCTGCACAGCTCCTGACAGGAGGGGACAGCCGGGGGGGTCGGGCTGTGCTCCCAGGGAACAGGGACAGGAGGAGAGGGAACGGCCTCAGGCTGGGCCAGGGGAGCCTCAGGGGAGATTTTGGGCAAATTTCCCCATGGAAAGGGGGCTCAGGCATTGGAAGCAGAGTCTCCATCTGTGACCGTGTTCACAGGGGTCCGAGGATGAGGGAAGAGACGAGGATCTGACTCCATGTTTCAGAAGGCTTGATTTGTTATTTTATGATATATATTATATTAAAACTATACTAAAAGAATAGAAGAAAGGATTTCATGAGAAAGCTAGCTAAGAATAGAAAAAGAAGGAATGATAACAAGGGCTTGTGGCTCGGACGCTGTCCAAGCCAGCTGGGCTGTGATTGGCCATTAATTAGAAACAACCCCATGAGACCAATCCCAGATGCACCTGCTGCATTCCACAGCAGCAGATAACCATTGTTTGCATTTTGTTCCTGAGGCCTCTCAGGAGGAAAACTCCTAAGGAAAGGATTTTTCATAAAAGATGTCTGTGACATCCATCCCTGGAGGTGTCCAAGGAAGGGCTGGAGGTGGCCCTCAGTGCTCTGGGCCGGGGATGGGGCACAGCTGGGACTCAATGGGCTGGGAGGGATTTTCCAGCCACAGTGATGCTGGGATTGCCCCCAGGGACAGCTGGAGGTGGGACGGTGCCAAGGTGCAGTTTCCTGGATGAGGTTTTATGGAAGGATGTTCCAGGGGCTGGGGCTGTCAGTCAGTGCCTCTGCCTGGGGATGTGGCTTTGGGCCACTCAAACTGGTGAAGGGGTTAAAGACCTCCTCAGTTTGAGCCACTTTGAGATGCTTGGGTTTGGAATAGTTCTAAACTGTTTTCCTTTGGTCCTTTATCTTGGTCTTTCCCTTGTTTCTTGTCCTGTCTCAGGCTGGGTTGGGGCCTCTAGCTCACTCTGGAGAGGAGCAGAATAACAAAAGAGAAATTAGGGCTTGGAATTAACCTGTCCTGTGAGGAGAGGCTGGGAGAGCTGGGGGTGCTCACCTGGACAGGAGAAGGCTCCAGGCAGAGCTCAGAGCCCCTTGCAGGGCCTGAAGGGGCTCCAGGAAAGCTGGAGAGGGACTGGGGACAAGGGATGGAGGGACAGGACACAGGGAATGGCTCCCACTGCCAGAGGGCAGGGATGGATGGGATATTGGGAATGAGGAATTGTTCCCTGTGAGGGTGGGCAGGCCCTGGCACAGGGTGCCCAGAGCAGCTGGGGCTGCCCCTGGATCCCTGGCAGTGCCCAAGGCCAGGCTGGACAGGGCTGGGAGCAGCCTGGGACAGTGGGAGCTGTCCCTGCCATGGCAGGGGTGGGATGGGATGGGCTTTGAGGTCCCTTCCAACCCAACCCATTCCATGGCTCTGTGATCAGGGTTTGGGCTGCCCCTGACCCCTCCTGTGGGCAGCACCTGATGAATGAGCATCCGGGAGCTGTGAGGAGCTCAGGGCCTGCTCTGACACTGAACATTTTCACTCTGGGCCTGACTCCAGCAGCAGCTGGGAGCAGAGCCAGGCCCACCCCAAGGGATCGGGGCACCCTGACTGCGTCTGGGCTCATGAGCTGCTGTCTGACCCTGTTACATTGTTTTAACTTGATTTCAGTGTTTAATTATTACAGCCCAGATAACCCAAACTCCCAGTGGGATTTACTGCCTCTTCCCTGGCATCTGGGTCACAGATATGCTCAGTTAATTAACGTGCTGGATCCTCCTTATTTGTCTGCTGGATAATGGCCTGATTCATAATTTAAATAAGCAGCTGTGGAGATCTTTGCCTCAAACTATAAAAGGCAGGACACTAGTGTTCCTTTCTCCTCACTCCGGAATTTAAATGTGTTTAGGCAATATTGTGGTGGCATTCCTTGAAATGGAGGAGTCCTTTGTGTGCCCAGTGTCCCCAGGGGCACCACCCCAGCCCAGTGCTCCCATCCTGCCCCACCCTGGCACAATGGTCTGAATTGGATGCACCTTAAATTCCATCCAGTGCCACCCCTGCCATGGCAGGGTCACCTTCCACTGTCCCAGGCTGCTCCAAGCCCCAGTGTCCAGCCTGGCCAGCCCCTGGCAGCCCTGGGCAGTTGGATCCCATGGGAATGGCCATGGTAGCTGCAATCCTGGGCCTTTCCCAAGGGCAGATCCAGGCTCCCATCCCAGTTCTTGTGGCTGTGTTCACAGGGGTCTTAGGTGGAAGGAAGAGATGAGGATTTGACTCCATATTTGAGAAGGCTTGATTTATAATTTTATGATATATATTATATTAAAACTATACTAAAAGAATAGAAGAAAAGGTTTCATCTCAGAAGGCTGGCTAAGAATAGAATAGAAAGGAAAGAATGATAACAAAGGTTTGTGGCTCGGACACAGAGTCCAAGCCAGCTGACTGTGATTGGCCATTAATTCCAAACAAACACATGAGACCAATCACAGATCCATCTGTTGCATCCCACAGCAGCAGATAATCAATGTTTACATTTTGTTCCTGAGGCCCCTCAGCTTCTCAGGAGGAAAAAAATGCTAAGGAAAGGATTTTTCATAAAAGGACGTCTGTGACAGTTCTGGCCCCTCTGGCTGGTGCTGCTGCCTGGCTGGAGCCCTGGAGGCTGTGCCAGGCACCCAGAGGCACCAGGGCTGCCTCACCCAGCAGGGCTCCAGCTGGAGTCCAGGGAAAACCATGCATTGCCCCATCCCACAGCGATCCAGGAGGCTGCAGGAGTCTGCTCCAGGAGGGGTTTAAGGCTTGGAATTATTCCCACCCTTTCTTGTGTCTCAATCCCTCACCTGCATCTGGAAGAAACCAAACCCAAGCAGGGATACAAGGCTGCAGAAAGTTGGGATTTATTCCTTCCAGTTCTGCTTTCCCTGTGCATCCCCACAGAATGTCCCCAGGGGCTCTGGGTTGGCCTGTCCCTCTGTGCTGGTGCTCTGGGGTGCTGAGGGACTGGACTCCTTTGGAAAGGATGGAATATCAACCAGAGCTTTCCTCATGTTCCTGGGACAGGACCTGGGGCAGATGGGCACTTGTGGCTTTATTTTTACCACGTGTGAGTCTCCCCCAGCTGATCCCAGCTGCGTGGGGCTGGCTCAGAACTGCTGTTCCCTCCGCCCAGCTCTCCAAGAGGTGCCCCATTCCCTGCTGGAGCAGCCTGGGAGCATTTACTGACAGGGAATTTCTGCTTTCCCACACAACTCCAAGCTCTCCCAAAGGGCTGGGGAGGTTTGCACCACGACCCTGGACAGACCTGCCTGGCAAGTGTGGGAACTGAGGAGCTTGGGAGAGGAAAATGTTCCCAAACCCCAAAGGAGCCGAGTTTGAAGGATGTGAGGTTTTGCTGTTCCCTCTGCCCAGCTCTCCAAGAGGTGCCCCATTCCCTGCTGGAGCAGCCTGGGAGCATTTACTGACAGGGAATTTCTGCTTTCGCACACAACTGAAAATGCTCCCAAACCCGAAATGAGCCAAGTTTGAAGGATGGGGGGGTTTTGCTGTTCCCTCTGGTGAAAGGCTCCCTGCTGGAGCAGCCTGGAGCATTTCCTGACGGGGGTTTCTGTGTGTCCCCAGCTGGCTCGGTACACCAGGGAGGGCTTCCTGCACCTGGGGGCGCTGGGCACCACCACGCTGCTGCCCGACACGCGCTGCCTGGTGGACACGGGCAAGAGCCGCTTCCCGCAGCTGCTGGACTGCGACAAGGTCAAGAGCAGCCTCCACAAGCGCTGGAGCTTCATCCAGGTGTGTCTGGGGCGGCCCTGGCTGTCCCCACCTCTGCATGGGAAAAGGTGACCCCCAGCGAGGGGAGGAAATGACACATCTGACTCCACTGATATCAGAAAGCTAATTAATCGTTCTGTTTTATTACTCTATTATTTTATTATATTATTAATTTGCTTTATTATTAATTTTATTTATTTCTAATAAGTACCATTAATAATCAATTAATAATATAGTAAAAATTAATCGAGTAATATAATAAAATAATAATTTAATAAATAATAAATTAATTAATAAAATAATAAAAATAAAAATTAGGATAATATAATAAAATTATTATTTTATTATATTATCCTAATTTTTATTTTTATTATTATATTACAATTATATTATTTATTATTATGATTTTTTATTTTAATTTTCTATTATGGAGAGTATATAGTCTATATTATAATATATATTATATAATTATATATTATATAATTATATATTATATATATAATATTATATTACATCTAATAAATATTAATGTATAATATATTATATATATATTATAATTATTCTGTTATTTTATATTATATGACACTATATCTAAACTGAAGCTGCACACACACTCAACTCAGCTGCACTCGTGACTGTCAGCCAACAGTCCCCACACACACACACCTGGATCCAATTGGTCAGTAAATCAAAACATTCACACCAGAATCCATCACCAATTCCCTTCAGGTAAAAAACTTTCCCCAATGCATTCCACTTGTGGACAACAAGAGGAGCAGCAATTGAGACAAGAATTGTTTTTTCTTTCTCTGAGGTTCCTCGTTGCCATTCCCAGAAATGTCCTTGGGAAGTTGTGCCTTGCTTTTCTCTGTGAGGAGAAATGCAGCCACACCTGTGCTCTGCTGGGATCAGGGCAGCATTTCAGGACAATTTCTAATCAAAGTTTTCCTTTCTGGTAGCAGAAAGGTGGATCTGGTTCTGTCTGATCTGCCAATGACTTCCAGATTCCTTTGTTTCTTATGGATGAAGAGTGAAAATCATTTTGTCCCAAAGCAGAGTGTAAATAACTGTCTGGGTTTGAACAGCCAGGTGTCTGCTAAGGAAGGCAGGAGCCTCTCCTGAAATGGAAAATGTAAACCCCCTCCCTCTGAATTGTTATAATTTTGAAATTAAGGGGCTCTCAGGCAAAGATATGGAACAGAAATAACAGTTCTTTATTAGGGAAAAAAGGAAAATAAAATAAAAATGCAGTAATATAAAACAGCCCTGCCAGAGTGAGAGCAGTCCCTGCCCCCTGTGTGCCAGGGGGTGGCACAGCCCCATCCCATGGGGGCCCAGCCCTCCTGCAGTGCCAGCTGTGGCTCTGCTGCAGCAGGAATCCTGCACAAGGGGGGAGTTTTCCTCTGCAGCTCCAGGGCTGCTGCAGATGGGCCTGGGCTCCCTCTGGCAATGCAGGGCAGCAGAAAGCTGCTCCTCTGGCAATGCAGGGGGCAAAGGCTGCTGTGCTGGGCCAGGCTCAGATTGGATCCAGGCAGGAATGCTTGGCTCCTCCCCTGGGCGGAGCATCTCCCCATGGGATGCTGGAATGGGATCAGCCCTGCAGGGACACTCAGTGGCCATGGACAGCAGAGATCTCCTGGAGGGAGGCTTGGCTGTGGGAGAGAGAAAGAAAACTGCCCCATGGACAGCAGAGATCTGCCCCAGCTCTGGCAGGTGGGGACAGAATGCACACATCTCACAGGCCAGGACAATGATGCAGCTTTTACAGAAGGGTCCCACTTCCCAGCAGCTGTGGGAATTAAAGGTTACAGGTGTCCCTTGGGTGCTGTCAGAGACAGGGGATGCTCACTCCATTTATTTGGGGAATTATTTTGTTGTTTGCATTGCCTTCCCACCCAGCTGAGTGCCCCTTCTAGCCCAGGACTGCCCTCCTGGTCCTGCTTTGCTTCCCAGGCAATTAATATCAGGCAATTAATATCTTCCTTTTTCCATCTTTTCCCATCTCCCCACGTGCAGAACGGAGCCATCCTGAACAAGGGCACGGGCCGGTGCCTGGAGGTGGAGAACAGGGGCATGGCTGGCATTGACCTGATCCTCCGCGGCTGCACAGGGCAGAGGTGGACAATTAAAAACTTCATCAAGTAGAGGCTGCAGGAGTCAGGGGAGTCTGACTTGAGCCACGGCTGAGGGACTGATCCGTCTGGACTCCTTTGGAAAGGATGGAATATATCAACCAGAGCTTTCCTTGTGTTCCTGGGACAGGACCTGGGGCACATGGGCACTTGTGGCTTTATTTTTACCACGTGTGAGTCTCCCCCAGCTGATCCCAGCTGTGTGGGGCTGGCTCAGAACTGCTGTTCCCTCCGCCCAGCTCTCCAAGAGGTGCCCCATTCCCTGCTGGAGCAGCCTGGGAGCATTTACTGACAGGGAATTTCTGCTTTCCCACACAACTCCAAGCTCTCCCAAGGGCTGGGGGGGTTTGCACCACGACCCTGGACAGACCTGCCTGGCAAGTGTGGGAACTGAGGAGCTTGGGAGAAAATGTTCCCAAACCCCAAAAGGAGCCGAGTTTGAAGGATGTGAGGGGGACACCACGACCCTGGGACAGAAATTTTACCACGTGTGAGTCCCCCCCAAATGAGCTGAGTTTGAAGGATGTGGACAGGGAATTTCTGCTTTCGCACACGCTGAAAAGTAACCCCCAGAGCCCGAAATGAGCCAAGTTTGAAGGCTGGGGGGTTTGCTGTTCCACCTGAGTGAAAGGCTCCCCGCAGGAGCAGCCTGGAGCATTTCCTGACAGGGTTTCTGTGTGTCCCCAGCTGGCTCGGTACACCGGGGAGGGCTTCCTGCCTGGGGCGCTGGGCACCACCACGCCTGCCCGACACGCTGCCTGGTGGACACAGGCAAGAGCAGCCCGCAGCTGCTGGACTGCGACAGGAACCAGAGCAGCACTCCACACAAGCGGAGCTTCATCCAGGTGTGTCTGGGGCGGCCTGGCTGTCCCCCACCTCTGCATGGGAAAAGGTGACCCCCCGAGGGGAGGAAATTACACATCTGACTCCACTGACGTCAAGCTAGTGTCGTTCTGTTTTATTACTCTATTATTTTTTTTATTATATTATTAATTTGCTTTATTATTAATTTTATTTGTTTCTAATAAAGTACCATTAATAATCAATTAATAATATAGTAAAAATTAATCAGTAATATAATAAAATAATAATTTAATAAATATTAAATAAATTAATAAAATAATAAAAATAAAAATTAGGATAATATAATAAAATTATTCTATTATATTATCCTAATTTTATTTTAATATATATTAAATTATATTATTTATTATTATGATTTTTTATTTTAATTTCTATTATGGAGAGTATAGTCTATATTATAATATATATTATATAATTATATATTATATAATTATATATTATATAATTATATATTATATTACATCTAATAAATATTAATGTATAATATATTTATATATTATAATTATTCTGTTATTTTATATTTATATTACACTATATCTAAACTGAAACTGCACACACACACTCAACTCAGCTGCACTCGTGACTGTCAGCCAACAGTCCCCACACACACCTGGATCCAGTTGGTCAGTAAATCAAAACATTCACACCAGAATCCAATCACCAGTTCCCTTCAGGTAAACAACTTTCCCCAATGCATTCCAGTTGTGGACAACAAGAGGAGCAGCAATTGAGACAAGAATTGGTTTTTCTTTCTCTGAGGTTCCTCGTTGCCATTCCCAGAAATATCCTTGGGAAGTTGTGCCTTGCTTTTCTCTGTGAGGACAAATGTAGCCACACCTGTGCTCTGTCCCAAGCTCTGCCTGGGACACAGCCCGTGGGATGGGGTGGGACAAAGGGGAAATGGTGCCATGGCACAGTGAATTCCGGGTCCTGGGGCAGAGGGAGGAGGTTAAGAGGGATCAGGGCAGCATTTCAGGACAATTTCTAATCAAAGTTTTTCCTTTCTGGTAGCAGAAGGTGGATCTAATATGTCTGATCTGTAATGACTTCCAATTCCTTTGTTTCTTATGGATGAAGAGTGAAAATCATTTTGTCCCAAAGCAGGCGTAAATAACTGTCTGGGTTTGAACAGCCAGGTGTCTGCTAGGGAAAGCAGGCGCCTCCTTGAAATGGAAAATGTGAACCCCCTCCTCTGAAATATTATAATTTTGAAATTAAAGGGCTCTCAGGCAAGATATGGAACAGAAATAACAGTTCTTTATTAGGAAAAAAGGAAAATAAAATAAAAATGCTGTAATATAAAACAGCTGCCAGGTAAGGCAGTGCCTGCCCCCTGTGTGTCAGGGGTGGCACATCTGCCATGGGGCCCACCCTCCTGCAGTGCCAGCTGTGGCTCTGCTGCAGCAGGGCTCCTGCACAGGGGATTTTCCTCTGCAGCTCAGGGCTGCTGCAGATGAGCCTGGGCTCCCTCTGGCAATGCGGGGCAGCAAGCTGCTCCTCTGGCAATGCAGCAGGGGCAAAGGCTGCTGTGCTGGGCCAGGCTCAGATTGGATCCCAGGCAGGAATGTGGCTCCTCCTGGTGAACATCTCCCCATGGGATGCTGGATAGGATCAGCCTGCAGGGACTCTCAGTGGCCATGGACAGCAGAGATCTCCTGGAGGGAGGCTTGGCTGTGGGAAAAAAGAAAACTGCCCCATGGACAGCAGATCTGCCCAGCTCCTGGCAGGTGGGGACAGAATACACACACATCTCAGGCCAGGACAATGATACAGCTTTTGAAAGGGTTCCACTTCCCAGCAACTGTGGGAATTAAGGTTACAGGTGTCCCTTGGGTGCTGTCAGAGACAGGGATGCTCCTCCATTTATTTGGGGAATATTTTTGTTGTTGCATTGCCTTCCCACAGCTACTGAGTGCCCCTTCTGGCCCAGGACTGCCCTCCTGGTCCACCTTTGCTTCCCCAGGCAATTAATATCAGGCAATTAATATCTTCCTTTTTCCATCTTTTCCCATCTCCCCACGTCTGAAGCAGGCCATCCTGAACAGGGGCACGGGCGGTGCCTGGAGGGGTGGAGAACAGGGGCATGGCTGGCATTGACCCTGATCCTCCGCAGCTGCACAGGGGCAGAGGTGGACAATTAAAAACTTCATCAAGTAGAGGCTGCAGGAGTCAGGGGAGTCTGACTTGAGCCCGCGGCTGAGGGACTGATCCGTCTGGACTCCTTTAGGAAAGGATGGAATATCAACCAAAGCTTTCCTCGTGTTCCTGGGATCAGGACCTGACCTCAGAACTATGGGCACTGTGGCTTTATTTTTACCACGTGTGAGTCTCCCAGCTGATCCCAGCTGCACGGGGGCTGGCTCAGAACTGCTGTTCCTCCTTGACTCTCCAAGGGTGCCCATTCCCTGCTGGAGCAGCCTGGGAGCATTTGCTGACAGGAATTTCTGCTTTCCACACACTCAAAGCTCTCCCAAGGGCTGGGGAGGTTTGCACCACGACCCTGGACAGACCTGTCTGGCAGTGTGGGGAACTGGGGGCTTGGGAGAGGGAAAATGTTCCCAAACCCCAAAGACCGGTTTGAAGGGTGTGGTGTTTTGCTGGGTCCTTGTTCCTTTTCCTTTCCTGCCCCTGCATCCAGCAGCCCCTTCCCTGAGTTTGGAGAAGCAAAACACCCCAGCAACTCCCAGGGGTCTTTCACACCCCTAATCACACAAGTTATCCGAAACAATGCAGTGGGGCAAACCCTGACCTCCTTGCCCTCTCCATCACCCACACTGCTGGCCAAGCCAGCACCTCCCTCCATGGAGAGCCCAAATGGGATCCTGGGATGTCTCTGCCCTTCTGGGTGACAGCAGGAATGTTCTCTGAGGCTTGGGCACTCCCTGTCCTGCCTGCTCCAGGCCCTGACCAAGGTCCCCAAGTCACTGCAGCCCTTCCTGGGCTGTGGGGGACAGGGAGGGGCCCAGGCCCCAGCAAATAACAACAGCTTGGCTGAAATTCTTGCCTTCAGGCTTGTTGCTCGGTGGAGGATCGTCTCAGCTGATTTATTTTTGGCTCTCAGTATTCTGGCTACAAATCTTGGCTGCAAATCCACCTGGGAGTCCCTGCTTGGGGGCCTGACGTGGCTGTCTGGAGGAACAGGATCACCTGCAGCATTGCTGCACGTGGGTGGGCACAGGCTTTGCTCAGCAGGAGGGAGAAACCCAGCCCATCTCTGCCCTTCTCCCAGAATAATCCTCTTTGTGGCTGCCCTCTGGCGAGGGTGCACTAAAATAGATTAATATATGAGATGGATGTGTAAATATGTTTTCCCAAGCTGGGATGTGCACAGGTCCTTTGCTGCAGAAACCACTCATGCCTGTCTTCATTTTGCATCAGGATGAAGCTCCTGGATGTTTAACGAGCTGAATTTCCAATGCCATGCAACAGGTTTATAACTGATGTTTTAGTAATTTATTGAACAGAAGCAGATCTATTTCATTGTTCCTTCTACAAACTAGCATCACCTAGGACTGATTGTTCATTTAGGCTTTACAAGGCTCCCTCAGCCCTGGGGCTGTCTGATTTTCCCCTGACATCAATGAAGTAAAACCTCTTAGTTGTCCTGACCTGCAGGTATGAAAGTCAATGTAGAATTTTGCTCTCTTTTTTAGCTGTTGCATCATCCCTCGTGTAATAAATTTGAGCACTTCCAAGCCCGGAATAGCCACAACTCTGTGGATGCATGAGCCAGCTCCCCCTGCCTTTGTTGCTGCCTTCTAAAGAAACAATGCCGGTGACTCCAGGACACCTGAGGACTTTGAGACCCCCCAGCTCCGGTCCACATGGTAGAAGCGCCCTTAAACTGCACAAATATTGTGCAGGGAGAGACTGTGTGGGTCAGGATGAGCAGCCAGCCCTGGGGTGTTGCCTGTGTGCTGAAATTCAGCCAGCTTTGGAGCCCTGTTGAGGTACCCCAGGAGTGGCAGCAGATAACTGTCCATAGCACGGCGGTGCTGGGGTGAGGTCCCCAGCCTGGCAGAGGCTGGATGGGATGTGTGCACTCCTGGGCTCCGTCCTGGCTGTGCTGAGCCCCCTGGCCAGAGTGGCCTGCCTCTGTCCCCGTCCCTGCACTGTCCCTGGTCTGTCCCCTCTGGGGTGTCCGTGTGTCCCTGGTGCCACTGAGGTCCCCGTGCCAGGTGTAGCACAGACACCCAGACAGCACGAGGGCCCTGCTGCTGCTGGGAGCCCCTGGGGATCTCGGGGACGCCTTTGTGGCTCACACCTGCCTTCCTCTCTGTGCTGCAGTGAGAGGCAGTCTCGAGGCAGCAGGAAGGGAAGGTGGAGATGAACCCTGGCCCAGGGCTCCTCAGTCAGTAGAGCCCGGGAGCTGCTGGTCCCTGCTCCAGCCTCCAGCCACTGGAAACAGGAGCAAAAATCAGGCTGGAAAAGTGGGAATTGCCTCTGCTGTTCTGGTCCCTGACACCGTTGGAGACTGCAGGGTGACCCCTGGAGAAATCTGTCTGAGATCTGGGTCTCGTTGTATCTCGCTATCTCTAATCATCTGTTCAGAACTGCTGTTCCTCCGCCCAGCTCTCCAAGAGGTGCCCCATTCCCTGCTGGAGCAGCCTGGGAGCATTTACCGACAGGGAATTTCTGCTTTCCCACACAACTCCAAGCTTTCCCAAAGGGCTGGGGAGGTTTGCACCACGACCCTGGACAGACCTGCCTGGCAAGTGTGGGAACTGAGGAGCCTGGGAGAGGAAAATGTTCCCAAACCCCAAAGGAGCCGAGTTTGAAGGATGTGAGGTTTTGCTGTTCCCTCTGCCCAGCTCTCCAAGAGGTGCCCCATTCCCTGCTGGAGCAGCCTGGGAGCATTTACTGACAGGGAATTTCTGCTTTCGCACACAACTGAAAATGCTCCCAAACCCCAAATGAGCCGAGTTTGAAGGATGTGAGGTTTTGCTGTTCCCTCTGCCCAGCTCTCCAAGAGGTGCCCCATTCCCTGCTGGAGCAGCCTGAGCATTTAATTTCTGCTCCCAACACAACTGAAATGCTCCCAAACCCGAAATGAGCCAAGTTTGAAGGCTGGGGGGGTTTTGCTGTTCCCTCTGGTGAAAGGCTCCCCGCCGGAGCAGCCTGGAGCATTTCCTGACGGGGGTTTCTGTGTGTCCCCAGCTGGCTCGGTACACCAGGGAGGGCTTCCTGCACCTGGGGGCGCTGGGCACCACCACGCTGCTGCCCGACACGCGCTGCCTGGTGGACACGGGCAAGAGCCGCTTCCCGCAGCTGCTGGACTGCGACAAGGTCAAGAGCAGCCTCCACAAGCGCTGGAGCTTCATCCAGGTGTGTCTGGGGCGGCCCTGGCTGTCCCCACCTCTGCATGGGAAAAGGTGACCCCCAGCGAGGGGAGGAAATTACACATCTGACTCCACTGACGTCAGAAAGCTAATTAATCGTTCTGTTTTATTACTCTATTATTTTATTATATTATTAATTTGCTTTATTATTAATTTTATTTATTTCTAATAAGTACCATTAATAATCAATTAATAATATAGTAAAAATTAATCGAGTAATATAATAAAATAATAATTTAATAAATATTAAATAAATTAATAAAATAATAAAAATAAAAATTAGGATAATATAATAAAATTATTATTCTATTATATTATCCTAATTTTTATTTTTATTATTATATTACAATTATATTATTTATTATTATGATTTTTTATTTTAATTTTCTATTATGGAGAGTATATAGTCTATATTATAATATATATTATATAATTATATATTATATAATTATATATTATATAATTATATATTATATTACATCTAATAAATATTAATGTATAATATATTTTATATATATTATAATTATTCTGTTATTTTATGTTATATTACACTATATCTAAACTGAAGCTGCACACACACTCAACTCAGCTGCACTCGTGACTGTCAGCCAACAGTCCCCACACACACACACCTGGATCCAATTGGTCAGTAAATCAAAACATTCACACCAGAATCCATCACCAGTTCCTTCAGGTAAAAAATGCATTCCCAATGCATTCAAGAATTGGTTTTCTTTCTCTGAGGTTCCTCGGGACAACAAGAAATATCCTTGGGAGCAGCAATTGAGACAAATGAATTGTTTTTTCTTTGTCCCAGGTTCCTGGGACACAGCCCCAGAAATGTCCTTGGGAAGTTGTGCCTTGGCACAGTGAATTCCGAGAAATCCAGCCACAGAGGGAGGAGGTTAAGAGGGATCAGGGCAGCATTTCAGGACAATTTCTAATCAAAGTTTTCCTTTCTGGTAGCAGAAAGGTGGATCTGGTTATGTCTGATCTGCCAATGACTTCCAGATTCCTTTGTTTCTTATGGATGAAGAGTGAAAATCATTTTGTCCCAAAGCAGAGCGTAAATAACTGTCTGGGTTTGAACAGCCAGGTGTCTGCTAGGGAAGGCAGGCGCCTCCCTTGAAATGGAAAATGTGAACCCCCTCCCTCTGAAATATTATAATTTTGAAATTAAGGGGCTCTCAGGCAAAGATATGGAACAGAAATAACAGTTCTTTATTAGGGAAAAAAAGGAAAATAAAATAAAAATGCAGTAATATAAAACAGCCCTGCCAGAGTGAGAGCAGTGCCTGCCCCCTGTGTGCCAGGGGGTGGCACAGCCCCATCCCATGGGGGCCCAGCCCTCCTGCAGTGCCAGCTGTGGCTCTGCTGCAGCAGGGCTCCTGCACAAGGGGGGAGTTTTCCTCTGCAGCTCCAGGGCTGCTGCAGATGGGCCTGGGCTCCCTCTGGCAATGCAGGGCAGCAGAAAGCTGCTCCTCTGGCAATGCAGGGGGCAAAGGCTGCTGTGCTGGGCCAGGCTCAGATTGGATCCAGGCAGGAATGCTTGGCTCCTCCCCTGGGCGGAGCATCTCCCCATGGGATGCTGGAATGGGATCAGCCCTGCAGGGACACTCAGTGGCCATGGACAGCAGAGATCTCCTGGAGGGAGGGTTGGCTGTGGGAGGGATAAAGAAAACTGCCCCATGGACAGCAGAGAACTGCCCCAGCTCTGACAGGTGGGGATAGAATGCACACATCTCACAGCCCAGGACAATGATGCAGGTTTTACAGAAAGGTTCCACTTCCCAGCAGCTGTGGGAATTAAAGGTTACAGGTGTCCCTTGGGTGCTGTCAGAGACAGGGGATGCTCACTCCATTTATTTGGGGAATTATTTTGTTGTTTGCATTGCCTTCCCACCCAGCTGAGTGCCCCTTCTAGCCCAGGGCTGCCCTCCTGGTCCTGCTTTGCTTCCCAGGCAATTAATATCAGGCAATTAATATCTTCCTTTTTCCATCTTTTCCCATCTCCCCACGTGCAGAACGGAGCCATCCTGAACAAGGGCACGGGCCGGTGCCTGGAGGTGGAGAACAGGGGCATGGCTGGCATTGACCTGATCCTCCGCAGCTGCACAGGGCAGAGGTGGACAATTAAAAACTTCATCAAGTAGAGGCTGCAGGAGTCAGGGGAGTCTGACTTGAGCCACGGCTGAGGGGACTGATCCGTCTGGACTCCTTTGGAAAGGATGGAATATATCAACCAGAGCTTTCCTCGTGTTCCTGGGACAGGACCTGGGGCAGATGGGCACTTGTGGCTTTATTTTTACCACGTGTGAGTCTCCCCCAGCTGATCCCAGCTGCGTGGGGCTGGCTCAGAACTGCTGTTCCCTCCGCCCAGCTCTCCAAGAGGTGCCCCATTCCCTGCTGGAGCAGCCTGGGAGCATTTACTGACAGGGAATTTCTGCTTTCCCACACAACTCCAAGCTCTCCCAAAGGGCTGGGGAGGTTTGCACCACGACCCTGGACAGACCTGTCTGGCAAGTGTGGGAACTGAGGAGCTTGGGAGAGGAAAATGTTCCCAAACCCCAAAGGAGCCGAGTTTGAAGGATGTGGTGTTTTGCTGGGTCCTTGTTCCCTTTTCCCTTTCCTGCCCCTGCATCCAGCAGCCCCTTCCCTGAGTTTTGGAGAAGCAAAACACCCCCCAGCAGCTCCCAGGGGTCTTTCCTACCCCTAATCACACAAGTTATCCGAAACAATGCAGTGGAATAAACCCCCTGACCTCCCTTGCCCCTCTCCATCACCCACACACTGCCGGCCAAGGCAGCACCTCCCTCCATGGAGAGCCCAAATGGGATCCCTGGGATGTCTCCTGCCCTTCTGGGTGACAGCAGGAATGTTCTCCGAGGCTTGGGCACTCCTGTCCTGCCTGCTCAGGCCTGGCCAAGGTCCCCCAGAGTCACTGCAGCCCTTCCTGGGCTGTGGGGGGGACAGGGAGGGAGGCCCAGGCCCCAGCAAATGGCAGCCTGGCTGAAATTCTTGCTTCAGGCTTGTTGCTCCGGTGGAGGGATCGTCTCAGCTGATTTATTTTTGGCTCTCAGTAATCCTGGCTACCAAATCTTGGCTGCCAAATCCACCTGGGAGTCCCCTGCTTGGGGCCCTGACATGTGGCTGTCTGGAGAAGGGAAACAGGGTCCTGCAGCATTGCTGCACGTGGGTGGGCACAGGCTTTGCTCAGCAGGGAGGAGAAACCAGCCCATCTCCTGCCCTTCTCCCAGAATAATCCTCTTTGTGGCTGCCCTCTGGCTAGGGTGCACTAAAATAGATTAATATATGAGATGGATGTGTAAATATGTTTCCCAAGCTGGGATGTGCACAGAGTCCTTTGCTGCAGAGCACTCATGCCTGTCTTCCATTTGCATCAGGATGAAGCTCCCTGGATGTTTAACGAGCTGAATTTCCAATGCCATGCAGCAGGTTTATAACTGATGTTTTAGTAATTTATTGAACAGAAGCAGATCTATTTCATTGTTCCTTCTACAGCAACTAGCATCACCTAGGACTGACTGTTCATTTAGGCTTTACAAGGCTCCCTCAACCACTGGGGCTGTCTCTGATTTTTCCCCTGACTTCCTTAATGAAGTAAAACCTCTTAGTTGTCCTGACCTGCAGAGTAGAGAGTCAATGTAGAATTTTGCTCTCTTTTTCGCTGTTGCATCATCCCTCGTGTAATAAATTTGAGCACTTCCAAACCCGAAATGACCACAACTCTGTGGATGCATGAGCCAGCTCCCCCCCTGCCTTTGTTGCTGCCTTCTAAGAGAAGCAATGTCCCGGTGACTCCAGGACACCCTGAGGGCTTTGAGACCCCCACAGCTCCGGTCCCGCTGGTAGAACGCCCTTAAACTGCGCAAATATTGCAGGGAGAGACTGTGTGGGTCAGGATGAGCAGCCAGACAGCCCCTGGGTGTTGCCTGTGCTGAAATTCAGCCCAGCTGGAGCCCTGGCAGTGCCCAGGGTGGCAGCAGATGGCTTTTGTCACATGGCACGGTGCTGGGGTGAGGTCCCCAGCCCCACAGCGGGGCTGGATGGGATGTGTGCCTGCTCCTGGGCTCCGTCCTGGCTGTGCTGAGCCCCTGGCCAGGAGGGCCTGGCTCTGTCCCCGTCCCTGCCTGTCCCTGGTCTGTCCCTCTGGGGTGTCCGTGTGTCCCTGGTGCCACCGAGGTCCCCGTGCCAGGTGGCACAGACACCCAGGGACAGCACGAGGGCCCTGCTGCTGCTGAGCCCCGGGATCCCTTGGGACGTTCAGGCTCACACCTGCCTTTCCTTCGTGCTGCAGAAGGAGAGGCAGCCCCTGAGGCAGCGGCAGGAAGGGAAGGTGGAGATGAACCCTGGGCTCCAGGGCCCTCAGCTGGGGCAGAGCCCCGGGGAGCTGTTGGTCCCTGCTCCAGCTTCCCAGCCACTGGAAACAGGAGCAAAATCAGGCTGAAAAGTGGGAATTGCCTCTGCTGTTCTGTCCTGACACCGTTGGTGACTGCAGGGTGACCCCGGGAGAAATCTGTCTGAGATCTGGGTCTCGTTGTTGCATCTCGCTTATCTCTAATCATCTGTTAATTGCTTTAAGAAGTGATCTCCAAGTGATTCTTATTAAATATCTGGTTTGAGCCTTGCCTCTTGAGTGATTTTCAAAAGAGTCTCTGCTGAGGCTCATTCCTCTGCATTACTCATTTAATAGAAAAGTGCTGCTGTTTTAATAAAGCTTCCATTTTTAAAAGAAATGGAAATGAAGGAGAGCTCAAGAGAGATGGTGGGCACAGATTAACTCCCATCCCACCCATCCCTGCTGCTGCCAATCCCCAGGATACCAGTTTCACCCCACAAGCTGGAAGGAGATGTGATGTGGCCAGTAAAGCATCACCTGCATTCCCGAGCCCTGGCTGTCCCTAAATGTTCCTGGTGTCACCTGGAGCTCTCCTTGAACCCATTCCTTCCACCCACGTTCTCCTGAGCACGGGGTTGGTGCTTTCCTGGGTGCAGGGAAGGGTCTCTGTGACCAAAGGGAGCTGGGGCACAGCAGGTGAGGGCACCCAGGTGAGGGCAGCCAGGTGAGTGGCACCTGGGCAGGGGCACATCCAGCCCCTGCTGGCCTCTGGAGCCACAGGGCCCCTGCAGGATGGCACAGGATGGAGACCTGAGCCCTTATAGGGAGCATTTCCCACCCAGGGGCAAGATCCATGTTGGAAGATGGCTCAGTTTGCTTCAGAGCAGATGGAATCATGGAATCCCAGAATGGTTTGGCTTGCAGGGACCTTAAAGCCCATCCAGTGCCTTTCCACGGTCCCAGGCTGCTCCCAGCCCTGTCCAGCCTGGCCTTGGGCACTGCCAGGGATCCAGGGGCAGCCCCAGCTGCTCTGGGCACCCTGTGCCAGGGCCTGCCCACCCTCACAGGGAACAATTCCTCATTCCCAATATCCCATCCATCCCTGCCCTCTGGCAGTGGGAGCCATTCCCTGTGTCCTGTCCCTCCATCCCTTGTCCCCAGTCCCTCTCCAGGTTTCCTGCAGGCTCCCTTCAGGCCCTGCAAGGCCACACTGAGGTGACCCCAAAGCTTCTCCTGTCCAGGTGAGCATTCCCAGCTGTGCCAGCCTTTCCTCCCAGCAGAGCTGCTCCATCCCTCTGCCCATCCTGGAGCCTCCTCTGGGCTCCTCCAGCAGCTCCAGCTCCTGCCTGTGCTGGGCCCAGGGCTGGGGCAGCTCTGCAGGTGGGGTCTCACCTGGGCACAGGGGCACAATCCCAATCCCTGCCCTGCTGCCCACACTGGGATCAGCCCAGGGCTGGGGGTTCAGGGCTGGGCCATGGCCAGTGTCACCCACAGCCACCCCAGGGCCTTCTCCCAGGGCTGCTCCAGCTGCTCATCCCAGCCTGGATGGATCCCAGGGGCTGCCCCAACTTGAACCTGGCCTTGTTCAACTTCCTGAGATTCCCAAGGGCCACTCCTGGAGCTATCCAGGTCCCTCTGGATGGCCCCAGCCTCCAGGGGTGTCACTGCACCCTCAGCTTGGTGTCACCTGCTGGGTGCCCTTGATCCCTTTGTGTGCCATTGATGAGGGTATTGAAATATGAGGGCCCCAAACCTGACCCTGAGGACACCACTGGCCACTGATGTCCAGCAGGACCCTGAGCCATTGACCACGACCCTCTGCAGGCAGCAGGGACTCCTCCTGTGCAGGAGCTTTGTGCTGCCCAGGGCACAGAGCAGAACGTGCAGAAGGTTCTCTCTAAGCCCTCAAGTGACACTAAAGTCCCATTTCAATCCTCAAAGTTGAACTCATGGACTCCCAGTGGCAGAGCCTCTGCTTGGGCATGGAGCAGTTTGGGCACTGATCCACTGCCAATGACCACTGAGATATTTGGGCACTGATCCACTGCCAATGGCCACTGAGATATTTGGGCACTGATCCAGTGCCAATGATCACTGAGATATTTGGGCACTGATCCACTGCCAGTGGCCACAGAGCTGAGCCCTCCAGGGGGAAGGGGGCACTGGGAACTCTGCAGCTCCTCCTCACAGATGGGAAGAAGCCATCCTTGCTTGGGCTGGGACTGGAAAAAGTGGCTATGGCCATCAGGAATCTCAGCTGGATTTCCAAGGACAGTGGGATGGATTCACAGAATCACTGGATTGGAAGAGACCTTCAAGATCACAGAGTCCAACCCAGCCCCAACACCTCAACTAAACCCTGGCACCCAGTGCCACATCCAGGTTTTGTTAAACACACCAGGGATGGGGACTCCACCACCTCCCCAGGCAGCCACTCCAGAACTTTAGCACCCTTTGTGTAAAAAACTTTCTCCTAATATCCAACCTGTATTTCCCTTGACTTGATGAAGGACTGAGGCCTCTCCCCTGGCACTGCCAAACTTAAACAATCCTTTAAACATCAAAAAGACTTTGTGCCACTTTAGGGACAGGAATAAACCCTTCCAGCTGAGAGATGTGGGGGGCTGAGCTCATTTCACTGCAAGGCCAAGAACTTGAGGGGTGGCTCATCCTCAGTGTTGGGGGCAGGGGATTCCTGGAATCAATGTTTTTATAAATATAAAATTCCCCAAATCAATGATGGCTTTAAGTCCTCCTGCAGGCAGGAGCCCCACAAGGCCCTGGAGCCAGGGGAGCTCCTCAGCTCCCCCAGGATTCAGGGAAGTTCCCACTGCTGGGCTGGGAACCTCAGCTGTGCCTCAGGAAAGGTCCCTGGGAGCTTTCCACAGGAGGAATTCTTGTTTCAATCCCACCTGGTGTCTCAGAGGTGTGAGGGGTAAGAGCTCTCCGAGTGTCTTTCCTGGCTGTTGTAACCCCACGTTCTATTGTTATGGGCAAGAATTAATTCCTGATTGTGCTCTTGGAAACCCAAGCCAGGGGGGAAATGATCCAGAGGGGCACAGGGGGCTGAGCTGAGCTGCACTCAGCAGTGGCGGCAGCTGAATTTTGAGAGTGGAAGAGCCACCACAAGGATCCTCCCAGCCTCCTGAACTCCCACAAGGAGCTGGGGTGTTTCCTGCAAGGTTCCCCACCATGGAAGCCTCATCCTTGGAAAACTGGCCCAGGGATGCAGCTCTGGGTACCAGGACAGAGCCAGGCAGTGCAGGAGCTTCCCGGGGCTGTGGAGATGCTGAGCTGGGAGAACTGTGGTGGGCATGGCCTTGGCTGGCTCTGGAGAACACCCAGCTGCTGCCAGCCACCCTCCATGGCATGGCAAGGGGAGAAATCACGTGGAAAATTCCTGGCGAGGGAGAGGGCACTCACCAGGCACCACCATGGGCAGGATACTGATTTGGGGAACAATAATTGCATTAATTACAATTACAAATGGGGTGGGTGGTGAGAGACAAACTGAAACCCCAACAACCCAGGCTCACCTTCCCCCAGCCATTCCCAGCTCTGCCATTCCAGGAGCCGCAGGTGGATGGGATGGGCTTGGTCCACCCCACTCTGCCTGTGGATCCTTCCTCAGTTCCCCCTGTGCCACCCTGGGGTCCCTCTCATGGGACAAAGTCCTTCAGGAGCTGCTCTAGCATGGATCTCCCTGGGCCACAGCTCCTGAAAGAGCTCCAGGGGCTGCAGCTTCCCCTGGGACATCTCCCCCTGCTCCAGGGGCTTCTCCAGGGGCTGCAGCTTCCCCTGGGACATCTCCCCCTGCTCCAGGGGCTTCTCCAGGGGCTGCAGCTTCCCCTGGGACATCTCCCCCTGCTCCAGGGGCTGCCAGGGCTCTCTGCTTCCCTCTGGGGCTGCAGGGGCCAAGCTGCTCCATGGAATCTTGGGGGAATCTCTGCCCCTGGAGCAGCTCCTGCCCTGCCCTTGTCCCCGCAGGGCTGGTTCTCACCCGTGTCCCTCCCTGGTCTCTCCCCCAGCCGCTGCCCAGAGATTTTCACCCTTTCGGGGAGGTGTTACCCAGAGCTGGCAGCAGCTCCAGCGCTGGCCTTGGGCCTGGCACGGCTGCCTTGGAGCCAGCTGGAGCCCAAAGTGACACTGGGAGGAGGGGAACAGCTCAGAATGGGGAGGGAGGGAGCACTGTGGAGAGGAGGGATCGTTATGGAAAGGAGGGATCACTGTGGAAATGAGGGATCATTGTGGAAAGGAGGGATCATTGTGGAAAGGAGGGATCATTAAGGAAAGGAGGGATCACTATGGAAAGGAGGGATCACTATGGAAAGGAGGGATCATTAAGGAAAGGAGGGATCACTATGGAAAGGAGGGATCACTATGGAAAGGAGGGATCACTATGGAAAGGAGGGATCGTTATGGAAAGGAGGGATCATTAAGGAAAGGAGGGATCATTGTGGAAAGGAGGGATCATTGTGGAAAGGAGGGATCATTGTGGAAAGGAGGGATCATGAAGGAAAGGGGGGATCATGAAGGAAAGGAGGGATCAGTAAGGAAAGGAGGGATCATGAAGGAAAGGGGGGATCACTATGGAAAGGAGGGATCATTGTCGAAAGGAGAGATCATTAAGGAAAGGAGGGATCACTGTGGAAAGGAGGGATCATTAAGGAAAGGAGGGATCATGAAGGAAAGGGGGGATCATGAAGGAAAGGGCGCTCCTTCTGCCGTTCCTTGCCCAGCTCAGAGCACCTGAGGATGCTCCCCCTCAGAGGGACCCTTGGGCAGAGCTGTCTCCTCTCCAGCAGCCTGGGGGTGAGGGGACAGTCCCAGCTGGGGCCCTGCTGTCCCCTCTCCCTCTGTCCCCTGCCCTCCCCAGCCCTGGGCTCACCCCTGCCCAGCTCTGCCCCTGCCCAGAGTCGGCTCCCAGGGACCTTCACCCCCTTCATGTTTCTACTTTGGTGCTATTTTTGTTCCACTTTCCCTTTGTCTTCAGCGCTGTCTTGTCTCAGTTTTGTGTCTTGGGCTGCCTCACATCCCCTCTTTGTTCTCTGCAGGAGTTTGCTCCATCCTTGTCCCCTCTTGCTCCTTTATTCTCTGTGTGTTTTCCTTTGTTTGCTCCTTTTCCTTTGTTATTCCTTTTGATTGCTTATTTCCACTTCAGCTTTTTTTCACTCTCTCTCATTCTTTCCTGTTTCATCTCTCTTCTTCTTTTCCTCTTGCTTTGTTTTCCCCTTATTCGTGTTCTCTCTCCTGATGGTTTTTTTCTTTGTGTGTGCTTGGATTTCTCCCCTCCTGCTTTCCTCCCCGAGCTGTCATTTTGGGTGGGAAACCAGCCCTTGATTAAATTTCATCAAAGTGCCTAAAATCAAAATCCAAATCCCTTCTCCCCCCTCTTTTTATTGCTAAGAAGGAGACATTAGCACAGCTCCTGCCAGCAACTGGTGCCCATCCTGCTGCAGTGCCTTGGCACAGGCTGGCAGGTGGGGATGCCCTGGCCAGAGCCATGGGTTTTCCAGATTCCAAGAGCTCCCTGCCATGGGAAGGGCAGACAATGGGTGGATCCTGGTTTCAAGCAGCAGAAATCCCTGGTGCTGGGGGACTGGTCGCTCTGGGGTGTAGGATGAGCCTGTGAGGGTCTGGATCACCCATGGAGATCCAGGGCTGTGGCATTCACCTTCTCTGAAAAAATTATTTCACCCAGGAGTTCTCTCCTGGGAAGCTGAGGAAGCCTCAGAGAAAAGGAAAACAATTCTTCTCTCATTTGCTTCTCCTGTGCTGTGCTCATGTGGAATGTGCTTGGAGATTGTTCACCCACAGGTGATTGTTCCATTGGATTCTGCTGGGAGTTGTTTTCACTCTTTGGCCAATCAGGGCCAAGCTGTGCTGGGACTCTGGAAAGAATCACAAGTTTTCATTATTTTCAGCACTCAGTAAGTATCCTTTCTGTATTCTTTAGTATAGTTTAGTATAGTATTCCTTAATATAATATAATATCATAAAGTAATAAATTAGCCTTCTGAAAATATGGAGTCAGATTCATCATTCCTTCCTTCGTTGTGGCAACCCAAAAATACAATACAGGGGGAAAACGATGAGATCACTGTCACTGATCAGTGGTGTCACTGTCTTATTTTCTGATAAAGCCTCTTTGCCCACGATTCTTCTTCTGGGAAGCTGAGAAGCCTCAGAGAAAAAGGAAAACAATATTATCTCATTTGATTCTCCTGTGTTTTGTTGTGTTGGAATATGGTTGGAGATTGTTTATCCAGCATGTTAATTGTTTTTACTTAAAGAACAATCACCATCCAGCTGTGTCATTACTCTGGCGAGAGTCGGGGGTCTTTCATTAGTATCTTGTTAAGCCTTCTGTAAGTATGAATAGGATAGGATAGGATAGGATAGGATAGGATAGGATAGGATAGGATAGAATAGAATAGAATAGAATAGAATAGAATAGAATAGAATAGAATAGAATAGAATAGAATAGAATAGAATAGAATAGAATAGAATAGAATAGAATAGAATAGAATAGAATAGAATAGAATAATACATTGGCCTCCTGAGAACATGGAGTCAGATTCATAATTTCCTTCCTGCCACGGGAGACCCTGAAAACACCACAGGGGTGCCCTGGGTTTGGGACATTTGGGAGGGTCACTCGTTCCTGTGGCAGCACCTGAGCTCCAGTCAAGGTGTCAGGCAGGGATCTCCAGCACTGGGCAGGGAAGGAGGAGTCCATGGACAGAACTTTGGGAGGGGCCAAAGGGTTAAAAGGGGAAACCTCCATGGTGTGGGTGAGCACATGGTGGGAAACATCCTCTGCTCCTGTAATGTTTTCTCTGTTCAGTCTGCTGTTATGTTTTTGATAAGGCTTTAATAAACCTTTTAAATCTTTTTGGAAGCGAGCAGCATCTCTCACACCCTGGAGCCAGGAGCCCTCCACGTTTGGTGCAGAGGCTTCACCCATCCCAAATCCTCGCTGGGAAGAGACAGAAGAGCCCATCCAGCTGCTGAGTGTGTGACCCAGTGGCCTGACAAGAGCTCGGCCCCAATATCAATTATAATTGCCATTAATTATCGGCGATCCTCGGAGCCAGGCCAGCTCTCCCTTCACTTCCCGCTCGGGTAATTCCCTTGACCTCCTGTGTTTAAGCGGAGCAGCTCCTGCCGAGCGGCTTTGCTGCAGTTGATAGCGAGATAATTATAATGCCATCAGTGGTTAAGCTGTTTCAATAGCGGCAGGCCCTCTCCTCAGGCCTTTGATGGATATCTAACAGCTCCAGAGATCGCAGATTAATCACTGCTGGTGCTGGCAGCAGAGCGAGCCCAGGCAGAACAGTGCTACAGATGCGAAAAATGCCAATAAATTGTTTTTAAAATTTTAAAAGTTTAATCGTAATAAAATGGTTATTAAAATAGTAATATCATTAGAGTCATAATAATTTGGACAATTTGGATTAGGACAATATGAGACAATAGAAACAAAGAGTTATGGGCAGTCTGGGTGCCTCTTTCTGGGCAAAATAAGCCTGAAAAAGGACCCACGTTAACAGAGGATTAACCCTTAAAAGCAACAGCCTGTTGCATATTCATACACCTCATCCATGATGCATAAATCCCATTCAAACTCAGGATTCTGTCTGGGCAGTGTCAGCTTCTTCCTCTGAACCCTGACAGCATCTTCATGGCTGAGCAAGGCAGGAAGAAGTTCATTTCTTCTAATAATGGGGCAATAAATTCTCTTTCTCTGAAAGATTCAGGTGTCCTGTGGCTGCTATCTCACTGTGAGTCCTTTCTTTAAGAAAAGTATCTTACATAGCATAGTTTCTATTTTAACATTATGTTATAACCTAAAACTATATTTAACATTAAAATTATAATTAACATTATGTTATAACCCTAAAACTATATTTAACACACTATTTAAGAGAATTAATACAGCATAACTTTCTAACATAATACATATAATATTCATTTTAATATTTGCAAAAAAGCCAATCATTAAATACGCATTTTTCACATAGACACACAATATAATGTTGGCTTGTTACAAATGTCAAAATGGATTCTATATATGTGATGTTAAAGTAACTTTGTTGTAAAGATATAGCTTTTATTTCTGTTGTTAATTAAGCTTAGACATATGTCCTGGTTTAGGGCAAGTTTGGGAGAAAACCTCCAAAGGGGCCCCTCCAGAAAGCAAACCCACACAGCCCCTCCCCACAACCGGGTTGGGAAGGATTCCCCACAGAGAAGTGGAAAGAACCTGTTTGTTTAACAGGCACAGCACCCCCAGCACACAGAACCTGTTCATTTAACAGGCACGGCACCCCCAGCACACAGAACCTGTTCATTTAACAGGCACGGCACCCCCAGCACACAGAACCTGTTCATTTAACAGGCACAGCACCCCCAGCACACAGAACCTGTTCATTTAACAGGCATTGGATCCCCAGCACACAGAACCTGTTCATTTAACAGGCACAGAACCCCCAGCACACAGAACCTGTTCATTTAACAGGCACAGCCCCCCCAGCACACAGAACCTGTTCATTTAACAGGCACGGCACCCCCAGCACACAGAACCTGTTCATTTAACAGGCACAGCACCCCCAGCACACAGAACCTGTTCATTTAACAGGCACAGCACCCCCAGCACACAGAACCTGTTTGTTCATTTAACAGGCACGGCACCCCCAGCACACAGAACCTGTTCATTTAACAGGCACAGCACCCCCAGCACACAGAACCTGTTCATTTAACAGGCACTGGATCCCCCAGCACACAGAACCTGTTCATTTAACAGGCACGGCACCCCCAGCACACAGAACCTGTTCATTTAACAGGCACGGCACCCCCAGCACACAGAATGAACAATACCAGGTGACACCACTCTGTCACCGCTCTGACAAAGATGACAAATTCAGAAAGTCTCTCTGGGGGTGCTCGCTCTGTTCTCAGCCCCTCCTGTGCTGGGGCAGCTGCTGCAGCCACAAGGTGCAAACTCTCGCTGTTCCCAGGGCCCAGTCCGGAGCAGGCTCGAGATGGTTCCAAAAAGGGAAAGGAGAAAGAGCCCAGGGAAAATTCAGACTGCTTAGCTAAACTAACTAATGAGCAGGAGCAAAAAGCAAGAGCAAAGCAGGAGCAAAGCAGAATCAAGAGCAAAGCGAAAAAGCAAAAGCAGCACCATGTACTGCCCTGTGTGTCCCGCCAGCCGTGGGGGAGTGGCTGATAGGAAAACCAAAATAAAACATTCGCTCTTCAGAGCCAGTCTTGAAGGCACAGAACATGATATCCAGCATGAACAGAGCACACAGATGGGGATACAAGCATCACAACGCCACCCTAGGACATAGTGAAAGAGCTGATATCACTGTGCTTGTGTTAAAATGCTTGCTTGGAGGTGTGAAAAATGCATATTTTATGATTGGCTTTTCACAAATATTAAAATTAATATTATATGTGTTATGTTAGAAAGATATGCTGTATTAATTTTTTAAGTAGTGTTGTGTTAACATTTTAATAGTATGGTAAATGTAGTTTTGTAGTTAAAATAGGAACTTAGTATGTGGAATATTTTTTAAAGAAAGGAATGACATACTCACACCAGATAGCAGCCACAGGACACCTGAATCTTTCAGAGAAAAATAATTTATTGCTCCATTATCAGAAGAAACAAACTTCTTCCTGCCTTGCTCAGCCTGATGAAGACACCATCAGGATTCAGAGGAAGAAGCTGACACTACCCAGACAGAATTCTGAGTTTGAATGGAATTTTTGTATCATGGATGAGGTGTATGAATATGCAACAGGCTGTTGTTTTTAAGGGTTAATTCTCTGTTAATGTGGGTCCTTTTTCAGGCCTATGTTGCCCAGAAAGAGGTACCCAAACTGTCCATAACTCTTTGTTTCTATTGTCTCATATTGTCCTAATCTCAATTGCTCAAATTTTTATTACTGTAATTATATTGCTATTTTTATAACAATTTTATTATGATTAAACTTTTAAAATTTTAGAAACAAGTGATTAGCATTTTTCACAGATGGGATAAGATCCCTTGAACATAGGATGAGGACACCGGTACAGATCTGCCAACCATCAGCACTCACCCTGTTACAGATGGATAAATGAGACTGGCTCTCACAATTAAGGGATGACTATTGTGTGAATATTCAGAAAAGCTTTAGTGATGCACAGTTATGTTATTGTGGTTTAGATGCCCTCTGCTCTCCCCACAGTTCCCTTTCCCCCTGTATTGTTGCCATCAGACAGCCTGGGCTGTCCAGGACAGGTACAAAGAAGCTGCACAGGTGTCCCTTGCATGGGGCAGGTGGGAATGGAAAAGCTTGGGGGTGCTCAGGGGGTGGGCATGGCAGCACCTGAGCTCCAATGCAGGTACAGGAAAGCAGTCTGCACTGATAAATGGCAAAGAAGAGCTGCCTGACAGACCTTGGAGGGGCCAGGGCTGGCTGATGCCACCCCCAGGGGTGTAAAACACTGAGCATCCAGCTTGAAGATGAACTGGCCATGTGGTATCCATGAGGGGCAGCTCCCAGCACTACAGCTTTTTCCTTATGTAGTCCTTTGTTGTATTTTTGTCAAGGTTTAATAAACCTTTTTAAATTTCCAAAATGAGCAGTTGTTTCTAACAACCCTCTGAAGAAAGAATGGACCAAGGCCCAGACTGGAAGTGCTAAAGAGGAGCCAAAACCACAGCCAAGAAACACACATGCTCTTAAAAGGCAGACCAAGGAGGGGCCATGTAAAATATTCCTGGAAAATGTAAACTAGTTTGGGATATGCATCAGGGTCTATGAATATGCAACAGGCTGATGTAATTTAAAGGTATTTAAGGGGTATCCCTGAAAATGAGAGTGTTGTTGGCTGAGTGCCAACCCTAATAACCTCTGCTCTGTGGTCCTTGTCTCCTATTGTCCTTTATTAAACTTTTTTACATTTTCACAGGAGAGTGAACGTGTTTCTCACAACAGGATGTTCCCAAGATGCACATCCCAAAACCAGAATGTGGGGAGTGTGCTGGGATGTGGCGCTGGCTGCTCACCAGTCCTGCCCGGGAGCAGGGAATGCAGCCTGAAATCTTCTCCCAGCCCTCACCCAGCCCCGTTAGCACCAATTTCCTTTTCCAGGGGTGCAGCAGCAGCTGGCAGAGAAGGGGGTTCATTTCTCACTCTGACGGGAATTACAGAATAGTTGGAGTTGCAGGGTGAGGAGGAGAAAATGCTGCTTAAAATGTTCCTTAATATTTGATTGTTGCAGTAAGGTAGAAAAATTATGAGAAAAACACCTCATAAAATCTGGCCTGCTCTGTTATTTCAGCGACTGGTCTTGTCAGGCCAGCCCTTTGCAAGTTCCCTCGTGAAAGTAATCCTGGTGTGAGCAGTCAACATAACAATCTATTCCTGGGTAAAAAACAGGCAACAGCACCTGTATAAACTGGTTTTGCACCAGTAGATAGTTTTCATTTTTCTATCATCTCTCACAAACAAGTTTTCCTGCACATATACACCGAGGTTTGAGTGACCAATCAATACAGGTAACAACTTGTTACTAGAATAACTTGTTGTTAGAATAACAACCAATAAAGTAATTGTCAAGAAAGCTCCGGACCAATTGGAGGCCCACACGAAAAAACTGTAAAACTGTATAAAAAGGAGTTATGTGAATAAAGAAGGTTTTTTTTGTCCACCATGAAGAAAATGGAGTCCATGTGATTTATTCTGATATTTGATGGCCCATGGAATGAGGGGCCCACAGGGCTCCAAACCTCCCTGGGAGGAGGGAGGAAGTAAAACATTTATTACCTGAGCCTTTGAACCTTAAAACCTTGGGATCAACCAGCTGCTTTTCGTGTTTTAAGGAGGGGTTTCCCCCACCCCACAAGTTTGTGTAGGAAATAATGGAAAGCAATCCAGTCCCCCATTTCTCTGTGATTTTGCTGTTGAGCTGCACTGGGGCACATCCAGCCAAAAATGCAGCTCCTGCTCCTTGAGGGGACCTGGAGCCAAAACTGCTCCTGCTCCCATCCTGGGCAAGAGGGATGAAGATTTTCTGGAATCACAGAATACCCTGGAAGGGCCCCCCTGCAGGGATCATCTGCAGTTCTGGCCCTGCCCAGACACCCCAACAATCCCAGCCTGGGCACCCCTGGCAGCTCCTGGAGCTCTGGCAGCCTGGTCCTTGGAGAAGTGGGATTAGTTAACCTGTGTAACCGCATCCTAGAATGCCTCACTCCGTGCCTGGACCCGTGTGAGGCTCTGAGCAGCAGGGAAAAGGTGTGATTGTTTTCCAGAGGGTTTTATTTTCCTGGCTGTGATGTGGTGGGAGCACCCGTGGTTCCGTTGGGTTTGCTTTAATTATTGTTATTTGTGTGTAAACACACCGAGAGCTTGTTGGAACCACTGGGCTGGAAAACTGCCTGGGAGGCTCCTGCTCCTCTCAGCAGTGTTTAAAATGGTTCATGACTGTTATTTCCCAGCTTCCCTGCCTGCCTCAGCTCCGGGTGTTTGTCAGGACAGACCCCGCGTGCCCCAGGCCGGGCGGGATGGAGCTGCAGCACCTGAGGGGAGGGATGGGGGGCCTGGCAAGGGGTTTGGGAATGCTCCTGGAGCAGGGCAGGGCTGGTCCTGCCCCAAGGAGACGTCCGTGTGCAACGTGCTCACCTCACTTCCCATGCTGGAGCCCCTGGACAGCCGGGGGGAGTGGGTGCTTTGTTCCTTGCTGGATTTGGGGTTTCCCCTTGCTCTGCATGCCCTGGAGCCACAGGGATCCCTGAACACCTGCTGCGTTCACATTCCCGCTCCAGCCCTCAGCTCTGCCCAGCTCCCCCCGGGAGGTGCCACCGGGCACTGCTGTCACCGCAAAGCCGCTCCCTGTCCCCTCTGCAGGGGGCTCCTGAGTGTCCCCATCCCTGCCCACTGCCCTGTGTGCTCCAGGGCTGTTCCCCCTCCCAGGTGCTGGTGCCCCTTGGCCAGGGACCCTGGTGCCAGCCAAGGGGGGCCTTTCCCCCTGTCCCAGGACACGCTCAGAGCACTTCCACCACTGCTGGAGGGAAACACCGAGGTGCTGGCAGGTACAGAATAAACCATCTCAAACAATAAAATCTCCCCCAAACCAGGCAGAAACCCCCAGGGCAGGAGTGGCCTGGAGGAGGATGGGTGACCTTGCTGGGGACATCACCAGGGCAGAGGAAGGAGGAGGGCAGGGGGGTCACACCCCATGGGGGGTGCCCCATGCCCAGTGCCCTGGCACAGCTCAGGAGAGCAGGGAAACCGGGAAAGGTGGGAGAGTGGTGGGCTTGGTGCCCAGGGTGGCACTGGCAGGGATGGGTTTGGTGCCCAGCATGGCACTGGCAGGGATGGGTTTGGTGACCAGGGTGGCAGAGATGGGTTTGGTGCCCAGGGTGGCACTGGTAGGGATGGGTTTGGTGCCCAGGGTGGCAGGGATGGGTTTGGTGCCTGGGGTGGTAGGGACAGGTTTGGTGCCCAGGGTGGCAGGGCCAGGGATGGCTTTGGTGCCCACAGTGGCACTGGTAGGGATGGGTTTGGTGCCCAGGGTGGCACTGGCAAGGATGGGTTTGGTGCCCAGGGTGGCAGGGATGGGTTTGGTGCCCAGGGTGGCACTGGCAGGGATGGGTTTGGTGCCCAGGATGGCACTGGCAGGGATGGGTTTGGTGCCCACGGTGGCACTGGCAGGGATGGGTTTGGTGCCCAGGGTGGCAGGGATGGGTTTGGTGCCCAGGATGGCAGTGGTGGGTTTGGTGCCCAGGGTGGCAGGGATGGGTTTGGTGCCCAGGATGGCACTGGCAGGGATGGGTTTGGTGCCCAGGGTGGCAGTGATGGGTTTGGTGCCCAGGATGGCAGGGATGGGTTTGGTGCCCGGGGTGGCACTGGCAGGGATGGGTTTGGTGCCCGGGGTGGCACTGGCAGGATGTGTCTGGCTGGACCCACATCCCTGTCTGTGGGGTGATGCTGCCAGAGCAGGGTCTGAAGCCCACGGGGCTCACAGGGATGGGATTTCCTGCACAGAGGGTGAGATTTGGGGTGGGATGTGGGGTTTGAGGATGGGGGGCACCGGGGGTCTGCCCAGGCTGGGCTGTGCCAGGGAAAGGGGAAAGGTAAATGGGAAAGGGAAAGGGAAAGGGAAAGGGAAAGGGAAAGGGAAAGGGAAAGGGAAAGGGAAAGGGAAAGGGAAAGGGAAAGGGAAAGGGAAAGGGAAAGGGAAAGGGAAAGGGAAAGGGAAAGCTGCTCCCCCACTGCCACCTTGTGCCTGAAAACCAAACAGCCTGGCAGAGCTCAGTGGTGGGACACGAGGGAGGGCTGGAAGTGTCTGGGGAAAACAGGAATCTGGGGCAGCCAGAGGTGACCCGGTGCTGTGCAAGCTCCAAAAGCATCAGCACTGGGAATTCCTGGGTCTTGAGAGCTTTGGACTTTTCCAGAGCTCAGAAATCCTGTGAACTTCCAGAGCTCTGCCTGAACTACTTGGGAACTCTTTATTAGAGACATCTCTGCACCACAAGTGACAGGGAGGGCTTCAAAAAGGGGGAGAAGGAACCCAGGAGGAGGAACAAGGAGGGAGGAATTATAAATCTGCCCTTTGGAAAGGGCACCTAGGGAAAAAGGCCTGGGATTCCCAAACCAGACACCCCTGGAGCCCCCAGAGGGATGATCCTGTCCCTACGGCTCAGGGACAAACCCCAGGGAAATCTGGATTTCCTCTGCAGCCAGTGCCAGATCCCCGCTCCCAGTGTGGGGGACAGGCTGAAGGATGGGGTGCCCTGGGCTGGGCTCTGCCCCGATTCCCTGGGAGCAGGGTGGTCCCAAAGCCTCTGGGAGAGGCCCTGCAGGCAGCCCGTGGTGCGGTGATTATCCAGCCCCTGGGAAGGAGAGAGGGGGACATGGGAGAGGGGCTGGGGTCGGAGCCTCGCTTGGAAAGCCTGGAATGGCAGGGCCTGGGGCTGCTGCACAGGGGCTTTGCCTCCAGCAGCACCTCCCAGGGCTGGGACCCCCTCGGGGCCAGGGGGGGCAATTCCAGGGCCATGGGAAGGGAATCCCCACCTGAGCTGTCCTGGAGATGCCGAGCAGGAGCAGGAAAAACCTGTTAAATCTCTTTAGAACATTTTCATGGTAAAAAAGGCCTTACAGATCACAGAATCAGGGAATATCCTGAGTTGGGTGGGACTCCCAGGGATCATCAATCCAACTCCTGGCCTCAGGACACCCCAACAGTCCCAGCCTGGGACTCATATAAAAAGTAAAATAATACAAATGTTGTAATTAACAATATCACAATCAAAAACTATTTCTTAATTATAATACATTGTAAGTGCTTCATAGCCAATCAACTTTTGTTACACTATGTTGTAAATACTCTAAAAATAAAAATTACTCTTTATGTCTTACAACAATACATCTTTTATAGTTCTATTTCTCTAAAAAAAACTAGTCTTATTTATAAAACTGTCTTTAAAAACTTATTTATAAATCCATTTAATAATAATAATAATAATAATAATAATAATATCTATATCTATATCTATATCTATATCTATATCTATAAATATTACTATTAACATATATAAATAATATTTTATAATATTTCTCCTATTGTATAATATTTCTAAGTCAACATCTTTTCTCTCAAAGTTTACATACCCATACATACTATGTGAACCTTCTATCAAACTTTAAAAACTCTTTACAATTCCCTCAGGATCTTCTTCTACTGGAACTTTTCCCTGCTGAAAAAAAGCCTCAAATTAAACATCCAGCAGAGGCAGATTTATGGGACTGGAGGGCTGAAACACCAACAAGAAGCACAAAGAATTCCAGCTGTGCGCACCCACAGGCTCTGCTCCTCCAGGGAGGCTCCTGCAGGGAAACACCACCAGGATCCAATTCCCGGGGGGTTTGTGGTGACTCCCAAGGGTGGCAGGGCTGGCCTGGCACCCCTGCATCTCCAGGCTTGTGTATTTGTGCTGTGAAACCAGGAGTTATCCCCTGGAATCTGCAGGGACCTCACCTGGCACGGGCGGGCGTCTGCAGCTTCCCCAGGGCAGGGGGTATCTTCTTTCCCGGTTTCTGATCCCAAAGTTTCTTTAGAGGAGCCGTTCATCCAGCCCGGACCTCTCCTGCCCTTCCCAAACAAACGTGGTTTTACTTCCCACCACGAGAGGTCTCCAGGAACCGAAGGAAAAAAAAATCCAGTTGGAAAAAGCGTCCAGGAGCAAGGCTGGAAGCAGCTGGTGCCGGAGCTGGGGAGGAAAGGTCTCGTCCTCTCCCAGGTGAGACTTCCAGCACATCCCTGGCTGCTGGGGTGCGGGTCCTTGGCGTGAGATCCCCAAATTCCCCAGCAGCTGTGGGAAAGCTGAGGTGCTTTGGGAACTCTTCAAGGGAAGAGCCAAACTGGGGGAAAAGCAAATTTCCCCAAGAAGGACTGGGACGCACCAACACAGCTGTGGTGAGCTTGTTCCTCCTCAGTGCTCAGGGGGTCTCCAGTGGCTGGGATCAAATGTCCAATTTTCAGCTTTTTTCCCTTTTCTCAGCCAAGAGGGCTTTTTCTGTGCCCACAACCCCCTTAGGAGGATAAACACATTCCTGTTAACACATTCCTGCTAACATGGGGGGAGGGATGGGATGGGACGGGACGGGAGACCTCAAAGCCCATGCATGGGCAGGGACGCCGTCCCTTATCAAGGAGGCTCCAAGGCTCCAGCCTGGCCCTGGGCACTGCCAGGGATCCAGGGGCAGCCCCAGCTGCTCTGGGCACCCTGTGCCAGGGCCTGCCCACCCTCCCAGGGAACAATTCCTCATTCCCAATATCCCATCCATCCCTGCCCTCTGGCACTGGGAGCCATTCCCTGTGTCCTGTCCCTCCATCCCTTGTCCCCAGTCCCTCTCCAGCTCTCCTGGAGCCCCTTCAGGCCCTGCAAGGGGCTCTGAGCTCTCTCCAAAACCTTCTCATCTCTACCCTGAAGAGCCCCAGCTCTCCCAGCCTGGCTCCAGGGGGGCTCCAGCTCCTGGCGTATCTCTGTGGCCTTCTCTGGATTCATTCCACCAGAATTCATTCCATGTCTTTCTTGGGCTGGGGTAAGTTGCTTTCTTTTCGCTAGAAACTGAAGACCACCGAAGAAATTTTTCCTCCCATCCAGCCCCAACATGCCCTGGTGTAAATGGTATTTGAGAAAGTCCCTCTGTGCCAAGGGCTGTGGAGGGGTCACCTTGTCCCTCCCCTGCCATCTCCATATTCCCCTGGCTCCCAAAGATACTGGCTTGTGATTCTAAGGCAGAAATTCAGGATTTGTGCTGATCTTTGAGTTTGGAACTCTTTAGAGAGGGTTTGTAGCAGTGGAAGTCATTCCAGACTAATCAATCATTCCTTTCTAATCAATACTTCAGCAGTTGAAAGAATTGCTTTAAAGGGTTGTCCTACCCTGAGCCTCATTAATCCACTTGGACACCTCAGAGCCACTGGCTGTGACAGCAGGTCGGGGTCTGATGGCTCAGCCCGGCCCTTCCCAGAGAGAGGCCCCACAGGAGACAGCTTTCCAGGGGTTTCAGGCAGTCCTTCAGCCCCTGGGTGACCTCAGCAAGGGGCAGAAAATTCAGCTCTGAGCAGCGATTTCAGCTCTTAGTGTCACTGTCATGTTTTCTGGAAAACCCCTTCACCAGGATTTCTTCTCCTGGGAAGCTGAGAAGCCTCAGAGAAGAATGAAAACAATAATTACCTGATTGCTTCTCCTGTGTTTGCTGCTTTGGAATGTGGTTGGAGACTGTTTATCCAACATGTGGTTGTTTGATTGATTTCACGTGAACTGTTTTGACTTAATGACCAATCACCATCAGCTGTGTCAGGACTCTGCAAGCAGTCATGAGTTTTCATTATCATTCTTTGTAACATTCTGTCTGTATCCTTTCTCTATTCTTTAGTATCATATCATATCATATCATATCATAATATAAGCCTTCATAAGCTTTCTAAGAACATGGAGTCAGATTCTCAATTCCTCCTTTGCAGCCATGATATTTTCTGAAAAATCCTTTGCTTAGGATTTTTCCTCCTGAGAAGCTGAGAGGCCTCAGGAACAAAATGCAAACAATGGTTATCTGCTGCTGTGGGATGCAACAGGTGCATCTGGGATTGGTCTCATGTGGTTGTTTCTAATTAATGGCCAATCACAGCCCAGCTGTCCGGACTGTCTTGGTCAGTCACAGGATTTTGTTATCATTCCATTCCTTTCCTTTCCTTGCTAGCCTTCTGAGGAAATCCTTTCCTCTGTTCTTGTAGTATAGTTTTAATATAATACATATATAATAAAATAACAAATCAAGCCTTCTGAAACATGGAGTCAGATCCTCACCTCTTCCCTCTTCCTGGGACCCCTGTGAACACCCCACACTCCTTTGTCCTGGGGACCCTGAAAAGACCACACCCTTAGTGATTGCAGCTCTGCCTTGCGAGGTGCACCCTGGCCAACGCAGGGACAAAGAGACAGGAGCACCCTGCGCTTGTTCCACAGAGCTCCCTTATTCCAGCACCCTGCCCAGGAGGCCAGGGACAGCAGCTCCCCCTGAACAGGGCAGAAGCAGGGGTTTTTATGGGGAAAAGCAGGGGTGGTACAAAGGGGGAAAACCAATCGGTCCCAACAAATTCACATGGGCTTCCAAAGCATGCTGGGGACTCACCATGACCACGGAGGACTTCTCAGTCCAGGAGGGTTTGAGATGATCTTATCATAACCCATTCAAGGGATACCTCTCCAAGGGAGAGGGTTAGCATGCTTGTGTGTCTCCTCCTGCTGTATTTAGTAAAAAGGCGTCCCCAACAGCTCTTTTAAAGCAACATAAAAGGCATGAGAACATAAGACAATAAGAATCACAATAAAAAGCCGTACAGTGGCTTTAACTAATGATGAAACCCATCCAGTTAATCCCCATTGTCTGAAAAGTTCACTAAAGATGAAACCCATCCAGTTAATCCCCACTGGCCGATAAGTTCATTGACCCAGTCTGGTGCTGTGGTTTGTGCTGAGGGCTGGGGCAGCAGTGGCATTTGAACCTCACCAAGGCTTTGTGAGGTGGCCAGGAGTGCACTGCAGCGTTTCCCTCCCCCTTCTCCTTCCCTCTTGCCCTTCTCTGGGCTTTTCCTTGGCTTCATGGGTCCCTGGTGCCCAGGCTAGGGGGTCACCTGCCCTCTGCTCTCTCAGTGTCACAGCAAGAGCAAACTGGGCTGGGTGCTCCAGCTGGGAATTCAGCCCAGGATTCCTGGAGAAGGTGCTGGCAGCCCTGGCACGGTGTTTCCATGGGCATGGATGCCATCATTAGCAGGAAATCTCTGCCTTCAGCTCCTGAGGCTCCTGGGGCCCTTTGAGTGAGGGGTTTTCACCTTCAGAGCCCACAGATCTCTGCCAATCCCTCCTGGACTCTGGGATCTGAGCAGAGCTGTGGGAAGCAGAGCTCAGCCACCAAAGGTGTTGGGTGCAGGGTGGGGTGACAGCCTGAGGACAAGGACAAGCTGGATTTAGGTGGTGGTTGAAGAGCCCAGATCTGGACTGGATTCCTGAAGGAAAACACCCACTGTCCCCAGAGAGGCCTTGCAGGGCCTGAAGGGGCTTCAGGAGAGCTGGAGAGGGACTGGGGACAAGGGATGGAGGGACAGGACACAGGGAATGGCTTCCCATTTACAGAGTGTGGGTTAGGTTGGATATTGGGAATGAGGAATTGTTCCCTGTGAGGGTGGGCAGGCCCTGGCACAGGGTGCCCAGAGCAGCTGGGGCTGCCCCTGGATCCCTGGCAGTGCCCCAGGCCAGGCTGGACAGGGCTGGGAGCAGCCTGGGACAGTGGGAGGTGTCCCTGCCATGGCAGGGGTGGGATGGGATCATCCTTATGGTCCCTTCCTCCCCAAACCATTTCTCAGTTCTGTGCCAGCCCCTTCTGGGGGGATCTGGCAGGGGATGAGGCCCTGCTGGGGCAGAGCCTTTTCCTATGGACAAGGCCTGTCCAGCTCCATGAGATTTCTTCCAGCCCTGGGCTGCTGCAGGGCTGAGGCAGCATTTCCATGGAGGGCAGCACTGATAAACTGAGATTATCCCGCATCCTGCATTGACAGCCTGTTATACTTGCAGGGCTCAGAAGGAATGCCAGGAATTGGCTCTTTGGAGGACAAGGTGGGAATGAAGGGCACAAAAAAGGATGTTTTTGCCCAAAGGTGCCACCTCTTCGTGCTGCAATCAGAGAACAGCACAGCTACAGCAGGAACTGTGTGCTCTGGGACGTCCCAGAGCCTCTGGAGATGCCCCCATCCTTTTTTCAGTGATCCTGCTCACTTCAGACATCCTGGGGCTCTTTTCTCACCGTGCCTTGGCCATTTTCCAAAGCAGCAAAGGATGCAGGCAGTGATCCCTTCTGAGAGAGCAGCTCCAAGGGCTGTGATAAAAGCTGGGAGCTCTGTGCTGTTGTTGGTGTGATATCAGCCCACACAAAGGGCTGTTCTCCGTGCCCAGCCTGGAATTGGAATCACTCAGCCGTTGCATGTAAAGCCCTGCCTTTGACAGAGCTGCCCAGAAAGGCTCACACTTTGCACACAGATTATTGTCAGGAGTGCAGTGGGAGTGCAGTGAACCTGCTCTGGAATCAGCCCTGACTGGCACAGCCAGAGCTCCACGCAGGGGGGCATCTCCTCTTACCACTAGATGTCATAAACTGGTTTTTTTTCCACATTTTCAGAACCTGCTTTCCGTGCTTTCAGCTGCTCCATCACTTGATGAAGGCAGTCACGTTGATCATCCCTGAATAAGCTCCTCTTTTTTGGATTTTGGGCATTTTTTCCCCTCTAAGTCATGCTTAGCTTCACGCTTTTTTTCCCACCTCGCACACACGTGCCAGCACATTCTTGCTGCCATGCTGCAAATGCCACACTGTGGCACGCCTGCTGCAAGCTCAGAGCTCTTTTGGGCTTTGATTTGCATTTTTAAACTTTCAGCTGCTCCAGCATCTTCCCTGAGAGTGGTGGTGACATTCCTGTTCTGTTGCTGAGCAGAAAAAATGGTGAGGTTTGGTTTTCCTCGGTTAAGTCCAGATCAGAGTTCGTTGTGTGTCTGCTCTGTGCTGAGCCTGGGATGGTAAAACTCAGCCCAGCCCTGCCAGGGGAGGCTGCTTTTGGTCCAGAGGTGGTGACTCCTGGCAGGGGCACTGGGAGTGGCCCAACAAACCCCTCTGCTCTGGAGCCAGGCTGGGAGAGCCAGGGGTGCTCACCTGGACAGGAGGAGGCTCCAGGGAGAGCTCAGAGCCTGAAGGGGCTTCAGGAGAGCTGGAGAGGGACTGGGGACAAGGGATGGAGGGACAGGACACAGGGAATGGCTTCCCATTTACAGAGTGTGGGTTAGGTTGGATATTGGAAATCAGGAATTGTTCCTTGTGAGGGTGGGCAGGCCCTGGCACAGGGTGCCCAGAGCAGCTGGGGCTGCCCCTGGATCCCTGGCAGTGCCCAAGGCCAGGCTGGACAGGGCTGGGAGCAGCCTGGGACAGTGGGAGCTGTGCCTGCCATGGCAGGGTGGCACTGGATGGGCTTTACAGTCCCTGCAATCCAAAGCATTCCATGATTCTCTAAGTGTCCCAGCTTTTTCAGAGCTGGAGGAGCTGTGCTGACCAAGTAGGACAAACCATCAATTCCCACAGTTCACCCTGGTTTATTCTGAGGACAGGCACTGTAAAACCCCTGCTCTGAGCTGGCCTAACAGATAGCCAAGACTCCACCTGAATTGTTTCTGGGAGATCCTTAGATCCCCAGTGGAAAAGCACATATTTGTATGTGAGGTGAGCTTTGCTTTGGAAGGTGTTGGCCCTGCACACCTGGGAGAGGTCAAACATTCCTGAAGGCCCAATTACAGATCCAAGACAAATGCTGAGCTAAAAAAAATAAGGGCTAGAAAACCTCCTCCTGCTCTTTCATCTGTGGTGCTTCCTCAGAACTGTTCTATTTCCCTAAGGAAAAGAACTGGGGAATATAACAGAAGGAAAAGGCAAATGAAGTCGTGCTGCTTCTCCAGAGCAAACAGGCTGCAAGGATCTGAAATGCAACCTTTGTTCTTCCAGAATATCCACCTTGCAGCCCAGAGCACTGGGAAACTTTAGGAATGTCTGACAGCCTGAACAGGTTTCATTTTACCCCACACAGATTCAGGAAGAGTCTGGGGATGTGGCCTCTCCAGGCTTTCCGGTGTTCCCAGATGTTGCTTCAGGTGGGGAGAGCACTGGAAGTGCTGGATCACAGTGACAGTGCCTCGCAAAATCATGGAATCAGTAAGGCTGGAAAAGACCTCAGACTCCCCAAGCCCAGCTGTGAACCCAGCACTGCCAAAGCCACCTCTAATCCATGTCCCCAGCATGCCCCTGCCCTCAGTGGGGCAGAGGACAGATGGAACCAGATGTGGCCCAAGGGATCTGTGTCCTGCAGCAGCTCCAGGGCCTGGGCTGTCCCTGCACTGTCCCTGCACTGTCCCCATCCCAGCTCCAGGGCCTGGGCTGTCCCTGCACTGTCCCCATCCCAGCTCCAGGGCCTGGGCTGTCCCTGCACTGTCCCCATCCCAGCTCCAGGGCCTGGGCTGTCCCTGCACTGTCCATTCCAGCTCCAGGGGCTGGGCTGTCCCTGCACTGTCCCTGCACTGTCCCCATCCCAGCTCCAGGGCCTGGGCTGTCCCTGCACTGTCCCCATCCCAGTTCCAGGGCCTGGGCTGTCCTTGCACTGTCCCCATTCCAGCTCCAGGGCCTGGGTTGTCCCTGCACTCCCCATTCCAGCTCCAGGGCCTGGGCTGTCACTGCACTGTCCCTGCACTGTCCCCATCCCAGCTCCAAGGCCTGGGCTGTCCCTGCATTGTCCCCATCCCAGCTCCAGGGCCTGGGCTGTCACTGCAGTGTCCCTGCACTGTCTCCACTCCAGCCCCAGGGTCTGAGCTGTCCCTGCACTGTCCCCATCCCAGCTCCAGGGTCTGGGCTGTCCCTGCACCATCCCTATTCCAGCTCCAGGGCCTGCACTGTCCCTGCACTGTCCCCATCCCAGCTCCAGGGCCTGGGCTGTCCCTGCACTGTCCCTACACTGTCCCCATCCCAGTTCCAGGTCCTGGGCTGTCCCTGCACTGTCCCTGCACTGTCTCCACTCCAGCCCCAGGGTCTGAGCTGTCCCTGCACTGTCCCCATCCCAGCTCCAGGGTCTGGGCTGTCCCTGCACCATCCCTATTCCAGCTCCAGGGCCTGCACTGTCCCTGCACTGTCTCCACTCCAGCTCCAGGGTCTGAGCTGTCCCTGCACTGTCCCTGCACTGTCCCCATCCCAGCTCCAGGGCCTGCACTGTCCCTGCACTGTCCCCATTCCAGCTCCAGGGCCTGGGCTGTCCCTGCACTGTCCCTGCACTGTCCCCATTCCAGCTCCAGGGCCTGCACTGTCCCTGCACTGTCCCCATCCCAGCTCCAGGGGCTGGGCTGTCCCTGCACTCTCCCCTCTCCTGGGGCTGGTTTGAGGCAGGGCTCTGGGGACAGCCCAGCCCCACATGTGGGATTTTAGTTCTGTAGTGGTAACAAAGAAGGAAATGTCACTTTAGGGAGTCAGTTCTGAAAGGGATGGAGATGAATGAACTGAGGAGCTGAAGGTTGCTCTGGATGTTGCTCCAGCGTTTCTGTAGATGGATGAGGAAAGGAGGGAAGGAAATGTCTCCACTAAAGCCCAGAGAGACCTTTAGGAGATGTGGAGCAGGGCTGTTGGTTTGACCTGGCTGCCAAGTCCATGAACAACCTCATTCTGGGAGCCTGCTGAAGGAAGCAGGACTGGTTCTCATGGATAGGATGGATTTATTGGAGTTAATTTCCAAAGATAAACACAATTATCTGAACTGTTCATTACCCATAAATTATCTCCATGGAGTATGGTTCCCCAGGATGGAAGATTTGCTCTGTCAGAAGTTTCAGAAATATCAAAATAAACCAAACAAGCCCACAAACTCAGAACAACAAGGGAAGCAAACCTGCCATAATTAGGTCCCAAGGGATGCTTATTCCCAGCTCGATGGAGAAATTAAGTCAATACAATGGAATGGTTAAATATTGACTGAGCTGTAATATTTAATCAAGAAGGATTCATACTGCTCCTCTTCCAAAAGAGCTTGAGCTGCTTGTTTTATTGGCTTTTTAATCAATGTTTTAATTATATCGGTGCTCTAATTTCATAATAAGCTTACATTAATTAAGACAACTCTTCTATATGCAGAGAGTAATAGGAAAACCAAACCAAATAAGAGGAATGTGATGTTCTCCTGCTCCAGAAGAGACTGAGACTGTGCTGTTTACACTCATTTACTCTTGCAAAGGGAAATGATACCAGGAATTTGTGGGACTCAGAGTGACCACGAATTCCTTATTTATGTTTAGGGCAGCTCTGCCTCTGGTTCAGTGAAGAATTAGTGGAAATAAGAACTTGGCTAAGCACATAGCCGAGGTTGTGCCAGATGTGTACCAAGTTGTGCATCAGATTTCTGGGGAAAAAAAAGTGTTTGGGTATAATGGAAGATAAATGGGGATTCCCCCCAAAATGGCCTTTGGAATCTTGGTGGATGTCAGCTCTGGCAGAGGGATGAGGGTGAGTGGAGAGGACTGAGCTGTTTGTTAAACAGGGACATTTCTCCTGGTGCTTGGGACACTCACAGGTTCACACAGGCTGGGAAGCATCATTAAGTTTTCCCAGCATTTTTTCCTTCAGATGGGGGAGAGTGGATGGGTTATCCTGGATCAGCAGAGTGTAGGGCATTGCCTGGACCAACAACTCATTAAACGGCTGATTAACACTGCTGATTAGCACTGCCCCTCATTAAACTGCTGATTAACACTGCTGATTAGCACTGCCCATGCCTCACTGCCACTGTCACAAACCAGTAACTGCTCCAGGGTAACCACAGTTAGGATGAAATCCTGGAGGAAAGGTGTTCAGTGCTGTGGTTGGAATAAATCAGGGACTGTCTCAGTTCTTTGCCCTCCCTGCCTCAGTGGCACTGGGGACGCCTGTGGTGGCCTGTGAGGTGCTTGTGGTTGGACACTTCTGCTGCAGCCTAATTCCTGCTGCAAATGCCGGTGGAAAAGCAATTCCTCATCTGTTTTTCCAGAGGCAGCAAGCAGGCAGATTCCTCCTGCCGAGCAGTGGCTCGGAAGGCAGCAGAGTGCTCCTGGTTTGGATCAGGACAGAGTGGGAGCAGCCAGCCCTGCTCCTGAGCCTACCTCAGCATGCCACAGCAGGAGCGATTCCCTGGGATACAGAGCAGCACTGTCTCAGCCAGAGGCACTAAAACCTTGTGGTGAGATCATGTCTTGGAGCAGGCCATGTTTGGAATGCCAGGAGGATGCTGTTATCCCAGGATTTCTTTGCCATGCAACCAGACCTTTACAAAGTTGGAGCCTTTGGATACAAAGGATTTTCATTAATGAGGTCACTGTGGTTGGAAGGGCTCCTCTGTCCCCGGGGTTCACAGTGACTTTAATAATGCATTATTTCACACTTAGACATGATGCAGACAGAAGAGGATTTGTGTAGCCAGTGAGATAAGGTGTCCCAAAAGCATTAAAAGATGTCTGTGACTGTATAAATAAGTTAGTGGGAACTGGGAAGGGATGTGTTGAACTGGTAGGTTTTTGGAGCTGCCCTCAGCTGATGTTGCCACATCTGGAGATTGTCATCTTCTATCAGTGTGAGGAGGCTCTGAGCTGTAAAGAGAAGCTGTTTGCCTTGTGAGGACGCTTCATTGAATTTTTTTAACACTGGGGTTTAGCTCTACCTGCTGCTGGAAGCTCAGCTCAGCCAGAGGCGTTCTCCAACAATTCCATCACGAATCCTCATGGTCAAACCCAGTGAAAGGGGCAAGATTATAAACAGCACTGAGCTCCTTCTGCCGGGGTGTGAAGGATGTCTCTATCAGTTACTGTGAGGGCATCGAGATGTCAGTGCCTCCTAAGCTAAGATATAAAAGAATTAAATGTTCATGCTCCTTTGGAGGGATGGCAGTGGTGGAACTGCAGCAATAACAAACGGTGAAGGGATTTCTGCCACGCCCTGGTGTGGAGTTCCTGCCTGTGAAAAACGCCAATCACTTGTTTTTCTAAAATTTTAAAAGTTTAATGATAATAAAATGGTTATAAAAATAGTGATATCATTAGAGAATCCCCAACGTGCTGATCCCTGAGGGCCTTTTCTGGGGCCCTGGTTCTGACAGGGGAAGGTGCCTCAGCTTTGCCTTTTGCCTTTGCTGCTGCTCTTCTCAGAGGTGCTGTAGCACAATCAGGCTGTTAAAGGAGATGATGTTTAACTGCAGGATCCTTCCCATCCCTTGATCACCTGAAATGGTTTTATCTTCTCCAGCTCCTCCATAAAGGAGTCTTTATTCATGGGCATTGACTCTGATCCGTTGGAAAATGCTGCAATAATTGCAATTATGAACTGAACTCCAGCTTCATGCCTGACATATCCTGAATGGTTTAAGCAGTTTATCATGGCAGCACTGAAACTGCTTTCCCAAGAAATGCCAATACTTTGTAGCACCCCTGATGTATCACATCTTTCTCTTCAGTCTGTTACTGAGACCAGCACAAGCAAATCCATTTTGTCAAAGTTTTTTCAGATTTATCCCAGTCTTGTCCCTCTCATTTCTTCTCTTCTGCCCTCTGAACTAATGCTTGGTTTTCCTCCTTACAGGGGACAATAATTTTAAAATACTTGCAAGGTTAATTTCTCCAAGAGGGAGTGAACACTGTGATCACTCTCCATGTGAATAGGACAGGAGTTAATTGATTTTAAAAATCCTCTCTGAAATGGAGTATAAGAAATAATAAATATTCCAAGCAGAATGTCATAGATCTTCAGGATTAACGTATGGGTTATGCACTTTCAAATAGATTTAATTTTGGCAGGTCTGTGTTGACAGGTCCTAAGCTAGAGCCTGTTCCTGGTACTTGGAGATTTCTCTCACCATAAGAAGCAATCCCCATTTTCAGTATTTTTCAGGCTTTTAGGTTCTCTCCAGTTCAAAGTGAGAGAAGACACTAAAATTGGCACCAGCACAGTGGGAGCTCACACAATGTGGCAGGAAGCAGCATCCCCTCTCCCTCAGTTCCCAGGGCTTTGGTCACTGGGTTCTTCACGCATCTTCCTGGATCCGTCTGTTCACAGCCCTTCCAGGCTTCTGCTTGTGCTCAAAAAGGCTCCCTGAGAAATGGTGAGGAAAAATGCTGTGTCCTGGGGTGCTGTGATCCTGTATCCTGCATCCTGCTAATGAGCTACCTTGGGGGGGTGATTGCCATTCCTGACCACTGAGCTCAGGAAACCAGTTGTCCCTGCCCAGAGCAAGGCTGGGTTTCAGCCCAGGTCACCAGAGCCATCCTGAGCGAGGCAGGAGAAGCCCACAGGTGTTCCAGACACCGCCCACGTGCAGGATGCTCCCAGCTGGCCCCATCCCTCCTGCTGCTCCCCAGGCACAGACGGTGCCAGGAACATGGTGCCCGCCCAGGGGGCTATGGATGATAACTCAGATTTAGAAATGAGGCTCCATCCCCTCATACAAGGGGGCAGAAGATGAAGAAATCTCTTCTTAATGAGAGCCAGGGTGCTTGGAGAATTCATCACTGTGGTCTGATAACTTCATGGCAAGGGCTTGTGAAGGCCTCAGGGCATTGCCTGGAACCTGAGGAAGCATTTCTGTACCAAAGGGGTGGGCAGACACTGGGACAGGCTGATCACCCCATCTTCTCAGAGACATGGTCAATCCCCCAAGCTGGTCAATGTTTAGGAAGAGTTTGGGAATTGCCCTTGAAAACCTGCTTTAACTTTTGGTCAGCCCTGAAGTGGTCAGAGCTGGACCGATCATAATCATTGCAGGTCATTTCAGCAGAAATAAACAGAACTGCTCTGGTCTGGTCTGGTCTGGTCTGGTCTGGTCTGGTCCATCCCAAGCTGGAGAAGTGCTTGGGGAAGCTGAGTGCAGTGAAGACGAGCAGCAGGAATGGAATGTGGCACATCGGGGAACTCTGTCCTCCCCACCTGCAACCTGAGGCTGACGAATTCCTTGTTCATTCTGTATCTGAAACCACCTCTCTGGAAGTTTAATGTCAACAATCTGCAGATGCCAAAGCTGCTGGTGCTGGCCTGGAAGCTCCACAGGTCCATGTGTGAGACATGCCAGGCCAGGGATGAGCTCCCTAAAGGCCAGTGGGAAGAATGCTCTTGCTATTCCATTCACATTCCTCACTGAACATGCAGATGAGTTTAATTTCTATTTAATCAGCCTCTGCAAACAGCAATCACTTGAGAGTTTTCCTGCCTCACATGCAGTGATTACCCTTCTTCCACCAGCACTGCTTGTACCAGGCTGGGGGCTCTCAGCCCCTCCAGGTGACATCTTTCACTTCAAGGAGGTTCTGGTGCTTTGCTGTGAAATGCTCTGCGAGCTGCAACTTGCTGGATCTGGAGGTGGCTTGGTGGCACCATGTTCTCCTTGGGGCTGAGGTGCCTCTGGCTTCTCTGCTCTGCCCCTGGAGCAGTGCCAGGAGTGGAGACATCAGTGGAGCCTTGTCCAGATCAGCCCTCACTACAGGGGGGTGACCCCAACTGCAGAGACAGCCCAGTGCTGGGTGTTTGCAGCACCCCCAGTGCTGGTGTTTGCAGCACCCCCAGTGCTGGGTGTTTGCAGTATCTCCTGTGCTGGTGTTTGCAGCACCCTCAGTGCTGGTGTTTGCAGCATCTCCTGTGCTGTATTTGCAGTGTTTGTGCTCTTGCCCTGCAATCTCTGTGTGTGAATTCAGCGCTGCAGAGACCAGGGACAGCTGCTGCTGTCCCAGCTGGGATGGCAGAACACAGGGAATGGCTTCATTGCCAGAGGGCAGGGCTGGATGGGATATTGGGAATGAGGAATTGTTCTCTGTGAGGGTGGGCAGGCCCTGGCACAGGGTGCCCAGAGCAGCTGGGGCTGCCCCTGGATCCCTGGCAGTGCCCCAGGCCAGGCTGGACAGGGCTGGGAGCAGCCTGGGACAGTGGGAGGTGTCCCTGCCATGGCAAGGGTGGGATGGGATGAGCTTTAAAGTCCCTTCAAGCCCAGAGGACTCCAGGTTTCCATGAGGGTGTTTGGGGGTGATCTGCCTAAACCAGGAGCTGCTGTGCCAGCTTTTAAAAGAACCTTCTCAAATGGACTGCTAGGGAGGAAGAGAGGTGAGAGATTGGGAAGGAATTGTTTACTCAGAGGGTGCTGAGGCCCTGGCACAGGTGCCCAGAGCAGCTGGGGCTGCCCCTGGATCCCTGGCAGTGCTGGACACTGGGGCTGGAGCAGCCTGGGACAGTGGGAGGTGTCCCTGCCATGGCAGGGGTGGCACTGGGTGGGCTTTGAGGTCCTTTCCAATTCAGACCACTCTGGGATTCCACAATCTTTGGTGTCTCAAACCCAAACACGTGGGGCCCATTCCTGCACCTGCTGGGGTTGTACCCAGAGTCTGCAGTGCAGAGACACCTCCCTGGCAGGTCCAGCTCCATGAGTTCAGCACAACAAAGGCTGAGAACTGATGGGCTGGAGGCAGGGACCTGATTTTTTTGGTGAAACTTTATAGAAAAAGAGCTGAAGCTTTTGCACAACTTTAGCTCCCAGAGTTTTGTCCCTCTGTGTTTATAATTTTAGCTCAGACCTAGAGGCATTTTGCCTGCAACAAAGGGGTGATATTTTTCTTTCCCTATGGGTGGAGGACACTGCTCCTTCAATTAAAAGCTGCTCCTTCTGTGGCCCTGAGCAGCCTGAGGATGCTGAAATTGGCTTTCCTAGACCACCAGCATCCTGCTACAGGTTGTGGGCCATGTGCTGACACTCGCATTTAATTCCTGTCTGCAGTGACACCCCTGTGATCATCTCAGCTGTCTGTCATTGCGTGGGCACTTATTTCTGACAGCTTATTCCAAAGCAGGTCAGCATGGGCAAGGGGGAATTTAGGCAGTAATCAGGGTTAAAAGAGATTTATTGCAGTGTGCCAGGCGTGGCATTTGACATCCTCAGCCTGATACTGCCACTTCCAGTGGATTTATCATCCTCCCTTTTGGGGAGGTGATGGTGGAGCAGGGCCTTTCTCCCCAGGAATGGTATTAGAGTAAAATAAAATATCTGTCAGCCATCCCTCACTGTTCTGTGCCCAAATCCCCGTATCCCTGGCAGTTCCTTAATTCTATCTCCTCTTTTCTTTCCCCTTCTCCCCTCCAAATTTCCCTATGCCTTAGCAGCTGGCTAAAAGTGGAATGAAATCATCCCAGCTCCTACACAGACAGCCTCGTTTCTGAGGGAGGACCAAGGATGGAAATTTCTGCTTCACAAAGCTGCAAAAAAGTAGAAGTCAGGGGACTGATGTGCAGCATTCAGCAAGCCTGGTGCTACAGCAGAGATCAACATCTGCTGTAATTACTTTCTTTAGAACTTCACAATTGTCCTGATAATTTTGGTAGGAAGAAGAACAAATGGGAAAAGATCGGGAAGATACTCTTGGTGAATTTTTTAATTAAAATGTTTTTGATTTGTTGAGGAACACTGAAAGAAGCAATTAAAACAAGATGATATTGGTCTATACTTACAAGGGAGAGCCTTGCCAGGATTAACTGGCTTGGCCCAAAGAAATTACTGCCTCTGGATTTGCATTAGCAAATACTTCCTAGAGATGTTAATGAGGAAAGAGCGAGAGTGGAGTGGGTGAGATCATAGCAACAAAGGCAGCCTACAGGGCCACAGAGTCCCAGAAATGGTTTGGGGTGGAAGGGACCTTAAAGCTGGTCCCATTCACCCCTGCCATGGCAGGGACAGCTCCCACTGCCCCAGGCTGCTCCCAGCCCTGTCCAGCCTGGCCTTGGGCACTGCCAGGGATCCAGGGGCAGCCCCAGCTGCTCTGGGCACCTGTGCCAGGGCCTGCCCACCCTCCCAGGGAGCAATTCCTCATTCCCAATATCCAACCTAAACCCATTCTCTGTCACTTTGATCCCATTCCCCCTTGTCCTGTCCCTCCATCCCCTGTCCAAAGTCTCTCTCCAGTTCTCCTGGAGCCCCTTCAGGCCCTGCAAGGCCACACTGAGGTGACCCCAAAGCTTCTCCTGTCCAGGTGAGCATTCCCAGCTGTGCCAGCCTTTCCTCCCAGCAGAGCTGCTCCATCCCTCTGCCCATCCTGGAGCCTCCTCTGGGCTCCTGCAGCAGCTCCAGCTCCTGCCTGTGCTGGGCCCAGGGCTGGGGCAGCTCTGCAGGGGGGGTCTCACCTGGGCACAGGGGCACAATCCCAACCCCTGCCCTGCTGCCCACGCTGGGATCAGCCCAGGGCTGGGGGGGGTCTCTGGGTCAGCCTGGGGAAAGCGCGGGGTCAAACCAAGGCACTGCTGCAGGTTTGGGCCTGGGGAGCCCAGCCACGGCCACAGGGGCTGTGTCTGAATTTCACTCAGGGTGAGGAAAAGTTTATTTATTTTCTTCAGGACTCGTATTTCAGTGATTCAGTTCCAGGCCTTGGCCAGGCTCCATTCAAACAAAGCAAGGACCCAGGGTGTGAAGTGCTGTGCTGTGCGATGACCTAATCCAAATCCCACAAAGTCTGGGAATGTTTCCACTGCCTCCCTGGGAGCTGGATTAGACCTGCACCATCCCTCCTGCCCAGTGCCAGTGCTGGTGCCACAGCAGCAGCAGCCCCCAAAAACCCTGATGGGGCACAGCTGGAGAATGGGGATTTTGGGTGGTGTTTTCTCTGCATTTCTCCATTAATGGAGAGAATTAAATTAACCATTCAAGTCTCCATTAATATAGAGTATTAAATTAACCATTCAACTCTCCATTAATATAGAGTATTAAATTAACTGTTCAAGTCTCCATTAATGGAGAGTATTAAAATGGCAAGGGAGATAAACAGGCTTTGGTGGAATGGTTGTGCTTGTGGGACCATTCTGGAGAGATAAAGCTGTTTGCTCTCAGGCCAGTTGTGGGGTGTTTTTTCCCTTTTAAAGCTGCTTTTCTCCTGCAGCCAGGGGTGATCTCCTGATGGTGTCACACTGAGCTGTGCTCACCTCTCCAGGGGCTGGTGGGCAGAGGATCTGTAGGAGCAGCAAATTTCAATTTCTGGGCAGCTCTGGTGGCTGAAACGCAAGGCACAAGCCTGACTTTCACTGAGGGCACTGAACACACTGACCTGCAGAGAAACAGCTTCAGTGTGGGGTGGAATTCCTTCCAGCTGGGAATTCCTTCAATTGCTCACTCTTCCTGTGCTGAATATACTGGAATTCCTGGAGTACATTTGATTAATTTCTATAATAAATCCAGGCTCATTCCTGGGCCATTCATTGGAACACTCTCCACTGACGCGAGAGGTCGAGTGTGCAGTGCCTTTTTTCCTACTTTAAATTGGATAAACATGGATTTCCCGCACTGCTTGCTGGCCAGTGGCAATCCCTGCGTGGATGGCAGGGATCGCATGGAATTGCTCAGACCCGCCCTGTCACAGGAGCCCAGAATGGTTTGGGCTGACAGGACCTGAAAGCCCATCTCACTCCATGGGCAGGGACACCTTCCCCAGCCCAGCCTTGTCCTGCCACTGTGGCTTGGCCCCACCTGGGGGAAGCTGATTTGCCAACACAACCATTCCCCTTTCGACCTGAATTCAGGCACCAGTGCCAGGAATGGTGGTGGCAGTCATCAACCTCACGGTCACCTTCTCCAGCAGGACAGCCTGGGCTGGCTCCTGTGCAGGAGGGGCTCCAGGGAAATGAGGAGCTCTGGATTTTCTTAAGGGACAGAGGGCTCTCTAGGACACCTGAGCGCAGTCAATCCTCCCGGAGCAGCGCTCAGGCCTTGGCAGTACCAGAGTCAGGATTAAAGCTGCACTCAGCATCCTCCTCCCAGCAGTAACAGTGCCCCAAGCCCTTCCAAGCTCAGGGATCAGCCTCTGGCTCTCTGGGAGGGATAAAAAAGGGCTTTTAAAGCAAGTTCTGACCTTTCTGTCTGAGATCCGACCAGTTGTGGCTTTGCTTTCCAGAGGAGAAGTTCAATCCCTCCCTTTGGCCTCCTGTGCATCTGGAATTGCTGATCCCATTTCTCCAGCCAGGAGCTCCTTCTGTAGTAACAGGCTTTTAAATATGTAAATCTATTTTCAAAGCAAAATAACCCCCCCAAATGTTCATGTATCTCTCAGAAGGAATGAAGGGTCTCTGTCCTAATATTTTATGCAAATCTTGCTTTTGCTCTTGTACTCGGGCATGAATAAATATCAGTGCTTCAAAAGAGGAAAAAAAAGCTTCATCAAAAGAAAAAAACCTTTATTTCTATTGCATAAATAATGGTAAAATTAAAATATTTTTATACAGATTATATATTTACAGTAGAGTTTGGTTAGAGGGAACAGCTGATACATATGGCATTCAATTTTCCTTTATACACTCCTTTATACACTCAGATAACTTGTAATAACATAAGATTTATTTCAGTTGCATGCCCAGTTAATTTATATTAATATTTACAGTATTTTGTACAAAGGTTTTTTTGTTAGGATTTTTTTTTTTACTATTATGCTGCTGACTTTGTGAAGTTTTTTTCTTTAATTAAAAAGCCATGTCTTTCGTTAACGAGCCAAAAAAACCCGGTGAGTTTACAAATGAACAGTAAATGGCTGGAAAACATGAGGCTGGTGACAAAAGGGAGACACAGGGATTAGTGGAGACCTTCCTAGAGATGAATCAGGAGGATTCATAATAAGGAATTGATTCCTTAGGTCCTGCTTTGGATTAAATGGCAGCAGCCTGGCTCCTGGGCTTATTCCAGTTAACTGAAATGAGTTATTTCTGACTGGCCCTGGGGCCCATGGGTGACCTGCTCTCCCTTCCTCGCCCAGCCCAGGGAAATCTGAGGAACAGCAGCTGGAAGGGCTTTGGCTGCTCTGGAGGGGATGCTCGGGAGGGTGAGCGCACCCTCGGGCTGCTGCCGTGGGAGCAGAGGCAGGGATTTGGGGACTGATGCCACCACCATCACCTGCACCCTTTGGAAGGGCCCCCAGGAGGGACAGAAGGTGCCCAGGTGGCACCAGAGCCACCTCAGAGCTTCCCAAGGTCTCCTGGCTGGCTGATGGAGACACAGCTGGGAAAGGAAAGCTGGAACGTGGGTATCACCTAAAGAGGGGCAAATCCAGCTGCTGGTTTGAGATGCTGGCAAGGACAGGCCAGGATCAGCTGGGGAAATAGCTGGGTGGAAAATGGCAATTACATCTAGCAGTGGTTTTCAAGGCTGCAAAGTATTTTGGTCAGTCTTGGCAGAAAATAAAAAAAAACCCTGTGGTACTTTCATCATCAAATTGTCAAGTACTGAGCTCTAGATGCACAGTATTTCTTTTTTCTCCTTTCTCCCTCTTCTGGGGCTGCAATTATTTCATAGCGAAGATGCCAAATTACAGCAGTTTTCCAGACTTTTGCCACTGGAAAGGTGCAAGTGGATCACATTTCCAATTAAAAGGGTCTTAGATTTTCTGCCCACCTTGCTCTTGGTGAAGCTTCATCACTTCCTAGAACTGCCTAAAATGTCCTTCTTGAACTGGAGAAATACAGAGCCCATCCTGATAGCAGCCAACAAAATAAAGATATGGAAATGTGGTGAAACTTTTCTTTTTCTGCATTAAATTCCTGGGAAAGGAACAGGTTTTAAGTGATGCCAGGGAAATGTAATTGCACTGTCAGAGCACAGGAGGGTAAAATAATAGATTGAAACCCAGCAAGTTCTGTACATCTTCATCAGTGGAATGGAAGCATGATTCAGAGCCAAGAAAAAAAGACACTTCATCAGATTCTCATTTTTAGAAGAGTTGGTTTTTCTTCTTTCAAACACTCATCCATAAAGCAGGAACTAAATCATGGATTACAGGGGTGGGTAAAATAAGGGACTTCATTCTTAGAGATTTTAATGTCATTCCTCCCACTGCTTCTCCCCTCACTGATGCAGGGCTGACGGGGGCTGTGCTCCTGTCACCTCGGGGTGGTGACAGCCCTGGCAGCTCCCAGCACGTGCAGGGGCTGAGTTTTCCATGGGAAAAGCTGAGTGTCCCCTTGTCCTGGGGCCCTCTCCAGGAATGGAGCCCTCCCAGTCACCTGGAGCCCCTCCCAGTGCCAGGGGTGGCCCAGGAGATGTTTGGCTCTTCTGGAACAGGCGGGAGGATGCAGAGTTGGTTTTGGGATAAAATATTCCTAAACTTCAATGGAAGAAAGGAGCAGTGGGTACTCAACTCATCCAAACAGATTTCAGCCATCCAGGGTGGCAGCTTTAGGGAATGTTTTCTAGCTTGGCTTGTTTTGCTTGCTTCCTACCCTAGTTCTGGATTTAAAACCCCTCTCGGCCCAGTTTATAAAGAGGGGTACCCAAACTGCTGGAATTGAAGCAACCAACATCCAGTCCTGCCACTGCACGTGTCCATGTGAAACCTCTGGATAACCGGGATGGAATCTCTCAAATGAACTGGATTACACCCAGAAATTCAGCTTGGCTCACCAGGGAGCAGGGACAGGAGCTGCTCACCCTCCTGCTCACCCTGGACCTGGGATCTGTGATCACTGCCCCAGGTGCTGACAGTGACTGGGGGATACGGGGGTGCCCATCAAGCAGGAAGGAGAATTATTTTGTGAACTCTCTCTTAATTCCTTATCACCTCCCACAGCACGAGGACCACAGTCCTAACAAAGCCAAGCCTTCCAATTAAAATATTTAAATTATGTTGACATTGGTTCTGATCAGAAATTCCTCCTCAGTGGTGCACTCATGGAGGGGCCAGGCTCCCGTGGGTGGCACTGGAGGTGACACCTCCCAGGTGTCACTGGCTGTGAGCAGGATCTGGCTCTCCAGGGCCACCAGCACCACCATCATGGAATATCCTGAGTTGGAAGGGACCCACAAGAACCTCAAATCCAGTTCCTGGCGGTGCAGAAGACAAAGCCACTGCACCTGTCCTGCCTGGAGCTCCCCAGCTGTGGTTTCCTCATGGCTGCCCTGAAGGAATGGCTTTGGCTCTGACAGGTGAGCAGTGTTCCTTCAGCAGATTTTGCTGGAATTCACTTCCCTTCAAATCTTTTCAGCATTGGTGAGGCTGCTGTTCCTTCTGCTGGCTCCTCCAGGAGCATGGATCAGGATCACTGCTAAAGCCAGCGGCTGAAGCCACGGTCAGTGGTGATCAGGGGTGCAGGAGCAGGAACCCAAATCCTTCCCACCAGAGCTTGATCCCCACATGGAGAACCTTCCCAAAGAGTCCTCAGCAAGCCCAGGACAGGCAGTGCTCAGGCTGAGTGGATTTCACTCCCTCCCGAATTAAACCAAAGCCTCTCTCGGGCTGAAATCATCACATCCCTTTTGAAGCCCTCCCTGCACATCAATCCCCTTAATTGCACACGGTTCTTTGTGGCCAAGCCAACAGAGTTGCTAACGAATTCCTAATAATTTCCTAATCCTTGAAAAGCCCCTGTCCCACTGCTGGGAGCTGTTTGCCCATCCCTGGAAGTCTGGGATCGTGTGTGCTCTGCCACGGTGGCACCCATGTCACGAACAGCCAGGGTTGCCATGGCAATCTCATGTTCCTCCAGAACTGCAGGGCTGAAAAGACACTTCAATCCTCCTGGAACTGGCAAGAGCAGAAGTTTAGAGCTTTTTCTGACAGCTCTGCTGCAGTCTGGGTATTTTTTAAAGTATGTTAATTAGCACTTAAATAAGGTTTTTTTTTTTAAAGTATGGGATGTGGGGTTTTTATTTTTATGTCTTTGATTCTTCTGCTTTCTCCCCCCTCAGCTTTTGCCATCAGGTTCCAATCAGAATTTTACTGCTCTATTTTTACCTCCTGTCTGTAAAAGCAGCAAAAAGCCCTATTTTCCCCCTCTTGTGTAGAAGGAAAAAAAAAAAAGAGAGATAAATGGATGTTACATAAATGGAGCCAGGGAGGGAGGTAGGAGACATTCAGTGCTGCTGGATGGGAAGATTGTGGGGAAGGAAAGGATGGAATAGCTCGGCCTGATCCATCCTGCATTGCCAGGAGCCACTGATTAAAGAAGGAATCTCTTCACAATGCCTGGGGATGGAGGAAGGCTGCTCCAGGAAGGGAAAGGAGACCTCTGGCAAGACATGACCCTGATTCATAATGAAAAAGTGAGGCTCCCTACAGAAAAATCACACCCCAAAGCCCCAAAAATCCTGTACCCAGTAAAATCAGTGGGGAGTTGTGCAATGAACTCTACTGACACCAGGCTATGGCTTTTACCAATATATTCATTATAGGTTTGGCTTTACAAATGGAGCTGGGAGGGGAAGGGTTGGGCTGGAGAATGGCTCTATTTACAAGGGTGTATGGGGCATGCAGGAGGCAATTCTGGAGCCTTCCAGAAAGCTTCAAGGAATGCAGACAATCATTGCCCAAGAAGTTCTGCTGGGCCTGGAGTCTGCTGGGGGTTTGTGACACATGGGTGAGGAAATGTGGGGAAACGCCTGGTTTGGGGTTGTGGGTTTGGGGTTGTGGGTTTGGGGTTGCGGGTTTGGGGTTGTGGGTTTGGGCTCAGTGGAGGCACTGCTCCGCCCTGTGCTCCCCCATCCCTCCCCTCCACCTCCATCTGCCCATGCTCACTCCAGCACAATCCCAGGGACAAAATGACTATTCCTTGGTGGCAAGGAACATTTAAATTTTTTTCCTCACAGCTGCCACCTTTCCACAGACCCCTGAGACCTAAAAGTGGGGATGAGTTTCCTCAAAATGATCTCCAAGTTCGTTATCTGCAATGCCCAGCACAGAAAATGTGTCTGGGCTTCCCAGTACCGAGAATCCCACAACAGAATATCCCACAGATATTCTGCTGCTGCCCTGTAGCAAATGGAAATCCCTCTACCTTCTGGGAGACAGAATCATTTTTTATGGAATATTCTGCAGTTCACCTTTATTGGTCACAGCAGAGCAGAAATGCAGGAATTATGTGTTTGGGAAAGGCAGAAAAAAACCAGCTCAGCTGCTGTGGAAAAGGTGTTGTCTTTGGGATGGAGGGGACACCAGGAAAACGTCAGGAAAAGGTGGAGGTGGGACACTGAGACACTTAAAAGTGACTTGAGTTCAAAGGGGTGGTGGGACACAGGACAAGGAACAGCAGATTTTTAAATTAGGCTGCTAAAAATACAGATAAATGTCACTCAGGGTGGTAGAAAAGAAAGAGCTGGAATGAGTGTAGGGGATGGATCCAGTGTAAGTCAATGGCTGCAGGGTGGGATGAGGGAGGCTGGGGCTGTGCAACCCCTGGGGGAGCCATCCTGCCCCTCCTGTGGCACAGGGAACAGTCACCTCCGCTCCAGGAGCAACATCTCGGGGTTCCTGGGTGTGCCCGGAGCTCTCCCAGCACAGCCACCCCACTCCAGCACCCGAGTGCCCCCATGGAACTCCCTTGGAGCGCTCCATGATCACCAGCTGGGATCTCCCAGGAGGGCAGGAGACCACCTCTGTCCTGGTGTGGCACCCAGGGGCACAGTTCATCCAAAGGGAAGTGCACAGATTCGTGTCAAGTTTCAAAGGAAAAACACCTTCCCAAGTCCAACTGGCTCCTTGCACTTCCCATGGGGTGTCCCTGCTCTGGTCCATTCCATCTTCTCCTTGCTGCTCCCTAAAATGTATTTCAGGAAAACCGCCCAAGGCTCCCCAGACCTGGAAGTCTGACACACTCCAAGCACACGGGGTGGGCTCAGGTCGGGTTCCTTCTTCTCCTGCTGAGCTCAGCTTTTCCGATGGCCCCCGCTGGAGCCTGCAATGGATGGGGGCGGTGGGATGGATCCTGGGAGGGAATGGAGAAGTTGGCTGGTCAAATCAACACTTTACCATGGGGGTGAAAATAAAACGTCCCCCACAGAAGGATGTCTGCCGTGGAGGTTTCACTGCAGATCATAACCAGGCCACATGAAACGGAATAAATCAAAATTTAGGCAGGCAAGGAGAGGGGAGGAAAGCTCGGGAAGAGCTTCCCTCAGGATTTTCACCTGGGAAAAAAATTCTTGAAGACCAATAAAGAAGAAGGGTAAAACTGCTGGAGAGGAAATGTTGAATATGCAGAGAGGCCTGAGGAGAGGGAGGTTTAGCTGGCGCTGGTGGTGGCAGAGTCCCTTGGAAGACTTTGCACAAGTTCAGCAATGCCCAGGTGGGAAAACAAGGGGTGCTCCTCAAGCCCTGATTCACAGTCAGAAAAAAATGGCCAACAGACTCCTGCTACCCCACAGTCTCGTGTCAAAGGTGGAGTTGATGAAGAAAAAATAGACATTTTGTATGGTGCTGGCAAATTCTCCCCTTTTTTCCTCAGAAAATACTGTACAAGGATGCTCTAGCTCCCCTCTAATGCCGTAAAATCCATGGCATGGTCATAAGGGAAAAGGAAAGTGAAGCTGGAACACGTGGAACAAAAGGAACAGGACTTGCTTGTGGCAATGCTACGATCAACTTCCTGGGAATGCGGGCCCGGCGGGAGCTCCGTGGGACAGTCACTGGGCCCTGGGTCAGGACCAGTCACGAGGCTGGGCCTCCTCCCACCCGCAGAGCGCCGGATCCAAGCGTCCTCCGCGCTGCCATTGCTGTTTCGAAGCAATAATTCGGGACTCCTGGATGTGGGATTATTGCATTAGGAAACAAAACCTTTAAAGCATTAGAACAGCCCTTTGATGTCCCTGCCAAAAGGATGTGGTTGGTTCGCAGGACACGCTGCTGGCTCCGGCTCCCGCCGCAGGCGCCGGCTGTGCCCGCGTGTCGGTGCCGTGGGATCGGGGCGGGAGCTCTCCCGGGTGCGCATGCATGGCGGCCATCCCGTGCCAGGACCACTCCGAGCCGAGCCGTGCCAGCTACTCCATGCCGCTGCGCAGGATCTGGTTGGCCGCGATCAGCATCACGCTGATGATGAAGGCCATGGCGAAGGCGCAGATGAGGCTCTTGCGCACGCACGTCTGGCGGTTCTGCTTCTGGGCGTGCACTGCGGGGACAAGAGCGGCGTCACACAGGGCAGGGCTTTCATATATGCTCTTTTTGAGCTAGGTCTCATAAGCTCTTGGAGATTTATATCACACTTAAGATAGCTTAGCTGCCTTAGAAGGCATAAAATCAGCAGGATGGCTTCAGTGGCAGTGTTGGAAACAGAAAAGTTTTAATAAAAGGCAAAATAACAAAAGGTTATTTTTGTTATTTTACTCCAACAATTTTGGTATATACTCCAACAACCATACCACTCTCCATTAAAATAACTGCCCCACTTGTAACAACCCTAGGCATCGCTTTAGCCCTAGAAATCTCAGAACTAGCCCAAACACTCATCCTCACAAAACAAACCCCTCTCTCAAACTTCTCCACATCCCTACGGTACTTTAACCCTTTAATCCACTGCCTAAGCATAACTTCCCCAACGAAGGACAAAACTTTGCCTCTCACCTAATTTTTCTTCTTTACAGAGAAAACTCGAGCTACGTGCAAGAGGTTCTTGCTTTTGGTAAAATACCCCACAAAAGCAATTTGGTTTTTTGTTATTTTCTTTTTCTAGTAAATTGCTTAGACAGGACTTTTTGGCTTCTGTTCAAGTGGTTGTCTTTAAGTTTGAGGTGAAATTTTTCAGGTCTTATGAGGTGACTTTTTACTTAATTGAGGAGAGAAACTTCTGGAATTTTTCCTTTTTAAGGAGACAAAGGATAGTTTTGTCACTCTGTCAACAGGGGGCACATTCCTGCAGGGGTTCTGTTCCCTCCTGGAGCAGCTCAGGAACCCTCCTGTTCTCACTGTCACCTCTGCCTTCTGGGACATTCCCAAACAACCCACCCAGCCCTCCAGGACTTCCAAACCAGCCCATCCCAGTCCTTCCTAACCCTTCAGGAACTCCTTTCCCTCATGATGGCTTTTGATCCCTTTAAATGCTCACAGGGATGTTTGGGGTTAGCTGTGTGTTTCTTTTAAGCTCTTTGTGAAGTTGGAATCACAAAATGGGTTGCGTTGGGTTGGGTTGGGTTGGGTTGGGCTGGGCTGGGCTGGGTTGGGTTGGATTGCATTGGGTTGGGCTGGACTGGGTTGGGTTGGATTGGATTGGATTGGGTTGGGCTGGGTTGGATTGGGTTGGGTTGGATTGGATTGGGTTGGGTCAGGTTGGGTTAAGTTGGGTTGGGTTGGGCTGGGTTGGGTCAGGTTGGGTTAAGTTGGGTTGGGTTGGGCTGGGCTGGACTGGGCTGGGTTGGGTTGGGTTGGGTTGTGTTGGGTTGGGTTGGGCTGGGTTGGGTTGGATTGTTCATGTTGGATTGGGTTGGGTTGGGCTGGGCTGGGTTGGGTTGGGTTGGGTTGGGATGGGTTGGGCTGGGTTGGGATGGGCTGGGTTGGGCTTGGGTTAAGCTGGGTTGGGTTGCGGGCTGGACTGGGTCATGTTGGGTTGGATTGGGTTGTGTTGGGTTGGGTTGGGCTGGGTTGGGTTGGATTGGATTGGGTCATGTTGGATTGGGTTGGGTTGGGCTGGGCTGGGTTGGGTTGGGTTGGGTTGGGTTGGGTTGGGTTGGGCTGGGTTGGGTTGGGCTGGGTTGGGATGGGCTGGGTTGGGTTGGATTGGGTTGGGTTGGGTTAAGTTGTGTTGGGATTGGTTGGAAGTGACCTTAAAGCTCATCTTTGTCCCATGGGCACGGACACCTTTCACTATCCCAGGGTGCTCCCAGCCCTGTCCAGCCTGGCCTTGGGCACTGCCAGGGATCCAGGGGCAGCCCCAGCTGCTCTGGGCACCCTGTGCCAGGGCCTGCCCACCCTCCTTCCCACTCTCTGACCTAAACTTCTTCTCTTTCAGTTTGAACTCAGTTGTTTCTAAAGTTCTTTAACAGCAATTATCAACCTTGTGTGAATCCCTCCGACTCATCCAGGTCAACTGGAAATGTGTGGAAAAATCAAGAAGTGCTCCCTGATGACACTCAGGCCCCCACTGACAATTCCCAGGAGCATCCATAGCACATGAGTCACTTTTCCAAACTTTTTAGGTTTTAGGTTTTCTGTGCTTAAGCCAAATCAGATTTATTAAGAACCTTTCCAAGTGAATGCTTGCAGAATAATTGTCAAAAGAAATGAGAGCAGCAATTAAAAAGCAGATAGAGTTGGGATTTTTAGCACTCATTTTATTTAATTTTACTTTTTGCCAAGCTTGTCAGGTGAGAATTCGTGCTGTGACTTAATAAAGCCAGTTCATGACTCTGTCCTGGCCTCCCCACATCTGAATGTCAGAGCCACGGGTGCTGTTGGGGCACTGTGGAGATTTGTTTGCAAAGGCCTTGAAGGTTCCCCCAGGCAATTCCCAGGGTGGTGATGGCTGCAACAGCCCAATTATCACCCCAGCACCACCACCATGGTCACCAACTAAACCATCTCCTAAGTGCCACATCCACACTTCCTGGACACTTCCAGGGTGGGGATTCCATCATTGTTGTACAGCCCTTTCAGTGAAGAAATTGTTCCCATTTTCTCATCTAAACCTCCCCTGGCCCAGCCTGAGGCCATTCCCTCTCCCCCTGTCCCTGTTCCCTGGGAGCACAGCCCGACCCCCCGGCTGTCCCCTCCTGTCAGGAGCTGTGCAGAGCCACAAGGGCCCCCTGAGCCTCCTTTGCTCCAGGCTGAGCCCCTTCCCAGCTCCCTCAGCCCCTCCTGGGGCTCTCCCTCCCTCAGCCCCTCCTGGCTCCCAGGCCCTCCTGGCTCCCTCAGGGGGCTCCAGGCCCTTCCCAGCTCCCTCAGCCCCTCCTGGGGCTCCAGGCCCTTCCCGGCTCCCTCAGCCCCTCCTGGGGCTCCAGGCCCTTCCCAGCTCCCTCAGCCCCTCCTGGGGCTCCAGGCCCTTCCCAGCTCCCTCAGCTGCTCCTGGGGCTCCAGGCCCTTCCCAGCTCCATTCCCTGCCCGGGACACCTCCAGCCCCTCGGGGTCTGCACTGTCCTGAGGGGCCCAGTGCTGTCCCCAGGTTTGAGGTGGGACCTCAGCAGTGCCAGCACAGGGGACAAACCCTGCCCTGGTCCTGGTGCAGCCCAGGTGCCATTGGCCTTTTTGGCCACCTGGGCACACCTGGGCTCATGTCCAGACACTGGCACCAGCACTCCCAAGGCCTTTTCCAGTTGCCAGCTCCTCTCTGCCAGCCTAGAACGTTCCATGGGACATTCTGTTCCTGTTGTGCCCCATGGAACAAGTGCAGGACCGGGCACTCGGCCTGTCCAGGTCAGTCAGGGACAGCCAGGAAATCATCCCAGGATGGACAGCTCTGCCTGCCTGCTCCGGGACTTGCTTTGCTCTTTGGCCTTGCTTTGCCCTGGGAAGGGATGTCCCTGTCACCTTCTCCTCATGGACGGTCTTGTGATGATGGGAAACATTCAGATGGTTGACAACAACCCCAAAACAAACCTAAAATGCAGCCGAGGACAGGCTCCAGGTGCCCATGTTTAGAAAGCTGGAAAGGAGAATATTTTTAGAATTCGTGGAAAATCCCCTTGTTCTGGTCCAGCCTTGAACCTCATGGCACAGAGAGCCCTGGATGCTGGTGTTTGAATCCCAGTTTTCTCCCCCATCACCTCCTCTGGCTGGTGTTCAGCAGTGCCTGTGCCCCAGTCCCAGCTCCCAGTGGTCCCAGCTCAGTGCCAGGGGCACAGAGCCCTCCTGGGAAGGGTTGAAGCCATCCTGCCCCAGGCAGGGAATGTGAGTGAGGCCTCGCTGTGTTCTGGGCAGGGAATGAAATCCCCACTGCCAGCAGCTCTCCCAAATTCCTCACTCTCTTCTTGCACTGCTCTGCTCCAGGATTCCTTCTCCGGCTTTTATAAACCACACAGGATCAGTGCTGTGGCTCCCTGGCTTTGTGCGTGGTGCCTCAGTGCTTTGAAAAGCTCATTCCTGCCCAGCTGTAGTTGTTTTTTTTAATGCATTTTCTATTATTTCTGTACTTTGAAAGCACTCCCAGGCAGCAGAGAAATCACCAGACAGCACCAGCATTGCTGTCAGGGTGGGGCTGGTGATGGGAACAGCAGCCTGAGGCTGGCCAAGGGTTTATTGGGATAACAAACTCACCTCTCCAGAAGAAAAGAGTAAAACATGCTCGGTGTTTTTGCAGAAATGTTCCTGAACTGAACAACTTCTTCAGGGTTCTGTTATACAACAGAGCCTGAAGGCAGCAGGATGCAGGGAAGTCCCATTTACTGCTCTTTATCCACTAAAGGGACAAAAAACATCCGAATTACCTACAAATAACCCCGGGGAAAGGGGAATGTCTGCCCAGCCATTCCTCCTTGCTGTTGGTTGGGAAGGACTCCAGGAAGGAGATGGGTATCAGCACTGCCCTGCGCCCTTGAAATCCAGAGGGAGGCAGAGGAGCTGGAACTCCTGATGCCCTGATTCCTGGAATTCTTCCCTACAATGTGAAGTTCCATTTAACCAGCCCTGCTTACTGGGGAGGGCACGCCCTCAGTTCTCTCCTTTCTCTAAATCCATCATCTCTGAGCACAGAATCTGCTTTCCCTGCTGGTTTCCCATGGCTGGATGCCAACATTTGGGTGCCACTGGGAGCTTTTGCCACCCATGGGACATGCCAGGGGTTGGATGTGGAGCAGGTTCATTCAGGCATGGGCAGATCCTGAGGCTCCTTTGGAGAAATCCTCAACCCTTTTAGGGGGAAGAGCAACCCAGAGGTTTCCAACATCCATCAGACCTCACAAGGCAAAGGCGAATCAAGGCTGGGTCATTCTTCATCTTCTCAACAGTGCCAGGACAGGCTGGGGAGGAGAATTCCCCCACTGGCACAGACCACAGCCACCAGGACTCCTCCAGGAGCCGGGGCTAATGGGGCCAGGCTGTTTCCAGGTCACCCTGCCCACAGTGGGTCTGGGATGTGCTCCCAGCACCGGGAGCCTTCTCTCCTGCAGCAGAACAGCTCCTCACAAGGACAGCAGCAGTGTATTTATAGAGCCCTGTCCCAGCCCTGCCACAGGTGAGTGATGGTGCCTTGCTCAGGCTGCCTGGAGTTATTTTTGGTTTAACAGGTCAGTTTGATGTGCCCAAACTGAGCTGAGCAGGACAGGGGGCAGGGAGGAGCTGCTGGCTGCATCCCATGGATCTGAGGGTCATGGCTGAGGGTGGCACCCCCTGGCAGTCCTGCTGTGCCACCAGCTCTGTGTCCTGAGTGCTGGATCAAGGGAACTGCCAGGAAAAGGCTGCTGGGCTGTAAATCTTTGGGAGCTGCAAATTGTCCTTTCCCCGTGTCCCAGGAAATCACACAGCCTTCACTGTCCTGCCCTGAGTGCTGATAAAAACAGAGATAAAGCTGAGGACAGAACTGTGCCTCTGCCCTGGGCACGTCCTTCCCCTGCAAATGACTTCAGTGTTCAGAGGGAGCTGAGAAAATCCTGGCCTTGGCCCTGACTATAATATAAATATTGTATTTGGGGTAAGCTGCGTGCTGAGAGGTGCAGGGTCTGCCATCCACAGTGACACTGAAGAAGGATTTCATGGTCATAAAGACCTTATTATCACATTATTTCCATAATTGTATGTCAGAAATTTCATGGCTTTGTCCTGATGGTGATGTTACCTCTACCACACTCTTCAGCACCTGAACCAACTCATCCAGCTGTGGAGAAGGGGAATGTCCAGATGTGGAAAACGGGAATGTCCAGGTATGGAGAAGGGGAATGTCCAGGTGTGGAAAATGGAGGTGTCGAGGTGTGGAAAATTGAGGTGTCCAGGTGTGGAAAACAGGGATGTCCAGGTGTGGAAAACAGGGATGTCCAGGTGTGGAAAATGGAGGTGTCCAGGTGTGGAAAACAGGGATGTCCAGATGTGGAAAACGGGAATGTCCAGGTATGGAGAAGGGGAATGCCTCTGCCACAGGAGGAGAAGGGTTTGGGGCTGGTCTGGGATCCAAGAACACCCCAGAGCTGACACTGAGTGGGGATCCCCCTTTCACCAAGCTGCTCCTGGAAGTCTCTGCTGTGTCTGCTCCCTTAGGAGAGCCCCAAATCTCAGTGGGAACCACTGGGGATCATCTTGGCTTCATTCCTCCCAGAATTAAAGGCCCTTCTTGGGGTGGATGGTACATTAAATATAGATAGGAGTTGAAAGAAATATTGGAATTGCTGGAATTGAACTAAGAAAGGGAGTTCTTTTAGGGTGCAATTCATCTCATCCCAAGGTGGCACCTAAATTAAACTCCAGGAATTCCACCCAAAAAGCATCTCCTTCAGTGCACTAATTAGAAGTGAGTGACCCCAGGGAGACAGCCCAGGACAGCTGACAGCTGTCCCTTGGTGCCACAATCCATGCCCTGTAATTCCTGCCATTGAGTCCCGCAGGGATCCCGGTGTTTGAGAGCTGGGGGCTCTGAGGGTCATTCCTGGCAGCCTGGAGAGCTGCAGGGACACAACCTGTCCTCTCCTGGCAGAACTGCTCCTGTCAGAGCTGTCAGACCAGAGCCGTCCCGTTCCACTGAGACCTGGAGCAAAACTTGGCCCCATTGTTGATGGTTCAGCTGGTCTTTATTCCCTCCTGGATTTGTGTGTGTTTCCAACATCTAAAAAAGGGTCTGTTTTGCTTCTAGGTTCTGCCTGGCACCAGCAATGCCAAAACATCCCACGAGAAAAGCTGTTCCTGCTGCACTTTTGGAAACTGGAGCTTCCAAAATGAGATGCTGAGCATTAGGAACCCAGTTTGTTTTTTTTTTTTTTTCTGGGATGGCTCAGCCAAGCTCCCAAAACTCTGCAGCAGTGACAGCTGGCTCCTGTCCCCAGGGATCAGCAGGTCAGTGGGCACCAACAGCTCCAGGCAAGGAAGAAACAGCTCTTCCCCTGCACTCTTCTCCAGGAGGAACACAAAAATTGTTGCTTGGCCTGATTCAGAGAGTGCTGCTGCTGCTGCCTCCCTCCTGCAGGGTTTTTAAAATTCAGCTGTGCTCCTCCAGCTTCTCTGCCCTGTTTGGCAGAGGTGAGGGTGAGAATGGAGCTGCTGCACCCCATTCATTAGCCAGGCCAAGGACTGGGCTATATTTTCATCCACAGGGTGTCAGGTTGGGTTCTGACTCTGTCAGTGTTGTTCTGGTGTACTGCATTGTTTGTTTTATCCTTTTTTTTTCTTCTTCCCCTATTAAAGAACTGTTATTCCTGCTCCCATATTTTTTGCCTGCAAGCCCCTCAATTTAAAATTTATAGCAATTTGGAGGGGTGGGGAGGGTTTACATTCTCTCAGGGGAAGCTCCTGCCTTCCTTAGCAGACACCTGGCTTTCCAAACCAAGACATAGAGACACAGGAAAATTGAGCAGGAACCCAGGACCCTCTCTCACCTTCAAACTCTGTCTGGCAGTTGCCAGAGTTCTCGTTCAAGCTCTCCTCCTCGTTGATGATGATGTTCTCGATGTCCTTCATGGTGAGGTGGTCGCGGAAGGCGTGGTACAGGATGTGCTTCAGCTCCTCCAGCGTTATCCTCTGCATGTCAAACTGTGGGAGACAGCCCAGTTAACCCAGGGATGGAGCTCCCAGGAGAGCAGGCCTAGAGCAAGGTCACAATCCCCAGCTTGTGTTTATCAGCCTCATTCCAGCAGCTCAGGGTGGCTTTGTGCTCTTTGGGGCTGGTTTCACTCCAGCAGTTGATGCTGTAAATGGGTCTTGGCACTGGTGGAGCAACAGAGAAACCCAGCCCTGTGCCAGGGATGGCCTTCCAGGCTGGAGAGGCAGCAATCCAGTCCATCCCAACAAAGAGAAAAACCCCCAGGGATTCCCCTGGTAGCTCTCACACCTCCCATGAGCCACAACCCTGTTTGTGCCCCCTTTTATATGTTCCTAACCCCCCAGTTGTGCCTGGAGGGAGGAACAAGCAGAGGACACTTCCCTCAGACTGACTTCTGCTGTGGATCCAGTAGAAGTGCTGTTCTTACACCAACCAAGTGTTAACCCCCCAGTTCCTGCTGAATGTGAACATTTTGCCCCAGCAGGACATTGGACATGTGCAGTTTGTGGTATTAATTAATCCCTGCTAATGGTGCAGACCCACCCTGGCTGCTGTGCAGTGCCAGGGGAGCAGAGGAGTCTCTCTGGGTGTAGGAAAGAAGGATGGAACTGTTCCAAGCCATGCTGAGTTTTCCTGAGTGCTGCAGAAGCCCCTCGAAGTGAGGCCTTGCAGCCCCAGCAGGGTTTGTGCACAGCAACCAGGGCTCCTCCACCCCACCTGAGCCACCCTCAGGGTACCCAAAAAGGCCAAACCTGTTGGGAAGGATGAAAGTTTGACAAGAAAGTCTCACAGACATGTGTGCTTGGCAGAAAGATTTTTAAATGTAGAGTCTGATGCAGGAATAGAGATGGAAGCAAGTTTTGATGTGGAAGAAAAGAATTGCTGACCAGTCTTAGTGGATAACCAAGGAGGCAAAGGGTGTGTTAGTTAGAAGGGGTTTTATGGCTTAGAGCAAAGGATAAACCCACCCCAAACAAGAAGATGTTTTTACCAAGCAGAAAGAGAGCACAGGCAAACAAGGCAGCAAATGCTGCAAGTAGAAAAAAGGTCTCAGAATTTCCCACTGCAAGAAAACTGAGAAACAACTCCTAGCTTAAACTGTAATGTACAGACTGTTAGTGATTGGAGAACAGTGACATGAATATGGTAATTACAGTAGCTATGACAGGCTTTAGGTAAAGGTTAAGGTATAGATTGGTGCTGCTGTATGAAGATGCTCAGCAAAGAAAAGTCTATAATGCATTGTAGCCTAAACTAAGGAGCTGGAGCTGACAGCTGTAGACACAGCTCTGTCACCCACCACCCTGGACTGCTGTGACACCTTGGATGGAATAAACTGCATTTTGGATACAATAAACTGCATTTTGTGTACAATAAACTGCATTTTGTGTACAATAAACTGCATTTTGAAGAGCTGCCTGGAGTCCCACATCTCTCATTTTGGCTCTTACACAAACCCCTCTGACTCAATGCCAACTCCCAGCTACCTCTGCCCTGGGAGAGTGGGGATGCAGCAGGAAATTCCCATTCCTTCCCCAGCCTGGAGAGAACAGGACAGAGCAGGCAGGGCAGGACACGGGGAATGGCTCCCACTGCCAGAGGGCAGGGATGGATGGGATGTTGGGAATTAGGAATTGTTCCCTGTGAGGGTGGGCAGGCCCTGGCACAGGGTGCCCAGAGCAGCTGGGGCTGCCCCTGGATCCCTGGCAGTGCCCAAGGCCAGGCTGTCAGGGCTGGGAGCAGCCTGGGACAGTGGGAGGTGTCCCTGCCATGGCAGGGGTGGCACTGGGTGGACTTTGAGGTCCCTTCCACCCCCAGCCTTTCTGTGATTCTGATTCCCTGAAGGCAGAAAAGCCAAACCCCCAATCTCCAGCAAAGCTCAGATTTGAGTTGGCCTCCAGAATTGTCCCTGAGGCAGAACTGGAAGAGAATTCCGGCGGAGATTGAGCATCAGCCCCAGGGAGGTGGCACAGGGTCACCGCAGGCTGAGGGGCTGCTCCTGCAGGCAGGGAGGGACAATGGGGATGGAATGGTGGGGCTGCCCTTGCTGGGGCTCAGTTTCAGGCTGGAGTTTCCCAGGATGAAGACTCCAAAGGAATGCAGCAGGGGGTGTTGGGTGGGAATCCCTGGATTCACCCCCATGCAATCAGCACTGCAGGAGGGCTGGGAACCCTGGGCAGGTTCACTGCCCCCTGCAAAACCTCCAGCAACACCCCCAGCACTGCTGCAAGGCAACCAGAGGAATGATCCCAAATTTCCACACCTTCAGTTGCCAGGAGAAACGCTTTTTGTCATGGAACAGGATGTGAAGAGCACAGCTGCTCCCTTTTCAACATTAAAGACAGCAGAGCAGGGCTGGTGAGATTTGTTCACGCACAACAAAGCGGGATGGAAATTGGTGATTAAATCCCAGGGGGATTTGCAGCCCAGCTTTGAACTGGGCACCAAGGAGCCGCTGGTGACAATGGGGTGCTCACTATTTTTAGCTGAATCCCTGGGGAACAAGACAGCAGAAAAACCAAAGCCATCAGCCCTGCGGCTCACAGAAATGCTTTTCATCTGGACAGAGCCAGAACTTTGGTCCCTGCTGTCCACTCCCCTGCACATTTCCTGCAGCAGGGTTGGGATGGTGCGGGAAATGACTGAAGGGAATTAGGGAAATTGGTGTTTCTGTGGGTGCTGGATAGAACTAGAGGGATGTGTGCAAATCTGCCTGCACGCACAGGGATAGATGGGAATATTGCAGGGCTCAGATTAAGCAAAGTGCACTCGTTTTCCTGCATTAACCCCTTGGAGGATGAATGATTTTGCACCTGTGCAATGAGCAGGGGTCAGGGAAGAAATCCTCAGGCTGAGCAGCTCAGGAGTGATGAGAATTCCAGGATGGTTTGGGTTGGAAGGGACCTCAAAGCCCACCCAGAGCCACCTCTGCCATGGCAGGGACACCTCCCACTGTCCCAGGTGCTCCCAGCCCTGTCCAGCCTGGCCCTGGGCACTGCCAGGGATGCAGGAGCAGCCCCAGCTGCTCTGGGCACCCTGTGCCAGGGCCTGCCCACCCTCACAGGGAACAATTCCTCATTCCCAATATCCCATCCATCCCTGCCCTCTGGCAGTGGGAGCCATTCCCTGTGTCCTGGCCCCCAGCTCCTGCTGCAGGGTCCCTCTCTGCCTTCCCTGTGTCCCCTCCAGAGCCTGGCAGGTGCTGGGATGTCTCCATCACCCCCCCTGTTCCCTGGCTGCACATCCCCAGCTCCCTCAGCCTCTCTGTCTCTGTCATCCTCTCCCTCTCCCCCAGCATTGCCACTGAAAATTCTCTGCAGAGTCCTGTGTCCTCCTGCCTCTGCTCCAGGCTGGAGCACAAACACAACCGTGGGGATCAGCTCATCCTCAAATTGTGCCAGCAGTAACGACTTGAGGGGTTTGGGGTCTTCCTGTTCCAGTTAAAATCTGTCTGGAGGGAAGGAATTGTTCTCTTGACAAACACTCAGCTGCTGCTGCATCTCAAATGTTATGCTAATAGAGAGAGAAATTATCTTTTTAACTTGCTTTGTTGTCATTTGTATCCTTTAGGAGGTGGAACAGCCTGAGATGGGATTCAAAATCACCCTCATTGGCCCCTTCCACCTCAGAACACTCTGTCAATCTGTCAATCCATGCAGTTATTTTTGGTCTCTGCCCCTTGCAGGACAGGCACCCTCCCTGAGGCCCGTGTCACCTGGCAGAGTGTCCAGGGTGGCTCCAGCTTGGGGCAGGCAGGGACAGGCTCTGCTTGGGCTCCCAAGTCCTTCCAATTATCCCTGCTCTCCAAGCCAGCAATTTCCCTGATTCACTTTTCAATTACTCTGGGTTTTACTGTGGTAATGACAGGAACCAGGGAGCAACTCTTAACTTTTATTGACTCTGTGGGGAGGAAAATGGGGACTGTGGCAAGCTGGAAACTTTCTATAGGATTTATAATTAGGGGAAATCAATGGAGCTGCTTGTGAGCCTCAGACTAATTCACTGTGAGCAGTAAAACAAACTGAGCTGAGGAAGCTCCAGGTGCTGCTGTGGGTGGGAGCTGTGGAGACCACCAGGAGCTGGGCACTCAGCTCCCGAGGGACCCTGAGGCTGCAGGATGCTGTCCCATGAGATATCTGGGAGGGAAACTGGACCCGGTCCAATCTAGCCTCTAGCTTCCTTCTTGACTTAAAATTCCTGCAGGAAATGAACCCCTACCTCAGTTCCTTGAGCCTCCCCAGTTGAAATTTCCCAAATCTGTGTCTGCCTTGCCTGCAGAGCCCCATTCCCAGTTCTGTCTCCTCTACTCTGTGCAGGAGTGGCCCAAAGGGAAGGGCTTGTTCCTTGAAGGGGTTAAATGCTGGAGCAGCACCCCTGAGCACTTCATATAAACTCAGTGTTGCAGTGTGCAATGCCATTTCCTGTTTCACCTACCCCACAAACCCAGGTGTGCCAAGCTCCCCTTCTCCCCTCCCCTTTGCCCCCTTGCCAGGTGCTGTCCATCAAGCTTAACATTCCAGCAAGGGCATCCTGTGATTGGCAGAAGTTCAAAAGATGCCCCTCAGCCCTGGGGTCATTGGCTTAGCCAAGTGTCTTTATCCCGCTCCTCACCTGGCTGGTAGCTTACCTGTCCCTCCCTGCCCCCGAGCTTAAAAGGAGACTGGGCCATTAAAAGGAGGTCGGTCATTCTGTTAGGAGCAGTTGCCAAATTCAGAGCTCTGCGTCACCTTGGAATTAAACTCTGGATTTAAACCCTTCTCGGAATCTGTGCTTTGCTTCTCTTCACCTCGCCTAAGGACTCTACCTGAGGTAAAGAACCAGGTTCTCTCAAGCCCGGGCGTTTCTAGTGCCTATCTGCTGTCTCCTGCCAGCCTGGAGTAGCTCTGTGGTACCAGAACCGCAGCTGCTGCTCCTGGCCAAGAAGCAGGGGCCAGACGAGCCTGGGCACATCCCATCCGCACGTATTGGAATTATATTCTTCATAACTCAGCTTTAAAACAAAAGAGCGGGAGGCTCCTCTCTGCAGTGCCAGGGTGGCCCTGCAGTGGGTGAGGCCAGGGGACCCTGCAGGGATGGGAGCAGGGCCACTCTGGGGACCTGCCAGGTCTTTTAAAGCCACTTTGCCCAACAAGAGGTGGGACTGGCTGCTCTGGCAGGGAGGTTTAGCTAGGAGAGCACTTAGACCCAGGTTTTCCACATGAACCACCTGGAAGGGTCAGCTGGGTTTGGTGAGGGCTCCAGGTGGAGCAGGATCTTGCCTCATGTTCTGAAAATTAATTCTGCAACCCCAAAAGCTTCAAAGGTTCAGAGAATCATTTAGGCTGGATGTCAGATTAAGCTTTTTTCTGACCCAGAGATGGGGCAACTGAGAGGTGTTTTAAAAACTTTTATTCCATTTTCAGTCTCATGAGAAGGGTGAGACAATACAGATGTTATAATTCACACCATCACAATCAAAAGCCAATTATTTCCTAATCCCAATACACTGTAAGTGTTTCTTGGCCTATCAGCTTTTGTCACACCATGCTGTAGATGCCTTAAAGCCAATCATCTAAAATTACCCCTTGTGGGTCCCACTACAATGCATCTTTCATAGCTCTATTTCTCCATTTCTCCAAAGTATCTAATCTTATTTACAAAACCACCCTTTGAAACTTGTTTCTAGTTCCATTTCTCTCTCAGCAACGTCTGTCCTATTCCATGGCATTTCTAAGCCAGCATTTCTCAAGGTTTACATACAAATGCACACTGTGTGAGCCTTCTGTCAAGCTTTGGGAATTCTCTACAAATCCATTTCCCACAGCTGGAAAACATCCTTGAGTCCAGCCATGGGCTGACCCCCATTCCAGCACTAAACCAGCTCAAAGCAGCACATCTGCAGTGACCCCAAAGCCCCCATCCATGCTCCACTGAGCTCTGCATTGGGGCAGCCCTGGACACTCTCTCAGACCTTCTGCATGGCTTGAATAATCCCAGGGCAGCTGCAGAGGGACTCTGCCCACGCTGCCACAATGGGGATGGGACCCCAAAAACACCTGCAGTGTGCAGAGCAGCTCTGGGCTTTTTGCACATGTACAGATGGATTTGTATGGAGAAATGCACTATCTTATTATATATTATTATTGTTGTTATTACTACTGTTGTTATTACTACTATTATGGTTACTGTTGTTGTTGTTATTACACATTATTATGATTATTATTGTTATCATTATCATCATCATCATTATCATTATTACTTAGAGGGATGAAGCACCTCTCCTGTGAGGAAAGGCTGGGAGAGTTGGGATTGTTCAGCCTGGAGAGGAGAAGGTTTGGGGTGACCTCACTGTGGCCTTCCATGACCTGAAGAAGCCAACAAGGAAGATGGAGAGAGACTTTGGACAAGGCATGGAGGGACAGGACACAGGGAATGGATCCCACTGCCAGAGGGCAGGGATGGATGGGAGACTGGGATGGAATTGGGGTGGCCCTGGCACAGGGTGTCCAGAGCAGCAGTGGCTGCCTCTGGATCAGTGCCCAAGCCCAGGCTGGAGGGGGCTTGGAGCACTCTGGGATAGTGGAAGGTGTCCCTGCCCATGGCAGGTGTTTAAAACTTTATGGTCTTAAGGTTTCTTCTAACCCAAACCACTCTGGGATATGATGATAATAAATTTTAAAGTATAAAATGTGTACACACACACAACACAAATACATATATATAAATGGGAACACATGAAATATTTCCCAAATGTCCAGGCACATCCTTCTCCAAACCCCTCCCAACCTGCAAGAGGGAGCAGTGCCCCACCCGTGATGGATCATCCCGTCCTTTATGTGGGAGGGAGATGTGGGCAGGACACAGTCCTGGATCCCAGCACTGAGACCCTGCCCTCCCTGCATGGTGTTATCCCATTATCCCATCCCATGTCCCATCCTATTATCCCTTCCTATTATCCCATCCCATCCCTCACAGGAACATGAGGCTGTGCTGGCTCCCATGGGCACACGCTCACCGCCACCGGGAGCCCTGCAGGAGCCATTCCCTGTGGTGGGCAGGGCTGGTGACACCAGCAGCAGCAGTGGGACGTGCCCGGGACAGGCAGGTGGCAGTGCCAGCTTCCCCTGGGGCTGGCAGAGCTGCCATCCCCCATGAACATCCCACACTCCCGAGGCTGCCGGCAGCAGGAAGGGCACCGCGGCGTTTCTATTGAGAAATTCCCCGTCCCCTATCGAGACAGGCTCCAGCCCTCCTGGCAGCTCCGGCAGCAGGACTGGGACACGCGGTGACAAATGCCCGTGGTGACGAATGTCCCTTGTGTGTGACAAATGGCCCTTGTGACAAACGCCCAGCGGGGCTCAGGGCGCACCTGAGCCATTGCAGCCGGGTTTGAGTGCACGGCGCCCTGACCCCAAACACCCAGCCCGAGTCTGCACTGCAAAATGAGGAGGAATTCCAGCCCCACCTGGCCCTGGGAACCTCCTGGGTGCCCCTGCACACACCCCACAGCCCACACGAGATCACCAGGGATCATCCCTGGAGAATGTGGAATCCTCTGGTGTCTGTGGGTCACAACCTGCTCCGGCCTGGGCTCCAAACACCCCAAACACTCCAAACCCCCCCCTTTGCTCCCGGGAATGGGGGATTTTGTGGCTGTCCTGTGCAGGGCCAGGAGCTGAACTCGATGCTCCTTGGGGTCCCTTCCCTTGGGATATTCCACGATGCCCAGGGTGGATCTGGAGCATCCCTTAGAGCTGCTGCTCTGTGACTCCTGGGACAGGGGCTGGAGTGGCCCCCTCGTGTCTGCCAGGAGCCCCTGGGGACACTCTTGGCTCTGGAGATGGGAAATGCTGCTGGGCTGGGCTGGGCTGCAAGGAAATGCTTTTCCATCCAAAACCAAACCCAGAGCTGTAATTCCCTCCGGGAGATGGAATTCCCTCTCCTGGTCTCACCCCTGCTGAGCTGGTCCCAGCCTTTCCTAGGCCCAGACTAATCTTGGGGCAGGATTTGAGCAGGGCAGTGGGTGTTTGGCTGTGCCTGCCCTCCCCAGCTGGGATCTAAAATGGTTCTTAACTGGGCTGAGAGGAATAGGCCCCCTGAGAGGCACCACCTCCTCCGCACACAGCAGGAATGTTAATGCTGGCCACATTCAATTAACTTGAAATAGTTTAGTAAACCACACAGAAGTGGTGGTTTGGTGGTTTTTTAATTAGGGAATGCTCTGAGGCTGCAGCACAAATTAACAGGCCCCAGCAATTTCTGTGCTGTGGGTTCAGGGCTGCTCCAGAGCTGATCCTAATCAAAGGGAATCCCTAACGAGGGCTGCACCTCCTGACCTTCCATGGCAGGCCTGGGGGAGCCTCTGGGGGAGCAAACTCCTCACAGCTAATGAGGGCTGAAGCTGGGAATTCCCATCTGGCACCATCTTCTGCCTCCCCCCCAGATCTGGAGCTCTCATGGGCTCCTGTCCTGGGGTAAATCCAGCAGTGGGCTGAGGTAAAACTGCTCTGATGGTGCTGTCTGCTCTGACATGGAAATGGCAGGTGGCAGCCTCAAAAACAGCAAACTAATCCACACAGCAGGAAAAAAAAAAGGACAGGATTTCTCAGTGTAGGATATAACAGTTGTTAAATATTTAAGCAAAAATTCACAGAATTCACAGAATCACTGGGTTGGAAGAGATATTCAAGATCATCAAGTCCAACCCAGCCCCAACACCTGAACTAAACCCTGGCACCCAGTGCCACATCCAGGCTTTGTTAAACACACCAGGATGGTGACTCCACCACCTCCCCAGGCAGCCATTCCAGAACTTTATCACCCTTTCTGTAAAAGACTTTCTCCTAATACCCAGCCTGTATTTCCCTGGGTGCAGGTCGAGGCTGTGTGCTCTGGTTGTGTCAGTGCTGCTGGAGACAGAGCCCAGCCCCAGCTGAGCACAGGCCCCTTGCAGGAGCTGTGCAGTGATGGGGGCACCCCTGATCTCCTTTGCTCCAGGCTGAGCACCCCCAGCTCCCTCAGGGGTTCCTCACAGGGTTTGTGTTCCCAGCCCCTCTCCAGCCTCGCTGCCCCCTCTGGATGTGCTCCGTGTCCCAGTGTCCTTCCTGGTGATACCCTGTGATATCCCATAATATGAAATGCTGTGTCCCTCTGCAGGAACAGGATTCCACCCTGAGCTGTTCCCCCCTTGGCTCAGTGTGAGCACAACAAGGGGGTTTGGGACAGATCACTCTGAGGCTGTGCCAAAACTCCAAATATTCCAAGGAGGGGAAAATCCTTCTGGTTTTGCCCTACAAAGCCTGCCCCATCAGGGGAGAGCAGGGGCTCTGCACCCCTGGGGGACCCTCGGGCTGCTGTGTCTGGTGTTAGGAAAACTAATCCACAAACACCACAGGTTTGTGTCCAAAGAGGAGACAGAGGAGTCATTTTGGCTTTGGAGAGGCCATGGGGCATTTCCCTGGGATCTCTCCATTTTTGGAGGACGCAGCCTCCTTTTATCCCAATTTCCAGCCACATTTCTCTTCTCTTTGTCCCCATTGGCTGAGGTACTTGGGAGGTTCAGACTTCCCAAAACACCTGATCCCAGAGATTCCCCTTTAATGTATAATCCTCCTTTTAATTTTTAATTCTTATGGAATTTACGGGGTTTTCTTCCCCATTGTTTCTTTCATCCTTCAATGTCTAATTTCATTTATCAGCAAACCTAAAGTTTATTTGTAAAAGCAAATCTCTTCTTCCATTCATCAATCAGTGGAATCCTTCCCATTGTTTCTTTAACTCCCAGCGCTGGTTTTATCTCCCAGCAGACCCACAGCTGGTTTGGAAAGACAAATCCACTGTTCCTCTCACTGGGAATGCTGGAATTCCTGATCAGGCAGCAGCAGGATGTGGAGGCAACTCTGCTGTGTGCCAGGTGAGGCTGGTGCCATGCCAGGTGCCCAGGACAGACACTGCCTGTGACAGCAGTGACACAGACAGAGTGACACACCTGTGACACAGTGACACACCTGACAGCACGAGGGGACTGTGGAGCCAGGGGAAGGCCAGGCCCTGCAGAAATGCCCTCCCCTGGCAGTTTCACTGAGCTCTGACCCTCGGGCCTTCTCCCCATTTCCCTGCCTGCAGAGAGCATCTTTAATCTGCTCCTGGGGGGGATGAGGCAGCAGAAACCCCAGTGAGGGGAATGAATGGGCCCTGCTGCTGCTGTCTCCTCCTCAGCCAAAGGAAACCAATTTTTATTGAACAGCTACAAATGTTCTGAGAATGCTGGGAGAAGTGGATTAGAAGGTGAGACCTGTCCTGGACTGCACAAAGGACACAATCATTAATAAAGGCTTTACAAACCAGCCCCAGAGCTGCTGGGGGGAACTTGAGGCATCCTTGGCACTGCTGATGGTGTTTAATGAAAAATAATAACAACGTGGCAGCAAGGAGAGCTTCTAATCCTGCTGTGCAGAACCAGCCAGAGCCAAGACAGAATCCAGAATGGGTTGGGCTGGGAGGGACCTCAAAGTTCATCCCTGCCATGGCAGGGACACCTCCCACTGTCCCAGGTGCTCCCAGCCCTGTCCAGCCTGGCCTTGGGCTCTGCCAGGGATCCAGGGGCAGCCCCAGCTGCTCTGGGCACCCTGTGCCAGGGCCTGCCCATCCTCTAAAGCAAAAGGGAAAAGAGAAAAAATCCCAAAGTTTTTATTCTCTATTTCCATCAGCGGGTGATGTTCAGGCATTTCCCAGGAAGGACTCCAACCCCTGGAGTTTCCCCAAAGGCAAACATGGTAAATAACAAACTCCCCCCTTCCTCCTACTTTTCTTAGCTTTTATATCTGAGTTGACATGGTCTGGAATACCCCAGGACCTCAGGACTGGCACCTTCTCATTTGCAGGACATGAAATATTGAAAAGACATTTTTTTTTTCACAGTGAGAAATTCACCTAAAGCAAGAGAAATTCATCTGTGCTGGGAAAAGTCATGATTTGTCAAACTGGCACTTTGTAAGGAGAAGGAAGAAATAACAAATTTGAAATGCCATTCCTGACATGGCCAATGGGGCCCAGAAGCTGGCAGAGGGGAGGTGGAAGTGACACCAGAAGCGTGTCCCAGAGGGCCCCCAGTGCCCCAGCCCAGCATGCACAGCCAAGGCACACAAACACCACTTTGGGGTTATTTTCCAACACCCCCCCAAGCTGTAGGAACCAAGGTGTTGCAGTGTGTTTTTATTTTGCAGGTTACTGTTTGAATTGTTGTTTGGTAGTTTTTAGGGCTTTTTTCCCCTTGCTTTTAGAGTGACACAGAATTGTCTTTTTTATTCAGTTGAGCCAGGTGTCAGTTTATCTCTTTGCTACTCAGCTATTTTCTGCCAAGTTTCAGACCCTTTCCTCCCACATCCAGTTGTTAACCCCTCCTGTCCCAAGCAGTTTTCCTCCCTTGTATCCTTTGCCCTTGTGTTCCACCCCCAGTTCTCCAGATTAGCTGAACATGGGATCCTCCCTTGAGACCTGCCGCCCTGTTGCTGTTGCTTGCCCCCAGCTCATCGCCTGGGACCCCGAGACTCGGGGAGTGTAACATCAAATAAAGTAACCCAAGTGCCACCCCAGGCCCGTGCTGCTGCTGTGGCCTTTTTGCTTTGTGTTGCACCTTCACTGGTCGCTGGGATCCTGCGGAGCCCCGAAAGAGGGGGATTGTCCCCCCCCCACTGTCACCATCCAGCCGGGACGTGTGACAGCTGGCGCCCAACGTGGGGCACCGCCTGTGACTCTAAGAGGAGCTGAGCGGCAAATTTAAAAGGCTCCTGGACTCTCTCCCACCCTTCCCACTGTTCGGAAGCTTACCCAGAGGCAGAGAGAGAAAGCTCGCCAGGAGACCCTGAGCAGACAGCACCAGGGTGTCTCTGAAGCCCACCCCATCACCCCACAGCCCCACGTGCGCTGAGAGCTGGCAGGGCAGCTCCCCTGGCGCTGTCATGGGTCTCTCCTGGCACGTCAGGAGCCCTGAGGGAAGTCAGTGAATCTCAAATTCACACAGAGCAAACCCTCCCCTGCTGCAGCTCAGCTCAGCAATTCCAGGGCACAGGAATTGCTGTGAAAAATTGGTGCTGGTGCACCAAGGCACAGAGGATGGGAAGGAAGGACAGAAATGATTTGAATATTTTGAATTTGTTTCTCTCTGTCACCTTGTGCTGGGATGTGGATTTGTCTTTCCTTATATTTGCATGTTGTAATTATTTTTATGCCACCTTTTGCTCTGCACATAGCAACCATTGTTTGAAACCAAGATCAATTCAGCTGAAAACCACGACATCAAAACTGAATTCTGGAGTATCTGCTCAGTTACTCCAGTGCAGAGAGTCCATGATTTTTTTCTTTGCCATGCTACAAACAAGGTGATCACTTCTGAAGTCCCCTCCAGCAATTCACTTGGCATTTGTGAGCTCCTGGCAGCAACCAATAACAGAGAGAGAGAGCAGAAAATACAGAGCAGCTGTCAGTGCTGAAAAATAAACTTCAGCAAAGTGATTTTAATGCCTGACTCAGTCTGCACCAAGGAGGGAGCCCTGGCACCTCCACTCTGGGATAAATGAGCAGCTTTTCCTGCAGGAGAGGCCCAGGGAAAGCAGGGCAGGCAGAGCTGGGCCCCAGCACAGGGGATCCCACAGCAGAGTGCAGGTGAAATGTGGGAAGAGCTCACCTGGGGAACCCCTCCTGGGGACAGCAGGGATGGTGCAGATTTGGAACACATTCAGGAGCTCCATGTGCTTGTTTGGAGCCCACTGGGAGTGCAGTGGGACCCTCCCAGCAGCAGCTCTCCATCCCATCATCTACACCAGGAACACGGCACGGGGGACTCCAGGGGTTCCTCAGAACAGAGCACACAGCAGATGGGGCAGGAGCACTGGATTTTCCGTCCCTGCCTTGTCTGAACTGCCCCATCATCAGATTTTGCTGGGCTGTATCACAATAAATAAATGCCTTTGGATTATCTTTTATCTTTTATTAGTGGATTGTATTTTATGTTGGGGTGTCCTTTATGGCAGATCTGACCATGAGTCTCTGGGGTGCTGAATGTAGAATCACAGAATATCCTGACTGGAAGGGCCCCCAGGGATCATCCAGTCCAGCTCCTGGCACTCCCGGCAATCCCAGCCTGGGCATCCCTGGAGCTCCTGGAGCTCTGGCAGCCTCGGGGCCGTGCCCATTCCCTGGGCAGTGCCAGCACCCTCTGGGAGAAGAACCTTTCCTGATCTCCAGCCTGAGCCTGCCCTGGCCCAGCTGGGGACTGTCCCCAAGGCAGGAGAGCCCTGCCCCATCCCAGCCCTGAGCTCCCACCTTGGAGCAGCCACACCACAGGAGAGAGCTCTGACCCAGGCCTGTGACATCAGGCTGCTAATTGCACTTCAGTTCTGCATGAATTAGAGAAATATTTAGCTCAGTGACACTTAAGGGCTCTTGTCCCACTAAAATAAACTGAATAAATTGTCACATGGCAGCTCAGCTACCCCCACCCTGTGCCTTGGAGAGCCCAGAACAGCACCTGGGACCAAATCAAAGCTGGGCTTCCAAACAGAGCTGGGGATGGAGCAGCTCTGCTGGGGGAGAGGTGGCAGAGATGGGAATGCTCACCTGGAGAGGAGAAGCTCCAGGGTGACCTCAGTGTGACCTTGCAGGGCCTGAAGGTGCTGACAGGAAAGATGGAGAGGGACTGGGGACAGGGGATGGAAGGGACAGGACACAGGGAATGGCTTCCCACAGCCAGAGGGCAGGGATGGATGGGATATTGGGAATGAGGAATTGTTCCCTGGCAGGGTGGGCAGGCCCTGGCACAGGTGCCCAGAGCAGCTGGGGCTGCCCCTGGATCCCTGGCAGTGCCCAGGGCCAGGCTGGACAGGGCTGGGGGCACCCTGGGACAGTGGGAGGTGTCCCTGCCATGGCAGGGGTGGCTCTGGGTGGGATTTAAGGTCCCTCCAACGCCACCCATCCTGGCACTCTGTGATGCTGGACATGGAAAATGAGCTTTATGCCACACTGAAACCTCCCTCCCTCACTAATTCCTCCTGACACCAGAACATTCCCCTGGCAATAATTCCCTATTTCTCTTTATCCCACTGAGTCCAAGACCTCATCTGGAGCCCTGCTGAAGCCTCCTCTGCTCTGCAGGCACCAATCTAATTTTCTCACCAAATTATGAAATGTGTTAATAAAATCCAGCTCATTCCAACCCTGGAGTCCTCAGCTTCTGCCCCAGCCCTGGAGAAGGACATGAACCTTCCACAGCTTGAGCAGGGATATTTCTCTAATAGGAAATGTCACTGATCCATGAAAACTCTGAGCCCTGAGTTCATTTAAACCTCATTAATTGGAGGCCTAATGGTGAGAGGGAAGGACCTGGCAGCCTGACCCAAGCTGACTGCAGACCCTGGCAGGGACCAGGAGAATTGGCATTTAGAGATGTGACCAATTCCATCCCTGGAAAAAGAACCTGTTGTGAGGGACACCAGCACCAGCACCAGCTTTGGGGTGGCCTTTTGCCTGGAAAGGATCTCAATTTCATCAGTCCTTGAGTCCATTTTAGGTTTCATCAGTCCCTGGGTGCAGTTCCTTTGCAAATGTTACTTCATGTTTGATATTTGCCCAGGAGCCTTGGCTCAATGGCAGCATTTTCATCCCATTCCATCTGCTGGAGAAATTCCTTCTTTTGCAAAATAAAAATTCACAGATTTTGCAGAAGAAAAAGCTGAGGACAGAGGCTGGATCAATCCTGTGACAGTCAGTGGAAGAAGGACCAGGCTGCAAAACCAGGCTGTCCTTTGCCTTCCCTTCAGCCCTGACCCAGGAACATCTCCAGAGCTCCATTTGCAGAGGACAAAGTGTCTGCTCAAGTCCAGATGGGATTGGGATCTTAACACATCCATCCTCTGGGGTGAGGGAGGGGTTGAGTTTGTCAAGGATTTGTCTTGAACTTTGCTCATTTGTCTGAACCAATGCAAACCCTGCTGCATTCCTGCCCTGCACAGAGACCCTGTGGGTTTGGGATCAGGCCTTGGGTGACCCTGTGGGTTTGGGGTCAGGCTTTGTGGATCCCCCCAGCTCTCAGGGTGATCCTGTTTGGGGTCAGACTTTGGGTGACCCTGTGGGTTTGGGGTCAGGCTTTGTGGATCCCCCCAGCTCTCAGGGTGATCCTGTTTGGGGTCAGGCCATGGGTGACCCTGTGAGTTTGGGGACAGGCCTCGTGGATCCTCCAGGGTGACCCTGTAGGTTTGGGGTCAGGCTTTGTGGATCCCCCCAGCTCTCAGGGTGACCCTGTGGGTTTGGGATCAGGCCTTGGGTGACCCTGTGGGTTTGGGGTCAGGCTTTGTGGATCCCCCCAGCTCTCAGGGGTGACCCTGTGGGTTTGGGGTCAGACTTTGGGTGACCCTGCAGGTTTGGGGTCAGGCCTCGTGGATCCCCCCAGCTCTCAGGGGTGACACCTCCTCAGTGCCTGCCTGCACAAGAGCCCTTTGAAAAGGTCCTGCTCCTTTCCTTGCCCGGGCTCAGGCTCCACCAGCAGCTCCAGAAAGTCCTTTTCCCTTTTCCTTGGTGACACATGTCAAGTTTTCTGTTTTCCCTGCTCACAACAAGCTGCCTTTCCCTGCAGGGAATCTGAGCTCCCTGCCCAGCTGTTCCAGCTCATCAGCTCCTGTCATTCCTGACACTTTTCCTGGCACTCTTCATCCTGGTCTGAAATCCCTCAGGAGAGAGAAATCCACATCTGCTGAGGGTTTGAGTGGCTCCTTTTCTGCTCCTTTTCTACCCCTTTTCAGCCACACTGAGGGGAAGTTGTGCTTTGCTGCCCTAAGAATCCTTTCACAACAGCTGATTTCACCAAGGAGTGGGTGAAGGAAAGCAAAAAGAGAGGAAGAATCTAAAATGCAGCAAGAGCTGCTGCTCTTTGGTAGCTCAGAATCACTGAATCCCAGAATGGTTTGGGTTGGAAAGGGCTTTAAAATCATCTCCTGCCCTGGGCAGGGACACCTTCAAGAGGCCAGGCTGCTCCAAGCCTGCTGTTTCATCATCTCTGTGCTCCCTCTGTGACCTGCCCATTTACTGTGCAGCAATTTTGCTGTCAGTGCTGGAGCCAGGCTGAAATATCTGCTCTCTACCTGAGTGTGTCAAGTGCAGCTGGATTTTATCAGAGAGATAAGGTGAGCAGACTCTGTCATGTCTGCCTGGGGCTTAGGAACCAAAACAGGTCCATTTTTCACTGATTTTGTTTTTTTTTTCCCAGTAAAGGGAAATGTGGGTTCTTCAGGATTTGGTTTTGGGGTTTTTTTGTTGTTGTTTGTTTGTTTTGTTTTTATTTTTGTTTTGGTTTGGTTTTTTGTTGTTGCTGTTTTGTTTTTAAATTCTGTTCGTGTTTTTTCTCTTTTGGAAACGTGGTCGATTGAATAAAATTGACATTTAGGCAACAAAAGTTCACAACAGACTCTGCCACCTTTCTGTATTGAAGCCTTGCCCTCTGCATGCTCTGCTTGGAGAAGTTTGATGTTGTTTTGATTCTCCAAGGGAAAAGCTGGGAAGAGCTGCAGGGAAGGGAGTCCCTGAGCCCCCAGAACTGCTCTGGGTGTGTGTGCACATCCACATCCATCAGAACTGAGGTAATCAATAGGAGGCATTGAAAAACATAATTTGAAGCAGTTTGCAGCATTCATGCATAATTTTCAAATTATTTGGGAACAGAGAAGTTATCAGAGTTGACAAGGCAATGTTATATGCAGTGAGAAGGAATGAAACTTAGTCTTCAATTTATATATTCTGTCAATTAATAAAGAAATGGATATAAATGAGGTGCTCAGGAGCTTGGAGAACAAAGGGGAATCTGCTTCTCTCAGAGCTTAAAGAGCCAAAGCAACACGTACTGCAGAAGATGGGAAAAGACACCCTGGGAACAGGTGTTAGTGTTAGCTGCTCTTTAGAGGTGCTAATGAAAACTTCCCGAAATGAACGGGATCACAGGGAATCCTGAGGATTCGATAAATTTCGGGATTTGGCTGTGTGAATTTGACATGCCTCCATCAAGGAGATGTTATCACTCCTCGAGTCAGCCCCGCAAACAGCTCCGGTAAATTTCCCTGAGCTAATTGCTCTTTAATAGTTTGTTGTGTGAGCACTCGCTAATTACAAGTCAGGCAGCTTTGTGAAAACACATCTGAAATATTCCTACAGGTGAGTAATGGGTTTGGGGAAGAAAGGCATTTTTGACAGAGTGTGGTTTGTGAGTCTTGGCTGATCTGAAGTCCTGCTTCAAACACCAGCGCTGAGACAGAGCCTTCTTGTCATTAGACATAAATAATTCATCAGGTGAGGAGATCCAGGTAGCTCTGGCCTTTGTCTGGGTGCTGCATTTTAAATTAAAAATAACCCAACTCTTTGTGCTGTTGTTTGTTTCTTAATTCTTGCCGTTTTCCCTCAGACTCTGCCATTTGGGCTGAGTACAGGACACAGAGGTTGATCCCAGCCTGGAGCGCTCCCACAGAGATGGGGAACAGGAGGAGCTGCAGAATGGGGCTGGGGGGCACCCAGGGGTGTGTGACACTGCTGAGACCCCTCAGACCCTGGGGACAGCCCCGGACCCTCAGGACAGTGCAGACCCCGAGGGGCTGGAGGTGTCCGGGGAAGGGAACAGAGCTGGGAAGGGCCTGGAGCCCCAGGAGCGGCCGAGGGAGCCGGGAAGGGCCTGGAGGCCCAGGAGGGGCTGAGGGAGCCGGGAAGGGCCTGGAGCCCCAGGAGCGGCCGAGGGAGCCGGGAAGGGCCTGGAGGCCCAGGAGGGGCTGAGGGAGCCGGGAAGGGCCTGGAGCCCCAGGAGGGGCCGAGGGAGCCGGGAAGGGCCTGGAGCCCCAGGAGGGGCCGAGGGAGCCGGGAAGGGCCTGGAGGCCCAGGAGCGGCCGAGGGAGCCGGGAAGGGCCTGGAGGCCCAGGAGCGGCCGAGGGAGCTGGGAAGGGCCTGGAGCCCCAGGAGCGGCTGAGGGAGCTGGGAAGGGCCTGGAGCCCCAGGAGAGGCTGAGGGAGCTGGGAAGGGGCTCAGCCTGGAGCAAAGGAGGCTCAGGGGGCCCTTGTGGCTCTGCACAGCTCCTGACAGGAGGGGACAGCCGGGGGGGTCGGGCTGTGCTCCCAGGAACAGGGACAGGAGGAGAGGGAGCGGCCTCAGGCTGGGCCTGGGGAGGTTTAGATGGGAAAATAGGAACAATTTCTTCACTGAAAGCATTGTCCAGCAGTGGTGGGACCCCCACCCCTGGAAGTGTCCAAGAAGTGTGGATGTGGCACCTAGGACATGTGATAAAAAGCAGAGCGGGCTCACAGTACTAAAGTGATTTCAGCTTTTATTATAATAAATGCCCAAAGCAGGGGGCCCAGGCTGAGCAGCAGCGTTCCCTCGAGGATGGAGCAGCGCCGGCCCTGGGGCTGCTCAGCAGTGATGGCCCTGATCTTCCAGGTGGAACAGCACAGCTTCCCTGGGTCAGATACCTCTTTTTATCCTGGTTTTTTGTCCCTTTGGATTGGTTTCATTTGCAATCCTTCATTTGCATGAAGGTTTCAGGCACTCAATTGGCCAATTACAGTTCTGTCCAGGCTGGCTCGTGGTGCACTTTACTGAGGTGTGTTATGGTACCTTGGGTACCAGATTTCTTATAACAACCCTTTTAACCCCTTTTTCAATATAACAACCAAACTAACAGTACCTGCTTACCCATCTATCAGCTATTTTACAACTGTCACAGACATGTTTTCTGAAAAATCCTTTCCTTAGGATTTTTCCTCCTGAGAAGCTGGGAGGCCTCAGGAACAAAATGCAAGCAATGGTTATCTGCTGCTGTGGAATGCAACAGGTGCATCTGGGATTGGTCTCATGTGGTTGTTTCTAATTAATGGCCAATCACAGCCAGCTGGCTGGACTGTCTCAGTCACAAGCCTTTGTGATCATTCCTTTTCTATTCTTAGCCAGCCTTCTGATGAAATCCTTTCTTCTATTCTTTTAGTGTAGTTTTAATATAATATATATCATAAAATGATAAATCAAGCCTTCTGAAACATGGAGTCAACATTCTTGTCTCTTCCCTCATTCTGGGACCCCTGTGAACACCACCACATACAACAGTTTCTAACCTATTTTTAACAACGTGGTTTAGTGGTGACCATGGTGGTGGCGCTGGGGTGATAATTGGGCTGTTGCAGCCATCACCACCCTGGGGTTGCCTGGGGGAACCTTCAAGGCCTTTGCAAACAAATCTCCACAGTGCCCCAACAGCACCCGTGGCTCTGACATTCAGATGTGGGGAGGCCAGGACAGAGTCATGAACTGCCTTTATTAAGTCACAGCACAAATTCTCACTGACAAACTTGGCAAAAAGTAAAATTAAATAAAATGAGTGCTAAAACCCCAAATCTATCTGCTTATTTTCTGGAACAGCCCCAGGCTGGGCCAGGGCAGGCTCAGGGTGGGCATCAGCAGGAATTTCCCCATGGAAAGGGGGCTCAGGCACTGGCAGGGGCTGCCCAGGGAGGTTTGGAGTGCCCATCCCTGGAGGTGCCCAAGAAAGGGCTGGAGGTGGCACTCAGAGCTCTGGGTTGGGGACAAGGTGGGGATGGGGCACAGGGTGGTGTCTGAAGCAGGACTTCAGATCAGCCAAGACTCACAAACCACACTCTGTCAAAAATGCCTTTCTTCCCCAAACCCATTACTCACCTGTAGGAATATTTCAGATGTGTTTTCACAAAGCTGCCTGACTTGTAATTAGCGAGTGCTCACACAACAAACTATTAAAGAGCAATTAGCTCAATGATCTTGGAGGGATTTTCCAGCCCCAGTGCTCCTGGGATTCTGTGTGGTCCATGTGCAGCAGCACCAGGGCTGGTGCTGAGGTTCCTTAGGAGACGCAACAGCAACCCCAGTCCCTCCCACCCTTATATTGCATTTCTCCATCTAACTTCAGCCTTTACTGAGCCTTCCAGATGGGTGGAATGGGATAAATTCCTGGGAAGATGCAGACTTTGCTAACTACAGAACCAAAGGAAAGGCAGAAGGAATCCCCAGACATCATTAGTCCTGATTGTAATTTATGCAGTAAAAATAAAAAGTGATGACTTAAACTGGAATTTTCTGTTGCTTCTGGGAGGATCAACTGGAGTTTTTATCCCACATTTAGATGCTAATGGTGCAATTCATCACTCCAGGGCCATTCTGGGGCAATGCTGGGGTTTAGAGGTCGATGAGAACCTAATTCCTGATGAAGTATTGAACGCTGGAAGAGGAAACATTGAATATTGGAGGAGGAAATACTGAATGCTGGAAGATGAAGGAGATACAGTGCTGGCTTTCAGAGAACATCAGAGCTCATTTTCTCCACTGGTGGTGGAGCAACTGTGGGGTCTGGACTGCTGAGGTTCAAGATCAGGGTCTATCACAGCTGCTATTTGCTTATCTCATGGAAAGGAAAAAGAGCATAATGTTCACTTTTAGTATTCCCTAAACTCCCTCTCTTTCTTTGGGGAGAAGGTTTCCTCCTGGTGGATGTAATAACCCATGGATGGACACGTGCTTGGGCAGGTTCAGAGCAGATGTCAGGGGGACAATCCCACCTTCACTTCAGAAGGGAAGAAGAGAGACCTCAAGTGAATAATTTGCCAAGTTATTTTGGGAAGTTCTGTGAACTTCCAGCACATACAACTTGTGCTGTCAGGAAATTTCACACCTTGCAGGAGAAATCCTCTCCTTGGGCTTGCTCTGAAACTGTCTCCCATTTCACTTGTACCTCCCCAGCTCCAGTCATCACCTTCCCAAATTCTGACATTGAAAAGATAACCCAATTTAGTTATCTTCCACCTAAGTTTCTTCTTTTTACCCACTTAAGTTTCTTCTTTTTAGCCACCAAAGTTTCCTCTTGAGGAAGCACCACCTGGAATTGATGAAGGTTTCCTCCTCACTAACTTCTCCCATCCCACCATCTCCCTTCCACAGCACGGTGGAGCAGATCCCAATGACATCCAAGAACTGAACACACACCACGAGCTGGTTTTCCCCTATTCCTTTCTCAACCTTCCCCAGTTTTCCACTTGCTGAGGGCTGAGCTGACATTCCCATGGATCTGCTAAAAAGAACTTCAGGGTCTCATTCCCGAGTGGTGCCAGCCCTCTCTGATCTCAGGGATGCACAGTGTGGAAAAGGTTTGGTGTCACTCTGTGTTTATTTTGCCATGGAAGGAGGGCACCAGGGATGAGCACCAACAGCATCCTTCTTCTACAGAGCATCTCAGGTGTTTTCCACATCCTTCTGCCTGTGCCTTTATCCCAAAAGTGAGGGGATGTCCTGGATTGCCAAGCAGATTGTATTTATTTGCCATCTGTACGGCAGTTGTCTTCTGTTCAGTGGGCAGTTTTCCTTATCTCTTCCACAACCACTCCTCCCTCTGGGGAGACACCTGCTGATAACAGCTACTGAATGTCACTGATAAGAGCTACAGCATCCCATGGGGAGATGTGAGCCCAGGGGAAGGAGCCAAGCATTCCTGTCTGGATACAATCTGGAGATTCTGGAACACCAGCATGGCTTTTCTCACTGCATTTCCCAGAGGAACAGCCGCCTCTCCCACTGGATCTTCAGAGGAAGAGACTGCACCTTTCTCCAGGATCCCTGCTCCAGCAGAACCAGCCCTGACACTGCAGGAGGGCTGCAGCCACAATTCCAATGGGACTGCTGCCAGCACCCTGACCCACAGGGTGTCAGGCTGGGTTCTGACTCTGGCAGTGTTGGTTTAGTGTACTGCTCCCATTTTTTTTGCCTGAGAGCTCCTTAATTTAAAATTTATAACAATTAGGAGGGAAGGGGTTTACATTTTCCATTTTAGGGGAGGCTCCTGCCTTCCTTAGCAAACACCTGTCTTTCCAAACTGGGACAGGGGAACACAGACTCTGGCCACCATCCAGATGGAGAAATCAGCCACCTTCGCCCTGGAGACAGCTGTCCACTGGCTCACAGCTCCCACAGGAGAGCAAACCTGCAGGGGTGGCAGGAAAAGGAGCACAATCCCCATGGCGCAGCTGTCCAGCCACTAGGTGAAACTGAAGCCCCACTGGAAATGGCCCTGCTGGTGTCCTGCTCCCTTTCTCAGTGCAGTGGTTCCCTTCCCTCAGTGCTCACTCTTGGAACAGAGAGATACATAATTCCCTCTCCCAGGATTTTTCCTGGTGAAGGCAATGAGAAAGCTCAGAGAGAGAAGAGAAAACAATTCTCAGCTCTACTTGCTACTCCTGTTGTTTGGCACATGTGGAATGTGTTATGGAGATTGTTTACCCAAAGGGATTTGTTAATTGGACTCTGGTGATGGTTGTTTGGATTGATTGACCAATTAGGGCAAAGCTGTGTCATGACTGTCTGAAAGGGTCACTGGTTTTCTTTAGTAGTTTTAGTAGTATATAGTTTAGTATAGCATTAATACAGTAAGTAGTGTTATTACATATATATATAGCTTAATAAAGCAATTGTTCGGTTTTCTGAATCATGGAGTCATTGTATGCTATTCCCACATCAGGGGCTCCCTGCATGGATCTGCTCCTACAGCTGCAATTTTAATTCTCCAGGGGCTTTAAGCTGGAAAAGCATCAGTGTCCTCCATCCTCTCCTGTCTAACGCAGGGTAGGTGTTTGTTAATGCCCCACACAGGGATTCACCTCTTTGGGAAAAGCTGCTGCAGCAGTGTAGCCAAGGATCTGTCCAGCAGCCAGAGGGGAACAGCTGCAGCACAAGGAAGCAATTTTAACTATGAGCCAGGATTCCCACCTTCTCTGTGCACCAGTGCCTAGGGATGTGTCCATAAAATCCCACTGTGAAGAGAAAGCTCTGCCCAGGGATTGCCTCTGGCTTTGGGAGGAGCTGGGATGGCAGCAGCCTCGGTTCCTTACCAGACTGAGCCCTCAGCCTGCCTCAGCTGAGCCCTGCTGCTCCTGGGGTGCCAAATCTGCTTTTGGGTCTCAACCTGCCTGCTGGGACATCGAGGAGAAACTCCAGACACTCCATGCTGGCCCTGGAGAAGGAAAGGCTGTTTCTCAAGGAGCCCTTCTCATTTGAAGCTGTTTCACGTGTGGGGCACAGGCTGGAACAAGGGGAGTTTTAAGGTCCCTTCCTGCCCAAACCATTCAAAGATTCCATGATTTCATGGCTCTGGGATCCCATGATTTCATAATACTGTGATTCCACAATTCCATGATTCCCTGATTCGGTAATTTCATAATTCCATAATTCTATCACTCCATTATTCCATGATTCTGTGGTTCCATGATTTCATGATTCCATGAGTCTGTGATTCCAATGTTCTGTGATTCTATGATTCCATGACTCTGTGATTTCATGATTCCATGAATTCATGATTCCATGATTTAATGAGCTACATTTTACATTTCTCTTGAATCCAGGGACTGTTTGGCCTAGTGGGTTTTTACATTTTGGAGAATTGTGCCATTTCCCTGCATTTTAAGGGCTGATAGGAATTACACTGGCAACAACCAGGAAAACCTGACACCACCTGAGTTTTTGGTCTCCACTTGAGTTTTTTGTCTCCTTACCCATGGAAATTTGGCTCATTTGAATGGATAACACAGCTCATTGATGTGAACTCATCCCCTTGTCACATTTTGTTATTTTATACCAACCCCTGAACCACCCCTTTGATCCCAAAGCCTCAAAGTTCACCAGCTTCCAGAACAATCCCACTTTCCAAATGTGCAGTTTAATACTTTAGGCTGCACATCCAATTTCCCACTAGAAAAAAAAAGGAAAACCAACTTGTTTATCAAAGTTTCATTTTGGCAGAGCGTTATCTTCGACTGCTCCACACGAGCTCCAGTTGCTGCCTCAAATTCAGCGTGGGAGGGCTGAGACTCCCCAGAATCCCACAGCAGGCTGGGAGCACAGCTGCAGCTGAGCTCCAGATGTGCTCCTGCTCAGTCAGACTGGCTGCAAACAGAGGAGAACAAAGAGGGCGGGATTGGGAAGGGATTTTTTTGTTGGGTGTTAAGAAAGTGGAAAATGGATATTATGGATATAAAAGGCAAACATAAAATCATGGAATCAGGAGTGAATGGTGAGTTAATAAGTTGAGTTTGCATTTGCAGTGTGTGAGCAAGGAAATAATGGATTGGGTTTAGGAGGGGGGTTGTTTTTATGCCTTTTATTACTGAGGCTGCTTCCTTGCCTGGCAATCCTTCTGAGAACTCCTGACTTCATCCCCAGTTCCACAGGCACACGAAAACAAAGGAAAGATGGAGGAGATGTCAGCCAAGCAGTAGGAAAAAGCACCCAAATAGAAAAACAGAGCAGCTGAGTGCTTTCCAGGGAGAATGGAGCAGGTCTTCCCATGTGGGAGCCCATGGCCAAGGCTCAGGCAGGAATTAAACACAAATCCAGGTGTCTGCATTGTCTGGGTTATCTGCAGTTGTTGAACACACGTCCCAGCAATGCTCTGGACTCCAAAACCTGGCTCTAAGCAGAATCCAAGGCACAACGGTCATGCCCAAGGGCAAAAGGAAAGGGGCACAAAATCAAATCTGAAAACACAAAACATTTCTTTTCCCCCAGCAACTAATGTTTCTTGGTAAAATGGCAGACTGGAAAAAGGAATAAAAAACTGGGAAAAGGAATAAATGCTCCCTGGGTGCTCCACTGGGAGCAGGGCAAGGTGGCAAATCCATGCTCTGTCTTCTTAGGGTGGATCTCAGGGAAAAGTTCTTCCCCCAGAGGATGCTGGGCACTGCCCAGACTCCCTAGGGAATGGGCACAGCCCTGAGGCTGCCAGAGCTCCAGAGATGCCAGGATGGGATTGTTGGGGTGCCTGGGTAAGGCCAGGGGCTGGACTGATGATCCCTGGGGTCTGTTCCAGCTCAGGACATTCCATGGCTCTCCTGGGAGATGGAGAGTGCTGCCTTTGTGCCTCTGGTCAGGCAGAGCTTGGCCCAGGAACACCAGAGCGGGGAAGCAGCAGAAGCTCCTGGGTTTGGAGTGTGCAAAGTCAGCAGGGCCCAGCAGCTGCTCCTCTGTGTTATCCCTCCTGATGGCCTCCAAAGCAGGGCTCTCAGCATCCCCTGCTGCTCCCAGCCCTGCTGGAGTGCACAGCCAGAAGGTTTTTAGACAAACTCACTTTTCAACAAGATCCAACCTCTATTCCCAGTGTAAGGAAGCTCCGAAGCTCTGCTGGATGGAGTTATTTATAAAAGAAATGTAAACACACACAGTATTTACAATAATCTTCCATTACCCACTCCACAGGCAGCTTGGAACAATGCACGCGGAGCAGGTGCCCTGTTGCTCTCTGTTCTTATCAGAACTGATTTTATGAGGATTTTATGAGATTTTGCTCTCAAATGTTTCAGAAGCAACTGAGGAACAGATGGGGAAGGAAGCTGCACATGGGCAGCCCTAAATCCACCCTGTCTGTGCTAAAAGCTCTTGGTGCAAGGAAAAGTGATGAACACAGGGACATTTCGGGGCAGCAACAGCTCAAAGGGAGGAATGCAGCAGGCTGGCAAATCGGGCAGGGCTGAGGAACTGGGAAAAAAACCCCCGGGTTTTCCTGGGATTGAGTAAACCCAGAGGTCCGGTACTTTGGGAAATGTCTTTCTGTGCGGGAAGAAGTTTGCTTGTGATGCTGCCACATGGGGACAATTCAGGTTCTGTGCCAGAGAATTCCAGCTCCATGGCTGGCATCTCTGGGATTAAACCTGCCTGACCTTCCCATGCTGGGGGTGAGGAACTGGGGTAGAAAAAGGGAATCTTCCCTCTGGCACATCCCAGTGGCTCAGCTGTTCAGGTGCTCCGGAGGGTGACAAACAGAGGCCTGTTGAGTCATTGGCAGGTGGCACTTCAGGCAGGCTGTGACAGGAGGCTCTGAGCCATCCCAGAGCAGGGGACCTCACTCCTGAGCCATCTCCATCCCACGGCCATCCCTCCCATTCCATGCCCTGCCATCCTTCCTGCCCCAGGGGGTGGCAGCAATCCCTCAGCATCACAAAGCTCAGCTCCTGTAGGGTTTGTTCCCAAGGAACACTGAAAACTGGAACATCCATTAAACCTAGGAATCATTGTCATTTAATTAAAATTTTATCTTGTTGATCCGATCACATCCTAAAAGCAACCACAAGCTCTGCCTGTGTGATCAGATCAGTTCCTGGGATTTCAGGAGTCCTGCTCCCCTGGCAGCTCATCACACCCTGAGACTGAGGGGATGTGAAATTCCTGCTTCCTGCAGCAAGATGGAATGTGCAGCACTTGGATTGACTCCCCAAGGAGCCAGGGGAGAAAGGGAATGAGGGAAACAGAGAAACCAGAGCAGTGGCAGTGGATGTGCCCAGGTACAGGCTCTGCCACAGACAGGAGAGGCTGCTTCAAATGGAGTCCCAAGCCTGTTCTGCTTGGGGAAAAAGGGGATTTCTATTCATTGTGTGGCACATCCAAGGGAGAGTTTGAATCATGGGGGCTGCAAACCCCAGTGTGGGCAAACCTGCACCTGTGCTGAGGGGAACACATGAAAAGATTGCTAATTAAAGCCATTAACTGATTGACTTCTCCCCTGAGCTGAGTGGAAATAACTTCCCAAAGCCCAGGCTCCCGCTCCCACCGTGCTGAGGCTCAGCAGTTCCACCAGGGAAGGGGGTGAGCAGCAGATCCCTCTCCCCTGACAGCTGAGTTCATTCCCCAGGCACAGCTGCCCCTGGGGTTCTGCTCCGTGCTGGGTGTCTGGCAGGGAATGCTGCTGGAGGGATTCGCTCCCTGATCCAGCCTTTTGTCACCCTCCAGGTGCCCCTGGGGTGCTCTGCCTGCACAACTGTGGCCCTGCCACCTCTTCAGGTGGGGCCTGCCCTCAAGCATGGGTTGGTCTCCATCCCCACAGACTGAAAATCCAATTTTCTGGGACATATTTCCATCTTAGGTACCTTCCCCTGCTCTGAAGAGAACAGAGAGCTATGAATCACTGGGTTCATCGTGTTGAAAGAATGTGACTTTTTATTGTCAGTGATATTTGAAGTATTTAAAGTTTGAACATGTCTTGTTCATGCTAAAAGGGAACGGGGCTTCATCATCCCCCACCCACGGTGACCTGCACACTGAGAGGGAATATTGCTGCCTCCTCAAAGTCACTGCAATTGTCATTGCCCAAAAGATTCTCCAGTTGGGCAAAACTGGCTAAAAACAATTGGCTGAAAGCCCCCTGACACTGCTCCCTCCTTGTACTGACCGGGGAGTGTTTTCAGTCAGTGCTAAATCAAGGTGTCATTTATTGCTATGATCCAGCAGCTCCTGAAATCCCATTCCACATCTCCAATATCCAGGCTCTCCTCCTCAGATTCCCATTCCAGTGATGGGGTCAGATGGATGGATCAGTTTGTGTTTGATGTTCTCCCCTATTTCCTCTATCTCCTTCCTGCCCTTTCCTTTGCCTTTAGGTTGGACTTGATCTCAAAGGTTTTTTCCAATCTTAATGATTCTCTAATTATGAAGAAGAAATGTTTCCATCCCTGCAGTGAGCTGAGGCTTTGACCTCTGCAGCTTTTCAGATGCAACACCAGTGATCCAAGCCCTCATAATCAGGGATTTTATTTATTCCCAGCTGCAGAAAAGCCTTCTCAATGGAATTCCAGATCTCATTTTCTGTGCAATTCATAGTTGGGATGTGGTGGCTACACCTGCTTGGTGTTTAAAGAGAAGGGCAGGTTGTTTGAAATGAGCTCTCTGGACCTCCAGTGTGAGCACAGCAGGAGCTGCTGATTCTCCAGTGTCCTGCTTCCCAGAGCCAGGGAATCGTGGAATCACAGAAACACAGAACCATGGAATCACAGAAACACAGAACCATGGAATACCACAATCACAGAAACACAGAATCATGGAATCACAGAAACACAGAACCATGGAATCACAGAAACACAGAACCATGGAATACCACAATCACAGAAACACAGAATCATGGAATTTGTACATGTCAGTGAAGCTGGGGCTGCCCCTGGATCCCTGGCAGTGTCCAAGGCCAGGCTGGATGGGGCTGGGAGCACCCTGGGATGGAGGAAGAGGCTGGAACAAGGTGGGCTTTAAGATCCCTTCCACCCCAAACCATTCCACGATTCCTGGGATCTCCTCCTGCCCCCTTTTTAGTGAAGGCATTAAGGTGAGGAAGCCCCAGGACCTGACCAGGTGAAGCTGCAGCAGTGTCTGGCCCAGAGCCATCATCAGCACCACTGTGTCACCAGCAGTGACAACCACCAGGGGCTCCTGGGGTGAAGAGCCATGGTGGGGACAGGTGACAGCCAGCACAGGAGTGTCCCCACCGACTGTGTGACCAGAGGAGCCCTGGCGGTGGCAGGGAAGGCACAGAGGGGAGGGGACACAGAAGGTGAGGGGACACAGAGGGAGGGCACACAGAGGGGAGGGGACACTGCAGCCCCCAAAGCACTGCCACCCCCAAACAATGACCTGGGAGTGACAAAAAGCCCCTCAAAGGCTTAACTGGGGCTTCACCCAGCCTCCCCCAGCCCCTCGGGGGCCCTGCCAGCTCTGAGAGCTGGGGGAGCATCGCTGCCTGCCCAGGGAGCTCCTGCCTGGACTGACCAGGAGTGGCCCAGGGAAGGGCTGCAGGATGCCATGGTGCCAGTGCCGGGTGAACTGACTGCAGCTCTAATTGCAGAGTGGTTTCCATCCCTGTCAAACAGCACGGCCGGAGGCTCCAAAAGCAGCCAGAGGCAGGAGGGATAATGTAAATTATCCTGCGCAGGTTTAAGGCCTCTTAACAGGCCTGCGATGACCTTGGTGAGTAAGGATTGGGGTGTTTCTGATGTTGTGGAAAAGACACGTTCAGGGAAGGGATGTTCAGAGCTTTTTCCAGTTTCACATTCAGAAAACAAGAATAAATATGATAACTTTATCATAATAAATATAATAAAGGTACCACATTCCCCACAAATTTCTGAGATGCAACAAACTCCCCACCACAGAAGTTGTCAACTCTTGTTGCAATTCAATTTCTAATATTATCCATATGTCTCCTGTGTGCCTGTGTTAGTGTTCAGGAATGCATAATCACTGAATGATTTATATGCAGGTGCTTTTATTAAAGAGCTCTGGGTGTCAGGGGTACACAGACCCAAATCTGACCCAATCATGGTTTTGGGCTGAACATGTTTTATATCCTATCATTATATAACTTATATATTAATTATTAAACTTACATTGCTCTACATTGATTGCATCCAACCATGGATTTCTCATGATCCCCTCAAACCCCTAACACAGTTTCTCATTATTCTTTAAACAATAATTATATCTAATCACATCTAACAATTATATCATTTATCATATACTGACTACACAGGTGCAGTTTCACATGATCTAGCAAACACAAGGCCTAACATTTCCCAGGGCCTACCTTTAACATTTTCCCAGGGCCCACTGAGCCTAACTTTCTTTCCAGCTCCCTGAATTTTCTATGGTTTTGTGAAAAATGCATATTTTATGATTAGCTTTTTGCAAATACTAAAATGAATATTGTATGTGTTATGTTAGAAAGTGATGCTGTATTAATTTTCTTAAGTAGTGTGTTAAATACAGTTTTAGGTTATAACATAATGTTGAAAATAGAAACTGTGCTGTGTAAGATACTTTTCTTAAAGAAAAGACTCGCACCAGATAGCAGCCACAGGACACCTGAATCTTTCAGAGAAAGAGAATTTATTGCCCCATTATCAGGAGAAATGAACTTCTTCCTGCCTTGCTCAGCCCTGAAGATGCTGTCAGGGTTCAGAGGAAGAAGCTGACACTGCCCAGACAGACTCCTGTGTTTGAATGGAATTTATGCATCATGGATGAGGTGTATGAATATGCAACAGGCTGTTGCTTTTAAGGGTTAATCCTCTGTTAATGTGGGTCCTTTTTCAGGCTTATTTTGCCCAGAAAGAGGTACCCGGACTGTCCATAACTCTTTGTTTTTATTGTCTCATATTGTCCTAATCCAGATTGTCCAAATTATTATTACTATAAATATATTACAATTTTTATAACCATTTTATTACTATTAAACTTTTTAAATTTTTAAAACAAGTGATTGGCGTTTTTCACAATTTTAAAATCTTTTACTATCGCCTGGAAGAGGACAGAACACTTCCAGGGTGTTTCTCCTGCAAATTCCAGGCCTTGCTTTCTATAAATCCGATTCTTCCTGCCTTGTTTTCCCCGTGCGCTGTGAGATGGGGCAGCAGCTCCGTGCCAGAGCAGGGGCACTGTGTCAGGGCTGATCGCTAAAGTCAGCACTGATTATCCAACACCCGGAAAAGAGCCGGGCTGGAAGTGGAGAGAGGATTAGAATCATTCCTGGTGCATTTTAATGGCCTTTAATCAGCCACTCCATGCTGATTGCCAAACGTTTCCTCTGAGTGTGCCTGGCTGGGGTGGATTGGGGTTTAACTGCCCTAATTTAATTCCTGCTCAGCAATCAGAGCTCAGCTGGCTCCAGAGCCATGCAGGTGGGGAGAGGAGAGGATTCCTCAGAGCTGGGAGAGCCCCCAGCCCTGTGTCTGCTCCTTCTCCCATTGCTCCTTCCCTGCCCCTGCCCTGGCAGAGCCCTGCTGGCCCCTGGCTGTGGGAAAGAAACAAAATTCCTCCCTGGGAGGGTGGGCAGGCCCTGGCACAGGTGCCCAGAGCAGCTGGGGCTGCCCCTGGATCCCTGGCAGTGCCCAAGGCCAGGCTGGACAGGGCTGGGAGCAGCCTGGGATGGTGGAAGGTGTCCCTGCCATGGAGGGGTGGCACTGGATGGGCTTTAAGGTCCCTCTCAACCCAAGCCATTCTAGATTCTGTGAATAATGAACACTCTTGGAGAGGGAGGGGTGGTGGGCAAAGCAGACTGCAGGCTGCCAGAGCAATGACCATCCTTCAGGACATGCATCAGGATCATCTTTAACCCAGGGAGATACAGGGGAGGTTTGGAGGGAGAATAAGTCACCACTGCCAGAGAAGAAAGGGACTCAGAAAGTTCTGAGTGAGCCCCAGGATCATGGATGGGTTGAGTGGGAAGGACCTCAGAGCCCATCCAGGGACACCTCCCACTGTCCCAGGCTGCTCCCAATGTCCAGCCTGGCCTTGGGCACTGCCAGGGATCCAGGGGCAGCCCCAGCTGCTCTGGGCACCCTGTGCCAGGGCCTGCTCACCCTCACAGGGAACAATTCCTGATTCCCAATATCCCATCCATCCCTGCCCTCTGGCAGTGGAAGCCACTGTAGTGGGCAACTGCTATGGAAGAACCTTTACAACCCAGGTTTGCAGGTCACTGTCCCCAGCCTTGGGGACACCTGCCCCAGTCCAGTGCACTTCAGTGCCAGCCTGGCCACATGTGACAACCCCACAGTCACTCAGGACAAACTGCTCTCAGCTACAGAAATGCAAAACCCCACATCAAACACCTCAGAGTCATTTTCCTTTGGCCCAGTGCTCCATTTTCTGTTCCAAATGATACAAGAGAAACCCCATTTGATTTGTTTGCTGAGAAACAGGCCCAGATAAATGAGGGTGTTGTGTCACTGCTGAGTAAAACACATTTTAAAAGACACTGATGAAAACCAGGCACACATTCAGGAAAAACAGGGCAGGAATTCTGAGTCTAACAGCAATTCCCAAGCCTTTGATCAAAGGCCCACTTGGGTAAAAACAGAGGGCAATTTGAAGGGAATTGGATTCACAAAAATGTGTTGGTTATTCCCAATCATCAGTGTAAACATTCTCTGAGGTATCACACACCTACCCAAAATGAAACCTCAAACTCAGCACAGGAGGAAGGAGCACAGCACACCCAGAGCAGGCTCAGCTCTTCCCTTCATTCCCAAGATCCTCATCTTGGAAGATTTATGCTGGCATTTCCCTGCCTATGAGAGGCCGGGCATGAATTCAAGATATGAACCACAACCAAACATCTAAATCTAAATCTGAATCTTCCCAACAAGCTGAGATCACACCTAAAGGTTTGGCTCAGGGTAGCAGGACACCCCCCTGCCAGCCCCAAAGAGGGCTGGGAGCAGTTTGGGAGCTGCTCTGGGCCAGTTCAGCCCTGTCCCACACCAGTTTGCCTGTTCCTACCCAGCTCTGCTCTGAGCCATGTCCAGCACTGCTCTGCTGGGGTTTCTCCCCAGATCAGGTTTAAGCTCAGATCAAGTGATTAAACTGAGCCCCCTGTATTCCACGGGAAGTCGAGGAAAGCTCAGAAGGGGCTGAAGGTGCTAAAGGCTCAGCTGGCTCAGGGACAGCAGCAGGGCAGAGGGGAGGCTTCTCTCCACTCCCTCCATCCTCCCAGGGCTTTGTTCTCCTTCTCTGGAAGTTCACAAAACAGCAGTCCTGGGCAAGAGGGGTTATTTTCCACACCTATCCTGAGCTGAACAAGCAGTTCTGGGAGGTTTTATCCTCATTTCATTCTGTGATTTTAATAAATCCCACTTCTGCTCTGAAAATGCCCTTGAAACAGAGAACTTTTGAATGGCAGTAGGAAAAAGAGGTGCAGGAACATCCACACAGGGGGTTTTGAGCATGACTTCAGCAGAGCTTTCCTGTCTGTGTTAAAAATGCGTCATTGCAAAATGCCAGGACAGGGCTGACACAGCAAAAGGAAGCCAACATTGGGAAATAGATAAATTTAACCTAAATCTGAATTCCCATTGTGGTTTGGATGGGAGGAACCTCAAAGCCCATCCAGTGCCACCCAGGCTGCTCCCAGCCCTGTCCAGCCTGGCCTTGGGCACTGCCAGGGATCCAGGGGCAGCCCCAGCTGCTCTGGGCACCCTGTGCCAGGGCCTGCCCACCCTCACAGGGAACAATTCCTGCCCAATATCCCACCTAACCCCGACCTCTGGCACTTTAATCCTGGATAATGTTGTGAAAGCATGCACCCACACACCAGCTGGCCATAAAATAAATATTTATATTGCCTCAATTGTCTGTATACAAAGGACACAAGTGCTGAAAGCTGAGGTTCAGGGATTTGTCCTCACAGGGATAAGAGCCCCTGGAATCCCTGGAATGTGGCACTTGCACCCAGCCTGGCTCCCTCCCCGAGAGCTCTGCTCCTTTCAAATGCCTCCATTTGTTTTGTAATGGATGAGCAATGCCATGGTTGGCTTTCACAATTAAAGGCAAATCTCCTGTACATATGTCAGGAGCAGTTTTATAGATTTATAGCTGTGTTTTACCCCCTTGTGCTGTTCTCAGGGGTGCCCTGGGTTTGGGACATTTGGGAGGGTCACTCGTTCCTGTGGCAGCGCCTGAGCTCCAGTCAAGGTGTCAGGCAGGGATCTCCAGCGCTGGGCAGGGAAGGAGGAGTCCATGGACAGAACTTTGGGAGGAGGCTCAAGGGTTAAAAGGGGAAACCTCCATGGTGTGGGTGAGCCCATGGTGGGAAACATCCTCTGCTCCTGGCGCTGTAATATTTTCTCTATTCAGTCTGCTGTTGTATTTTTGATAAGGTTTTAATAAACCTTGTACACTTTTAGAAATGAGTATTATTTCTCAGTTTCATTTGCCTCTTTATTGCTCTGTCCCTCCCTGAGTTTGAGGCCACTGGAGCTGCAGGGGCACAGGGGAGCAGTTGGAGTGACAGGGCCATGTTTGATAGTGATCCCCTGGGCAGGGGACCCCTGGGGGAACATCAGAACCAACCCTCAGCAGGGGCAGGAGATGAAAAGCATGCAGATCACTGTCAGGAATGATTCCCCCATCCCTTCCCCAGGGAAGGCAGCAGCTCCCACTCCCTGCTCAAACCCTTCCATGAGCTCCACCTTGCTGGGTGATCCCGAGGGTTGGCTTTGCTCAGAGCAGGAAATTTGGACACTAAAATCCATCTTTGGAGGGAACTGCAGCCTCATTGTGGCTCATTGTGAGCAGAGATCTTCCCCTTATGCCTGATCTACTTATTCACTCTCCAAAATGATAAAAATCAGTTCTGAACACTTCCCACTGAGCTCACACAAATATTGGATGTTTGCACAGCTCCCTCAGATTGCTCTGTGCCCCTGCTGTGGCTACTTTCTTTTAACTGAGTAAATGTATTGTATCACAAAATCATTTATTCTAATGACCACTTTGATAGAGTTGTGTTCTCAACATCAAAAATAACAAAACAAATATCTGTACACCACATCAGCACTGCTGGCTCTGGAGGCTGCAGCCACCTCAGAGTGCAGATTTCTGTCTTTGTCAGCACAAAAATAACCCCAAACCTCCTCAGACAGAGAAATGATAGTGCAGAAAACACCCAGACAAAGGAACGGGTTCTGAGTGAAGTGGTAAATTTGTTTAAAGAAAAATCCCCAAGGAATTTCTCTTGAAGATCTGCATTGTTCCATTCACTTGGTAGAACTGCATTAGGGATCTGCTGGGAATTTTGCTGATAAATTCAGAGCCTGGGAAGGATCTGCCCGGCACTGGTGCAGTGATGTGAGATGGTCACAGCACCACGAACACCCTCAGTCCCTGCACATCACCCAAGAGCCCAGAAATTACTGACAAAAAAACCCAAATTGAAATTTAAAAATCCCAAACTGAAATAAAAACCTCCAAAATGAAGCACAACCCTACTGGCAGCACTGGTGGCACAAGTGCCTGGAGAAATTAGGGCAAGATCGCAAAGGAAGGGGAGGGAGGGGCCCAGCCCCTGTCCCACCTCCTGCCAACAGCAGAGGGGCCCTGGGGACAGGGCAGGGTGGAGCTGAGCCTGAAGGACACCCAGGCCATCTCCACCCCCTCAGCAGGGATGGCCAGGGCACATCTCCACCCTGGTGGCCACAGGAACGTCCCCATGCTGGCAGTAGCTCAGGACAGCTGGGCCTGGGTGACTCTGAGAGGGCCACCAGTGGTGACACAGCTGACCCACACAGGTGACAGCCGGGTGGGCATGGCGAGGCCAAAGGGACACCTCCCTTCTCCACAGGCACTTCCAGACTGCTCCTGGTGCCTCTGCAGGGGCAGAAGCCCAGCCCCAGGCAGCCCTGGCAGGAGCTGAGCTCAGGGGACACCAGGAGAGCATCACAAACACCCAGGGGTCACTCAGGGGTCACTCAGGGCCTGGAACCTCCAGGGGGTTCTCTCAGAATCCCAGAAGGGTTTGGGGTGGAAGGGACCTTCAAAGCCATCCCAATCCACGCCCAACACCTTCCACCATTCCAGGCCGCTCCCAGCCCTGTCCAGCCTGGCCTTGGGCACTGCCAGGGATCCAGGGGCAGCCCCAGCTGCTCTGGGCACCCTGTGCCAGGGCCTTGGTGCCAGGTTCCAGGTGCACCTGAAATCTGGGATACACACTGGGAAATGGGAGTTACCTGCTGGGCTGCAGGGATTCCCTGCAGGCCTTTCCTCCCCTCACCCCACAGAACTCCAGCACTCCCCACCCCCAGCACTGGGATCTTTGCAGCTTCTTCATTTACATTCTTCCAAAGGTCCTTTTTTCTTTTTTTTTTTTTTTTCCCAAGCAGGTAATTTATTTTTTTAGATTTTTCTTTCACGTAAAAGGTCATTTTCTTCCTAACACATTTCTTTGTTGCAAACAGTTGCCAACGCCTCGAGGTTTCTGCTTGTTTATGAACGATGGAGTGTCTATTTTCCTGCTTTTCCTTCCTTTTCAAGCTTTAGTTCAGTTTCCCTGATATTTTTACTCCACTGAATGCCAGAGCTTGGAGGCAAAGCAATGTGTACATTTTTATTTCACAGTGGGGATTTTTAGGAAAAAAGAAGAAATAAACAGGCCAAGTCTGTTTTAAGTTCCCAGTCTCAGATCTCCATTAAAATCAGACTTTCCTTTGAGTCAATTAAAATTTCCCTCAACAAAATTCCTGCAGTGCAGTGAGAGGTGATTTTGGTACAGGAATGGTAAGAATCCGGGGAGGCCAAAGGCAGAGTCCAGCAGGATTGGAGCTGCTCCCATGGATGGATGGATGGATGGATGATGGATGTACGGAAGGATGGATGGATAATGGATGGATGGACGGAAGGATGGACGGAAGGATGGATGGATGGATGGATGGATGGATGATGGATGGATGATGGATGGATGGATGGATGATGGATGATGGATGGATGGATGGATGAGGGATGGATGAGGGATGGATGAGGGATGGATGGATGGATGAGGGATGGATGGATGGATGGGTGGATGGATGGATGGACAGACAGATGGATGGATGAGGGATGCATGGATGGATGGATGGATGGATGGATGGATGAGGGATGGATGGATGGATGGATGGATGGATGGATGGATGGATGGATGGATGGATGGATGGATGGATGGATGGATGATGGATGGATGGATGAGGGATGGATGGATGATGGATGATGGATGATATATGGATGGGTGATGGATGGATGGATGAGGGATGGATGATCCTGAGATCTGGATTGGGATTTAAGGCTGGGTGGAGCCTCCTCTCTGGCAGAAACTCCTTTCTGACACTGGCAGTAAGGGGATTTGGGATTTGCCCTGAAAGTCCCCTGACTGAAACTCATCATGTCGGCTCCATCACCCAAAGAGGCTTTTCCAAAGGAAAAATGATCCCGATTCCAAGAAAGCCAGCACTGGGTGTGGATCCTGGTCCTCAGGGGTGCTGGGGATTCCAATCCCCTAAGAAAAAAGCCAGGAAGCCTCTCCCAGCCCTGTGATGCTGGGAGATCAGGTAATGATCCCACACATTCACCTTTCATACAGGCTGCTCCTGACACTTCCAAGCAAATCCCTGAGAAATCCACAGCACAATTCCAATTTCACACACCAGGCAAGAGAACAAAAACTCTCAAAAAAAGCCCTGGAGCTGCAGACTGAGTTTATAAATAAACTGGCACAGAAAGAAGAACCTCTGGACCATGAGAGCTGCTGGAGGAAGTGTCCCTGAGTGCTGCAGAGGGTGCACAGAGCCCAGTCACACCTTCCAGGGCAGCCAGACCCGGAACCCAGCAGGCAGGAACCCTTTGGATACCAACTGCCTGCTTTAAACAGGCTCTGAACCAAAGCTGCAGAGCGTTTCTGAGGGCTAAATGTGCTGCTTGAAGCTCAAAACCACAGCTGGGCAAGGAAGTCCTGCTTTTCTCCTGTTTTGCTTCCAAAACCTTGCCATCTCCAGCTGTAAACTCTGCCCTGGAGGTTTGGGAGGGTGGATTGTGCTGCAGGGAAAATGTAGGGGTGGAAAGGAGGTCCCTTCACAGGCAGGTGAATGTGAGGCCTGCCAGAATTGCTGTGGTGGATTCAGCCAGGGCTCCTTCATTTACATTCTTCCAAAGGTCTTTTTTTTGCAGTTTTTTTTTTTCCCAAGCAGGTAATTTATTTTTTTAGATTTTTTCTTTCACGTAAAGTGGTCATTTTCTTCCCTAACACATTTCTTTGTTGCAAACAGTTGCCAACATGCAAGGTTTCTGCTTGTTTATGAACGATGGAGTGTCTATTTTCCTGCTTTTCCTTCCTTTTCAAGCTTTAGTTCAGTTTCCTGATATTTTTACTCCACTGAATGCCAGAGCTTGGAGGCAAAGCAATGTACGTTTTTTATTTCACAGTGGGGATTTTTAGAAAAAGAAGAAATAAACAGGCCAAGTCTGTTTTAAGTTCCAGTCTCAGATCTCCATCAAAATCAGACTTTCCTTTGAGTCAATTAAAATTTCCCTCAACAAAATTCCTGCAGTGCAGTGAGAGGTGATTTTGGTTTTCTGAATGGTAAGAATCCGGGAGGCCAAAGGCAGAGTCCAGCAGGATTGGAGCTGCTCCCATGGATGGATGGATGGATGGATGGATGGATGGATGGATGGATGGATGGATGGATGGATGGATGGATGGATGGATGGATGGATGGATGGATGGATGGATGGATGGATGGATGGATGGATGGATGGATGGATGGATGGATGGATGGATGGATGATGGATGAATGGATGATGGATGGATGGATGGATGGATGGATGGATCATGGATGGATGGGTGGATGGATGGATGGATAGATGGATGGATGGATGGATGATGGATGGATGGATGGATGGATGGATGGATGAGGGATGGATGGATGGGTGGATGGATGGATGGACAGACAGATGGATGGATGGATGGATGGATGGATGGATGGATGGATGGATGGATGGATGGATGGATGGATGAGGGATGCATGGATGGATGGATGATGGATGATGGATGGATGGATGATCCTGAGATCTGGATTGGGATTTAAGGCCGGGTGGAGCCTCCTCTCTGGCAGAAACTCCTTTCTGACACTGGCAGTAAGGGGATTTGGGATTTGCCCTGAAAGTCCCCTGGCTGAAACTCATCATGTCTGCTCCATCACCCAAAGAGGCTTTTCCAAAGGAAAAATGATCCCAATTCCAAGAAAGCCAGCACTGGGGGTGGATCCTGGTCCTCAGGGGTGCTGGGGATTCCAATCCCCTAAGAAAAAAGCCAGGAAGCCTCTCCCAGCCCCGTGATGCTGGGAGATCAGGTAATGATCTCACACATTCACCTTTCCTACAGGCTGCTCCTGACACTTCCAAGCAAATCCCTGAGAAATCCACAGTACAATTCCAATTTCACACACCAGGCAAGAGAACAAAAACTCTCAAAAAAAAGCCCTGGAGCTGCAGACTGAGTTTATAAATAAACTGGCACAGAAAGAAGAACCTCTGGACCATGAGAGCTGCTGGAGGAAGTGTCCCTGAGTGCTGCAGAGGGTGCACAGAGCCCAGTCACACCTTCCAGGGCAGCCAGACCCAGAACCCAGCAGGCAGGAACCCTTTGGATACCAACTGCCTGCTTTAAACAGGCTCTGAACCAAAGCTGCAGAGCGTTTCTGAGGGCTAAATGTGCTGCTTGAAGCTCAAAACCACAGCTGGGCAAGGAAGTCCTGCTTTTCTCCTGCTTGGCTGCTTCCAAAACCTTGCCATCTCCAGCTGTAAACTCTGCCCTGGAGGTTTGGGAGGGTGGATTGTGCTGCAGGAAAAATGTAGGGGTGGAAAGGAGGTCCCTTCACTGGCAGGTGAATGTGAGGCCTGCCAGAATTGCTGTGGTGGATTCAGCCAGGGCTCCAGGGGCATGACAGGGACACTGTGCCACCACGGGCCAGGGCACGAAGCCCTGCAGTGCTCACATCTGCTCCAGCTGTGCCAGCACATCTGGACACAGACCTTGGCACAGGGAGCAGTGTCTGGAGATGGATTCATCCCTTCACAGGCTCAGCTCTCCCTGTGCTGCCACAAATCCACAGAGACCAGACGGGCCAAGATGTCCTGGCAGCAAAGGGAGGGAGGCTCAGTGGGGCAGCAGAACTGCTCCCCGTCCACTGAGAACAGCACCACGGGGCTGGAACTTACACCAAAAAGGCCTTGAAAGCCTTGCTGGGACCCATGAGGTGATATTTAGCTGTCCCCAGTGCACACAGCTCCACCTGAGCCACTTCCCTCCACATTTTTTGTACCAAAGGCAGTAAAAATGGCACTTCTGAAGCCCAATTTATCCCTTCCTGAGGCTGATGCCCAAAGCAGATCCCTTGAATTGTACCCTGGAAGTGGCTGTTTCCCTCTGATAGCTCCAAGGGACACTCTGTGAGTGTCCTAGGTTATCTGGGATGAGCTCAAGGACACTCTGGGAGAGTCCCAGGATATTTGGGTTGAGCTAAAGGATACTGAGCAGTGTCCCAGGTTTTTTGGGATGAACTTCACACCAGCCACCTGCAACCTCCCATGGAAAATCTCACCTTTTAAATATGGATACGAGGAAACCATGATCCAAACTGCAGGAGCAGCTGTGGCAGGAGATCTAATTCCTAAAATTAGGATATGATCAGGATGCTTGAGGTCAGGGGCACTGGTGAACACAATGATCACAGCTGGGTGTCCCAAGAAAGGTCTCTGCCTTGGCTCTCAGCTCACATTGCAGTGCTTTTGCAGGATAATCAATGCCAAGGTTTCCAACCTCTCCTTTACTTTTCCAGCTGGGAAAACCCAAGAAAATATGGATATTTTAAATGTATGGATTTTTTTTCCCATGGAAATCATTTGAAGATATCTCAGGTTCAACAACCAAAAAGTGCTGCCCAGAATGAGGTGGTGCTGTGGGATGATTTGTTGGGTGGAAAGGGATCTGGGGAGGTGTTCCTGGTGCAATGGCCCAGCCCCAATTCTCCATCTTTGGCCCCACTCATCCAATTTCCACCCAAACTTTCAGCTGCATTTCCAGATTTAAACCCCAGAGCAGCCACCCAGAGCGAGGGCACAGGATCTGTGAATCACAGAGGGGTGGAATGGATTGGCTTGGAGGGATCTTAAAGCTCATCTCATCCCACCCCTGCCATGGCAGGGACAGCTCCCACTGTCCCAGGCTGCTGCCAACCCTGTCCAGCCTGGCCTTGGGGCACTGCCAGGGATCCAGGGCCAGCCCCAGCTGCTCTGGGCACCCTGTGCCAGGGCCTCAACACCCTCTGAGTAAAGAATTCCTTCCCAATCTCTCACCTCTCCTCCTCCCCAGCAGTCAATTTGAGAAGGTTCTTTTAAAAGCTGACACAGCAACTCCTGAAATCCAGGAATCGAGATTTTTTGCAGCAGAGCAGCTCAGCACCAGCAAAAAAAAAAATCTTCTGCAAGATGTAAAATGTCCCATCCTATGGTTTTACAACATCCCGCCCCTGCCAGGGGGGCTGCACCGGCTCAGGAGGAGGAGGAGGAGAGGGAGGAAGGGCTGACCCCAGAGGGGCACCTGGAGCTGTTCCCACATCAAACTGGACACAGACACAAGCGATTCCTCTGCAGCAAGGCTCATTTGCCATCATCAGATTAACTCCTCTGCAGGGACAGCAGGAGGGACTCACACACGGGAAGCAACTGCAGCAGGTTTATCTCTGAACTCCATAAAGAAAAATCCCTCTCCAGGCAAAAGTGCCTTTGGAGACAGCCCCAGCACAGCCCCTCACCCCCTGCTCCCTCACCCCCTCCCTCTCCCTCCGTGCCCTGCCCTGTGCCACGGCCATTCCCTCACATTTTCCCCTTCATTTCACTCTATTAAGGCAATCATTGATTGACCAGATCAGGAGCGCCCCGATCGGTCCCCTGGGACTCTCCTGCACTCCCAGCTGCACGGGCAGAGCAGGAAACCTGAAACCCTCGCTGCTGGGATGGGAGGGGAACCTCCGTGTGCCACCCCAGCCGTGTCCCAGCCCAGCCATGTCCCCCTGCCGTCCCGTGTCCCCCTGCCGTCCCGTGTCCCTCTGCTGTCCCGTGTCCCTCTGCTGTCCCGTGTCCCTCTGCTGCCCCGTGTCCCTCTGCTGTCCCGTGTCCCTCTGCTGCCCCGTGTCCTCAGCCAGCGCCATCCCCCCTCCTCTCCCTGAATTCCCTCCCCAGCCAGCTCCAAATGCACCCTCACAGCTGGATGTGGGCCCTGCTGCATTTTCCAGGGAACAAAGTGTCCTTCGGGGCCTGTGCTGGGGGTGCAGCTCAGAGTCAGGGGTCCCTGTTGTCCCTGGCCTGTCCTTGCTGTCCTTGCCTGTCCCTGGCCTTCCCTGGCTCTCCCTGGCCTGTCCCTGCTGTCCCTGGCCCATCCCTGCTGTCCCTGCCCATCCCCGCCTGTCCCTGCTGTCCTTGGCCTTCCCAGGCTGCCCCTGGCCTGTCCCTGCTCTCTCTCCCTGTCCTTGGCCTGTCCCTACTGTCTCTGCTGTCCCTGGCCTGTCCCTGCCCTGTCCCTGCTCTCCCTCCCTGTCCTTGGCCTGTCCCTACTGTCTCTGCTGTCCCTGCCTGTCCCTGCCCTGTCCCCGCCTGTCCCTGCTGTTCCTGGCCTTCCCAGGCTGCCCCTGGCCTGTCCCTGCTCTCCCTCCCTGTCCTTGGCCTGTCCCTGGCCTGTCCCTGGCCTGTCCCTGCTCTCCCTCCCTGTCCTTGGCCTGTCCCTGGCCTGTCCCTGCCTGTCCCTGCTGTCCCTGGCCTGTCCCTGGCCTGTCCCTGGCCTGTCCCTGCTCTCCCTCCCTGTCCTTGGCCTGTCCCTGGCCTGTCCCTGGCCTGTCCCTGCTCTCCCTCCCTGTCCCTGCCCTGCCCCTGCTGTCCCTGGCCTGTCCCTGCTGTCCCTGGCCTGTCCCTGGCCTGTCCCTGCTCTCCCTCCCTGTCCTTGGCCTGTCCCTGCTGTCCCTGCTGTCCCTGCCCTGTCCCTGCCCTGTCCCTGCCTGTCCCTGCTCTCCCTCCCTGTCCCTGCCCTGTCCCTGCTGCCCCTGGCCTGTCCCTGCTCTCCCTCCCTGTCCTTGGCCTGTCCCTACTGTCCCTGCTGTCCCTGGCCTGTCCCTGCTCTCCCTGCCTGTCCCTGCCCTGTCCCTGGCCTGTCCCTGGCCTGTCTCTGCACATCCCTGCCTGTCCCTGCACATCCCTCCCTCCTCGCACAGGGGTGCTGTTGGATTTTTGGCCATTCCTCCTCACCCATCAAGGATCACAAACCCCAGGCTGTCCTTCCTGCTAGCAAAAGTCCGTGAGAGCCTGGAGAAAGGAAAAGGTTCCCCCAAATGCACAGAGTACAAACAGCTGCTGAGCTGTTCCCTGTGCAAGACTGGTGGGATGTGAAATGCCGGGACCTCTCAGAACTTTGGGCCCATAATCCAAAATTTAGGGTTAAAGAAATTAGGATTTGATCTGAGACCTTGGAAAAGGCTTCCAAACTTAGGTGCTAGAAGCGAGAATGTGGATTTATAGTTTAAAGCAGAGACACGTTAAACTAAGTAGAGGAAAGTTTAGAGTTTTAGAGTTAAAGATCTAGAAAAAATAAAAGTTGTTACAGAGGTAAAGAAGGAGTTTAACACACAGCACTGTAGGTTTGTGTGTCATAACATGATTGGCTAAGAAAGCTTACACTGTAGCATGAGTCCATAAGATGATATATTTAAGGATTGGGTCAAAAACATAAATATCCTTGTTGGCAGTGTTTTATTGGTCAATAACTCCTTAAAAGTCTTGCAGCTAAGGGTCTTGTGACCTTGTGAACCATGCAGTGAAGATGTGAGCTGAACTCACCCTTCCTGCCTATGTAGAAGATAAGAAAATAAACCTCATCATCAAAAACACCTCAGAGGTCCTGTCTCAATTTCCTTCCAAAATTGCCCACAAGTAAATTATCACACAGGACCTGCCTCCCCAGACCTGCAGGGACATCCCAGCAGTGAGAAATGAGAGCTCTGGGCAGTATCTCCCCATTGGAGTTCTGCAGCTCCTGCAAAGCAGCTTTGTTTATCCCCAAATGCCCAGGCTGCTCCTGACAGCATGCACAGGCACCATGGCTGAGGGGATGATCCAGCCCTGTCCCCTGATGCCACACAAAGCCCCAGATGTCCTGCCTGAAATTCCCTGCAGCCTCCCCTGTCCCCTGATGCCACACAAAGCCCCAGATGTCCTGCCTGAAATTCCCTGCAGCCTCCCCTGTCCCCTGATGCCACACAGCCCCAATGGTCTGAAAAAGCCTCCCCTGTCCCTGATGCAATCAGGCCCCAGATGTCCTTCTGGCTCCCTGCAGCCTGGTCAAGGTAAATCAATCAGGGCAGCACTTTGGCTCTCAGCTGGTCAGGTACAAAGTGTACCTGATAATTTGGCTTTTCCAAATCACCTCATCAGTGCTGTGGGCACAGAATTCCCCCTGCCCCCATGCAGATGCAGCCCTGTTGTTTAACAACACTTGTCCTGAGCTCCCAAAGCACTTCAGCCACCCCAGGGAAGTTCATTCCATTCAAAACCTCTCATCCAGGGCTGCTATTCCCTCTGGGCTCCAGGGCCTGGAGCTCCTCCACATTCCATCCCCAAGGAAGTGTTTAACCCTGGAGCCTGGAGGTCTTTGCCCTTAGAAATGAGCTTGGCAAAGACATCCCAGCATGGGGAGGGCTGGAGGGCAGCTGCTGGGATGGGGAGGGGAAGGCACTTTTGGGATGCCCACATGGTTCCTCTCTCCCGTGGGACTGATTGAAGGAGCTTTGGGGTGAGGTTTCATGGTGGCACTGCCCAGCCAGGTGTCCCTTTTGTCCCATCCTTGCCTCCCAGCCCTGGGCATGGCCACAGCCTTGTGGGCACCATTCCCTCCTTTAAATCCTTCCTTGGGACTGGCTGCAGGGCTGCAGGGCTCTGTCAGCAACCGGGCTCAGCCCCTGCCACTCACTCCAGAAAATATGGAAATTGCACATCAGGGGAAATGGGGACACAGCCAAGCCCTGGTTCCTACAAAGGCTTGGCTTCCCATCAGGAGTCCCACTGGAGATGCTGCAGAGGCAGAAATGCTCAGGGGTGAGGTGGCTGATGGCCCTGCAGAGGGATTGGGTAAAGCCAGGGAGCAATGGGCAAAGAGAACCTGTTCCCTGGATGACACTTCCATGATTTTTTCCTTGCTTTGTCTGTGGGTAAAAGCTGCAGAGATATTGTACTCCAACCCCAGAGGAAAAGCAGCCAGAGCTCTTCAAGGGCTCAGAAATCCAGGGAAGTGCTGAGTGAAGAGGTGGTAAAGCCCATAACTGCTGCTCTCCAAGGCCATGGAGCACTGGTGGAACTCAGTCAGAGCTTTGCTGCCTGAAGGAGCCCCCAGGACTGTCCCTGCCCACCCAGGGCTCCCACCTGGAGCCTCTGCTCCCTTTTCCCTGTCCCACCACAGCCAGGGAGGGCCATGTCCCTGTGGAAGCTGATTCCAGGAACCCACTGCCCTAAATCCAGGCACAATCCAGTCTCCCAGCCTCGTTCCAGGCATTTGCAGAGGTGGGAGTGTCACTAAAAGCAGTGGGTTAAACTGTGAGCGGAATTCTCAGGAAGGCTCCAGACTTCTCTGCTCCCCATCCAAGAGCTCAGCTCACAAACCTGATTTTCCCACCAGGATTTTTTTGCTTCTTGAGCAGCTCCTGAGGGGCTGGAACTCTGGAAGGCGCCAGTGGCTCCATGGGATGGGATGGGGCTCCCAAGGAGCAGTGGAGGCACTAAAACATCCCTGGCTCCCAGTCCTACCCCTCCTGGTGCCATTTACTCCCCCCGGGTGCATCACAAACCATGGGGGCTTCACCAGCACCAAACTCCTGCTTTGACAATCAAATCCTGGAATCCAGAGCAGAATTTTCAGGGTTATTCCTGTCCCATGCCAGGAGGCCAGAAACAAGTTTTTAAAAGCCTTTTAAAATACTCTTCCAAAGCTCCACCCAATTTGGTCTGGACAGGGCTGGAGGGTTGTAAAAGAAGGCAGAAAATCTCATTTCCAGGTTTGGCTCTTTTGCTTAATTAAACTTGGGAACAGCCAAAGTTTCTCAGCAGGCCAGGGTTGTGGGATGGTCAGTGAAAGGAGCTGGAATCCCACAGGAAGCCACACATTTGAACCACTGGCAGCAAACGTGCAGCTCTGTGTTTTGGAGGATTTTTGATCCTGCCATAACAGCCTGGACTGTTTTTCCTGGAAGCTCCAGCTCTGTTTCAAGTCTCACTGCAGGGCAGAAAAAAGCAGCTCCCAGTGCTGGATGTGGCTCCTTCCAGTGCCTGGGTCCAGCAGGACCAAACTGCCCCAGGGCAGCACCTGGGGCAAAACTTTCTCTGGCACAATACAGAGGGCTCATCCCTAAATTCAGCAGAAATCCCAGTGGGACCTGACCTGCCCAGCACATTCCCTCTGTGCGGAACAAACCCTGCCACAGCCAAGGGACACTGCTCAGGGACACACTTCTGGGAGCAGCTGGGTGGCTTCAAGGTTCCCAACTCAAAGGATTCCTGGAGAAAAATGCTTTTCTCTTCCAGAAGTGAATCCCAGACTCCCGAAGGTGCTGCCCAGGTCTCAGGGTGGTGCTGTGTCCAGCTGCATCCATCCACAGGAACACAGGGCTTGGCTGGACACAATTCCCTCCCTCAATGTGGGATGTTCTTCCACAGCCCCTGGCATGATGGACCTCAACACCCTTTCCAGAGTCGTTCCCACTCAGTAAAACATCCTGTGCTCCTCAACAAATCCACTCTGGAAGCTGCCGAGAGCTACCTGAAGCTGCAATTCAAGCAATGCCGACTTACCTGCCAGAATATGCTGTCTATTGTGTTCCCCAGGAAGCCGTCCCTGCCCTCCGACGACACCAGCTTAGGTCCCAGAATGGTCATAAATTCATCAAAATCCACCTGGCCATCCCCTGGAATGAGAGGAAAAGACCTGAGACTCAGAAATCAGAGAGAAGGGTGGGTTGCAAGGGACTTTTAGAGGCCATATAGTGCAACACCCTGATGTGAACAGGGACACTTTCCACTATCCCAGGGTGGGGATCCAGGGACAGCCACAGCTGTTCTGGAAATCTGTGCCAGGGCCTCACCACCTTCATTATTATAAATTAACAATAATCACCCTTCAAGCCCAACATGCCTCACTGGACCTGCTGCACCTCAGGGATACCCCACACCCTGGGAAACTCCACAGCAGCTTCCTGGTGCCCACAGACCCAAATCCTTTGCTGTGCCAGGGAATGACCCCTGTTGTGTCCCAGATGGCCCCAGAGACAGACTCGGGCCATGCACTGAGGGGAACAGGTCATTCCCCAGTGCCACAGAGTCCAGAGGCAGCTCCCAAAAGGCCGTTTTGGCAGGGGACAGGAGCCAGCAGCACTGACAGGGCTCTCCCTCTCAGGTTCTGCACAAGTTTTACAAGGCCAGCCCCAGGCTCCAGAGGGAGGGAGGGCAGGCACAGCAAGAGTCAAGCCATTGCAGATCCGGCAGGCAGAGCAGGGGCCAGGCCATTGCAGATCCAGCAGGTTTTTCAGCCCAGCTTCCCAGCAGCATCCGTGTGTGCCTGGCATGCAGAGCAGGCAGTGCAGGCACAGCCTCAGTGCCACCAGAAGGGACAGGTGACAGGTCCTGCCACTAATGAGCTGAGCTGGTGCAGTGCTGAGCGTGGCTCCTGCTCTGAACAAAGCACGGGGCTGTTTGCAGGGAGTTTTGTACCAAATGTCACTTTTCCCTCTGCAAAAAAGGGATATTCATGCCTGCTGAAAGATCTTTAAAATCCCTGTCTGTCTGAGCAGTTCGATGCCCAGATCTCCTGAGAATGCTTAACCTAATCTTGTGGAAAATCTCCTTCATTGATCAGGCCCCGGACATCTCCTCCTCCATGTTAATGAACTGATGGGCTGGGTAAATCAGCCCTGCTCCCTGCACCGGCAGGATTTGTGAGGGTTGTGTTTTACTCCCATTCTGGGGGAAATGACCGCATCCAGCCCTCCCTGGAGCTGCTGCTGTTCAGTCCCCAGGTGTGAGAAGTGTCTCAGACCGTGAGGCTGCAGCAGATCAATGCCAGGGCTGCGATTGAAACACCGGCAGTGCTCACGGCAGCACCGTGTGCCAGCCCTGCCACCGCTGCTACCTGCGCTTCTTATCACACCCGTGCTTCTTATCAATCACACCTGCGCTTCTTATCACATCTGTGCTTCTAATCAATCTCATCTTTGCATCTAATCAATCATATCTGTGCTTCTAATCCATCACATCTGTGCTTCTAATCAATCTCATCTTTGCTTCTAATCAATCTCATCTGTGCTTCTTATCAATCTCATCTGTGCTTCTAATCAATCACACCTGTGCTTCTTATCAATCACATCTGCACTTCTTATCACACCTGTGCTTCTTATCAATCACATCTGCAATCAATCACACCTGTGCTTCTTATCAATCACACCTGTGCTTCTTATCAATCACATCAGTGCCTCGTATCACACCGCGTGTGCTGATCCGAGCAGCAGCGTGGCTGATCGCGATCTCCCGTGCCCTTTTCTTGGCACAAACGCCGTGGGAAAACCGGCAACAGCCCGGGCCCAAACCCGGCACAGCTCGAGCGCTCCCTGGGCTGAATTGGGATCTCCGGGCTCCAGGAGATCTGGGATTTCTGGCAAGGAATATCCTGGGCTGAGGCTCTGAAAGGGATCCCGTCAAATGGGAGGCATCCGCTCATGGTCCCGCTGCTCCCAGCTCCGGGGCTCTACAGGACCGAGCCCATTTCTGGGCTGGCACATTGAGGTAAGGGGTGGGCAGCCCATCCCCCGGAGAGCCGTTCTGTAAAACATCTATGGGCATTTCCCCCCGGCGCCCGTCGGGGCCATCCCGCGGGTGGATCGGTCCCGGCGCGTTCCCTTCCGGGCCGCATCGCTCGGGAAGGGAACAAGGCGACAGCGGCTCCGGTGATTTACACCGCGGCACGGCGCCCGGTGGCACCACAGCAGCGAATCCGTGCGCTGGGATGCAAATCGGGATGCTTTGGGATGCTAATTTCTTTTAATTAGCCAGATTAGCAAGAAAACAATTTGCATTTCAAAGAGGCGCAGGTACCTGTCCCCGCATTCATTTGGCCCTTGCCCGTGTGACCCCGAGCACGGAGTGACTCGGTTCGGGTCTCTCCAGTGTCACTCCACGCTCAGAGGACAGGCGGGACTCGCTCCCACACGTGATTCCAGAGAAAAGGACTGCTGGGCTCTGACTTTGTACAGACTTCGGGCAGCCCCTCGCTCGTGACTTCCCTGTGCCTCTGCCAGGGATCATCACTAACTTCACAGGCTGTAATTATCGGCTTAATGAGAGCGTTTTCCACAACCTCCAAAGAAAGATGCCATTGAAAAATGCATTATTCCCTCACTGACTGCTTTTTCAATTAAAACTCTTAACTAGCAAGGCAGCTAGACCCCACTTTTGCCTGGTAGAAATATCCCTTTAACATTCACGTGAAGCTGCAGAAAACAAACCTTCCCTGCCATCAGCACCTCAGGAGACTGCAGCATCATTTCATCAACAGAGAGAAATCACGGGTTTGTCTGAAAATTCCTTTTGACAGCCACGAGAGAAATGTTATAAAAACCAACACTAAAACCTGCACGGGGCTGCTCCGCACGGTCTGGGCACCACCACAGCCCGCTTTTCACATCCCATCCTGGGAGCACAGTGTGGAATTTGGGTTTGGCACAGGACGAGCCACCCAACTCGCCCTCCTGCTCCTCCCCACGGCCTCACACCAACGCTGGGAGCTGCCGGGGGATCGAGCCCTGGAATCAAATCCAACCCTCCCATCCCTGTTCTGCAGATGTGCTGCTCTCCCCAGGGTCCTTGGGATTCTGAGCCATGTATGGATTATCCACAAATTAACTCAGAGTTGGTTTAAGGATGGGGAGAAAAGAGAAAAAGGCTGGGCGGGAGCTCATGTGCTGCCTGTTCTCCCAGAATCCCTGATCCCAGCAGGGCTCAGAGAACCCCAGTTCCCCTGTGAGATGGGTGCTGGTCACATCCTCCCCTCCTCTGCCTCCAGGCTCCCACTGAGGCCTGAGCACAGCTCATCCTGCAGGACGAGATCCCCTGGGAAGGCTGGAGGGGCACAGCAGGACAGCTGCAGCCAGGGGGAGCAGGATGTGCTCCCTGGCCCGGGACAGCTCCCTCCTGTCCCTGCTCCCAGGCACAAACGCAGATTTATAAACCCTGCTCGGGCTGAGCTCCCTGACTGAGGAGGGGAAATGGTTCCACGGGGACCGGGCAGCGATGGCTTAATGGCTGCACCTGAGGGTTTCAGAGCTCTTGTCCAGCTTAATGATTCCATGATTCCAAAGCTTATTTACAAACTGGGAGGGCAGGGAAACCTAGGGGCACAGTGGGGTGGGATCTGCTGGGACATGGAAACCCTGGGAATGGGGGTGAGGGGCTGCTGGGACATGGAAACCCTGGGAATGGGGGTGAGGGGTCTGTTGGGACATGGAAACCCTGGGAATGGGGGTGAGGGGTCTATTGGGACATGGAAACCCTGGGAATGGGGGTGAGGGGCTGCTGGACATCAAACCCTGGGAATGGGGGTGAGGCTATTGGACATGGAAGCACTCCTTGATTCCTCCAGGAATGGGGTGAGGGGCTGATGGGACATGGAAACCCTGGGAATGGGGTGTCTAATCATGGAAACCCTGGGAATGTCAGGGGGGGGACACCAAACCCTGGGAATGGGGTGAGGGGTCTATTGGACATGGAAACCCTGACTGGGGGGTGAACCTCTGATGGGACATGGAAACCCTGAGCCAAATGAGGGGCTGCTGGGACATGGAAACCCAGGTCCTCAGGGGTCTATGGGACATGGAAACCCTGGTAATGGGGGTGAGGGGTCTATTGGGACATGGAAACCCTGGGAATGGGGGTGAGGGGTCTATTGGACATGGAAACCCTGGGAATGGGGGTAAGGGGTCAGTTGGAACATGGAAACCCTGGGAATGGGAGTGAGGAGTCTATTGGACATGGAAACCCTGGGAATCCCATCATGGGAAGAGGATGCCTGGCAGGAGCACCAAAGGGGTGAGCCCAGAGGGGTTCCAGGATTCCACCCCATCCCTGAGATCCCTGGGCCGAGGGATGGGTCCCTTCCAGTGCCATCAGACCTCACCAGTGCTGGCTCAGCACTGGTTTAAACCCACCTAAAGCCCCCCCTCATTGCTCCTCGCATTCTCCTCCCCTGTAAAGCTCTGTGTTAATCCTGGCATTAATGTCACCAAGTCAGCCGGGGGCACCAGCGCTGTGGCTGAGCCTCATGACTCAAACAGTGACTCAGAACCTCTGTGGCCACCCCAGCAGTCCAACATCTGGTCCTCAGCTGGGTGGGAAGCTCTGCTCCCTGCAGGAACCAGGGAAGTGTGACAATAACAAGGAATGGCAGTGGTGGAGCCTGGCTCGTTGTCCCATCATGGGAAGAGGATGCTGAAGGCACCAATCAACACCTCTGGGTTCTCTGGGAACCTTTCCAGTGCCACAGACCTCGTGTGGCCAGCAGGGACTTGTCAAAGCCCCCCCTCATTGCTCGTCCATGGGGTGCAGAGAGAGCCTGGGGATAATTCCAGCGCGAGGAGCCCCAGCATCAACATCTGCCATGTGTGAGCTCAGTTTGGGCACTTCCAGAGGTCCACAGAGCTCCAGCAGGGAATCCTGGGCTCCCATGGCACATCCAACACCCTTGTGCCAAGCGTGGGGATGGCAGGGCTGGTCCTGGATCATCTCTAAGGTCCCTTCCACCCAAACCACTTTGATTCCAAGGGCGCCCAGGATGATGGAGCAGCAGCAAAGAGCAGCATGGAGCTGGGAATCCAAGAGCTTTTGCAGACCTTGCAGCCCAGGGGGGTTTGCTTTGGACCTGAGTGACTCAGGGAAGGGATGTCTGCACCTCTGCAAAATGTCCATTGGGCTTCCTGAATAAACCCGTGGGACCACAAAACCATGGAATCATTGAGGTCGGACCTGACCTCCAGGATCACCAAGTCCAGCCTTCCCCCAGCACTGCCAAGGCCCCTACTGACCCCTGTCCCCAAGAGCCACAGCCACACAGTTTCTGAACAATTCCAGGGATGCCTGACCTCCCTTCCAGTGAAGAAATGTTCCCAAAATCCCCCCCGAGGCTCCCCAGGCCCAGCCTGAGGCCGTTCCCTCTCCTCCTGTCCCTGTTCCCTGGGAGCACAGCCCGACCCCCTGGCTGTCCCCTCGTGTCAGGAGCTGTGCAGAGGAGATGGGACACAGGAAAAAGAAAATCATCAATGACAGAACACCTGGAGGGGACTGGAAAAGCACCACTGCCCTCCAGGGAGCAGACTGTGGGTTGGACACCATCTCAGGGGAGATGAAAGAGCCTCCAGCCCTTTGGAAAAGGGATTTACTCCCTGAGCCACTTCCCTTCAACACCAGTTCTCCTCCAGGTTCTGATCCCACGTCCTCAGCACCGAGAGGTTCCAGGTGGCACCAGCTGCTCCTGCTGGTTCTGCACTGGTCTGTGAGAGCTGAGCACAGAGAATTCCCACCCTCTCCCGAAGCTTTGAGCTCAGACAAAGGATTTCATCTTCCCTCAGCCCTTCACTACGGGGAGCAGGGAAAGCTGGATCTGCTGGGATGGGCAGCAGGAGCCAGAGCCAGAGCTGTGCAGTCACCTTGTCAGGGCACCAGCAGCCCCAAACAGCCCCAGTGCACCCAAACCACCCCCTGAGCCCATCCCACCTGCCCCTGGTCCTGATCCCACAGGATCCACCCTCAGAAGCCTGCCCAGGCTGGAAATGCCAGGCAGGGAGAGCAGGGCTCCAAATCCCCTCATCCCAGGGAGCAGCAGCAGCTCCTGGGAACTGCTGCCCGAGCTTTGAGGGAAGAAGGGAACGCTCAGAGGAGCAGGGGTGACCCCGTCCCACCCCATTCCATGGGACAGCCCCACCTCAGCCCTCAGGAGAGACCCCTGTCTCTGCAAAGGTCTCCTGTCCCAGCCGCTGCCTTGGAGGGTGGAATTAAATCCGGAGAAAGGCAGAGCCGGAGAGGGGAAGTGGAGGGGGAAAACGGGGCTGGGAATGAGAGGGGGGGAAGGAAAATGAGAGGGGGGGAAAGGGAAACGAGAGGGGGAAATGAAATGAGAGGAGGGGAAAGGGAAATGAGAGGGGGGGAAGGGAAATGAGAGGAGGGGAAAGGGAAATGAGGGGGGGGGAAAGGGAAACGAGAGGGGGAGAGGGGAAATGAAATGAGAGGAGGGAAGGAAATGAGAGGGGAAATGAAATGAGAGGAGGGGAAAGGGAAATGAGAGGAGGAAAAAGGAAAATGAGGGAGGGAGAAGGGAAATGAGAGGGATAAAGGAAAATGAGGGGGGGGAGAAGGAAATGAGAGGGGGAAAGGGAAATGAGAGGGGCAAAGGAAATGAGAGGGGGAAGGGAAATGAGAGGGGGGAAAGGGAAATGAGAGGGGGAAAAGGAAAATGAGAGGGGGGAAAAGGGAAATGAGGGGGGGAAAGGGAACGAGAGGGGAAATGAAATGAGAGGGGGGGAAGGGAAATGAGAGGGGGGAAAGGGAAATGAGAGGGGGAAATGAAATGAGAGGAGGGGAAGGGAAATGAGAGGGGGGAAAGGGAAATGAGAGGGGGGAAAGGGAAATGAGAGGGGGAAATGAAATGAGAGGAGGGGAAGGGAAATGAGAGGAGGGAAAAGGAAAATGAGGGAGGGAGAAGGGAAATGAGAGGGGGCAAAGGGAAATGAGAGGGGGAAATGAAATGAGAGGAGGGGAAGGGAAACGAGAGGGGGAGAAGGGAAATGAGAGGGATAAAGGAAAATGAGAGGGGAAAAACATTCCTGGAAATTAGGGGGGGAGAAAGGAAATGAGAGGGGAAAGGAAAATAAGAGGGTGAGAAGGAAAATGAGGGGGGAAAACATTCCTGGATTGCATCACCTCCACCCCCGGGCAGAACGGACTTAGCTCGGGTTTTCAGAGCCTTGTATGCCGAATTGGTTGGATAATGCTCACTGATTGCTCCCTCAATGAGCCTTTCCCTGGCCATTCTCAGGATAATCAGGTCCCTGGAAGTTCCCTGCATGGCCCCGGGCCGGGGTGAGGATGAGGGTGAGGATGAGGATGTGCGCTGGGAGCTGATGAGCGCCGCGCTGCTCCTGCCGAGCGTGACCTCCAGCGAGCAGCGAGGTGAGATATTTAAAGTTAATGAGCTGGGTTTGCCGCTCGGGGCCCGGAGCACACAAGTGCTGTTTATTTTTATTCTCCAGCAGCTCCCTGCGGTGCCCGGCCGGCCCGGGCTGTGTCATTGCTGTGCCCGCTTCAGCCGGGTAGGGCTGGCACGGCCTGGGCGAGGCTGTGCCCTGGGCTGAGGCGCAGGATGGGCAGGAACAGCTCCAGCCTCGGGAGATTTCCCGGACAAGGCTTTCGGTTTCCAAGGACTGGGAGGTCAGAGCCTCCTGAGCAGCCTGAGCCCTCGCCCAGCACGAGGCAGAGAATTTCTCCCTAATTACAGATCAATCGGGGAAAGCCCGGCACAAAACTTTGGCCTTGGAAAGGAGTTTTAATTATCGACAGCTCCGGTGACTTCTGGGAGGAGAGAAACAGCTGCCCCCACTGCCAGGAAGGACGTGGGTCTGTGGGAGTGAATCCAGGAGAGCACGGAGCTGCTGCCAGGTCTGGGACACCTCTGGAGCCAGGCTGGGAGCTGGGGGTGCTCACCTGGGCAGGAGGAGGCTCCAGGGAGAGCTCAGAGCCCCTAAAGGGGCTCCAGGAGAGCTGGAGAGGGACTGGGGACAAGGCATGGAGGGACAGGACACAGGGAATGGCTCCCACTGCCAGAGGGCAGGGATGGATGGGATGTTGGGAATGAGGAATTGTTCCCTGGGAGGGTGGGCAGGCCCTGGCACAGGGTGCCCAGAGCAGCTGGGGCTGCCCCTGGATCCCTGGCAGTGCCCAAGGCCAGGCTGGACATTGGGAGCAGCCTGGGACAGTGGGAGGTGTCCCTGCCATGGAATGAGAGGAGCTCTGAGATCGCACCCAAACCATTCAGGGATTCCATCAAAACTTCACTGGATCCGAGGAAAGGATAAGTATCTCCACTGGAGCCTCTCTGTCCCTTAACTCCCTCCACCCCTGCAGTTTTCAGAGCAGTGGTGTGGATCTGGTTCCCTGACAGCGCCACAGAAAAGCGCCGTGGATTGTGGGGACCATCCCTGCAGGAGGGGGTTCCATGGGGCTGGGGGAAGAAGGGAGGAGCAGGGGGGGTCTGTCCATCCCACCGAGCAGAGGAGCTGGGGAGTTCCTCACTCTGGCACCCCCTGGCTTGTCCTGCAGCAGGAGGGAGCAGCCCCCAGGCCTGGTTTGTCCCGTTCAAACGAAACCTGTGACGTCCCCGTGTCCCCAGGATGTGACAGGGGCTGAGGGGACAGGGACCTGCTCCTGCTCCAGCACAAGCACTCAGACCAGGAGGGCAAGTCCAAGGCAAACAGGGCTGCAGTAAGGAATACAGGCCCATCAGACACCTGCCAGCCCCACAGCAGCCCCAGGGAGCTGCAGGATGCCCAGGGACCAGCCCTGGCACCAGCTGTCCCCAGGGAAGGGCCCTGCAGGGGCTGCTGAGGGGGTGTGGGTCCCCAGAGCCCCCAGCCCTCTCTGAAATGCCCTCCCTGGGCACCCAAACCCATTTGGTGGGTCTGTGCAGACTCTGGTCTGCCCCCGGCTGTGAGCAGCTGGTCCCTGTGTCCCATGGATCACCCCAGGCTGCCCAGGGTTCCATCAGCTCTGCCCTTGCCCTGGGAGGGGCGGAGAGCTCTGGGTGCCCTTGGGCAGCAGCAGCAGCAGCTCATCACTGTGCGTGCTCCCTGGGGCACACACACACCCTGGGCAGCCAAAATGATCCCAGGGCGCTGCAGGTCAGCAAGAAATCAAATTCCACAGGGATGGAAGCAAAGCACAGGGCACGAGGTGCATCCCAGCCCAAGCACGGGGGGGTTCCAGAGGGGACGCTGCACTGCAGGCCTTCCTTTTGTGCTGGGCTGCACTTCAGCAAAGGCAGGGTGGGGTATTACTGGGTATAATTTGATGTAATTCGGTGTAATTTGATGAACCTCTTGCTGCTCCTGAGCTGCACATTTGACAGGCTGCAGCAGCAGCTGTAATTACTCCTCATTTCTGCAGTGAGAACACAGAATGGGATAAAATGTGATAATCCTCATTGTCCAAATGAGAGCAGACATGGAGAGAGTAGCCCCGTAAATCCAGACACATCTCATCAAATCCATCCTGCTGCCCAAAATTCCCCACTCAGCAACACATTTTAAAGGACAGCCAGGCTGGAACGTGGCTGGATCATTTCTCACACTGAAAAATCACTTTGAGATCAAAGGACAAACCCCAAATCCATCATAACCCATTGCCCCTGGATCCCTGGAAGTGCCCAAGGCCAGGCTGGACAGGGCTTGGAGCACTCTGGGGTGGTAGAAGATGTCCCTGCCCATGGCAGGGGACGGAGTGAGATGATTTTTAAGATTATTTCCAACCTAAACCTGGGATTCTGGGATTCTCTGACTCCTATGAACTCTGATTTTAACCCAGAAATAGTTCCTGGTCCCCCTCCAGCAGCCTGGGCTCTTTTATACTGAAACACATTTTATATTGAGATATAAAATGAAATATTTTATCCAGCTCTTTTCATGCTGAGACACAAGGAAACATCCACCACAGTAAAAAACCTCAGGAAAACCCAAAGAAGAAAAGTGTGAGAGACAAAAAAAGGAGAGAAAATGTTTCCAGCTTGGGAATGTCACCATTGTCCCACACAGGGCAGCTCAAGCTGAGCTTGTGGGCAGAAGCCAACATTTCATTGATCAAAGGTTGGACAGGATGATCTTGGAAGTCTTTTCCAACCTTAATGATCCTGGGATTTGTCCAACCTTAACAATCCTGTGATCCTGGGATTTGTCCATGCCCAAGAACAAGGGGTTTGTCTTCTGTCTGCCCCAGGGGAAAGGTGAACAGTTCATTTTGAAGGAGAGGTTTGCTCTGTCTCCACATGTCCCAGCCCATGTCCCTTGACCACTTGCCATCCCTGTCCCCAGCTGTGGTGTCCCTGCCCTCCCCAGGAGCCAGGGCAGGCAGACCAAAGCAAAGTCCCTGGGGAGCCATGGACAGCAGGACAATGGTCTGGAGGGACACGGTGACCTTGACACCACACAGTCATGGCACTGTCCCTTCTTCCCTTTCCAAAGAGAATCTGGGACATTCTGAGACGTGTCACCTGCAGTGGCAGAGTCGGAGAGGTGACATCCTGGGGAGAAATGAAAAACTGGGGGGGGATCTCAGTTTGAAGTTCTGGAAGAGTCCTGGAATCACTGAGGTTGGAAAAGACCTCTAAGGTCATCAGGTCCCACCATGGCCACCAAACCACAGCACCAATGGCACTTCTGCCTGGGTTTGAACAGCCAGGACAGCCTCGGGTTGTTCTGGAAACAACCAGGAAAAGTTTAGGTTGGATATTGGGGAAATGTCTCCATGGAAAGGCTGGTCAGGCATGGACACTGCCCGGAGCAGGGTGCAGTCCCCACCCCTGGAGGGGTTTCACAGCCCTGTGGAGGTGGCACTTGGGGACATGGGGCAGCGCTGGCCTTGGCAGCGCTGGGGTGGTTGGACTCGATGACCTCAGAAATCTTTTTCAACTCAGTTATTCCATGACTCTTCCAGAATGTGAAGTTGAGATTCCCCCATTTTCCATTGCTCCCGAGGATGTCACCATCCCAGAATGACCCAGAGGTTCCAGGCAGGTCCCTGGTGAAACCAGCTCGACTTTTCCTTCATCAAAACACTCCCTGTTCTCACCCCAATAAATAATTTGACATCCAGGGGTGGATTTTCCCCCCCTCTTGTGGTAGCCTGGAGTTATTTTTCCAGCTGCTCCTCTAATTAGTGCACCAAGTGCTCATTTTATTCCTCAGATAAAAATCCCACCGAAACCATTTGTGACACTTAAGTCACACATTCATCTCTTTTATGGCTTAAAGAGGAGGAACCCCAGATAAGGCCACACATTCCATGTGCCATTTCCCAGTGTTTTTATCAGCATTGCTGCCAGTTGGAAGAATTTACAAATAATTCCTTTTTCCAGCACAGAAATGTTAAAATATTTCCCTTTCCCTGTGCTGGCAGAACATCCCAGCTCATTCCCCATATTGCAGAGAGAAGCACAGCCCCTCTCACAGTTTGTGTCCATGAAATGCAGAATTACGGCTGAAATTAGGGGAATCCATGGGATAAAGGTCAGATTTGACCTCAGGGAGCATTCTCAGACCAAAATATTGGCTCCCTACAAGGCACAGCCCCCAGAGGCGTGCCCAGGTCCACCAACAACCTCTGTGGGAACAGCCCCAAAGCTTTGGGCTCATGGGAATCTCAGAACCCCCAGCCCTCGCCTCCCATCCTAAAGAGAAACATTTTTGCCCAGCAGATCCCTTTTCTTCCTGTCCTGTTCTGGCACTTCCCATCCCATCAGTGCCACAACATCTCCTGGAGTTCACAGAAGGAGGGTTCTGAGGATTTCTTAGGATTTCTCTGGAGACTTCTGGTGTTCCAGAATCCCCAGATTATATCCAGGTAGGAATGCTTGGCTCCTCCCTCTGGGCTCACATCTCCCAATGGGATGCTGTAGTTCTTATCAGCCATGCAGGGACATTCAATGGTCTCTTATCAGCAGGTGTCTCCCTGGAGGGAGGAGTGGTTGTGGAAGAGATAAGACAAACTGCCCACTGAACAGAAGACAACTGCCATACAGGTGGTAATAGAATAGATCTTGCCTTGCAATCTGGGACACTTCCTTAGCAGACACTTGTCTTTTCAAACCAAGGCACCTGGCAGAATCCCAGAATCATGGAATACCTGGAGTTGGGAGGGACCATAGGGATGAGGGAATCCAAATCCTGCCCTGCACAGACACCCCAACCACCCCAGCCCGGGCCTGGCAGCGCTGCCCAAGCTCTCAGCAAAGCTTTGGAAGAACTGGAGGAGGGATTTGTAGGGATCCAGGGCATTCCCAGCCCTGCTGCTCTCCTGCCTCCAGGGAGGAGTGGCAGGAATGGGATATTCCCAGGAAATCAGGGAATGCAGAGGGGGGTGAGGGCAGAGCCACCCCCTGCACCCCTGGGCACCCTGGCAGTGCCAGGTTGGTGGCTGGTGACACATTCCTCTGCCAGCCTGTCCCCTCTGCAGGAAGGCTGGTGACATGTCCCTGTGCAGGGAGGTGCTGGCAGCCCTCAGCAGCCATGGAGGCATCACAGGTGACACCTGTGAAGGGCTCCTGGCCCAAATCCCAGCTGTGCCAGGGCTTGTTTTGCCAGGGTGTTCTGGTTTTGCATCCATTCCTTCCTGCTCCCTTGGGAGCTCCACTGAGCAGCAGTGTTCTCCTGTGCCCTGTGCCATTCCCTGAGCCCATTTTTGTCCCTCCAAAAGTGATGAGCCATTGAGCTATTTGAAGTGAATTCCCTGTGCCACTCCCTTATCCATTCATCATTCCTGCTGTCTGTCCCTGTGGCACTCCATGTGCCATTCCTTGTGCCATTCCCTGTGCCATTCCCTGAGCCACTCCCTGTGCCATTCCCTGTGCCATTCTCTGAGCCAGTCCATGTGCCATTCCCTGTGCCACTCCCTGTGTCTGTCCCTGTGCCACTCCCTGTGCCATTCCCTGAGCCACTCCATGTGCTATTTGCTGTGCCATTCCCTGTGCCATTCCCTGTGTCTGTCCCTGTGCCACTCCCAGTGCCATTCCCTGTCACTCCCTGTGCCACTCCCAATGCCATTCCTTGCATCCCTGTGCCTGTCCCTGTGTTATTCCCTGTGCCACTCCCTGTGTCTGTCCCTGTGCCACTCTCAGTGCCATTCCCACCATTCCCTGGTGTCCCTGTGCCAAGTGCCATTCCCTTCTTCCCTGCGTCTTTCCTCCTGTCCCTGTGTTATTCCCTGGCCATTCCCTGCCATTCCCTGCATCCTTCCCTGTGCCTGTCCCTGTGCCTGTCCCCGGCTCAGTGGCAGGAGGTGACACCAGGTGTGAAGTTCTCTGCTCAGGTCCCTTTATGCTCAGCTCCAGCCCAGCCCAGCCCAGCCCAGCCCAGCCCCTGGTTCTCCTGGGTTTTGCTGGCCCTCAGTGAAGTTGGCCAGGGCAGATGCAGCCCCTGTGCCACGCTGGAATTTGCTGATGAAAACTGGATGTTGGGGCTGCTCAGGCTGGCTCAGTTTAAATCCCAAGCCCTGCCAATTTTCTTACCTCATTTGCAGGCCCTGGCAGCAGTTTTGTTGGAAAGGAAGGAATGGATGTCTGGCTGCTCCACCTGCCAGCACATCATAACTCACGGCACGGGGCAGGGATGTGCAGAGGATTTCACCTCCCCCCAGCTCTCCTGACCACTGGAGACTCCTCCCTGAGTGTGACCTTTCATCCAGGGAGCTTCCAACCCATCTAATGCCAGCAAGAACCTGGAAAACCTCAGCAGCCCTCCCCAGGAGTGTATGGGAAGGTGATCAGGCTGTTCCTGGGAGCCCTGGGCACAGCCAGCATTCCTGCCCTGCTCCTGCATGCTGCCCTTTCCCAGGGGGAGAGGAGGGAAGAGGCTGCTGCTGGTTCTCACTCCTCAGTTCAAGTTAAATCACAGGAGAAGCTGAAGAATCCATTGGAGAAAAAGTAGCCATAATAATATAAATTCAAGCTGTACAGCACTAATTCAATTTGCAGGCAAGGTAAATCTTTCACAGAACATTCCCCTCTTTGCTCAGTGCCTCAGGAATTTCCCATTCCCTGACGTTTTTTAAATCCATGGCCCACTTGACCTTCCCCTGGCACAGCCCCCAAAGCCCTGCTCCAACACTGCACCAGTACAGCCAGTTTGGCGCTGGAGGATCAGCTGCCATCCCTGCAGAGAGCACACAGAGCTGCCTGGAACGCCTCAGCAGGAATTTATTACTCCCGTCATTCCAGGTCTGACTGCACTCCCCAGCTCGGGTCCCTCCACAGCAGCAGTCTGCACAGAGCGGTGCCAAAGCCTGCCAGAGTCAGGGAAGGACTGGAGATGAATCAGAACTGGGAGCCAAGTCCCAGCACTCTTTTTCCAAAAAAGCTCAGAATTTCTGGAAATGACCCCAGGAGCTGGCAGCACGCTAAGCCTGGCTTTGCCAAACCTGAGCCCGAGTCCCTCTCTGCCAGGAAAGGCCAGCACAGCAGGGCAAGGGGCATACAGCAGCTTTTGGACAGACACTTCTACAAGTGATGGATTCCTTTTTTCCCCTTTTCTTTAGGGAATGAGATCATTCCCACAGCAGATCTCCTGTCCCTGCCAGGCTGTGCAGCCCTTTCTGTGCAGGGCCCCCTCAGCAGGGTGACAGCCCTGCCCTCGTGACACCTGTCCTGTGCCTCGCTGGGACGTCGGGAATGCCAGGGGGGCAGGGGGTGTCACTGCCCCCTCTCCCCAGCTCTGCTCCCCAGTGTCCCCAAGGACTCCAGGCTCTCCCGGACCCCCCAGGCCCTGCTCTGTGACCGTGTTCACAGGGGTCCCAGGATGAGGGGAGAGACGAGGATCTGACTCCGTGTTTCAGAGGCTGATTTACTATTTTATGATATATATTATATTCAAACTATACTAAAAGAATAGAAGAAAGGATTTCATCAGAAGGCTGGCTAAGAATAGAAAAAGAATGGAATGATAACAAAGGTTTGTGGCTCGGACAGAGAGTCTGAGCCAGCTGACTGTGATTGGCCATTAATTAAAAACAACCACATGAGCCCAATCCCAGATGCACCTGTTGCATCCCACAGCAGCAGATAACCATTGCTTGCATTTTGTTCCTGAGGCCTCTCAGCTTCTCAGGAGGAAAACTCCTAAGGAAAGGATTTTTCATAAAAGATGTCTGTGACACTGCCCTGGCAGGATTCCAGTGTTCCCCCCCTGTCACAGCACCGGGGCACGGCTGCCTCTGCACCCCAGCTGCAGGCAGGGAGGGCTCCCCCTGCCCTGCTAAGGACATGTTCACAATTTAAAAAATTGTTCCTTGTGCTCAGCTCTGCAGCAGCTGAAATCCTTTCCTGGCTCCAGCATCCCGATCCTGCATTTCCCTCCCTAACGGGGGCTCTGTTGCTTTTATTCCCTCAGTAATTGTTTGATGAGCTCTCCCAGCAGGACTTGGCTCGGGATGATTCCACCCCTCAGAACCTCTCCTGGCAGAGCAATCAACACCTCCTTAGAGCAGCTCCCAATCCTGCTCCTCTCCCGGGAATGTCACCAGCCAGGGCCGCCAGGAATGCACAGGGAAAGGTTCAAAGAGCCTGGCAAAGATTATCTGTGCAGGGTGGCATTGTTGGGGTGTCTGGGCTGGATGATCCTGGGGGTCCCTTCCAACTCAGGATATTCCATGATGGTGATGGCATCAAAGGAATTGTTTCCATCACTTTCAGCCTGGCTCAGCTTCAGACATCCGACTTTGGTTTGTGTTTCACCTGTGGGATGTCCCTCACCACTCTGAGAGGGGACACTCAGCTCCTCCTGAGGGGCAGCTCCCATTTCTGCTCCGTGTGACAGGGACAGGGCCCAGGGAACGGCTGGAGCTGGGCCAGGGGGGTTTAAGGTGCATTTTAGGAAAAGGTTCTTGCCCTTGTGAGAAACGACTGCTCACTTTTTCAAATGTTATTAAACTTTCACAAAAACTACAACTAAGGACTAAATAAGGAAAATTACAGTGCTGGGAGCCCCCATGAACACCAGCCACGGCTCCTCTACAAAATGGATGCTCAGCTTTTTATATCCTTAGCCCCTCTTAAAGTTTTGTCAGTCAGCTCATTCTGTGCCATCCATTGGTGGAGATGGCTTTTTACGCCTTGACTGGAGGTCAGGGGGGGTTATGCTGTGCCTCCTGGGGACAAGCCAGCCTCCTCGAAGCGTCCTGACTACCGAGGCTGTTACAAGGAGGGGAGGGAAAGAGGACAGTGGAATGACATCCTCCAATAACATTATTTTACATCTGTATAATATCTGTCTCTTAATTGTGAGAGCCAACAGTGACATTACTTGTCTATAACACCCCAAAGGTGCTGGGCACTGCCCAGGCTCCCCAGGGAATGGTGCCAGCCCTGAGGCTGCCAGAGCTCCAGGAGCTCCATGGGATGCCCAGAGTGGGATTGTTGGGATTGTGAACTTTGCTCTGGGTTCACCCAGCTGCATCCCACAAGGGATGATCCATCCCCCTTCCATGGGTTGCCTGATCCCTGGGATTACCCACAGCAGCTTCACATCTCACCTTGCCCTTTCCTTTTGTGTGCAGAAAGCAAAGCTCCCCAGCTCCCTCCCACCCTTCCCGTGGTGAGCAGCAGTTGGATGGGGATCCAAGGGCTGCCAAGCACTGGGGAAGCCCCTGGAATGCCCCAGCAGAGAGCGGAGCCTGGTGAGCACTCACCATCCGTGTCCAGGCACTGCATGATGATGGCCAGCTCCGCCTCAGTGGGCACATTGTAGTGCATGTTCTTTATTTGCCATATTCACTGTTTAATTTGTGCTTTTGCAATCCCTCTGTATTGTCCTCCCCGTGTCTTTGGAGTGGCACAAGCCCCCCATTTTTTATATAATGTTTCTAAAATTAGACTTGCTCCCTCATTGTCATTCAGTTCAGTGTCGGGTTTTCTGTTTCTTACCTGGCCATTCCCCACCAAGTTTCAAACCCCATCTTCCCACTTGTCAACCCCTCCTGTCCCTACCCTTTTCCCCAGAACCTTCCTTACTCCTCCTTCCATTAAATGTCAATCCCTCCCCGAACCTGCCCTTCCCTTTAGAAACTTCCCTGGCAGTTTTATATCCTTTGAAACCCCATTAGTTTACTCAGGCTGTTCTCCTCCCTTGAAATCCTCCATTGGTTTCCACATTGTATTCCCTGCCTTGTGTTCCACGCCCAGTTCTCAGATTGCTTAAAGACCGTATCCTGTCCCGTTTATAAACTGGTGTCTGCCCTCAATTCAGGGTCCTGGGATCCTGGACTCTTTGTTTTGCCATTGAATGAAGTTACCCCATTGCCAGCCCAGGCCCGTGCTGCTGCCTTTTGTTCCTGTGCCAAACCTCCACTGGTGGCTGGGATTCTGCAGAGCTCAAAGGAGGCTCTGTCACACCCCTGGTGTCACCTGGCCAGGATTTAACACACCACGGACTGCCTGATCCCTGGGGTTACCCACAGCAGCTTCACATCTCACCTTGCCCTTTCCTTTGTGTGCAGAAAGCAAAGCTCCCCAGCTCCCTCCCAGCCTTCCCGTGGTGAGCAGCAGTTGTTGGATGGGGATCCAAGGGCTGCCAAGCACTGGGAAAGCCCCTGTGTCGCTCTAGGACACGAAAGAACACAAGCACACACCGCTGTTCTTAAGGTGAAGAACAAAGGGAAGTTTATTTTCTGACTCTAACACTTATAGTTTTTTAAGAGTGACAGTGGGCTGGAGGGTGACAGTGCCACCTCTCCAATGACACTGGACGGACCAACAGTCCATCAACTTTTTCTTCTTCCATAAAGGAATGCAAAACAATGAGCTATTTACAGAAAGTGTGTGAGAAAGTTCGCTACAAGAATGCCAACATCAGAAGGCTTAGAAAATCTTAAAAAACCAGGGCGACAGCCCTGAGCACTCACCATCCATGTCCAGGCGCTGCATGATGATGGCCAGCTCCACCTCACTGGGCATGTAGCCCAGGGAGCGCATGGCCATGCCCAGCTCCTGCTTGGAGATGAAGCCATTCCCGTCCCGGTCCAGCACTCGGAAAGCCTCCCGGATCTCTGCGGAGGGAAGTGGGAGAAACAACTGCTCACTTGGAAAATTGCAAAAATTTATTAAGGTTTATTAAACCTCAACAAAAATACAGCAAAAGGACTGTGAAAAAATGCCTGGTTTATGATTGGCTTTTTGTAAATATTAAAATGAATATCATATGTGTTATGTTAGAAAGTGATGCTGTATTAATATTTTTAGTAGTGTGTTAAAAATAGTTTTAGGTTATAACATAATGTTAAAATAGAAACTATGCTATGTAAGATACTTTTTAAAGAAAGGACTCACAGTGAGGTAGCAGCCACAGGACACCTGAATCTTTCAGAGAAAGAGAATTTATTGCTCCCTTATCAGAAGAAATGAATTTTTCCTGCCTTGCTCAGCTCTGAATACACCATCAGGGTTCAGAGGAAGAAGCTGACACTGCCCAGACAGAATCCTGTGTTTGAATGGAATTGATGCATCATGGATGAGGTGTATGAATATGCAACAGGCTGTTGCTTTTAAGGGTTAATCCTCTGTTAATGTGGGTCCTTTTTCAGGCTTATTTTGCCCAGAAAGAGGTACCCAGACTGTCCATAACTCTTTGTTTCTATTGTCTCATAGTGTCCTAATCCAAATTGTCCAAATTATTATTACTCTAATTATATTGCTATTTTATAACCATTTTATTATCATTAAACTTTTAAAATTTTAAAAAAACAAGTGATTGGCGTTTTACACAGAACTACATAAGGAAAAAGCTGCAGTGCTGGGAGCTGCCCCTCATGGATACCACATGGCCAGTTCATCTTCAAGCTGGATGCTCAGTGTTTTACACCCCTGGGGGTGGCATCAGCCAGCCCTGGCCCCTCCAAGGTCTGTCAGGCAGCTCTTCTTTGCCATTTATCAGTGCAGACTGCTTTCCTGTACCTGCATTGGAGCTCAGGTGCTGCCATGCCCACCCCTGAGCACCCCCAAGCTTTTCCATTCCCACCTGCCCCATGCAAGGGACACCTGTGCAGCTCCTTTGTACCTGTCCTGGACAGCCCAGGCTGTCTGATGGCAACAATACAGGGGGGAAAGGGAACTGTGGGGAGAGCAGAGGGCATCTAAACCACAATAACATAACTGCACATCACTAAAGCTTTTCTTAATATTCACACAATAGTCATCCCTTAATTGTGAGAGCCAATCATCTCATTATCCATCTGTAACAGAAGAGAGAAGGGAGGAGCTGTTATGGTGGAGGACTCTGTGGATGCTGAGCACAGAAGCAGCAGCTGCTGCCTTTCCCAAGGTTAATTGTGAATATTTGATCACCCCAGGGCAGGATGATCAGGATATGTTAATGCACACCCACAAACCCCTGTGCACTCAGGATGTCCCAGGATCAGAGAGACACAGAACTGGGAAAGCCCTCTAAGACTGTGTCCAGCCACTTAACCCAGCACTGCCAAGGCCACCACTGAGCCATGTCCCCAAGTGTCACATCCCTCCAGGGACTCCACCCTGTGCCACCCTTCCAGTGAGGACATAATTCCCAATATCCAACCTGCACCTCTGCTGGCACAACCTGAGGCTGTTTCCTCTACTGCTGTTGCTGTCACCCTGGATGATTTCCTTCTCTAGATCCTGCTCAGAGCTTTTCTCTAATTTATAACGTTTTTACAGCACTAAACAGCCTCAGATCAATAAAAATACTGATGGAACATAAGGAACCACTTCCATCAATCGTCCTCAGCCTGGATCAGCTCCTGATATCTGACTTTGGTTTGTTTTTTAACTTTTAACTCCTCCAGCCCGTAACAGCCCCTCTCCACTTGTGTGAGAAACACTGAGGGGCAGCTCCAATCTCTGCTCCTGGGACAGGGACAGGGACAGGGACAGGAGCAGCTGGAGCTGTGCCAGGGCAGGTTTATGTTGGATTTTGGGAAAGGTTCTTCCCCCAGAGGGTGCTGGCACTGCCCAGGGAATGGGCACAGCCCCAAGGCTGCCAGAGCTCCAGGAGCTCCAGGGATGCCCAGGCTGGGATTGTTGGGGTGTCTGTGCAGGGCCAGGGCTGCACTGGATGATCCCTGGGGTCCCTTCCAGCTCAGGATATTCCACGATTCCATAATCCACCACCTCAATGTCTCTGCTCACAGACCTCTCAGCTCCCGGCCCCAAACTCCCCAGATCTGCCTCTTACAAATGCCAGAGAAATTTTAACTTCCCAGCAGCCGGGAGCCTGTTTCACTGGAAAGGCTGGAGCTGAGGAGGGGAAAAGGTGCCAATTCCTCAGTTTTGGTGAAGCAGTCTTTGTCCCATGCTTGGAGAGGGAATCAGGGGGTGCTCCATCTCCCTCTGGGAATGGGGATTTGGGAACAGCCCAGGGCCCCTGCAACTGCTCAGAGGAATTTCACCTTCATTTAAAGCATTTCACTGGAGAAGCGGGAGGAAAACTCAGCAGGTTTTTTGGGAAAAGAACCCCAAACTAATGAAAAATGTCTCCATTCTCCATCAGGAACTGCAGGATGGAAAATGCTTGGCCTGCCTGGCACAGTTCAGGCTTTAAGGAAAATATTCCCAGTCCTCCATGGGCTGCCAGAGTACCCCCGATCCTGTCCCTCAGGGGCTGCCAGATCCTGCAGAGGGACCTCAGGAAACCTTTGGATGTTCCTGGGAGAAAGGCAGGGGCATCAGAGCCCACCAGGGAATGGTTCTGGTGGTCTTTGCTAAGCTTTATTTAAAGCTTTACAATTCAAAATCTGCTTCTAAACCACCTCACCCAGGTTCAGCCCCTCCCCTGCCCCCACCAGACCGCTCCCATTTCCAGGGGCAGGGTCCTGTTCCCATTTCCAGGGGCAGGGTCCTGTTCCTGTTTCCAGGGCAGGATCCTGTTCCCATTTCCAGGGCAGGATCCTGTTCCCATTTCCCATTCCCATTTCCAGGGCAGGATCCTGTTCCCATTTCCAGGGGCAGGGTCCTGTTCCTGTTTCCATGACAGGATCCTGTTCCCATTTCCCATTCCCATTTCCCATTCCCAGGGGCAGGGTCCTGTTTTCATTTCCAGGGCAGGGTCCTGCTCCCATTTCCAGGGCAGGATCCTGTTCCCATTTCCTGCTCCCATTCCAGGGCAGGGTCCTGTTCCATGTTTCCATGGCAGGATCCTGTTCCCATTTCCCATTCCCGTTTCCAGGGCAGGATCCTGTTCCCATTTCCCATTCCCGTTTCCAGGGCAGGATCCTGTTCCCATTTCCTGTTCCCATTTCCAGGGCAGGATCCTGTTCCCATTTCCCATTTCCAGGGGCAGGGTCCTGTTCCCATTTCCTGCTCCCATTTCCAGGGCAGGATCCTGTTCCCATTTCCTGTTCCCATTTCCATGACAGGATCCTGTTCCCATTTCCCATTCCCATTTCCAGGGCAGGATCCTGTTCCCATTTCCTGTTCCCATTTCCAGTGGCAGGATCCTGTTCCCATTTCCCATTCCCATTTCCAGGGCAGGATCCTGTTCCCATTTCCTGCTCCCATTCCCAGGGCAGGATCCTGTTCCCATTTCCTGCTCCCATTTCCAGGGCAGGATCCTGTTCCCATTTCCTGCTCCCATTTCCAGGGCAGGATCCTGCTCCCATTTCCCATTCCCATTTCCAGGGCAGGATCCTGTTCCCATTTCCCATTCCCATTTCCAGGGGCAGGGTCCTATTCCCATTCCCAGGGCAGGATCCTGTTCCCATTTCCCCATTCCCAGGGCAGGATCCTGTTCCCATTTCCTGCTCCCATTTCCAGGGCAGGATCCTGTTCCCATTTCCCATTCCCATTTCCAGGGCAGGATCCTGTTCCCATTTCCTGCTCCCATTTCCAGGGCAGGATCCTGTTCCCATTTCCCATTCCCATTTCCAGGGCATTCCCATTCCCCATTTCCATGACAGGATCCTGTTCCCATTTCCTGCTCCCATTCCCAGGGCAGGATCCTGTTCCCATTTCCCATTCCCATTTCCAGGGCAGGATCCTGTTCCCATTTCCTGCTCCCATTACCAGGGCAGGATCCTGTTCCCATTTCCTGATCCTGTTCCCATTTCCTGCTCCCATTTCCAGGGCAGGATCCTGTTCCCATTTCCTGCTCCCATTTCCAGGGCAGGATCCTGTTCCCATTTCCCATTCCCATTTCCAGGGCAGGATCCTGTTCCCATTTCCCATTCCCATTTCCAGGGCAGGATCCTGTTCCCATTTCCCATTCCCATTTCCAGGGCAGGATCCTGTTCCCATTTCCTGCTCCCATTTCCAGTGGCAGGATCCTGTTCCCATTTCCTGCTCCCATTCCCAGGGCAGGATCCTGTTCCCATTTCCTGCTCCCATTTCCAGGGCAGGATCCTGTTCCCATTTCCTGCTCCCATTTCCAGGGCAGGATCCTGTTCCCATTTCCAGTGGCAGGATCCTGTTCCCATTTCCCATTCCCATTTCCAGGGCAGGATCCTGTTCCCATTTCCAGGGGCAGGGTCCTGTTCCTGTTTCCATGACAGGATCCTGTTCCCATTTCCCATTCCCATTTCCCATTCCCAGGGGCAGGGTCCTGTTTTCATTTCCAGGGCAGGGTCCTGCTCCCATTTCCAGGGCAGGATCCTGTTCCCATTTCCAGGGGCAGGGTCCTGTTCCTGTTTCCATGACAGGATCCTGTTCCCATTTCCCATTCCCGTTTCCAGGGCAGGATCCTGTTCCCATTTCCCATTCCCGTTTCCAGGGCAGGATCCTGTTCCCATTTCCCATTCCCATTTCCAGGGCAGGATCCTGTTCCCATTTCCTGTTCCCATTTCCAGGGCAGGATCCTGTTCCCATTTGCCCCATTTCCAGGGCAGGGTCCTGTTCCCATTTCCTGCTCCTGTTTTCCAGGGCAGGATCCTGTTCCCATTTCCTGTTCCCATTTCCATGACAGGATCCTGTTCCCATTTCCCATTCCCATTTCCAGGGCAGGATCCTGTTCCCATTTCCTGTTCCCATTTCCAGTGGCAGGATCCTGTTCCCATTTCCCATTCCCATTTCCAGGGGCAGGATCCTGTTCCCATTTCCCATTCCCATTTCCAGGGGCAGGATCCTGTTCCCATTTCCTGCTCCCATTTCCAGGGCAGGATCCTGTTCCCATTTCCTGCTCTCATTTCCAGGGCAGGATCCTGTTCCCATTTCCCATTCCCATTCCCAGGGCAGGATCCTGTTCCCATTTCCTGCTCCCATTCCCAGGGCAGGATCCTGTTCCCATTTCCTGCTCCCATTCCCAGGGCAGGATCCTGTTCCCATTTCCCATTCCCATTTCCAGGGCAGGATCCTGTTCCCATTTCCTGCTCCCATTCCCAGGGCAGGATCCTGTTCCCATTTCCCATTCCCATTTCCAGGGCAGGATCCTGTTCCCATTTCCTGTTCCCATTCCCAGGGCAGGATCCTGTTCCCATTTCCCATTTCCATTTCCATCCTCCCATTCCTCCCATTTCCAGGGCAGGATCCTGTTCCCATTTCCCATTCCCATTTCCAGGGCAGGATCCTGTTCCCATTTCCTGCTCCCATTTCCAGTGGCAGGATCCTGTTCCCATTTCCTGCTCCCATTCCCAGGGCAGGATCCTGTTCCCATTTCCTGCTCCCATTTCCAGGGCAGGATCCTGTTCCCATTTCCTGCTCCCATTTCCAGGGCAGGATCCTGTTCCCATTTCCAGTGGCAGGATCCTGTTCCCATTTCCTGTTCCCATTTCCAGGGCAGGATCCTGTTCCCATTTCCCATTCCCATTTCCAGGGGCAGGATCCTGTTCCCATTTCCTGCTCCCATTTCCAGGGCAGGATCCTGTTCCCATTTCCTGCTCCCATTCCCAGGGCAGGATCCTGTTCCCATTTCCTGCTCCCATTTCCAGTGGCAGGATCCTGTTCCCATTTCCTGCTCCCATTCCCAGGGCAGGATCCTGTTCCCATTCCCAGGGCAGGATCCTGTTCCCATTCCCAGGGCAGGATCCTGTTCCCATTTCCTGCTCCCATTCCCAGGGCAGGATCCTGTTCCCATTTCCCATTCCCATTTCCAGTGGCAGGATCCTGTTCTCATTTCCATGACAGGATCCTGCTCCCATTTCCCATTCCCATTCCCAGGGCAGGATCCTGTTCCCATTTCCTGTTCCCATTTCCAGGGCAGGATCCTGTTCCCATTTCCTGCTCCCATTCCCAGGGCAGGATCCTGTTCCCATTCCCAGGGCAGGATCCTGTTCCCATTCCCAGGGCAGGATCCTGTTCCCATTTCCCGTTCCCATTCCCAGGGCAGGATCCTGTTCCCATTTCCTGTTCCCATTTCCATGACAGGATTCTGTTCCCATTTCCTGTTCCCATTTCCATGACAGGATCCTGTTCCCATTTCCTGCTCCCATTCCCAGGGCAGGATCCTGCTCCCATTCCCAGGGCAGGATCCTGTTCCCATTTCCTGTTCCCATTTCCAGGGCAGGATCCTGTTCCCATTTCCTGTCCCATTTCCAGGGCAGGATCCTGTTCCCATTTCCTGTTCCCATTTCCAGGGCAGGATCCTGTTCCCATTTCCCATTCCCATTTCCAGGGCAGGATCCTGTTCCCATTTCCCATTCCCATTTCCAGGGCAGGATCCTGTTCCCATTTCCTGCTCCCATTTCCACATCTCCCTGCCAGCCCACCCTGCTGGGAGGGAAAGGTGGGAAGGCTGCTCAACGCTCAGGCTCATAATTCCAGGAGCCTTTGGAGTATTCAGGACTGAATCCCTGAATCCCACCAGACCCTGCCAGCTGCAGGGAAATCTCCTTTCATGTGTGGTCCTGAGAGCTCAGTGCAGTAAATATTACACCCAGATCAATTAATGGGAAAACAAACTTGTGACAGCTGAAGGCAGAAGAATGAGATTCGTTGCAGGGAGCTGGGAGAGGATTTTAAGAAGTAAAACATGAATCTGGGAAAGTTTACATGTGAGTGAGACTGATCCAAATGCCAGGGGTAAATGCCAGGGATAAAGAACACGTGTCCAGGGCTCTGCTGGGGAATATCCACACAGCAGCTCCAGCTGAGGGCCCTCTCCAGGCACACCCATCCCAAAAGCTCCATTAACAGCACTCAGCCCTTGAGCCTTGAGCAGAGCACCCCCCACATTTGGGGCTTGCTGTTCCTCTCAAAGACCTGAACTTTAGACCATGCTTGGCTCATCCTCCCCAGATCCCCTCCCATCCCCAAGCAGAGCCTTTCCCCTCCCCACTCTATAAATACCACTTGTGCAGAGGTAGATATGAGCTATTTATAGGCTGAACACACTGTACAGGGAGCAGTGTGACCTCAGGCAGAGCCTCCTCCTGATCTTGCCATGGAACAGCTCCTCCTCATGCCCTTCTCTTCCCAGGGGTTATTCCCAGGCTCCTGCAGGTGCTGCCCATCCTGAGCATCCTCCCTCAACCCAGCCCCGCTCCCAAACCCTGCTCCAGGGCCCTGTGGCCCCTGGCTGCCCCTCACCTTCCTCTCCAGCTGTTACATTTCATTACCCAAAGCTAAAAATACAGCCTCCGTTTCCCCAGATGCCTTTCCCCACCAAGTCTCCATGGCAACAGATGCTCCTGGCTCAGAGCTGCGAGGGGATGTGGTCCATGGAGTCAATCTCTCCACAGACAGCGCTGGGGCTTGGGAGAAGCTTTGGGTTCTTTCCTATTCCAGCATCTCCACAGGGATGCTATGCCCTGATGCAAAATAGCAGAGCCCTGTTGTGTCTGTAAGGATCACAGCGGGGAGGGTGTTAAGGAGCTGCTGCCCCAGGTGCTGCCCTCTCCCCCTGCCCAGCCTGGCTGGCAGCAGGGAAAACCAAGCACGTGGATTTCCCCTCACTGGGGGGTCAGAAATCCCAATATTTATTCCTCTTTCCCTAAGCAGTGTCTTCATTCACTCCCAAATGTGGGCAGCTGACACAGAACTGTACCAGAGGATAAAAGGGGGAAGAGATCCCAGGAAAAATCAGAGGACAGGAAGTTCATCCTGCCCCATGGAATCCCAGAGTCCTGCAGTGATTGGGGTTGGGAGGGTCCAAGGCTCCTCTTGTTCCACTATCCCAGGCTGCTCCAAGCCCCAGCCAGCCCTGGCCACCCAACCATCCTGATTAACACCTTTGTTAATGACCTCAAAGAGCAGCAGCCACATGAATTTAATCCCCACATCATCCAAGGCTGGGAAGAACTGGAAGGGTGCAAGTCCAGTGAGGAGAAAGGAACAAATCAGTCAGGGTTTGGGGGCAGAAGGGGCTGGGCAGCAGGAGCAGAGCTGGCCCTGAAAGGTTTCCCAGGAAAGTTTATCCTGATGCTCCTCCCTGGGTGTGAAGATTCCCGTTCCCCAGGAGCCCCGAGCACAGCACTCCCTTCCTGGAGTTATTTGAGCATTCCAGAGCTGTGGAGGGGAAGGGGGAGTGGGGGGAGATGTGTTTGCTTTTAATTCACTCCCTCTCTCTGCTGCCATTGAACAGCTGCACTTTACAGCATCCCGATTACCGAGCACATGTCCAATCAACCCCTCCTCCGGGAGAAGGAGGGGAGAGCCAGGGAAAGGGGGGGAGAACCAGGGAAAGGAGGGGAGAGCCACGGAAAGGAGGGGAGAATCAGGGAAAGGAGGGGAGAATCAGGGGAAGGAGGGGAGAGTCAGGGAAAGGAGGGGAGAGCCAGGGAAAGGAGGGGAGAATCAGGGAAAGGAGGGGAGAGCCAGGAAAGGAAAATCAGAGAAAGGAGAATCAGGCAAAAGGGGAGGGAGGGAGATCCAGGGAAAGGAGGGGAGAGCCAGGGAAAGGAGGGGAGAATCAGGGAAAGGAGGGGAGAATCAGGGAAAGGAGGGGAGAATCAGAGCAAAGGAGGGGAGAATCAGGGAAAGGAGGGGAGAATCAGGGAAGAAGGGAGAGGGAGAATCAGGGAAAGGAGGGGAGAGCCAGGGAAAGGAGGGAAAGGAGGAGAGGAGGGGAGAATCAGAGAAAGGAAGAATCAGGAGGGGGGAGAATCAGAGGGGAGAGCCAGGAGGGGAGAATCAGGGAAAGGAGGGGAGAATCAGGGAAAGGAGGGAGAACCAGGGAAAGGAGAGAATCAGGGAGAATCCAGGAAAGGAGGGAGAGCCAGGGGAAAAGGAGGGGAGAATCAGGGAAAGGAGGGAGCCAGAATCAGGGAAAGGAGGGAGGGGAGCCAGGGGAAAGGAGGAGGGGAGAATCAGGGAAAGGAGGGGAGAATCAGGGAAAGGAGAGGAGAACCAGGGAAAGGAGGGGAGAATCAGGGAAAGGAGGGGAGAATCAGGGAAAGGAGGGGAGAGACCAGGGAAAGGAGGGGAGAATCAGGGAAAGGAGGGGAGAATCAGGGAAAGGAGGGGAGAATCAGGGAAAGGAGGGGAGAATCAGGGAAAGGAGGGAGAATCAGGGAAAGGAGGGTTCTTCATTCCCTTTCTGAAGGGCACCAACAGCGCCGCCAGAGACGGCCCTGACACCCAGCCTGAAAGTGCTTCACTCCCCCAAATCCATCCTCATCCTCCCCTCCCGCTAACCCTGCTCCCTCGCCATCCCTCTCCATCCCATCCCTCTCCCTGCTCCATCCCTGCCCTCCTCCAGCCATCCCATCCCTCTCCCCCCCATCCCATACCATCCCTGCTGCCCTCCATCCCATCCCTGCTCCATCCCATCCCCTCCCCATCCCTCTCCCTGCTCCATCCCATCCCTGCTCCATCCCTCTCCCTGCTCCAACCCTGCTCCAGCCCATCCCTGCTCCATCCCTCTCCCTGCTCCAGCCCGACCTTCCTGCTCATCTCTCCCCCTGGTCGGGTTTATTTCCAGTGATTTCCCTGGGCACCCATCGTCATTTTGTTGTGTCTCCTGGACGAGGAGGAATAACGATTCCCCGGAGAATTGATGCCATCACATGCCCTGGGGTGGTTTGGGGTGTAAATCCCACCCCAAAAGTGTCACTACCCCGCAGCCCCACACGGCGCTGTCACTGGGGAGATAAGAGCCGAGATAGCACCGCCCCAAATCTCCCCACTCATCGCCGTCCTTAATTGTCCTTAATTGCACCTTTGGGCCCCCGAGTAGGGAGGGAAGGATCTGAAAGCTGCAAACAGCTCGTCCTTGAGTGAACCGGGGAGTGAGGCTTGGCACTACTACGGCTAAAAATTGGAAATTTCCAGCCCTCCATCTGCTATTCTCACTCTTGTTTTTTGGGTGGGTTTTTTTTTTCCCTGCCGCAAATTGCAAAGAAGTGTCAAAATAATCCTGTTTTTATCTAATGGCGACGCCCCCCCAACGTATTCCAATGGGAAGTGTCAAAATATTTCCCTCGGTGTTTGGGATCTCAGCGGAGCAGCTCAGCAGGGCTCTCGCTGTGCCCCGGGGTGTCCCCCCGAGCTGCTGCAGCCTCTGGCTGCTCTGTCAGCATCCCCCAAACCGGGCAGGACCAGGCTGCTGGGGTGGGAATGACCACGGCACTGACAGGGCTCCGGTGCTCCAGGGAGAGACACGGGGATGGCAAAGGCACCAAGGATCCAGTGCTCCTCGCCTGGCACAGCTGGCAAAGCTCTCACAGCTCAGGGCTCGGGCTGCTCTGGCGCCAGGGGGGTTGTTTGTCACGGAATTTGGCAGATTTTTATTCATCTTTCCCTTCCCCAAGAAAAAATGACTTGTGGAAAAGACGTTTTTGGTGTTTCTGCTCCCAAGCACATTGAACATTTCCAGGTAACCTTTGGGTGTGGATGCGACAGGTTAGGAAAGAAACAGATAAACTTTCCCAGGCATTGTCCCGGAGAAGTTGTGAGAATGCTCAGAGAAAGAATTGAAAAAATTCTTATCTTAATCTCTGCAACTGGTGTTTGTGAACATTTGTAGGAATGTTTGTAGGTGATGTTTATGGAAGGATATTTTACAAAAAGGTGCTGTTCCTAATTAACCAGTGGTGTGAGGGGTGTTGTTTAAGGACCAATCAGGTTCTGGATCCTGTCTATAAATCTGTGTAGTTCCTAATAAATCTCACTTTGTGCCTTCTGAGCAAGGAGTCAATGTCGCCTCTCTTCAGCCGTTCCTAACTCAGTGGCAACCTTTGGGAGCTGCCATTCCCATGGAAATGCAGGACAGAATGAGAGCTGCTGCTCCAGGATCTGCCCTCAGAGGGAAGCATTTCAAGGATTGGGAACCCTTGAGGGTAGGCTGGGGGGCAGCAGCACTGTGATCCTGCAGGTGTTGGAAGGATTTGGCAAAGCAGCAGCTCCCACTGTTGTGTTCCAATTTCCTTTTGCTGCGGAAATCCCTGCAGGAGAGAGCAGAGCTCAGCCAGCAGAGAAGGGTGGGGCTGGTGGGGACCTGCTCTGACCCCCTCTGTAAATCAGGAGGAAGAGCCAAGGTGTCAGTGCCTGGGGAATAATCAGGAGGAACCATCACCTTCTCTCTGTGCTGGGAAAGGGCCAGGCTGGGCCTGAGCCATGAGCTTGAAACGAAAGAAAGAAGTGAGGAGGGTGATGGAGAGGAAGGCAGGACTCAGCTCATGGAATCCTGGAATGGTTTGGGTTGGAAGGAAGCTCAAAGCCCATCCAGTGCCACCCCTGCCATGGCAGGGACAGCTCCCACTGTCCCAGGCTGCTCCCAGCCCTGTCCAGCCTGGCCTGGGGCACTGCCAGGGATCCAGGGGCAGCCCCAGCAATGCCAGGACCATTTTGATTTCCACCTGTGAGGGGACAGGAAGAGGGAGGGGACATTGCAGGGACAGGGAGAAGCCATTTCAGGTGAGGAGCACCACTGGTGTAGGAACAAATGGGAGTGAGGGAATTTGGCCTCAAGGAGGAGGAAGTTCCAGGGGTGAGCATTGGGAAATGGGGCTCTTTCTGTTCTGGGCAGCTTTGGTGACCGAGTCACCTCCAGCAGCAGCAACCTCAGCCTCTTCCAGCCTGCTGAGAACATTTTTATTCCAAATATTTCAGTCTTCATATCCTTTATCAAACAGTTCAGTGCACACTGCAGCAGTCAGTGTAAACACACAGGGATCCCATGGTCATTCCTACAGGTGATCCCAGGGTCATTCCTACAGGTTATTCCATGGTAATTCCTACAGGTTATTTTGTGTTCTTACAGTTGGTGTCATGTTAATTCCTACAAATGATTCTATGTTAATTCTTACAGATAATTTCCTGTTCTTACAGGTGAGTCCATGTTAATTCCTACAGATGATTCCATGTTAATTCCTACAGACAATTCCATGTTAATCCTTACAGATAATTTCCTGTTCCTACAGATGATTCCATGTGAATTCCTAAATGAGGGCTCATGTTCTGAGCTGTCAGTCACTGCTTGAAACCCTTCCTCAGCTCCCTGCCCTCCCCTCCTGCTGCATCCCTGGCTCCCTGCATCTCCACCAGGGTGTTTTGGGCACCCAGCCCTGGAATTCTGAACAGCAGCACCGGGACAGGGGCTCTGCCCAAGCCAAAGGCCCAGTTCTGCTCCCTGGATAAAAATCAGCTTTTTGTGCCACATCCACTGCAAATCCCTGTGCCCCTGCAGAGATGGGTGTGGGGACAGCACCTCACACCCATTCCAGGGGGGTTTGGTCCCCTGGCACAAACTGTGTGACCCTGAGGTGCCACCACGGAGACCCTTCCTTTGACTTGTCCGACACAAAACCTCTGCGAGAGAGGGGCCCCAAACACCCAGACAAATCCAGGGAATCCCACAGCACCGGCACAGGCTCCTCCTGGGCTTCCCTGCGTGGATTATTGGCCATGGAAATGCCCTGGGAGCAGCCCCAGAGCTCCCCTGCCCTCGGGGTCCTCCCCAGCTCTGCTGCCCAGGTGGGGCTGGTCCAGATCCAGGAATTCTTTGGGGCTTCTGTAAGTTCCATAACCCAGGATGGGCAAGGCCAGGCAAAAATGTCTTACCCAGCCTCGATGGAAAAGGAGAAAGAAGAAGAAAATGAGACAGAAAAAAAAAATAGAAACTTTTAGAAAAAAGAGATAAAAAGAGAAAGAAGAAAAATAATAATGAGAAGAGATAGAATGGAATTAAAAAAAGGAAAAGAGAAGAAAGGAAAAGGGAGAAAAGAAGAAGGAAGAAGAAGAAAGAAGGAAGAAGAAGTAGGAAGAAGGAAGAAGAAAAAGGAAAAGAAGAAAATAAGAAAATAAGAAAGAAGAAGGGAGAAGGAGAAGAAAAAAAGAAGAAAAAGGAAGAAGAAGAAAAAGGAAAATAAGAAAAGAAGGAAGAAGAAAAAGAAAAAGAAGAAAATAAGAAGGGAGAAGAAGAAGAAGAAGAAGAAAGGAAAAGAAGAAAGAAGAAGGAGAAGGAAAAAGAAAAAAAAAGAAGAAAGAAGAAGGGAAAAAACCCAACCCAACACCCACACTGAAAGGAGATTAGCGCTACAAGGCAGATAAATTCCAGATTCATGCTACGACTTTTGTTTACAACTCCAGAACCCGCTGCTAAAAGGCTGAATGAGGAGGGAATAAATTTCCAGTGTTTTCCAAAGAAAGCTCCATCTCCCTTTCACAGCTCTCTCTATCAGCAAACAGCCTTCTCCTCCCTCCTCCTTCCAGAGCAGCACAGAGCGGGTGCTGCCCTCCCGAGCCTCCCCCGCTGCAGCTCCCGCTCATCCTGCTGGTCCTGGACATCCCCCAATCCCTCACGTCCCCCAGTCCCTCACGTCCCCCAATCCCTCACACCCCTCACATCCCCCAATCCCTCACACCCCAATCCCTCACGTCCCCCAATCCCTCACGTGCCCCAATCCCTCACATCCCTCACATCCCCCAATCCCTCACACCCCTCAATCCCTCACACCCCTCACATCCCTCAATCCCTCACATCCCCCAATCCCTCACGTCCCCCAATCCCTCACATCCCTTCACCCCCCCCTCACATCCCCAATCCCTCCCACCCCCACATCCCTCAATCCCTCACATCCCCAATCCCTCACGTCCCCCAATCCCTCACATCCCTCACATCCCCCAATCCCTCACGTCCCCCAATCCCTCACATCCCTCAATCCCTCACATCCCCCAATCCCTCACGTCCCCCAATCCCTCACATCCCTCAATCCCTCACATCCCTCAATCCCTCACATCCCCCAATCCCTCACGTTCCCCAATCCCTCACATCCCTCAATCCGTCAATCCCTCACACCCCTCAATCCCTCACGTCCCCCAATCCCTCACGTGCCCCAATCCCTCACATCCCTCACGTCCCCCAATCCCTCACACCCCTCAATCCCTCACGCCCCTCAATCCCTCACGTCCCCCAATCCTCACGCCCCCAATCCCTCACACCCCAATCCCTCACGTCCCCAATCCCTCACGTCCCCCAATCCCTCAATCCCCAATCCCTCATGTCCCCCAACCCTCATCCCCCCAATCCCTCAACCCCAGTCCCTCACACCCTCAATCCCTCAATCCCTCACATCCCCCAATCCCTCACATCCCCCAATCCCTCACACCCCCAATCCCTCAATCCCCCAACACCCTCACCCCCCCCAATCCCTCACATCCCCAATCCCTCACATCCCCCAATTCCTCACATCCCTCAATCCCTCAATCCATCACATCCCCAAATTCCTCACATCCCCCAATCCCTCACACCCCTCACATCCCCCAATCCCTCACATCCCCCAATCCCTCACACCCCTCACACCCCCATCAATCCCCACACATCCTCAATCCTCAATCACCCTCAATCCCTCCACACCCCCAATCCCTCATGTCCCCCAATCCCTCACGTCCCCCAATCCCTCACATCCCCCAATCCCTCACATCCCTCAATCCCTCACATCCCCCAATCCCTCACATCCCCTCAATCCCTCACGCCCCCAATCAATCCCTCAATCCTCACCCCTCAATTCCTCAATCCCTCAATCCCTCCCCCCAATCCCTCACACACCCAATCTCACATCCCTCAATCCCTCACGTCCCCCAATCCCTTACATCCCCTCACACCCCTCAATCCCTCAATCCCTCACGTCCCCCAATCCCTCACATCCCCTCACACCCCTCAATCCCTCACATCCCTCACATCCCCAATCCCTCACATCCCTCAATCCCTCACATCCCCCAATCCCTCACACCCCCCAATCCCTCACACCCCCCCAATCCCTCAATCCCTCACACCCCCAATCCCCTCACATCCCCAATCCTCCATCCCCCAATCCCTCACATCCCCCAATCCCTCACATCTCCCAATCCCTCACATCCCCCAGTCCCTCACATCTCCCAATCGCTCCCACCCCTCCCATCCCTGCTCTCCCAGCAGCCATGTGGGATTGTTCCCTGTGGTTGCTGGATGGAATTTTGATCCTGCCCCAGCTTCCTGCTAGAATGAGCTCCGTAGGTCTCCAACCAGAAGCTCTCAGTCTGTGCCCAGCAGGAAGCAGAAGCTCTCCCTTCATGTGCAGCTCCTTCCCTGGACCTCCCACAGCCTCAGCTGGACTTTGAGCACTCTTTGTTGGGAATTTGCTGCCCGGAATTCCCGTGCCATGTGGAACCATGTGCTTGGGACAGCCCGTAGGGATCATTGTTACAGACCCTGAGACCTGGCTGACAAAGGGGATGGCTTGGGGCCCTCCTCCCCATGCCAGGCTCACCCTTCAGAAGGACAGGCAGTGCCTGCAGCAGGTTTTCCTGGAGTTCCATTGCTCTCCCAACCCCTCTGCCTTTAATTAGCTTCCCATTAAGCCCAGGTTGACATGGTCTTGCTGTGGTTTTACTCAGGACCAGAGAAGGACCTTGGGCCCTGCTGAGTCTGCTCAGGACTCAGGAGTTGAGCCCACAGTGAAATATTCCTTCTCATTCCACCAAATCCTCCATCTGGGACAGGAGCAGCACCTCCAGCATCCCTCTCATCCCTTTCCTCTCAGCAGATTTCACAGAATCCTGGAATGGGTTGGGTTGGAAGGGACCTCAAAGCCCATCCATGGCAGGGACACCTCCCACTGTCCCAGGCTGCCCCAAGCTCCAGGGGCAGCCACCCTCTGCATCCCTTGCATTAATTCCCACTCCTTGTTTCTCCAGTATCCCCATCCAAGGTGAGCAGCTGCCCCTGGGAAGGACCTGCCTCTGGTTTCATGCTTTTCATCCAAAATTCCCTATTCCTGTGCATTTTCTGCTCCCCGAGTCCCAGAATCTTTTCTATCCTGGAAAAATCTTTTCTCCAAAAGTCCTGAGTGATTCTAGCACAGAAATGCTTCCCTGAGAGCAGAGCTGGTGGTCAGGAGCCCAGCAATAAATCCCACTCCGCACGTCCTGTCTGTCCCTGCCTCCTCCCTGCTGGGAGCTCAGGGAAGGAGCCTCAGTCCTGGCTCCAGAGCAGGAGAGAGGCAGCACCAGCTCTGTTTGGAAAGGAAACTCTGGGAAGGACTTGGCCATGCCAGAATTCCCTTCCTGGTTCCAGCCTCAGACACAAACTCAGCTCTTTGTGCACAGAACCCCAAACCTGAGTGCAGAATTAAACTCAGATTTTTGCCCTTGCTTTGGGGCAGTTTTCCCCATTGTTTTCCCTTTCCCTAAATTTGGCACCTTCTCATTTTGGGGCTGCCAATCTCTGGCATCTCCAACCTGCACCCAGCACTTTCACATCCCAAGGGATCTTTGTATATCCCCAAATCCCTGAGGAACAGGAGCAGCCCAGCAGGTGAGGGGGCTGTGACCTCAGTCCTCAGCACCTGAACCTGCACCCCCAGGCTCCTCAATGCCCCTGGGAATGCCCCTGGAAATTCCCAAACAAACTCAGAATTTTCATCAGGTAGAGAGCAGATAGCAGAAAGGGCAGATGGATGTGGGAGCAATCCCACAGGGGCAGAGGGAAACGCTGGGATCTGCCCAGAGCTGGAGACAGAAACCACAATTCCACATTCCATTGGATTTGGGGCAGCCTGGCTGCCTCTTCCTCAGCCTGCTGGCAGCTGGCATGAAGCAAAAAGGGTTAATTCCAGATTCTCTGGCCAAAAGAAAGGTGGGGAAAAGTCAGAGAAAGAAGAGAAAGAAGAAGAAAATGAGAAAGAAAAAGGGGGAAAATAGGGGGAAAGACAAAGGAAAAAAAAAGAGAAAGAGAAAAAGATAAAAAGAAAAAATAATTAAAATTTTGAAAAAATGAAAGGGAAAGAAAAAGGAAAATTAAAACAAAAAGGAAAGAGGAAAAGGAAAGGTAACAAAGAAAAAGGAAAAAAGAAAAAGAAAGAAAAAGGGAGAAGGAAAAGAAAAATGGAGAAGGAAAAGGAAAAAGAAAAAAAAAGAAATGAAAAAAAAAACCAAAAAGAAAGGAAAGAGAAAAAAGGAAAAGAAAAAAGGCAAAAAGGAAAATAAAACAAAAAAGAAACAAGAAAAAGATGGAAAAGGAAAAGGAACTTTTGGGCAGCCTGGCTGCCTCTTCTTCAGCATTCTGGCAGCTGGGATCAGGCCACAATGGAGCAAAAGGCTCCAAATATTTTGGCCAAAAGAAAGGTGAGGGAATTTGGGAACTCGTCCACTCCTTGGTTTGCTTTGCTTTCCTTGCTGTGGCTTTGCAGTGGAACAGAACCAAAGCTCATCCATCATTCCTGTTGGGAATGGGTTCCAGAAAAGGCTTCACCCCACTGGAGTCCCAGTATTTCATGGCCCTGTTATTTCATATTTTAAACACTGAAACCATCAGTTTTAAAGAAAATATTGCAGCATTCCCAAAAGGAAACCCTTCCATTATTTCTGGCTGAAAGAGTCATTGCCAACAAGGAATTGAATCAAATCTGCATTTTGGGGATGGAAAAGGTTTCCATGGAAGAATTCCAATTGCTGAAGTGGAAAACAGTTTGGGAAAGCTTTTCCCAAAGCATCACTGGAGTGTTTCCCTTAAGGACATGGAGCCCCAAAAAGTCCCACAGCAACACTTCAGCCCCTCTGGAAAACGGACACGGCTCCAGCAGCTTTGGCAGCAATTCCCAAGTATTGCCCTGTGCAGAGAGCAGCAAACTCATTGCAAACCCCTCCAAAAATCTGAATTTTACCCTGGAGCTGCACCGTGAGTGCTCATTTGCTCTGGCTGAAGGTCCAGCCATAACACCACAAGTGATGCTGGGACTGCACCAAGGAGGGGACTGGAATTCCCCTGGATTTGATCTCCAGGCAGAGATTTGCTGTCCCCAACAGTACAAAAAACAGGCACAGCCTGATTTCCAACCAAAGGAATCAGGGAGGGGAGTTGTAAAGGCAGTTTCAAACATCCACCTCTGGAAATGTAAAGGGATAATTGGAAATGTAAAGGGATATTTGGAAATGTAAAGGGATAACTGGAAATGTAAAGGGATAATTGGAAACTGCTCACTGATGGGAACAAATTCTGTCTTGTGATTTGGGGACTTCGTTCCTGAAGGAGACTCAGTGGAACCTGCCAGGTCCCAGGGATATGGAGAGACCTGCAAGGACCCTTCCAATTCTGCAAATCCAGAAGGAATTTCCACTCCCAAAGTACTTAATAGCAGGTGTAGGAGAAGCTTTCCTGGGTTTCTTTTTCCTCTGTTTACCTTTTGCAGAAAACAGGAAAAACTGTTGTACTATAAACCTTGAATCCTTCAAATGTTCCAGGAGAGGGATTGAAATATTTGCATTTCTCTCCTGTTTGGTTGTTTGAATGAAAGTGCAATTTCTGCACATCAAAGGCCTGTTAGAATAAAGCCTTCCTGAGAATAAATCCCTGTTCTCTCTCTGTGTGCACCTGAAAGCAGTCCTTGAGAATTCCATTGGAAAAATGTCTTGGAGGCAAGCACAGACAATCCAGCTTGGAAGGGATTGCTTTCCTTGCAAGCTCTAATGACGCTTTCAATAATGCTGAAGAACTCATTTCTTTTCATTTCCTACCTTTTGCTTACATATTTTTTTCTTTTTTTTCTCCCTCTTGTTTTTTGTCCCATCCCAAAAGCAGGAGCTTGGCAGCTCTTCCTCTGGTGGAATGAAAACAAACATTGCTGGAATGAGGAAGAGAAGTGAGATTTGGGCTCTTTGCTGGTGCTGACTGCTTGGACTGGGACACCAAAACCCAGCATTGTTATTTTACTGCCTGCAGATGATCAGATCCATCTGGGTGAGGCAGCAGTTGGCAGAACCCCCTTGGGGAGCTCCTCCAAGGTTTAACAGTCTCCGGAGGCACTGTGGAGTAGAGGAACTTTAAATCCTCCTCAGGTTACATTCCCAGATCCTGGGAGCAGCCCCAAAGCCCTTCTGTGCATCAAACACCAGAGAAAGGGGAACCCCAAATCTTTCTGGCTCTGGCTCAGGATGACCCCAGCAGGTGCCCAGGTGGCCAAAAGCATCGTGGGCTGTATCAAAAACAGAGTGGCCAGGGCAGGGATTGTTCCCTTTTCCCCCCTTTGTCCCCCTTTGTCCCCGTTTGTCCCCATTTGTCCCATGTGCTGGCCCTGCTGAGATCCTCGAGGGATGTGTCCAGCCCTGAGCCTCTCAGGATGGGAGAGTCCTGAGGGCCTGGAGCCCCAGGAGCGGCTGAGGGAGCTGGGAAGGGCCTGGAGCCCCAGGAGCGGCTGAGGGAGCTGGGAAGGGCCTGGAGCCCCAGGAGGGGCCCCAGGAGGGAGGAGCTGGGAAGGTCCCCAGGAGAGAGGCTGAGGGAGCTGGAGCCCCAGGAGGGGCTGAGGGGCTGGGAGGGGCTGAGGGAGCTGGGAAGGGCCTGGAGCCCCAGGAGCAGCTGAGGGAGCTGGGAAGGGGCTCAGCCTGGAGCCCCAGGAGGGGCTGAGGGAGCTGGGAAGGGGCTCAGCCTGGAGCAAAGGAGGCTCAGGGGGCCCTTGTGGCTCTGCACAGCTCCTGACAGGAGGGGACAGCCGGGGGGGTCGGGCTGTGCTCCCAGGGAACAGGGACAGGAGGAGAGGGAACGGCCTCAGGCTGGGCCAGCCCTGGGGGCAGCTCTGGGTGCTGTGTCCAGCTCTGGATCCTCAGCACAGCAGGGACAGGAGCTCCTGGAGCGGGGCCAGCTCAGGCTGTGAGGATGAGGAGGGCCTGGAGCATCTCTGTGCCCAGGAAAGGCTGAGGGAGCTGGGGCTGCTCAGGCTGGAGAGGAGCCCCAGCTGAGAGGGGCCCTCAGGCCTGGCTGTCCCTGTGTGCAGGGAGGGGCAGAGCAGGGCCCAGGCTCTGCTCCAGGCCCAGCAGCGGCACCAGAGCCACGGGCAGGGCCTGAGCCCAGCCCTGCCCCTGCCCAGGAGGCACAACTGCTGCCCTGGGCAGTGCCCAGCCCTGAGCAGGCTGCCCAGGGAGGGGCTGGAGTCTCCCTCAGCGGGGATCCTGCAGAGCCCTGTGCACACAGTGTGTGCCCTGTGCTCTGGGATGGCCCTGCCTGAGCAGGGAGGTGCCACCAGGGACCCTCTGGGCCCAGTCCAGCCTGGCATTCCCGGATTTTGGGATGCCCAGGAGAAACAAGAAGTACATCAGGATTGCCATATCAGTGTGTCACAGATCACAGAGTTTGGGATGGAGATAAGGCCACCAAAAGTGAGTGGCAGGGAAGGCTCAGCACAGCACAAAGGCTGCTCCTCCCTCCAGCACCTGGGCTGGAAACCAGCCTGGCTCATCCCAGTAAAACCAGAGGTGGATTCCATCACATCTCCCATTTCCCAAGTGCTTGTTCCCATGCAGATGGATGCACTGAACTGCAGAGCTGCCTTCAGAGGCTGTTTTGTGCTTGAGAAGGAGGCAGCAAAGCTGCCAGCACTCAGGCTCTTCAGAGGGCTGCTTTAATTAACTGGTGTGATCTCAAAGCTGAAGGACTCCTGACACACAATTACAGGGCATTGTCTGAGCTGGAAAAAGCTGTGTAACCCTTGCCTTTATCATCATCTCACTCCTGTTCACTCAATACCTCCAAAATACATCCCATGGTCACGTTTCAGTGGCCACTTCTCTATCTGCTGGTCCTTGGAACAAATGAGTGTTTCTAAAAATACCAGGAAATCTCAGAACCTGAGCACACAACCAAGCACAGAGGCTGCAACTGCATTTCAGAGCTGACATTAAAATTCCAGTGTGCTATCTGAACTCTGGAGAAGTCCACCTTAAGCTCTGCTTTGGAGGAGATAATTTATGCTGGGCCATCCATCTCTGTCTGGGAGGCAGAGCCACACCTGAGGTGGGGACAGCCTTCCCCAGAGCGCTGAGGTGACACAGGCAGCCACGGCTTGTCTGTGTGGCTTCAGGTGCTGAACCATGGAAAATCCTTGGGAAAGGTGCTGCCAGGATAGAGGCGAGGGCTGGAAAATCCTCCAGCAGGTGTTTGAGCCTCTTCCAGCTCATCCTCCTCACAGATGCACTCCTGGAGTGCCTTTTCTCTGAGGGTTCCATCACTCCCTGCTCTCCTGCCCTACCACACAGGGAGATCCTTGGCCCCCAGGGACCTGGGGCCATCTCCTCCCACACCCCAGCTTTGAGTCATTCCTGATTTATTCCCTTTCTCTCACACCAGCCTCATGCTGCCTCTTCCATCCTCTTCTCCAATTCCCTCCTTCCTTCTCTGCTGCATCTCATGCACAGCCCAAATCCCTGCCTGGCTCCAAACACAAGAATCCCTGCCTGATTCCCCAGTCCCTGCCTGATTCCCCAGTCCCTGCCTGATTCCCCAATCCCTGCCTGGTTCCCAAATCCCTGCCTGAATCCCAAATCCCTGCCTGATTTCCCAATCCCTGCCTGATTCCCAAATCCCTGCCTGATTCCCCAATCCCTGCCTGATTCCCAAATCCCTGCCTGATTCCCAAATCCCTGCCTGAATCCCAAATCCCTGCCTGATTTCCCAAATCCCTGCCTGATTCCCAAATCCCTGCCTGAATCCCAAATCCCTGCCTGATTTCCCAAATCCCTGCCTGATTTCCCAAATCCCTGCCTGAATCCCAAATCCCTGCCTGATTCCCAGCCTGAATCCCTGCCTGATTCCCAATCCCTGCCTGATTTCCAAATCCCTGCCTGAATCCCAAATCCCTGCCTGATTCCCAGCCTGAATCCCTGCCTGATTTCCCAATCCCTGCCTGATTTCCCAAATCCCTGCCTGATTCCCCAGTCCCTGCCTGATTCCCAAATCCCTGCCTGAATCCCAAATCCCTGCCTGATTCCCAATCCCTGCCTGAATCCCAAATCCCTGCCTGTTTCCCAAATCCCTGCCTGATTCCCTGCCTGAATCCCAAATCCCTGCCTGAATCCCAAATCCCTGCCTGATTCCCCAGTCCCTGTCTGATTCCCAGCCCCAGTGCCTGCCAGATTCCCCAATCCGTGCCCGATTCCCCGGTCCCTGCCGGATTCCTGGCTGGCTCCCAGAGCTCCTGTGCCATTCCCGGCGCTCCCCGGATCCAGCAGGGATGGGCAGGGCTGGCTCAGCCCGCACACGCCTGCCCCTTCCCTGCTCTCCCCGATCCCGGTGGGAGCCGGGCTCAGGACTCAGGCCGAGGGCGAGGTGGGGATGGAGCCTTCAGCCAGGGTCCCCGCGGGATGAGGAGCCAATGTTCGGAATTTCGGGAAGGTGAAGCAGGGATTGTCCCCGTGAGCCGCTGTCCAGCCCGGGGCTCCGGGCACAGGAGATGCTGCTCTGCTCGGAGCACAGAGCTGGGCTGCTCCCAGGGCACTGTGCTGCAAACAGAGCTCCTTTCCCTGCCCTGAATATCCCAAACAAATATCCCAGAGCTCCTTTCCCTGCCACAAACCTGGCTGAATATCCCAAACAAATACCCAACGCTCCTTTCCCTGCCACAAACCTGATGGAATATCCCAAACAAATATCCCAGAGCTCCTTTCTCTGCCACAAACCTGCCTGAATATCCCAAACAAATATCCCAGAGCTCCTTACCCTGCCACAAACCTGATGGAATATCCCAAACAAACATTCCAGAGGTCCTTTCCCTGCCACAAACCTGATGGAATATCCCAAACAAATATCCCAGAGTCCTTTCCCTGCCATAAACCTGCCTGAATATCCCAAACAAATATCCCTGAGCTCCTTTTCCTGCCACAAACCTGCCTGAATATCCCAAACAAATACCCAAAACTCCTTTCCCTGCCCCAAACCTGGCCAAACATCCCAAATATCCCAGAGTCCTTTCCCTGCCCCAAACCTGGCCAAACATCCCAAACAAATATCCCACAGCTCCTTTCCCTGCCACAACCTGGCTGAACATCCCAAACAAACATTCCAGAGGTCCTTTCCCTGCCACAAACCCTGCCAAATACCCCAAATACCCCAGAGCTCCTTTCCTGCCACAAACCCTGCCAAATATCCCAAATACCCCAGAGCTCCTTTCCTGCCACAAACCTGGCTGAGTATCCCAAATGCAGAGGGGTTATTAATAAACCAGCCCCAAGTGCAGGCATAAGCAGAGCCCCACGCTGGATGCAGAGTGATTTATACACAAAGCAAAATAGATCAGTCTCACGTTGCTGGAAAAGGACACCAGATGCCTTTGACGTCACCTAAATTATCTCTATTTTTAAAAGTTACTCTTTCCCATTTGCTGCCAACTCAGAAAGTCCAATTTGCCAAGATAATCTATCGAGTGGGGATGAAGATTTCCAAAGTTGAAGTATCAGTCTCTTAGCAACCGTAGTACTCTTTGTATTACAGTGAGCCCAGGCGTCTCCTGGAGCCTTTTCTGCACCTAATCAGTGAATTCCCATTAAAAACACAATATTGGAGAAACGTCACTTAGGATCCAGGATACATCTAAACACATCAGGTCCGTGCTCTCTCTGCTCACAGGGATATTTATAGCAGGGAGACATGTCAGGGAAGGATGTGGCATCTCTTATTCATGCAAGGGACTGGATAAGAAATGAGAATGTAGGGAAAAAAAAAGGTGCAGCAAGAGCTGATAAGAAAAACAACATAAAATCATGGGAAGAACTTCTTCCAGCTGGGTCTGGTTCAAGTTGGTGGCCTTTGGGTGGTGGGAAGGGGTGAGAGAAAAGCAAAGCTCCCTTTCCTTGCCTGCTCTGCTTCCAGCCTGCTGTTTGGAGCCGTTTGATGCCTCCCTTTCTCCAAGCCTTCCAGAGTTCTGGAAAGGGCTTTTGCCTCCCACATGCACATCTGCTTCTCCCAGCCCAGCACAAAGCTCTGAGTGCTGGGAAGCTCCCCCTGGTAACAACCCCCGGTGCTCTGCAGAAAGCTGCTGGAGAAGGTGACACTGTTTTGGATGGAGAAGGGGTGACACGAAGCCACCTCTGTGTCCTGTCCCTGTGGAGCTCCTGCTCAGCAATTCTGGCCTTTTCTTTTCACAAATGCAACAAAAACTTCAGAAGGAGATGGAAGCACGACTCCTGAGTCACTATTTCAGTACAGATGGCCCAAAGATGGTTCCTTATCTCTCTAAAGATGGCTCCTTCTCTCCTTGCCCCCCTGCAGGCTCTGTGCCAAGGCCATGCCCTGTCCCTCTGTGCCCAGGAGCAGACTGGAGCCTGCCTGGGCTGTCCCCAGCCTGCTGAGAGTGGGGCCAGGGCCAGGCTCTGCACGTGGGGATCAGAGCACAGGGATCAGCACTTTGGGATTTTAGGCACTGCCCTGTGCCCATGGCTGCCTCCCACGGCCTGCTCACGGATCACACCAATGCTGGTGGCTGCAGCTGGCCAAGAGTAAGGACAGGAGACATTTCCTGCTCCTGGAGCCACTGGATTGGACCTCGGGGCTGACAGGAGCAGGAGCAGCTCTGAGCTGGGCCGTGCCCTTCCTGCAGCCACCCCACGGCCCAGCCCAGGGCAGGGGTGGCCAAAAGCACATCCCAGTGCTCACAGGTGTGACTGTCACAGGTGAATGTTCTGGAGCAGCCTCGGGTGGGAGCAGGATCCTGGGAAGCAGCCCTGGAACAGGCACCAGGAACACCCCACCGAGCAAACAGCCACAGTTCCCAGAGCTTTGGGACCTCTCTGCTCCTTATCTCCCAACAAATAAGAAGAAAAGGAAATCAATTCCACCTCTCCTCTGCTCCAGCTCTGATCCTGGCTCTCCAAGCACTGCTGACCCTATTTCCAGAGCACTCTCCAAAGCATCCCAGGAATAATCCCATTATTGCCTGGATTGTTATTGATGACAATGTGGGGATTGCTCTGCACTCGGGGGCACAGGGAAGAGAGCTCCAGTGCCTTCCACCACCTGGATTATTATATCAGGGTGGGTTTGCTCCCTGGCACATGAAAAATGCTGGGAAAATGATCCTGAGCTGGGTGTGCAGCACCTGACTCCAGAGGCACTGGGAGCAGCCAGTGTGACAGGGAGCTGTGGCACTGCCAGGGACACTGGGAGCAGTCAGTGTGGTATTTTCTGGGGTCCTCCATGGCAGGAAGGAATGAATCTGACTCCTTGTTAGAAGGCTATTATTATTTTATATTATTTTATATTATTTTATATTATTTTATATTATTTTATATTATTATTATTATATTTATATTTATTATTATATTTATATTTATATTTATTTTATTTTATATTTATTATTATTATTATTATTTATTATTTATTTTATTTTATAATCACTCCATGTTCTTAGAAGGCCATTATTTTTTAAGATACTATATCATATTAAAGAATGCTATACTAAACTGAGCTAAAGAACAGAGAAAGGATCCAGACAGAAGGCTAAAAGATAATAATGAAAACTCATGACTGCTTCCAGAGTCCCGACACAGCTGATGGTGATTGGTCATTAAGTCAAAATAATTCACATGAGACCAATGAAACAATCACCTGTTGGTAAACAATGTCCAAACACATTCCAAAGCAGCAAAACACAGGGGAAGAAAATCAGATAATTATTGTTTTCATTTTTCTTTGAGGCTTCTTGGCTTCCCAGGAGAGAAATCCTGGTGAAGGGATTTTTCCAGAAAATGTGATGGTGACAAGTCAGTGTGCCAGGGAGCTGTGGCACTGCCAGGGACACAGTGCAGTGCTGCAGCAGCAGGGTCACTACAGCCTCAATACGGATATTCAATATATCCATGTATCCCCCCAATACCCATGCACTGTATGAGCACAGACACAGCGCCCTAAACCTCCTGGTCTGCCTGGAATACAGAGTGGAACTGGTCCCACCTTAAAATTCCATTGAATTTCCCCAGGCAATAACGGAGTTGGTTGATAAAATGACTCTGGAAGTATTTCTTGCAAATATTAATCGATTTAGATTGATAGGAAATAGAGTCGAGCCCACATGACTGCTCTTGGCAGCCTGGCCATTACATCCATAATTCAATCCCAAGGAAACCCAGCCCTGGTCTGGATTTCCAGCACAAAGGAAGCAGCTGCAGGAAGGGAAAGAATCCAGCACCAATCCCTTTCTCCCAGAACTGCTGGGGCTCTTCCAGGGGGGCACAGCTGCCCTCCCTGGGAGGGGATGCTGGTCCAACACCTGAATTCAGAAGTTTGCTATGAAAACATCTCAGGAGAGAGGGGGATTGTCTCCCTAAGGAAGCAGTGAGAGGGAAGCAAAGTTCCTAAGTCAGTTCAAGGGGATACCCCAAAGTTTCTGTTACTTTCCCACTCCTCTCCATGGAAGCAGCTTCTCCCTCAAAGCAGAAACTGCTGCTTCCAGAGGCTCCCACGTGGCTCTCAGCTGATCCCACAGTGCTGGACAGAACCTGCCTGTTATCCTGGAGACACTGAATCAGCACCTCCAGAGCTCAGGAAAAGCTGCTGTGAGTTCTGCAGGTTGCCAGGAGCTCCAGGGGACTCCACAGTGGCCAAGGCATAATGAGGAGCAGGGAAATCCCAGCTGTGCTCCTTCCACAGGCTGGATCCCTGTGCCAGCTGCCTGTGGAGAGGGACTGCAGATCCAGGAGGGATCCTGGACATGGAGGATCTGCTCCAGGACCTCCCCAGGCCATCCAGGGCGTGGGGGAAGCATAAAAGCAGCTCCTTGTTCCTTGTATCTATCTCATATTCTCTCCAGGGGTATTTTAGTAACAACACAGAATAGCCAAACAGGAGCAAAATCCCAAAGAGCTCTGCCAGTTTCATGGAAACAGATTTTCCTGAGCTGGAAAAACCCCACAGGGACCATCCCAGTCCAGCTCCTGGCCCTGCACAGGACAGCCCCAGGAATCCAGCAGGAGTTTATTGCTGCAGCACATCATCCATCCCTTCCCATCCACTCCGTCCCAGGTCCCAGCAGGGGCTGGGAGTGCCCTCCAAGGTCACACATTCCCTGTGCCTGGGTGAAGCTCACTAGGACAGTGTCCATGGAATCAGGGAGCAGCCAGTGCCACCCCTGCCATGGCAGGGACACCTCCCACTGTCCCAGGCTGCTCCCAGCCCTGTCCAGCCCGGCCTTGGGCACTGCCAGGATCCAGGGGCAGCCCCAGCTGCTCTGGGCACCCTGTGAACAATTCCTAATTCCCAATATCCCATCCAGCCCTGCCCTTGGGCACTGGGGAGTCAAGCTGGCTCCATCCCTGCCCAAGGAAGGGCACTGGGGGCACCTGGAATGCTCAGCCTGGCCCAGGGACAGCTCCAGAGCAGCTCTGGCTGCTGGGAAAGGCAGCACCAGGTCAGGGTAGATCGGATACAGCCTCAAGGCCCTTCCTCAAACAGCCCCAAGACCCCCACAAACGCTCCCATTCCCTGTCAGGATCACATTTACTTCAGTTTCCCCTGCAGGAAGGAGTCCCATGGATTACCCACGCCAGCAGTGCTGCTCCACTTTCTCCTCTCCCAAACACCTCCTCCAGCTCCATCTGACATTTGCAGCTCTGCTTTGGAGCAGACAGCCAACAACTGCTCCCTGTTCTCCTTCTCCACACACCCGCAGCCTGGATTTGCCACATCCTGGGCTCTGCTCAGGCTGGGAGCTTTGCTGAGCTGCCACAGCTTCTCACCTGTGCCTCCAGCGTGGCCCCTTCCAGCCACTGCTGGACCCTCCATGGCCACCAGGAACACAGAGCTGCCACCAGACCCTCACAAGAACCTGAGGAGGAACAGTGGGTTTGTCTTTCCAAACCAGCTGGGTCTGCTGGGAGATAAAACCAGCACTGGGAGATAAAAGAAACAATGGGAAGGATTCCGCTGATTGATGAATGGAAGAAGAGATCTCTCCAGGTCGGATTTTGGCAGCCTGGCCATTACATCCATAATTAATCCCAAGGAAACCCAGCCCTGGTCTGGATTTCCAGCACAAAGGAAGCAGCTGGGGAAGGAAAGAATCCAGCACCAATCCCTTTCTCCCAGAACTGCTGGGCTCTTCCAGGGGCACAGCTGCCAGGGGATGCTGGTCCAACACCTGAATTCAGAAGTTTGCTATGAAAACATCTCAGGAGAGAGGGGGATTGTCTCCCTAAGGAAGCAGTGAGAGGGAAGCAAAGTTCCTAAGTCAGTTCAAGGGGATACCCCAAAGTTTCTGTTACTTTCCCACTCCTCTCCATGGAAGCAGCTTCTCCCTCAAAGCAGAAACTGCTGCTGGGAAGCAGCTGCTGCTTCCAGAGGCTCCCACGTGGCTCTCAGCTGATCCCACAGTGCTGGACAGAACCTGCCTGTTATCCTGGAGACACTGAATCAGCACCTCCAGAGCTCAGGAAAAGCTGCTGTGAGTTCTGCAGGTTGCCAGGAGCTCCAGGGGACTCCACAGTGGCCAAGGCATAATGAGGAGCAGGGAAATCCCAGCTGTGCTCCTTCCACAGGCTGGAGCCCTGTGCCAGCTGCCTGTGGAGAGGGACTGCAGATCCAGGAGGGATCCTGGACATGGAGGATCCGCTCCAGGACCTCCCCAGGCCATCCAGGGCATGGGGGAAGGATAAAAGCAGCTCCTTGTTCCTTGTATCTATCTGATATTCTCTCCGGGGGTACTTTAGTAATAACACAGAATAGCCAAACAGGAGCAAAATCCCAAAGAGCTCTGCCAGTTTCATGGAAACAGACTTTCCTGAGCTGGAAAAAACCCACAGGGACCATCCCAGTCCAGCTCCTGGCCCTGCACAGGACAGCCCCAGGAATCCAGCAGGAGTTTATTGCTGCAGCACATCATCCATCCCTTCCCATCCACACCATCCCAGGTCCCAGCAGGGGCTGGGAGTGCCCTCCAAGGTCACACATTCCCTGTGCCTGGGTGAAGCTCACTAGGACGGTATCCATGGAATCAGGGAGCAGCCAGTGCCACCCCTGCCACGGCAGGGACACCTCCCACTGTCCCAGGTGCTCCCAGCCCTGTCCAGCCTGGCCTTGGGCACTGCCAGGGATCCAGGGGCAGCCCCAGCTGCTCTGGGTACCCTGTGAACAATTCCTAATTCCCAATATCCCATCCAGCTCTGCCCTTGGGCACTGGGGAGTCCAGCTGGCTCCATCCCTGCCCAAGGAAGGGCACTGGGGGCACCTGGAATGCTCAGCCTGGCCCAGGGACAGCTCCAGAGCAGCTCTGGCTCCTGGGAAAGGCAGCACCAGGTCAGGGTAGATCTGATACAGCCTCAAGGCCCTTCCTCAAACAGCCCCAAGACCCCCACAAACGCTCCCATTCCCCGTCAGGATCACATTTACTTCAGTTTCCCCTGCAGGAAGGAGTCCCATGGATTACCCACGCCAGCAGTGCTGCTCCACTTTCTCCTCTCCCAAACACCTCCTCCAGCTCCATCTGACATTTGCAGCTCTGCTTTGGAGCAGACAGCCAACAACTGCTCCCTGTTCTCCTTCTCCACACCCTTCTCCCACTCCGCAGCCTGGATTTGCCACATCCTGGGCTCTGCTCAGGCTGGGAGCTTTGCTGAGCTGCCACAGCTTCTTGTCACCTGTGCCTCCAGCGTGGCCCTTCCAGCCACTGCTGGACCCTCCATGGCCACCAGGAACACAGAGCTGCCACCAGACCCTCACAAGAACCTGAGAGGAACAGTGGGTTTGTCTTTCCAAACCAGCTGTGGGTCTGCTGGGAGATAAAACCAGCACTGGGAGATAAAAGAAACAATGGGAAGGATTCCGCTGATTGATGAATGGAAGAAGAGATTTGCTTTTACAAATAAACTTTAGGTTTGCTGATAAATGAAATTAGACATTGAAAGATGAAAGAAACAATGGGGAAGAAAACCCCCTAAATTCCATAAGAATTAAAAATTAAAAGGGAGGGTTATACATTTGAGGGGAATCTCTGGTATCAGGTGTATCAGGGAGTCTGAACCTCCCAAGTACCTCAGAAATGGGGAAAGAGAGAAGGGAAATGTGGCTGGGAAATTGGGATAAAAAGGAGGCTGCATCCTCTAAAAATGTGAGAGATCCCAGGGGAATGCCCCATGGCCTCTCTCTTTATTGGAATAAAGCCATAAAGGACTCCTCTCTCTCCTCTTTGGACACAAACCTCTGGTGTTTGTGGATTGATTCTCCTAACAAACCTCTCCCTGCTGCTGAGCCATGGGCAGGAGAAGAAAATAAAGAAACCTCCAGGCACCCCCCCAATCCCTGGAACACCTGGGGGGAAATCCCACACTGCAGACTCCTGCACTGCTGGCAGAGCTCTCTTGGGCACAGGAGCTGCCCCAGTGCCACAGCCAGGAGCTGGGCCACATCCCCGTGTCCCCAGAAGGGACAGCTCCAGGGGGATGGGCCAGGATCTCCATTCCACGGTCTGCAGTGGCCTCACCATGCCAGCTCGCCCCTGCTCCAGTGCCCACAGATCCCAGGGGGACAGGCAGGGCTCTGACCTCCCCTCCTGGCCAGCTCCGAGTCCCAAACCAGCCCCAAAGCCCATGGCAGCACCTCCAGCCCGACCATCTCCATGGGAACTATCGCCACCAGCCTCTCCGGAGGCTGGGCACCCCCAGGGCCTCCCCCTCGGGCAGCCCCAGCTCTCAGAGGGGCTGGTGAGGGCTGGACTGGCCATCCCCTGAATGGCCCCATCCCAGAAACACGGGGAGAAGCCACAGCTGGCAGGACCTGCCTCTTCCCCTCCTCACTCTCCTGTTCTCATGGAAAAGCTGCAGCAACATTCACACCTAATCACAGAAACTGTGCACACGGGCCAGCTGCAGGGCCAGGGCAGCTCTGTCCCTCTGGAAATCCTTCATTCCCTGGTTCCTGGCAGTTGTATCCCTTTGGAAATCCCTCATTCCCAGATTCCTAGCAGGTAATCCTTTGGAAATCCCTCATTCCCTGGTTCCTGGCAGGTATTCCTTTGGAAATCCCTCATTCCCTGGTTCCTGGCAGTTGTATCCCTTTGGAAATCCCTCATTCCCTGGTTCCTGGCAGGTATTCCTTTGGAAATCCCTCATTCCCTGATTCCTGTCAGCTGCATCCCTTTGGAAAGGCCTCATTCCCTGATTCCTGTTAGTTGTATCCCTCTGGAAATGCCTCATTCCCAGATTCCTAGCAGGTAATCCTTTGGAAATGCCTCATTCCCAGATTCCTGGCAGGTAATTCCTTTGGAAGGGCCTCATTCCCTGATCCCAGTTAGCTGTATCCCTTTGGAAAAGGCTCATTCCCAGATATTTTATCCCTTTGGAAATCCCTCATTCCCAGATTCCCAGCAGTTCTATCCCTTTGGAAATTCCTCATTCCCTGATTCCCGGCAGTTCTATCCCTTTGGAAATCCCTCATTCCCTGATTCCTGTCAGTTCTATCCCTTTGGAAATTCCTCATTCCCTGATTCCTGTCAGTTCTATCCCTTTGGAAATCCCTCATTCCCTGATTCCTGTCAGTTCTATCCTTTTGGAAATTCCTCATTCCCTGATTCCCAGCAGTTGTATCCCTTTGGAAATCCCTCATTCCCTGATTCCTGTCAGTTCTATCCTTTTGGAAATTCCTCATTCCCTGATTCCCAGCAGTTGTATCCCTTTGGAAAAGGCTCATTCCCAGATTCCTGTCAGTTCTATCCTTTTGGAAATTCCTCATTCCCTGATTCCCAGCAGTTGTATCCCTTTGGAAAAGGCTCGTTCCCAGATTCCTGTCAGTTGTATCCCTTTGGAAATCCCTCATTCCCAGCAGCCCCCAGGTCTCCCAGCACCAGCCAGGGCAGCCCCTGTAAGTTTCTTGCTCTGGGCTAAGATTTTGCTCCTCCTATGCTCTAAAAACATCTCAGGAGAATTACCTCCGGCCCAAATGGCTCAGCTGAAAGGGTTTCAAACATCCAACATCTGCTGGGAATTCAGGGCAAGGGCTGCCTTGGTTTGCCCCAACTTCAAACAGCTTCTCCCAACCTCAAACAGCTCCAGAGCCCTGAGCTTGGCTTCACTAAAACCCTGGTTCCACCAAAATCTGAAATAAAAACTGCAATAAAAACTGGGCTAACACCTCCCTCCATCCCTTTCCCAGCTCCTCCTGCATGCTCAGGTTACAGTTTCCTGTTGGTTTTCCTGGGATTTCTGGGCTGGGCTCCACTGGGAGCAGCTGGATGGGCACAGAGTCCCTGCCTGAGGAGCTGTGGGAGGAGAAGGCAACTGGGACCAGTCTGAAGCCCACAGAGAGTTCTGGGCCTCCCTAAATCCTGCCCTGAAGGTTGAACTCCTCCCAGGCCCTTGCCTGTGGCATCCATCCCTGGGGGAGTGTTCCTGGGAAGCTCTGGCTGCCCCTGCATCCCTGCAGCCTCCCCAGGGCTGAGCTGTCACAGCTCCAGGGACGGGACTCTCCCCATCCCCATCCAGGAACTGTCTGGAGCAAATGGGAACCTGCAGCCCGAGAATTCCTGCAGAATTCACTGGCAGGGTGGGCAGGCCCTGGCACAGGGTGCCCAGAGCAGCTGGGGCTGCCCCTGGATCCCTGGCAGTGCCCCAGGCCAGGCTGGACAGGGCTGGGAGCAGCCTGGGACAGTGGGAGGTGTCCCTGCCGTGGCAGGGATGGCACTGGGTGGGCTTTTAAGTCCTTCCAGCCCAACTCATGCTGGAATTGTGTGATCTTTGTGAGAAATGTGCCACCCTGGGGTGCCCCAGAGCTCCCCAGGGCAGCAGGGGCCTGCTGGGACAGTTTTCCACCTGGGGATCCCAGCCTTTGCTGGGCCACAGCCAAGGGAACAAATCTGGGCCCCCTTTGTGCCAGGCTGGGCCATTTGAAGCACTGAAGCTCTGCTGCTTTCTTTGGGCACACCCAGCCCCAGGCAAGGTTGTTGTTCCAGCCATGCTGAGCTGAGGAGGCTCCAGGGGAACCTCAGGGGCCTCCTGGTGCCCGGGAGGGCAGAGCCAGGAGCACAGAGTGCCACGCTCCTCACACTTCATTGGGAAGCTTCTGAAATTAACTGGAGTACAAAGTCAGGTCTAATTGATGTTTGTATTGATTGAACTGCTCCAAGTCTTAATTTTGGTTGTAAAACTTCCTTTAAAACAGAGCCATCTATAATTAAGACAGGATCTGTAATTAATGGAGTTTTATACTCATAAAACTGCCTCTCTCATCAGTCTAAATTAAACTCCACATGAAAGTTGGAGCAAATTAAATACAGTAGATGCCAAAACTACTTTCTCTGAACTCTGCTATTCTTATTAATGTCAGAACAGAAGAGATGTGAAGGTGTGGAAAAGTGTTGGAAGCCCATGTTTGGAGAGGAGACAGAGAGAAGGACACCATGACCTGTGCCCATCCCGTGCAGGCTGAGCACAGGGATATCCCCATCACCCTCCACACAAGGCAGGAGCCACTTCCCACATTCCAGCTGGAAAATCAATACTTTCATTTAAAAAATTAACATCTTGCCCCTCTTGCACCATTCGAACAAACAAACCTGCCTGGAAAGGTGTTTTGTTCCCCCAGAGTCACACGAGGTCACCACGCCCAAGGGGGGGTGGCAGAGGTTCCCTTCACGTGCCAGGGGTTATTTAAAACAAAGGTTAATTAAAACAAGGGTTAATTAAAACACGGGTGAGGATGGGCCTGGCCATGCCCCCAAGTGCTCACTGATGAAACTCCCCAGCTCTGGTAACAGTGGTTGACCAAATGACTCTTCCCAGCCTGATCCATTGGAAATCCTTCCAGCCATCAACCACAATATTTACACAGCCCAGACAATTCTGAGCTTGTGGCAAGAAAATAAATCATCGTGGACATATGTACAGAGCTCCAAGTTCCCCAATAAATCTGTTTGCCATGTTTGTCTCATCCATATCTAGGTAATTAGTAATTCCCTGCTTTAAATGCTCCCATTTAATTGGGATTGCTGTTTTTAGGGGAATATCGTTTCCTCTTCCCAAAAGGGCCAGTACTATTTTTGTGCCATAGGTTTTTTCTGGCTGCCACATTCTGCTCTCCCCACTCAAATTTAAAAAGTCACTGCAGCCCTCAGCAAGTATTTATGGCTCCAAGATTCCTACACACATCCCTGAGCTGCCACCCAGAGAGCTCCTGACAGCTGCCCAGAGTTACCCAGGCTGTCCCACGGAGCTCCAGGCTCCCCAGCAGCTGTCAGGACCCAGCACACCCCTCTGGCTGTCCTGAGCAGCCAGGACCCCTGCCAGGGGGCTCAGAGACCCTGGCATGAAGCCCAAAACACCTGTGGGTTTGATTACGACCTGTGGAGGAAATTACCAACCTTATATAAAGACCAGCGAGCCGCAACAGTTTAGGTAAAATATTAGTGAAGTTATCACAGGGTGGAAAAGTAGATTTTGGGGTTTCTGATATGGGGGTTCAGGAGGCAAGATGGAGGAATCTGGGCATGTCCAGCCTTTCTCCTTCTTCTTCTTGGCCTCCATCTTCTGCTGTGATGGTGGCACTTACAGATTGGTTTAGAGTAGAAGCTCACTGTCTAACACAGGTGATAGGCATTGGGAAGTAATTGTAAACATTGTATATGTAGTTTTTAGTATAAGGACATAACACTGCCCTGGGGGCAAGGAGAATGCCTCGGACTGTCTTGCTGAGCTGACCTCAGCAGGGCAGGAGAAATTTTTTTATAGATAAGATGCAATGAACAACCTTGAGACCAAGAAATGAAGAGTTCTGACTCCTTCTTCAAGCATTGGGCTGGAAAAAAGACTTTTAAACATTTCTCAGGGTCACTCTGACAAGCCGGAGACCCTGACAAGCAGCTGCTGTGAGGAGCTGCTCAGGCACTGCTCGTCCCCAGTGCCGCCCTTTGGGATGCCCAGCTGTGCCCTGGGCAGCAGCAGTCAGGGGTTAGGGGTTGTGAGGGATGAAAGTTTGACAGGAAAGTCTCACAGCTATGTGTGCTTGGCAGGAAGACCTCTGAATGCAGAACCTGATAATGGAATAGAGATGGAAGCAGGTTTTGATATAAAAGAAAAGAATTGCTGAGCCAGTCTTAGATAACTAAGAAGGCAATTGGTATGTTAGCTGGAAAGAGGTTTTATGGCTTAAAGCAAAGGATAAACACACCTCAAACAGAAGATGCTTTTACCAAGCAAAAAGATTCCGCAGGCAAACAAGACTGCCAATGTTGCAAGTAGAAAAAATGTCCTCAAATCCCCCTAGTTTGTCTGATCAGTCCTAATTACCACAGTACTCCTACTGCTGTCCCTTGCAGTCCTTGCCTCAGGAATCACAATGGTCCTTACGGACCATAACCTTAACACCACATTCTTCCACCCTGCAGGGGGAGGAGACCCAGTTCTATACCAACACCTTTTCTGACTCTTTGGTCATCCAGAAGTCTACATCTTAATTCTCACAGGATTCAGAATTATCTCCCACATCATGACTTATTAGGCAGGTAAAAAAGAACCATTCGGATACATGGGAATAGTATGAGCTGTACTATCTATCAGATTCCTAGGCTTTATCCCTAAGTTTTCAAAAAGGCTTTCAGAATTTTCCACTGCAAGAAAACTGAAAAACAGCTCCTAGCTTAAACTGTAACATTCTAATTTTTACTGATTGGAGAACAGTAACATGAATATGGTAATTATAGTAGTTGTGATCAGCTATAGGTAAAAGTTAAGGTATAGATTGGTTCTACTGTATTAAGATGCTCAGCAAAGGAAAGTATAGAATGCATTGTAACCAAAAGAAAAGTATATAATGCATTTGTAACCAAAACCAAAGGGTGTCCAGGCCTGCCTGCAGCTGGAGCTGACAGCTGTGGGCACAGCTCTGTCACCCACGACCCTGGACTGCTGTGACACCTTGGATACAATAAACTGCATTTTGTGTACAATAAACTGCATTTTGGATACAACAAACTGCATTTGGAAGATCCACCTGGAGTCCCACGTCTCTCATTCAGGCTCTTCCTGTTAGGGAAGGCTCAAGGTGAGGAACTCTGGCCAGTGCCACAACAGGGTTTGTGCCCTCCCTGGGGCAGGGGTTATCCCAGCTGCCCCAGAGCAGAGCTGGGGCTGATGGAGGGGGAGGAGGTGCCTCCCTGAAAGGGTGGCAGGGAAATGCCCAAACAGCACCAAACTCCTTTGTTTAATCTGTTTTAGACAAACCCAGAGGGGTCTGTGGCCCTCCTGCCTCAGAGCCTCCCTTTCCAGCCCATTCTCTTAATTTGTGCTGCTCTCATCCCATCAAAGCCTCACAGGCCTCAGGGAGCAGGAGCTGGGAGAGGTAAGGGAATGCAGAGAGTTGATTATTAATGAAGCACATCAATTACCATGCTGGTAATTACCCAAAGGGCCGAGGTTCAAAGAGCCTCTCTCTGTTCCAGCACTGATTCCCAGCCCCTCTCACAGCCAGGCCCGTTCCAGTGACAAACTGGGATGGCACTGGGTCTGTGCCTGGGAGCTGAGACCTGCTCAGCCTGCACAGGCAGGGTGGCAGAGTGAGATGCTGCACCCCAGAAACCCCCAGGACGGGATGTGACATCCAATCTTCCAGCACTCGGGAAGGCGAAACTTTCTGTAGGAGCTGATCCCTAAAAGGTTTCCATTAGAATGAGAAGTAGACTCTAAGGACAGCAGCAGTTATCTGGCTCCTTCAGTGCCAGCCCAGCTCCATGGATGGGAATTTTCCCACCTCCATCACTGGGATCAGGATTTCACATTTGGAAAATTCTGCACTTTTTCCTTGGGAGCTGTGAGAGTCTGTCTGAGATATCCCTCATGTCTGCCTCACGATCGTCATTGGAGAGACCACTAAAAAACCAAAACCCCTCATGTCTGCTGATGCTGTAGGGGGAAAGTCACGTGCCTGAGGCCTGAAAGCATTGCTAAGTTATTGTTTTCACAGGTGCATTTGCCAGATGCTGCACTGAGCTCACAGGGCACCCTGCCCTTCTGCACAATAGCTCTGGAGTCCTCCCCACCTCCCGGCCTGGCTGGTTTGAGCTTTAGGGTGGTCCCCCCTCCAAAGGAAGACCCCTCTCGCCCGTCCTTAACCACCGTGACAGACAAGTAGAGATGTGAGAAGCCTCTTCATCAAGGGACCGAGACATGAAATCCCTGTGTGAGAAGGCCCCTCTCACCTTCTTCCAGAGACTGGGACTGAAACCCCCAACCCGGGGCAGGTGTGCAGGGGGGGAAGGAAAGCTGCCCAAAGCAAGATGGATGTTGCAGGTGCAGGCAGTGGACCACGAAAGGAATGGCTCTGGCCTGCTGCCTGGCTGGGACTGTGTGTACCCTTATTCTTCCCCATGGAGATACAATAAACTACCTTTGTTTTGATTGCAAAATCCATCCCCATCGACAAAAGGGTATAATTAGGGTCCAGATGAGCTGTGCCTCTGAGATCTCCCCGGATGCGGCCTGGTGGGCTCCATCAGCTGGATCCCAAAGGACTCTGCAGCACCACGTTTGGTAGCTGTAAACCCATTCTTTTTCCTCCCTCTTTTCCCTTATTTTCTCCTTTTTTCCCCGGTTCCCTCCCCAACGCATTTTGCTGTGGCCATTCAATAAAGGTGCATTTGTTTTGATTATTACTGCAAACCCCCTGTGCCGTGTCAGTTTTTTGCACCCTGAGATCACCCCATGAACCATCACAAAACACATTTGTAAGGACAGATTGTGACTGGAGCCACTGAGGCCCTCCCCAAGCTCTTCCCTTGGCTGAGCAAAGACACCAGCCCTGCTCCTCCTGAGGAACATCCCATGGGCAGCTCCTCCATGCACAGGAACTCCAGGGATGTGCCACCTTTGGCTTCAAGCACTGCTGGGATGGAGGAACCAGAGCTCTCAACACATCATCAGGGGAGCTTTCACCTGCCACACCTGATCCCAGCCCCAATTTGTGGGTGAGAAGCTGAAATAATCACCCCGAACAGCTGAAAGCATCAGCTTCAGCGCTCTGTTCTTGCAGACAGAGCTCAGCAGAGACATCCCCAGAGCACAGGGAGTCAGCCCTTCCCCACGGCAATGACCACGAGGTGTCACCCAGCCAAGAGCCCTGGCCCACTGCTCTCTTACAAGGGGAAATAAACTGAACCCTTCAATCGTCTAAAAACTCCTCTCCAAACCCCCAAGAGCAGCAGCTCCTGAAGTGAGAGCTGGTGTCTGATCCCATCTCCTTCTGCCAGGCCTGGAGGGACACCCCAGCCTTACTCTCGGTGATGGGAGCTGCAGAAATCAAAGCACATCTCCTTATCCAAGGAGGCAAAAAAGCAGACTGGAAACACCAGAGCCAGTGCAGGACAGCAGAGAACCTGAGGAGAAGCCAGACTCCCCGTCCAGAGCCCTGGACTTTACCAGACTCTTGATTTGCCATTTCCTCAGCTCAGACATTCCAGCCTCTCCTTGTGAAAAGTGAGAGCCAGACGAAAGGGAGGGTGGGGAGCCCAGCAAAGGAAAGCTGTGCAGAAATGAGCTGCAATGAACCCTGAGGAAGCCATCAGCTCCCTCCCCCCTTCCCAGACAGGGGTGGGGAGGGTCCCTCCTGGAGCCCAGCCAAGCCAAACCCTGGGGATTTTCACTGCTGGGCTGGAATGGCCATTCCTGGGCTTGGCCAGAGCCGGGGCTGGCTCCTGGGAGCTCCTCAGGGAGCAGTGAAAGCACCTGGGCAGGGCCCCGAGGGCACTGGGGTGGCTTGGGTGTGACCCCAGTGCCCCGGTTTGAGAGGGAGTGAGTTTTTTGGGATGCTGTGGTCCTGGAGCTCCTATGCCATCATGGGAGGGATCCCTGCCCATCCCTGCCCATCCCTGCACAACCCTGAACATCCCTGTCCATCCTGCACATCCTGCACATCCATCCCATCCCTGCCCATCCCTGAACATCCCTGAACATCCCTGAACATCCCTGCACATCCCTGCACATCCCTGTACATCCCTGAACATCCCTGCCCATCCCTGCCCATCCCTGCCTGCCCCCCTGCCCATCCCTGCCCAATCCCATCTCTGCATCCCTGTCCATCCCTGAACATCCCTGCCCATCCCTGCCCATCCCTGCACATCCCTGAACATCCCTGAACATCCCTGCCCATCCCTGTACATCCCTGAACATCCCTGCCCATCCCTGCACATCTCTGTCCATCCCTGCCCATCCCTGCACATCCCTGCCCATCCCTGCCCATCCCTGCACATCCCTGCCCATCCCTGCTCATCCCTGCCCATCCCTGCCCATCCCTGCACATCCCTGAACATCCCTGCTCATCCCTGTCCATCCCTGCCCATCCCTGCACATCCATCCCATCCCTGCACATCCCTGCCCATCCCTGCTCATCCCTGCACATCCCTGAACATCCCTGCCCATCCCTGCCCATCCCTGCACATCCCTGCCCATCCCTGCCCATCCCTCCCTGCCCCTTCCCTGCCCATCCCTGAACATCCCTGCCCATCCCTGAACATCCCTGCCCATCCCTGAACATCCCTGCACATCCATCCCATCCCTGCACATCCCTGCCCATCCCTGCCCATCCCTGCCCATCCCTGCACATCCCTGCATCCCTGCATCCATCCCATCCCTGCACATCCCTGCACATCCCTGCCTGTCCTGCACATCCCTGCCCATCCCTGCCCATCCCTGCAAATCCCTGAACATCCCTGCCCATCCCTGCCCATCCATCCCATCCCTGCCCATCCTTGCCCATCCACCCCATCCCTGCCCATCCCTGGCCCTGCTGCTGTGCCCCTGGCTGGGACAGAACCATCCCAGGCACTGTGTGTCCTGCAGAGCTTTCCCCAAAGCAGATCCAGCCTCTCCTGACACCTCATCAGCTCCCAGCCCCCGCCCCGTGTCCAGGCTGCAAGGAAATGCTTGGATTTGCTCTTTCTGTGGAAGCTGGGACCTGGCCAGCCAAAATCTGCACGTTTGCCACACCTTCAGGGCAGAACTGAGTGAGAAAGCTCAGGCTCAAAATGAAACACTTTGTTTTGGAACAGAATGAGAATTCTTTTTTCTTCTGTAACTTCCGATTCATGGCAGAAAAATGCAAAAATTCTAATGTGCTGATTTGGCTCAGATTAAAAATAATAGAAAAAAGTAGGGCCATCCATTTCCTTTTAAAGTCCAATAAAGTGCACAATCCCCCGAAAGGAAAGGAAAGGGAAAGAGGAAGCTGAAAGGGAAAGGGAAGGAAAGGAAAAGGAAAAGGAAAAGGAAAAGGAAAAGGAAAAGGAAAAGGAAAAGGAAAAGGAAAAGGAAAAGGAAAAGTTATAAAATCTTGTGACTGACCAGAGTCCCAACACAGCTGGGCCTGTGATTGGTCATCAAGTAGAAACAACTCACATGGACCAATCACAGATGCACCTGTTGCATTCCACAGCAGCAGATCATTACTGCTTTTCTTTTCTTTTCCTCTGCTGTTATCTGCTGTTGTGGGATGCAACAGGTGCACCTTTGATTGGTCCATGTGGTTGTTTTTAATTAACGGCCAATCACAGTCAGCTGGCTCGGACTCTCTGGTCAGTCACAAGATTTTATTACCATGTTCCATTCTTTCTTTGCTAACTTTCTGATTAAATCCTTTAGCATAGTTTTAGTATATAATTTTCTTTTAATATAATATATATAATAAAATAATAAATCAGCCTTCTGAAACATGGAGTCAAGATTCTCATCTCTTCCCTCCTCCTGGAGACCCTCAAACACCACCACAAACACACCCACCCACCCACCTGGCCCTGACAGGCCAAGGAGACAAAACCCCATCACTCTGGGTAAACAATCTCCATGTTGCATTCTACTTTTGCACAAACACAGGCACAGCAAATGGTAAGGGTTGTTTTTCCTTTCTCTGAGGTTCAGAGCATGTGAATCCCAGAAATATCCTTGGGAAGAATTGTGCCTTGCTTTTCTCTGTGAAATGCGGGGCTACACACACTGGCGAAGGCAGCTCCTGTTCCAAAGGCAGAAATTGCTCTGTCCCTGCCCAGCACGATCCCCTCCTCACCTGCACACGGGAGGAATTCCTGAGCACAAAACTGCTCCAAGGCTTTTGTACCTCTGGGAAGTAGCAGCAATTCCCATCGGTTCCAGAGCCCCTCCCTGCCTGTGAAAAGTGCATATTAGATGGCTCCACGCAGATATTTACTGTATGTATTATGTTCTCTTGATTAGTAGTGCTGTATTAACATTTTAATAGTATGGTAAATGTAGTTTTGTAGTTAAAAGGTAACTTCTGCGGTTAAAATAGGAACTATATATGTGGGATATTTTTCTAAGAAAGGAGTGAGGTACTCGCACCAGATAGCAGCAACAGGACACCTGAATCTTTCAGAGAAAGAGAATTTATTGCCCCATTATCAGAAGAAATGAACTTCTTCCTGCCTTGCTCAGCCCTGAAGATGCTGTCAGGATTCAGAGGAAGAAGCTGACACTGCCCAGACAGAATCCTGTGTTTGAATGGAATTTCTGCATCATGGATGAGGTGTATGAAATGAGGTGTATGAATATGCAACAGGCTGTTGCTTTTAAGGGTTAATCCTCTGTTAACGTGGGTCCTTTTTCGGGCTTATGTTGCCCAGAAAGAGGTACCTGGACTGTCCATAACTCTTTGTTTTTATTGTCTCATGTTGTCCTAATCCTAATTTTCCAAAATATTATTACTCTATTACTATTTTTATAGCCATTTTATTACTATTAAACTTTTAAAATTTAAAAAAAAACAAGTGATTGGCGTTTTTCACACTGCCCCATCCTGCCCAGGGCTGTTCCCACAGTCTCACACCCTGGATTAGATTTCATTGAAAGGAAAATAGTGAAATTTGTGTTTCCTCACAAATTAAAAAGAAATTGCCCAAAAGAATAATCCTAAAATACAAAATACTGCCTCATCCCAGATGTTTCTAATAGGCTTGTGTTCTAATGGCTTATTTAGAGAGACTTTTCCTAAATGACATCTTAATGATGTGCATTCAGGATCATGAGACACAAATATAATTCACTACCAAAGCTTGGGGGTTTTCTTTCTTTTTATTTTTTTTTTTTCCCCCAGAATTGTTATCAAAATAGGGACAACAAAAGGAAGCCTTTGTGCTGTTCTGCACTAGTAAAGAGTGAAAATTCCAAATGTCAATGGTTTTGGGAGCTTTTTTTTCTTGCTCTTCCTTGGCTCTGGCTTCCTGTGGCCCTTGAGCAGCTCCCTGCTCGTCCAGCCCACCCCAGCTCCAGCCAGGTTTGGCTCCCAGCCGCTTTCCCCTGGTGAATGTGCCAGGACTGCAGCCCTGGGCACTGAGCCCACCGTCCCCTGCCCCGTCACTCTGAGTCCTGCTGCATGTGATGCTCACGAGGGTCCTGCCCCAGCACTGCCACTGTCCCTCCCTTTTGTCCCTCCCTGCTGGGTCCAGGCCTCAAGAGCCCTTCAGAGTGGGGTGAACAGGAGGCCAAGGCAGACAGAGGTGTCCTGGCTCAGTTCATGCCCCAAACCCCACCTGGACAATGCCCCACAGAGCCCCTGGCCAGCGCTCCCTGCCCAGCATCCCCCAGCCAGGAGGGAGGGCAGGACCTGGGGCTGAGCTCAGCCTGCCACAACCAGGGCTCAGCTTTAACTCATTTCATTTGGAGAGTGAGCAACGCCTGAGCCAGGCTGGCACCAGCCCTGGGAGCTGCAGTGCTCTCACCCTGCAGTGGCTGTGCTGGCACTGAGGGCTCCCTGAACCTTCCAAAACTGCAGCTCCTGCCTGGCCCGGGGAGCTCTGCTGCCCTCCCTGTGCCCCTGGGCATTGTCTGTGCCCCTGGGCATTCCCTGTGCCCCTGGGCATTGTCTGTGCCCCTGGGCATTCCTTGTGCCCCTGGGCATTGTCTGTGCCCATGAACATTCCCTGTGCCCCTGGACATTCCCGTGTCCCTGGACATTCCCTGTGCCCATGAACATTCCCTGTGCCCCTGGACATTCCCTGTGCTCCTGGGCATTCCCGTGCCCCTGGGCATTGTCTGTGCCCCTGGACACTCCCTGTGCCCATGAACATTCCCTGTGCCCCTGGACATTCCCTGTGCCCCTGGGCATTCCCTGTGCCCCTGGACATTGTCTGTGCCCCTGGGCATTGTCTGTGCCCCTGGGCATTGTCTGTGCTCCTGGGCACTCCCTGTGCTCCTGGGCATTGTCTGTGCTCCTGGGCATTCCCGTGCCCCTGGGCATTCCTGTGTCCCTGGACATTCCCTGTGCCCCTGGGCATTCCCTGTGCTCCTGGACATTCCCTGTGCCCCTGGACATTCCCTGTGCTCCTGGGCATTCCCTGTGGCCATGAACATTCCCTGTGCCCATGAACATTCCCTGTGCCCCTGGGCATTCCCGTGCCCCTGGGCATTGTCTGTGCTCCTGAACATTCCCTGTGCTCCTGGGCACTCCTGGCATCCAGGGCTGGATCAGGAAGCAGAGGGGCTTGAGCCCTCCTGTTCTTCCCTGCTGTTCCCAGAGCATCCTTGTCCCTCACAGGGCCCTGTGGGGGCCCTGCAGCCCTGCCCAGCCCTGGCAGCACCAGGCTCCCATGGGGGGTGTCCAAGGCTGGACTTCCAAGGGCTCCTGCAGATCCACAGGAGATCAGAGCTGGGAGAGCAGCCCTGCCTCCTGGGCTCCTGCTCCATCCCTGGCCCCTGGACCCACCTGCCTGCAGGCTCTGGGGTCCTGGGAGGGCTGGACAGGGCTCTGGGAACAGCGAATCCAAGGCTGGAGGCAGCAGCTCCTCTCAGCTCCTCCCCAGCTCCAAACCCTGTGCTCCCTCCCGCCAGAGCAGAGAACACCCAGGTTTGATCCAGCCAGAGGAGAGGACACCCAGGTTTGATCCAGCCAGAGCAGAAGACACCCAGGTTTGATCCAGCCAGAGCAGAAGACACCCAGGTTTGATCCATCCAGAGGAGAGGACACCCAGGTTTGATTCAGCCAGAGGAAAGGACACCCAGGTTTGATCCAGCCAGAGGAGAGGACACCCAGGTTTGATCCAGCCAGAGGAAAGGACACCCAGGTTTGATCCAGCCAGAGCAAAGGACACCCAGGTTTGATCCAGCCAGAGCAGAGGACACCCAGGTTTGATCCAGCCAGAGGAGAGGACACCCAGGTTTGATCCAGCCAGAGCAGAGGACACCCAGGTTTGATTCCAGCCAGAGGAGAGGACACCCAGGTTTGATCCAGCCAGAGGAGAGGACACCCAGGTTTGATCCAGCCAGAGCAGAGGACATCCAGGTTTGATCCAGCCAGAGAGGACACCCAGGTCTGATTCCAGCCAGAGCAGAAGACACCCAGGTTTCATTCCCAGTTTGCTGACACCCCTCTGCTGGCTCCACACCCTGCTCACTTCCTCAGGACAGGAAAGGCACTTTGTGGCCCACAGGGACATGGGGACAGGACTGCAGTGTCCCCAGCAGAGCCCTGGGGGTGCTGGATGCTCCCTGGAGCAGCAGGGCTGGGATCCTGCAGTGCCAGGGGCTCTGTCCCCACCCCAAACCAGGAGCACCAGCCTGGACACCTGGGGCTGATCCCAAAGGCTCTGCTCCAGTGGCATCATCTGGAGAATGCCCTGCAAAGGCACCAGGCGAGACCCTCTCTGTCACTGGGATTCTGTCCCTGCCACTGCCTCAGCAGCGCTGTGCCAGGACCTGGTGCCACCCCCGTGTCACCAGCAGGGACCACAGGGGCTCTGGGGAGTCCCGGTAAAGCCACTGCTGGTGGGGAGCAGCAGCCACAGAGAGGCTGGGGCAGCTCCCAAGGCTGGGGCAGCTTCTTCCCCTCCCCAAATCCCAGTAAACTGAGGCAGAGGGACATCAGTGACAGCCAGGAGACCCCAGTGAAGGATGAGCAGGGATCTGTCCTCTGCTTCTCCAGTGTACAGCCAACCCCTGAACCCCCTCATTTAGGGGAAAACCTATTTCTGAATGCTGCCCTGTGCAGATCAGTGGGGTTTTGCAGGGGTGTGTGCCTTGGGGAGGAGGCTGCTCTCAGGATTCTGCTGGGCTGGGCTCGGTCACAGCTGGCGTGCTGGAGTGGATGTCACCCCCTGGCTGGAATCCCCACAGCCCCAGGGACACCTGGCACTGCACTGCCCCACCAGCCCAGCACCAGGCCCCGTGGGGTTCTGAATCAGGGTAATTAAAGATGGATCTGCAAACGCCAGCTCTGGGACCCTGCCTGAGTGGGCAGAGCCCTGGCAGCCCCACGGGCCCCTCTGCCCACCCTGCTCAGAGCCCTCCCTGTGCCAGCTCCTGCCCTGCAGCTTGGGCAGCCCCTGTCCGGCCTCCCTGAGCTCCTGAGCACTGAGAGAGGCCCCTGAACCGAAATAAAGAGTGAACCATTTGCTCAGCACTCAGTGCCACCAAGGGATGCCTAAGGCAGCTCAAATCAAATCAGGGAAAGGGCAGGTCTGTGCCTCTGCCTGTGCAGTTAAATGGGAAGAAATGGCTTTTCAGAGGGATTTTTGTTGGAATTCAGGACATCCCTCTGGCTGTCCTGGATTGCCTGAACCCCTGCCAGGGGGCTCAGAGACCCTGGCACACAGCCCAAGACCCCTGTGACTTTGATTATGACCCATGGAAAAAATTACCAACCTTATATGAGAATCTGCAAGCCATGAAAGTTTAAGTAGAATAATAGTTAGTTTGTCATGGGGTGAAAAATAGACATTTTGGGGTTTTTAAAATGGGGGTTCAGGGGGCAAGATGGAGGGGTCTGGGCACGTCCAGCCTTTCTCCTTCTTCTTGGCCTCCATCTTCTGCTGTGATGTTGGCACTTTTGGATTGGTTTAGAGTAGAAGTTCACTGCCTAACATGGGTGATAGGTATTGGGAAGTTATGGTAAATATTGTACACGTAGTTTTTAGTATAAAAAGATAACACTGCCCTGAGGGTGTCGGGTCCTGAACGGACCTCAGCAGGTCAGGAGAAGGAATTTTATAGATAAGAAACAACAAACAACCTTAAGAATAAGAATAGAAGAGCTCTGACTCCTTCTTCAACTGCCAGACTAAAAAAAAAGGAGACTTTCTAATGCATCTCAAAGTCACTGTGACCAGCAGAAGCCCCCAGAGATTTTCAGCTGGGGACCAATGCTCGAGTCCCCAGGGCTGCTGTGGCTTCTGCAGCACTGAGGTCTCTCCAGGGCCTCTCTGCTGTGCCCAGGATGGCTGGGACAATTCCCACCTGATGCCAAGGAGAGGCCCTTTATCGGGTGGGAGGGATGTCCCACATCTGCTCTGTGGCACTGCCAGCCCTGCCCAGCCCCAAAAGCCTCAGGCAGGAACTGATCCCTCCCTTTGCCAGGGAAAAATGCTCTGGACAGACTGACCCCATCCCAAGGGATCCCTGGGAGCTGGGCCAGCAGGAATGATGTGTTTGGGACCTGGCTGGGCGTGCACAGCACGCCAACACCTCCCTGAATGCACAGCTCTGCCCCTCCTGCAAAATGGGGGACACAGAGGCACTCAGCCTCCAGGGACTGTCCAGGGAATGTCCAGAGAATGTCCAGGGAATATCCAGAGAATGTCCAGGGAATGTCCAGGGGATGTCCAAGGAATGTCCAGGGAATGTCCAGGGATGTCCAGGGAATGTCCAGGGGATGTCCAGAGAATGTCCAAGGAATGTCCAGAGAATGTCCAAGGAATGTCCAGAGAATATCCAGGGGATGTCCAGGGATGTCCAGGGAATGTCCACAGAATGTCCAGGTAATGTCCAAGGAATGCCCAGGGAATGTCCAGGGGATGCCCAGAGAATGTCCAGGGAATGTCCAAGGAATGTCCAGGGAATGTCCAGAGAATGTCCAGAGAATGTCCAAGGAATGTCCAGGGAATGTCCAAGGAATGTCCAGGAGATGTCCAGGGGATCTCCACAGAACGTCCAGAGAATGTCCAGGGGATGTCCAGGGGATGTCCAGGGAATCTCCACAGAACGTCCAGGGAATGTCCCAGCTCTGGGCTACAGGAGCCCTGTCCCAGGCAGTGCCACAGCCTGGGGAGCAGCTCAGCAGAGCAATAAGGCAGCAGGTGAGGATGAGACTCCTGTTGGCATCCAGGAGCACTTCCTGCAATAGCAGGGACTTGCTAAACCCAGCTTTAGCACCAGGGACTGGAGGACTTGTAAAATTAATGATCCAGCCTAGGAGCTTGCATCAAAAATTAAAAATCCCTATTAAAAATTGGATAAACGTGTCACAGCCAGATTGAAATGGCTGTTAGGGCAGTTTAGCTCCTGATGTGGATTTGCTCCATTCCCATGGCCGGAGGGGACACAGGCAGCGACTTCCCAGCCACAGGAGCATCAGCCTGGCAGGATCCATGGAATGCCAGGGAGCACCAAAGCCTCGGCAGCACCTCTGCTGAGAGGCACCACAGCAGCCCAAAGGAGATGCCCCCAGGCACAGTTTGGATCCCTCTCCCCGAATCCATCCCTTTCCAGCTCAGACAGGCTCCATCTCCTCTACAGTAATCCAGGAGTCCTCCAGCCCTGCCCAAGGATATCTGAATATCCCCCCAGTAGCTCCCTGTCTCACCAGCCTGTTCCCGAACTGTGTCAGCATAGCTGGAGCTCAAACCATCCCCTTAATTGTTGTCCAGATGGCGTCCCTGTCATTTTAATTTGTTGGCAGCCAATCCCATTTTATTTGTGCTCTCTTGCTGCAAGGACTCTTTCCTTGGAGCTGCTGCTGCTGCCTGTTCCTGCATTTTGGGGGCAGGGAGTGCAGGTGACACATTCCCCTTGGCAGGGCTGTGGGACAGGGGGAGCAGAGCCCTGAGCCCTTCCCAAGGCTGGGTTTGTCCCCCTGGGAAATCAACCTGCCGAAGTCCAGCCCCCTCGTGCAGGGCTTGGGATGGAAAGGAGAATGGAAACGCTTCTTGTTCTGGAAGTACAAGAAGTATTTCCATTCCAAAATAAGGAATGGAGGGTGGCAGAAAGCTTTGGGTGGGGGAAGCTTTCTGCCACCCTCCTGCTGAGGAGCGCCAGAGCTCAGAGCTCATCCCCTGTTGGGGAGGATGAAACAGGAAAGCCTTATCAATATGATTGTCTGGCAAAAGATTTTGAGAATATGGAAACTATAAGTGAGATTGAAATGAAAGCAAGCTTTGAGATCCCTCAGTTACTGAACAACTGGAAAACAATGGTGTGGCCAGCTGAAGGTGATCCCCTTTTGATGGAACAACACCCTCAGCCTGCAGACAGGCCCAAGGGGCAGAGCAGACCCTACAGCTTGGCAGAAGGCCCCAAAGAGGAGTTTTTAGGGTTTAAAATGTAACACAGAATGGTAATGTAGTGATTCTGATAGGCTGTATGTAAATGCTGTAGGATTTGTGTGTTGAACTGGATTGGTTAGTGAGAATGAGAATATTCAACACAGAAGATTTTTTGTATTGTAATGGGAACCTCGCTCTCTTACCCCTTTTACTCTCTTATGCTCTTACTCTCTTACCCTTTTACTCTCTTACCCTTTTACTCTCCCACCCTCTCACCCTCTCTGCCCCTCTCTCTCTCAGCCTGCTCTGAGCTGTGTTTGGCAGCTCCCAGCAGGGCCCTGCACCCAGGCCCTTTGCAATGAACCCCAAATTCCAGCAGGGCCCTGCACCCAGGCCCTCTGCAATGAACCCCAAGTTCCTGACCTGGCTGCAGAGATCTCTCGTGCCCATCCTTCCCCACCGTCCTGCCCCCGATGCTCCTACAATCCCCAGCCCCAGTGCTCCTGATGGCAAAGCAGCAGCTCAAACCCTCGGAGCCTGGGATTCCTCTGCAGCCCCCCGTGCCCCCACCCTTTGGCTGTGCCCACACTGCCCTGCCTGTCTGGGGGGGAGCTGATGCCAATTCCAGGGACAAAGAGCTCTCCTGGAGGCTGAGGGAGGGAGGCTGGTGGTGCTGGAAGTGTCTGTGGCACACAGGACCCCACTGCCACAGGGAGGATTCCCAAAGGGAGCTCAGGACAATGGAGCTGTGCTGGGCAGGGCCTCCCCTCTGCCATGCTGGAGACTCCTGATGGGACAGAGCACAGGGAATGACCCCAAAACCTCTGCCTTGAGGGATCCCTGCAGCCTCCCCAGGGCTGAGCTGTCACAGCTCCAGGCACAGGGACTCTCCCCATCCCCATCCAGGAACCGTCTGGAGCAAATGGGCACCAGCAGCCCAAGAATTCCAGCAGAATTCACTGGCAGGGTGGGCAGGCCCTGGCACAGGGTGCCCAGAGCAGCTGGGGCTGCCCCTGGATCCCTGGCAGTGCCCAAGGCCAGGCTGGACAGGGCTGGGAGCAGCCTGGGACAGTGGGAGGTCCCTGCCCCCACTGGGTGGGCTTTGAGGTCCATTCCACCTCAAACCTTTGCAGGATTCTGTGATCCTCAGAACATCAACACTGCACCAGATTTTATCATTTCTTTAGGGAGGCTGCTCCATACCTGGAACTCCCAAGTCTCAAGGAAATCCACTCTGGAATTCCAAGGTGTAGCTGGAAAATTGGCAGAAGGAGCTCAGCAGAAGGGACAGACAGAGCTGCTCCTGTCCCCAGCAGCCTGGGCATGGTGCTGTTAGTTTGATATTCAGGGACACAAAACCCCATCACAGCTCAATAGCAGACAGAAATAATTCCATTTCCAGCCACTCACAGCAGCAACACTGGGGATGAACCTCCCTTGGAAGAGCTCTGGGAAACAGCAAATGAGCTTTACACAGTCCCAGGCACTGCAGGAATGCTTGCCAGGCTTGCACTGAGCAGGGACTTGGGGAGATGTGCAGGGATCCATGGCCAGAGCATCTCCTAGCCCAGGACAATTTTTTCTTGTTCTTCCTTTCCTTTCCTTTCCTTTCCTTTCCTTTCCTTTCCTTTCCTTTCCTTTCCTTTCCTTTCCTTTCCTTTCCTTTCCTTTCCTTTCCTTTCCTTTCCTTTCCTTTCCTTTCCTTTCCTTTCCTTCCCTTCCCTTTTCCTTCCCTCCCTTCCTTCCCTTCCCTTCCCTTCCCTTCCCTTCCCTTCCCTTCCCTTCCCTTCCCCTTTTCCCTTCCCTCCCCTTCCCTTCCCTTCCCTTCCCTTCCCTTCCCTTCCCTTCCCTTCCCTTCCCTTCCCTTTCCCCTTCCCTTTCCCCTTCCCTTTCCCCTTCCCTTTCCCTTTCCCTTTCCCTTTCCCCTTCCCTTTCCCCTTCCCTTTCCCCTCCTTTTCCCTTTCCCAGGTGTTCTCCCCTCCCTGAGCCCAGCAGGCTCAGCCTGTTGCTGCTCCATGACTCAGCCCTGACTAATGCCTCTCCCCTGGCTCTCCTCCTGGAGCACGTTCCTGCTCCTGTTGCCTGGATCCCACCTGGCACACTGAAGATAACCAAGGGGAGGCTGGAGGGACTCTCCCTGTCCTTTCCCCTCTCCCTTCTGTGCCCACCTGCAGGATGGCAGCGCCAGGGAAGGCTCAGCCTCTGGAGAGGGGCAGGAGCTGGGGCACAGCAGCTCAGCCTGAGCCAGGGAACCTCACTGAGCCCTCCTGGGCACAGCACAGCCCCAGCTCTGAGCAGCCCCAGCCTCCTGGCTCACGGGGCTGTGCCAAATAACAGCCCCAGAGGAGCCTGGCTGGTGACAGAGCCCTGCAGGGCACGGCCCCTCCCTGCCAGGGCTCCCAGCACCGAGGAGTGTCACCAGGGGTGCCACCACAGGAGGGTGACAGCCTGACCCAGGCTGGCTTTCAGAGGCAGGGTTAGGGTGGCACAGCTGTGTTGGTGATGTTGGGCCATTTTACCTGGGGTGTGTGTCCCCAGAATGTCCCCAGAATGTCCCCAGGGTGTCCCCAGCCCTGCTCCTGGGGCTGCAGCCCCCTGAGCCCCTTGGCCCTGCTGGGTTATTGCCAGCAGGAGAGAGATGCTGATCCCACTCCATGTGCAGCAGCACTCAGCCAGGACCCTGAAATTCCCTCAGGAGCTGCTTCCAGTGACTCAGGAGCTGCTCAGGGACGTCTTCTCCAGCCAGGAAAGAGAGACCAGCTGGGAGCTGCGGACAGAGGGGAGGTGCTGGGAAGAAGCAGCAGGAACCAGGCACCTGCTGTGGTTTGTAATCCCTAAGGATGGAAAAGCCTCCTGGTGAGGGAAGTCCCCACATTCCTGCCCTGTGTTCCCCTGCATGCCAAGCTCCTGCAGCCCCTCTCCCTGGCCTGCTCTGCTCACACCTGCAGCTCAGCCAGGCCCAGCCCTGGCACTGCCACCCTGGAGCTCAGCCTTAGGGGCTGTGCTGTGACCTTGTCACTGCACAGCTCCTGCAAGGTGCCTGTGCTCAGCCGGGGCTGGGCTCTGTCTGCAGCAGCACTGACACAACCAGAGCACACAGCCTCGACCTGCACCCAGGGAAATACAGGTTGGGTATCAGGAGAAAGTCTTTTACAGAAAGGGTGATAAAGTTCTGGAATGTTCTGCCCGGGGAGGTGGTGGAGTCTCCATCCCTGGTGTGTTTAACAAAGCCTGGATTTGCCACTGGGTGCCAGGGTTTAGTTCAGGTGTTGGGGCTAGGCTGGACTCTGTGATCTTGAAGGTCTCTTCCAACCCAGTGATTCTGTGAATTCTGTACAAAGCCCAAAAATCTCCCCCAGTCCAGAAAAAACCCCACAGACACCCCAGCCCCACCTGAGGCAGGAGCTCCCGGGGTGAGGCACCAGAAGGCAGCACTGCCCTGCAGCAACATCTCCTCCTGCTGATTCCCAAGGCACCTGGCTCAGGTGAGGATTTACTGGGATGTCTGCCTGGACAAATGCTGCTGCCATGCTTCACATTTGGGGCTCTCTGCAAGGCCCCACTTGCATCTCCCCCAAGCCTGCTTATCATGCATGTGCCTCCCTTCAGGTGAGATTTGTCACATTCCCACTCTGGAAATGTTTTTCCCTCCTGACAATACCCTTTAGATAGTGCCTGTGGAGGTGGATGACTCAAGCTTGACATGATTATTTCCATCCAGCATTTTTTATTAAAAATACTCCTGGTGGTTCAGAACGTGAGGACAGGAGCTGCCTTGAAAGGGACGTGGAAAGCTCAGAGTCTGCACAAACTGTGCCATGATTTCATGTCAACCAACAAGAGCCAGAAAATCTGTGTAAAGCAGCCCCTCCCAGCCTGAATTTATCATTTCATGCACAGAAACCTCCAAGCACATGGCAGTAACATCCACCCCAGACCCCCCCAGCTCCCAGAGCCAGGTTATGCTGCCACTTCCAGACCTGGGCTGGCTTTCAGAGGCAGGGTTAGGGTGGCACAGCTGTGCTGGTGATGATGGGCCATTTTACCCAGGGTGTGTGACCGCAGAGTGTCCCTGGAGTGGCCCCAGAGTGTTCCCAAAGTGTCCCCAGCCCTTGAGCCCCTTGGCTCTGCCACTTCCAGCTCTGTTATTTACCCAGAGTTACCAGCTCCTGGTTCGGCTCTGGGCAAGTTAATTCCCTTTGGGACGGCTCCCAAACACTCTCACGCTATCCAGCCCCACAAACAGCGAATGCTGCTGGGAATGGACCCCGTGAGCAGAGGGACCCTTCCTCTTCTGCCTCGCCCTGCTCCTGCAGCGTGGGAAGAACCAGAGCAGAGCTGGGGATGGCAGATGGCTGCTGCAGGCCAGGAAAGCTTCACAGGGAAAAGCTTCCTGCGCCCTGCTGAGGCCTCACCTGGGAAACTGGACACGGTTCTGGTGTCCCCAGCACGGGGGGGACAGGGAATTGTTGGAGCAAGGCCAGAGGAGATGTGAAGCTGACAAAGGGACTGGAGCTCCTCCCCTATGAAGACAGACTGAGAAATTTGGGATTGTTCACTCGGAGAAGGCTCCAGGGAGAGCTCAGAGCCCCTGCCAGGCCTAAAGGGGCTCCAGGAGAGCTGGAGAGGGACTGGGGACAAGGGATGGAGGGACAGGACACAGGGAATGGCTCCCACTGCCAGAGGGCAGGGATGGATGGGATATTGGGAATGAGGAATTGTTCCCTGTGAGGGTGGGCAGGCCCTGGCACAGGGTGCCCAGAGCAGCTGGGGCTGCCCCTGGATCCCTGGCAGTGCCCCAGGCCAGGCTGGACACTGGGAGCAGCCTGGGACAGTGGGAGGGGTCCCTGCCATGGCAGGGGTGGCACTGGGTAGAATTTAAGGTCCCTTCCAACCCAACCCATTCTGGGATTCTGGGATATTCATTTGGAGAATAACCTCTCAGAGAAGAGGCAGAGCAGCACTTTGAGCATTCACCCCAAGCCCTGGGCTCTTCCCCCTTACACCACTCAATATCAGAGCTCCTTTCCATGCCCTGATCTCCCTGTTCTCCTCCAGCCCCCAGCTGCAGCTGAATCAGGGAGAACTCCTGGCAATTCCCTGTGGGATGAGCTGGGAGCAGGGTCAGGCTGCAGCACTGTCCCCTGCAGGACCCCAGAAACCCTCCCAAGGGAGCAGTGCTGACACACACACAGCCAGACACAGGAAAAAAAAAGAAATCTGCTGGAACGAACCCAACAGATCAGGCACTTGTTGGAGCCTTGAGTGCAGAGGAACGTTATAGAAAATTCCCAGTGACTCCTCCAGCTCCAAACCTATCATAATTTAATCTGTGTGACTGGAATTTCTCAATAGGCTGGAACTCCCTCAGGACCAAAATCTCATTGAAAAAGAAACCAAGGAGAATTTTGGCATCTCTTCCCCAGCCTGGAAGATGAAATGCAAATCTGTTATTGGCATCGAGCTCTCACAGCTTGATCCATCCACAGAGCTCCAATAGCCTGACATTAACTTCTCAAGGAAGAACATTTTGTTACTCATCCTCAGACAGTTTATGCTTAAAGGCAGAAAGACTAATTCTGTTTGGGGTTTGGGCAGTGAACCTTCCCCAATTACCAGCACAGTCAGGCACTGATCTGGTATTAGAGACAAAACACAGGGAGATGGAGACTGCTGACTTCATTTTAAATATAAATTCCAGAGGCTGAACACTGCTGGCACATGGAAAAGCATCTCCAGCTTCTTCTGCTGCCTTGGCTTTTCAGACACGGACGGATCTGGTCCCATGCCTTGTGCAGGTGGAGGGTGGGCTGAGGTGGAGCTCGGAGCTGTCCCAGAGCTGGGACATCCTCACGGCAAAGGCACAAGGAGGGGTGTGGGCAAGAACGGGCCTTCCTTCGAGCCTGTGCTCGGCAGGCAGGGATAAATGGATGCTGAGGCGCAGAGCTGGGTCCGGGCTCCCGGAGTGAGGGGAGACAGCGACCCCGGCACGGCCCCTGCAGCGGGCACGGGCTGGCCGCTCCGGGCTGCTCCTCCACGCCTCATCTCCCCCGTTTGCCGTTCATCACCGGCGGCGACCCGCAGCTCCGGAGCGCGGATCCTGCCGGGGCAGCGGGGCTGGGCTGGGCCGGGCTGGGCTGGGCTGGGCTGGGCCGGGCTGGGCTGGGCTGGGCTGGGCCGAGCTGGGCCGGCCTGGCCTGGCCTGCAGCTCCTCCCGCGGGCAGAGCCGCGCCCGAGGCTCCGGGATCCGCTGCGATGGGGCAGCAGGGCAAGGATTGAGGCTGGGCTTCCTTCCCTCACCCAGCACAGCCCGGTTCTCTGACCCAGGACAGCACAGTTCCCTTCCCTTCCCTGACCCAGCACAGCCCGGTTCCCTTCCCTCACGGCACAGCCCGGTTCCCTTCCGTGACCCAGCCCAGCCCGGTTCCCTGACCCAGCCCAGCCCGGTTCCTTTCCCTGCCCCAGCCCAGGTCTCTCACCTAGCACAGTCCATTTCCCTTCCCTTCCGTGACCCAGCCCAGCCCGGTTCCTTTCCCTGCCCCAGCCCAGGTCTCTCACCTAGCACAGTCCATTTCCCTTCCCTTCCGTGACCCAGCCCAGCCCGGTTCCTTTCCCTGCCCCAGCCCAGGTCTCTCACCTAGCACAGTCCATTTCCCTTCCCTTCTGACCCAGCCCAGCCCGGTTCCCTGGCCCAGCCCAGTTTCCACGCGAACGGGATGGGGGAAGCAGAGCAGGGCTGAGCAGAGCAGGGCCGAGCATCCCCTGAGCATCCCCCGAGCCCTGCCCGGGACTTCCAGCCCCGGGGCCACTCGAAGCTGCCCCTGACAGATCTCTGCAAATCCAGCAGGCAATTCCAGCAGCCATGCTTTAATGGGGACAGCGCTGACAGAAAATCCTCGTTTCTGCAGGAGCTGCTCCCACCTCGGTGTGCTCAGCAGCCCCCTGGCCCCACACAGGGACAGGGCAAAGCTGTGCCTGGCCATGCTCTTGGCATCTCTGGGGTGAGGAGAGGTTGAACCAGCTCAGTTCAGTTCAACTCAAACCTGCAAGCCAAGCTCCAGGCAAGAGCCCAGAATGTGACCTTGGCAGTGTGGGGCTCCTGGGTCTGAGCTAAGATGGACTGAAGTGGTTTCTCAGGCTGTCTCTCACCTGAGCTGTGTCCTCACACCCTCACTGGGAAGAGGAAAACACTGTTGGTGCCTGAGCTAAATTCATGTAAAGCTCAAAAACCCAAATCCAAAGGCTCTGAGGTGGAAAGGCTGGGAAATGAAGCACACAAGAAAAGGGGCAGGTGGTCAGAAATGTCGGCCTCCTGTTTCTCCAAAATGCCTCCAGCCTGTCCTGGAAGGACAGTTCCACTTTGCACCCTTCCCTTGATCCTTCCCTCAAAAGTTCTCCATGGAGGCCCTTGATTGTGACCATGGCCTGTACCAAGTGTCCACTGGAGAGCAAACCAAGAGCTCCAATTCATTCCACAATACTCATCAACATTCATTATTTAACTCAGGTTAAGCCACAAACCCTCTACAAAAGAGACCTTCCCCCCTGAACCAGATGGGGACCTGAAGCTCTGCCTGGCCACACATCCCAGGCCAGGGCAGAGAGGATTAACAGCAGCAGCTTCCAGGGGGAGTGGTGGGATCCTCCAGGCAGCACAACCTTCCTGATGGCCCATGCTAGACTAAGGCTGCTCTGTGCTCCCTACCACTGATGTGGAAAATGGAATTTCAAAGCTCTTTCTGTCTCCTTAAGCCACAAACCACCTCCATGCATCTTCTTACACTGAGACATGGAGAGGAACATCCCTTTGGGAAGGCCTCAAAGCAAGTGAGACTTGGTGGGAAGAACAGACTCAGCTCTGCAGGGTCCCAGGAAGGCTAAAGACACCTTTGGGGCAATATGACCCTAAATTTTCTCATTTTACCCATAAAAATGCAGGCTTAACATTTCAAAAAGCTGCAGGGACAAAAATCTAAGACTAAAATCACTCCATAGCTCCCAACACAGCTTTGGTCAGGGATGTTCTCTGTGTCCATGATCTGCTGAGCCATCCCCTTCTTGTCACATTCATATTTTCTGAAAATCCCTTCACCCAGGATTTTTCTCAAGAAGCTTTAGAGAAAAGGAAAACAATTCTTCTCTCATTTGCTTCTCCTGTGCTGTGCTCATGTGGAATGTGTTTGGAGATTGTTCACCCACAGGTGATTGTTCCATTGCATTCTGCTGGGAGTTGTTTTCACTCTTTGGCCAATCAGGGTCAAGCTGTGTTGGGACTCTGGAGAGAGTCACGAGTTTTCATTATTATCTTTTTAGCATTCTGTCTGTATCCTTTCTGTATTCTTTAGTATAGTATAGTTTAGCATTCTTTAATATACTATAGTATCATAAAATAACAAATTAGCCTTCAGATTCATCATTCCTTCCTGCCATGGGGGTCCCTGCACATCCGATAACTTCCCAGCTGCCTCCTTGCAGCAGGGGAAGGTGCAGCGAGCCCAGCCCAGCCCAGCAGCACTCACCATCCAGCTCCTCCACAGAGATGTTGGCCAGCTGCTCGCTGTCGCTGCCGGCCGAGAGCGAGCGGTTCAGGTAATTGCCCTTGTACAACAAGCCAGCTGTCACATGGTGGAATGGCATCTTCTCCCTGCCACCAAAACAGGAAAAGAAAGGGGCATTGTGGTTACCTGCCTTTGTTTCATGGGATGGAGCAAAGGCTGGAGGGAGGAGGGGCTGTGTCAGGACCCAGGACATCGCTCTGGCTGCCCTGGGGGACTCCAGAGCCTGGCAGGGGCTCAGACACCTTGGCACGGAGTCACAAACACCTGTGCCTTTGATTTTAGCCCATGGAAACAATTCCCAGCTTTGTGTGCGGAATTACAAGCCACAAGAGTTTGAGTAGAATGATAGTGAATCTGTCACAGGGTGAAAATGTAGAATTTTGGGGTTATAGAATGGGAGTTCAAGAGGCAAGATGCAGGAATCTGGGCATGTCCTGTCCTTCTTCTCCTTCTTCTTGTCCTCCATCCTCTGCTGTGATGGTGACACTGCTGGATTGGTTTAGAGTAGAGACAGACTGTCTAACATAGGTGACGGGTATTGGAAAATTATTGTCAATAAAGTACACACAGTTCTGAGTATAAAAAGCCAACAGCACCCCAAGGGCAGGGGCTGTGCCACAACCCGACCTGTTGGACAGATCTCAGCAGGTCAGAGAGAGAATGGAACAGATCAGAGAAAATGAACAACCTTGGAAAGCAGAGCTGAGGAATCTCAACTTCTTCGGTCATGGGGCTGGGAAAAAAGAGACTTTCTGATACCTCGGGAGCCTTTCCAGCAACACCAAACCCGAGAGGGCTGGAGCAGCAGCCCAGGCGGGTGTGAGAGGGGTGGGCTGAGCTCAGAGCTGGGCTCTGAGGCCGAAGGAACAAACAGCAAAGCAGCTGCTGCCTCTGGCTGCTGGAGAGGAGCGAGGGGAGCCAGAGCAGTGGGGAAACAGGATTGCCCAGCACTCAGCCTGCAGAGCTCAGCCTTGGTGATAATTACAGAGAGCACTGGGCTCTGCACTGACCTGCAGGGAACAGCTTACAGCATCGTGGAGCATTTGGGTTGGAAGGGACCTCAAAGCCCATCCAGTGCCACCCCTGCCATGGCAGGGACACCTCCCACTGTCCCAGGCTGTTCCCAATGTCCAGCCCGGCCTGGGGCACTGCCAGGGATGCAGGGGCAGCCCCAAGTGCTGCCCAGCAGCACAACTTCCAAAGGCAGGGAAGGGTCCGGCACCCCCGAGACCCCTCCTGGAGCCCTCAGAGGGCCCAGCCAAGCACCCTGAGCAAGGTGTTTGTCACTGCGGGGCCCTCTGGGAGGAGAGCATCCACACTGGAGCAGGGCCCCACAAAGAACATCCCCATCTCCCTGACTGAGAACTGAGCAGAAATCCCTCTGCATGGGAGGCTGGAGCAGGGAGGTGTTTGCAAACCCCCCAGGTCCCAGCCCAGCGAAGGGCAGGCACTGCCCAGACAGGGGTGGGAGTCGCTGTCAGCAGCACTCACCCTGTGATTTAGGAGACACGAGGAGGAGGCGAGTTTGCCAAAGTCAATTGAAATATTAAGAGGAAGATTTCTCATGCCCAGGGCTGGATTCAATCAGCGCAAGCTCATCCCAGGCCCATTGTGCTTTGGGCTGCACATTTCCAGCAGAAATAAATCATCAGAGCCACCCAGAGCTGGCCAGGGCCTGCCTGGGGCTGGAGGTGGCCAGGGCAGGCTGGAGTGGCTCTGGAAGCCCCCAGGGCTCTCAGTGCCCAGGGCAGGGGCTGCTCAGAGCCCACCCTCAGTTCTGTGCCCAGGAGGAGGTGCCAGCTCTGCAATGCTGCTCCATTCAGCAGCACCAGCCAATAACCCAAATATACAGACAATGCAGATGGATTCAGTGGGAGCAAAAGCCTTCCTGCTCCCTGGGCTGGGCAGAGCTCGGAGAGACCCCCAGGAGCAAACCAACCCGGAGGAGAGCACAGAGGGAGAGCAGGAGGCTCCTCCTGCACTGCTCAGCACGCTCCAGGAATTTCCCTGGCAGTAATTATGTAAATAAATCCTAATCGTAGTTTTAAGTATTTTTATTTGGGAGCCAGTTTGCTCCAGCAGCACATCACAAACGTAAACAAGGGGTTCTGTTTCATTAAGCACATCTGTAATTTCCCAGCCCTTGCCAGTTCACGGGTTCCACTCTGCGACGTTGCTCCCTCTGACACCTGCTCAGCACTGAAATGGGAATTTCACCTGGCCAAGGGACACTCAGAGGCAACGCCAGCTCTGCTTTCACTGCAGAGACACTTCCAGCCCTTGGCACCACCTTCACTTGTTCCCAGGCCCCCCACAAACCATCCAGGCAGTGACCAGCTCCTGCTTTCTCTGGACAATCACCCCAAGGGTAAGCACAGAGCTGGAAGGGACCCACAAGGGCCGCCAAGTCCAACCCTTGGACAGCCTCAAGAAGCACTAAAATCAACTACACTGAATTTTCCAATCACTTGACGGGAGTTCCAGTCTCCCCCTGGCTGAGCTGCCCTGCGCACTCAGTGAGCCCACGGGGCTGGCAGGGCTCTGGCACCCCTGGCCCAGCCCCTGGGTGAAGGAAACCCCAGCCCTGCACCCCCTGAGCCCGGCCACAGGTGGAATAGCAGCTCACCATGGATTTAGAGCATTCCTGAAATCACTTTCGCAGCCTTGGCTCCTACAACCATTAAAAAAAATGACAATGCCTCTCCCCTGAGGGCTGAAGAGCTGAAAATCACCTGCAGCTGGATCCCGTGGTGTGTTTTAGTGCTGGAGGAGAGCCATGATACCCTGGAGTGAGAAATCCTGGATTAAATTCCGCTGCCCAGATATATTAGGGTATAGAGCTGTAACATCATTCAGCAGAAACCCTGCAGAGCCCCTGGAATCCAGCACCTCTCAGCTCTCACAGGGGATGCTCCAAGGGGCCCAGAGGCCCCCAGGGATGTGGAGCTGTGCCTCAGGAGCACTCAGCACCCTCACGCAGGAACCTACAGCCAAACCCAAGCCTGAAATGGGGAGAAAACAGCAAAAAGAGGCCCAGGAGGGGCAGGTGGGGGAGAGCTCCAAAGCACCAAGGTGGGAAAGCCCTTAGGGTGGTGTCACAGACATCTTTTATGAAAAATCCTTCCCTTAGGATTTTTCCTCCTGAGAAGCTGAGAGGCCTCAGGAACAAAATGCAAACAATGGTTATCTGCTGCTGTGGAATGCAACAGGTGCATCTGGGATTGGTCTCATGTGGTTGTTTTTAATTAATGGCCAATCACAGCCCAGCTGGCTCAGACTCTCTGTCCAAGCCACAAGCCTTTGTTATTATTCTTTCTTTTTTTATTCTTAGCTAGCTTTCTAATAAAATCTTTTTTTCTATTATTTTAGTACAGTTTTAATATAATACGTATCATAAAATAATAAATCAAGCCTTCTGAAACATGGAGTCAAATCCTCATTTCTTCTCTCATCTTCAGACTCCCGTGAACACCGTCACAGGGTGGGACCCATTTAAAGCTGCATGGGAATATGCAGGTGCCTGTGTGGGATAAAAGGGCTGTCCTGGCACAGCCAGACTGGTCCGGGCTGGGATTGCCATCCCTGGATGTGTTCAGAGCCAGGCTGGAGCAGCCTGGGACAGTAGGAGGTGTCCCTGCCCGTGGCAGGGGTGGCACTGGGTGGGTCCTTCCCAGCCAGGCCAGGCTGGGATGCTGGGACAGGCTCACTTTGAGTGCAGCCAAAGTGTCCAGGACAGAAACCTCCCGTAGCTTCCTTGTGGCTGCTGCTCCCAGTGCCCAGTGAGCCCTGGGACACTCAAATCATGGCTGGAGCGTGCTGCTGGCCCATCCCTGTGCTGCTGACCCCATCCCTGTGCTGCTGATCCCCTCCCTGTGCTGCTGATCCCATCCCTGTGCTGCTGATCCCATCCCTGTGCTGCACATCCATCCCTGTGCTGCTGATCCCATCCCTGTGCTGCTAAACCCCTCCCTGTGCTGCTGGCCCCTTCCCTGTGCTGCTGATCCCATCCCTGTGCTGCTGATCCCATCCCTGTGCTGCTGATCCCACCCCTGTGCTGCTGATCCCATCCCTGTGCTGCTGATCCCATCCCTGTGCTGCTGGCCCCATCCCTGTGCTGCACCTCCATCCCTGTGCTGCTGATCCCACCCCTGTGCTGCACCTCCATCCCTGTGCTGCTGCTCCCATCCCTGTGCTGCACCTCCATCCCTGTGCTGCTGGCCCCATCCCTGTGCTGCTGCTCCCATCCCTGTGCTGCTGATCCCATCCCTGTGCTGCACCTCCATCCCTGTGCTGCTGATCCCACCCCTGTGCTGCACCCCATCCCTGTGCTGCTGCTCCCATCCCTGTGCTGCACCTCCATCCCTGTGCTGCTGGCCCCATCCCTGTGCTGCTGATCCCATCCCTGTGCTGCTGGCCCCATCCCTGTGCTGCTGATCCCATCCCTGTGCTGCTGGCCCCATCCCTGTGCTGCTGATCCCATCCCTGTGCTGCTGACCCCATCCCTGTGCTGCTGCTCCCATCCCTGTGCTGCTGATCCCATCCCTATGCTGCTGACCCCATCCCTGTGCTGCACCTCCATCCCTGTGCCGCTGATCCCATCCCTGTGCTGCTGACCCCATCGCTGTGCTGCTGATGGTGCTGGACAGGAGGGGAGCACCAGCACAAGCTTTGCTCTCCCAGCCCTTCCTCGGGGCTGAAAGGAATCCAGGAATAGGTTGAAAACCCAGGGAGCAGTTGGGAAACTGGGACAGGAGCTGGGAATTCCCTGAGGTCGCTTTTAAACCCTTTAAAAATTCATCAAATGAAGTGATGGTGTTGAAGATGCTTCTCCCTGGGCACAGCAGTGTTTGAACATCCAAAGCAGAGCAGGAAACGATCCTTTGGAGGAAATGATCCCTGAGGCAGTGCCCCTGTCCTGGGAGGGAGGCTGTGTGATCCAGCTGGACCCAGAGGGCAGCGGAGCAAACACAGCCTGGTGCCACCCCGGGGTGTCTGACCCTCCACGAGGCACCAGCCAGGGGACGCCTCCCAGAGAGGCTCCTTTGCCATTTCTGGTCCTTTTCCATGGTGCTGTCCATGCTTCCCTCTCTCTCTAAGGCGGCTGGGACAGCTGAGGGTCATGGTTAGGCCTGGCTTAACCTCTGCCACGGGAGAGGCTGAGCTGGACTAAATGCCCACGTTGGTTGCTTTGAAGCCAGCCCAGTTCAGGGAAGGCAAAATCTTTGTGCTGGGAAGAGTCACTTTGTCCCTTGTCACCTGCATTCCCTGCGCTAACAATAGCTTTAAAGATTTTTTTTTCTCTTTTTTAATTTACTTTGTGCACAAACTTGGCACCTGGAGTGCAGTCTGAGCCCAAGCTGGCCAGAGCAGAGCCTGCAGGGCTCCAAGGACTCCTCCTGGCTCAGGAGGAGCAGAGCTCAGCAAGGTGTGAAGGGCATGAACCGCCCAGGTCTGCTTTAACCAGGCTCAGCTCAGGGCTGTGAAGAGAGCCAGGGCTGAGAGCAGGCTCAGGCTCAGTCTGTACTACAAACCGAGAGAAGTGGCCTTGGAAGGAGCCTTGGGATTGGGAAAAATCAAGTGTGGTTCTTTTAAGAGAATTTTCTATCTAAACTAGATCACAGATCCTGCCAGGGAGGCCAGTCCTGCAGGAACTCTGTGACTGCTGACTACTGATCCCAATCTTTATTGATCCCAGAGCCCAAAGCCCCAGGAGGGCACATTTGGGGTATTTATGAACAGGAGAGAGAGGAACAGGCCCCTGCTGAGCCTGCACGGGGCACTGGGCCCTCTGGGCAGGGCTGGGAGCCACGTTTGCTCAGGCTGGGCTGAGAGGGCAGTGAGCCCTAAAGCTCCCTCTGAGCTCCCTCCGTCCTTCCTCCTGGGACGCAGGAGGGCTCCCCCTTCCCTGGCTGGTATCCGAGCTTACATCTGGCTTTTCCACACATATTTTCAGACAAATTCCACCTTTCACAAGGACTTATGGACTGCAAACACCATCTGAACCCACACGTGTGAGATTCACTGAACACCTGCTGCAGGGGATCCAGGTAAAATCCAAACTGACCTCCAGGGACCATTCCCAGTCCTGACCCATCACACCCCCAGGTGCCCTCAGCACACCTTCATGGCATTTGGGCTCTATCTGACCATTTCTTGGCACAATCCTAGGGAAATGTTCCTCTGATTCAGGCAGGAAATGCAGATCTGGCACACCTGGCTTGGGATGCCAACAACAAAGCACCTCATGGTGATCACTGGGTAAAAATCCCTTTACAAACAGATCATTCTCAGCATTCACAGATCAACTGGGAAGGGAAAAAAATCCTCTGCAAGGCAGAAAGCAAGATCTGAGTGACAACCTCATGTAATGTACAGCACCTCAGGAGCCACAAACTTCCACCCTCGAGAGCTACAAAGCACTCGGAGCTTCAGAAGGTTTTGTGCTGGGGCTTTTCCCACCTTCTGCAGTAAATTCGAAATGAAAAAGCAGAGGGAGGGCACTTGAAAAGACAGCACATCTCAACACAACTGCTGCTGCTTTGAATTCGGGCAGAGAGGGGGGTGCTGAGGGTGCCAGGTTAGGTACCAAACCCAGCATTTCTGTCTGGGAGACCTGAGGGTGCCAGGTCAGGCACCAAACCCAGCATTGCTGTCTGGGAGAGCTGAAGGTGCCCAATCGGGTACCAAACCCAGCATTGCTGTCTGGGAGAGCTGAGGGTGCCAGGTCAGGCACCAAACCCAGCATTGCTGTCTGGGAGAGCTGAGGGTGCCAGGTCAGGCACCAAACCCAGCATTTCTGTCTATGAGAGCTGAGGGTCAGGTACCAAACCCAGCATTGCTGTCTGGGAGAGCTGAGGGTGCCAGGTCAGGCACCAAACCCAGCATTGCTGTCTGGGAGAGCTGAGGGTCAGGTACCAAACCCAGCATTTCTGCCTATGAGAGCTGAGGGTCTGGTACCAAACCCAGCATCTCTGTCTGTGAGAGCTGAGGGTGCCAGGTCAGGATCAAACCCAGCATCTCTGTCCATATGAGGGTGCCAGCTGAGGGTCCGTCTATGAGAGCTGAAGGTGCCAAACCCAGCATTGCTCTCTCTGGGGTCAGGTGAAACCCAGCTGAGGGTGCCAGGTGCCAGGTCCAGTACCAAACCCAGCACTGCTGTCCAGGAGAGCACGGACAGAGCCCAGGGCTGCTGTTTGTTGTTTCTGAGCCATGCCTGGGGCTGATCCCGAAGGAGAGGGACTGCTAGGAGCTGAGGGCTCCGTGTGTCCTCCCAAGGGGACACAGCCCCTCTCCACTACAAACTGGTTTAAAGTGCCCCATTAATGAACCTGCAGCGCTGCCCCACCAGTGCTTCCTCTCACCTCAGCTCCCAAAGTCATCCTCACCTCCTGCAGGCAGAAATCCCCAGATTTCTGCTGCCCTCTTCTACTTTCTATCACTGCTGCTGCCCCCACTTGTGTTTAACCAAGATTAGTAAAAACAAATTCCATCTTCTAGGTTTGGAAAGCCTCTGAGTTGATTTAATCTCTTCTCCCCTCTAATAATTCGTCTGGAAACATGAAAAATGAGTTTGGGAATGAAAGTTTTATCCCTGGGGAGGCCCAGCCTCCCATTCCCTCCTGTGGGACAGAACACCAGGGACTGCCATCACACAAGGTGCCCAAAAAAAGCCTTTTTCGGGTGACAAGGATTTAGGAGAGGAAACCCACAAAGGCTACAAAAACCTCTCAAATCTCCAGGCAGAAGGGAAGCTGAAAGATCTGCACATGGGGAACTGAGGCAGACTTCTCTCCCTAAGTAAACTAAAGAAAGACTGTTCTAAAAATAGTTAACTAAAATTTTAAGTTTTATTTCTTTACATTGTCAAAAAAAATTGCAAGAAGAAGAAAAGTGTTCTAAACATTTTGTTCTAATTCTTATTACTCTTTTATTATTCTTTCTTTTAGTTACTATTAATACATTTTTCTTTATAGCCTTTTAAAGTTTTAAACCTACTTTACCTTTCTCCTAATCCTACCTCACAAATACACTAGTAATTAACTAGTAATTAACTAGTAATTAACCCTAAACCCACCACACTCATTAGTAGATTAATCAAAAAGTAACTCACAACAAAAAGTAAATACACTAGTAATTAACTAGTAATTAACCCTAAACCCACCACACTCATTAGTACATTAATCAAAAAATCTCAACATGAACAAAATCTCAAATTAACACACCAAAACCACCACACGTGGCAAAGCTGATCAGCCTCTGGAACAAACATCCCAGGAGGGACATGTCCTGTGTCACCATGACATTTCCTGAAAAATCCCTTCACCGGGATTTTCTCCTGGGAAGCTGAGAGGCCTCAGAAAAGAAATGTAAACCACAATTATCTGATTGCTTTGGAATGTGGCCTGGAGATCATTTACCAACAGGTGCGCCTTTGATTGGTTCCATGGGAATTGTTTTTAATTAATGACCAATCCCAGCCCAGGTGTGTTGGACTCTGAGGAGTCAGGAGCTTTCATGATCATTCTTGTTCAGCCTCCTGATGTCTCCTTTCTCTTTCTTCAGTATAGTTTTAGTATATAATTTCTTATAAAGAATAGAATAGAGTGGAATGGAATAGAATGGAATGGAATGGAATGGAATGGAATGGAATGGAATAGAATAGAATAGAATGGAATGGAATGGAATGGAATGGAATGAATAGAATGGAATAGAATAGAATAGAATAGAAGCCTTCTGAGAACATGGAGTCAAATTCTCATCTCTCACCTCCTCCTGGGCACCCTCACAACACCACAGTCCTGTGTGGCCAGGAGGGACACGTCCAGCCTGTCCCCAGGCCCTGGTGCCTCGCTGGAAGGTGTTGGTGGAGTTAAAGGGTGATAATTTGGGGCTGTTGATGGATCGTTTCCCACACTGCAGGCTCTGAGCTCCCCCTGGGCCCCAAAACCCAGGAGGGGCTGCCCTGGGGGGAGCTGCTGGAGCTGCCAGGTCCCACAGCAGCCCCTGCAGCCCCGTTTCCCTGCCCAGCCCCTCCTGTGTGTGCGGCAAGGGCAGCCGGGAGCAGCCTGTGCCCAGCAGGGATCCCTGCAGCACGGACAGGGGGCTCCTCCTGGCCCCCTTTTTTCCAGAAATCAGGGTGGATAAAGGCAGCAGGAGCAGGAGCAGGTTCAGCTGAGCACCCAGGGCAGCTCAGGGGTGCCAGGGAGGCTTTGGGGCATCACCCAGCCCAACCCCACCCCACAGTCCTGGCTGCTCGCTCACTAAAAGATCCCAATTCTCTTTCTCTGGAATACTCAGCTCTTTTTTTTTTTTCCTGAGTACAACACGGGATCACTCAGAATTAAATGATGGGAACGAGGTCCTTGTTGACAGCAAGAAAAATAAATATCCCAGAGCTCTGAGCTGAGGAGCACATCAAAGCAGGGAGGAAATGTCACCCCCACCCCCATAACCCATCCCCAACACATTTCCCTGCTCTGCTGAACCCTTTTCTCCTCCACTCACAGCTGCTGGATGTTTGCTCACTGAGCCTGGCCAGAGGGGACCTTTCTGAGCTTCTGTTCATTCCCTCCTGTCCAGTTCCCTCCCTGGCCAGGCATAAATCAGCCCTGGAGACACGAGCAGCAGCGATTGCTGGCACCCCCAGCACCCTGGTTCACAAAACAATACACAATGGATTATTCAGAGCACACCCTGCGTCACACACCAGTAATTATAAACATGAAATCTATCAAATAATGACAATTAACAGTGGATCTGACAGAGTAACACACTCCAAATAGCCTGGTGGTTGATTACGTCTTATTAATGAAATGCCAAAACATTGAGGGCTCTTAGCAGGACAATTAATTGCTCCCAATAAATCTGACTTCTGCCAGACCTCATCTTTAAAGGAGGCTTTGGGACATCTGGTGAGGGTTATTTTGTAAAGCAATGGCTGATGGTTCCTACAGAAAATTCCCTGGGAGCTGGGAGGAATGGAGCCACCAACACACAGAAATGAGCAGAAGGGAATTAGAGACCAGGGCAACCCCAACACTGGAATAATTTTATATAAACTGGGGTGGATTGTGGTGGAAGATTCCAACCAAGACCCACTCCCAGCACTTCCCTGCAAACATCCATGGCCAGCAGCTTCCTTGGAACAGCGTCCTCAGACACAACGGCCCAGATTCAAGGGGATGCAAGGAGGATCCCAGGCTGCTGGGAGAGGGTGAGCAGAGCCAAAGGGAGACCTGTCCCCCCCGAGTGCCCAGAGCCCAGCAGGCTGGCTGTCACTGCCAGGGGATGGCTGTGGGGACAAAGGCTGCACTGCTGCAGACACTGGCAATGTCAGCTGCCTCGGACACACGGCACTGCTGCCAAAGGTGGGCTCTGTGTGTGTGTGTGTCCGTCCATCCACCCATGCACCCCTCCTGTGGCAGGGATCCCAGTGACCCCACCCCCAGCAGCCACTGGGATCACTGGGCCCTTTCCAGGGCCAAACCCCAGAGCTCTGGGCTCTCGCTGGCCCCGGCCCATGCTGGAGCCCCTCACCATCCCTGATTCCCCAGCTCCCGTCAGGGAGAGCAGGGTCCGGCTGTGCTGCTTTCCCTGCGAGCTCCTGCTCCTGGGAGGATTCAGTGGAGCTGTTCCAGGAACCCCAGGGATCATTTCCTGCTGGAGCAGGGTTGGGCTCTCGGGGTGGCACAAATTACAGCATCCTTATTTTTATTTCAGCCTTTATTTGAAGGGAACGTATGAGAGAAATCTGACGCTGGCTGGGCCAGCCACAAGCACTCTGTAAACAAGCTCTGCTCTGAGATTTCCATGTTTCTTCCTGAAACACCAGGAGAACCAGCAGCACTGGCTAATTGGAAACAGCTACAGAGACTTCATTTTCTTGTTTTTTCTGGGATTTGCTCTCGGGCTGGCTCTTCCCAACCTTAATACCTGGCAGGGTTGATCAACTCTTTGGAATGTCATTTGCATAAGGGTTGATGTGCTGAGGAGAAATCACTGCCCTGGAGAGGTCAGGGATATCCATGGGGAAAAGGAGAGAGGCCATTTCTCCTTGAGTGCTGCTTTTAAAAGGGGTCAGAGCAGAGTCTCTGACCTGAATGAATAAACGGACCCCAAGGAACACTTTACTGTGACATCCTTGGGACCCTCTGGACACGTCCTCAAACCCTTGGGGACATTTGCCAACCAGCAGCAGAAACATGTGCAGGTATTGCAGCCCTGCCCTTGGGGTCACAGCATCCCTGGAGGCAGCAGCACCTCAGCTCTGTGCTGGGACAGGCTGGGACACCTCAGCTCTGTGCTGGGACAGGCTGGGACACCTCAGCTCCTGTGCTGGGACAGGCTGGGACAGGCTGGGACACCTCAGCTCCTGTGCTGGGACAGGCTGGGACAGGCTGGGACACCTCAGCTCCTGTGCTGGGGACAGGCTGGGACAGGCTGGGACACCTCAGCTCCTGTGCTGGGACAGGCTGGGACAGACTGGGACACCTCAGCTCCTGTGCTGGGACAGACTGGGACAGGCTGGGACACCTCAGCTCCTGTGCTGGGACAGGCTGGGACAGGCTGGGACAGGCTGGGACAGGCTGGGACAGGCAGCAGCACCTCAGCTCTGGGCTGGGACAGGCTGGGACACCTCAGCTCCTGCGCTGGGACAGGCTGGGACAGGCTGGGACACCTCAGCTCTGTGCTGGGACAGGCTGGGACAGACTGGGACAGGCTGGGACACCCCAGCTCTGTGCTGGGACACCTCAGCTCTGTGCTGGGACAGGCTGGGACACCTCAGCTCCTGTGCTGGGGACAGGCTGCGACAGGCTGGGACACCTCAGCTCCTGTGCTGGGACAGGCTGGGACAGACTGGGACACCTCAGCTCTGTGCTGGGACAGGCTGGGACAGGCAGCAGCACCAGCAGGGCTCACCCAGGCCGGGTTTTCCTCCTCTGTTTGCCCAAGGCTTGGCAGGAGGGGTCTCAAACAGCTGAGCCCTGCACACCCTGAGGGGCAGAGAGCCTCTTTAGGCTCCTGCAGCTCCGCAGCTCTGGGAGCCTCTGCCCCCCTGAGCCCTGCAGGGCCCTGGGCAGGAACAGGACACAGACCCCGGGAATGGGGGCTGGCATGGAGGAAGCCCAGCTGGACTCGTGCAGGGCACCAGCAGAGCCCTTCCCATCACTCAGTGAATCCCAGCTCCCGGCGCTGCCTCGCGTTGTGGTTTAACATTCCAGCAGCCAGGAGCAGGAGATGCACACGGATCTCCTCCCTGCCGTCACCTGTGTGTCTGCACGTGCTGCCACCTGTGCCAGCCACCCTGCAGGACACCCAGTGACCACCAGCAAGCCCCACCGCCCAGCCCTGCTCACATCTTAACCTTCCTGCGTTCCTGAGCATCCAAAGCCCTGCTGCAGGGAAGGACTTCAGGCAAAGGCAGGGAATGCAGGAGGGTGAGGAAAAGGGCTCAGAGAGCCCAGAGCAGCTCCTCCACCAGGCATCACTCACTGCTGGGGCTCAGAGATGAACCCACTGGGCCCTGCCACCCCACCGGGCAGTGTCCCCAGCCCAGGGACAGCCACCAAACCTGCAGAGATGCCAGCACAACAGAGAATGGCTCCAGGCATGGAACAACATGGACCCAGCCAGGTGAAATGCTGGGAAAGGGAGGGCCAGGAAAGGTCCAGGACCAAAAAGGGGCCTGGAAGCCCCAGCTAGGGCAGACCTGGGGACAGGGTTCAGTGCAGATGTCTGAGGGACAGACCTGGGGACAGCATTCAGTGCAGAGGTTCCAGATTTTCTTTTCTCCTTCTGTAAAAATGCAAATGCAAGGATGCCCAGCAAGCCTCCACAAGCTGATGTTAAGTTCAAGGAATGAGAGGGCACTTTTAGAACCACCCACTGAATTTCTTTACATCTTCCAGGTCCTGCCCATGGACTTCAGGTTCAACAGACTAAATTCAGACTGTGGCTTTTATTACCACTGCTTAATGTCTTTATTCTGAGAACCATTTTCACATGTTAGCGCTTTTATCGAAGGAGGCTGCAGTTAATTAAAAGCAGACCTTTAAACCAGTTTGTTTCTATTGCCCTTTTTTCATGATAGCCCAAGAACTATTGCATAATACCCAGGATTTACTTGAGTTTCTGCCTCACACTTTTAGCACTAACCACATTCACAGGTTAAAAACACAATCCAAGCCTCCCCAGCCTGGCAGAGCTCTGCCATATGATCAATTCCCAGTACATCATTAGCTGGGGACTGTATGAACTGAATAAAACTGACTTGGTCTTTTTACACAACATTCAAAAACCCTCTCAGTTCACCTCAGGAAGGCACCTGGCTGCAATGAATGCTCCCACACCCTTCTGACATTCCCAGCATTTTCTGAAAAGGCTCTGCCGGTTTGAATTTGCATCTCCTCATAGATTGCCTGCCATATTTCATCCCAAATCAATAAAAGCTCTGTGAGCACAGATGTAAAATGACGGTGGAGGGTATTTCTAGTCCAAGGAGTTTCTCAATGCACATTTTGCTCAGTTTACCACAACTCTGGAAGACAAAACATGCACGGCACCATCGCTGCACGGGTCAAGCCATGATTTTGCTTAGGAATTAGGACATTTCAAAGGAAATACAACGAGAAAGTTGCATTGCTCTGAACTGACAGGGGCAGCGTTCCGGGGGCAGGGGGAGCCGCACATTGCAATGTGACGGGGCTGGGGCAGGGCAGCCCGGACAAGCAGCCCCCAAAACGCTGTTCCTAAAGCCATCTATAGTTACAGAGCTGCCATGGCATGGAAGGGACGGGCTGCATCAGCAGAACCCTCGAGCACAGCGCGATTGCACAGAACCTGCCTGGAAATGGAGCCAGGGAGGGGGAACCAGGCTCAGCCCCGCTGCCCCCAGGCTGAGGCAGGCAGGAAAGAGATCGGGGTTAAATCACCCTTTGTGCCTTTTGCTCTGTTTCCACTGGGGCTTTTTCTCCTTGCAAGCCAAGTTGTGCCCGGGCTCGATGGCAGAGAGCTGCTCCCGAAGCGCTTTTGTTCCCTGCTGAAATCCCCCTGCCCCACCGAGAACTCAGGGGAAGGCGTTGTGAGAGCGAGCCGGGCGAGCTCCGCACACTGCCGAGGGACGGAGGGGCAGAACGCAGCTCCTGCAGGACAGACCCTCCCCAGGGCAGAGCCCTGGCACCCCCGGGGGCCTCACCCCGAGCAGGACCCCCCATTCCCGCTGGGATTGTGCCGTGCACACCCCTCTGGGCACAGCCTTCATCCACAGGTGCAGTGCAGAGAGCATCTGGCTACAGGTCCAGAGCATCTTCCGAGCAAAGAGCCGAGCATCCACCGAGACTCCCCGGACTGAGAGGATGAAGCTTCCCCACCAAACCCTTCCCGGGAGCAGAGTCCCACACATGCATTCCTGGGGAAAGGGAGCGTGCGGAGACCCGCGGGAAGCCAGCTGGAAAATTCCCTGCCAAAGAGCCGGCATCGGGAGCTCTTACCTGCTCGGATTTGTATTCCCAGCTAGCAGCACACCTACAGCCCCAGGCTCTCAGGGGGCATCGCGGGGGAGCTGATTGCTGCAGGTCATGGGTGCGTACAGCCAGAAGCAAAAAGAAACCGACCCAAAACAACCCCCCCAGAATCCCCCAAAAGCCACAACATGACCCAAATGAGATCCCTGCAACGGCTGTCTCGTTACAAGCAAGATGAGATGAAGGAGGGGTTTTTACTTGCTCTGAGGCATCATATGGAGCTTAATCACAGCAGTTACGTATTGGGTTCTTTTGGCCTTCAATCAAGTGTGTCATTTCGGTGGCAGCTGCCTACGTGATGCTGGCACCCTGGGCGCTCCAGTCCTGTGCCACTGCCGGCCTTGTGCAGCTATTCTACAGCTCAACAACGGGCAAATTCCATTTCCCAGGCTGCGGGAAGCTCCTCCTGTAGTCCAACGAGCCCTTGGAGCCACCCAGGATCACACACCTCTCCTCCGGTACCCAGAGCCCACCGCAGCGCCCGTCCCGCTCTCATCTCCCGGCGCAGCCCATCCGTGTCCCGAGGACTTCCAACACTCCCCAAGCCACCGGGAGGGGACACACAGCTCGCCAGGAGCCCCGCGCTAAGGGGGAGGCAGCTGCTCCGCGGAAAACAGCGAAACTTGGTGCGTGGGAAGGGTCTGAGGAGCTGCTGAGTAACCGCGGAAGGGCTCGGCCAGGAGCCGGCTCAGCCCCAGCCCCGCTGCAGCCCCGGGGATGCTCGAGGGGGAAGCAGGAGGCGAGCGCTGCAATTCAGGTGTTGGACCTGGTGACTGAATCAGCTGCAAGCAGCCGGGGCTGGGCTCATCACGGCTCCGAGCGGGCAGCGGGGGTCGGGCGCGACTCTGCCCGGAGCATTTCGGTTGCCGACAGCGGCATCAGGAGGCGTTCGGGGCCGGATTCCTCCGTCAAGTGCATTTGTTGGGTTTGACAGATTCATGAGGACCCGTCCATTCAAACAGATGGCGGATGCTCCCTCTGCTCCGGGATCCGGGATCTCCACCCGTGTCCGACTCCCCGAGAGCAGGACACCGCATAGACACCGAGCCCTCATTACATCACCCGCTACGGACGAGCAGGGGGCCAGGAAACGAATTAAAAAGGTTTTCTGGGCAGCCAAAGTGCTGCTGTGCCGCTCCATGGCAACTCCACAAACACGCGTGTGAGCGCCCACGGCCGCACACCGCCGGCGAGGGGCACGGCCGCGGATCCGGGTACCGAGGGGAGGGGATGAGCATCCCGAACATCCCCCCGCGGGGATCGCTCGGCTGCCGGCCCGCCTGAGCCCGCTGGCGGCGGTGGCCGGAGCCCCAACAGGTTCCCGGGGGAGCCGCGGTGCCCCCGAGCCGGGGAGGGGAGGGCGCTGCCGGCTCCCTGCGAGCCCTCCCTCCGTCCCCGCCCGGCCGGGGGCAGCCCGAGCTCTCCCCATCCTCGCCACCTCCTCACTCACCTCTCCACCAGACGGCTCCTCCGCCACAGGTTTGCTCGGCTCCACTGTCCCCCCCCCCCCCCCGCCCCTCCAGATCGCTCCCAGACGAGTTATTCAGAGGGGGATGGAGGGAGGAGGCACACAGAGAGCTGGGCGGTGGGGATGGCGGAGAGAGAGAGAGAAAAAATAATATTAAAAAAAACCAACAAAACCCACCAAGCGAAGGGATGAAATCAAATCAAAGAAGCGAAGAACTGGACTGAACGGAGGCGATGCTGGAGGAGGAGGAGGAGGAGAGCGGCGCGGCGCGGCAGCCCCGGCTCAGCGCCCCATGGCCCCGAGCGCAGCCCCGAGCGCAGCCCGAGCCCCGCCGCGCCGCGCCGCTCCCCCGGCCCGGCCAGGGACCACCCTCCCTCCGCCGGCAGCCCTGCGGCGCGGCCCCGCTAACCCCTTCCTCGCCGGGCTCCCCCTGCGCCCCGGCTCCAGCCCCGCCGCGCCCGCTGCGCGCAGGGAGCGGCCCCGGGCAGGGCAGGGCCCGGCAACGGAGGGAGCCGCTCCTGGGGGCCGAGCCCCCCTCGGCACCTTCCGTCTCCGGGTCTCCTCTCGGCAGGGAGCGGGGTTAAGCCGCCGGTTCCTTTTTTAGCAGCACGGAACGGTCGGTTGGAAAAGACCTCCAGGATCGAGTCCAGCCATTGCCCCGGCACTGCCAAGGCCACCAGTGACCCCTGTCCCCCAGGGCCGCGTCCATCCCTCCAGGGACGGGGACACCACCACCTCCCTGGGCAGCTCCTGCCAGTTCCTGAGCACCCTTTATTTCCCCAAAATCGCCCCTGAGGCTCCCCTGGCCCAGCCTGAGGCCGTTCCCTCTGCTCCTGTCCCTGTTCCCTGGAGCACAGCCCGACCCCCCCGGCTGTCCCTTCCTGTCAGGAGCTGTGCAGAGCCACAAGGGCCCCCTGAGCCTCCTTTGCTCCAGGCTGAGCCCCTTCCCAGCTCCCTCAGCCGCTCCTGGGGCTCCAGGCCCTTCCCAGCTCCCTCAGCCTCTCCTGGGGCTCCAGGCCCTTCCCAGCTCCCTCAGCCCCTCCTGGGGCTCCAGGCCCTTCCCGGCTCCCTCAGCCCCTCCTGGGGCTCCAGGCCCTTCCCGGCTCCCTCAGCCCCTCCTGGGGCTCCAGGCCCTTCCCGGCTCCCTCAGCCGCTCCTGGGGCTCCAGGCCCTTCCCGGCTCCCTCAGCCGCTCCTGGGGCTCCAGACCCTTCCCGGCTCCCTCAGCCCCTCCTGGGGCTCCAGGCCCTTCCCGGCTCCCTCAGCCTCTCCTGGGGCTCCAGGCCCTTCCCAGCTCCCTCAGCCCCTCCTGGGGCTCCAGGCCCTTCCCGGCTCCCTCAGCCCCTCCTGGGGCTCCAGGCCCTTCCCAGCTCCCTCAGCCCCTCCTGGGGCTCCAGGCCCTTCCCAGCTCCGTTCCCTTCCCTGCACATGCTCCAGCCCCTCAGGGTCTGTCTTGTGAGAGGCCCAAAATTGCCCCCAGCACCGGAGGTGCCCCAGCAGCGCCAGCACAGGGGACAGTCAGTCTCCCCCCTGCCCTGGTCCTGCTGGCCACACCATTGCTGATATTGGCTAGAATGGCCTTGGACTTCTTGGCCAGCAGCAGTGGAGGAGAAGAATCCTCAGCTGCAGGTGTGTCCTGTGCTCTGTGTGCACAAACCCTGCTGCTCCCTGCACCCAGGGCCCCCAGCCTGCCTGGCCCCACTGGCAGAGCCACATCACAGTCCCAGGGGCTGGGAAGGAGGAGGTGCCTGCAGGAGTGCCCTTCTCCCAGCCACATATCCCCCTTTCCCTGCTGCAGTCACCTTCAGCTGGTATCAGCACTCGGTGGAGCTGCCTTGGCTGGCACACAGTCCTTGGATCCCTGCCTGGCACCAGCACAGCCTCTGACCCCAGGACAGCTGGGCCAGGACGCTCCCAGCAGGGGAAGTTTGACTGAAACCAATTTGGGCTGAAAGGAAGCAGAGATGCTGTGCTGTGACAGCAGCTGACTGCAGGAGAGGCTCTGATGGGAGCCCAGCACAGCTCAAACTGCCTCAATTGGATCTGGAAAACAGCCTGGAGAGACACCTGCCATCTCCAGCAACGCCCACAGCCCCGTGTGCATCAAACAAAGCCTGCAGAGTGTGGATTTTAGGGCTCAAAGGTGTTTAATTCACATCTTGTCTCCCTTGTACTTTTCTGATGTAAAATCCTTCCTGTCTTCTTCCTTCAGCCTCATGGGTCACCATGTTCCCCATCCTGGGATTTGTTGGGATCACAATGAACATGGTCTGCAGCTCAGGACCCGGGGGCAGAGGGATTTTGGCTCTCTGCTCCCTGTGCAGATAAACCCCATGGAAACCCCATCTGCACTGTGATTCAACTCCTTTTGCTCCACCAGCTCAGCTGTCCTGCCCCAGGGGGGGATTTCTGCATCCTGCTGCCTGGACACTGCCTGCACCGAGATTCAGGAAATTAGCCACGCTCCAAGTCCCTTATAAACCATCAGGGCTGGGCTGCATCCCACAGTTTGACCATTTTTATGAAGTTATTGGCATTCAGTTAGAAGATAATCCCTGCTGCAGGAGCAAGGCCCTCAGCACCAGCGATGGAAGGTGAGTGATGGCACCAAATGTTGTTCCATCAGAATGAGATGCAGATGAACCTCATCCTTTTGACTTTTCATTCCTATTTTTTTCCCTTGATCCATGAGAAAACTTTCACCTGCAAGCTCTCTCATCTCCATCCAGGCTGCCTATGTGAATAAATGGGGGCAAACCTCCTCATTTGGGAAAGTTATTCCCTGCCTTTAGCTAATTTCCTTTCCTCAGCTCTGGAAAACATTAACCAAAAAGGTCCCCACCTTCATGGCTGAAAACAGTAGCTGGAAAATCCATTAGGCCAATATATTTATTATTAAACATTCTGAAAGTATTGAGTCCTCATTAATCCCCAAATGGATCCAGAATATCTCCAGGTTGTGTCCACATCAATAGAGGCAGCCCACGGCTCTTTTCCCTTTTTTCTTTGTTACAGTACAGAGCTGATCACTCCAAACTCTCTGGTTTTCAGCTTCTCCTGGGGCTGAGGGGGGGATGGAGCTCTCCAGGAGGATGGGGCTTCCCCGGGAATCAGCCCCGGGATGTTTGGAATACGCTCCTGGAAATGATACAGCAAAATCCTGATGTGCCAGGGAGAGTGATGGCAGCAGGGCAGGCTGCTGTCCCTGCCAGGGGACGCTGTGGGTGTCACTGCCAGGGTGACCAGCACCTGCTGAATTCCCCAGGAGCTGCTCCCTCCAGGCAGGCTCCTTCCATGGGGCCCAGCTCGTGGGGAGCTGCCCAGCAAAGCCACCCCAGGGCAGGGCAGGGTCCTGCTTTGGGGTCTGGAGCCCAGCCAGGGGTGAGGGACCACGGAACAGCAGCAATAAATTGGGTGTCCAAGGGGAGGCAGGGCAAGCCAGGCCATGGCTCCAGGAGAGCTGTGTGCCTCTCAGAGATCCCTCGTAGCCAAAGGGGAGGCCTGGAGGGCCAAATTTCGAGGTCCCTCAGAGAGGAAAGTGCTCGGTGGGATTAAAGAGCTTGGCTCCATTAGGGATGACCCTGTGGAATGAAAAGCCCAGAAAATCGGGAAGGCCCTTGGAGGGGGGAGCTCTGCAATCCTCCCTTCCCCACGGTGCTCACAGGGGGCTCTGCCCATTCCATGTGGAATGTCCTGGGCAGCACCCACTGTCCCCACCCCGGGGAGGGCTCAGGAGCCTTTCCCAGCCTCGAGTGGGACAGGTTTTCCAACCCCCAGCCCACATTTTCAGTATTGCTTAATGCCACCCCATTATTTCTGATGAAACACTTGATGGAAGGAGTACAATTGCTCCCTAGCCAGGATTTTCATGTTTTAATGGTGCTTAATTATTCCAAGAGAAACTTTTATTTTTCCTTTTCCTCCACCTCGCTGCTGCACTGGATGCTTTCTCCTGGAGTTTAATTAGCGCATTTCAGAATTGGGATATTGAGATTAAATCACTTCTGGGAGAGCTCTGCTCCAGGATTGATGATCCTTGGGCACAGCTTTTGTTGGAGCTGCCAGCTCAGGCCATGGATTTATGGATCGGCCATGGATTTCCCCTGGATCAGAAAGGATGGATGGGGTGCTTTGGGCAGCTGGGCTGTCTCAGCCCTGGCAGTGCCCCAGGCCAGGCTGCAGCACCCTGGGACAGTGGAAGGTGTCCCCAGGGCAGGCTGGCCCCTTTGCCTTCCCTGTCCCCCTGAAGCCACATCCCTGAGGGTGGATCCTGTGAAGGATGGATGGATCCCTGTGCTGGGGATCCCTGTGATGCCATCCCTGTGAAGGGGTGGGCCCTGTGAAGGGGTGGCACTGGCCCTTTGAAAGGGTGGCAGGATCCCTTTGAAGGGGTGGCTGGATCCCTGTGAAGCAGGCCCTGGCCCTGTGGAGGTGCCCCTGTGTCCCCGGCCAGGCTGGATCTTTTGAAGGGTGGCCCTGGGACAGTGGAAGGTGTCCCCCTGTGAAGCATTGGCACTGGGCCCTGTGGGGGGTGGCACTGGCAGGAAGGGTTGGCACTGGATCCCTTTGAAGGGTGGCACTGGATCCCTGTGAAGGGGTGGCACTGGATCCCTGTGAAGGGGTGGCACTGGATCCCTGTGAGGGGGTGGCACTGGATCCTTTTGAAGCATTGGCACTGGGTCCCTGTGAGGGGGTGGCACTGGATCCCTGTGAAGCATTGGCACTGGATCCCTGTGAAGCATTGGCACTGGATCCCTGTGGAGGGGTGGCACTGGATCCCTGTGAAGCATTGGCACTGGATCCCTTTGAAAGGGTGGCACTGGATCCCTGTGAAGGGGTGGCACTGGATCCTTTTGAAGGGGTGGCACTGGATCCCTGTGAAGGGGTGGCACTGGATCCTTTTGAAGGGGTGGCACTGGATCCCTGTGAGGGGGTGGCACTGAATTCCTGTGAGGGGGTGGCACTGGATCCGTGTGAAGGGGTGGCACTGGATCCCTGTGGAGGGGTAGCACTGGATCCTTTTGAAGGAGTGGCACAGGATCCCTGTGAAGGGGTGGCACTGGATTCCTGTGAGGGGGTGGCACTGGCTCCCTTTGAAAGGGTGGCACTGGATCCCTGTGAAGGGGTGGCACTGGATCCCTGTGAGGGGGTGGCACTGGATCCCTGTGAGGGGGTGGCACTGGATCCCTGTGGAGGGTTGGCACTGGATCCCTGTGAGGGGGTGGCACTGGATCCTTTTGAAGGGGTGGCACTGGATCCCTGTGGAGGGTTGGCACTGGATCCCTGTGAGGGGGTGGCACTGGATCCCTGTGAGGGGGTGGCACTGGATCCCTTTGAAGCATTGGCACTGGATCCCTGTGAAGCATTGGCACTGGATCCTTTTGAAGGGGTGGCACTGGATCCCTGTGAAAGGGTGGCACTGGATCCCTGTGAAGGGGTGGCACTGGATCCCTTTGAAAGGGTGGCACTGGATCCCTGTGAAGGGGTGGCACTGGATCCTTTTGAAGGGGTGGCACTGGATCCTTTTGAAGGGGTGGCACTGGATCCCTGTGAGGGGGTGGCACTGAATCCCTTTGAAAGGGTGGCACTGGATCCCTGTGAAGCCCCTCCCAGCCCAGAGCGCCCCGGTTCCTCCTGGGCACAGGGGACGCCCTGCGGCCCTGCAGGCCCCGAGCAGGGCAGGCACGGCAGCACCTCAGCCCCCCCATCTGTGGGATCCATGGAGCCTCTCCCAGAGCTGGGGCTGGCTGCAAACATCAGATGTAGGCACAGCTTTGGCGCCAGGCCAGCCCCTTTCCTGCTGCCTCAAATGCCAGCATTTTGATTCAAGCTCATCTGCAAATGCTAAAAAAGCTGCAGCTTTGCAACAGAGTCCACCCTGGTGGAGCTCATTGAACGGAGACCTTGAGGGAGGGGGAAGATCCCAAACCTTTAATTGTGTTACCTCACCCAGCTAAAGGCACAGACACCCACAGAGATCTTCTCCAAGCACTTGTGGCTTCCTTGGGGCCAGGGAACCCTCTGTGGACAGGAATTTTTGCTTACAGCCCTTGCAGGAAGGCTCCTCATCCCAGGAGCCTGTGTGAGGGGGATTGTCCCAAAAACTCCCAGCAATGCCCATGTGGGAGAGAAGAGGAGAGAACACCCCCAGTTTGTGCTGCTGGGCAGGCTGGCTTTGCCCTGGTCACTCAGAGCAGCTCTGGCACAGAGTGCAGCACAAGTGGGTGAGGTTTCACCCTTCGGAGCCCACAGACGGAGCCGAGGGCAGAGCCCCAGCCCCAAAGCCAGCAGGAATCTCAGCAGCCAGGGCTGGGGGGGCTCTCTGGGGTTTGTTTTGCTCTTCGAAAGATAGCCCTGTAATTTAGTGACTCATCCATTCTCCAGCCTTTGTTGCTTTTCATTTTCAACATCTTTAAGCTGTTTGTGGAGAATGTGCTTATTTTTAGACTTCCCATCAGGGAGAGGCATCTGAGCTGAGGGAAGAGCTCCATTGAGGCTTTGGTGTCTGGGGTGTTAATGGGCAAATTTCCTGCTGGGGAGAGATTTCCTTCTTCCCTTCCCTTCCCTTCCCTTCCCTTCCCTTCCCTTCCCTTCCCTTCCCTTCCCTTCCCTTCCCTTCCCTTCCCTTCCCTTCCCTTCCCTTCCCTTCCCTTCCCTTCCCTTCCCTTCCCTTCCCTTCCCTCGGAGCAGGAGGGGTTCACAGGCTGTGCCCTGGGGGTCTCTGGGGTGCACTGAGCTCTGAGCCCCTGGAGGGAGGAGGAGGAGGATGGATGCAGGGAAAACCAACAAATGTTGGGGCATCAGGAATGAACAGAGGTCTCAGGGTCTCAAATCGTCCTTATCAAACCTGCAAATCTCTGTCCATAGTTAGAAATTCTCTGTCCCGTGGCACAAGCTGGCAGCAGGAAGGGCAAAGGGGGAGAGCAGCCCTCAGCCAAGAGCCAACCCCCATTTCTCTCAACTGCAGCAAATCATGAGGAGTTTTGAGTATTTCTGCTTAATTCAGGTTTGTTTGTTTTTTCTTTTTAGAAGCAATGTTTTTATTTTAAAAAAAGCTATTTTTTTTCCAGAAAATTGACAAAACAGAAGATGCTTTTTGAGTTAATGAATAGGTTCGGGGTTGGGTTGGTTTGTGAAGTCTGACACCTCCTCATTTTGGTTTGCTGCTCCAAATTCTTGTGGGGAGCTTTAAAATGAAAGGAAATTTCAAAATGAAATTTGGCTCTGTAGCACACCGAGCCAGGCATCTGATCAGAAAAAAAAAAAAAAAAAACAACCCAATCCTGCCTGCTTCTTTCTTTCTTTTTTTTTAAATTTAATTAAGTCAATGGAGAACGGAAAGGCCTCAAATGAAAACCACACTGGCCCCAAACGTCTCCAAGGCTCCAGATGTGAATTCCTGCACCTTCTGCTGGCGAGCACATCTTGGCTGTCCTCCAGCACTCGGGCACAGCCCCTGCTCAGGAAGGAGAGCAGCACCCAGGGATGGCCTGAAAAGGTCAGGAGGTGGCTCCAGTCCATCCCTGGAATGTGGGATCATCCAGACCTGAGCTCACTCCCAGGGCACATCCCAGGGACTCTGCTTTGCCCATGGGGCCATTTGGGGTTTGCCATCCTGTGCCACCCCCTGTCCCCAGTGTGGGAGCACCGGGGGCAGGACGGTGGGGATGGACAGAGAGCAGAGATCTCTGCAGCCAGGTCAGGAACTTGGGGTTCATTGCAAAGGGCCTGGGTGCAGGGCCCTGCTGGGATTTGGGGTTCATTGCAAAGGGCCTGGGCACAGGGCCCTGCTGGGAGCTGCCAGGCACAGCTCAAAGCAGGGCTGAGAGAGGAGAGGGGCAGAGAGGACGAGAGGGTAAGAGAGCAAAAGGGTGAGAGAGTAAAAGGGGTAAGAGAGCAAAAGGGGTAAGAGAATAAAAGGGTAAGAGAGTAAAAGGGTAAGAGAGCAAAGTTCACATTACAATACAATAAATCTTCTGTGTTGAATATTCTCATTCTCACTCACCAATCTAGTACAAGATACAAATCCTACAGCATTTATATAGAATCCTATAAGAATCACTACATTACCACACTGTGTTACATTTTAAACCCTAAAAACTCCTCTTTGGGCCCCTTCTGCCAAGCTGTAGGGTCTGCTCTGACCCTTGGGCCTGTCTGCAGGCAGAGGGTGTTGTTCCATCAAAAGGGGATCACCTTCAGCTGGCCACGCCATTGTTTTCCAGTTGTTCAGTAACTGAGGGATCTCAAAGCTTGCTTTCATTTCAATCTCACTTATAGTTTCTGTATTCTCAAAATCTTTTGCCAGACAATCATATTTATAAGGCTTTCCTGTTTCATCCTCCCCAACACCCAGGTTTCCCTTGGTGTCCCAGCCCAGGCTCAGCCTCAGCACGGCCCCAGAGGCAGAGCCAAGGAGCTGCTCCCCCAGCCAGCCCGGGCAGGGTCCTGGGCCAGCTCCAGGGAGCCTTTCCAGGCCACCTTTGTGACTGCCCGGAGAGCCACAGTGCAGATGGGTGGCTGGGAGTGCTCCCCTGTGCCTGGCTGTGCCCTCCCCTGTGCCTGGCTGTGCCCACCCCTGTGCCTGGCTGTCCCCTCCCCGGTGTCACCGGCCGGGCAGGGCAGGGCCCTTCCTCTTTGCATTCCCCGTAGCAGCTCTGGAGGCTCCTGGCCGTGTTTCACCTCCTGGCACAGACACAGGACCCAAAGCTGCTCTGCCACAGCCAGAGCTTTCTGCTCTGCTCTGCTGTCCCCACCCCACGGGCCTGGGGTGGCACAAAGGACTCCCCTGAGGGAGCTGCCCCCACCTCGTGCTCCCAAGGTCCTGCACCCTCTCTTTGCATTTCCTTAAATTGTGGATTCACAGAATCCCAGAATGGGTTGGGTTGGAAGGACCTCAAAGCCCACCCAGTGCCACCCCTGCCATGGGAGGGACACCTCCCACTGTCCCAGGCTGCTCCCAGCCCTGTCCAGCCTGGCCTGGGGCACTGCCAGGGATGCAGGGGCAGCCCCAGCTGCTCTGGGCACCCTGTGCCAGGGCCTGCCCACCCTCACAGGGAACAATTCCTCATTCCCAATCTCCCATCCATCCCTGCCCTCTGGCTGTTAAAACCATTCCCTTTGTCCTGGCACTCCATGCAAAACTCAAGGAGAGTTTTTTGTTGTATCTAAAACTTTCCATGAAGCACAGGGAAACCCCCAGGAGGGCTTTGGGCCAAACCCCAGCCCTGGGTGAAGAAGGCCCTGGTGGAGCAGGTGGGGAGCACACCTGGAGCACAGAGAGGGGGATTCCCTGCTCAGGAACAGCCCCTCTGGAGGAGCTGGCTCAGGGAACACGAGGCAGGAGGGTGGATGTGCCCAGGCTGGGGGGACAGTGACAAGGGGATGGCTTTGTGCCATTATTTACCAGGCCGGCTGCGCCAGCCCCACCCAGCACCTGTCCCGGGAGGGCTGGAGACAATCCGAGAGTTAATCACTGAGTGCTTGGGCCCACAAATGCAGTGGCTTAAGAGAAAATCTCACTGTGTTTTTTCTTTTTTAATAAAAGCCTTTCTGCAGTAGATTCAACCCAGAAAAACCCTGCTCAGTCTGTGGATTGCAGTGCAGGTATGAGCCAAATACATGGTGAAAAGGAGATAAACACTGTGTCCTCCCGCATGGCCACAGGAGACAAATTCCCCATTTAGAAAGCCAATAAAAATGTATTTCTTTTAGAACAACTGCATTCACGGCACATTGTTTCTCTGAGAAAAATATGTTGGTGACTTTGAACTCCTCCAATGCCATCCAGAACATATTTTTTTTTCCCCAAAGTGTCTCTAAAGTAGCAAAAATTACGAAAGAATTAATGACTGTTAACAGCTGAAACAGATGGTCTGCTGTGAGTCCCCACAGCCTCATGCAACTGTGAGTCAAGCCATTTTTCAAAACGGTGAGGAAAGAAAAGTAATAAAAAAAACCTAAAAAATAAAAAACCAAAAAAACAATTTCCAAGGCTACCAGGCTTCCAAAATTCGGCTTCCACAATTCCACTCGGACTTCCCAGGCGGAGGCAGCAGGAAAGGAGGGGCCGGCTCGGTCGGGCCCCACCTTTGGCTGCGGCCCGGGGTCCCTGCGCCCTCCCGGGCGATGCTCGGGGTTTGTCCGCGCTCAGCAGCGCCTGGGGCGGGTTCTGCTCCAGGGTCCGAGCCAGCATCCCACCCACACCCCCATGTCCCCACGGCCTCCCCGGGGGCAGCAGCGTCCCCCCATCCCTCCATCCCTCCCTGCATCCTCCCTGAAGGGCCCGGAGAGCACAAATCACTTGCCAGGAGGGGAACTCCGGTTGCCGGCTCCGCTGCGGCGGCTCCTCCTTCTCGCCGGGAGCCTCATCCCCGCGGCCACCTTCACGCTTGGGCTGCCCCTCTGCCGGCTCCTGGATCAGCCCCATCGGGCACTCGAGTCGGCGGGGCCCGGGCGCGGGGCGAGCTCATCATGGGGCCAGGCGAGCCCGGAGCGCGACTCTGCGGAGAGCGACACAAACTTCAGCGCACGCACGGGCAGCCTTTATCATTTATTTAACCCCCCAGGTCAATAATTCATGCCGGGCGGCGGGACAACAGCGGCAGCGCCGGCACTGAGCGGCCACATCTGGAACAGATGTTCGGTTCCCAGTAAAAGCGGGGCTTGGGGGAATGTGCAGTGCCAGGGAATGTGCAGTGCCCCGCTCCCCCGGGCACCAGCCATGGGCTTCTGGGCTGGCACAGAGAGGGTGGAAGGGGCACCAGCCACGGGCTCCTGTGCTGGCACAGATCGGGTGGAAGGGGCACCAGCCATGGGCTCCTGTGCTGGCACACAGCAGGTGGAAGGGGCAGGGCTGGCTCCAGCTGCAGCGCGGGCCGGGCGAGCTCAGACCCACAGCTTCCACAGGCGCTCCTTGGCAGCACTGGGCACACGCTGGAAGGGCTCCTGCACACACCTGCGCGGGTTTCCATGAGCCCCTGGCCAGGAGCCACCGGTGCCAGCCCGGAGCGCCTGGCTCGGGGTCCCTGCAGCAGCCCCAGCGCTGTGCCAGGAGGTGGCACCGGGCAGGGCTGATTCCCGGGGTGTGCCAGGACAAGAGGAGCGCCTTTCTTCGGCAGGGGTCAGCGAGAGGGTGTCCCCTCAGCGAGTGTCACCTCTCCAGCGGTGACACACAAACCCTCCAAGCCCGACAGCCCCTCTGTGCTGTGTCACCGAAGCCCTGCCCGTCCCTTACAGGGCCCTGTGGCCGCTCCCAGCCCAGGCCACAGCTGCCCTTCCCCTGCCATGCCCAGCGTGGCCATGCCAGGGCTCCTCGTGGCCACAGCTCTCCTTCCTCTCTGCAGCCAGGACACGGCCATGGCAGAGCCCCTTGTGGCTGGGACCTGGCTGGCCCTGTCCCCATTGCTTTAGGGACACGAGCCGAGAGCAGGGAGCGATGGAGCAATGCTGCCAGGCACCTGCTGTGCTTTAGGGACTGTCCTGTGCAGGGCCAGGAGCTGGGATTCACTGTCCTTGTGGATCCTCCTCACTCAGGGCATTCCATGAACCTCTGATCCTTCAGCCAGGCTCTCCCCGTGCTCCGACAGACCCTTGATTGATTGATTGACTGATTGCTGGCCCCAGTGCCCCACAGGTGCCCCTCGTTATCCTTCCTGGCACTGGCTCCAGGCCACGCCCCAGCTGTCCCCTCCCTGTGTCCCCTCCCTGCTGTCCCCTGCCCATCTGTCACTGCCAGCTGGCCTTGCTTACCCTTTTTATGGAAGGTGAATTGAAAGCAATAATTTCTTTGCCTGCAATTGCACAACACCTCAAGCACCTGAGCTCTCACCCAGCCCTCCAAGGTGTATTATTATTAATTATAATTATTATTAATTGTTATTATTATTACTACCAGCACTGTTATCCCAGCCCTCTGAGGGCATCTTCTTGACACAGTCCTTATGTTTTGGGCTACCTCTTTTATCTCTGTGATTTGCAGCACCTCCTCCGATATCTGAGGTCCACTCTTTGGGTAATGCAAACTTGGAGATGACTTTCAGTGCAAATTTTCTCCCTGAAAAGAAATTTTCTTCTTGCTCCTCTTCCCAAATGTGAACCTTGCACTTTACCCTGCCAGCCATCCACTTAATGCCAGTAAGAAATGGACTTTCCTTTTCCCTAGATAATGACTGATCTTGCAGATTGGATAATGAAATAAGTAATGCCATTAGCAGCGCATTAATCAGTGGTGAGCAGTGAATAACACCGAGACTGCTCCTGAAGGACAGGGAAAGGGGAGCTGGGCAGAAATGGGGAAACCACCCAAAATCCAGTCCCCTGCTCCCCACATTTCTTTTTTACTCCCCCAATCAATTCCATGCCACGGGCATCCAGCCTTGTGCCAGCCTGTCCAGGTGAGCTGTCTGTGCTCAGGAGAGTCCCTGCACATCCTAAATCCTGCTGAATTCCACACTTAGCAGGCAGTCACTTCATTTCTGTCCCTGCCTCGTGCAGGACGTGAAAAAAAGAGGGAGGAATCCAGGAGGGCCCTTCCCTGCAGTGCCATTAACAGCGGTGGTGGCACAACACGGCCACAGCTGCAGCAGGACCTGTCCCCATGCTCAGGACCTGTCCCCATGCTCGGGACCTGTGCCCACCCTCAGGACCTGTCCCATCCCTGGCTGTGCCTGTGCCACATTCCCGAGCGTTCCCGGTGAGAAACAGGAGATGCTGGAGCAGATCAGCAATGAGATCTGAGCAGCTCCCCCTGGAGCAGGGCTGTCCTGTGCCCCTGGTGTCTGTCTGGCTGTGTTATCTGCACCCACAGAGAACGTGGCACCCCTGGGCCCAGGCACGGCTCTCCCAAGGCTCAGCTGCTCTGTGCAGCTGCTGACAGCTCCCCTCCATCTTCCAACCCCAGGATTACTGAGCTGGGAAAAGATCTGCAGGGTGAAGTCTAAGCTGTGCCCCATCCCCACCTTGTCCCCAGCCCAGAGCACTGAGTGCCACATCAGCCCTTCCTTGGGCACCTCCAAACCTCCCTGGGCAGCCCCTGGCAGTGCTGAGCCCCCTTTCCATGGGGAAATTCCTGCTGCTGTCCCCCCTGAGGCTGCCCTGGCCCAGCCTGAGGCCACTCCCTCTCCTCCTGTCCCTGTTCCCTGGGAGCACAGCCCGACCCCCCCGGCTGTCCCCTCCTGTCAGGAGCTGTGCAGAGCCACAAGGGCCCCCTGAGCCTCCTTTGCTCCAGGCTGAGCCCCTTCCCAGCTCCCTCAGCTGCTCCTGGGGCTCCAGGCCCTTCCCAGCTCCCTCAGCCCCTCCTGGGGCTCCAGGCCCTTCCCAGCTCCCTCAGCCCCTCCTGGGGCTCCAGGCCCTTCCCAGCTCCCTCAGCCCCTCCTGGGGCTCCATTCCCTTCCCAGCTCCCTCAGCCCCTCCTGGGGCTCCAGGCCCTTCCCAGCTCCATTCCCTTCCCTGGACACCTCCAGCCCCTCAGGGTCTTCCTTGCAGCAGCCCAGAACAGGACACAGGGCTGGAGGTGCCTCATCCTCGAGGTGTGGCCTCAATCTTTATGCCAAGTGTCCCGGCAGGGATTTTAGGAAGAGCTCCATCGTGGGCCCTGAACTGCTGAGGACCTTTCCCCAGGAGTGCTCGCTCTGGGAGAGAGGAAGATCAGGAACAACAACCCTAAAAACAAAAATTATCAAAGAGAAGACTGAACAAGAGCCCTTTTAACCCCCTCCCTAAGACACCTCCTCCGTCCTCACCTCCAGCCTGTCTCACAGCACCGAAGCGAGGCTGTGAACACCTCGGTGTCCCTGAAAGGGTTAATTGGGAAGGCATTTTCTGCCCAGCCCCTCGCTGGCCCCGCTTCCCTCCCTCCTTGGAGCCAGCCCGACAGTGACTCACAGAGCTCAGCCCCGTTTGGTGACACTTGTCACCCAAATGTGCTGCTGGGGAGAGCCGGGAGGGGCACAAACACGGGCACGGAGCAAAGGTGGGCTCGTCCTAACCGGGGCTGACACTCCTTTCTTTGCTCTGATAATCAGAGCTGCTCAGAAGAGGAGAATCCAGCTCCAAGGGAAAAGAAGGGTCCTCACATCACTTCTTCCATCGGGCTGACACCTCTTCATCTCGGGGAAGTGAACATCTGTTACATAATTCAGGGAACATGCGGTTATTTTCCAGGCTTATTAATAGCCCAAAGCCCAGAGCTTCAATGGAAATGAGCAGCTGCTCCAGACTTCACCCCTGGAGCGGGGCTGGGAGCTGGGAGCAGGTACCGGCGGGGCTGGCTGGGGCTCAGGGCTCCCCCTGCCGCAGCCTGGGCTGGCGCTCACACAGCGGCACTCCCACGTTCCCCCGTGCCCCCTTCCCTTCACATCTCGGTTTTCTTCCCAGGAGAGGCAGAGGGTGGTGGAGAGGGGCCCAGATGCGAGAGAGGGTTGGGGAAGTGCAGAGAGGAGGGGAGGGAGACAGTGGATCAATGTACGCTTCGTCCCAAAACACTTCCATTAGCAGTCACTTCCCAGATGTCCAACAGGGCTTGCAGGCACTTCCATGGCAGGATTCAATCCTGAATGCCTGAGCTGCCCTCGCACTTGGGGAGCAGGCTGAGGAAGGCCTTGGCACCTGGACAGCAGGTGGAAGGTTGTCTGTGGCTCTGTTGCTGTGGGGTGGAAGGGCAGCTCCGTGAGCACTCCTCTCCACCCTGGAACAGTGCCTTGGGTGCTCCTGGTGTTTCCAGGCGGGATTTGGGCTGGGCAATAGGTAAAGGTGGGGCTGCAGCTGGGACCCAGGCATGGACAGGATATTCCTGAGACACTCAAGCACAGCTCACATCAGGCAAAGGAGAGGCAAAGCCCTCAGCTGTGACTGTGTTCACAGGGGTCCGAGGATGAGGGAAGAGACGAGGATCTGACTCCATGTTTCAGAAGGCTGATTTATTATTTTATGATATATATTATATTAAAACTATAATAAAAGAATAGAAGAAAGGATTTCATCAGAAGGCTGGCTAAGAACAGAAAAGGAACTGAATGATAACAAAGGCTTGTGGCTCGGGCTTTGTGTCCGAGCCAGCTGACTGTGATTGGCCATTAATTAGAAACAACCCCATGGGACCAATCCCAGATGCACCTGTTGCATCCCACAGCAGCAGATAACCATTGTTTGCACTTTGTTCCTGAGGCCTCTCAGCTCCTCAAGAGGAAATACCCTAAAGAAAAGATTTTTTATAAAAGATGTCTGCGACACTCAGCCACCTCCAGCCCATGCAGAGATACATTCATGGATCATACAAATGATCTCCTCACTCTCTGATGGTCTTAGCAGAACCCAAAGTTCATCTTGATTCAGTCCCAAATCCCTCTGTGGCTTTAATCCAGCTCAGAAAACCCAAACCTTGACAAACGATGGGGGCTGGGGAGAACCTCCTCATTTCCTGGCAGTCCATAAGAGCCAGGAAGATGTGCCCAGAGGGGATGAGGCCACCAGAGCCTGCAGGGAGGAGGAGGAGGTGGCCCTGGGCACTCTGGCACTCTGGGTGGCAGTGGGAGGAGGGCACCGTGCCCGAGGGTCAGGCAGGGACTGGGCACAGCAGAGAGCTCCCAGCCCAGGAGCTGCTCCAGCTCCAGGAATGCCTGAACACCCCTAGGGCAGGGCAGGGCTCACCCAGCTCATCCCAGGGGACAAACAGGCAGGGAGCTGGGGGCTCTCCATGGCCAGTGAATGTCAGTGATCCACACGGGGCAAACCCCCAAAGCCCCGCTGGGGGCTGGGAGGTGACTCCAGGGAAAGCCTTGGCTCAGGGCTGCCTTCAGCAGGAGCAGGAGCAGCCTCCAGGCACCACAGCCCAGCTTCTGCCTCCTGCTGCACCAAGGCTGAGCCTCAGGACTGCAAACGGCAATTTCCGTGTGGTCAGGAACCAACGGGCCATGGACTGTGCCTGGGAGAGCTGGAAGGGGAGCATGGACAGAGCCTGGAGCTGGGCTGGGACTGGCGATTATCCAGGAACCTCCAGACCCCACTGCCCAGGGATGGGCTCAGCTCTCCACTCTCCCCACTGGAGAGCTTCTCATGCAAACTAAAATGATCTGGTTAAAAAAAAAAAAAAAAAGTGAACAATTCCTTTAAATCTGAAATCGCCAAATCCAAACTCCTTCTACTGCTCCCAGACTGCTTCCTCACCCAAACCAGAAGGGACCATTTTGGCAGAGGAAAAGAGCTGTCAACTTCAGCAGAGTTTGACTCAAATTTTCGTTTTTCCCCTCCCTGTAGCCACCTTTTTCATCCCCACCCAGCTGAAGGTTCACTCATTTTTACTTTTACAGGCATGTTTTCCCTGTTCACCAAGCCATGCTTATCTGACCTCCTGGATCTGTAACAATCATTTCTTATTCCTCCTCCTGTACCTGGGCTGATCCTCTTAGCTTTGCTGGAAGGATTTGGACAAAAATACTATTTTTGACATCCTGGGATTCTTTGACAGAATCTTCCATTCCAACTGCTATTTTTTGCCTACATATCCTGCTCCCAAAACCAGCAGGGTGGCAGTTCTGGGGTCAATTTGACTTAAACAATTCAGTTTATTAGCACAAATACAGAGCCACAGGATATTAGGGAAGGATTGTTCCGAGTACCTAAAAGCTCTTGGAAATGTAAAAATCATCCAATTAAGTCTGTTACCCAACAAGGGCTTCACACACTGCTCACAGTCTTTAGAAAAAGCAACTGGCAACGTCAGAAAAATTATAAATTGACAATTCCCAGTGATTGACCTCCTGTTCTTATTGTGCATTTGCCATGGAATGAAAGAAAAACAGGAAAGAGTCTTGCCAAGGTATGGGGAAGGAAAAAACAACAACAAAAATGAATGAGATTTTGTTGGCAGAACTTGCAAATTATTCCTGCTCCCGTTCACCCAACTTCCGTCACATAATTGCCGTGTGCTGCAGCAAATTCCCTGGAAATGCTTCTGCTGGGAGGATGGAAGCAGCAGTTTGTGCAGAGCAGGAGGCTCCTGTCCTCAAAGCTCCAGCCAGGAATGAGGCACGAGCAGGAGAACCAAAGAGGAACAGGGTTCAGGTCCAACCAGGCAGGTCTGGCTCTAAACCAGGCTTCAGCAGGTGTTTGTGAGGATGGCCAGGCTGGATGGCAGAAAAACCAGTGTGGAATGGCAGAGCTGCTCTGGAATGGCAGAGAGCTGCTCTGGAATGGCACAGAGCTGATCTGTGGAATGGCAGAGCTGCTCTGGAATGGCAGAGCTGCCCTGTGGAATGGCAGAACTGCCCTGGAATGGCACAGAGCTGCCCTGAGGAATGACAGAGAGCTGCCCTGGAATGGCACAGAGCTGATCTGGAATGGCAGAGCTGCCCTGGAATGGCAGAGCTGCTCTGGAATGGCACAGAGCTGCTCTGGAATGGCAGAGCTGCCCTGGAATGGCACAGAGCTGCTCTGGAATGGCACAGAGCTGATCTGTGGAATGGCAGAGCTGCCCTGGAATGGCAGAGCTGCTCTGGAATGGCACAGAGCTGATCTGGAATGGCAGAACTGCCCTGGAACGGCAGAGCTGCTCTGGAATGGCAGAGCTGCTCTGGAATGGCAGAGAGCTGCTCTGGAATGGCAGAGCTGCTCTGGAATGGCACAGAGCTGCTCTGGAATGGCAGAGCTGCACTGGAACGGCAGAGCTGCTCTGGAATGGCAGAGCTGCTCTGGAATGGCACAGAGCTGCTCTGGAATGGCAGAGCTGCACTGGAACGGCAGAGCTGCTCTGGAATGGCAGAGCTGCTCTGGAATGGCACAGAGCTGCTCTGGAATGGCACAGAGCTGCCCTGAGGAATGGCAGAGCTGCCCTGGAATGGCAGAGCTGCTCTGGAATGGCACAGAGCTGCTCTGGAATGGCACAGAGCTGCCCTGTGGAATGGCAGAGCTGCTCTGGAATGGCAGAGCTGCTCTGGAATGGCACAGAGCTGCTCTGGAATGGCAGAGCTGCACTGGAATGGCACAGAGCTGCCCTGTGGAATGGCAGAGCTGTTCTGGAATGGCAGAGCTGCCCTGGAATGGCAGAGCTGCTCTGGAATGGCAGAACTTCCCTGTGGAGTGGCAGAGCTGCCCTGGAATGGCAGAGCTGTTTTGGAATGGCAGAACTTCCCTGTGGAATGGCAGAACTTCCCTGTGGAATGGCAGAGCTGCCCTGGAATGGCAGAGCTGCCCTGGAACGGCAGAACTTCCCTGTGGAGTGGCAGAGCTGCCCTGACTCAGAGCTGCAGCCTCAGGGCCAGGGGAGGTGCAGCCCAGACTTTGGGCTCTCAGAGATGTGCAGAGCTGCTGAAAGCCAAGCAGGGCTTCAGCAGCACTGTGAGGGCATGGATGTGCTCAGCCAGCCAAGGAGGCCTCTCCCATCCCACCCCCACATCCTGCTCCTGGCTTCCAGCGGGGAAGCCAAGCTCCCCCAGCCCACACTGCTGCTCCTCATGGTGGCACTGACCCAGCAGGGGAGATTCCAGCCTGGAGAGTCGGCTCAGGAGGGACAGAGGGGATCTGCTCCACGGTGGGAATGACCAAAGCAGGGCCCAAGGGTGGCCCCAGAGCAGGGAGAGCTCTCCCCAAGGGTCCTGCAGGCCCTGAACTCTGTGAGCAGAGCTGAGTGCTGGAGACACTCAGGGGCAAAGGGAGAAATTCCATCCACTCTACCCAAAAAGCTCAGTCAGGAGCAGATGCAAACAAAGCTGCAGTGGGGTGCAGCCAGGAGACAGGGTGGGAACAAAGGTACCTGCAGGGAATGAAATACCTGGGCTGGAATGGGCTCCAAGGGCAGGGTGTGGGTGGGACCCTGGTGAGGACACTCAGGGCATTACAGAATCACAGAATCACAGAATGTCCTGAGCTGGAAAGGACCCTCAGGGACCACCCAGTCCAGCCCTGGCCCTGCACAGACACCCCAACAATCCCAGCCTGGCCATCCCTGGAGCTCCTGGAGCTCTGGCAGCCTCGGGGCTGTGCCCATTCCCTGGGCAGTGCCAGCACCCTCTGGGGGAAGAGCCTTTCCTGAAATCCAAACTGAGCCTGCCCTGGCCCAGCTCCAGCTGTCCGTGTCCCTGTCCCACAGAGCAGGGATCAGTGTCTGCCCCTCCTCTGCCCCTCATGAGGACGATGGAGCCATGATGAGTCTCCCCTCAGTCTCCTCCAGCTGAACATTCCAGTGCCCTCAGCTGCTCCTCTTCCCCTCAAGGCCACTCACTTTCTTCATGGCCTCCTTTGGATGCTTCCTAATGGATTCATGGCTTTCCTAATGGATTCATGACGTTCCTACGTGTTGGTGCCCCAAACTTCACCCCACAATTGAGATGAGGCTGGCCCAGCCCAGAGCAGAGCAGATCAATCCCTCCCTGGTGGCACTGGTGGCCCCAGGACAGGGTCACTGCCTCCAAGGCTCTGACAGCACCAAGGCTTGATCCCAGCCTTTGGAAACATGGGAAGCACTGGGATCCAGCTGGTGAATACCTAAACCCTTGTCAGCTGTGCTGGCACCTCAGAGTGCTCCTCTGGAAGCGGCCCTGTGCTACAGAACCACATTTATGGCATCCCTGAGGCTGGACAGAGCTCCAGGCCCATCAGGTGTGACCTGTGCCCACCCTGCCCCAGCCCAGAGCACCAGCGCCAGGTGATTTCAATGATCCAGGGCTGTTACAGCTCAAAGCTCTTGGTGCTCCTGAGGAAAACGGGAACTCCTTTTCCTGGCTCAGGAAAGCAAGCGTAAGGATTTGTAAGAAAAAGGGACACAGTCTCTGCACCTCAGTGTGTGCTCTGTGCCACTGGCTGAAGTCACTGCACTTGAATTTCCATGTTTTTCTAAACCAGGACTTGCCTGGCAGCTCTTGGGATTTCTAAAATAACTTTTTCTATGCTGCTGTTGTTCTTCAGCAGAACTTTGAGCTATTGCTTATCAAAAGGGGCCTCATTTCCCCAAATTAAATAAATACTCCATAAAGCATGGGATGTATAAATTAGTCCAATGTGCTTTCAAACATTCTGGGGTTTTGGTAAACAAAATCTATTCTGTATTTAAACTCTGCAACTTTACCTCATGAAGTATCACTGTGCAAAAGTTTTAATTTGATTATACATCTTATTAACTGTGCTCTCATGTGTCCTCCCCTTTTTCTCCTGTTCTACTTATTTACTTTAAAATAAAAGCCAATCATGGCTCATACAGCACTGCAATTTTCATCAGAATTCTTCTGCAAGCTGTTAGCAAAACATATTTAAGGCTGACCCTGACAACCATTCTCATTTTCCTTCAAACATTTCAATTATTACTTAATTTAGGCCTGCTTGAATAGTCCTGCCACCTCTCATTTGACCACTGTCACAGCAATGCAGGAGTGACTTCAAAATGAAAGGGGTTTGAAATGGATGACTGGTGATGGTTAATTATGACTTCACTCAATATTGGTGGGGCCAAAACTCAAATCTGGGGTCAGTCCTGGGCCCCTCACTCCAGAAAAGACCTTGAAGGGCTGGAGCATATCCAGGGAAGGGAATGGAGCTGGGAAGGGCCTGGAGCCCCAGGAGGGGTTGAGGGAGCCGGGAAGGGCCTGGAGCCCCAGGAGGGGCTGAGGGAGCTGGGAAGGGCCTGGAGCCCCAGGAGGGGCTGAGGGAGCTGGGAAGGGCCTGGAGCCCCAGGAGGGGCTGAGGGAGCCGGGAAGGGCCTGGAGCCCCAGGAGCGGCTGAGGGAGCTGGGAAGGGCCTGGAGCCCCAGGAGGGGCTGAGGGAGCTGGGAAGGGCCTGGAGCCCCAGGAGGGGCTGAGGGAGCTGGGAAGGGCCTGGAGCCCCAGGAGGGGCTGAGGGAGCTGGGAAGGGCCTGGAGCCCCAGGAGGGGCTGAGGGAGCCGGGAAGGGCCTGGAGCCCCAGGAGGGGCTGAGGGAGCTGGGAAGGGCCTGGAGCCCCAGGAGCGGCTGAGGGAGCTGGGAAGGGGCTCAGCCTGGAGCAAAGGAGGATCAGGGGGCCCTTGTGGCTCTGCACAGCTCCTGACAGGAGGGGACAGCCGGGGGGGTCGGGCTGTGCTCCCAGGGAACAGGGACAGGAGGAGAGGGAACGGCCTCAGGCTGGGCCAGGGCAGCCTCAGGGGGGATTTTGGGGAAATTCTTCCTGGAAAGGTGGGCAAGCCCTGGCACAGCTGCCCAGAGAGGAGGAGGAGGAGGTGGCCCTGGGCACTCTGGGTGGCAGTGGGAGGAGGGCACCGTGCCCGAGGGTCAGGCAGGGACTGGGCACAGCAGGGAGAGCTCCCAGCCCAGGAGCTGCTCCAGCTCCAGGAATGCCTGAACACCCCTAGGGCAGGGCAGGGCTCACCCAGCTCATCCCAGGGGACAAACAGGCAGGGAGCTGGGGGCTCTCCATGGCCAGTGAATGTCAGTGATCCATACGGGGCAAACCCCCAAAGCCCCGCTGGGGGCTGGGAGGTGACTCCAGGGAAAGCCTTGGCTCAGGGCTGCCTTCAGCAGGAGCAGGAGCTGCCTCCAGGCACCACAGCCCAGCTTCTGCCTCCTGCTGCATCCCCTGCCCTGGGGCTTAACCCACGTGGGTGTGTGGCACTTGGGGACATGGGGCAGTGCTGGCCTTGGCAGAGCTGGGGAGCGATAAAGAATTGTTGGATGGAAAAAGATCAACCCTGGAAGCAGAAAACAAACTCTGTTTGGCTCTGAGATGGCCAGGAGCAATCCAAGGTGTCAGAATTGCTCCTGTAACTGCAAATATAAATTATTGTATTTTATAATTAATATAATTTTAATAATTATTTAATAATTAATATAAAATATATGTATTTACCACAATATATATTATATGATGATTATATTATCATATATATTACAACATATAATATATTACAATTATATTATAATAGGAGTTATGTTCACACCTGACTATATATATATATATGTGTGTATTGTGGTAAATACATACATTTTATATTAATTATAAAAGGGTATAAATGTAGAAACACAGACTATACTGATTGTTATATAATTAAAAAATTATATAACACATTAAAAATTGAGAATCTGCTTGAATAGAAATAAAAAAGGAGAAGTTAAAAGATTAAAATAACTGCTTTAAACTCTCTATTGCAAACCTGGAATAATCACAGACTGCCAAACCAACCACGGGTAAAAGGAAAAAAGGTTGTGCAGCAACGCAGCAGAGCAGGAGAGTTAAAAGGCACTGCTCAAAGTGTGTCCAGGGAGGAAAGAGACCCCTGAGTGTGACAAGCTGCTCAGACAGGAGCAGGGGGACAGACAAGAAGGGGCCTGAACAAGAGCTCTCTGAAGAGGGGACACCACAGCCTGGTCAGAGGCAGGAGGGGGAGGAATTCTGGCAGGGGGGTGTGGAGGGTGGGTGAGCACCCAGCACAGCTCAGGAGAGGCTGAAAGGGCCAGGGAATTGTTTGTATTCCTTTTCATTCCCGAGGAGACGGGAAAAGGAGGCAGAAACAAAGCTGAGCAGTCAGTTTTCATCATAGAAACCACTTCCCACGGCAGCCCCAGAGAGCCCAGTAAAACAGACCCACTCAGTGACTGGGAAGGTGCCTGGGGACTGGAGGTGTGTGAGCGCAGTGGCAGCTTTCCTTAATGGCACAGAGTTCAGCAGAATGAGCAAACCCCGAACTGGTGCAACAGCTGCACAAAAATCTTACAAAATCCAACGTCCGAGATCTAAAGAGCTGAATTTCGGCGCCAAATCCTGCTCAGCAGAAAAGACCCCATGTTCTCCCTACCAAATGCTGAGCTCTGGGCTCAGCCCTGCTGGCCAGGAAGGAGTCACTGGGGGGATGTGGAGGCTGCTTTGGAAAGAGCCACAGGAAAATACAATGTGAGAGATTTCTGTCAGAGAAACACAGCAAACTGAGCTGTGCTGCTGTCTGGCTCTGCTGGACACCTGCAGCATGAACAAACCCCTGCTCAGAGAGCTCGGGAAGGGAGATAACAGAACGAGGAAGGGTGAGAGGGGGAAAGGAGCTTGGACAGAGACAGAATTCTGCACAGAAACAGATTGACAAATCAGGGCCCTTCCGTCTGTCAAAGAGATGCTTGAAAGGGATGTAGGAAACACTTATTAAACCAGAGTTTTATCACATCCTCAACACCACGGAGCAAAGGCAATAGAGAACAAACACTTGCTGTTTCTCACAGCACCAGACCCAAGAGATACACAAGGAAATTACCAAGAAATGATTTCAAAAAAAGAAAAAGGCAGAGGAAGTGTTTTTGCAAATAGTGCCCAATTATGTTGTTGAATTTTTCCTGGAAGACATTAAGTGCTCAAAAGAGGAACAAAATAATGCATTGAGAGTGACAGACAGGCTTCAGCTCAGGAAGTTTTTAGCAGGGGTTGAGAGGAGCTGGGAAGCTGGAGGAGGAATGGGCTGCACTTGCCCTTCCTCAGGAGATGAGGTGAGAGAGGAATTTGTCCTCGCTAGAGAGAGAATCCCAAGGATGGAGCTCCAATACCAATGCCCTGGGTCTCCGTAGCTTTTTTCCTACTGCCAGAAAAGCAAACATTTCCTCCTGGAGCTGCTGGACACTGCGAGCCACAAGACATGTTCCAGCAATTTTCTGTGGATCACAGTTGGGACATAAAGTGTTTAACTAATGGTCAGGAAGAAGCCCAGTGAATCATCACTGGTCACCCTGTGCTTTGCACAGAGCAGGTTCTGTTCATAACTCACACTCTTAAACTGAGCTAATCTGTTCTTTCAAACCCTTTAGGGTGAATCTCAGGCATGGCACCACCAAAACCAAACAGCTTTAAGTGACTTTGATGAGCTTGCCTTGGGCAGTGGCCTGAGGGGTGGCAGGGAGGGAGGAGGGAAGGCGCCTGGCACACTCTGGTTTCTCCAGGTCCCACAGGGAGTTCTGGGCTCTGCTGTTGGACCAGAGCCTGCTGTGCAAAGGATGCTCTCCATCCCACACCTCCCCCTCTCACCCTGTCATTAATTTTATAAACAAACCTTATTTTGGTGTTTTCTCTCCAGAGGCACGTGAGAACACACAAAGGGGGTCCCCACAGGGGACAATCCTCAGGACAAGGACAGGGCCGTGGGCAACCTTGTGTTTCCTTACAGCCCCACTGCAAAGCTTCTCTGGAATCTCTGGGAAAGCCCAGGGAACCTCCCCAGCCTCCTCCTCTCCTTCCCTTCCTGCCCCTTGTGCCTGCAGCTCCCACGGTCACCCTTTCCCTGCCCTCAAAAGCCAGGCTGTCAGTCCAGGCACTCAATCCCCTCTGCCTTTGGGCTCCAGGCTCCCAGAGCTGCTGAGCCACAGCAGCAGCACAAGGATGTCCCAGTGCTGTGGGTGGGACCAGGGTCCCCCCTGTGCCCCTGTAGAGTCTGTCCGAATTTTCCCTCATCTGCCTCACGGTTGTCATTTGAGGACCACCAAAAAGAAGACCCCCCCTGTCTTCTCCATAGGAGAAAGTCCCATGCCACAAGGCCCTGAGACCTGAGAGCACAGTGCTAAGCTGCTGTTTGTACAGGTGTTGTTTGCTGTGTGCTACACTGAGCCCAGTGAGAAGAAGAAGGGGGCACTGTGCCCTTTTTGCAACAACAGCCTTGGGAGCTGTCCCACCTCTTGGCCTGGCTGGACTTCTCCTGAGTTTTGGGTGGTCTCCCACAGCAGACCCTCACCTGTTTTACAACCCACCGTGACAGACAGACTGGGATGTAAGGAGCCTCTCCATCAAGGACTGAGACATGGAACCCCTGTGTGAAAAGGCTCCTCTGCTCCTTCCAAGGACTGGGACATGGAACCCCCATGTGAAAAGGCTCCTCTGCTCCTTCCAAGGACTGAGACATGGAACCCCCATGTGAAAAGGCCCCTCTGCTCCTTCCAAGGACTGGGACATGGAACCCCCATGGAAAAAAGGCCCATTCCAAGGACTGAGACATGGAACCCCCATGTGAAAAGGCCCCTCTGCTCCTCCCAAGGACTGGGACTGAAACCCCCAGCCCAGGGAAGATGTGTGGGGGACCAAAGCTGACCAAAGCGAGATGTTTGCCTGCAGGTTGTGACCGCTGGAGCACGAAAACAATGGCTCTCGTTTACTGCTGAGAACATGGACTGCCTGTCACATCTATTCCTTATGGGATCTGTTCCCCCCCTTCGCAATTTCCAATAGAGTTATCATAACAAAAACCTCTGAGTTAGCGAGAGACTTCGAGATTTCCCTGATGTAACAGGCAGATCCTCAGCTGGACTGGACCAAAGGACTTTGTCTCTATATTTGGTAGCTCTATCCCCCTCTTTCTCTCTCTTTTGCCTCTCTCTTTCTCTTTTTCTCTCCCTTAATCCCTCTATCGCATTTTGCTGTGGTCATTCAATAAAGGTGCATTTGTTTCCATTATGGCTGCAAACCCCCTTGTACCATGTCGGTTCTTTTTGCACCCTGAGATCAAATCCACGAACCATCACTAAACCCGTCCGTGAGGACAGATCGTGAGAGCCCCCGAGGCCTCAGGCACTCCTGTCCCCCTGTCCATGGATGTCCATGGATGTTCATGGACCCAGCAGCTCCTCTCACCCAGACAAGCATCTGCCAGGGCTTCTCACAGACCCCAGAGTGGTTTGGGTTGGAGAAGCCCATCCCATTCCCCCCCGCCCAGGCAGGGCCACCTTCACTGTCCCCAGCAGTGGCTCTGACACTGTGGCACCTGAGCCTGGAGCAGCCTGGGGGCCCAGCTCAGCCCCAGAGCCAGCTCCGCTGGGCTGCGCAGAGCACACAGCCGAAATAGGGTCAGGGTTCCCAAAGGGACCAGCGGGGCTGCCCAGGGTTTTCCTGGTGCCTCTGGCTGCTCCCAGTCTCTCTGGAGCTGCATTAAATGAGACCCCAGGTGGAGCCTCCTTGCCTTTAGCGCCAGAACAGGAATAATAAGCCCTTATCACCTCATCATCCACCCTTCCACACAGTTCAGCTGGGCTGCAAAGAGCAGGGACAGCATTTTCCACAGATCCATCTCCTTCCTGTATCCCAGAGCAAGCCCCTTTTCCAGCTCCCACCCCAGGAGGGAACAGGATATTTACCAAATACCCCAAAGAGAGCACTCTTGGCTTCAATCGGGTCACAGGACAAAACTGCACCTTCAGTCCCTGGTCCAAGCCCACGGAGGAAAGAATCCATCCACTCTTCCAGCTTGTTTTATGGACTATCCAAACTGCCTGGATCTCCTTCCCACTGAGCATCCATCGGGAGCTTGGAACAGCTGTGGGCTCCATGGGCTGGGAGCAGGGGGACGCCTGCTGTGTCAGGGTGCAGCTGGATGGAGTCCTGCCCCCTCAGGCTTTTCTCTGGGTTTTTTTTTTTTTTTTTGGGATTAATCCCACTGGTGTTATTTGCATTACAACAGCTCTGGGATCTGCACCTTTTGTTCCAGAAAATGGGATTTTGCATGTGAACTCATTGAGAGGAACTTACCAAACCAACCAAGCTCTGCATGGACTGAGGTGCCAAGGGACAGTGCCACCCACCAGAAGCTGCTTGGCACTGTCAAAGCACCACTGTGACAGCAGTTAACGCATGTGGCAGCCACACCTCATAACAGCCTCCTGTCCATGCCAGGACAGAGGAACTTTGCCCTTCCCAGGAGCCACCATTGACAGTCGATCCCTGCTCATGGTGACACTTTGCCAAAGGGTCAGGGAGGGATCCTGACCCCTGCCCAGCCCTGGAGACACCCCTGGAGGGATCCTGACCCCTGCCCAGCCCTGGCGGCAGCTCTGGGTGCTGTGTCCAGCTCTGGATCCTCAGCACAGCAGGGACAGGAGCTCCTGGAGCGGGGCCAGCTCAGGCTGTGAGGATGAGGAGGGCCTGGAGCATCTCTGTGCCCAGGAAAGGCTGAGGGAGCTGGGGCTGCTCAGGCTGGAGAGGAGCCCCAGCTGAGAGGGGCCCTCAGGCCTGGCTGTCCCTGTGTGCAGGGAGGGGCAGAGCAGGGCCCAGGCTCTGCTCCAGGCCCAGCAGCGGCACCAGAGCCACGGGCAGGGCCTGAGCCCAGCCCTGCCCCTGCCCAGGAGGCACAACTGCTGCCCTGGGCAGTGCCCAGCCCTGAGCAGGCTGCCCAGGGAGGGGCTGGAGTCTCCCTCAGCGGGGATCCTGCAGAGCCCTGTGCACACAGTGTGTGCCCTGTGCTCTGGCATGGCCCTGCCTCAGCAGGGAGGTGCCACCAGGGACCCTCTGGGCCCAGTCCAGCCTGGCCCAGCCTGGGGTTCAGGGTTCTGGGACACTCTCCTGCTGTCTCGTGCACAGCCCCAGGCCTGGAGCCAGCTGAGGTGTCAGGGGCTTGCCGATCATTACAAGGCACAAACACCCCCGAGGCAGCCAGGCCGGCGACTCCTCCAGTACAACAGCAGCTCCACAGCAGCTCCTTGCTCTTAAGAACCAGCAGCTTTCTTGTGCTTAACCCCTGGGAGACCTTCCCTCTTCCCCAGCTAATCCCTTCCCAGCTCTGTCGGCTGCTTTGCCACAGTGGATTTATGAGGCAGCAAAAATCAAAGCACACTCTGAACAGGTTCCTGTTCCATTTGCAGCTCTGGGGGTGCCAGCCCCTTCCTGCCTCTGCTCCTGCAGTGGAGCCTCCAGGAGAAACCTTTCTAAAATCAGCAGGGGCCTCCCTGCCAGCTCCCAGGGAAGCATCAGCAGCTCCTGAGGGTTTATTAATCCCCTTTGAAACAGTGCCTGAGGCTCCCAGAGCGCTCGGGCAGGTCTCAGACTGAGTCCAGGCTTTGGCTGGAGCCAGGAGCAACCCAGAGTCAGTCAGTTCTGAGCACAAGAGGATTTAAAGGGAGAAACCTGCATCAAACTGGGTAACATCTGTACATGACTTTCCTGAAACTCTGCTCTCAAGGGTCCCCGGAGCTCCTGACACGATGTAACTCTATTTAAAGAACAGCCTCCAGCAGACATGGATTTCTGGCAGTCTCTGGGTGACCATGGAACACAAGGTTTGCATTGTCTGGGCAGCCTCTCACCTCCTTCCATTCAAGTGGGGGCTTAAAATAATGCACTGGGAGTGGCTTCTGCTCAAAAGGCTAAAACATGTCCTGCAGGAGGGGAAAAAGGTAAAAACACTGAAGAAAAGAGCAGAGCGTGAGGTGGATGAACCTGCTCTGAAAGGATGAGCACAGCAGATGACCATGAGCAGGATGATCCATCCCTGCAGGTCCATGTCTGCATCCTGCCATCCCCTGGCAGTGGCTCTGCCACCCCCAGCCTGACACAGCATGCTGGTGTCTGTCCCTCACGCATTTCCCCCAATAACTGTGCAATTTCACTCATATGCTGCGTTTTTACCACTTCAGACTTCTCGAGACTGCTTTTAATTTATCAGACTAATTCCAACTGCAATACCCTGCCAGTGATAGAGAATGGGCTTGACAAACATCCCTTGCTCTAAATAGAAGAATCTATTAGATTCTAGCAGCTCCAAGTAGTAAATTTAGGTTTTATCTCCGCCAGATCCATATTGGTCCCTTCCTGCTCCAGACACCCTGCTGAGTTCCTTTTGTTTAAAGGTGACTGGCAAAGGGAAAGCAGAAATGAGAGCTCTGCCTTCTGTGCCTGGGCTCTTTCCACTCTATAGTCAAGGAGGTAAGAAAGGTTATTGCCAACAATAAAAATAGAATTATTTTTCTGCCTCTTTCTCAGAAATTCAGCTCTAGTTTGGAGCAGGAAAATCTCAGCTGCTTGGAGATGGACAGGCAGGGCAAGATGGAGCAAAAGGCCTGGTGGGACCTTTCAACTCAGCCCTTTGTGCCCACCTGGGGATGGTCCCTGGTGGTGCTATCAGGGAGCCTGGGGAAGGAAAGGGCTCTGGGGCTGCTCAGAACCTGTCCCGTGGAGTCCAGCCTGTTCCTGGGGATTGCTGGGGACTCTGCCACACTTGCTCAGGACCTGCTGCTCAATCAGGGCACAAATTCACCCTTCCCACCTGCATCAGCCTCAGTGGCCACCTCCAACATCTGCCCAGATGGGGAGGGACAAGCTTGGCACTCCTCACCATTCCTGGGTGAAGAGGCCTTTTCATCCCCGTGGAGTTCAAACTCAATTATCTCCCTTTAGAAAACTTTAACATTCCATTCCAGGGGGGACCCTGGGGACTCTCACCTTCCTCAGGACCAGCCTGCTCATTCACTGGGGACTCTGCCACACTTGCTCAGGACCTGCTGCTCAATCAGGGCGCAAATTCACCCTTCCCACCTGCATCAGCCTCAGTGGCCACCTCCAACATCTGCCCAGATGGGGAGGGACAAGCTTGGCACTCCTCACCATTCCTGGGTGAGGAAAAGGGGGGAAATGCCAAAGAGGCCTTTTCATCCCCACAAAGAGGAGTTCAAACTCAATTATCTCCCTTTAGAAAACAAACCCTGGTGCAGATCACCTTTAACATGAGCAATACATTCCAGGTGAGCAATTCCCTGCCCATGCCTGCCAACCCTCCCAGCTCCTGGGTTCAGGAGTGACAAACCCTGCACTCTGAGTTCAGTTACAGAGCACAAAACACCGGATCACACTAATGGCTGACCTCAAAAACATCCCCTCACCTCCCTTCTTAACTTCAGCGTTCCCAGAAAGGAAAGGAAAAGCCAAACCTGGGCACCCAGCCCTTCCTGGCAGCGCTGCTCCTCCCGTGCTCAGGCATCCAGCAGGACACGGATCCGGGCTCGGGCAGCGCAGGGGGCTCGGCAGGGAGCTGGCAGCTGCCGGGGAAGCTCCATCCTCGCACTGGGAGCAGTTCCCCACCGCCCTCCCTGGATCCCCGGCTCTGCTGTGTCTCCAGGCTGCTCTTGGGAGCGCTGGAGATACGAAGGGCTGGAACCGGGAATGATCCGTCCGTGCCAGGACGCATTCCCTGAGAGTCAGCAAAACTTTTCAGCCCTTCAATTCATTCTATTATTTCTGCTGATGGCACTATAAATAATTACTCCCCACCCTCCGTGTGCTTGAGCTGCTTTGCTGAAAAAAGATGCACATTTTGTTCGTCTTTCAACATGCTGCCTGTATTTTTTGGTGGTTTGCAAACCCTGCTCGGTGTCTCCAGCTCTGCAGGATGGAGGGAACAGGTTCCAGGGCCCTCACCCGAGAGGAGCTCGCCTGCAGCCCCACTCAGACCACAGGAACAGGGCTTCTTAACTTTCAGGCACTTCCAGGTTTCCTTGCCAGGTCGCTTTCTTCCCCTGGAGCTGGGAACAATGGAGCCATTATCCCACCTCTCCTCCCAGGGGACAAACTCCTTCCTTGTGTCGCCAAAGTCACAGATGGCCAAAGCACTACCAAGGGCTGGGAGCTGCTGAGGAAAGCAGGGAAAACCAACGATCCCAAAGCCCTGGGGTGCCCAGCATCCCTCTGCCCCGCACTCCATGAGTTCGGCACGGAGCTGTGCCATGGATTTCCCTCTGTCCTGGCGCCTCTGCTTTTCCTTGCAGGCTCTGTGCCCTCTCCTCTCCAAGTTTCACTCCTTCCCTGCTCAAGGCAGTGTTTTGCTGCCCACAAACCAGCTGATCCCTGCAGGTGCTGCTGCTCAGATGCTCCTTCTCCGACCCACGGCTCTGCTCTCCCTGCTCACTTCCAAGTTCCCCGTCCCATCTCTCCCTCCTTGATGGCAAACGCTGTGTCTGAGGAGAAAAACTCCATTTTCCTGACCCTGCTGTGCAGCACCATGGTCCTGTGGGCTTTGGGCCGTGCTGAGCTCACAGAATTCCCTCCCCAAGCCCTCCACCCTGGGAGATGAGGGCGAGGCAGAGTTTTCCCGGCGGATTAAGAAGAGCGGGATATTTTTTTGCTGTGCTAACGCCTCGACATGCAGAACATAAACAGCTCCTCTCCTGATTTCCTGAGAGGTGGCCACCATCGAGCACTTCTCAAGGAGATTAGTGGCTGCTTTTCCAATCCTATTTCAAGCCTCCAGGAGGCTGCTATTTGTCAAAAGAGTTATTAACCTCCAATAGGCACCAGGATAAATGTTTGCTGGCACAGCCTCTCTCCTGCATGCATCCTGAGGGACAGAGGCTCCCAGGGACCCAGCCTCACCTGGGACCCGTCTGCAAGGACTCAAACAGGCTCTCACTGAGGTCAGGGCACCTTTAGGATGCACCCACCCGAAACGGGGATGAAGGAACGACAATCCATAATTTAAGGGAAAAGCCACGTTGCGTGGCTTTTAATAAATAAACAGAGAGCCACTCGATTAAGGAGGGGAGGGGGAGAGGAAAATCACTGGCTGAGTGGAGCAGTTCACAGTTAAATATTCTCTGGGCACAGGGCTCCTGCTGAAAGGCGATTTATCAGCCCAGCGAAGGCTGGGGTGGGCGGCAGTGCTGGGGAGAGGAGACTCCGGCGTGCAAACAACGCTGTCGTTCCCAATAACCCGGGATCCGCTCCGCGAGGCTCTCCAGAACTGCTCTGCATTGCGAGTGCAATGCGCATGGAAGGATGTGGCAAAACTCCCCTAACCTGGGAGAGCCGGGGGACGGAGAGGAGCCGGGCGGCGGCAGCGCGGCGGGGACCAACTTCTGCCGTCATTTATGGGCCAGGCATCCCAACTTGGCTTCTGCTGAGCGGCAGCTCCGGGATTTCACCGGCCGGGGGAAAACGCCACAACTCCGGGCCACGCACTCGATTATTTAAGAGGGAAGGAGGGGAGCGGAGGTGGCAGGACAGGCGGCCCCGGCCCCAGGTGCGCGGTGGGAGGGCTCCTCCTGCCCCGGCCCCGCGTCAGCCGCAGCCACGCGTTCCACTTTCTGCCCGGCACGGGAAAACACGCGGGGAAAAGCGGGGGGATGCTCCCAGCCGGGAGCGGGGGAAAGCCGTGCCCGCAGCCCCGTCCCTCGCGTACCTCCAGCCGCCGGTGCCCGGTGCGGCGCGGTGCCCGTCCATGCCGAGCCGGAGACGGAGCGCGGCGTGTCCTGGGGAAGCGCGGGCGGCTGCCGTGACTTGGGAATACAGAATATGGTACAAGCTTTAATTAAAAGAGTCTGAAGGCTCTCTCCTGCTCGCTCGTCCTTTTTTTTGCAGTACCGGATCGGATTTAAAGGGCTAGAACCCCAATTTGGCACTGCTGCTGCCCCAGGAGCGCCGCGCTGCCGCCCGGGCCTGCCAGTGCCAGCATCCTCCTGCCGCCCGTCGGGGGCATCCTGGCAGCCCGCGGGGCCGGATCCGGCAGCAGCGGGAGCTGCGCTGGCAGCGGCAGGCTGGAAATCAGGGCTCGCTCCAGCAGGCACGGTGCGCGGCCAGAGGGGATCCCACAGGCAGCGGCGTGGGCGAGGGCAGCCCGAGCGCTCCCGAGGGTGCACGGAGCAAAGTTTCTGCTCCCCCAGTGCTCCAGAGAAGTGGGCAGGAGGAGGATGGTGTCCCTCTGTCCTGGTGATGCCACCACCCTGTGGCAGTGCCCAAAGGCGTTGCCCTGCCGGCGCCAGCCCTGGGTAGAGCGGGGCTGTTGGGAAGGGCTGCGTCACCCAGGGCGGTGGGGAAAGGGAATGGAAAGGGCTGCGTCACCCCGGCCCAGCTCTGCAAGACGGGGTCCACAGCTCCTGCCTGCATCCCGTGAGCAGGGAAGCAATTCCATTTGGATTTGGAGGCCACTTGCTGGTGCCAAGGCGGTGGGGAGACAGCCTGGCACCGGCGGCGTGTGAGTGACGCTGGTCCCTCCTTCAGCTCCAGGTCCCTCTCCAGATCCAGTCGCTCTCCAGACCTCCATGAAAACACCCCTCTGCAACAGGCTGGGCTCTCAGTGCCCCTCGGGCTGCTCAGCAGGGCAGGGATGGCCAAGACACAGTGCCAGCCTTCCATCCAGCTTTCCCAAAAAAAGGAGAGAGGGGATGAAGAGCAGGGTTTCCATGGAGCCCTCCTTGGTCCAGATTTTGAGCTTGAATGAGGAAAACCAAAGGAAACAAGGGGCACATATTTCTTCTTCTTCTTCTTCTTTATCTCCTTTTGCCTGGTTTGACCCCACGGTGCCACCCTCCCTCCCCAAGGCTGGCTGGGAACATCCCGCTCTGGGTGCCTGACCAGCGCGTGCCGTGCTCTCGGGCTGACCCGCGTGTTCTGGCTTCCTCTCGCCTCATTAATTACACCCAGGGGTGGGTGCCAAAAGGAAAAGCTGGTTCTAATTCCATGCTGCAACCCAGCTCCAAGCTGCTGGGATAATTAGCAGGTTATTAATGAACGAGAATATTCCCACCATGGAGGGAGGAAGGATGGGGAGGGAGGGGAAGCGCCATTTGGGCCTGACTGGGAAAACCGCATTGGAGTGGGAGTCTGTCCCTCAGTCCAAGGCTTTGAGCCACCTGCAGTGCCTGGGAAGTCGCTCACAGCCCTGGGGCTGCTGGATGGATCCACAGAGCAAAATCCAAGGGCTCTGCTTGGCCAGGGGGCCGTGCTGGGAGCAGAACAGCTCCGTCTCCAGCCCCTGTGAGCCTGTGGGCTCCCATCTTCCTCTGGGCATGCACAGGAAGAGGCTTTGGAGCCTCCTTCTCCATCACTCCTGGGCAACGTTGGCTCGGGGCTGTGGGGTTTTTGGAGCATCACCATCTCCCAGGTTCCTGCTGGGGGCTGGATCTGTCACCCCCAACACTTCTCTTTGAACCCCTCGTAAACTGCGGGAACAGCACAGTCTTCCTTCAAAATCAACCTGAACCAAGCCTTGGTACCAATTCCCTGGGTTTAGGCACCAGCAGAAAATTCCTGGGAAGGCATTTCCTGGCAGAGCCTGCTGGGAAAGTGCTTCTCTAAACACTGAGGGGCAGCAGGCAGGGGTGAGATTCCAGCAAAACCAGGGTGTCCTCAGAGGCTCCAGCCTGAGCTGCTCGTGTGTCTCTCCAAGGCATGTGGTTGTTGTTCCTTTAATTATTAATCCTTGCATTGACGTAATCAAATGTGCCCAAGCCCTTAACGAATGCCTCGATGTAAAAAATGAAGAATAAATTTCTTTCCCTCCCTGAAAACTTGTTTCAATCCCATGACCAATTTTATTGCCGTTCTGCTCTAATTTTAAATATAACGAGAAACATTAAGGTTTTCAATTAAAAGATCCCTTCCTTCAGATATTGGAACATAGCCTGAAGTGCAGACCACGTGTGATATTTTTCATTGGGATGGTGTGGGCTAAATCTGATTCCCAGATCAAACACAGTCAGGCTCAGGCGTGCAGTTGGCCAGGCTGGAGAGGCTGAGCTGTTCCACTTTGGGAAGAGCCTCAGCCTTGTTTGTGTTTTCAGCTGACTCCTTGTGTTTCTGAAATGAACCTTTGCATTTATTCCTTCTCTTCTGTCAGCCTGGGAGTCTGTGGTGAGGGGCAAATGAACCTCATGATGCCACCCTGGACTCACGGAATTTTTGGCTTTTGACTGATACATTTGGTTTTTCCCTTTTCTTTAGAATGAGCAGATCCAGGGCCACAACAGAGGAGATGTTCCTTGTGCAGTGAGCTCAGACCCCTCATTTGCCGCAGTGTCAGTGTTGGCTTTGTTGGACACCATTAATGTGAAGTTTGGGTCACAGAAGGTTTTTAGTGTGTTCTTTTCCACAGACCCTAAATCTTGCACTTGTCCTGCACCCTAAATCTTGCAGGTGGCCCCATCTGGGCCTGTCTCCTCCTCTCTGGGAGGGTTTGCAGCTGGCCAGTGTAGGAGGCCTTAAATATATGTATTCTATACCTGTACTGTATTTGAATATCTTTACCCTGGCCGGTCCCAGTTATCCTTGATGGGCTGCAGCTGTGATGCCCTTCATTGGCAGCAGCTGTGGCCAGTCAAGGTAACTGGGATAAAAGGGGGTGGGCTGGCCAGTCAGGGAGAGCCTTGGAGGAGCCCTGACTGAGGAAGAGCCTGAGTTTGTGCTGTGAGGATCTGCCGCCCACAAGACAACAACAGAGAGGTACAGGACTTATGAAATGTGTTAAATACAACAGGCCAGACGTTCAGCCCCAGCAGCAGTGGGTGTTTGCAGGAGCGAGGTGCCAGCTGGGCTTGCTGGGGTCAGCATCGCTCCTCAGCCCTGCAGGAGCTCATTCCACTCCTGCCGGGTTTCGGTTTCCTAATGGAAGTGGCACCACTGATTTCACCGTCCCTGAGCCTGCCCAAGGACCGTGTCTTATGGAAACATCAGGTTTGTGCAGGTGAGATGGGAAGACAGAAGCTTCCAGAAAGCACCAAGGGAAAGGCGCTTCAGGTGAGAGGAGCTTGAGCAGAGTCTGGATCAGCCCCTGGCTCCAGCTGCCTTGCCCAGAGCCCCCAGACTCTGCTGTTCCTGTAGGAGGCCCCTCCTGTTCCCAGCAGCTCAGCTACGCTTCCCAGGCAGGGCTCTGGTGCCCTCAGAGGAGTGGGAAGGGCCCTGGGACAGGGACATCGCCCAGAGCCAGGCAGTGCGGTGGCACAAACCCATCCCTCGGGGGCAGAGCTGGGCAGGATCTCATCCAAACACCACATCATGTTCCTGCTCCATTCCTTTTCCAAGGCTGCTTGGAAAGCCAGGAGTGGCTGAGCTCACGGGAGAGCTGCATTTTCCACTCTTGAGCCAAAGAGTGTTCACTTTATCTTTCCTGGACCTAAGAATGTTAACTCTGCCATTCCTGAGCCCAGGAGTGTTAACCTTTGCCGTTCCTGCAGGCTTTGATGTGTCAGGGTGCATCTTGTCTCGCTCCATCGGGTGTTTTGGAGGCCACAGCACTTTGGTTTGGCTTTGGGGTTAGGAGAGCCCCTTCTGCCTCCCTCGTTCTGAGTCCCCACAGCACAGAGCAGCTCAGCCCTCCCTGGGACGGAATGAAGGAATTCCTGATTCCCAGGGGGGTTTCTCTGAGATCTCTGCTGTGCTGCACGGAGCAGGACCCCAGCATCTGCTCTGGGCAGACAACGGCCTCTCCAAGTGCAAAATGCTGTCAGGCCAAGGAAATTGTCAGCTGAATTCACAAGGAATCACCCAAATTACAGCCCTTTAATAAAGATAAAAAGCAGAATAAAGATAAAAAGCAGAGAGAATAGAACATCGCTGCAAACCTGTGGGCAGGGGTTGGTCACCTGAATCCAAAGGCAAAGATTTGAAATCCATGCTGGCTTGCACAGGGGGATTGTTTTGGAGAACTTCAAAAGAAATTTGGAAACAAACAAAGAAGCTGGTTAAATATGGGGGGTGGATAATCACAAATTATTCCTTCTTTCCCCAGATTTGTGAATTAAAGTGCATTCCTGCCACATGGATGTGGCTTTTCCCCATCCAAGGCTTCTGCCTTCCTTAATCCTGCCCAGCCCAGGCTTCAGCCTGATCTTGACCCTGCTCAATGCCAGGCTGTCCTCTAAGGAGAGACGCCTTCAAAAGCTGAAAATCTGACAAAAAAAACACCCCAGCTTCACCCATGTTTGAAAGGCAGAAATCAGTATCAAATTAATCTTTACCAGGTCTGCTTTAAGGGGATATCATAATGACAAATAAAAAGCAGTATCTGGGTTCCAGATATGGGAAAAAGGGATTTTTTTTTGTTTCCACAGTTGGGGGGTGATATTTTGTGCAAGACACACTGAGAGCCAGGGCTGAGCAGGACGCTGGGGAATGGTCCATGGACAGATGATGGGAATCCCCACTTCCACTGGCAAGCAGCTTGGAGGAAAAATGTGAAGGAGACCTAAATCATCCTGTTTCAGGACATAAATCAGCCTCTAACTGACAGTGGGAACAGAAGAGCCCTAATTGATGGGCTGTGTTGGGTTCTCCAAATGTAAAAGAAGAATGAAGGAGCTGTGAGCTGACAGCTTTAACAAGCGCTGCTCCTCCCTGGCTGCTCCCAGCTGCAGCCTCAGGAAACGCCAAGGTCACAGAGACAGAGCCCCAGTCCCTGAACTGCCCATTCTGCTCCCTGCTGCACACACTGCCCAGCTCAGACTCCATTTCACCCTGGAGCACAGATCCCAAGGGTCTGCTCTTCCAACAGGGTTCAGGACAAACGGTTGAATAGGCTCAAAATAAAGTCTGTGAGGGGAAGCGACAAATTCAGCTCTGCTATGTGATGTGCAGAGACATCACCACTGCCCAGCCCAAATGTGGGGCTTCCACCCCTAAAATCAGAGATCCGGTGAGGCTGGGAAAAGCCACAGCCAGGTGGATTTCAAACCCTTCTGGGCATGGGGGCTCACCCCTGCCCCGGGCAGCTGTGCCAGGACTGGACAACCCCGTTCCCAAGGCAAGTTTGCTGCCAGGCTGGTGGGGGCTGAGGGAGGGAGCTGAGAGTGCTGGATGAAGATTTGAAGGCCGTAACTCCATAGCAAGCAGGTCCTGTTGGGTCTGCTGCCCACAGAGTTGTTTTTTTCTTGCCTTTAACTGAATCAGACACAGCTGGAAAATTCCAAGTTGCCTCAAATCAGGAAAACCTTCAACTAAACCCCCCCAAGGTTTTGTCCCTGCAGGCCTGGCTGCATTGGCAGGGCTCCTCCAGCCCAGCTGTGTCCCTCCATCCATCCAGGCAGGAAGCAAAGCCAAGGAAAATCTCAGCAAAGAGCCCACCCTGCCCATTTCCTATTCCTGATGCATTTTTCAGGCTGTTGGGGTCACTTTGGTGTCTTTTGCTCTTTCAGGAGGACACACTTAGGATGGAACGAGCCAGGCTTTATTGCAAGGCCTAGTAGCCACATCCATGTTCCCTGTGTGTGGTTTCTCCATGTCCCCTCTGTGTACTTTTTCCATGTGCCACCATGTTCTCCATGCAGTGTGGCCAAACCAGTCCAAGCCCAGTTCCAGGAGCTCTGTCCTGGGGCCACCAGTCCTGTTGGGTGGCCCTGGCCGTGTGGGACAGACGTGGCTCTGAGCTGGGAGCCCTCAGCACTAGGGAAGCTCAGTCCCTGAGCCCAGGCGCTCCATCTGAGATCACCCACGTGCCAAAGGGACTCAGCAAGTAGTTCCCATATTTTCCTGGCATCTCCCTGCTTCCCAGCCCACCAAGAGCCAGGGAGAGGGGCTGGCACCAGGCTCAGGTGCTCACACAGGGCAGCAGCCCCTGCCCAGGAATGGGATCCTGGCCCAGCACAGGGACCTGGTCCCAGCCCCTGGCCGTGGCTGGGGGATGTCCCCAGAGGGGAGGAGAGAGTTTGGCTCCCCGTTCACAAGAGAAGGAAAACAGCCATCCATGTGCACTGGGAACAGCCCAGAAACCCCAAAGCCTGGGCTGATCCCAGCGTGGGCAGCAGGGCAGGGGTTGGGATTGTGCCCCTGTGCCCAGCTGAGACCCCACCTGCAGAGCTGCCCCAGCCCTGGGCCCAGCACAGGCAGGAGCTGGAGCTGCTGGAGGAGCCCAGAGGAGGCTCCAGCATGGGCAGAGGGATGGAGCAGCTCTGCTGGGAGGAAAGGCTGGCACAGCTGGGAATGCTCACCTGGGCAGGAGAAGCTTTGGGGTCACCTCACTGTGACCTTGCAGGGCCTGAAGGGAGCCTGCAGGAAACCTGGAGAGGGACTGGGGACAAGGGATGGAGGGACAGGACACAGGGAATGGCTCCCACTGCCAGAGGGCAGGGATGGACGGGATATTGGGAATGAGGAATTGTTCCCTGGGAGGGTGGGCAGGCCCTGGCACAGGGTGCCCAGAGCAGCTGGGGCTGCCCCTGGATCCCTGGCAGTGCCCAAGGCCAGGCTGGACACTGGGAGCAGCCTGGGACAGTGGGAGGGGTCCCTGCCATGGCAGGAGTGGCTCTGGGTGGGCTTTGAGGTCCAGGAGCAGCACCTTGGCTTCCCGTCTCCATGGCCATGCTGGGCAGCATCGCCGAGCCGGGCTGGTCCGGGGATGGGCTGGGGTAATGGGGTGATGGGATGGGATGCCATGGGATGGGATGGGAACACTGCTGAGCTGTCTGGCTGTGCCCAAGCCTCCCCCAGGGGAAGGCTGGGAAGATGGGCAGAGCCCACTGCTCCAGGTGCCCTGCAGAGCCCAGTGGAGAGGCTGCAAAGTCACCTCCAGTATCACCTCCCTGCTCCCCACCCCTGGCATGACATGGAGGTGACCACACTGAGGAGGGATTTTGTCACCCTGCCACCCTGTCCCCTGCATGGGCAGTACCAGGCCCTCCACAGGGGCAGCTCACCGCAAAGACCAGCTGCAGCTGCTCTTGTGCATGCAAAGAAACCCTCAAATCAAAGGCAAAGCCCTGTGCCCACCTGGCACCCCGAGGAGTGCCCAGAACCTCGGGGTGTCTGTGCTGCCCCTTCCTTCCCCACGGCTCTGCCCAGGGCAGGGCTGGGCCCCCCTGCTCCAGCAGCTCCCAGCAGGAGCAGAGGAGCTCGGGATGCCATGGGATAATGGGATGGTGGCTCTTCACCTTGCACCTGGCCTGCAGGCAGATGTGGTGTCCATGCTCACCGGCCCTAATGCAACCCCAGAGGTGTCCTGAGGCAAAAACAAAGCTAAAAAAATCGGCTAAACCCCCAAATTTGGGATGAAGAGCTTCTTAAGGGGTCTTGGAAGGGAGAGGAGAAAGAAGAAGGGTGTGCTGGGTTTATTTGAAGCAGATATTGGGAACCACTGGGGTTGTCCCAGGCCCATCCACCCCCAGGCTGCCCTGTGCCTTTATCCTTCCCTAAATCACCTCTCCTCAATCACCAGAGGGAATTGTTTGAACGAATTTTAGATTAAAATTAAAGAGTGAGAGCTTCTCCCTCCTAAAACCTCATTTTGGGTTAATCCTGTATTTATCCTAAATGTGAATGAATCAAATAACTGAGGGACAAGGACGTGAGAACAACGAGTATCATCAATGGAGAGGTTCCCGTTAGCCTGTGTGGGATTCCCTCCATTCCATTCCTGCTGGAGGACCTGGATTAACCCTTCCTGTGGCCCCTTCACACCCCAGGAATCCTCTCTGCTGCTGTCCCTGGCCGTGCCCTGTGCTGGGGGAGCAGCCCATGGAGCAACCCCTGTGGGATGGAGAGAGAATAAATAACACGGTCCTGGCAGGTCCAGGGGGGAGCAGGAGAGGTGGCAGGGTGGGGGAAACTGGAGAGAGAGATGGGAATAAAATGGAGAGGACAGGAGAGTGTCAGCGTGCCAGTGGCACTCTTGGCTCGGCTGGCTGGTCACCCTGTGGCCAGGCAGGATGTCCTCAGGGATGGAGGGGACAAGAGGGGCCAGCCTGCAGCAGAAATGCCTTTGGACACACCTGGAATTTTGGTAAATGCTGTTGGACACACGTGGAGTCGTGGTTTGGGGAGCTGCTGGTCAGAGGGGATCCTCCACACAGGGTCCACCTGCAGAGCTCCCTGGAAACTCCTGCTCAGGGTGATGGAGGGGCCCAGAGGAGGCTCCAGGGGGATCGGAGGGATGGAGCAGCTCTGCTGGGAGGAAGGGCTGGGACAGCTGGGAATGTCATTGTTGTATTTAGCATATTGCAAGAGCCCTGTACCTTTCTGTTGCTGTCTCATGGGCAGCAGATCTTCACAGCACAGCCTCTGAGTCTCCCTCAGTCAGGGCTCCTCCGAGGCTCTCCCTGACTGGCCAGCCCACCCCCTTTTATCCCAGTTACCTTGACTGGCCACAGCTGCAGCCCAATGAAGGGCATCCCAGCTGCAGCCCATCAAGGATAACTGGGACCTGCCGGGGCAAAGATATTCAGATACAATACAGATATAATTCACATGGACTCAAAGACCACTTACACAATACATATAATTTTAAGGGTCTCCTATAGTTCATCTGGAGAGGAGAAGCTTTGGGGTGACCTCTGTGGCCTTGCAGGACCTGAGGGAGCTGACAGCAAACATGGAGAGAGACTCCCTGAGAGCCAGGAGGGGCAGCTGGGCAGAGGAGCTCAGAGAAGGACCTTCCCCATGGAGTCCCTCCAGCCTGGACCTCCAGAGGGATCCTCCTTGGCTGGGAGTGTGACCTTGAAGAAAGACCTGGAGGGACAAAAGGGGTTCTGGAGGTGGGTGGGAGGAGAGGCTCAGGATCAGCAGGAAGGGGGAAATGAGGGAAGCCCTGGCATGGGCTGGTTCCCATGGTCACCCCTGCTGCTCCTTCCCAGCCCCTTCCCAAAGCTCAGCCTAGCCCAGACCCCACCTGGGGGGCCCATAGCCCCAGGGCCCTCATGCAGGAGCTTGGGAGGTTCTGCCAGAAGGATTCAGAGGCCCAGGCAGGAGCAGCCCCAGGGATGAGCACAAGTTTCCATGCAGGAAATGCCCCAGCCAGGACAGTGCTCAGGAGTGATCGCCTGGCCTGCTCCAGGAGCAGAGAGGGGAACTCCCCTCCACTCCCCTCTGCAAAGGATTACCCAAGGAGACACCAGCAGGACAGCCCTCACAAACACCTCCTCCCCAAGGAGACACCAGCAGGACAGCCCGCACAAACACCTCCTCCCCAAGGAGACACCAGCAGGACAGCCCTCACAAACACCTCCTCCCCAAGGAGACACCAGCAGGACAGCCCGCACAAACACCTCCTCCCCAAGGAGACACCAGCAGGACAGCCCTCACAAACACCTCCTCCCCAGGAGTGTTTTTCCTCCTGTGCTTGTTCAGTGAGTGACAAAAGGTCTCAGGATTTTGCCACAAATAATGAAAACCAGGTGCAGGAGCAGGTTCCAGCTCCAAGACTCCTTTGTGATTCCTGGCAGCTCCTGAGGCTGCCTGGCTTTGCACAGAGCAGGTCTGAGGCTGCTAAAAACACAAACCTGCTCCTGCAATCCAAATAATGGATTAATTAGTCCTTTATTTGGATTGCAGGAATCCTCACGTTCAAGGGAAAAGAGGCAGCACCTGCAACCTGCATTGGGCCATCTGAGCAGTGAAATCCTGTCTGGCACCAGCCTGCCAGCACCCCCTTCATCCATGGAAAGCACATTTCCCAGGTGGAACTGACAGTGAAAATCCCTGGGCAGCTGTCCTGTTCCAGTTTCTTGTCACTCCCAGCTGGGATCACCCCTCTGCTCTGCCCCCACCTCCCCTGGCAGTCACACCTGGAAAGGTGGAGGGCAGCAGTTTCTGCAGTTTAGGGGAGAGAAATGAAGTGGTGACACTCATGAGCTCAGATGTTAAAGAAAATAAATAAATAAAAGAAGAAAACTTTGGAAGAAATGAAAGGGAAACAAATCCCAAAGCTGGGGCTGTTGCTGTGAGGGGCACCCTGAGGAATGAGCAGCACTGAATGAAAATGGATTGCAGGGAATGAGGGGCAGAGAACAGTCCCAGCCATGGAATCACCCATGAACCCTCCTGGGTGGACCTCAGAGGATCCTCCTTGGCAGCCCCTGTGCCTGACGGTGGAACAATACCAGTTCTGGAGGTGGGTGGGAGGAGAGGCTCAGGATCAGCAGGAAGGGGGAAATGAGGAAGCCCCAGGCATGGGCTGGTTCCCATGGTCACCTGCTGCTCCCTTCCCAGCCCTTCCCAAAGCTCAGCCTAGCCCAGACCCCACCTGGGGGGGCCCATAGCCCCAGGGCCCTCATGCAGGAGCTTGGGAGGTTTTGCCAGAAGGATTCAGAGGCCCAGGCAGGAGCACAAGTTTCCATGCAGGAAATGCCCCAGCCAGGACAGTGCTCAGGAGTGATCGCCTGGCCTGCTCCAGGAGCAGAGAGGGGAGCTCCCCTCCACTCCCCTCTGCAAAGGATTACCCTAGGAGACACCAGCAGGACAGCCCTCACAAACACCTCCTCCCCAAGGAGACACCAGCAGGACAGCCCGCACAAACACCTCCTCCCCAGGGAGACACCAGCAGGACAGCCCTCACAAACACCTCCTCCCCAGGGAGACACCAACAGGACAGCCCTCACAAACACCTCTTCCCCAAGGAGACACCAGCAGGACAGCCCGCACAAACACCTCCTCCCCAGGAGTGTTTTTCCTCCTGTGCTTGTTCAGTGAGTGACAAAAGGTCTCAGGATTTTGCCACAAATAATGAAAACCAGGTGCAGGAGCAGGTTCCAACTCCAAGACTCCTTTGGGATTCCTGGCAGCTCCTGAGGGCTGCCTGGCTTTGGCACAGAGCAGGTCTGAGGCTGCTAAAAACACAAACCTGCTCCTGCAATCCAAATAATGGATTAATTGGTCCTTTATTTGGATTGCAGGAATCCTCACGTTCAAGGGAAAAGAGGCAGCACCTGCAACCTGCATTGGGCCATCTGAGCAGTGAAATCCTGTCTGGCACCAGCCTGCCAGCACCCCTTCATCCATGGAAAGCACATTTCCCAGGTGGAACTGACAGTGAAAATCCCTGGGCAGCTGTCCTGTTCCAGTTTCTTGTCACTCCCAGCTGGGATCACCCCTCTGCTCTGCCCCCACCTCCCCTGGCAGTCACACCTGGAAAGGTGGAGGGCAGCAGTTTCTGCAGTTTAGGGGAGAGAAATGAAGTGGTGACACTCATGAGCTCAGATGTTAAAGAAAATAAATAAATAAAAGAAGAAAACTTTGGAAGAAATGAAAGGGAAACAAATCCCAAAGCTGGGGCTGTTGCTGTGAGGGGCACCCTGAGGAATGAGCAGCACTGAATGAAAATGGATTGCGGGAATGAGAGCAGAGAACAGTCCCAGCCATGGAATCACAGAACAGCCTGGGTTGGAAGGGACCACAGGAATCATCAGTCCAGCCCCTGGCCCTGCCCAGACACCCCAACAATCCCAGCCTGGGCATCCCTGGAGCTCCTGGAGCTCTGGCAGCCTCGGGGCCATGCCCATTCCCTGGGCAGCCTGGGCAGTGCCAGCACTCTCTGGGGCAGAACCTTTCCCTGCTCTCCAGCCTGACCGGCCCTGGCCCAGCTCCAGCTGTTCCTGTTCCTGTCCCAGGAGCAGAGATCAGCACTGAGCAGATGGAGCTCAAAGCCCTCAGCAGCCCCTGGCCAGCCCCAGCAGCGCTCCCGGGGTGTGTGCCTGGCTTTGCAGCAGGAATGCTTCTCCCAGGAAGCTTTTGCTGGGGGCAGCTGCTGCAGTGGGCGAGAGATGGGCCAGGCGGGCACGGGCTGGGGAAGGACCTCAGGAGCCCAAGGGGATTGGCTACTCCAGCCCAGGATGGCACAGCTGGGGTAGAGCCAGGGTGGGCAATGCCAGCGAGGAGCTGCTGGCACCGTGTGCCGTCCCCTCGGTGGGCTGGGACTGGCAGCAGCCGGGGCTGCAGGGATGCCGGGGCTGTGGGACGAGGCTGGTGGTCACAGCTGAGCAGGGCCAGCCCCGGCCGTGCCCTGCCGTGCCGTGCCATGCCCAGGGGAATGCAAACCCCGATCCCCACAGAGCCGGGCTGTGCTGTGCCCCGTTCAGAACTCTTCCCTCCTGTTCCAGATGGCAAGGCAGGATGTTTTCAATTACCATCTGTATGGCAGATTACCTTTGTCAAGTGGGCAGTTTGCCTTATCTCTCTCTCTGAGTGACCACAATCACACCTCCTTCAGGAGGGGACACTGCTGATAACAGCTATGGAATGTCCCTGCATGGCTGATAAGAACTACAGCATCCCATTGGGAGATGTGAGCCCAGAGGGAGGAGCCAAGCATTCCTGCCTGGATAGAATCTGGAGAACACTGGAACACCAGACACCAGCTTCTCCACTGGATTCCCCCAGAGGAACAGCAGCTGCCTCTCCTTCCACTGGATCTTCAGAGGAAGAATCCATCCTTCTCTACAGGATCCCTGCTCCAGCAGAACCACCCCTGACACTGCAGGAGGGCTGCAGCCACAATTCCAATGGGACTGCTGCCAGCACCCTGACCCACAGGGTGTCAGGTTGGGTTCTGACTCTGTCACTGTTGTTCTAGTGCACTGCATTGTTTATTTTATCCTTTTATATTTTTTTCCTCCCCTATTAAAGAACTGTTATTTCCTGCCCCATATTTTTGCCTGAGAGCCCCTTAATTTAAAATTTATAACAATTCAGAGGGACGGGGAGAGTTTACATTCTCCATCTCAGGGGAGGCTCTTGCCTTCCTTAGCAGACTCCTGTCTTTCCAAACCAAGACACCTCCCCATCTCCTACTTCAAACATCATTCCCGAGCCAATTCAACCCTCGCTTCAGTTCAATTGAAAAAAAACCCAAATTAATCCAAAGGAATCTTTTTGCACGACCTCAATCCATTTAAGGCGGGATCTTTTCCAGAATGATAGAAGCCATTTATCATTAAAAAAATATCTGTGTCACATTATTGCCTCTGTGACTGATGGCATTATAGACGCTGATGGAGCATTAGATATGACATCACAGATTTCTGTTATTTAAAAGGACAAAGTCAAGTTAAATTTACCAGTCAGGGGGATGAGACAGGGAACAAATCCACTTCATTAAAACTGCTCCTGACTCCTGTCAGAGTGCTGTGATTTGTTCAAATACACATAATTTCCTTTCCCATTCTGTTAGTACTGGAGAGAGAGACATGGTGTCAAAATCCAGATCAAAATGATGGAGAGCTGCCAGAGACACCCAGGGTTTGTCAGCCAGGGCTGCCGATCCCTCCAGGAGCAGAGGAATTGTGAGGAATTGTGTCCTGCTGCTCCCCAGGCTCCCCCAAACCTCCCCAACACCCACCTGGCTGCACAGCCTCTCCTGGAAAAGCCTCAGGGGAGCAGGGAAAAACCCCCAGCGTTTTTTGCCTCAGCTGCAGAAACATTCCCTGATTTCTGGAGCCCCAGCATGGAGCTCCTGGGCCTGGCACAAGCTGCACTGGAGTCCGGATATAAAGTGCAGAGAGCCAAAGGGAGCAGGAATAGCTGATGGGATGGAGGTGGGAAGGAGAGTGAGGGACTAGGCTGCTCAGAGGCTGCAGCACTTCATGGTGTGAGGAAAATAATGAACACCTCAAATGAGAGGGAACCATAGCCTGGAGATGCCAGGAGAGGCAGAAAAGAAAATGTGCCATGGAGGGTGCAGGGAAACAGCAATAAAGGTGCAAGTGAAGATTTTCAAGAGTGGTTTAGGAATCTTAAATTCCCATTTATGCAGGACTTTAATTTGCATGGGCTGCCAGTGAGATCTGAGCTACAGAGAACCTGACCTCAGGATATTTAAATACCTTAAACACAGTCTGGGCTCAGAGGATGGAAGGTTTTCACTCTGAAGAAGTCCCTCAGCATGACCAGCATCTTCCAAAGCCTCTGGCCACGCTCCTGCGGATCCATCCCAGGAGCCTGAGGCACTGCAGGAATGGGATTGGAGGCAGACTGCGAGCTTTGCCCAAAATCCCATTTCTGCAAGTGAACAGGGCTGAGTTTGGCCAAGGAGCCGTCTGGCCCAGGAGCCAGGCCCGGAGCAAGGCCCGGCCTGGGCTGGGGCTGGAGAGCAGGGCAGGAGCAGCCAGCTGGGACCCAAGGGGATCACAGGATGTGGGAGAGGCTCAGAAAACACGGGAAACATGGGCAAGGAGAAGAAAGCAGCGGCAGGGAGCCCCAGGCCCTGCCCCGGCCCAGCGCGGTGCCAGGGACAGCAGCACAAGGGGACGGTGCAGAGTCCATCAAGGTGCCCAGCACAGAGGGTTGGGGGGCACAGGAGGGGCAGGGCTGGGAAGGGCACCCCCGGAGCCCTGGTGCTCAGGATGGGTGACCAAGGCACAGCGCTCTGCCCCAGGGCCCAGCTGGTTCCACCCCTGGTGAAGCAGCTCCCAGGAGAGGCTCCCTGTGATGCTGCAAGGAGGAACAGCTAAACCCCCCCAGTGAAAGGGATTTTCTGTTCCATTCCATACCTGCAGCCAAGGAAGCTTTTCCAGATCCATCTGATCTTCCCTCATCACCCCTCCCGGAGGGACAGGGCAGTCTCCACATTCCACTCCCATGCCCATCCATCCAGGAGTTTTGTCCTCCCAGGAGCCCTCTGGCCCATCCCCTGGCCAAGGCCAGGGTCCCCAGGGATGCTGTCCAGTGCTGTCCAGCAGGGACCTTCCCCCCTCCGCTCTCCTCTTCCACAGCCAGCTCAGCCCAGTGCCAGCACCCCGGGAGGGAGCTCCACACCAAATTCCTCATGGGAAGCTCCTGGCTCCCTCAGTCATGGTTCCAGGCATCCCCTCTCCAGTGGGACACCCTGGTGGCTTGTTAAACCACTCCAAAAGTCCCCTGAAGACCCCCCTGTGTGTGGGAGTGCCCCTGGGCACACCAGGACGTGGAGCCCATCAGTGATCCCGGATTTCCTCAGGGGCCTCCATCCCCCAGAGGCAGCAGCTGTGCAGCACCAGGAGGGGCACAGAGGGCAAAAAAAAAAGGACAGAGAAGAATCAAATGTGACTCACTTCAGGGTCTCCAGGATTTTGGCTGGCTCTGGCTTGGAGCTGGCTCAGTGCAGTTCTCCCCCTTGTCCTGGTTCCTGCCAGGGCTTTATGTCCTCATCCCAAAAATACAGAATGAACAGAGAAGCTCTGGAGGATTCAGGCACTTGAACACATCACAAATGTGCTGCTTCATAAATCCTGGTGTGGCTGAGGGCTTGGATATTGCAGGAAGGGATTGATGGATGGGTTTTTCCGTTCTTATTAAGCCTAAAAAAACACTTTCCCAGGAGCCATAAAGCCTTGAAACCTCCTTCCTCCTGTCTTTGGGACACCAAAGGGAAAGGGAAAAATAAGAATATTCCTTCTCCTGACATTTCCTCAACTGGACACAGAGCAAATCCCCTCACCTCTGGAAGGTTTTGTCTTCCCCTTTGTGCAGGTGGGGCTTGATCAGGGAATTCCTGCTGTACCTGGGGCTCTGAGAGAGGGTGGCTGTGCCAGGCTCTCCATGGACACAGGAGCCACCTTCCTGTGCCCCTTGGTGACAGGGCCCTGAGTCTCAGGGCTGTGATGGATAAAGTTCCATCCTGAGCTCATCAGCCTCCCAAAACTTCATATTTTTGTGCCTCCAGGTGAGGATGGAATGTCTCCAATCCATCATTTCCAGCAGAGCAGGGAGAATGCGGCTGCAGTCCCAAACTGTTGCTCTGGGAATGGTGTTCATGACTCAGCCACGGCTCCTGGTGTGGAACTGGACAAGAATTAACCCCTCCCTTGTCCCTCTGACACCTGCAAGGGCAGCTCTGAAGGGTCCCTTTTGCTCCCAAATTTTTGCTGCTCTCCTGTTCTAAAATTGGAAACTGCCATGGCCAGAGATGGTTGAAAAAGCCACACAGTCACCCAGGTTTTTCTTGCACAAATCACAGAATCACAGAGTCACTGTGGTTAAAGGTCTCCTCTGAGATCACTGAGTCCAACCACCCCAGCACTGCCAGGGCCAGCACTGCCCCGTGTCCCCAAGTGCCACACACACAGGGCTGTTAAACCCCTCCAGGGATGGGCACTGCACCCTGCCCTGGGCAGCTGTGCCAGGGTTCAATGACCCTTTCCATGAAGGAATTGTCCCAATGTCCATCCTGAGCCCAGCCTGAGGCCGTTCCCTCTCCTCCTGTCCCTGTTCCCTGGGAGCACAGCCTGACCCCCCGGCTGTCCCCTCCTGTCAGGAGCTGTGCAGAGCCACAAGGGCCCCCTGAGCCTCCTTTGCTCCAGGCTGAGCCCCTTCCCAGCTCCCTCAGGAGTCTCCAGCCCCTTCCCAGTTCCTGGGTGTTTCCACCCTGAGAATCCAAAGCTCATTTGTGCTGACTCAGCACATTTACTCAGTGGCTGTCACAGCCTGGGGTCTCTGAACAGCCAGCCCTTAATCCCTTGGGATTTCACCCATAAAAAAGCCTCAGTAAGGACCCTCTGCCACTTGTCATGGGCTGATGGCACCTGGTGGCCACAAGGCCATGCTGAGTTGTTTGGGCTGTGACAGGTTTGGGACTGACAGACACGGACAGCTCAAAGGAAAATGTCCAAACTCCCAACTGATCCAGTCCAGCTCTTATTAGAAATGCAAGGAAAGTAACCAGGCATATGCAGGTAGCAGCAGGATGATTTATTTTATTACCCCTACAATTATTATTAGAGCTCAGAAGCTCCTGAGGCGCAACAGGACCATTGGAATAAAGCATGGAAGAAAAGTGCAGAGAAGGAATAGAATAGAAGTGAGGTATGCAAACACCCCATGCACCAGGAAATCCTGTGATCCAGGATTAACAGTGTTCTGGAAATGGGAGCCTTCCTTGGGAAAGCCAAGGAACAGCTGTTGGAACTGGAGTTTAAAGCAGGCAGCACAGAACAGTTGTGGATTTTGGAGGGAATGCCAAGACTGGGGGATCACAGGGAGGAGAGATCCCCTTTTTTCACCCTGGGGCTCTGCTGGAGATGGAGCCTGGATGGACAGAGGCAGCTGTGGGCTCAGCCCCAGGGTCACAGCAGTGACCCCAAGCTGTCCCTGCAGCCCCCTCCCAATCCAGGGCTCCACAGGGGTCCCTGGAAGGGAACAGGTCTGGGGTCCTTGGGTGAGGAGCAGAGCTGGGAACACCTCCCTGCCCTACTGCATCCCCTGCATTCAGTGCTCCCCAGCCTTGCTGGGCTCCTGCTCACTCCAAGGGCCATGGAGATCCTCCCACATTCCCAGATTTGCCTGGGTATCCATCTGGGATCCTCTCCCATTGAGTGTCCTGGAGCAGCAGCTCAGCCCAGCTCAGTAAACTCATCCAACCCATCCAACCCATCAAATTCATCCAACCCATCAAACCCATCGAATTCATGCAACCCATCCAACCCATCCAACCCATCCAACCCATCAAACCCATCAAATTCATCCAACCCATCAAACCCATCCAACCCATCAAACCCATCAAACTCATCCAACCCATCCAACCCATCAAATTCATGCAACCCATCCAACCCATCAAACCCATCCAACCCATCAAACCCATCAAACTCATCCAACCCATCCAACCCATCAAATTCATGCAACCCATCCAACCCATCAAACTCATCCAACCCATCCAACCCATCCAACCCATCAAACCCATCAAACCCATCAAACTCATCCAACCCATCCAACCCATCAAATTCATCCAACCCATCCAACCCATCAAACTCACCCAAATCCACCAAACCCATCCAACCAACCAAACTCACCCAAACACACCACACCCATCAAACCCACCAAACTCATCCAACCCATCCAACCCATCAAACCCCTCCAACCAACCAAACTCATCAAACCCACCAAACCCATAAAACCCATGAAACTCATCCAACCCATCAAACCCACCAAACCCATCAAACCCATCCAACCCACCAAACCCATTCAACCCACCAAACTCATCAAACCCACCAAACTCATCAAACCCACCAAACCCACCAAACCCACCAACCTCATCAAACCCACCAAACCCACAAAACCCACCAAACTCATCCAACCCATCCAACCCATCCAACCCATCCAACCCACCAAACTCATCAAACCCATCAAACGCATCCCTGCGGCCTGAGCAGCTGCAGGCTGGCAGTGCTGATGGCTTAAGGAGCTGGAGCAGAGGCCAGATGGAGTTCAGAGGAATAAAGTGGATATTTATTGAAGTGCCTTCAAAGGCCACACCCTGGCAGTACCAGAGCCACAGTCAGGGCTCTGCCCAGATAGCTCCAAGATAGAAGCAAAGACAGCTTGATCATGAGATCTTACATTTTATAAATTTTAGTCCATTTGCATATGGGAACCAACTGTCCAATTAACAGCTTCAAATTATGGAGTTTCATCCTTCTTGCTTGCTTGCCCGCCCTCCTCTTTTCACATTGTTTATGCTTTGAGCCTGAGGTTTGAAGAGATTGTCCCTGAGTCTCCAGCTAGAGTGGGATTGTTTTGTCTTCACCACCCTGTGAAAAGATCCTAGTGACACTAAAAGCTGAAAGCTGCACACCAAAACAGAACAGAAAAACTTAAACCCAAGGTGTCAGTGCCAGCCCAGGCAGGGGTGACACCCACACAGAGCAAAGGCCACCACAGGTCACCTTGTGTAGCTTTTCACCCCTCCTGGAGCCCAGGGCCTCAGCAGGGTCCTGACTGCTCAATGCCAGGGATCAGGAAAGGAGAAGAGATGGAAAACCAAAGGGCTGGGACATTGTTCCTGCAGCAGAAACCTGGGGTGGTTCCAGCCCTGAGCATGTAGAGCAAGGGACTGAAACAGGACAGGGAAGGAAGGACTGGCCAAGCAGGACTCTCTTGGTTATCCTGAACAGCCCCAAGTCTCTCTTGGCTCCTTGGTTATCCTCTCCTGGTTTTCCCCCTTGTTCTCCCTGGGTTTCCAGTGGGGCCCGAACCTGCTCAGCTCACAGCAAAGCCCCTCCTCCCACCTGAGCTCAGGCAGATAGGAAGCACCTCTTTCAAAGCAGGGAAGACATTTGGCTTTGCACAAATGTTCCTTGTGCTCTACACAGGACGATGTGGTTGGGAGGGCACAAAGCTGACATCAAGAACTCCCTAAATCCAAGTTCTGAAATGCATCTACCATGGAGCCCCAGCTGCCCAGGGTGAGGTGTTCACAGCAGTTCCTTCACTGGCGGGGGGTTCCTCCCTTCTCTGCATGTGCCAGCAAGACTATTTCTATTTTTCAATCAAGTCTCCATCAGTGTTTTTGCTTTTTTCCTGAGTTCTGTTGGATTTCAGGACCGTGCCAGTGTGAGGTTATCAGTAAAGCTTTCCTCAGCTCGTTGATGTGGTGCTGAGGGCAGGTCAGGGGGGTTATCATTGCAGCCCTTCCCTGCTGGCTGATCCAACGGGAGGCAGAGAACTCCAGAGTGGGCTCCTGGGACCTTGGGCTTTGCTTGTGGCTCAGTCCCTGCTGCTGCTGCTGCAAGCACACCAAACCCAGGCTGGGGGGGATTAAGGGCTCAGCTCTATTGGTTTCCCAGGGAATCAGGTCACCCTGGAACAGCTGGATTTCCCAGGAAAAGAGGAGGCTGCACTGGGAAGGCTGGGGGTGATTGCCCCTCAGTTCAGAGAGGATGAGAGCAAGCACAGGGAGGTCTCATCCTTTGGCCAGGCACCAAAAGCAGCCCACAGGCAGCACCTCTGAAGGAACACCAGACAGGTGTTCATGTGCAGAACGTGCACCGGGGCCTGGGACACCTTCCTGGCCTTAACGGGGCTCTCACAGAGAACTGAGGCAGAGGACAAAGTCAGGAAACAGTTCAGGCAAAGACCCAGGAGAAAAACAACTTCCCAAAGGTGCTGGCATTTCCAAACTGCAGGGGGAAGGGTGAAGGGCAGGGACTGAGCCCAACCCCTTCCTCCAGAAATCACTGCTGTGCTCTCAGCGCCGCCGCAGCTGTGCCTTCCCTGTGCCTTTAACTGGAGTTTGGTGCCGCAGTTACCACAAACCCCTGTCAGGGTGATGAGTGTGAGCACTAAAGGCTTTGCATTTTTAATGGAGGAGCAGAGCTCTCACTGAAGGGAAGCTCTGGCCGAGCAGCCCTCCTGCCTCTGGAGCTGGCTGTGGAGGGGAGCTCAGTTTGGCCTCGTTTATTGGTGCAGAATGTGCTGTACCCGGCTCCAGCCCCATCCAGCACAGCACCGAACTCAGAGTCCCGAGCAAACCCTGCCCAGCGCAGCCTCTGGGCTGCCCAAACATCCCCAGGCAAAGGTAAAGCCGTGCTGTGCCACCCTTCCGAGGGACTGATGAATAATGAATGCACCACTTAACTCCACTTGACCCCCAGCGTTAATATTGACAGCCGAGGAAAGGCAGGGCAGGGCTGGGGCCATGGAGAGCCCAGGCAGGGCTGGGATCCCGCCCTGGTGCCACCAACCTGGACACAAAGCTGGAGTGGAGATGGTGAACAGCCCCCAGGCAGCCCCCTGGCCCTGCAGGATCCATGGGTGCGAGGCTGTGCCCACACAGGGGCTGCTCCGCACCATCCCGGGGACAGGGGGCTCCAGGAGGGCTCTGCAGGAGCCCAGCAGGGTGGGCAGGAGAGGGGAGAGGCAGAGCCAGCTCTTGCAGCTGCCTTCTCCCTCAGGCCATGGCATCCCAGGCCTTCCTCCCAGGGCCTGGCTTTGGTGTTCAGGGTTTAACAGCAGCAGAACAAATCCATGGCCAGCAAATTCCAGGGAGCACCGAGGGCACAGGAGTGAATCCAGGCCGAGGGGTTAGAGTCTCACAGCATTGCTTTGTTTGGGTCCATTCCTCGGCTGAAGCACACTGGGACAGGACCAGGGCACACAAGGCCAGTGGGGTCCAGCAGGCAGAGCTGGGACCATCCTGCTCCTGGAATCCTCTGGAGCAGAGCTGTATCCGCACGGCAAGCGGGTGAGACCCAGATAACCTGGAGCCACAGCAACACCAGGGTTTGTGGGGATGTTTCTGGGTTCCTGCCTGTGGAAAAGGAGCTGATGAATGTCCTGGAGCTGCCTCTCCTTGCTCTGCACAGCAGATTTACAGCACAGGCCTGCAAGGACAGCTCCCTGTCCTCGGGAAGGACAGGCACTGCCTCTCTCCTCCTCCTCCTGGCCCAGCAGCTCCTTCCCTGGCTCTGAGGCCCTTTATCAAAGCCCCAGCCCTGGCTCCTCCCTCACCTTCCCCAGGCTCAGCTTTCATCCCCTCCCTGCAGAGCCCCATTCCCGGCCCTGAGGCCCCAAATCGCTGCTCTGCCTCCCCAGGCCCTCTGCTGCGGCCATCCCCATCCTCCTGGGCTCGGGTCCCCGGGCAGGGGGGCTCTGGGAGCCCTTCCCTGGCCCTGCTCCTGCACACAGATGTATCCCCATGCTCCCAGACATCCACATCATTAACTGTGATGAGATTAAACATTTTCAATTTGACAATTTCCAAAGATCCCGAGGGCTCTCGGCTCCCTTTGTTCTCCCTCTCCCTTCCCACTCCTACAGCCCAGAGGAGCCCATTTATGGGAGACCCACCCTGCTGGCCTGGCTGCAGGGACCTGGCCCTGCAGGGCTCCTGGAGCTGTTTCTCCCTCTGGAACAGGGAAACCAGCTCCAAGTGACACCAGCGTTCATGTCACCAGTCCCTCCCACCCTCCACGAAGCTCCACTGGGATTTTTGCCACAAGGTTTTTGGTTTGGTTTCATGGGTTTATTTTTTTTTCCCCCTTGCAAACACAAAACTGCTCCTGCTAAATGCTGTCCCTGCTCTTGTGGCTCTTCCACTCGTCTCTCTCATCCATTTCCCCATTTCCACCACCCTTCCTTCCCCCTCCCTGCTGTGCCCAGGCTTTTCTCTCATGCATCATTCATCCCAGCTTCGTGCCTTCTTTTAGGGCAGCCTTCTGGGAGCTGCACATCTCCTTGAGTTCCCGCTCTCCTCCTGCCTTGCCCTGGTTTGCACTCACACACACTTTCCCTGGAGTTTTCCTGGGAATGTTGCATCCATGGCAGAGCAGGAAGGAGGAGAGCAGGTCCACACACCCTGCAGCAAACCTTGGGACACTTCCTTGGGATTTTGATGTGCAGAGCCCGGCCTTGGGCTGGGCTGGGCTGGCAGCTCTGGCACTGCCACATGGCCAGGAGGAGGGGCCAGGGGCACACTGTGGTGTCCAGTGTGGTAGAACTCCAGGTGGAATTGTGCAGGAGCTGTCAGGAATGTCCCCCGGGGTTTGGCAGTGCTCAGGGATGCTGTGCTGGCTTCCCTGTGCTGGTCCTGCTCCCAGCAGCACCTCTGGGAACCGAGCCCATCCCTGCACCTGCCAGCTGCAATTTTAACTGGGATCAAACTCCCCCAGGCCACCGAGGTGTCCCTGCGGCCGCCACCACAGTGGTGTCCAGCACTGAAAGGGACAATATTTCCAGCCTGGGTATTTCCATTGCAATTCTCTGGTGTTTGTGGCTGCCCCTGCATCCCCGGGAGCCCAGGCCAGGCTGGGGGGGGCTCTGACCAAGCTGGGATGGTGGAAAGGGTCCCTGCCCATGGCAGGGGCTGGAAGAGAGGAGCTTTAGGGTCCCTGCCAACCCCAAATGCTCTGTGGCTCTGTGGTCACCAGTGACAGCTCAACAGAGCAGAAAACTCCCCCAAGTCCCCCAGAATTGAATTTTTTTGTGATACAAATGGCAGTCCTGGGGAGCACAAAAGACAAATACCAACAGGAGGAAACGCTTGGGAAGGGCTTTCCAGCCCCTTGGTGGAGCCTCCCAAATTTCTGTTGATGGCAGAGGCCTGTGAATGTCCCAGCTCTGTTCCTGACCCTTTCTAAGGGTCTAAAAGCTGCTGAGGAATTCCCAGCTGTGCCCGGGGCTGCCAGGAGAGCTCCAGCTGGGATTTGGGCTCTGCCTGGGAGGAAGGAGGAGGCAAAGCCTTTCCCCCCACTCCTTCCATCAGGAGATTCTCTGGGTGTAATTCCCTGCAGTGTGGGACGAGCACACGGCCAGAGCTTCTCCACTGAAATGCACACACATTTCAGAGGCAGAGCATGGCAATTTACTGCTGAGGAGACAGAATGGATTTATCCCAGCAGCAGCTCCTCTGCTGGCTGGGGACTCAGAGAGCTTTTCCAAGCACCTCTGTAGCTCTCGTGCCTTGGGAGGGTGGATAAATAAAAATAACTATAACAAATACAAATATAAATATAATATTAAATATAAATATAAGTGTAAAGATATAGATATAGATGATATATTATATAGATGATATAGATAGATATAGATAGAAATAGAAATAGCAGGTACACACAGCAGCCACGTGGTTTTCCACCTTCCTTTTGGGTTGTTGGATGTTTGGCTGCTGTCCCCCAGGGGCTGTGGAAGGGCTGGGGCAGGGGAAGCCATCGGTGGGGTGGGATCTGGCCATGGGCAGCTCCATCCAAAGCACCCCTGGAGACCTCCTGGGAGTGCAGGAGCTTCTCCAGGTGGGTGAGGTGCCCTCCAGGCAGCTCAGCCACGTCCAGTGGCAAATCCCAGGGATCAGGGATGTTTGGGCTCATCCCAGGGCAGTGCTGTGACTTCCACCCAAGGCTGGGATCAGGGAGGAGGGGCCCATCCAGCAGTGCCCAAAGCACATCCCAGGAGAACAGCAGGACACCAGGAGTGCTCCAGGGTGGGCTGATCCCACCTGGAGCTCCAGGCCTTGAGGGCAGGGATCAGCTCCAATCCCTTACTCAGCGTTTGCAAAGCCCCACTCACTGTGGAGGGGATTTCAGATTAAGCTCTTTAAGCAACAAAGCAAGATCTCTCTTTTAAAGCTCTGCTTAATCCCATAATCCTGAGGGAAGGCCTCTCCTCTCCCTGTGGAAAAAGGAGAAGCAGTTTTTTGCTGAGGGAGACATAATGACTTCATCCCCAGAGAATTGGGTGATATTTGCTGATTGGGTACAGAGGGCCTTGGGGGAAGCTGGATTTTGGATAACAGCTTAAAGATCTTGAAGGAAAAACTAGATAACCCCAAAACCACCCTAAAACCACAGGAGGAGACAATGGGTGGGGGGGGAAGAGGGTCCTGCTCTGTGACCGTGTTCACAGGGGTCCGAGGATGAGGGGAGAGACGAGGATCTGGCTCCATGGTTCAGAAGGCTGATTTATTATTTTATGATATATATTATATTAAAACTATACTAAAAGAATAGAAGAAAGGATTTCATCAGAAGGCTGGCTAAGAATAGAAAAGGAAGGAATGATAACAAAGGTTTGTGGCTTGGACAGAGAGTCTGAGCCAGCTGACTGTGATTGGCCATTAATTAGAAACAACCACACGAGACCAATCCCAGATGCACCTGTTGCATCCCACAGCAGCAGATAACCATTGTTTGCATTTTGTTCCTGAGGCCCCTCAGCTTCTCAGGGGGAAAATCCTAAGGAAAGGATTTTCCATAACAGATGTCTGTGACAGGGCTGTGGTGGCCCTGAGGTGCAGAGAGCAGAGCGGGTTTGCCTTGGCCGCAGCAGGGACTGGGGACTCTGCTATGGGACAGGGAGCAAAATCCCCCAGTTCCTGGCTGGGAGCCATTTGGGACGGCCCAGGGCAAAGCTCAGCTCTTACATGGAACAAGCCCTGGCTGCTATGGGATGGAAGGCACCTCTGGAGGCCTCCAGCCCAACTCCTCACTCAGCGGGGTCACTCCGGTGCTTGTCCAGGTCACAAAACCCTGCAGGGACTGAGGCAGCCCCTGGCCAGACCTTTCCCTGCAGCCTCCCACCGTCCCAGGGAGGGAGCAGCTGCCACTGCCCCTGCAGGAGGTTTGGGATCTCCAGGCACAGGGAAAAAAAACGGGACACAAGGAGCGCAAAACCAGCACAGCCCTGGCCTCCTGGCTTTGAAGGCTTTAGATGGGAGATAAGAAACATCAAAACCTCACATGGTGCTATCAAAGGAGGAGTGAAATCTGCAAACAGCCTAGAAAATCCTGAACTATTGATAACAAATAATATCAAATCTCTAAACAATGTGAGCACTCATTTTCTGTCTCGCACTGATTCTGCTATGAATATTTCTGAGTTTATTCAGCACTACTCGTAGTTAAAGTGATTTCAGCACTAATACCCAAAGGAAGCAGCCAGCGTGAGCTGGAAACCTGTTAGAGACGTGCTGGAGGTGACTCCTGCCAACATTCCTCCGTAACTGCTCCTCCCTGGGTTCAGGTTTGGGGTCTCAGTCTGCAAGAGAGAACAACGCTGCTGGGAGCTGCTTGTGGAGATGGAAACAGCTCCAATTGCAGGAGCTCTGCTCTGGGGGTGTTTAATGAGCACCTTGGGCCATCCCACACCTGAGAAAGGAGCTGCAGGCGTTTCCTTGGAGGAATCAGTCACAGAATCTCCGAGCAAGTGGAAGGACCCAGGGGGCTCCAGCCCCTGGCCCTGCCCGGACCCCAGACCCCACCCTGGCACCCCTGGCCCTGCCCAGACCTCACCCTGGGACCCCTGGCCGTGCCCAGACCCCACCCTGGCGCCCCTGGCCCTGTCCAGACCCCAGACCCCACCCTGGCACCCCTGGCCCTGTCCAGACCCCAGACCCCACCCTGGCACCCCTGGCCCTGCCCAGACCCCACCCTGGCACCCCTGGCCCTGCCCGGACCCCAGACCCCACCCTGGCACCCCTGACCCTGCCCAGACCCCAGACCCCACCCTGGCACCCCTGGCAGTGCTGGCCAAAGGCTCCTGGGGCTGCAGCAGTCTCGGGGCTGGGACCTTCCTGTGGGAATCAATCACACGGACTCCATTGTCTTCGTGGTGGAAAAAGCCCCATCTTTATTCACATAACTCCTTTTTATACAGTTGTACAGACCTCGGGTGGGACTCCAATTGGTCAGGAGCTTTTCCTTGCCAATTACTTCATTGGTGAGTAACAAGTTGTTGTCCTGTATTAATTGGTCACTCAAAGCCCAGGGTGTACGTGCAAGGAAAGTTGTTTGTGAGAGACAGGTTTCATTTTTCCATCTAAAGGTGTAAAAGCAGTTCATACAGGTGTTGGTTGTTTTTTACCCAGGAATAGATTGTTATGTTAACAAACTGCTCACACCAGGACTGATTTCGCATGGGAACTTGCAAAGGGCTGGCCTGACAAGGGCAGCCACTGATTTTAGGAGAGCAGGTCTGATTTTATGAGGCCTTTCTTTACACTTTTTCTACCTTACTGCAACACCTTTCCCTGGGGAAGACAAGTCTGTCCAAAGTTCTGAGATTTGTCTTTCCAAACGAGCTGTGGTTCTGCTGGGAGATAAAACCAGTACTGGGAGATAAAAGAAACAGTGGGAAGGATTCCACTGATTGATGAGTGGAGAAAGAGATTTGCTTTTACAAATAAACTTTAGGTTTGCTGATAAATGAAATTAGACATTGAAAGATGAAAGAAACAATGGGGAAGAAAAACCCCAAATTCCATAAGAATTAAAAATTAAAAGGAGGGTTATACATTAGAGGGAAATCTTTGGTATCAGGTGCATCGGGGAGTCTGAACCTCCCAAGTACCTCAGAAATGGGGCCAGAGAGAAGGGAAATGTGGCTGGAAATTGGGATAAAAGGAGGCAGCGTCCTCCAAAAATGTGAGAGATCCCAGGGGAATGCCCCATGACCTCTCCCTTTATTGGAATAAAGTAAAAGGACTCCTCTGTCTCCCCTTTGGACACAAACCTCTGGTGTTTGTGGATTGATTTTCCTGACAGCTCCATCACCCAGCGCTGCCAGCAGCCCGTGCAGGTGGCTGAGCAGGGGAGGAGCAGCCCTTGCTGCCTCACAGGAGGGTGTGGGGGTCAGTCACAGAGACAAAAGGGGCACTGGGGTTTTACCTGCCCAGCCCGAGCCTGGGAAAGCAGCAAATAAACCCAAAGTCCAAGTGAAACCTCCAGGCTCAAACAAATCCATCAGCACTGCTCTGGCTCTCAGCCGTGGCATGGTTGGAGCTGGGCTGGAGGAGTGTGAGGAGCTGCCCCCAGTCCCGAGGGGCTGGGGAGGGTGGGAGCCCCCAAACCCTTGAATTGCGCCTGGGTGTGCCCTGCAGGGGAAGGAGAGCAGGATCTGAAGCTGTTTGAGGCCAACCCCCCGGCTGTCCCCTCCTGGCAGGAGCTGTGCAGAGCCACAAGGGCCCCCTGAGCCTCCTTTGCTCCAGGCTGAGCCCCTTCCCAGCTCCCTCAGCCCCTCCTGGGGCTCCAGGCCCTTCCCAGCTCCCTCAGCCCCTCCTGGGGCTCCAGGCCCTTCCCAGCTCCCTCAGCCCCTCCTGGGGCTCCAGGCCCTTCCCAGCTCCCTCAGCCCCTCCTGGGGCTCCAGGCCCTTCCCAGCTCCCTCAGCCCCTCCTGGGGCTCCAGGCCCTTCCGGCTCCCTCAGCCCCTCCTGGGGCTCCCCCTTCAGCTCCCTCAGCCGCTCCTGGGGCTCCAGGCCCTTCCCGGCTCCCTCAGCCCCTCCTGGGGCTCAGGCCCTTCCTGCTCCCTCAGCCCTGGGGCCTGGGGCTCTCAGGGGCTCAGGCCCTTCCCGGCTCCCTCAGCCGCTCCTGGGGCTCCAGGCCCTTCCCGGCTCCCTAAGCCGCTCTGGGGCTCCAGGCCCTTCCCGGCTCCCTAAGCCGCTCTGGGGCTCCAGGCCCTTCCCAGCTCCCTCAGCCCCTCCTGGGGCTCCAGGCCCTTCCCAGCTCCCTCAGCCGCTCCAGCCCCTCCCCAGCTCCCACCCGCAGCCCCTCAGGGACGTTCCGGAGCTGGGATCCCCATGGCCAGGATGCAGCAAGGGCTGCACCGAGCCCGTTCCAGGGCAGAGCCCTTCAGCCAGGCCCCATTCCCACAGCTCAGCCCTCCAGAGGGGCTCAGCGCCAGCAGGGCAGGCATGGCCAGGTGCCCATGAGGATGATGTGGCTGGAGGCCCCAGCTTCCCCAGAAAGGCACCCCGGGCTGTTTAGCAACTGATTATTGCTGCCTTTGATGCTCTCTCGCTTCCCAACCAACACTAGTTCAGCACGGAGATGATTTAACAGCTGAGCCGAGCCCCTGGCACAGAGAGGGAGCTCAGCAGTGCTTGATCTCGCAGATGGTGCCCCAGAGGTGAGGATTATGTTGTTATCGGCATCCCTAAAAATCCCGGTGATGGCAACAGCAGAGACACGGAAAGGATAGAGCATTTGTCCCGTCAGGATTTCACCACCTGTTTATAAGGAATTGCTGGTTTCTTAATTTTTTCAAGATTTTCTTTGGTTTGTTGTTTTTGTTTGTTTTGTTTGGTTTGATTTTTTGGTGGGTTTTTTGTTTGGTTGGGTTTTTTTGGTTTTTTTTTTTTTTTGGTTGGTTGTTTCTTTGGAGGGGTTCGTTTGTTTGGGGTTTTGTTTTGTTTTGTGGGTTTTTTTGTTTGTTTTTGGTTGGTTTTTTTGGGGGGGTGGGTCTTTTTTCTTTTTTTTTTTTTCTGGAGTAATTCTTTGCAAGCCTTCTCATTGACTTCAGTCTGTCCTGGGCCAGGGAGGGCACCCAGGACAGGGGGCACCTGCTGAGCTCCCACCCTGGCACAGCTCAGCTCCACAGGGCCAGGGCTTCCTTTGCAACATTTCCCTGGGATTTATTGCCTCCCCTTCCCCACAGTGAAGGAGCAGAAATGTCCTGGCTGGGTTGGGTCCCTCCCTCTGGCAGCTCCTCAGTTTGCAGGTGACAAAATGAGGAGGTGACAAAATGAGGACGATGCCCTTCCTTCAATTAATTCCCATCTCTTCTTCCTTCCCCCTCAGGGCACAGCAGCAGCTCCAACATCATAAATGATTTAGGAGCAGAGCCAGAGGAAGCCAAAGCTGATGGATGACAATGCTCTGCTTGGGGGGATGTTTTCCTGCTGGAGGTTTTTTGGAAACAAATATATTTATCCTCATGCAAAATTGAAGCGCAGCCCCCATGGCAGGTGAGTCAGCCCTGAGTCAGGATCCAGCAGGAGCACGGCTGGAAGAGCCCAGGGAGCAGCTCTGTGCCAGGGAAGGGGGAACAGGACCAGGCACAGGACTCCTCAGGGCTCCTCCAATTCTCCTGGGCTTTAAGAGGTTCAAATGATTTTTGTCCATTTTGCCCCTCAGGGTGGAACTTCCTGAGTCTCCAGGCTGCGTTTGGAAGCACCAGGTGCCCCTTGGCAGGAAGCAGCAGCCAGGACATGCTCTGTGCCTTGGCTTTGGGGAAAACCCCCCAAACCAGGGCAGGGGGCAGCTCTTTGGGGGTCCTGGGCAGTGCTGGGGCAGGAGGGAGGGTGGGGAACCCCAGCAGCACCATGGGCTGTGATCCAGATCAAAGCCTATGGAAGAGGGGACAGAATTACAGGTATTGAGTCAAATACACTTAGGGCAGCGTGAGAGCATGGGCTGGTCCTGAACTGTGACACCAGAGAGGCTCTCCCACCTGGGACCTCTCACTGCCCTTGGCAGAACTGAACCCTCCCTGAACTCAGGGCACTTTTCCCGGGGTGCACCCATTCCCTGAAAGCCTCCCCGAGCAATCCCAGCCCTGCAGCCCCTTTTAGCTCCACCAGGAGCAGTTCCAGGGGAGGCAGGAGGTGCTGCTGTGGGAGGGCAGCAAATCCCTGCCCAGCTCCAGCTGTGCCAGCCAGTCCCCAGGTCTGGGTGTCCCCAGACAGCCAAGGGGTCTGTTCTGGGGCCTTGTGTTCTCTTGTGCTCTGGAAGAGCTGGGTGTGAGCACCCAGCTCACCTGGGTGGATTTGGGCACTGCAAGATCCACCCTGAGCACGAGGCAACCCCAGTGGAACTGCAGGAGCAAATCCTGCCCTGGCCACTCTGGGAGCAGCTCCAGATGTGGCCCAGGTGGGTGTGGATCTGGAACGTGCCTGGATTCCAGGATTTGGAACATGCCTGATACCAAGGCCTGAAAGTCATTAATGCAACAAATTCATAGTTTAGGGCAAATGTTAGGTAATTTTTTTCAATGATATGTTATTTCTTCTTCATTCCCTTTGAATCTTTTCAATCCTTGTGAATATTTGTAAGAAAACTGAATTGACTCAGCTTTTTACTTGAAAAAATCAAACAAAGATGTGGAAGGTGTGATGGATCCAGCCTCTGTGGTCAGGTGATGCTTGAATGCCCATCCAGGAAATCCTGTGATCCACCAAATACACATCCTGGACATTGAACCATGCCTGGTTCCACCCCACAGGGCTGTGCTGTCCCACAGGGCAGGGGAAAGCCCCATTTCAGGACATGGCAGGTGCCAACTCGCTTGGGAATGCTGTGGCACTGACCCTGTGTCACCCACACTGTCCCCTGCAGTGCCCTCCCTGCCCAGCGGTGGGGAGGAGCAGGGAGAGGGTGGAGGGAATGCAGGGACAGAGGATAAGGAAGGATGGAGGGAGCGTGAGGACACAGGGAAGATCAAGGATGGAGGGAACACGGGGAGCACCAGGGAGAGGAATGGAGGGAGCACAGGGAGGATCAGGAGAGGCCTCTCAGTGAGTCCTCCCTCTCAGCTGAGCCTCATGGGACAGGGACCTGTGTGACAGGGACAGCAGGGACTGGGTGTCCTGGGGGGCTGCAGAAGAAATGGCACCAATGTCAAGGACAGGGCAAACACAGTTTTCTTTGGAGCCCCCTGGATTCCCAAGGGAAGGCACTGTCAGGGAGCTGTGGAGCACCTCACAGCATGAGCTGATTCCCTGGCAGCCCCAGGATCCTCCAGCTCTGGGGCTCCTCTCCCAGAGCAGCTCCTGCAGCTGCCAGGGCTCCCAGGGCCAGCAGGGAACTGGGATGGAGTGGGAGGGTTCTGCCAGGGAGGTGGGCGTGGGATGGAGGGAATTCAGGACAGAGGAAAAGGTGCTGCAGGGCTGGGATCCACTGAGGGGAACATGGTGGGTCCAGGTGGACGCCACACACACCAAGCCCCAAAATTCCAGCTGATGGTCCAGGGTTAACTGGAGGCTTGTGTTCAGGGCAGGGAATGGAGCTGGGAAGGGCCTGGAGCCCCAGGAGCAGCTGAGGGAGCTGGGAAGGGCCTGGAGCCCCAGGAGGGGCTGAGGGAGCCGGGAAGGGCCTGGAGCCCCAGGAGCGGCTGAGGGAGCTGGGAAGGGCCTGGAGCCCCAGGAGCGGCTGAGGGAGCTGGGAAGGGCCTGGAGCCCCAGGAGGGGCTGAGGGAGCTGGGAAGGGCCTGGAGCCCCAGGAGCGGCTGAGGGAGCTGGGAAGGGCCTGGAGCCCCAGGAGGGGCTGAGGGAGCCGGGAAGGGCCTGGAGCCCCAGGAGCGGCTGAGGGAGCTGGGAAGGGGCTCAGCCTGGAGCAAAGGAGGCTCAGGGGGCCCTTGTGGCTCTGCACAGCTCCTGACAGGAGGGGACAGCCGGGGGGGTCGGGCTGTGCTCCCAGGGAACAGGGACAGGAGGAGAGGGAACGGCCTCAAGCTGGACCAGGGCAGCCTCAGGGGGGACAGCAGCAGGAATTTCCCCGTGGAAAGGGGGCTCAGCACTGCCAGGGGCTGCCCAGGGCCCTCCCTCCCCCTCCCTGGGCTGGAGTCCCCATCCCTGGCAGTGCCCAAGGCCAGGCTGGATGGGGCTTGGAGAACCCTGGGACAGTGGGAGGTGTCCCTGCCATGGCAGGGATAGAACAGGATGGGCTTTAAGGTTCCTCCAACCTAAACCATCCCAGGATTCTGTGATTTTTTTAAACATACTCAGGAAAGGCACCCACCATCCATCACCTGTGGACCCACCCAATATTCCCCCCTCCACCCCACATGTGTTAGGAAAGAACTCTTACACAACGTTTGTGCTTCTCACCTCCTTCCAATCAACCTCCCACCCTCCCTGCCCAGACCCTGCTCAGCAGCCACACCAGAGGCACTCTAGGAAAAAATCCTTTATTTTCCTTCTGCTTTAGAAACTCTTTGTACAGCTTGAGAAAAGAGGCTGCCTTTAAAAAGCAGTGGAATCCCCAGGTCAGGGATGCTCCATCTACAGCACCGGGCACACGCAGCTGGAGCCCACAGGGCTCTGAAGGACTGGAGCTGGTGTTTAGGGCTGCTGGGAGTGGGATAACACTGCTCCTAAACCTCATTCCCAAAGCCATGAGGTTTGAAGACACTTGGAGAGGTATCAGAAGCTGCAGCTGGTATCCATAGGGGTGCTGTTACAACATTCCCAAGGTGTAAAAAAACCCCGTTCTTGGGAATGGGGTTTTTAGAGGAAATGGCACCAGTGTGTAAAATACCTGAACCTGAACAAAGTCCCTAAAATGATGCTCCCAGCAGGGATCAGCTTCTGGATCCAGATCTGGCTGTGGCCCTGATCTAACCTTGTGGGGCTGAAATCCCCTGGCATTTTTCCTTGGGGATGTGGAATGTTTTGGTGCCAGCCTCTCTTACAGAGGGTTCTCCCCAAGGAACCCTCTGGCCCCACATCCCACTCCAAACATTCCCCACTGAGGAGATCCCAGCACTGCCCCCGCCACTGCTGCTGAACCAGCTCTGATTGATCTTGAGAGAAAAACATTATCAACATTTTCATCCAGGAAGCCCTAAAAACAGGAGGGAAGAGTTAAATCCAGGCTGGACCCCCTTCCCAAACATCAGGATAATCCAGGTGGGTGGATCCAAGACGGTGTCAGCCCAAAATGGAGTCCTGGGAAGGCCAGGGCGAGGGAGCCCCAGCCCTCAGCGCCCCGAGGTGTCCCGTGCCTTGTTCTTCCTCTGGAATCTCACATCCAGGGGGTCGAATCCCCGTTCCTTGGCCCCAAAGAGGGCCCAGGGAGGAGTCCTGGCCGTGTACTCGGCTGCTGTGAAGGTCCTGGCGCCGCCGCTGCGCTCGTGCTCCCTGACCAGCTCCTGGAAACGGCCGTAGTCAATCCAGGTCCTCCACTCTCCATCCACCTGGAACTGCAGAACACGACAGTCAGGGAGCCAGGAGAGCCAGAGCACCAACCCCAGGCTGTGCTGGGATGAACTGGGATCCCCAGCTGGTGTTTTTCTAATTCTGCATCACAGGGAGGGGCAGTAAAGGCATCCAGAGGCTCCTGTAGGACACAGCTTGAGTAGGAAAACAGGAGGGACTCAGGTGCATAAACACCCAGAGCCAGCAGGGAACTGATTCTCCACCTCTGCTCTGCCCTTGTGAGACTTCCCTGCAGAGCTGCTTCCAGCTCTGGAATTCTCAGCCCTGAACAACCTCATCCTGCTGGAGCAGGCCCAGGAGCTGCTCCCAGCAGAGCCTCTCTGCTCTGGAGCCTGGGCGGGAGCTGGGGGTGCTCACCTGGACAGGAGGAGGCTCCAGGGAGAGCTCAGAGCCCCTGGCAGGGCCTGAAGGGGCTCCAGGAGAGCTGGAGAGGGACTGGGGACAAGGCATGGAGGGACAGGACACAGGGAATGGCTTCAAATGGACAGAGGGTTGGATGGATGGGATATTGGGAATGAGAAATTGTTCCCTGTGAGGGTGGGCAGGCCCTGGCACAGGGTGCCCAGAGCAGCTGGGGCTGCCCCTGGATCCCTGGCAGTGCCCCTGGATCCCTGGCAGTGCCCAAGGCCAGGCTGGACACTGGGGCTGGAGCAGCCTGGGACAGTGGGAGGTGTCCCTGCCATGGCAGGGGTGGCACTGGGTGGGCTTTGAGGTCCCTCCAACCCATCCCAGGACTCTGTGATGTCTCCATGAGGGCTGCACTGTTGGATGCTTGGCTGGAGCCTTCAGAGTACCAGATCCTCCCCCACTTTCCAGGAGGGAGGCTCCCAAAATGCCTCCCAGAGCCTTCCCAGCCTTCTGCCCTTGCCCTTGACGCTTCCATGGGAGAGCCCTTGCTGTGGGCAGCTCTGCAGGACAGGTGTGGATCTGGGGCCATGCCCAGGTACCCCTTGAGGAGGGACCTTGCCAAGGTCACCCCAAGCCCAGCGTGGGACAGTGGCCCAGGAGCAGCACCAGAGACACGTGCCAAGGGATTGGGATGGATTTGGGATGGATTTGGGCAGGAGGGCTGTGGTTGGGAATGGGGGAGATGAAGAGGTTTAATGACACAAATCCTCTTTCCATGTGAAGAATGGCTCACTTTGACAAGCTGGAGCTGCATTTGTCTCCCAGACCTGCTCTGCCCATTTAGCCCCAGCCTTGGCTGAAGCCTCAATTAGGATTTATCTCAGCTAAGAGCTTATTACGCATTTCATCCAAAAAAAGAGGGAAAACAGACCGGCTCCTTGGTTATTGTGGATTTTTCCCCCCCCAAACTTGATGGCTGTGCATCTCAAATGGCACTTGACTTTGTGCCCAAGAGTTAAAAGCTTTTTTGGTTGGGAAAACTGCTGACACCCCTGAAATTCTGCACTCAGCCGTGGCTGCTGCTCCTCCATCCTGGCCCGTGGAATTACAGCGTGTCCCTGCCGGGGCTGGAGCCAGGAGGGGACACTGCACAATCACAGCACTGGGAACCAGCCCTGGCATCAATCAAGGGGCCCAAGGCTCATCTCTCTTGTGCCAAGGTGGGGACATGTGTGAGGCCAGCAGGACAGCAATGGCAGAGGAGACATTGTGTCCCCTGTGCAGGAAAACCCTGAGCCCAAGGAGGATGGGGGCTCTGCAGAGCTGAGCTCCCCCCAGGGCTGGGGGTGACAATGTCACACCTGACACCGAACTCTGCTCCCTCCAGGTCTGATCCATGAACACTCAGCAAACTCAAGGGCAAACCCCAAACCAGAGGATCCAGCAAAGCCTTTAAGGCCCAAGGGGGACTGGCCTCCCGCTGCCAGAGGGTTAGATGGGACACTGGGGGGGAATTCTCCCTAGTGAGGGTGGGCAGGGGCTGGGATGGAATTCCCAGAGCAGCTGGGGCTGCCCCTGGATCCCTGGCAGTGCCAAGGCCAGGCTGGACAGGGCTGGGAGCACCTGGGACAGTGGGAGCTGTCCCTGGGGATGAGACTAGATGGGTTTGAGGTCCCTTCCCACCCAACCTCCTCCAGGATTCTGTGACCCCATTCCCACCAAGCCTGGATCCATTCCAAAGCAGATCAATCAATAATCACCACTTTCAGTGCAGTGACAGCACAGCCATGAACCACAACACCAGAGGGACAGGTGTGTCACGGGGAGAAATGGCTCCTGCTGAGGAGTAAATCCCAAACCCAGAGCGGGGAAGAACAGCCCCAGCTGCCCAACTGAGATTTACAGCTTGGATTTAACAATGTTGTGATTGTTCCACAGTAATGAAAGATTTAGGTCTCAAAGCAGTTTCACAGCATCCATTTAACAGGTGAGCCAACCTTAAATATCCCTGGGATCCCAGCCTAACATGGGCAGGTGTTTTAGGGAACTGTTCACTGCCTGTGGAGCCCTTCAGGATGATAAATACATTGACACAAGGGAAATGGCTGAGAGCCCTCCCCTGGTTCTTCCCTGAGCTCCAGTCACGGAGTGCCACAGCTCCTTCAGCTGGCCCTGGGCTTGGATGCAAAGGGAAACTCTCCCTGAGGGCTCTGCCAGCACTGGGGTGACTCAGGAGCCTTCCCCTGGAGCTCCCGGAGCCCCTGAGCTCCGGTCCCCGGGGTCCCAACACTCACTGCTCCCCTCAGACGTGGCACAGATGCACAGCCAGGAAAGCCCTGATGGAATCCTGCAGATCCCCCCGGGCACGGAGCACTGCTCCAGGCGGGCATTAATGATGGGATACAAGAGGCACAGCAATGAGGGGAAACGAAACCCCAGGCTGGGCCAGGCTGGACTGGGCCCAGAGGGTCCCTGGTGGCACCTCCCTGCTCAGGCAGGGCCATCCCAGAGCACAGGGCACACACTGTGTGCACAGGGCTCTGCAGGATCCCCGCTGAGGGAGACTCCAGCCCCTCCCTGGGCAGCCTGCTCAGGGCTGGGCACTGCCCAGGGCAGCAGTTGTGCCTCCTGGGCAGGGGCAGGGCTGGGCTCAGGCCCTGCCCGTGGCTCTGGTGCCGCTGCTGGGCCTGGAGCAGAGCCTGGGCCCTGCTCTGCCCCTCCCTGCACACAGGGACACCCAGGCCTGAGAGCCCCTCTCAGCTGGGGCTCCTCTCCAGCCTGAGCAGCCCCAGCTCCCTCAGCCTTTCCTGGGCACAGAGATGCTCCAGGCCCTCCTCATCCTCACAGCCTGAGCTGGCCCCGCTCCAGGAGCTCCTTCCCTGCTGTGCTGAGGATCCAGAGCTGGACACAGCACCCAGAGCTGCCCCCAGGGACAATGAATTAATTAATTACCAATTCATTAACCCCAGGACACCACTGGCCCCCAGGGCTCTCTGATGACCCAGGGACAGTTCAGGGTCCCCCAGGCCCCTTCCTGGCAGGGCTGGAATGGGACAGCCCCAGCACAGGGCTGGGCTGGCCTGGGACAGGGCCCGTCCCTCACAGAGCCCCGGGACAAACTGGGAGAAATCCATGGACCCAAACTGGGAGAAATCCATGGACCCAAACTGGGAGAAATCCATGGACCCAAACTGGGATATATCCATGGACCCAAACTGGGATATATCCATGGATCCATATATCCAAACTGGAAGAGATCCATACAGCCCAACTGGGATAGATCAATAGATCCGTATGTCCTAACTGGGATATATCCAAACTGGGATATATCCATACATCCAAACTGGGATATATCCATGCATCCAAACTGGGACAGTTCCATATATCCCTACATGCAAACTGGGATGGCTCCATATATCCAGACTGGGATTTATCCATCCATGCAAGCTGGGATATATCCATATATACAATCAAAAACTGGGATTAAATGGAGAGCCAGGTTCCCTGGAAGCATCTGCAGAGCCTGGCTGAGCTCTTCCTTTGCTCCTGAACTGCCAGGAGTGGCCCTGACCAGGACAATTCCATCCCTTCTCTTTGCCAGTGGATTCACAGCTGCTCTCACTGCAGCAGGAGCAGCTCCTGAAATCCATCAACATTCCTGAAGGAGAAGAGCCACGCTCCAGATTGCTTTTCTTATCAACATATTTGCAGAGGCAGTCTGGGGGGGAACGTGTGCCCAGATTAAGGACAATCCAGGAGCACCATGCACTACATTCCCCCAGACACGAGCACTGCTGAGAAATAATCCCAGGTGTATCTGACAGGATAAAATATGGGAGAGAGGCTGGGCTGTGACACAGGGAATGCTGAGGAATGGAAGGCAGCTCAAACCAATTAGTTTGTCCTACCAAGGGTAATGTTGTATTTCCCTCAGAGCCAAGCAGGCTGGCACGAGGAGGCTCCTCCTGAGCCGCTCACTCCAGCCCTGCTCCACAGACACCAGAGGGTGTTCAGGGAAGGACTGAGCAGCACAGGAGAGAGTGGAGCAGAGCAGGAGGAGAGGAAAGCGAAGGCTGTGGTGGCTCCTGCAGGCCCCATCCCTGCAGGGCTGGAGCACAGGGTCCGTCCTGCATGGAGAACTGCCCTCCTTGGAGCCGTGCTGCCCTCCAGGGTCCCTGGGGAGCACAGGGGGAGTGGGGGACACCCCAGAGCTTTGGGGCTGTCTCAGCTCCTCTGTGGTGAGAATCCCACAAACAGAGGGGTTGGAAAACTCCTCCAGGATCACCGAGTCCAACCATCCCCAAAGCACTGCCAAGGCCACCCCTACCCCATGTCCTCAAGTGCCACATGCACAGGGCTGTTAAACCCCTCCGGGCACAGGGACACTAACACTGCCCTGGGCAGCTGTGCCAGGGCTGGACACTGGACAGCCCTTTCAGGGAGAAATTTCCCCAAAATCCCCTGAGCCCCCCCTGGCCCAGCCTGAGGCCGTTCCCTCTGCTCCTGGTGAGGATTCAAGGCTACAAAGTCCTCAAATCCAACAAATGGATTTTCCCTGGGGGATGCACAGGATTCAATGCAATTTTCACAGAGTTTTAAAGACCATACACCAAAAATAACAATCAGCAGCCAGCAGGGGAACTAGCCCCACAAAAAACCACAAATTAACAAAACCCACAAATTAACAAAAACCCCAACCCAGAACAAACAAAACCTGCCCCTTCCAAACCAAACAAAAATAACCATAGAAAAAACCCACAAAGCTTCCCCCAAAGACAAACCCTCAAAATCACAATAAACAAAACAAAACAAAAAAGAAAAAAAAAAGAAAAAGAAAACAACACAATTCCCCCCAAAAAATCCAAACACCCTAAAACAGGGAAAAAAAAATCCCAAACCCAAATGAAATACCAGGAAAAAACTCCAAATCCCTCCCCCAAAACATAAACCTGAAAAAAACAAAACCAAGCATAAAAACCCCAAATCAAACCAAAGCCAACCAAACCCCAAACCAACCCAAGCTCACCAAAACCAACAAAAAAAAACCCCAAAGCAGACTAAGACTCCTCTCAAAGTAAACCAAACCCCAAAACAAAACAAACAAATGAAAAGAACCCCCCTGAGAAATCCCAAACAAAACCCAAATGCTGCACGAAAAACCAACCAACCAAAAGCCAACCAAAACCCCAAAGGCTCCAATGAAACACTTGGTGCACACAGCCTGCGCCCCACGCCCCCGCTGGGGCACTGTCAGAGGGACAGACGGACACTGAGCTGGAACTGCCATCCCACAGCAGCCCTGGGAGGGGCAGATCCACCCTGCTCGGCACCTGCCTCGCCCGAACTCAGCCTCCCAGCCCCTGAACAGGGACATCCCTCATTCCCAGCCCCAGAACAGGGACACCCTTCATTCCCGACCCCAAAACAGGAACATCCTTCATTCCCGACCCCAAAACAGGAACACCCTTCATTCCCGACCCCTGAACAGGAACACCCTCCATTCCCAACCCCTGAACAGGGACATCCTTCATTCCCGACCCCTGAACAGGAACATCCCTCATTCCCGACCCCTGAACAGGAACACCCTTCATTCCCAACCCCTGAACAGGAACATCCTTCATTCCCGACCCCAAAACAGGAACATCCTTCATTCCCGACCCCTGAACAGGGACACCCTTCATTCCCGACCCCACAACAGGAACATCCTTCATTCCCAGCCCCAAACAGGAACATCCCTCATTCCCAACCCCTGAACAGGGACATCCCTCATTCCCAGCCCCAAACAGGAACATCCCTCATTCCCGACCCCTGAACAGGAACACCCTTCACACCCAGCCCCTGAACAGGGACATCCTTCACACCCAGCCCCTGAACAGGGACATCCTTCATTCCCAACCCCAGAACAGGAACATCCTTCGTTCCCAACCCCTGAACAGGAACACCCCTCATTCCCAACCCCTGAACAGGGACATCCCTCATTCCCAACCCCTGAACAGCAACATCCTTCATACCCAACCCCAACACAGCAACATCCCTCCTTCCCAACCCCAAACAGCAACACCCCTCATTCCCAACCCCTGAACAGCAACATCCTTCATTCCCAACCCCTGAACAGGGACATCCCTCATTCCCAGCCCCAAACAGGAACATCCCTCATTCCCAACCCCTGAACAGGGACATCCCTCATTCCCAGCCCCAAACAGGAACATCCCTCATTCCCGACCCCTGAACAGGAACATCCCTCATTCCTGACCCCTGAACAGGAACACCCTTCATTCCCGACCCCACAACAGCAACATCCTTCACACCCAACCCCAGAACAGCAACATCCCTCCTTCCCACCACCCAGCACAGCAACATCCCTCCTTCCCAACCCCTAACAGCAACATCCCTCCTTCCCAACCCCAGAACAGCAACATCCTTCATTCCCAACCCCAGAACAGCAACATCCCTCCTTCCCACCCAGAAAAGCAACATCCCTCCTTCCCAACCCCTGAACAGGAACATCCTTCATTCCCTCCTTCCCAAGGCTCTCTGCCCTGGGACCATGGAGCACCCCTGGCCTGGAGGAGCTGGGGGGGCTGGAAGGAGGTGGTTGGGCTGGAGCAGGAGCTGTGGGAGTTTGTCACCATCATAATTTCTGAAAAATCCTCCTTCCCAAGATTCTTCCCCTAGGAAGCTGAGAAGCCTCAGAGAAAAATGAAAACAATATTATCTCATTTGCTTCCCCTGTGCTTTGCTGCTTTGGAATGTGGTTGGAGACTGTTTATCGAACAGGTGGTTGTTTGATTGGCTCCCTGTGAATTGTTTTTGCTTAATGACCAATCACAGTCCAGCTGTGTTGGGACTCTGGAGAGAGTCAGGAGTTTTTCATTAGTATCTTGTTAAGCCTTTTGTAAGTATCCTTTCTCTATTCTTTAGTTTAGTTTTAGTATAGTATTCTTTAATATAACATATATCATAAAATAATAAATTAACCTTCTAAGAACATGAAGTCAGATTCATCATTTCCTCCCTCGTCTGGGGACCCCAAAAATACCACAGGGGCTGGAGCAGGAGCTGGGGGGGATGGAGCAGGAGCTGGGGGGATGGAGCAGGAGCTGTGGGGCTGGAAGGAGCTGGGGGGCTGGAGCAGGAGGGGTGGGGCTGGAAGGAGCTGGGGGCTGGAGCAGGAGCTGGGGGCTGGAGCAGGAGCTGGGGGCTGGAGCAGGGGGCTGGGGCTGTGGGGATGGAGCAGGAGCTGAGGGGATGGAGCAGGAGCTGTGGGGCTGGAAGGAGCTGTGGGGCTGGAGCAGGAACTGGGGTGGGGATGGAGCTGGGGGGGCTGGAGCAGGAGCTGTGGGGCTGGAGCAGGAGCTGGTGGGATGGAGCAGGAGCTGTGGGGCGGATGGAGCAGGAGCTGTGGGGATGGAGCAGGAGCTGTGGGGATGGAGCAGGAGCTGTGGGGCTGGAGCAGGAGCTGGGGGGATGGGGGAGCTGTGGGGCTGGAAGGAGCTGGGGGGGATGGAGCAGGAGCTGGGGGGATGGAGCAGGAGCTGGTGGGGCTGGAGCAGGAGCTGTGGGGATGGAGCAGGAGCTGTGGGGATGGAGCAGGAGCTGTGGGGCTGGAGCAGGAGCTGGGGGGATGGAGCAGGAGCTGTGGGGCTGGAGCAGGGCTGGGGGCTGGAGCAGGAGCTGTGGGGCTGGGCAGGAGCTGGGGGATGGGCAGGAGCTGTGGGGATGGAGCAGGGCTGTGGGGATGGAGCAGGAGCTGGGGGATGGAGCAGGAGCTGGGGCTGGAGCAGGAGCTGGGGGCTGGAGCAGGAGCTGTAGGGATGGAGCAGGAGCTGTGGGGCTGGAGCAGGAGCTGTGGGGATGGAGCAGGAGCTGGGGGGGATGGAGCAGGAGCTGTGGGGATGGAGCAGGAGCTGGTGGGGGGATGGAGCAGGAGCTGTGGGGCGGATGGAGCAGGAGCTGTGGGGATGGAGCAGGAGCTGTGGGGCTGGAGCAGGAGCTGGGGGATGGAGCAGGAGCTGTGGGGATGGAGCAGGAGCTGGGGGGGCTGGAGCAGGAGCTGTGGGGATGGAGCAGGGGCTGGGGGATGGAGCAGGAGCTGTGGGAGGGGCTGGAGCAGGAGCTGTGGGGATGGAAGGAGCTGGGGGGATGGAGCAGGAGCTGGGGGGCTGGAGCAGGAGCTGGGGGGATGGAGCAGGAGCTGGGGTGGGGATGGAGCAGGAGCTGTGGGGATGGAGCAGGAGCTGTGGGGCTGGAGCAGGAGCTGTGGGGGGGATGGAGCAGGAGCTGTGGGGCTGGAGCAGGAGCTGTGGGGATGGAGCAGGAGCTGTGGGGCTGGAGCAGGAGCTGGGGTGGGGCTGGAGCAGGAGCTGAGGGGCTGGAGCAGGAGCTGTGGGGATGGAAGGAGCTGGGGGGATGGAGCAGGAGCTGGGGGAGGGGATGGAGCAGGAGCTGGGGGATGGAGCAGGAGCTGTGGGGGATGGAGCAGGAGCTGGGGGGGAGGATGGAGCAGGAGGCTGGGCAGGAGCTGTGGGGATGGAGCAGGAGCTGTGGGGATGGAGCAGGAGCTGTGGGAGGGCTGGAGCAGGAGCTGTGGGGATGGAGCAGGAGCTCTCAGAGCAGAGGTGACCCCATGCCCAGGTGGGACCTGGACTGAGATCCCCCTCCAGGTGTGGCTGCCAGCCCTGAGCCCTGTGCCCAGCAGTGGCCACTTCCCTGGGCACGGCATCAAAAAGGGAAAACGATCTGTGTGGCTCCATCCTGAGCCCATCCCTGGGATAAAGCAGCAGCTTTGCACCTTCCCACAGGCTGCCATCAAACACAGCACACTTCACCACCTGCCAGCACCAGCTCTCCAAGACAAACAAATAATTTCCAGAATTATGACCCCCTTTCTCACCTCATTAAGGCTCACAATTATTTAAGGCTCCCTTTGTTTGACAGGGGAAGTGACTGAACTGGAGTCACTCAGCAAAACAAGGAGAAATATTGTGTGAAATTACACTGAACAGGGTCACAGTGCTTGGCAAAAACCTGCAAACTCCTCCTTTTGAATTATAATCCTAACCTCAGGCTTTGGGAGGGAATTGAGCTGGTTTTTAAACTGCAGGTGAGGTAAGAGATGGTAATAATGGCCTTAAGAGGAAGGAGGGCAGGGGTAGATGGGATATTGGGAATGAGGAATTGTTCCCTGTGAGGGTGGGCAGGCCCTGGCACAGGGTGCCCTGAGCAGCTGGGGCTGCCCCTGGATCCCTGGCAGTGCCCAAGGCCAGGCTGGACATTGGGGCTGGGAGCAGCCTGGGACAGTGGCAGACACTGTTTGCCATGGCAGGGGTGGCACTGGGTGGGGTTTAGGTCCCTTCCTACCCAAACCATTCCCCGACTGATCCCACAAGCAGTAGGATGCCAGGCACACAGGGCTGAGCCTCTCCACATCCAGTCCATGGGGCTGAAGGAAAACCAGCACAGGGACACAGCCCTGGGAGCAGCCAAGCCCTAAATCCCTCAGCAGCTCTGCAGCCAGGCTCTGGGAGCAGCCAGCAGCACCACAGTTCCCATCAGCTTTAGCTGGGAACGAGGAGCAGCCCTGCAGTTCCACCTTCAGTGACTCCAGCCTGTGCTCAGGAGCCAGCAGAGCTGTCGGGGCACAGGGAACTCCTCCACGTGGAATGCCTGGGGATGGAACTCACTGTCCTGGATCCCCAAAGAGTGGGACAAGCTGACCTGCCCTGAGCTGAGCCCAGCAGAGCCACAGCCCATGGGATCCTGTGCTGAGCCCCCTGACCCTGGGGTGCTGTTCCAGGGAAAGGTTCCCTGTGGCAGATTTGGGGTTTTTAATCCCTGCCCAGCTGCCAAGGGAGCCAGGGCTCCACCAGGCAGCTCCCACTCCCAGGGATGGAAGCTGGGTAACTTCAGCACAACGGAGAGCTGCTTATCATCACTGACACAGCCAGGGCAGCAGAGCCACCTGCCTGCCGCCAGGGGCCAAGGGAAAGGGAGAGAACCTTCGGGAACTCCACCATTCCCTGCTCACAGCTGCTCTAGGGAGGCTGCGTGGGTGCTGACACACCTTGTCCACACCTGGGCTCCATGCCATCCCCTGCTCTGCAGCAGATCCCAGGATGCTCCATCTCTCTGTGAGCCTCTCCTCCAGGTTTGGTTTCCCCGGGTGCTGTCCCTGGATCACAAGGACAGCTCCCACTCTCCCAAGGACAGAGGCAGGAAGGAACTGAACGTGATGGACTCTGTGTCCCTGATGCAGCCCTCGTCAGGGGATGTGCAGCTGGGAGTGAAGTGCTTCCTCTTCCTCCCTAAATATAGCAGGGATGCTCAGTGAGGGATGCTCAGCACGGAACACTCCAGTGCCCGTCCCCGAGCTGTGCCCACACTGGGAGGAAAAGGCCAAGTCCCTCCGGGCTGGGGATTTGTGGCTGAAGGACAGGGATGGGCACCTCTGGCCAGGCTGCTCCCCGTCCCCAGCAGCTGCCCTGGAGGCACTACAGCCACACAGAATCCCAGACTGGTCTGGCTTGGAAGGGACCTTAAATTCCATCCAGTGCCATGGCAGGGACACCTCCCACTGTCCCAGGCTGCTCCCAGCCCTGCCCAGCCTGGCCTGGGGCACTGCCAGGGATCCAGGGGCAGCCCCAGCTGCTCTGGGCACCCTGTGCCAGGGCCTGCCAACTCTTACAAGGGCATTTGGGTATGAGAAATGAACTTATTGAAGGGATGTCCCCAGCAGCCTGTGCCCTTGTGGATGCCGAGGTGCCCCTGCTTTGCTGGAGAACACACGGCTACCCCAGATCACATCCAACAGGGAGGCAAGGGAGGGCTGGAGCCCACCTGCAGCCCCTTGCATGCAGGGAGGGACTCTGCTTGTGCAGCCCTGCCTGTGGGCTGGAGGGAGCTGGTCCCTTCTCTCAGGAACAAGTGACAAATTGTGTCAGGGGAGGTTCAGGTTGGATGTCAGGCAAAACTTCCTCCCTGAAAGGGTGGCCAGGGCCTGGCACAGCTGCCCAGGGCAAGTGTGGAGTCCCCACGCCTGGGAGTGTCCCAGAGGTGTGTGGATGTGGCACATGGGGACAAGGTGGTGCTGCTGGGTGCCAGCTGGACTTAATGACTTTGGAGAGTTTTTCCAACCAATCCCAGGCCTATCAGATTAATTAAAGCATAAAGGGCTGATGGCAGCACCCTGCTCATGTCACCCTGGGAGCTGAGAGCTCCAGGCAGAGCAGCACTGGATCTGCAGGGGCCTTCCCCTGAGCTGTGCATCCCCCAGTGAGCTGGGAACCAGCCCTGGGGTCCCAGGGGTGCTCAGACAGGAACCCTCCTGTCCTGCCCCAGAGCTCTGGGATTCCAGTGCCTCAGCCTGCCTGAGGGCAGCAGCAGCACTCATTGAACTGGCCAGAAAATGCTGTTGTAAAGCCCCAGGGAGCTGGAAAACAACTGCCTGCTCCAGGGGGGAAAGGGTTAATGAACAAAATGGGCTGGAAGTGCTTTGGGACAAGGACAGGGTAGAACACACATGGAAAGCAAATCCAGCACCATAGGGCACAGGGATTTAGTCCAGGAATGACCGAGATACTGAATTTCCTTCAGAGAAATCCTCCCTGTGAGGCAGCTGCAGCACCTTCCCCTTCTCAGGAGCTCTTTTGGTGCTCCTGAGGGGGCACCGACTGTCCCAGCCAGGAACAGCAGCAGCCTCAGGCCTCTCTCTGGAAAAGGCCCCTGGAATTAACTGTTCCATTAGAAAGTTGCTGCTGTGTTGATATCTCAGCCCATTAGTTCAAAGTGATGCCATAAATCCCATTTTTGTGACCACGGTTTATGGGATTTACTCAAAAGCAAAGAGAATTACTCGAGAATTCAGCACTGTTGCGAGAGAATCAAAGAGGATGGAGCCCGAACACCGGGCAGCTCCCGAAGAGAGATGGGAAGCAGGGCACGGCGGGGAGGAGGCTGCAGGAAGGGCAGGGAAGGGGAGCTCCCAGCAGGACCCACCCGTCCCTGGCAGTGCCCAAGGCCACCCTGGGACACTGGGAGGTGTCCCTGCCATGGCAGGGGGGGCACTGGAGGGGCTTTAGGGTCTCTCCCCCTCACGCCAGTCTGGGACGTGAGGAGCTGACACCCAGTGCCCCAAAGCCGTGGAAAACCCCAGGAACAGGGGATGCTCAGGGCATGGGGAGCAGGGCACGGGGCTGTTCTCTGGGGTGACCTTTGGGGCTCTGGGGAGGGTAAGTGAAATCCAACATCCTGCTGTGAGGATTCAGTTTTTAGGACGTTTTGAGCTCCCTGGGATCCAAAGCTCTCTGAGGTTCAAGTGGGACCCATCAGGCCCTGAGGGCTCCCAGGAGCACCTCCCAGAGGGCAGAACCCACTGCTGGACAGCAGGGAAGTGGGATGTGTGCGTGGGAAGGGACCTGGAGGCTGAACAGGACAGTTTTGGGACCCTGAAGGCCCCCAGGAGCCCCAGCTCCCATCTGGGAGCCACCCTGTGACCTCCAGAGAGAGCAAATCACACCAGACACAAACCCTGCAGTTTGCTTTCCTTAAAATCCCTTTTCTCCCTAAATCCCTGCCCTCAAGAGAGAGACTGCACTCCCGAACTGTCACTCATCACAAGCAGGTGCCAATCAGTGATCCCATCCATGCCAGGCAGCAGCTGCAGCATGGATTATTCCTGACATTCCCAGACTGCTTCCTACAGGCTGGCATTCAATGGCAGCATTAAACTCATCAGGAGCACTGTTTGAACACCTCCAAACTCAGACCCAGGAAAACACAGTGAAATAAATCACATTTCTTAATGATTTTTATCACACTCTTCCTGCAACTCCTTAATTTTTTAAAACCGCCTTTGATTTTGCAATTACTCACTGCAGTTTGATCAATCCCAGAGCACAGGTTTTCCTGCAAGTAATAGGCACTGACAGATTATATTCTCCACTAGAGCCTGAAACGCAAAAATTAAACCCTAATGGAAATAAATTTATTTTTTATTTGCTATTTTAGCACCGAGGACAGATTGTTTCCCACAGACACCCTCTGCTAATGGCTGTGGAAGTAGAAGCAGCTGTTGAATTCCTCCTGGACAGGTACCAATTTATTCTCTTTGCTAATGGTGTTACTTAAATTCTGCCTCAAGAAGGTTTCTGCAATCTGTTTGTTTGCTTTTCCTGGACCTTACAATGCAAAAGGAGATTTTGCTTTCTCAGGAACAGTTGCCAGTGGCAACAGCCAGGAGTGAGACTGTAAATAAAGCCAATTTAAGGTGAGATCAAACACAACCACTGCCAGGTGTCCTGGTTTTCTCTGCTCCTTCCCAGCTGCTCCCTTTGCAGATTCCAAAGTAGGTTTAGATTGGATATTCAGGAGAAATTCCTCCCTGTGAGGGTGGGCAGGCCCTGGCACAGGTGCCCAGAGCAGCTGGGGCTGCCCCTGGATCCCTGGCAGTGCCCAAGGCCAGGCTGGACAGGGCTGGGAGCAGCCTGGGACAGTGGGAGGGGTCCCTGCCCATGGAATGGGATGGGCTCTAAGGTCCTCCCAACCCAAAGCATTCCAGGAATCTACAATTCCATCAGGTGCCCAGCTGGCACATTATTATCTTTTTCTGCTGTCCTTCTATTAATCTTTTCTGAAGCTCAGAAAGCAAATATAATATGTCATTATTTTTCATTTCCTGCATTCTTTAATTTTTTTTTTTGCATTTCACTTCTATTTAATTTCATTTCCTTTCCAGTACTTGAAGGGGAGATGGTGACAAGCCTTTCCAGCAGGACCTATTGCAAGGGCTGATAATTTAAACAGCAGCAGGGCTGATTTCCGTTGGATATAAGAGAATATTGTTTACCATGAGGGTGGTGAGGTCCCGGCAGAGGCTGCCCACAGAAGCTGTCATGGCAATGCAGACCCTGAGGGGCTGGAGGTGTCCAGGGCAGGGAACAGAGCTGGGAAGGGCCTGGAGCCCCAGGAGGGGCTGAGGGAGCCGGGAAGGGCCTGGAGCCCCAGGAGGGGCTGAGGGAGCCGGGAAGGGCCTGGAGCCCCAGGAGGGGCTGAGGGAGCCGGGAAGGGCCTGGAGCCCCAGGAGGGGCTGAGGGAGCCGGGAAGGGTCTGGAGCCCCAGGAGCGGCTGAGGGAGCTGGGAAGGGCCTGGAGCCCCAGGAGGGGCTGAGGGAGCTGGGAAGGGCCTGGAGCCCCAGGAGGGGCTGAGGGAGCTGGGAAGGGGCTCAGCCTGGAGCAAAGGAGGCTCAGGGGACCCTTGTGGCTCTGCACAGCTCCTGACAGGAGGGGACAGCCGGGGGGGTCGGGCTGTGCTCCCAGGGAACAGGGACAGGAGGAGAGGGAGCGGCCTCAGGCTGGGCCAGGGCAGCCTCGGGGGGGATTTTGGGGAAATTCCTTCCTGGAATTTGTTGTCCAGCCCTGGCACAGCTGCCCAGGGCAGGGGTGCAGTCCCCACCCCTGGAGGGGTTTAACAGCCCTGTGGAGGTGGCACTTGGGGACATGGGGCAGTGGTGGCCTTGGCAGTGCTGGAGGAGTGGTTGGGCTTTTCCAACCCAAGTGATGCTGTGGTTTTCTCTGATCCAAATGTGGTGATTCTGCCTCTGGAGAGCTGGCTCAGAGCAACAGGAAAATAACAGAGCATCCCTTGGGTGTGAGTGGCATCCCAGGGGTGTCAAGGGCTGGAATCCTGGGGCACACCATGGATTCTCCTGGCCAGTGACCAGAAGGGCTTGGGAAGCTTTGGAATGGGCTGTGGCAGCAGCGTTCTGGCCACAGAGAGCAGCACAACGTTCCCAGGCATTGTGCTGGGAAAGGCTGTGAGAAGATCAGAGAAAAGAATGATAAACAATTCTTATCTTCACCTGCTGCCCCTGTTGTTGTGAACATGTGGAATGTGTTATGGAGATTTGTTTACCAAAGGGTGGTTTCTTGATTGGCCAGTGGTGATGGGTTTTGACTGAAGTCAAAGTCCAGCTGTATTGTAATTGTCTATAAAGCAATGGGTTTCTTAATAATAATATAATAAATAGATTGATCAGCCTTCTGTGAATCCTGGGTCAATGCTAATTATTACCCAGCTGGGGGCCCACTGCAGTGACAGTGGGAGGAGTCCCCAGCCCTGGAGGGGTTTAACACAGGCGTGCACGTGGCACCTGGGGACATGGGGCACCCCGGAGGGCTTTTCCAGCCTAAGCACCTGTGGATAACTCTGGAGAAGGAGGCTGCTAGCAGCAGGGCAGCAGCTGTGCCCCAGGCAGGCTCACCTTGCAGTGGGCCAGCAGCAGGCAGTTGGAGTGCTCGTGCTCGCAGGCGATGCCGTAGTCCGGGAGCAGCCGCGCCAGCTCCTGCACGAAGCTCAGCACCTCCCCGTGCCAGGGCACGTTGGCCATGGTCAGGCTGCTGGCTGGGCTCTCCCCACAGTAGGTCACACCCTGGGGACACAGGGAAACAGGACAGTCAGCTCAGCCCTCCCCAGCCCTGGCAGTGCCAGCCACAGCAAACCCCGCGGCTGCCGGCTCTGCGCCCCATCCCACGGCAAGGTCACAGATTGGAGATGGCATCAAAATGGGTCCCTCCTGCAGTGACACAGTGACACACCCCAAAGCACAGTGCCAGGGGTCCCCAGCAGTGACACACCCCCAAAGCACAGTGCCAGGTGTCCCTCCTGCAGTGACACAGTGACACACCCCAAAGCACAGTGCTAGGTGTCCCCAAAGCACCATACCAGGTGTCCCCAGCAGTGCCACACCCCAAAGCACCGTGCCAGGTGTCCCTCCTGCAGTGCCACACTCCAAAGCACTGTGCCAGGTGTCCCTCCTGCAGCCCAGGCAGTGACACCCCCCCAGCACAGTGCCCAGTGGTCCCCAGCAGGGCTGTGCACATCCCAAAGCACCATCCCAGGGGTCCCCAGACACTGACACACCCCCCTCCACTGGACTTTGTGGAAGCAGTGTCCCCAGCAGGTGCACCCCACAACTGCCCCTGGGCTTGATCCTGTCCAGTGCTGCCCTTAACCCAGGAGTCAGAAACAGGGCAGGATGCTCCCCCCTGACCAAGGGACCCCGGCCAGGCATGGATGGGGCCCAGAAACGGACAAGTCTCCCTCTGTCCCATGAGCCAGGACACCATGTCAGTGGGACACCCCCAGAGGTGACACCTCCATGTGCCCCCCCCCCATGGGCCTCCCTCCTTCCCAATTCCCAGGCTGTGGATTCTCCAGGACCCTGCCCCACCTGTGACCCCCACTGTGTCAGCCCAGGTCCCTGGCTGGGCCACGTCCAGGCCATCCTGGGCACCTCACCATCCCTGGCACAGCAGACACTGACACAAAGCTCAGTCCCTGCACTGGAGCTTTGGGAAGCAGATGCTGGGTCCTGTTCTGGAGGCACCCCCAGAACTGCCCCTGAGAGGTGACACTGTCCAAGGACAGCTGCCCTGCAGATCCCAGGGTGTCAGAGAAACAGGGCTCCTGCTCCAGCCCCCTGCCCAACACCCCCAGCCAGGCATGGATGGGGAGCCCAGAGCAGGACTCGTGTCCCTCTGTCCCCACACAGAGCCAGGACACCAGCGCTGCTGCTCTGGGGGACTGCTCAGGGAGTGGGACACCTCCAGCTCTCCCCCACCCCATCCACCGCCTTCAGCCTCCCAGTCCAGAATTCCTGAGGCTGGAAAAGCCCTCCAGGATCACTGAGTCCAGCCTGTGACCAGTACCCACTGTGTCACCCAGCTCAGAGCACTGAGTGCCACGTCCAGGCCTTCCTTATCCAGCCTCACCATTCAGGGACCAGCTTCTGCTAACTAGGAGGGGTGATCACCTGAACCTCCCAAATTACTGATTTAGTCTCAGCCATGACTTCAGATTGGCTTTTCCTTTTTTTTCTCTCTCCCTCCCTCCCTCCCTCCCTCCCTTCCTTCCTTCCTTCCTTCCTTCCTTCCTTCCTTCCTTCCCCTTCCCTTCCCCAGTGCACAACACAAACCCTTGGACAGCACAGAACACCGACGTTCTTTGCCCTGTAATTTGCCCCCTTGCAGCACAAGCAGCTCAGTGGGCGGTGAGCACTCAGTGTCACCCACCTGGGGTGCAGACCCTGCTCAGCTTTAGGGTGTCCTTCAATGTCTGCTTGAAAATATTTCACAGCCAGGATCACGATCCCCATCAATTCTTCCCAATCAAATAATTCACTGCCAATTTCCCAGCAATTCATCTGCCATCCCTGAGAGATCACACACCAGGTCCCAGGGCTGGTCACAACCCTGGTCCCAAAGGGCAAAGAGAACAAAGGGCTTTTCCTCCAGACACCACCCAGCCCCTCTGCCCCCCTCTCTGTGCCTGGTTCCAGCCCCTCTGCTCTCGGGCTGAGCTCTTTATTCCAGTCACAAAATCCCATCAAGCACCAGCCTTTACAACACACTTTCATGGATGTTGTGTCTGGCCTGCTCAGTGGTTTTCCCCTGGGAAGAACACTTTGACCTCTTTAAATGGAATTTGCATCCAGGTTCATGTGTGGCATGGCCATGGCACCTGCTCCAGCTGCCACCACGCTCCCAATTCCTGACTCACCTGCACTTCCCTGCCCGTGGAATGTGCAGACACAGCTTTGCCAACAGTAAACCAGAGCACAGTGCACACACAGGGCTGCAGGAGCAACAGCCCAGTGCTAATAGGGAACTGTACAAGTTTTGGAAGCAATTACTTTCTCACCCATAAATTTATGAGGGACTCCCCCCATGAATCTGCCCAGGCACCATAACTCAGAGCCAGCCTGGAGGAAGACTGACAGGCCACAAGCCAGGGAGTGCTCACCAGGGATGTACATTCAGGCTTCTTCAGCCCAGCTCTGTAAGTCTGAACCCAGAGTTTAATCATGTTTGTTCTCTATTAGTCAGTGTTATATCAGAGCAGCCAGCCACGCAAATCAGGGGTTTGGATCCCCAAAGTTCAGCTGGAGACACACGGCAATATTCTCCCAACACTCATTATCCAGATTATGATTTGAGTAGTATGAAAAATGTATGAGTATAGAGGGGGAAAGTTCTTCAGAAGCTCCACCGTGATTCATGCTCTCAGCAAACTACAAAGGTATCGTTTACAAGCTAAGAAGCACAGAGGCAAAAGGAATAAGTGAGTGCTTGGCTGGCTGATTAATTCCCAGCACAAATCAATGGGAATCAGCTTCCAGCACACCGAAGGAAAGCAGCTTTCAACTTCCCCAAGTTCTTCAAACTGGAGTTAATTAACAGCTGATAGCACTTAAAACCCATGCGGAGCTGATGAGGGCGGTCACGTTCTGCTCTGCAGTAATACATGAAGACAGTTATTAAGACATCAAGAATTAAAAAGGAAAGGATCCCATTGTTCACCCAGAGCTCCCTCCCCAGCCTCCCTGCGGCAGGAACAGCAACGATTCTGCCTCTTAATTACCTGCTTAATGAGGGTGCTTTGAGCAGCCTAATCCACAGAGCTCTGGCCAAGAACCTTGAAATGCAGAAGCCTTTGAAAAGCAACCCTGGTTCTGCCAGGATGAATACGGAGCAACTGTGCTGGGCATGCTATGGAGTTCACAGAACCATGGAATGGGTCGGGTTGGAAAGGACCTTAATGCCCATCCAGTGCCACCCCTGCCATGGCAGGGACACCTCCCACTGTCCCAGGGTGCTCCAAACCCCATCCAGCCTGGCCTTGGGCACTGCCAGGGATCCAGGGGCAGCCCCAGCTGCTCTGGGCACCCTGTGCCAGGGAACAATTCCTCATTCCCAATATCCCATCCATCCCTGCCCTCTGGCAGTGGGAGCCATTCCCTGTGTCCTGTCCCTCCATCCCTTGTCCCCAAGTCCCTCTCCAGGTTTCCTGCAGGCTCCCTTCAGGCCCTGCAAGGCCACAGTGAGGTGACCCCAAAGCTTCTCCTGCCCAGGTGAGCATTCCCAGCTGTGCCAGCCTTTCCTCCCAGCAGAGCTGCTCCATCCCTCTGCCCATCCTGGAGCCTCCTCTGGGCTCCTCCAGCAGCTCCAGCTCCTGCCTGTGCTGGGCCCAGGGCTGATTTTCAGCTGCAATGGAGCCGAGTGAGCACAAGGATTGCCCAGAGCCTGTGCCAGGGTGGCTGCCTGGAGCTGTGGGAAGCAAGGGAAGCACATTCCTGCCCCGGGATGCAGCCAGCCAGCAATGCCCTCAATCCCCAGGGCTCTGAAGGAAACAACTACAGCTGACAGTGCTTTGTTTCCCACTCACACTCCAGACTTCCCAATTTAATTACTGAACAAAACAATTCTCTTCACTCCGGGCCCACAAATTATAAATTTAATTGAGGCTCGTGCAAATGGACAGAGAACAAAGTGTAGGCCAAGCTGCTGAGTGACAGAGACACTGTTTAAAATCTGGGCCAGCCATGACCCCAGACAAATATAAAAAGCCTCAATGCCTTGCTGATTGCCATCTCTGCAATGAAAACACTCCTGAGCTGAGCAGCAGCACTCCCCAAATTACAGCCACAAGGCCTCACACATGTCTGCTCCTGCTGCAGTGGGTTCAGCCAGGATTCAACTCCTTGGCTGCTTTTAATCATCACTTTCAAGCTGATTTAGCAAAGGCCATCAGTCCTTTGTGCCACCTCAGCCTGCAGGGAGGACTGGGCATGGTTGGTTGTGCAGCACAGCCTCAGAATCTCTCCAGACTCCCCAACCCGTGGCACAGGGTGCTGCACTGCCTGGAAATGGGCAGGGATTCCCTGCAAGTGGAAGAACTCCTCATGGCAAAGCCGAACTCAAACGCAGGACCCAGCCTTTCATCCCAACTCTCCACATGAGCCTTTTGAGGACTGAGAGAGGAACAGCCACTGCTGAACCACCCCCTCTGCTCCAGGGTCACAGCCACGGAATTATCCGGGGTGGAAAAGTCCTCCAGGACCACCAGATCCAACCTGGGACCAGTCAGCCTGGAGCAAAGGAGGCTCAGGGGGCCCTTGTGGCTCTGCACAGCTCCTGACAGGAGGGGACAGCCGGGGGGGTCGGGCTGTGCTCCAGGGAACAGGGACAGGAGCCTCAGGCTGGGCCGGGACAGCAGAAGGAATTTCCCCATGGAAAGGGGGCTCAGCACTGCCAGGGGCTGCCCAGAGAGGCTTGGAGTGCCCATCCCTGGAGGAATTTAACATTTAACACCTGGGGACAGTGGCAGTGCTGGGAGTGGTGGGATTCAGTCCTGCAGGTCCATCCCAACCCAAATGATTCTGTGATGCTCTAACAGCAAGTGGCCAGTGTTGGTCTTTTTCCAGGTGAGGAAATCATACACTGTTTGGGTTTATTCACAGCAGGCACCAGAAGGGGAGATTCAGCTTCACCTCCTCAGCTAAATTCCAGCTGGGATGGCAGCAGGACCCTGAATGGGTGTTGGACAGGTGGGGGCAATTGCTTCTTGCTGCATGCAATTAAAATCTCATTAAGGCGCAGCTCATTTTCCTCATTATTTTAAGCAATTAAATAATCTTTACTGTTTAACTTGACAAGAGTGAGCAGATTGAGACAGACACCTCCCCCTGGCCCTTCCCTGCACACATTTATTTACGTGGTCACTTCAATCGTGCAGCCAAGCCTCAGGTAGCAGAGCAGGAGCTGCAGTCCCAGACCAGCAGCCTGAGCTGGGCTGGACACCGAGATTATCCAACTACATGAACAAAATCAGCGGCAAAATCAGCAGGGAAAGAGCTTCCTCATGGCTGAAAACCTTCACAAAGGCTTGGGAAGATTCTGTGCCATGTCCTGGATCCCTGCAGTGCCCCAGTCCTGCCCTCAGACACCGTGCCATGGACAGCCCTGGGACAAAGGGCCAGCCTGGCAGCTTTGGGTTTCTTCCTTAAATTCTGAGGCTCAGGGGGGAGCAGGAAGGCTCTGCTCAGGCTGGAGCTCACACCACTGCTCTGAGTGCCAGAGCTTCACCCTGCCCAGAGCAGCTGGGGCTGCCCCTGGATCCCTGGCAGTGCCCAGGGCCAGGCTGGACACTGGGGCCTGGAGCAGCCTGGGACAGTGGGAGGTGTCCCTGCCATGGCAGGGGTGGCACTGGATGGGCTTTAATGTCCCTTTCAACCCAAAAGGTTCCATGATTCTAGAATTCAGCAAGGGCAGACCCCTAAGATGAAGTCCAGTCACTGACGCAGCACTGCTGAGCTCACCGTAACCCATGTCCCCAAGTGCCCTGTCCAGTCATGTTTCACATGGCTCCAGGGATGGGCACTGCACCCTGCCCTGGGCAGCTGTGCCAGGGCCCGACCTCCCATTCAGTGAAGGAATTTCCCCAAAATCGCCCCTGAGGCTCCCCTGGCCCAGCCTGAGGCCATTCCCTCTCCTCCTGTTCCCTGGGAGCACAGCCCGACCCCCCTGGCTGTCCCCTCCTGTCAGGAGCTGTGCAGAGCCACAAGGGCCCCCTGAGCCTCCTTTGCTCCAGGCTGAGCCCCTTCCCAGCTCCCTCAGCCCCTCCTGGGGCTCCAGGCCCTTCCCAGCTCCCTCAGCCTCTCCTGGGGCTCCAGGCCCTTCCCAGCTCCCTCAGCCCCTCCTGGGGCTCCAGGCCCTTCTCCCTCAGCTCCCTCAGCTCCAGGCCCTGGGGCTCCCTCAGCCCAGGCCCTGGGGCCCAGGCCCCTCCCGCCCCCTCCTGGGGGCTCCAGGCCCTTCCCAGCTCCCTCAGCCGCCTCCTGGGGCTCCAGGCCCTTCCCAGCTCCCTCAGCCCCTCCTGGGGCTCCAGGCCCTTCCCAGCTCCCTCAGCCGCCTCCTGGGGCTCCAGGCCCTCCTGGCTCCCTCAGCCGCTCCTGGGGCTCAGGCCCTCCCGGCCCCTCAGCCGCCCCTGGGGCTCAGGCCCTTCCCAGCTCCCTCAGCCCTCCTGGGCCTGGGGCTCCCGGCCCCTCCCTCCTGGGGCTCAGGCCCTTCCCCTCCTCAGCCCTGGGGCTCCAGGCCCTTCCCAGCTCCTCAGCCGCTCCTGGGGCTCCAGGCCCTGGGGCTCCTCAGCCCCTCCTGGGGCTCCAGGCCCTTCTCGGCTCCCTCAGCCCCTCCTGGGGCTCCAGGCCCTTCCCAGCTCCCTCAGCCCTTCCTGGGGCTCCAGGCCCTTCCCAGCTCTGTTCCCTTCCCTGGACACAAACAAACCTCTGGCTTTCAGAACCCCAAGAGGGCACCATGGGAAGAAAAGGAGTTCTGGCACGTTCCAGACCTTAAATACAACCATCAGCTCTGTACAAGTGTGACAGTGACACACGGGCATTAGAACAGATTAAGGCAATAAATCAATTTGATGCATTTTTAATGACTGAGTCTCCCTTTACTATTGGCTTAAGTGGGAGAATGGGGTCCCACAGAGTTACAGCACTGTGAGGCGCTCATGGAAATGAGAACAAGGATTAAGCCCTGCAAGAATCTAAATCTCTCTCCATCCACCCCGTGAGGCTCTCTGGAGCAACACTGGATTAGCTGCCTTCATCTGAAATGGACGTCATTTATCCCAAGTCTTCAGCCAGAAAATCCCCAGGCTCAGCCCCATTGTCGGGCAGAGCTTTGCAGAATCTCCCCATCTCTCTTTGTGGGTTGGCTTTGAGCACCACCTGGTCCTTGGCTTTTTCCCCTGGCATCCTGAGGGGCTGGAGAAAGGAATGCTCAGGCCTATCCAGACCCCAAATCTGCTTCGTTCCCAAAGGAACACCAAAAAATGAAAATTGCCAAGTCCCAAATGCTGTGTGATCAGCACAGTGTGAGGCTGGACCCCCAGTGCCACCATCCCACTGCTGGATTCTGGGAATGTCACCAGCCCCTCCCTGTCCCAGCTCACAGGGGAGCTGTGTTCAGAGCTCACAGAACAGGGTTCAGAGATCCAGGAATATCCCTGTGAGGGATACCACCGGCTCCCCCAAACAGGGCTCAGAGATCCAGATAAATCCCTGTGCCAGCTCCCTCAAACAGGGCTCAGAGATCCAGGAATATCCCTGTGCCAGCTCCCCAAACAGGGCTCAGAGATCCCTGTGCCAGCTCCCCCAAACAGGGCTCAGAGATCCAGATAAATCCCTGTGCCAGCTCCCCCAAACGGGGCTCAGAGATCCAGGAATATCCCTGATCCCCAAACAGGAATATCCCCCTGTGCCAGCTCCCCAAACAGAGCTCTCCCCCCCAAACAGGGCTCAGAGATCCAGGTAAATCCCTGTGCCAGCTCCCCCAAACAGAGCTCAGAGATCCAGATAAACCCCTGTGCCAGCTCCCCCAAACAGGGCTCAGAGATCCAGGAATATCCCAAACAGGGCTCAGAGATCCAGGAATATCCCTGTGCCAGCTCCCCCAAACAGGGCTCAGAGATCCAGGAATATCCCTGTGCCAGCTCCCCCAAACAGGGCTCAGAGATGCAGGAATATCCCTGTGCCAGCTCCCCCAAACAGGGTTCAGAGATGCAGGAATATCCCTGTGCCAGCTCCCCAAACAGGGCTCAGAGATCCAGATAAATCCCTGTCCCAGCTGGAAGAGCACCAGGAGTACACCTGTGACCACTCATGCATTTCCTTGGCGGAGCAAGGCAGGATTTTTGCAGGGCAGAGCTCTGGGAAAGCAGGACTGTGATGCTGTGAGGCAGAGGGAAGAGCAGCCCATGCCCTGCAGGGACAGATGTTTGCCCTGGGGAGCTCCTGGGGGAATCCCTGCTGGAACACCAGCTGGCACAGCCTCATCTCTCTAACTGACATTAACGCCCTGGGCAGAGCAGCCCCAGCAGCACCAGCCCCACAGCCTCTGCTCCATCCCTGCCCTCCCCTCCCTGGCAGGATCCTGCACAGCCAGGGAGACACCCAGGAAGGTGGAAAAGCAAGGGCTTTTCCCCAAACCAAACTCCAAACCCGAGCTGGGATGAAGCTCCCAACTTCAGCAGCACAGCCAGAGAGAAAAACTCTCCGTGCTGACAGAAGGTATCAAACCTTCACAGCAAAATCCAGGCTTTTTCTTCATAGCAGCAGTAAAAAAAGGTTGAAAAAATTTTAAAGAACGTTAAAAAATGAAAGAAACTTTAAGAAAATTATAAACGAGAAGGAAACAAAAGAAAAAGGAGAGTCCAGGAGTAACAGAATTGCACAAACACAGAGCTGAGGGAGCTGGGCTGCTCTGCAGGAGCTGCTGGGTGAAAATGCTCAGAGCATGTGGGAAGGTGCCTTTTTAATAAGTTTGTAACTTTTTTTACAGTGTCTCTTTACTGAATTGATTAAGCCCAGGATAAAGCCCCTCCTGCCCTGCTGTATCTCACATCTGCTGGCAGCCCTCAAATCCAAACACAAACACATCACTGAACCTTTCACCCTTCCCCTGGCCAAACTTGAGACCAGGATGGCATGAATCCTACCCCAAACTATCAGCTGAACCTGGAATATTTTGTGTCAGCTGACAGTTGATATAAAGAAGGAATATCTATTTATCTTTGTTTTCACAGAAATACAAAAAAAGGCCAGAGAGTGATGATTCTGTTGGGCAGAAATTGAGGCTGGGTGGTACAAAGTTTAGTTTGTGGCACAGGGAAACCTGCTCCAAAGGTACACACAGGATACTAGAAAACATCACCTGAATGTTAATTAATTATTATTCACTAATATGAAAAGCAAGAGAGGAATTTCTTATGCATCACTTCAGAAGAATTTTACTTACTCAGAAAGTTTAGACTAAAGGCAGGGGGGAAATGGGGACAAAACAATGGAAAATACTGCTGGAAAAACTAAAACAGCTCAGATCAGCTCACCTTGACCTCAATGAAGTCTGGTTTCCCAAGGGATATCAGGTCAGCATAAGCTTTCAGTTCATCCACATTCCAAGCTTTCACCAGGGTCAGCCTGTAAACAGTGCGTTGTTGCTGGAACAAAGGAAAAATCCCATTAGCATCCCATGCTGACCCAGGAATGAAGGAAAAATCCCATTAGCATCCCATGCTGACCCAGGAATGAAGGAAAAATCCTATTGACAACCCATTCTGACCCAGGAATGAAGGAAAAATCCCACTGACAACCCATGCTGACCCAGGAATGAAGGAAAAATCCCATTAGCATCCCATGCTGACCCAGGAATGAAGGAAAAATCCTACTGACAACCCATTCTGACCCAGGAATGAAGGAAAAATCCTACTGACAACCCATTCTGACCCAGGAATGAAGGAAAAATCCTACTGACAACCCATTCTGACCCAGGAATGAAGGAAAAATCCCACTGACATCCCATTCTGACCCAGGGAAGATGTTCCATCTTGCACACAGTTTCAAACAGGAAAGAAATGAAATCATTCTTTTAGTCCAAGAAGTCAGAGATTGAAGCAAACCTGTTCCTTCAGGAAATCTGCCCCACAGCACCTGGGCTGAGCCAGCTGGTGCCACACAAATCCTCCCTCTGCAGACCTCAGACCCCGGGCATTTTGTTTGTACAGGAGTTCAACTCACTGGCACAATAAGCAGGACATGTCTCTCTCCTGGATTTGCATCCCCAGGCACAAAACCTCCCCATGAGTTTCAGTGCCTCCAGCTGGATCCCAGCACTGGAGACTCTCACAGAAACACGGAATGATTTATGCTGGAGAAGCCCTCAAAACATCGAGTCCGACCTTGACACAGCACTGCCAAGGCCACCCCTGAGCAATGTCCCCAAGTGCCACATCCACGGGGCTGTTACACCACCTCCCTGCACAGTCTGGTTCTGTGTCTGACAACCTTTCCATGAGAAATTTTCCCCAATATCCCCCCTGCTCCTCCCCTGGCCTGGCCTGAGGCCGTTCCCTCTCCTCCTGTCCCCGTTCCCCAGAGCAGAGCCCGACCCCCCTTCCTGTCCCCTCCTGTCAGGGAATTGTGGAGAAGATTCCCAGATCCAATCTCCTCCTGGGAAGGCGGCAGAGAGCATTCCCAGTACTTTTCTGATTGGAGTTATTCTGATTTGCCCTCCAAGGGCTGCTCTCCAAAGGAGTCACTGGTGACAAAAGGCCTCTCAACACAAGCACTTGACCATGGAACAAATCCACTCCTCACATCCGCTTGTTTCCATCCTTCCCCTCCCCTTCATTTTCTACTGATTGTTTTATTTCACTTATTTTTGGAATTTATTTTTATTTATAGAGCAATTTTCTGGCAAATCTGCAGTTTGGATGAACTCCTTTGCTGTCCCTGCACACTGAGAACTGGAAAATGTAAATGCTGATCCCAGCGTGGGCAGCAGGGCAGGGATTGGGATTGTGCCCCTGTGCCCAGGTGAGACCCCCGTGCAGAGCTGCCCCAGCCCTGGGCCCAGCACAGGCAGGAGCTGGAGCTGCTGGAGGAGCCCAGAGGAGGCTCCAGGATGGGCAGAGGGATGGAGCAGCTCTGCTGGGAGGAAAGGCTGGCACAGCTGGGAATGCTCACCTGGACAGGAGAAGCTTTGGGGTGACCTCAGTGTGACCTTGCAGGGCCTGAAGGGAGCCTGCAGGAAACCTGGAGAGAGACTGGGGACAAGGGATGGAGGGACAGGACCAGGAGGAAGAAACTCCTCCCTGTGAGGGTGGGCAGGCCCTGGCACAGGGTGCCCAGAGAAGGAACATTTCTGTCCTTCAGAGCCCGACTGCCACGTCAGTGAATTCTGCCCTCCCTATAAAAATCAATGTATCACTCACCTACCACCCATTTCCGTGTGTTCCACGGGGGAGAAGTAATTTCTACACCAATTTGCTATGCAAACCTTCCAGGTTATTTACTAAGAAATAACTAGAGGAGAAACAAATGAACACCAGGAACATCTTCTTCCAAACATGCCAAGAACCAAACCTGCTGACCTCTACCCGTGGCATTTAAGCAGATATTTAAAGAACAAGAAATTCTTGTGATTTGAATGGATTGGCAAAAGAAAGGTCAAGAGACAAGCAGGAAATCAACTTAATTACTGAAGAGAGGAGAACAGTAGAGGAGCTAATACAGAAAAATAAACATGGTGCTTGCATATAACAGGGGAAGAAGAAAGTGGAGGGAAAGGATCTGAGGAGGACAATCTGCAGCGCCCACACCCCATCAGTCCTGTGCAATGACTGGATACCAATTAACGAGAACTGGCTCCCCAAAGAGCAGCTCCCAGTGGGGAACAAGTGCAGCAGCTTCAAGGCACCAGTAAATACCAGTTTGTATTTAACATAACTGGTCCTGTTTCACAGCAGCACCAGTGAGAGCAGCACATCCCCCCAGGCAGGCAAGCGGGGCTTTCTCCCATTTAAATCTCCTTTTACTACTCTCCAATCCACATCCCAGCTCATTCAGAAGTTTAAGGTCAAGGACTTCATAAAACTAAACGTGCTGTGAGTGAATTTAAAGGGCTTCTCCCCCCAGGGCAGCACTGACAAGGAATAACTGCAGCCTCTGGGTGCGCACCACTGCAACACCTGAACTGCCCCAACGCCTGCAGCAACTCACCACGGCTGGGCAGGGAGAGCATGGAAGGAGACTGAAACTGCCAAAGGCAGACAGCAAACAGGTAGAAAAATCAGAAATTAATCTGGAGAAGCCTCTTTCCAGAGGGCAACATCTCTGCAGTGTTGTTGAGCAGAGAAACGTCGGTAGAAGGCACAGATCAAAATGAGTAATATCCCAAAATGTTATCTGGGAGCAATCCTTGCAGACTGCTGGCAGTACAAACAGCCAGGCTGTTTTATTCATGGATTATTTGTATTTGTTGTACAATAGGGCCCCAGGAGATCCTCTCATAAGCACAGCAAAACAAGAAATAAAGAGCTTAAGCCGTGAGAATTTAACAATCTAAAGCATCAGGATATAAAAGCAGCCTGGGATGCTCCACACTCCGTGCTTCCAGGAAAAGCAGCTGTTACTCCACTCCAGTCATGAGGAGAAGGCAGAGGAACAGGAGTCAGTGTGAGAGCAGCCCTCCAGGAGGGTGCAGTGAAGGCTGTGGGTCAGGTGTACCCCTGTGCACAGCGCAGCCTGGCTGGAGGGGCAGCTCCCAGGGTCCCAGAAATGCAAGTCAGGAGCAGCCTCCTGTTCCTGAAACTCCTGAGGGCAAAGGGAGGCAGAACGAGTCAGGGGAACCCCAGCCTTTTCCCCTGGGGCAGTTCCTGCTAAAATCCTTCCAGGCTACCCCAGGAAGTGCCCCAGCCCCTCAGTGCCAGGACAGGGCACCAGGGAGCCTGACCAGGCTGAGGGGAGCATCCGGAGGATACAGAATCCTTCCACTGGGTGCCTCTGAGATCCTGGTCTCAGCACACACTGACTGACACATTTTGGCCCTAAACCAGTACTCATGGAATCACAGACTGGTTTGGGCTGGGGCCTTAAAGGGCATCAGTTCCAGCTGCTGTGGGCAGGACACCTCCACTGGAGCTCGTGGGTGGAGCCGGTATCCAAACACGCTCAGAAAATGAGGGCATTTTGCCAGAGATGTGGCTTCACTCTGCACTGGCTGCTCTTCTTGTCCCCCTTGTCCCTGGGAGCTGTCACAGCTGCCAGGGCCCCTGACTGGCTCGTGCCTCCCTGCCTGTCCCTTCAGAGAGGCTGGCACTGCAGGCTTGGGGGCAGCTTTTTGTGGGGATGGGAAAAGCACACTGGAAGCTGGGTCAGGGCAGGCTCAGGTTGGATTTCAGGAAAGGTCCTGCCCCAGAGGGTGCTGGCACTGCCCAGGGAATGGGCACGGCCCCGAGGCTGCCAGAGCTCCAGGAGCTCCAGGGATGCCCAGGCTGGGAATGTTGGGGTGTCTGTGCAGGCCAGGGGCTGCACTGGATGATCCCTGGGGTCCCTTCCAGTCAGGACATTCTGTGATCCCATGAAAGAGACCAAACCTTCTGTCCCAGGGTGTCTCATGCCCCAGTCCCACACCACCCCATGGTCAGAGCTCACAGTCAGGACTGGGATCACCCCGACATGGGCACGGCTCCTTCCCATGAGCTGGAGGCTCAGCTGAGCCCCCAGAGGAGTCCCCAGGCTGCTGCACCCCTGCCCTCCTGCAGCAGCTCCTCCTGGAGCACACCAGGCACTGGGAGGCTCCCTGCTCCAGCCTGGAGAGCAGTGGGGCAGCTGCCATGGGCCAGAGCTGACTCTGGAGCCTGTCCCAAGGCAGGGACACTGTCCCTGGAAGCACCCTCACATCCTCCCAGGCCTGGCACATGTACCAATGCATCCCTTTGCTGCTGGACCAGCCTCAGAGGCACAGCCCCAGCTCAGGAGCCCTCACCAGAAGACTTAGTGTCACTCTGACAAGGTGCTCCCTTCCCACTCCAATAACCATGAGGGATTGGGGCTGCTTCTTTTTTATTGCTTCTTTTTAATTCCCTCCTCCTCAACATTCATCTTTTCCTAGATCAAATGTAATTATTCTTCATGAAACAGCCCAGGTGTAATCCCAGCAGGAAGAGGGAACACATCATCCGCAAAGAGCAGGATGCTGGAGGGACACGGGCTTGGCTGGGGCAGGGGAGCAGCTCCCTTCTCCATCAGGGGCAGGGGATGCAGCTCCCTTCTCCAGGAGGGGCAGGAGAAGCAGCTCCCTTCTCCAGGAGGGGCAGGAGATGCAGTTCCCTTCTCCAGGAGGGGCAGGGGAGCAGCTCCCTTCTCCAGGAGGGGCAGAGGAGATGCAGCTCCCTTCTCCAGGAGGGGCAGGGGAGCAGCTCCCTTCTCCAGGAGGGGCAGGGGAGCAGCTCCCTTCTCCAGGAGGGGCAGGGGCAGCTCCTTCTCCAGGAGGGGCAGGAGAAGCAGCTCCCTTCTCCAGGAGGGGCAGGAGAAGCAGTTCCCTTCTCCAGGAGGGGCAGGAGAAGCAGCTCCCTTCTCCAGGAGGGGCAGGGGAGCAGCTCCCTTCTCCAGGAGGGGCAGGGGAGCAGCTCCCTTCTCCAGGAGGGGCAGGGGAGCAGCTCCCTTCTCCAGGAGGGGCAGGGGAGCAGCTCCCTTCTCCAGGAGGGGCAGGAGAAGCAGCTCCCTTCTCCAGGAGGGGCAGGAGAAGCAGTTCCCTTCTCCAGGAGGGGCAGGGGAACAGCTCCATTCTCCAGGAGGGGCAGGGGAACAGCTCCATTCTCCAGGAGGGGCAGGAGATGCAGCTCCCTTCTCCAGGAGGGGCAGGAGATGCAGCTCCCTTCTCCAGGAGGGGCAGGGGAGCAGCTCCATTCTCCAGGAGGGGCAGGGGAGCAGCTCCCTTCTCCAGGAGGGGCAGAGGAGCAGCTCCCTTCTCCAGGAGGGGCAGAGGAGCAGCTCCATTCTCCAGGAGGGGCAGGGGAGCAGCTCCCTTCTCCAGGAGGGGCAGGGGAGCAGATCCCTTCCCCAGGAGGGACAGGAGAAGCAGTTCCCTTCTCCAGGAGGGGCAGGGGAGCAGATCCCTTCTCCAGGAGGGGCAGGAGATGCAGATCCCTTCTCCAGGAGGGGCAGGAGATGCAGTTCCCTTCTCCAGGAGGGGCAGGGGAGCAGCTCCCTTCTCCAGGAGGGGCAGGGGAGCAGCTCCCTTCTCCAGGAGGGGCAGGTGAGCAGTTCCCTTCTCCAGGAGGGGCAGGGGAGCAGCTCCATTCTCCAGGAGGGGCAGGGGAGCAGTTCCCTTCTCCAGGAGGGGCAGGAGAAGCAGCTCCCTTCTCCAGGAGGGGCAGGAGAAGCAGTTCCCTTCTCCAGGAGGGGCAGGAGATGCAGCTCCCTTCTCCAGGAGGGGCAGGAGATGCAGCTCCCTTCTCCAGGAGGGGCAGGAGATGCAGCTCCCTTCTCCAGGAGGGGCAGGAGATGCAGTTCCCTTCTCCAGGAGGGGCAGGGGAGCAGCTCCCTTCTCCAGGAGGGGCAGGAGATGCAGTTCCCTTCTCCAGGAGGGGCAGGGGAGCAGCTCCCTTCTCCAGGAGGGGCAGAGGAGATGCAGCTCCCTTCTCCAGGAGGGGCAGGAGAAGCAGCTCCCTTCCCCAGGAGGGGCAGGAGAAGCAGCTCCCTTCTCCAGAAGGGGCAGGAGAAGCAGCTCCCTTCTCCAGGAGGGGCAGGAGAAGCAGCTCCCTTCTCCAGGAGGGGCAGGAGATGCAGCTCCCTTCTCCAGGAGGGGCAGGAGATGCAGCTCCCTTCTCCAGGAGGGACAGGGGAGCAGCTCCCTTCTCCAGGAGGGGCAGGAGAAGCAGCTCCCTTCTCCAGGAGGGGCAGGAGAAGCAGCTCCCTTCTCCAGGAGGGGCAGGGGAACAGCTCCCTTCTCTGGCCAGGACAGGGAACCTGTTCCCTCTCCAGGGGGAGCAGGGAAGCATCTCCAAGGCGCTCACTTTGGATCCTGTCACTTGAACTCTTTTGTTCAGGCAGGGTATCAATGTCCCCCTGTTTGGAAATAAATAGACCTTTATCCAGACTTTTGTTTCAGCTGCTGGCTTAGGCTCAGGTATCCTGAACACTCACATGCATTTCTCAGGTACTGATAAAATTATTTTATTGTCATTTCATCCACAGACTCCCCCACAGAAATCCCTATTTTTGCAGCTAATGAATCTCAACCTTCTCAACAGAAACACAGCACAGCTGGATGAAAAAAGCACTCTCAGTGGGGAGGAAATGATGGTGCTAACTCTAAGCAGAACCTGCCCTTTGTTTCACACAACTTCACAGCCCTTTCAGCACCGGATGAGGAGCAGGAACCACTTCAAAGGCAGCTCCTTCCATCAGGACTTTCTTCCTCTCCTCAAGGAAAAGCTCCACTTGCAAAGCTCCCTTCGTGACCCATTCCCCGAGCCTCTGAGCTGGCAGGAGCCGCTGCGGCCATGGCAGGGGCCGTGGGTGCAGCCCAGCCCCGAGGGTTGAGCCTGTCCCTGCCCCGGTTATGCAACAGCTCCCGAGCAGCTGAATGCAGAATCAAAGCCATTTTCACACTTGGAAATTACTTGTCACAGGGATGTGGATCGGAAAAAAAAAGCCCCTGCAGCCAAAATCTCTTTCCCATAACTGATAAGGAACTGCTTTATGCAGAAACCTCAGCAGGGAGGAAAGATCCAAAACACAGCCCGAGGAAATCTCAGATCCCAGCACCCCCAGATTCCACAGCTTTGCAAAGCCTTCCAGTTCACCCAGACAGAGCCCCTCTGAAAGGACTGGAGGTCACTCCTGCCTCTCCCAAAGCCAGCTCTGCTGAGCTCCCGGGAGCTCTGCAGGGCACAGAATCCTGGAATTATTTGGGCTAGGGGAATGTTAAAGTGCATCTCATCCCACCCCTGCCATGGCAGGGACACCTCCCACTGTCCCAGGCTGCTCCCAGCCCTGTCCAGCCCAGCCCTGGGCACTGCCAGGGATCCAGGGGCAGCCCCAGCTGCTCTGGGCACCCTGTGCCAGGGCCTGCCCACCCTCCCAGGGAACAATTCCTCATTCCCAATATCCCATCCATCCCTGCCCTCTGGCAGTGGGAGCCATTCCCTGTGTCCTGTCCCTCCATCCCTTGTCCCCAGTCCCTCTCCAGCTCTCCTGGAGCCCCTTTAGGCCTGGCAGGGGCTCTGAGCTCTCCCTGGAGCCTCCTCCTGCCCAGGTGAGCGCCCCCAGCTCTCCCAGCCTGGCTCCAGAGGTGTCCCAAACGTAGGAGCAGCTCCCGGGCCTCCTTTGGACTCTTTGTAAGACCCATCACACTCCAGAAGGGAGTGCGAGGACACCACCGGGGAAGGCTCAGTGTCCTTGGAAGGACAGAGATTCATCCATTCTTCTAGGAAGCAGGAGCCTCCCTCCCCAGAGGGGCTCCTCTCTGCCCTGGGCCATCACCATCACCATCACCAGATGGATGTGACTGATGGGGAGCGACCGCCACTCCCTGTGACAGTCACTGCAGGGCCAGGGAGAGCTCAGGAGGGATTTCTCCCCTCACAGCTGAACTCAGCACGAAGCACAGAAGTTTTCAGCCTCCTTTCTTAAGGCAGATGATCATTAAAGCAAAGCCTGAGCAGGCTCTGCTGCGTAGGAACCCACAAACCCACGGAGCATTGTTCCAGCAGCTGCCATCAATACCAGGTGAGAGCAAGTGCAGCCTTTGTCTCCAGTGCTAAAATGGTGCTCATTAGCATGGGCTAATTAACACACTAACTCTGCTCTGAAAGCCAGCAAAGCTCAGAGCAGGGGTTTCAGTGCTGAACCCAGGCTCCACCTGAGGCTCAGCTCCAGAGCCCTGGGCTTCACCAAGGACCTGCCCATTGTCCCCACGTCATCCCCAGGATGGGGACAAAGCCACCCTCAGCCTCTTGTGGGACCCTGCACAACATTGCACTTCATACCAAGGACCTTCTTTGCCTCCTGTCTGGGTGTGGGGAAAAGCAAAACCAAATTACTGATACTCAAGTACTTGGGGATGTGGATTTTTGGCAATTCTGGAGTTTCTGAAGGTTCAAAAGCTGGAGATGGATCACTGGGCCCTGTGTTCTCCTGCCTGCGGTGACCCAAAAGTCACTATAAACTGTGAGCTTAACTGGAATTGAGACATTTCTGATTTTCAGAGTCAGCCTGGAGTTTTCAGTCACACTGCACTTCCAAAAGGGAGGTTTTATTGGGATTTGGATAAACTGAGTTTATTCCTGCCTAAAACCAGCAGAAAATAATTTGTTGTTACATGAATATAATAAAAATGTCAAATAGAGGTATTTAAAGCAGGGTTCCAAAATGACCCAAGATTTGTTTTTCCTGGTATGGCTAAGCACAAAAATATCCCTTCAGGTGCTCAGCTTTTCTCATCTGAGATTTAAAACCTTTCCTCAGAGCAGATGGAGTGTGTAGCACCTCTGCTGGGAGGTGGGAAGGATGGTCTTTAAAGTCCTCAACCCAACCCATTCCACAATTCCATCATCTGAGTGCTAATGCCAAAGAAACTGGGATGTTTCTACAAAATAACCCCAAACTTACAAAAACAAACATCAACCCTCCAGGAGGGGGCAGGGGAGCAGCTCCCTTCTCCAGGAGGGGCAGGGGAGCAGCTCCTTCTCCAGGAGGGGCAGGGGAGCAGCCCTTCCCAGGAGGGGCAGGAGCCTTTAAAGCCCCTTCTCCAGGGCGGGCAGGGAACAGCCCTCTCCAGGAGGGGCAGGGAGAAGCAGCTCCCTTCTCCAGGAGGGCAGGGAGAAGCAGTTCCCTTCTCCAGGAGGGGCAGGGGAGCAGCTCCCCTTCTCCAGGAGGGGCAGGGGAAGCAGTTCCTTCTCCAGGAGGGGCAGGGGAAGCAGCCCTTCTCCAGGAGGGGCAGGGAGCAGCCCCTTCTCCAGGAGGGGCAGGAGAAGCAGGAGGAGGGGCAGGGGAAGAAGTTCCCTTCTCCAGGAGGGGCAGGGGAACAGCTCCATTCTCCAGGAGGGGCAGGGGAACAGCCCCATTCTCCAGGAGGGGCAGGGGAGCAGCCCTTCTCCAGGAGGGGGGGAGATGCAGCTCCCTTCTCCAGGAGGGGCAGGAGAGCAGCCCATTCTCCAGGAGGGGCAGGAGAAGCAGCTCCCCTTGAGGGCTTTCTCCAGGAGGGGCAGGGGAACAGCCCATTCTCCAGGAGGGGCAGGGGAACAGCTCCATTCTCCAGGAGGGGGCAGGGGAGCAGCTCCAGGGAGCAGGAGGGACAGGAGGGGCAGGAGAAGCAGCTCCCAGGGGAGCAGTTCCCTCTCCAGGAGGGGCAGGGGAGTAGTTCCTTTCTCCAGGAGGGGCAGGGGAGAGGAGGGGCAGGGGAGCAGATCTTCCCAGGAGGGGCAGGAGAAGCAGTTCCTTCCAGGGAGGGGCAGGGGAGCAGCTCCCTTCCCCAGGAGGGGCAGGAGAAGCAGTTCTCCAGGAGGGGCAGGGGGAGAGATCCTTCTCCAGGAGGGGCAGTTGGTGATCCCCTTCTCCAGGAGGGGCAGGAGAGCAGCTCCTTCTCCAGGAGGGGCAGGAACTCAGAGCCTGGCCTTGGCTCCAAGCCCTTCTCCAGGAGGGGGCAGGAGAGCAGCCCTTCTCCAGGAGGGGCAGGTGAGCAGTTCCTTCTCCAGGAGGGGCAGGGGAGCAGTTCCTTCTCCAGGAGGGGCAGGAGAAGCAGTTCCCTTCTCCAGGAGGGGCAGGAGATGCAGCTCCCTTCTCCAGGAGGGGCAGGAGATGCAGTTCCCTTCTCCAGGAGGGGCAGGGGAGCAGATCCCTTCTCCAGGAGGGGCAGGGGAGCAGATCCCTTCTCCAGGAGGGGCAGGAGAAGCAGTTCCCTTCTCCAGGAGGGGCAGGGGAGGAGATCCCCTTCTCCAGGAGGGGAGGCAGGGGAGCAGCCCCTTCTCCAGGAGGGGCAGGGAGATGCAGTTCCCCTTCTCCAGGAGGGGCAGGGAGCAGCTCCTTCTCCAGGAGGGGCAGGAGAAGCAGCTCCTTCTCCAGAAGGGGCAGGAGAAGCAGCTCCTTCTCCAGGAGGGGCAGGAGAAGCAGCTCCCTTCTCCAGGAGGGGCAGGAGATGCAGCTCCCTTCTCCAGGAGGGGCAGGAGATGCAGCTCCCTTCTCCAGGAGGGGCAGGAGAAGCAGCTCCCTTCTCCAGAAGGGGCAGGAGAAGCAGCTCCCTTCTCCAGGAGGGGCAGGAGATGCAGCTCCCTTCTCCAGGAGGGGCAGGAGAAGCAGCTCCCTTCTCTGGCCAGGACAGGGAACCTGTTCCCTCTCCAGGGGGAGCAGGGAAGCATCTCCAAGGCGCTCACTTTGGATCCTGTCACTTGAACTCTTTTGTTCAGGCAGGGTATCAATGTCCCCATGTTTGGAAATAAATAGACCTTTATCCAGACTTTTGTTTCAGCTGTTGGCTTAGGCTCAGGTATCCTGAACACTCACATGCATTTCTCAGGTACTGGTAAAATTATTTTATTGTCATTTCATCCACAGAAATCCCTATTTTTGCAGCTAATGAATCTCAACCTTCTCAACAGAAACACAGCACAGCTGGATGAAAAGAGCACTCTCAGTGGGGAGGAAATGATGGTGCAAACTCTAAGCAGAACCTGCCCTTTGTTTCACACAACTTCACAGCCCTTTCAGCACCGGATGAGGAGCAGGAACCACTTCAAAGGCAGCTCCTTCCATCAGGACTTTGTTCCTCTCCTCAAGGAAAGGCTCCACTTGCAAAGCTCCCTTCGTGACCCATTCCCCGAGCCTCTGAGCTGGCAGCAGCCGCTGCGGCCGTGGCAGGGGCCGTGGGTGCAGCCCAGCCCCGAGGGTTGAGCCTGTCCCTGCCCCGGTTATGCAACAGCTCCCGAGCAGCTGAATGCAGAATCAAAGCCATTTTCACACTTGGAAATTACTTGTCACAGGGATGTGGATCGGGAAAAAAAAGCCCCTGCAGCCAAAATCTCTTTCCCATAACTGATAAGGAACTGCTTTATGCAGAAACCTCAGCAGGGAGGAAAGATCCAAAACACAGCACGAGGAAATCGCAGATCCCAGCACCCCCAGATTCCACAGCTTTGCAAAGCCTTCCAGTTCACCCAGACAGAGCCCCTCTGAAAGGACTGGAGGTCACTCCTGCCTCTCCCAAAGCCAGCTCTGCTGAGCTCCCAGGAGCTCTGCAGGGCACAGAATCCTGGAATTACTTGGGCTAGGGGAATGTTAAAGTGCATCTCATCCCACTCCTGCCATGGCAGGGACACCTCCCACTGTCCCAGGCTGCTCCCAGCCCTCTCCAGCCTGGCCTTGGGCACTGCCAGGGATCCAGGGGCAGCCCCAGCTGCTCTGGGCACCCTGTGCCAGGGCCTGCCCACCCTCACAGGGAACAATTCCTCATTCCCAATATCCCATCCATCCCTGCCCTCTGGCACTGGGAGCCATTCCCTGTGTCCTGTCCCTCCATCCCTTGTCCCCAGTCCCTCTGCAGCTCTCCTGGAGCCCCTTCAGGCCCTGAGCCCTCCCTGGAGCCTCCTCCTGTCCAGGTGAGCACCCCCAGCTCTCCCAGCCTGGCTCCAGAGGTGTCCCAAACGTAGGAGCAGCTCCCGGGCCTCCTCTGGACTCTTTGTAAGACCCATCACACTCCAGAAGGGAGTGCGAGGACACCACCAGGGAAGGCTCAGTGTCCTTGGAAGGACAGAGATTCATCCACTCTTCTGGGAAGCAGGATCCTCCCTCCCCAGAGGGGCTCCTCTCTGCCCTGGGCCATCACCATCACCATCACCGGATGGATGTGACTGATGGGGAGCGACCGCCACTCCCTGTGACAGTCACTGCAGGGCCAGGGAGGGCTCAGCTGGGCACACGGCAGAGCTCAGGAGGGATTCCTCCCCTCACAGCTGAACTCAGCACGAAGCACAGAAGTTTTCAGCTTCCTTTCTTAAGGCAGATGATCACTAAAGCAAAGCCTGAGCAGGCTCTGCTGCGTAGGAACCCACAAACCCACGGAGCATTGTTCCAGCAGCTGCCATCAATACCAGGTGAGAGCAAGTGCAGCCTTTGTCTCCAGTGCTAAAATGGTGCTCATTAGCATGGGCTAATTAACACACTAACTCTGCTCTGAAAGCCAGCAAAGCTCAGAGCAGGGGTTTCAGTGCTGAACCCAGGCTCCACCTGAGGCTCAGCTCCAGAGCCCTGGGCTTCACCAAGGACCTTCCCATTGTCCCCACGTCACCCCCAGGATGGGGACAAAGCCACCCTCAGCCTCTTGTGGGACCCTGCACAACATTGCACTTCATACCAAGGACCTTCTTTGCCTCCTGTCTGGGTGTGGGGAAAAGCAAAACCAAATTACTGATACTCACGTACTTGGGGATGTGGATTTTTGGCAATTCTGGAGTTTCTGAAGGTTCAAAAGCTGGAGATGGATCACTGGGCCTGGTGTTTTCCTGCCTGCAGTGACCCCAAAGTCACTGTAAACTGTGAGCTTAACTGGAATTGAGACATTTCTGATTTTCAGAGTCAGCCTGGAGTTTTCAGTCACACTGCACTTCCAAAAGGGAGGTTTTATTGGGATTTGGATAAACTGAGTTTATTCCTGCCTAAAACCAGCAGAAAATAATTTGTTGTTACATGAATATAATAAAAATGTCAAATAGAGATATTTAAAGTAGGGTTCCAAAATGACCCAAGATTTGTTTTTCCTGGTATGTCTAAGCACAAAAATATCCCTTCAGGTGCTCAGCTTTTCTCATCTGAGATTTAAAACCTTTCCTCAGAGCAGATGGAGTGTGTAGCACCTCTGCTGGGAGGTGGGAAGGGATGGTCTTTAAAGTCCCTCCAACCCAACCCATTCCACGATTCCATCATCTGAGTGCTAATGCCAAAGAAACTGGGATGTTTCTACAAAATAACCCCAAACTTACAAAAAACAAACATCAACCCCAAATCAAAACACAAACCTGGCACTACTTTTCCATGCAAAAGCCATTCCTGCTCCTCGTGAGGGAATCAGGCAAAAAACTAATTAGGGAAGCAGGAAAAATACAATTATGAGGTGATGTCCACATGATGAGGACTGGTCCTGCATCTTGTCTTGAACCTGGAGCCCGAGGCAGTCCCTTTAAAGCAGTTTTTAATTCTTTCAGCTTTAATATAAATGTGTAAGAACCAAAATTGTCTCTCTGAAGTATAATTATTGTGAGGAGCCAAGCCTGATCTCTATGTGAAATTCCTTGTTCTTCCAAGGCCTTGAAGATAAGATGAAAACTGTCCTGAATAATAATTAGGAAAACAGCAAATCTGGACTTTTGGTCTGCATCAGGTCTTTTTATCACTCGACACAACTGCCCTGGTGTCCCCCCAGCTCTGAAATCCTGCCTGGAAAGAACAAGAGAGTCCTGCAGTGAGATGAACTCATCAGCATTAATTCCCAAGCTGGGATTTTACACCAGAAAAGCCCCTCAGCCTCTGCACAGCCCTGCTGAGGTGTGGAGCTCAGAAATGAGGGATCAGGACTGGAAACCAAGGAGAAAAACCACCAAATTTCACTCCCTCCACACTTACTCTTCCTGTACTTGCTTGTAATCTGCGTCACACTTCAGCAGAAATTAATCAGATTATTGAAAAATCTCTAGAAATAAACCAAAGTACAGCAACAGCTTTGTTTTGAGAGCTGAAAATGTTGTTCTTAAGTCAATCCAAACCATGACTGTTCTTCATCCATTTTCCATGGACTTGGTTTTAACACACTTGCCCTTGGAAATTAGCACCACCAACATCCCAGTGATTATTTCTTTCTTTTCCATATTTCCAGTGCAGTTTCAAGGAATCATGTAAAATTTATACCCAGGGAAAAAGAAGCCCAATGCAAAGGGACTTAAAATAGAACAGCACAAAAACAGATCCTATCAAATCAGCAGCAAAACCCACTTCAAGCTTGCTGTTTAACAGGCTGAGATGGCTCTCCTCCCTGGAAAGGGTGGATGTTTAACTCCACAGAGGCAGCAAAAGCACCAGCAGGAGCCTGGGGTGCCACAGGGACGGCACTGCCAGGCTCCAGCCGGGGCAGGGAGTGGAACTAAAACCCCTTCCAGCAGCAGCAAAGCTCCAGCGAGCTCCTGACCCAGCCCCTGTGACTTTGACAAGACCCCAAGCAGCAGCCTGGCAGGGAATGCTCTGTGAAAGCTCCCAGGACAGGCAGGATCAGCACCTTGTCCATCCCTGGGCTGGAGCAGCTGCTGCAGCAGCAGGGACCTGCCAGGCACGTCCCAGGGGACAGGGCCCTGTCCTGGCCCAGCTGCTGCTCTGCCCCAGGGCAGGAGCTCAGCCAGGCCTGGCCTTGGCTCCAGCCCATCCCTCCCTGGTGGGGAAGATGGAACAGGAAAGCCTTATCAATATGATTGCCTGGCAAAAGATTTTGAGAATATGGAAACTATAAGTGAGATTGAAATGAAAGCAAGCTTTGAGATCCCTCAGTTACTGAACAACTGGAAAACAATGGTGTGGCTGGCTGAAGGTGATCCCCTTTTGATGGAACAACACCCTCTGCTTGCAGACAGGCCAAGGGTCAGAGCAGACCCTACAGCTTGGCAGAATGGGCCCAAAGAGGAGTTTTTAGGGTTTAAAATGTAACACAGTGTGGAGATGTGATGATTCTTATAGGCTGTATGTAAATACTGTAGGATTTGTATCTTGTACTAGATTGGCTAGTGAGAATGAGAATATTCAACACAGAAGATTTATTGTATTTTAACGGGAACCTTGCACTCTTACCCTCTTTACTGTTCCTCGCTCTCTCATCCTCTTTACCACGCTCTTGCCTTCTCTCTCCTTACCCGTCTCTCCCTCCCAGCCCTGCTCTGAGCTGTGCCTGGCAGCTCCCAGCAGGGCCCTGCACCCAGGCCCTTTGCAATGAACCCCAAGTTCCTGACCTGGCTGCAGAGATCTCTGCTCTCCGTCCGTCCCCACTGTCCTACCCTTGATGCTCCTACACCTCCCTTCCCTCTGGAGAGCCCCAGCTCCTTCCCTCTGACCACAGGGACAGCTCCTCCTCCACACAGGGACGGGCCCTGGCACAGCTGCCCCTCCCTGGAGGGACTCAAGCCATGAGTGGATGTGGCACAGGGTCAGCGGAGGCCTGGGCAGTGCCGGAGGAATGGCTGCACTCAGCACCCTGGGGCTTACAGCCTCAGTGGTTGTGTGGCAGGAGGAGGGTGGCCCCTGACAGCAACACATCAGTGCCCTAACACAGACTGGGGAACGCGGAGACAGAGCCTGAGAGCGGCGTTTGCACGGGCAGAAGGGAGATGGGGGAGAAGAGCAGTTCAAACAGAGCAGCTCAACCCCAGCCCCTCTCAGGCCAAGGCTGGGGCTGGGGCTGGAACTGAACGTTCCCAGAGCCACTCTGGGCCCAGGGCTGGAGCCCAGGCTGCCCCAGGGCACTGCCAGCTGCTCAGGAGCTTCCAGCCAGCCCAGTTATCTGTACACCCAGCCAAAGACTTGGATGCTTCCTCACAGATCTCTGGAGTTGGAAATCTCAGCCAGGAAAACAATTTCCCACTGAGATTTCCCAGGGGCCTGAAGGAATATTCTTCAAAATCGCTGTGTTCTGCTCAGCAATAGGGCATGCAGGAAAGGAGAATGAACTCTATTTTAAATCACCCTGTAATACTGAAGGGTTGAGGGAGTAACTGCAGGACCGGCCTGGAGGAGGGAAGGTTTTGGAGTGATCCATTTGTGGCCTCCCATCACCTGAAGGATTCCACAGGAAGGATGGTGAGGGCCTTGGGACAAGGGCCTGGAGTGCCAGGACAGGGGGCAGGGCTGGATGGGATATTGGGAAGGGATTGTTCCTGTGAGGGTGGCACACACAGCCACAGCCTGGGAAGGGGTGACTGTATTCATGGGAATAGTGACACTCGTTACCCTGGGAAATAACAAACCAGCAATGCAACTTCCAGTGATGAAAGCAGAGATTAAGCTGCCATAAAAACATAATTACCTCATTAAAAAACACTCTTGCAGGCTGTGAAGCAAATGATTTATATTTTTCTTCTGGGTTTTGTCCAAATCATCTATAAATAGATCTGAAAGCCCCACCAGGATTGCTGAAAATCCTGCCCAGTTCACTTCACAAAACACAGTGTAAACAAGGAGTCTGACATAAATTTCTCTTATTGATTAAGCAATCCCTGCAAACCCAGTGCTCTTGAAAAGCCTTAATTCAAGAGTTGGGCTCTAAAAGAACAACAATTATGGGCTTTAACCATTTTAAGTGCCCATTCTGGTAAATAGGTGAGCTTGAGCTGGGGCTGAGGGAACTCCTGCAGGTGCTGAAGCAGAGCAGGGGAATGATAAAAATCCCAGCAAAGGATTGACTCAAGTCCTGGTGTCCGGGGATCCGCAGTGCAAGGTGTGCTCCACCTGAGGAGCCTGCCCAGGGGATTCCTGAAATTGCAACACCTCACATTCCAGCACTCCTTTAGAGACCCAGCGTCCATGAAATGCCTTCAGATCCTGCTGCTTCCACAGCAAGCTGGACTCAGAGAGCCCAGAGGGAGATCAGAGTCCCCAGAACCATTAAGCAAATTCCAGCCCTGAGCTAGAAGGACATAAAAGCAATGATGCAAACACGCTCACACTTGTACAGCTCTGTAAACAGTTGTTTTCTATTACATGTATTTATTACGGACCATCAACTCTCCAGTTCCAGGGCTCATCACCCCCAAACACTCCAGACCTGCTGCGTTTAGCACTAAGCACTTACAGATCGTTTCACGGCATCTCATTTGGTTCTTGCACCCAAACAGATTTTGTCCCCCTTGTCCTGCCACTCTCTGCCAGTGTAGAAGTCCCTCTCCCTCCTTTTAAAAGCCCTCTTTAGGCTCTGGAAAGGGCTCTAAAGTCTCCCTGGAGCCTCACCTTCTCCAGGTGAACACCCCAGCTCCCCCAGCCTGGATCTTGGAGCATCTCCATGGCCTCCCCTAGACCCACAGTTCACATCTTCAATGGTGAATTCTGTGAATTACCACATTATAACCAGAATGATATGAATTTCTGAGAATTCAATGAAAGATGCCCCAGCAGCTTTGCAGCTTCAGAGGGGACCCTGAATCCTTGTGCTGCAGTTTCTGCATTTCTGCCATTACCAAATCCAACAGCAGCTTCATCCAAGGAGAACACACAGGACTTGGCTCCCAAGTGCACTACCTGCAAGTCAACAGCCTGCAGAGGGGTCCCTGGAGCAGCCATGGAAACCACAGAGGGGCCACATGGTCTGGGAGGTCACAGGCAGCACCCAGAGCCAGCAGCACCCAGCTCCAGCCCCAGCTCCCCATGGCCTGGTGGGGGTGGACAGGAGCAGGGCCAAGGCACCCACATGCCCAGGGCACAAGGGAGCAGCACTCCTTGGCATGAGCCTGTTTATTGCCCAAAGCCACCCTGAGCAAGGAAGGGTGGAGTCTCTGTGACCCTGAGGAGGTGAACTGGGAGAAGATCAGTGAGCAAGCACTGAGGGCACTGAAGGCACAGCCCTTCCCTGAGGCACTGAGGGCACAGCCCTGCCCTGAGCTCTGCTCCACACTCCTGCTGCAGGATCCTGCCCTGAGGATCCCAGTGAACAAACTGGGTCCGGTCCCCTCGGAGCCAGGCACAGGGGTCTCACCCTAGGCCAGGAGAACGTCCCCAAGGCCACCCAAAGGACACGTGGCACTGAACAGCCCTGGGCACCCCATCCATGTGTCCCTGTCTCCATGAGTCCATGTCTCCATGTGTCCATGTCTCCAACTGTCCCTGTGTCCAAGTGTCCATGTGTTGGTATGTCCATGTGTGCCCATGTCTGTGTGTCCCTGTGTGTCCACATGTCCCTGTGTCCGCGTCTCCCTGTGTCCACATGTCCAAGTGTCTGTGTCTGTATTTCTGTGTGTCCCTGTGTCCGCATGGCTGTGTGTCCCTGTGACCACGTGCTCCTGTGTCCCCATGTCCCTGCGTCTGTGTGCCCCTGTGTCTTTGTGTCAGTGTGTCTGTGTCCCCATGTGTCCGTGTGTCCCCGTGTCTGTGTGCCCATGTGTACATGTGCCCGTGTGTCCCTGTCCCTGTGTCTCCGCATGTTGATGTGTCCATGTCTCTGTGTGTCCATGTGTCTGTGTGTCAGTGTGTCTCCATGTGCCCCTGTCCCTGTGTCCCCCTGTGTCCCTGTTCCCATGTTCCTTGTGTGTCCATGTGTCATAGTGTCCGCATGTCGATGTGTCCCTGTGTCTGTGTGTCCATGTGTCCGTGTGCCCCTGTCCCCATGTCCCTGTGTGTCCATATGTCCGTGTGTCTGTGTGTCTCCGTGTGTCCCCATCCCTGTGTGTCCGTGTGTCCCTGTCCCCGTGTCCCTGTGTGTCCGTGTGTTAGTGCAAGCCTGGCTGCAGCCCTGTCCCCCAAGCAGCCCACAGCCCAGACCCTTTAGGAATGGATTCCTCCCCTCCAAAGCAATGTCCTCCTGATTCTGCCCTTCCCAAACCCAGGGGGTGTTCCCACCACCACCACATTCCCAGAAAATCCCTTTCCTTGCTTGCAGTGCTTCTGTCTCAGCTATGCACTCCCTGTTCCAGATGAGCAAACACATCACTCCTGCAGATGTTTTGTCAACTTGTCTTTCCCGAAATGCCAAATGCAAGGATCCAGAGGAATGGATTCAATGAACCCAGTAAATGCCTCTCACCTGTGAGAGCTGCTGGGGATCACTCAGTGAGGAGAGAAATCCAGAGTTAATGCATTTAGCAACTGGAGCATGGTGCAGTGCCCTGCCCAGGGCCAACCTGAGCCATTCAGCCCCGTCAGCTCAGCTTCATGGGCTCAAAAAAAACCTCGGCTGGAAGCAAAGTGCAGCCCCAAGTTTCCCTTGCTGCCACAAGCAGAATTTTAGGTTTGTTCTTTCCTTCCCATAAAAGCACACACAGGCTCAGCCTCCTCAGGGGGCCCGTCCATGAAAACTGCTCTAGTTCACAACCAGAGAACAAAAATGTGACCAAATGTCCCCAAGGCCACAGAGGCTGCTGGGGGAGCTGGGAGCTCCCAGAGCCGAGTCCAGAGCAGGGAACAGCCCTGTGCTGGTGGTTGGGTAATAAATAACCTGGAAGGGGAACAGAGACTGGTTTGAACCAGGCTCCCTAAAAGCCAAGGCTGGCTTCTCTCAGGCAGCTTCTAGAAGAGCTCCAGGCAAAGGAGAGATGCTCTTTAACAGAGGGTAAGAACTGCAAATGCTCCTGACATTTCTGCAGCAGAAAAGCTGGGCAGGCTGGAGAATGTCTGCTGCCTGAGGAGGGAAGGGATGAGTGCAGCTGGAAGGGGAGGAGGAGGAGGGCCCTGCTACTGCCACTTCCCAAGGCCATGGAGGGGGCAGGGGTGCCCTGTCCTGACCCTGAGGTGGCACTGGGCACCCTCTGCCAGGCAGGAATGAGAGGAGCAGCTTCACCTGGATGATGGATGGGGAGAACATGGATTCCACCCCCTGCCTGTGCCCCTCTGGGTGGCCACAGAAGCCTCCCTTGCCCAGCCTCACTCCCTGCCTCCCCAGCACGCACAGGACAGCAGCTGCTGCGGTAACACATCCCTCTGCCTGGAGCTGTGGTATGAACATTTCCCCCCCTCCTTGCCTGCAGGCAAACCAAGAGGAACTGGCACAGCAAGAGCAACGAGATTTCGCTCCCTCAGCAGCCAAGCATGTTGCTGAAGCCTGGTTTGGATTGCTGTGAGGACACTGAGAGGACAGGATGGATTTCAGAGGCAATAACTCCATATTAATATCATACCTGTGTCACACTCCTCACTGCATTGCCCAAGGCTTTCACCACAAGTCTCATTAGCAATCCCATTAAAACAAGAACACAGCTGGTGGGAGCATTTACTGTGCAGAAGAGTCAAATTTTTCTAAATTTATAGTGACAAAATTGATTACTGATTCTAACATCTGTTGCAGATTTTACATTTAAATTCTCCCTTAAAAGTCCCCCTGCTCAGAAACATCAGACATGGCTCCCCTCCTCCAGGAGCCACATCAATTATCTCCCTGCAAATCAAATCTGTCTTTTCATAAAAACAATTGTCCCTGTCATTTATTACATAATAATCAGCACTAAAAGCTGCTGAGGACGTATCTCAATGTATTTATGCTGTTTGTAATCACACAAAGACAAGGGTAACTTGGAAGACAGGATAATGTTGGGAAAACCAAAAAGAGTCAAGTAAATAGCAGCAGATGCAAGGCTGGGAATGTTTAAATATCAAACTGCTCTCTTCTTCACCCAGGAATGTAACAAGAGCTGCCTGTGAACAGTGTGAACATGCAGACCTGGAGACAGCAATGGGAGGTGGTTTTGTATCTCTTACCTTCCCCTGGATAAACCTTTCCTAGCACCCGTCAGCAAAGAACATCCAGCACCAAATCCAGGCCCTGGCAGTGTGTGATATCCTAGAACAGGCAGAGGGAACCATTTCCCTTCTTGATCTTTTTTAATAAAGGAAAAAACCCAGGTGTCTGCTCCACCTCTCCCAGCGAGCCCTGGCCCTGGTTCTCCAGGAAATCCTGATCCCCCTGAAGCAGAAGGAGAGTGAGGGCAAGGTTAGGTCCCAGATCTGCAGCAGTGCTGTGTGTGATGTCCAAAGGCACAGCCTGAGCTCCTGGCAGTGCCAATCCGCTGCCTCCTGTGCTTTGTGACCCTCCTGGAAGGACAGGAAGGACAAGGTTCTGCTCCATCATCAGTTCCTGAAGGGCCACACCATCCCATTAACCTGCAGGGCTCATTCCTGCTCTGTGCATGGCTCCAGGCTGCTTGAGAGGACATTGGCACCTGGCCCCTGCAGGTGCCAGCAGCTCAGCCCTGCCTGGCTCTGGCAGCACAGCAAGTCCTGCCAGGCCACAGCCCCTGCACGGGCCAGGATTCATCATGAGGAGCTCAGGGGTACAGACACAGGAGGTGACGCCACACCTGGGCTGGAAGATGCTCCTCAGAGCACGAGTGACAGCAGGACCTTCAGCCCAGAGCTCAGCAAGCCCATGGACACCCATGGAGCAGCAGCCACTTATCAAGAGCTGTTTTGCCCACCCCAAGTCAGGAGGAGCATTCCCAGCAGGTCAGAGAGGGATCCTGCCCCCCTGCCCAGCCCTGGGGGCAGCTCTGGGTGCTGTGTCCAGCTCTGGATCCTCAGCACTGCAGGGACAGGAGCTCCTGGAGCGGGGCCAGCTCAGGCTGTGAGGATGAGGAGGGCCTGGAGCATCTCTGTGCCCAGGAAAGGCTGAGGGAGCTGGGGCTGCTCAGGCTGGAGAGGAGCCCCAGCTGAGAGGGGCCCTCAGGCCTGGGTGTCCCTGTGTGCAGGGAGGGGCAGAGCAGGGCCCAGGCTCTGCTCCAGGCCCAGCAGCGGCACCAGAGCCACGGGCAGGGCCTGAGCCCAGCCCTGCCCCTGCCCAGGAGGCACAACTGCTGCCCTGGGCAGTGCCCAGCCCTGAGCAGGCTGCCCAGGGAGGGGCTGGAGTCTCCCTCAGCGGGGATCCTGCAGAGCCCTGTGCACACAGTGTGTGCCCTGTGCTCTGGGATGGCCCTGCCTGAGCACGGAGGTGCCACCAGGGACCCTCTGGGCCCAGTCCAGCCTGGCCCAGCCTGGGGTTCTGAGAAGGCAAAAAGCCCCCCAGAGCTGCTGCCAAGGGACGTGAACCATGAACAGGACACGTGCTGCTCTGTCCATCACCGTCTTTTACCCAGCTGTTTTCCCAGTGTTTGGGTAGGAATCCATAAGAACTTTGTCACACTGGGTCACTGCATCCCCATTCCAGTTCTGAGCAGGAGATTCCCATTTGTCCCAGCCAATGCCCCTATTGCTTGGGAAAACACTTGGTGATTTATGGACACCAACCAGGACAAATTCCCAAAGTTCCTCAGCCTGCAGAACTTGGTCCAGTCACCCTGAGGGAAACAGGGCCCACATCAAACACCAGAGGATCCCAAATCTGACTGGGGCAGTGATGAGAGCTCACAGACCATGGGTTGTTTTCTTGCTCAGCACATCTGGTTAAAGGTATTTTGGGAAAAAAGCATCAACTTGATACTAAAACCTCCAGGGATGGACAATCTCCTCCTTCCCTCCTGAGCTGGACCCTCATCATTGGTTTGCAACCCATTCCTCACTGGATATGGATCAGGAAGCAGCAATGGTGGAAGAAACATCTTTCAGCAGAGATTTCTCATCCTGATGATGAGACAAGGATTCACATCCTCAGTGCCTGCTCCAAGCACTTTTCTATCAAGCCAAGTCTCTCAACCACTCTCACAAACTCAAGGCTGTCAGAGGGTGAGGCTCCAAAACTCAAATGTGGTGTTTGGGAAGGGCACAGTCTAAATTGCACATGCTCTTGTCTTTCCTTTCCCTCTCCATTTAATTTCAGGGGTAGAGGAATCAGGACAAGAAACAAAGGAGCCTTTGGGAGTCCACCTGCTGTTTAACATAAACTCCTCTCTCAAAAAGTGCTTCTCAGCACAGAAAACCTAACATGAAGATAATTTCAATGAGAGCAGCTCTAGAAAGGATCAAACTTGCTCCAAGTAGCAGTGGACAAAGGGGGTTCATGTTGTTTGCTGCAGAGAGAAATAGCACAAAAGCTTTTTATCTTTTCTTCCTGGGCTTCCTTTGAAAATGGATGTAGCAACTAATCCCCAACATGTTGGATGAGGCTTGTCAGATCATCCTGGGAACAATTTGTTTTTAAATTCACCCTTTTACTGAGGCTCAAGAACTTTGTGCAGGAGCTCAGTTAAAAGCATGAAATCCATTATCAGCATAACTGGGCCAAGGCCAGGATGGATGGGGCCTGGAGCAGCGTGGGCTGGTGGAAGGGTTAAAATGAGGTTAAGGTCCCTTCCAACCCAAACCACTCCAGGATTCTGAGTTCTATAACCACCTCACTGGGGCAAGAGTCATTTGAAGCCCATCTTTGCCTAGGCCCTCCCATATTTAACAAGACCTGGGCTTTGGCTGGAGGAAAGAGAACAGCCAAGACAAACATCCTCTCTCCTTTCTCACATAAAACCATGTCCTTCCCTCTTCCTTTCCCTCCCATTTCTCAGTCTGGATTACCAAAGCAGGGGATTATTTTGCCAGCACCCAGCCCTGCAGCCCCAGGCAGGAGCAGAACCAGCACCTCCCAAACCCCACAAGGGTGATCACAGCAGGTACAACTCATGTTCCTATAAACTCCCTTGCCCACTTTTATTTTTCAGTGTGCCCAGCTCAAAGCTGCCCATGACTGCCCAGCAGTGACTCAGATGAGCTGCAGTGCCCGCTCCTCTCCACCTGGAAAGGACTGAATCAGCCTGGAAGGGTTGTCAGGCCCTGGGAAAAACTGGGACTTGTATTTGTTTCCAGATAAATCAACATCACCTCCCCAACGCAGTGCAGCAGCATTCCACCCCCAGCCTGGAGATGGGCCTGTATGCCCCAGGAACTCACAGGTGCTTTGGCTGCCACTGCCCCACAGTCACAGAGCCACAGAACAGCTCCTGCAGGGCAGCTGTGAGGGAACAGAGAGCTGCTGCTGCCCTGGAGCACCTGGAGGGTTTGGGTACCAGTGTGTTTGACCAGGGGCTTGTGCCCTGTGCTGGCACTGCCGGGGCACCTCCAACCCAGAGTCAGCCCTGGGCTCCCCAGGGCAGTGCAGACCCTGAGGGGCTGGAGCACCTCCAGGGAAGGGCCTGGAGCCCCAGGAGCTGGGAATGGCCCCCAGGGGGGCTGGGAAGGGGCCTGGAGCCCCAGGAGGGGCTGAGGAGGCTCAGGGGGGACCTCCAGGAGGGGCTGAGTTCCCAGGAACAAGGATAAATGGCCCCAGGAGGGGTGCCAGCTGGGAAGGGCCTGAGGCCCAGGAGCAGGAAAATTTCCCCATGGAAAAAGGATGCTCTGTTCCCAGGCACTGGATAAATGTCCTCAAGCCCAGGGAGGTTGAGGCTCTCCACCCCTGGAAAGGATGTCAGGCACTGGAAGGCCTGCCCACACAGTGCTCTGGGCACAGCATGGACTGGATGGGCTGGGAGGGCTTTTCCAACCTCACTGATTCTGGGATTAAGTGAAAACCAACAAACAGCAGCTTCCCCAAGAGTTCCTGCTGCCCCCACATGTGATGCTGCCTCGTGCAGCTGAGCAGGGCTGGCAGAGCAGGGTTTCAACTGGAACAACCATTAATTGGCTCTTGTGTTATCAGTGTTTCAAGGACCCTTCAAAGTGCAGTTGCTTGGAGGAGAAAATGCACCTGCTAGTGGAGCTGCTTTCTCCTCTCCTCTTCACCTTGACCAGGGTATTTTTAGCTGTATGGACAGACTTGCCAATACTTTCACCTTCAATTGTTTGCAAGGAAACTTCTCCCAGTAATGAACACTCAGGGTCAAGAGAGGCAGCAGGAAAGAAATGATGGGCAAAAGCAACTTCCCAAAAGGCTTTTTCAGTATTTTGCACCTTCAGTATTTTAGCTTCACTTCTTCCCACAGATTTCCCTGCTCACAGAGAATTTGTTTGCACTTGATTTCAATGCCCTCAGTGTTTGGCCCGAGGTTTTGCACAGGAGAGCTGCACCTCCACACACAAAGCACCTCACCATGCTGCCCACGTGCCTTTGCAGCAGAAAGTGCCACTCAAATCCTCTGAAGTCTCACACATCCACTAATCTAAGTTCCTTTGGCAGAGAATGGTCCAACACCACCACCTGAGAAGGCTGGAAAGCTCATTATTCCTACAAAACCTCATTATTCCAAAGCAGCAGTCTCTCCTGGCTGTTCATCCCAGCAGGTAACGTGTCAATGGCTGCCAGATCAGTAAACACAGCCCCGGCTCCCACCAGAGCCCAGGAGCAGGAACAAGAGAGGCAGACAGGGCCCTGTTCTTACTCCCTGCTGTGCTGCTGGGCCCAGGAGTGCTCCACTAATGACTCCACAGCTCACCTGCCACACCGAGCCTGGGCTGACACCACCGCAGGGCCCGGGCGCTGCTCAGCCGAGTCCAACACACGCAGGGCAAAGCGCCCCTGCTGCTGCGCTCAGATCCCCTGGGCTGGGCCAGCCTTGCAGAAAAAGAGATTTCTCTGGGGCAGGAGGGTGACAGAGCCACCAAACTCCAGCACACACATTTTAATGTCCCTCATGTGCTGCCATTTCAAGGGAGCCTCTGAGAACCAGAGCAAAGGAACACAGGGGATTTACAACTCTTCCTGAATTTCCAGCTTTCTCCATCCCTCACAGCAGCTTTTAGTCACAGCATTTACTGCCCCATTTGACACACACATTCTGCTCTGCAAAACCACTCAAATCTGCTGCACTTCACACACCTGAGCACCCCAACCATGGAAATACACTCCCAACACACCCAGAACCCACTCCTTGGCCCATCTTAGAGCCTCTCAAGTCTTCTACTTCTGCAGAAAGTACAAGCAGGTAAGGGGAGAAGGAAGAAAAAGAGGTGGTGAGTCAGCAGAGTGTAGAAGGAAGGAAAAAGCCATTTAAAAATCCATTCTTAAGTGGGTACCTTTTCAGCTAAGGCCTTTAGGCTGTCTAGAAACCTCTGCCAGAAGTCCTTGAAGAGGGGTCTGTCAATCCTCTTCAGGCTCTCCTTGGTGCTGGCATCCACACTGACGTAGAGCTGGGTCACAGGTTCCAGCCTCCTGCAAAGGGAAAAGGGAATTGCTGCTTTCACAAACCTGCAGCTTCAGTTCGTGCTCTCCTACAAAAACAGGAACAGGAACTGGACAGTGTTTCCAGGGAAGGTTCATCTCTGCCAAGGTGTTATAACCCCAACAAACAGCCCCAAGGCTGAGAACTCACACAGCCCTTGGCTGACAATGTCATTTCCTGCCTGCACCAGGACAGATCTCACTCCAGTGGAGCTGTAACACATTAGGAAGGGCTTCCCAAAGGAAGGGGTTCAGGTGAGACACAGAGAGGTTCTGCAACCCACAAAGCTGTGTCCTTTCTCCACGATCTATCCGGCCCATGGGAAAACAATCCATTCAACAGAAATGGACATCAGGAAGAATCTCCCCATGGAAAGGGGGCTCAGGCACTGGACGAGGCTGCCCAGGGAGGTTTGGAATCCCCATCCCTGGAGGTGTCAGAAGAAGGCCTGGACACGGCACTCAGTGCTCTGGCCTGGGGACAAGGCAGGGATTGGGTACAGCTGGAACTCAATGATCCTGGAGGGATTTTCCAACCTCAGGTATTCTGTGACTCTAAATTCAGCCCTAATTCAGTCACTTCCTACTGCTGGACATGTTGAACTCCCCTGACCTGCAGCAGGATCATCAGTGACATTTCTGAAGGGACAGCAAAGCTGTTTAGAAAATAAAGCCACACACAAACCACAACCATGTTCTCCTTCCACAGAAATCCCGGAGCAGAGCCTTTCTGGCCACAAGGGCTGGGAGCCCAGCACTGGGAACTCCTACAGGGACTAAACCTCCTTTGCTGTGGTGGCTGACCCCTTCCATAAATGCCAAGGGAGTAAGGGAGGAGCAGCAACACCACAGCCCCTCAGCAGAAGGATCAAAGGGACTAAGAAGAGCCTAGAAAGGAGCTCCCTCAGAATCCTGGATCACTGAGGTTGGAAAAGCCCCTCAATGCCACCAAGTCCAGCCTATGCCTGATGCCCACCTTGTCACCAGCCCAAGGCACTGAGTGCCAGCTCCAGGGGTGGGGACACACCTCAGGATGGAGACAGAGGCTTTCCCCTGGCATTAGTGACAAAGGCAGTGAGTGTAACACACCCACCCCTGGTGGCTGCAGTATCAACAACCCTCCCAGTGTACACAGAGCTCCCAGCATTCAGGAGCAGCATTTTGGGAGTGTTTGGTGTGAAATCTGCAATGAGCAGGCACCAGTCCCAGCTTCATTTGGTTCTCTAGAGAAGATGAGGAGAAATCAGAAGCCATTGTTCAGCTGCCCAACAGTGCCACCTAAAAATACACTGTCACCCAAAGGTGACGGGGGCAAGAACTGGCCAGAGTGAGACTGACCAGAGCTCTTTGTGTCCAGAAAAACCCACTCAACCATTCCATCAATGGAACACATTCTCTGTGCGTGTCTTTAGATAGCAAAACAAAATAATCCAGAACAAACCGAACGTTTCAGGTTAAAATTTCAGTTTTTGTAAACAAGTTTGTCTGGACTGGCAACCCAAAGCCACAGAGTCCAAAATGACCAAATGTTCTGGGCCTAAGTGAAGTGCTCGGTTTCCAGGAATACTGAGCCAAACTCTTTCTTTACTCAGTGCTGTCTTTGCTTAATTAAAAGGGGCCCTAGTGAAGACGGAGCAGGTGCTTTACAAAAGAGGGGCTGAGAAAAATCATCTCTTCTCAAACCTAGGGACAGGCAGGAGCCAGACTCACAGTCAGCATGGAGGAAATGAAGGAAGTAGAAGTGATGCAAGGGAAGGATTTCAGCCTCAAACAGGAATGGCCCACAGGGCTCTGCATGGCTGGGATCCAAGCCCAGGTGAGCTGGGCATGTTCTGCCAAGGGGGAACAAGGAGAGAGGGCAGCCACAGGTGCAGTGAGAACCAGGACACAGGCTGGGGTTCCTGGGACAGCTCCAGTGCAGATCAGCAAATCCAGCTACGTGGTATCAGGATGGATTTGCTAGCTCAGACACCTGAGGTGAAACCCAGGAGACCAAATCCATGGCATTTACACAGGGATGTGGGCAGGAATCCTGAGCTGAAATCTTCAGATGAGCTGTGCCATCAAATAAATCCACTTCAGGCCTCCAGCCCTGAGGTGGCTTCACCAGGCAGGCAGGACAGAGCCCACAAAGACCAGGAACAGCAACATCAAAAATGAGCATTCGCTGGTGAGCATTAATAATCATGTGCTGATTATTGGCATTATTACTGATCATGAAGGCAAACCCACACACCAGGGGTGTTCACAGCCATGGGTCAGAGACAGGAGCCAGGCACAGGAGCTCACCTGGTGTAAAACCTCCCTCAGTTTATTGTGAGCCTGTGGCACGTGGAGCTGCAGCCCAAGGAGAGGAAGGCACAGGGGGCAACCACTGGAGCCCCTGTCCTGAACCCAGCAACACCCCAGGCCACACTGCCCTCTCCCAGAAGGGGTTGGGAGAGACCTTAAAACTCATCCTGCCATGGCAGGGACAGCTCCCACTGTCCCAGGCTGCTCCCAGCCCTGTCCAGCCTGGCCTGGGGCACTGCCAGGGATCCAGGGGCAGCCCCAGCTGCTCTGGGCACCCTGTGCCAGGGCCTGCCCACCCTCACAGGGAACAATTCCTCATTCCCAATCTCCCATCCATCCCTGCCCTCTGGCAGTGGGAGCCATTCCCTGTGTCCTGTCCCTCCATCCCTTGTCCCCAGTCCCTCTCAGCTCTCTTGCACCAGAGGTCACCCTGCCTATTGCAGGATGAACTTTTTGACTACAGCTCCTCTGCTGACGGCACAGAAGTGAGCTGGGTGCCAACTTCAGTTCCCATATTAAGCAAATCATCTGCTTTGATGAGCCAAAGATCAGTTGCAATTTTTAAGACAGCAAGACTAGCATTTTATCCCCTTCTTTTTGTTTCTTTTTAAAAGATTCAGCAGATCCAAAAAGTGCAGCTTCAAAATAGAGTGTGTGCTCTCTTTTTTAAACTGCTATATTTAGGAAAGAGCAATTTCTATCTACCAGGCACATAATACATGACTTAAAGTAACTTGATTACACAATTATTCAATCATTTGGAATGCCTTTGTAGTGTATAATTACTCACTCCCAAACTGCCTGCACTCCCCCTCAGTGCCAGATTCAGACCACAAGGAGTGCAAAGGAAGCTGTCCCAGGAGCACGGAGGAGGAGCTGGCATGAGCTGGGTGACACACCAAGGCCACCCTGCCCATAGCTCCCACAGCTCCAGGCCTGCATCTGCTGCTGTTCTCAGCTGCTGGGGTTCTGAGCAGCCCCAGCCTCCCTGGAGCTGCATTTCCCCACGTGCTGCACCCCTTCTACACTTTGGTGACAGCAGCCTGGATGCTCCAAAGCATCAGAAAAAGGGATTCTTTTCCTTTGGAAAGACTCTGAAAGAGTTCATTGAAGTGTTTGGAAGATTTCATTCATAATCCATGGCATTTACACAGGGATGTGGGCAGGAATCCCTGAGCTGAAATCTTCAGATGAGCTGTGCCATCAAATAAATCCACTTCAGGCCTCCAGCCCTGAGGTGGCTTCACCAGGCAGGCAGGACAGAGCCCACAAAGACCAGGAACAGCAACATCAAAAATGAGCATTCGCTGGTGAGCATTAATAATCATGTGCTGATTATTGGCATTATTACTGATCATGAAGGCAAACCCACACACCAGGGGTGTTCACAGCCATGGGTCAGAGACAGGAGCCAGGCACAGGAGCTCACCTGGTAAAAACCTCCCTCAGTTTATTGTGAGCCTGTGGCACGTGGAGCTGCAGCCCAAGGAGAGGAAGGCACAGGGGGCAACCACTGGAGCCCCTGTCCTGAACCCAGCAACACCCCAGGCCACACTGCCCTCTCCCAGAAGGGGTTGGGAGAGACCTTAAAACTCATCCTGCCATGGCAGGGACAGCTCCCACTGTCCCAGGTGCTCCCAGCCCTGTCCAGCCTGGCCTGGGGCACTGCCAGGGATCCAGGGGCAGCCCCAGCTGCTCTGGGCACCCTGTGCCAGGGCCTGCCCACCCTCACAGGGAACAATTCCTCATTCCCAATCTCCCATCCATCCCTGCCCTCTGGCAGTGGGAGCCATTCCCTGTGTCCTGTCCCTCCATCCCTTGTCCCCAGTCCCTCTCAGCTCTCTTGCACCAGAGGTCACCCTGCCTATTGCAGGATGAACTTTTTGACTACAGCTCCTCTGCTGACGGCACAGAAGTGAGCTGGGTGCCAACTTCAGTTCCCATATTAAGCAAATCATCTGCTTTGATGAGCCAAAGATCAGTTGCAATTTTTAAGACAGCAAGACTAGCATTTTATCCCCTTCTTTTTTGTTTCTTTTTAAAAAGATTCAGCAGATCCGAAAAGTGCAGCTTCAAAATAGAGTGTGTGCTCTCTTTTTAAACTGCTATATTTAGGAAAGAGCAATTTCTATCTACCAGGCACATAATACATGACTTAAAGTAACTTGATTACACAATTATTCAATCATTTGGAATGCCTTTGTAGTGTATAATTACTCACTCCCAAACTGCCTGCACTCCCCCCTCAGTGCCAGATTCAGACCACAAGGAGTGCAAAGGAAGCTGTCCCAGGAGCACGGAGGAGGAGCTGGCATGAGCTGGGTGACACACCAAGGCCACCCTGCCCATAGCTCCCACAGCTCCAGGCCTGCATCTGCTGCTGTTCTCAGCTGCTGGGGTTCTGAGCAGCCCCAGCCTCCCTGGAGCTGCATTTCCCCACGTGCTGCACTTCCCTTCTACACTTTGGTGACAGCGGCCTGGATGCTCCAAAGCATCAGAAAAAGGGATTCTTTTCCTTTGGAAAGACTCTGAAAGAGTTCATTGAAGTGTTTGGAAGATTTCATTCATGTCCCCCTAAGGGAGGTAAAGCAGATCCCATTTTGCTGATGTGCTTGTCACCCCTCCTCATCCTGCTAGGGTGGACAGAGCTGTGGGTTGAACTTTACAGCTGCTGCTCTGGGGTCAGAACAAAGATCAGCCCCAAAAGGCAATCTCTGAGCTCAGTGTCCTGCTCTGGCTGGCAGAAGAACAGAAATTCCTGCCCCAGGCACAAACCACAGCTCACTCACTGCTCCCCTCCTGCCACTCCTTCACAGGTGTCACATTCCAGCCTCTCCACTTCCAGCAGCAATCACAGTTTGTTTAGGAGGTACAGAAAAAATCTAACTGAGGGGGAGGAAGGGCTGAGAAGAAGAATGAGGTTAAAATCAGATGCAGAGGGGGATTTTCACTGCCGGTGCTTGTGCAGAGCTGACTCTGAGGGGCACAGAATGGGATGAGGACACAGCTCAGCACTGCAGTGTTTGAGGAGGAAGTTCAGGAGGAATTTCCTGCAGCTCTTACCTGATCTCCTCAGGGAACTGGGCGTTGGTGACCAGGAAGGTGGAGATGCCCTGCTGGTGCAGGAGCCTCACCAGCTGGTTGATGTGGGGGTACATGATGGGCTCCCCCACCAGGGACAGGGCACAGTGCTTCACTGCCAGAGCTTCCTCCAGCCGAGCTGCCTTCACTCCTGACACACCTGCAGAGGGGACAACACTCTGAAATGAACAGTGCATGGGGCCCTGAGCAACCTGCTCTGGGGGAAGGGGGCCCTGCCCATGGCAGGGGCTGGAACAAGATGATTTTTAAGGTCCCTTCCAACCCAAACCTTTTTGTGGCTCTGTAACAAATGCCCCTCCAAAACATCAGTATCCAAAACACATCCTGGCACAGGAGGGCTGAGAAGAGCAGCCGGAGCCCTCCCAAAGCACAGAGGACACCAGGCCAGAGCCAGGGAGCAGCTCTGCAACAGCCAGAGAGCAGCAGCACCCAGAGCCTGGGCTGGGAGTGCCCTGGGCACTGCTGAGAGCAATGTGCTGCTAACACCTGAGCCAAGATTAAACACCTGAGCCAAGCTCTCCACTGCTGAGGCCTCGGGATGCTGCTGAGGGCAGCTGAATGCCACTGCAAGCAGGCGTGTTAGGAAAGCAGCCCAGGTCATGGCTGTGCTGCTGCTGGTCCCTGGGGGCTTCCAGGATGGGCAGTGAGCACAGCTCCCCAAACACAGCAAGGACTGAACCCTGACTGCAAACACAGAACGCGCAGCTCCACAGAGGATGTGATCAAAAGAAAACCCAGCACGTGGCACGGTCCTGAACTGCCAGAGACCTTTCAGAAGGAAAACACGAGGAGCTCGAATGTAGCATCCATGTGAAAACACCACCTGAGTCCCACTCCTGATGCCCACAGGAGGGAGGGGGAGCTGGATGCTCCTCCAGCCCACCCACACCTGACCAGGTGCTCAGGACCCCGGATGAAATCAGCTGCCTCCAAACAAGCTTTTGTTCCCAATTTGTCACTTCACATTTCCCTGATGTGCCTTGATGTACTCAAATCCTATCTGAGGCTTTAGATTGGGGGCTGGACTGTTTCAAAGATAAAAAACAAAGCCTGGAGTGTGAATCCAGGTCCTCAGCTCCCTTCTCGTTGCCTTGACGCTGCAGAACAGAAAATTACAGCTCTGCTGCAAAGCCCAGATAAAAGAGGTGTTTGTGGATATTGCTCCAGCCTCACGTAGCAAAGCTGGTTTGGAATCAGAGCAGTGCTCAGTGCGTTTTCAAGCAGCCAGGCTCACTCCTGAGGAAGTGACAGGACTAATGGTTATTCCATAGAAACCTGACAGCACTAAATGAGAGCTTTATTGGAGAAGAAAGCAGCGTCTCCAGCACACACTGAGATTAAAGGACAAAGTTTCATATTCCTAAAACTACTGTAAGTCAGTTTTGGAATGAATTAATTTCTCTCTCTCAGCATTTTTCATCTGGACTCTCATAATTAGCCTGCCAGCTTTATAAGCAGAAGAACAAAATCCCAACATGCCCTAAAGTTTGAGTGGAACTTTCCCAAAACAGTTTACACCAAACCTGGTACATCCACCCAGAGCAGGGAGCGGGTTTGTGCACAACCATTTCAGCACACAAATCACCAGCCAGGCAGGAATAAACTGCCAGGATTGGTGCATTCCAGGAGGGCAGGGACTCTCCTGAATCCCTGTGGCTCTGCTCCTGCCATCAGCCCCCGGCAGAGCACATCCCCCTGCAAAAGCTGATTCCAGCTGCTCCACTAACTTGGGGAAAGACAGCACCCCCTGGCACAGCAGCCTGGGGAGGCTGGGGCTGACTCTGGTACCCCTGTCAGGACCTGAGCAGCAGCACCACAAGAGCCTGGGGGCCAGGGGGATGAGAGACCTGCTCTATCCATGCTGATCCACGGGTACTCTGAGGATTTCCTGGGACAGGCCATGCATTTCTCTCTGGCTTTTTCCCTTTATTATCAGACTCCCACTCTCCCATTCCTGAGTTATGTTTCCATCCTGTGTGTGCCCTTTGCAAGGGCACAGAGATTTACAAGTCTCTCACCAGAAAAATGTATCCATCAAATAAACTTTGCAGCCTCACTCCCTATCAGAGAGGTGTCTCTCCATCATTTAATCCAAGAGAGAATTATGGGCTTTAACGGCTGTGCTCTCCAAACCCAGCACAAACTGTGGCAACACTAAAGCAGAAGTGATTTATCATCACACATGGGCACCCAGAGCATGAGGGCTGTCCCGTAGGGTATCCTAAAGGATAAAGGGACACATGGATTCTGGTCCTCCAAAGGAAATCTCATTTTTACTGCAATGGCTTATATGAATAAAGCCCCAGATGAGCTCACCAGTTTCTCTGGCCCATGGAATGGGTGTGTGGATGGATCTGTCTGCAAAGCTGTGGGACTAGGACTTGAAAGAGCAGCACCAATTGATTCGAAAGGCTCAGGGAGGTACCTGAGCAGCACCCCCAGACATTCCAGCCCTGAGGACTCCCTAGCTAAGACTTTTGATTCCCCACAAGCCCAAACAGTCTATGCCAGGGGCCAGGCTCCAACACCTCAGCCCTGCTGGGACACCTCTGGAGTCCCTGTGGGTGCCCAGCCAGAGCTGCAGAGATCAGACATTAATGCTGGGAAACGGAGATGGAATCCAACCATTCCTCCAGCACTGCAAGGTCACCATTAACCCCTGTCCCCAAGTGCCACATTTCACACAGTTCATAAACCCCTCCAGGGATGGGGACTCCACCTGTCTGGCAGCTGTGCCAGGGCTGGACCTCCAATTCCAGGAAGGAATTTCCCCAATATTTACCCATCCCCTCCCCAGGCCCAGCCTGAGGCCGTTCCCTCTCCTCCTGTCCCTGTTCCCTGGGAGCACAGCCCGACCCCCCCGGCTGTCCCTTCCTGTCAGGAGCTGTGCAGAGCCACAAGGGCCCCCTGAGCCTCCTTTGCTTTGCTGAGCCCAGGCTGAGCCCCTCCTCCCAGCTCCCTCAGCCCCTCCTGGGGCTCCAGGCCCTTCCTGGCTCCCCCTCAGCCCTCCTGGGGCCCAGCCTGGGGCTCCAGGCCCTTCCTGGGGCCCCTCAGCCCCTCCTGGGGCTCCAGGCCCTTCCCGGCTCCCTCAGCCCCTCCTGGGGCTCCAGCCCCTTCCATGCATCCATTGGCCCAACCCTGGTGTTTCTCCAGGTGCCCCTGGGGTAAAGCCCTGCCCTGAGTCTGCCTCCCACCCCCCCAGATTTCCCTGCAGAGCTGCTGAGGCTGTTTCAGCACCACCATCCCCTGCCCCAGGGCATGTCTGACAGAGTGCCAAAGAAAGCCCAGGCTCAGCAGTGAGGCTTCATTGAGCTGCTGCTCCAAAGCAGCCACGTGAGGAGAATGAAGCCCATGGGGCCCCAACCTGAGCTATTTTTCCACCCATTATCCAACTGCAGAGATGGAGGCAGAGCAGCTCCGCTCTGCTGACAGAAGGGCTTTGTGCCTGTCACATCCTGGATCCATTGGAATCTCTTTGAGCACAGCCAACCTAAACAATCAGGTTCCCAAAATGACAGCCAAGGCCAGGGCCCATCCTGCAGGTTTTATGGCTGTTCCACTCCATTTGTGCAGCTCAAGGCAGCTGGGGAGAGCAGAGCCCTGGAGCTGTCCTGCCAAGCTGGCCAGCCCTGCCAGCACACACAGCTGACCATGGCGCAGCAACCAGATCATCACATTTGGGAAACAAAACCCCCAGCCCTCTCTACAGTTACAGACACAGAGTATCAAACCTCCAGGGAAATTCTGTGGGAAGCAAGCTGCAGTGCTTCCCAGAGGTGCTGTGGAACTGCAGCTTCAGTCACAAACACAGGTACTGAATAATGCCTGAAAATCAAAATCCCCTGCTTGCTGCTGTTTTATTATTCATGAGACAAACACAACCCAGGAGTTTCAGGTAACACAAAGCTGGGTGTTAGGGCTGGCAGTCTATTTCCTGTCAGGTAAGAGGCTGATTGCTTTTGCTTCTTACCTGCCCTCGCTCCTCCAGAGGAGCCAGGATCCCCCATCATCCAGGCTGGCTTTAACCACTGTGGAAGGCTCTGTGCACACCAAGGGAAAGGATTTGACAACTGCCAGGATGCACCAGAGGCAGCTCCACTCTACTCCCTCCAGGCAGCAGCACACACCCAGTGGCTGAGCCCCATTTCAGAAGACATTCAATGAGCCACAGCAGCTTCTCCTTTCCCACCCTCCTGACACCCTGAACCTCAGGCCTCCTTCCCAGGGAAGCAGAACGTTCTCACCTGTGACCATGTTCACAGGGGTCTTAGGATGAGGGGAGAGAAGAGGATCTGACTCCATGTTTCAGAGGCTTGATTTGTTATTTTATGATATATATTATATTAAAACTATACTAAAAGAATAGAAGAAAGGATTTCATCAGAAGGCTGGCTAAGAATAGAAAAGGAATGGAATGATAACAGAGAGTCCGAGCCAGCTGACTGTGATTGGCCATTAATTAGAAACAACCCCATGAGACCAATCCCAGATGCACCTGTTGCATTCCACAGCAGCAGATAACCATTGTTTGCATTTTGTTCCTGAGGCCTCTCAGCTTCTCAGGAGGAAAAATCCTAAAGAAAGGATTTTTCATAAAATGTGTCTGTGACACTCACCTGTGTGAAGCTGTCACTGCTGGTTATCCCCTGAGAGCCCAGGGGTGGGGACAGAGCAGGAGTTACCTTTGAACTGCCTGATCATGTTCTGGTGCTTCTCGAGGGCCTCCTGCAGGATCTGCTCGGGCTGGTCCATCCTCCAGCGCCACTCGGTGCCCACGGGGTTCGTGTGGTGTCTGAGGGAAGAGGGCACAGTCACCCACTGCCAGCTGGAACCCACCTGGAGAACTCACCTGCCACCTGGGGACTTTGGCATCAACAGCATTCAAAGCAGCAAAAGATGCTCAGCAACTACTGCTGCAGCTCCAGCCTCTGGATGTCACCCCTGAACACGTCTCTTACACCCCCTCCTTCCAGGCTCTGGTCTCCCAGAGGAAGGAATGGGCCTTGTGGATAGTATTACACTTTATACAGATATTTTGAAGCACAGGTGAAAGGTTTCTAAGCCAAAATAATGTCTGCAAAAACCTCTGTAAAGAAAGGGAAACTGGTTCTGCCTCCTGTTCTGCCCACAGCTGCACCAAGCTCTGGAGAAGGGAGGTCCCAGGCCATTTTTAGTTCATTTCAAAGGCACCAAGCACCACCCTGAGGCCAGGATTTCTTTCTACTCCGGTCTCTGTGTGGTGCTCTGGTACCAGGACAGATGAGGGCAGGCCCCTCCAAACCCCCTGAAGAGAGCAGGAAGCCTGCCCTGTCCCAGGGATGCATTCCTGGGGGATCTGGGCCATCTCCCAGACTTTAATCCCCCTGACCCAAGCAGATTGCAGAGGAAAAACCCCAGATCTTCCATCTGAGGAACAGCTGGGTCGCACTGGGGTGGGAAGCCAACCTTGCCTGGAAAGGATCTCTGTCCCCATATTTTGTTTTCTTGGAAAACAGCAAAAGCCAACCCAGGTAAATTGACCCAAGCACCTGAAAGACCCATGGAGTTCCTCCTCATTTCTTACTTTATTAGCATGAGAGGCTCATCCAGCCCTTAAATATCATCTTAAGGAACTCAATGAAATTCTGCGTTTTCACCTCCTTGTTCTCTCTCCACCATTTTCTGCTTCATCCCAAAATATGAGATATGCTCCAAAAGCCCCCTCAGTTTTTCCCTACCACTCCCCTGGCAGCCCACGGAGCTCATTAAGAGCAGCACATTGTGCAGGGGCCTTCACAAAAGCTCCTGGATTCACTCACCTCTGGACAGGAAAACAAGGCCCACCAAAATACCCTCCTGACACTCTGCTTTGCAGCCAGCTGACCCTGCTTCCTGCACCCCCCTCCACAATCCCTGGATGCCGGACTATTCCTTGTTCTGACCCAGAGATGGGGCAACTGAGAGGTGTTTTAAAAACTTTTATTCCATTTTCAGTCTCACGTGAAGGGTGAGACAATACAGATGTTATAATTCACACCATCACAATCAAAAGCCAACTATTTCCTAATCACAATACACTGTAAGTGTTTCTTGGCTATCAGCTTTTGTCACACCATGCTGTAGATGCCTTAAAGCCAATCATCTAAAATTACCCCTTGTGGGTCCCACTACAATGCATCTTTCATAGCTCTATTTCTCCATTTCTCCAAAGTATCTAATCTTATTTACAAAACCACCCTTTGAAACTTGTTTCTAGTTCCATTTCTCTCTCAGCAACGTCTGTCCTATTCCATGGCATTTCTAAGTCAGCATTTCTCAAAGTTTACATACAAATGCACACTGTGTGAGCCTTCTGTCAAGCTTTGAGAATTCTCTACAAATCCATTTCCCACATTTCCCCCTCGAATGGAAAAAACTTCTTTGATGGCCTTGTTCACCCTTTGTTGTGCACAGCAAAGTACATAAGGCACTATTACTAACACTGTCACTACAACAATTAATGCACATAAACTGTCCAGCCCTGGGGACACCTGGGAGGTTCCAGCTGCATTCAGCCTTCCAGCTCCAGGGCATCGGGACAGGACTCCCAGCCTTTAACCGAGGGGGAAGGAACAGGGCAGCACCTTCTCAGGATGAGGGGGCTGCTCCAGTCCCCACTGGAGACAAGCAAAAGGCTCCCAATGACCTCTGCACAAGGGGAAAGGGATTCAAACCAAGAGACAGCAGGTTTGGGTGGGACGCCAGGAAAAAATTCCTCCCTGTGAGGGTGGGCAGGCCCTGGCACGGGGTGCCCAGAGCAGCTGGGGCTGCCCCTGGATCCCTGGCAGTGCCCAAGGCCGGGCTGGACAGGGCTGGGAGCACCTGGGACAGTGGGAGGTGTCCCTGCCATGGCAGGGGTGGCATTGGGTGGAATTTAAGGTCCCTTGAAGCCAAACCAGTCTGGGATTCTGGGACTCCCCAGGTGAGAAACACCTGCAGCTGCACTGTCTGATAGTGCCAAAACATAAACCCAGGCTCAATAAAATCAGGCAAGAGCAAAGATTCAAACACTGTTCTCAAACTTCACCACCTCAAGGATCCTTTAAGTCAAAACAGCTTTTTGAATTTCCCCTTTATTTTCCCATCTGGCAACATGGAAAGTTTTCTGAATGTCAGCTATAAAAGGCATTTATAAAACTCTTCCATGTTTAACTGCAAAACTTGTACCTTGTATATTTAATAGGGCCAGCTGGCAGGAAATCAATAGGCTGTGGGTGCACCCTGGACAGCTATTAGTGTCCAACTGGCCCTGCATTTTAACACATCCTACTGTTTATTAAACACATCAGGTCAGGCCTGCAGGGCTGCTTATTTGGCAAAAAGGAGGTTCCCTGCCAAGAGGAGGATGAAGCAGTAATTCCTTGGGCTCAGGAGGTTGTTCCCCAGTCCCAGCACAGACAGAAACCAGAGCCACCTTCCCACTGCCCCCTGGCTCTGTGAGCTCCCACCACCCACCTCTGGCTACATCAGCACTGAGCAGGAATTTGTGTCAGGGATTCCCTCCTTCCTTCCCAAAGCAACACAAGTAAAATGAAATCTCACCCAAACCCACAGACAGCAGAAAACCTTGATTTTAGCAGAGATTCCAGGTGTGAAACGGGTTTGGTTTGCTCCTTCAGAGACACCTCAGTGCCACAGTCCACGACTGCAGGGAACAGTCAGGGAGCTCCTGCTGGCTGCCCTGGAAGCCCCCCAGCCACCCAGCCTGCTCCCATCCAGCTTCCCTGCAGTCCCAGCTCACCTCTGATCCACCAAGGGCCTGGGACAGCATTCCCAGTGTCCCTGGCAGGTTCTGGGAGCCCTGCGAAGGTGCAGCTTCCCCAGGGCTGTGATCTGCCTCCCCAGGTGCTTGGTTTATTTTAACAAATCAGCTTTTGCTTTATGCATTCTGCAAACGGTTATTAAGAGGCTCTGAGGGCAGATGCAGCTCAGGCATAAAATATCATTTACTGCAGGCATTGACTGAGCCAGGGCGATACCTGGTGGGGAACAGGAAGGTGAGGCAGTGCTGGTGGCAGCGACATGAGAAGACAGAGCACACCATTCCCAGGGAGGGCAGGAGCAGAATAAAATCAAGAAGAGTTCAAGAAGCAGTCTCAGTGAACCCTGAGAGCCAGCAGGGAGATCCCAGAGGAGAAGAGCTTAAGGGAAAAGAACTTCAGGAGAACTGGCAGTTTTGGAAGCCCTATGAAGGGAGAAGTGCAAACTGCAGCAATAAAAAGCAAAGACAAAACAACAAAATCAATCTGCTCTTCTGCAGCCTCGCGAGCCTCCAGCTGCAAACAAAAGAAGGAGCACAAAAACACAGGGGCATCAGCAGAAAGGGGAAGGCAAAACATCAGCCATGACCAGGAAAGGACACACAAAAGAGATCCCAAGGACTTTCCCTGGAGTGATGGGAGGAGGAGGAGGGAGACCACAAAAAAAGCTTGGCCAATGCACAAGCCAACCATGTTTAATGTTCCTGCTGTACAAAATGAAGCCTGGCTGTTCCTTTTCTTCTGCACCTCCCAACAACAACAGGAGGGCCAGCCTGGGCTGGGCAGAGACCAGGACTGAGATACAAAACCTGAATTTAATGTTTTCCCTAGGATGGGTAAAGTCACCCTGGAGCAGGCTGGAGAAATTGGCTAACAGGACCAGAGGGTGCCAGGGGGGGCTTAGACTGGATATTAAGGGAAATTTCTTCATGGAAAGGGTTGTCACAGGGCAGTGGTGGAGAGGTTTAAAAGCCCCATAGATGTGGCAGTGCTGGGGGAACAACTGGACTCAAGGATCTCAGAGGGCTTTTCCAACCAAAATAATTCTGTGATTCTCTTCCACCTGAAACCTTTAAGATGGAAGATGCCCCATGCTGAAAAGCTCCATCCCAGCTCTGAGATGCTCCCTTTTTAAAGAGCAGGATCTCCTGAAAGGCAGGTGATGCTCAGTCTGCTGTACTGTTCCCACCCACCCCACCCCAGCCCTGAGCCCTGCTCAGCACAGCTTCCCAGACCATTCCAAAACTCACCTGGATGGCAAAATGTGCAAATTCACTTTCAAAGCCCCAGTCATTGCCCCTCATCAGTGACTGCTGGACCTGGCACCATCCCCTGCAGGGACACCCAAGGCCCAGCGTGGACATTTCACAGCCCATAATCCGTTTATATTCACTACTGAGGCCATAAATTTGGGACCTGATTGTAACAAGCCCCAGGACCTTTAAGAAGTCCAACTCCAGGAGAATACAAAGTGCTGTAAAATGAAAATCAGAGATTTCAACCCACACATGAACATTTCCTCCTAGAAATGCCTCAGATGACAGAGCTGGCAGAGCAGCACATGAAGGCATCAAGACTTTTTTTTACCACTTTTTTTTTACCAGGGGCATGAACTGGGCACAGTGATGTGCTGTCCCTCACCCCATTTATTTGGTCATTTCAGGAGCTCCTGGCAGACAGACAGGCCCAAAGTCAACCAACCAGTGTGAGGGATGAACCTTGGTCACAACAGATCCCTTCTGGAAACAAAACCATAACCAAACTGAAACCTGGGAGAAAAGAGCTGCAGCTAGGCAGAACCAGGACCGGGGGCTGGACATGCACAGAGACTCTCTGAGCTTTCAGGTTCAGCTTCCAGGTATTCCAAACCTGCAGTGTCCACTCCTTTGATATCAATACTCCCCATTTCCCTGAGGAATTTACCCTCTGGAATCAAGTTAGTTACTGAGGAGAAGCTTTGGTTTTCATCTCTTTTCAGTTTCTTCTTAATTTTTTAAAGACCTTAAGTACTTCTCCTATGAGAGACTATTAATTTTTATTCTCTGTATTTTGCAGGGCTTACTGTGATGCCTGGCTTTTGGCCACTCACTGACTTAGTGTCTGAACACAACTTCAGTTGCTGTCTAGAAGCAAAACCTGAAACCTCCATGCACAGGTATAAGCATTAAAGTTACAGCAGAAGAAATACGAGCCAATTTCTTCACAGGATATTTCACTCTGTCTGGTTTGCCTCCTCCTCAGATGCAAAAGTAATAAACCCTATTAATTTAAATCTTATTTAGCTGTTCCATCTCTCCACAATAATTGATTGGGCTTTGGACACTGAGCCAAAAACCCTCATCAAATCAGGTCTGCCTGGTGCCTGTGCTGCAGGGAGGTGTCACAGAGCTCCGAACCCACACTTGCTCTAATTGATTAAAAGATTTGGTCACTTGCACATTTCCATTTAGGCAATTAAGCTGAAGAGACACAGCCTCAGTGAGAGCAGCTGGGAGCAGGGATGGAGAGGGACAGACTCCCTTGGGGAACAGGATTATGGCTGGGGATGTTCCAGTGATTCAGGTGTGGGGTGTCCCCCTCAAGGCTTTTGATGGAACAGCCTTGGGGGACACCAAACAATCCACCCTTGAAGAATCACAGAATGTCCTGACTGGAAGGGACCCCAGGGACCATCCAGTGCAGCCCCTGGCCCTGCACAGACACCCCAACATTCCCAGCCTGGGCATCCCTGGAGCTCCTGGAGCTCTGGCAGCCTCGGGGCTGTGCCCATTCCCTGGGCACCCTGGGCAGTGCCAGCACCCTCTGGGGCAGGACCTTTCCTGAAATCCAGCCTGAGCCTGCCCTGACCCAGCTTCCAGTGTGCTTTTCCTGTCCCCACAAAAAGCTGCCCCCCAAGCCTGCAGGGCCAGCCTCTCTGAAGGGACAGGCAGGGAGGCACGAGCCAGTCAGGGGCCCTGGCAGCTGTGACAGCTCCCAGGGACAAGGGGGACAAGAAGAGCAGCCAGTGCCGAGTGAAGCCACATCTCTGGCAAAATGCCCTCATTTTCTGAGCGTGTTTGGATACCCCAGCCATGAGCGGAGGTGTCCTGCCCACAGCAGCTGGAACTGATGCCCTTTAAGGCCCCAGCCCAAACCAGTCTGTGATTCCATGAGTACTGGTTTGGGGCCAAAATGTGTCAGTCAGGACCAGCCAGCTCCAGCGATATCCAGCTCCCAGGGAGAGCAGCTGCACTGCAGCACCTTGCCAAAGTGAGGAAGAGAAAATAAACAGGCTCCTTGGCCTTTCCTTCAGCCATCCAGGGAGAGCTCGGTGGTTGTGCAGTTGGAAACATTGGCAGAATCTACAAATGTCAAAATCCTGAAAGAAGAGATCAAGAAGAAAGAATCCCAGCAGCCTTATCTGCAAGGCAGCGTGCAGAGCTGCACGAGGAGCCCAGCACAAAACCTGCGTGAGGAACATTCTGCCAGAAGCAGAGCAAAACTGGGATTTCACATGTCTGCACAGATGGCACCTGCTGCTCAGGAGCTGCCTTGTTTATCCTGCCCAGCCATCAGGGCCTGCAGTTCCACCTCAGTGCCATACACTGAACAACCTGCAAGGCGTGGGGGATCAAACAAGAAGCACAGACACACCTGACTGCAGGTTTGGGAGCTGGGGCGGCACAGGACCAGCAGGGATTGGGTGTGGCAAGGAGGGAGGGAAGATCCCTCTCATGGCCACGGGAAGGCTGCAGCAGCCCAGGCACAGGAGCTGGAAAAGTCACCAGAAACCAACCTCCTTTCAGCAGCAGTTCTGGTTTAAGTCAAGCTTAATGTCCTGGGATGAGCCTCAAACTGAGCCTTAAATCTTCCAGCTTAAACCTTCCAGTTTCCAGGGGAGGCTGAGGACAGCCAGCTGCATTCCATATGGGAGAGTCCAACACCCGTCACCACCTCACCCAGAGCAGGGAAATAAATGAATCAATGCTGAAACCTCTGAGCTCAGTGCCCAGGGAAGCTGTTTCCTTGCACTCAAGTTGTAGCCAGCAGGAAAATCAGCACTGTAGCACTCATTGTCATCAGGCTGCTGCTGCCAGATCCTCTGAAGTGACAGGTGACAGTGACAGGATGATGAATTAGAGACACAGGGAACAGTGCCACTTTCTCTGTGTGTCTACACTAATGGACTGATTTATCAATTATTGATAGATCTGTACTATCTCATTTATCAGTTTCTGCACTCTCCAGTTCACACCTGCTGGATTTCCCTGATTCAGCCTATTCCTCATCCAGGCTGCTGCCAAAAAATCCTGAATGAGGGCATTTGGAAGAGAAACTGGGAAATGCTCTGTGGAGCAATGCTGGGAACAAAGCCCCTCATCCTGTTTGCTGTTTAGGATGTACTTTAGGATGTGTGTGGGGACAGAGGGACAAGAACAGGCAGGGCAATGTCCCTCCCAGCCCAGACCCACTGCAGGACTCCACGCACACCATGTGGAAAACAGACAGAAGGTTTTCCTTCCCAGGCCCTGCCCTGCTCTGAAGCAAAGCAGAAGCTGCACATCAAAGGTGCCATTTGCTGCCTCCTTCCCAGCCAGGAAAACCCATCCAGAGCACCCATAAACCCTTCGGAACAGACTCCCAGATGCAAACTGCACAGGATGCATAGTGCTCACATTTAACATGGGAGACAGCCTTCAAGCTGTCCCCAAGTCCTTTAAATGTCCCCATGAAATATCTGCACTATAAAACCCAAGGACTATGAAAGACAGAAAGGGGCGCTCAGACAAGAGGAATTTGGCTGGTTTTGCATGGAAATATTATCACAGAATCTCAGAATGGTTTGGGTGGGAAGGGACCTTCAGGCCCACGTCATTCCACCCCCTGCCATGGCAGGGACAGCTTCCACTGGCTCAGGCTGCTCAGGGAATACTCACTGGGATGCTGGGGATGGAATGGGTGTTACTGGCAGCCTGGGGTAAGGTTTAAGTCCCAGAGGAAGTACAGCTCCCATGGGATGACTTAGCAGGGTGGAAAACAAAAGAGCTCAAAGTAAAACCTCCCTGTCCTCCCACTGCAGGCGCTCTCACGTCACTGCTGGCATTTCTGCTGAACCTCAGCCTCTCTTCCCAATCCCACCCTGCACTCCCCCAGCCTGGCACACACCTCACTTGGAAGCCCAGGCAGGAGTGAGTAGTGCTAGAGGAGCTCAGATCCAGCACAGCTCCTTTCCTTCAGGAACTCACCACAAAGTCACTTCTCTGAGGAAAGGGGAGACTTTCCTGACCAATGGGAAGTCATTGAGTTGAAGACAGGTTGTCCTGCCTGGAGAAAAGGAGGCTCAGGGGGCCCTTGTGGCTCTGCACAGCTCCTGACAGGAGGGGACAGCCAGGGGGGTCGGGCTGTGCTCCCAGGGAACAGGGACAGGAGGAGAGGGAACGGCCTCAGGCTGGGCCTGGGGAGCCTCAGGGGGGACAGCAGCAGGAATTTCCCCATGGAAAGGGGGCTCAGCGCTGCCAGGGGCTGCCCAGGAGGTTTGGAGTGCCCATCCCATCCCTGGAGGTGCCCAAGGAAGGGCTGGAGGGCACTCAGAGCTCTGGGCTGGGGACAAGGTGGGGATCAGGCACAGCTTGGACTGAGTGATCCAGGATGGCTCTCCTTACCCCAGTGTTTCTGGGATTTATCAGCTGCTGTTTTAGGAAGGCAACAGTTACTCAGGGATCACTTTTCACTTGTTTAGAGCAGTGGAATTGGTGGGGGTGCAGGTACTTTAAATATGGAAAATGGTCCAATTTCCAGACACTGCCATTGCTCAGCACCTCGGGGGGTCACAGCACACCCAGCACATGCCCAGAGCACAGCTGGCTGTGTCCCACAGAGCCCCCACCCTTTCCAAAGCCCAGGGTGCCTTACCTCCAGCAGAAGACACACTTGTTGGCACAGGCCAGGCTGGGGGTGGCCTCCATGCAGCGGTGGCTCTCGATGCCATAGAAGGTGTGCTTGTAGCAGCCCCCGCGGCCCCGCAGCATGGACTGAGAGAGGGAGACACACAGGGAGCATTAAAAACCCAGCTGGGGGCACACTGAGGGCAGGGGAACACACACACACACACACAGGAGAGCTAAAAACCCGCGTGGAACCAGACTGAGGGCAGGGGAACACACACACACACCCAGGAGAGCTAAAAACCCACGTGGAACCAAACTGAGGGCAGGGGAACACACACACCCCCCAGGAGAGTTAAAAATTCATCGGGAACCAAACTGAGGGCACACACACACAAACACACACCAAGAGTGAAAATTCCCCATCTGGAGCCAAACTGAGGGCAGGTGAACACTCACACTCCACAGGAGACCTAAAAACCCATGTGGAACCAAACTGAGGGAAGGGGAACACACCCACCCCCCAGGAGAGTTAAAAATTCATCGGGAACCAAGCTGAGGACAAACCCACATCGGGAGAGTTACAATTCCCCATCTGGAGCCAAACTGAGGGCAGCTGTGCATCTGCTCCCTTTCCGCCACCTGTGACTGGAGTTCCAAGTCCAGCAATGCCCTCAGCAGTGCCACCTGCCCCAAGAAACTCCCAGCTCCCTCTAAAATGTGACTCTTTACATGCACCCCTGCAGCCAGACTGCATTTAGGAGGTGAAACTACTAGAGTGTTAGAGGAGAAAGGACTTCTAGCTCCTCAGTCCCTTCTCTGGCGGATCCCAGCACAACAACGTGCTCTCCTGCAGCTTTTCAGCCTCAGCCCATGAAGAGCAGGTGAAGCCTCTCGAGCTGCAGGAAGTGTTCCTGGAAAAGCTCACGCAGGAGCAACAAGGATCCATTTCAAGGCTGTCCTACTGAACACTCCATTCTTTTCATTTATCTGGCAGAGTATTTCTTGCAGCACTAAATTAAATAAATGCCCTGACCTTGTAAGCCCTCATTCACAGCCAGCAGTGGCTCCAGCAGGATGCTGCACTTCCCTTCCCAGCGCAGCCACAGCAGCTTTCCCAACAGGATTCAACTATTCAACTCCTATTTATCATGCAGGCTGCTTGCAGAAAGGGCTGTCTTTCATTAGCTCAGTTAAATAGTAATAAATGAGAAAGAAACTTTACTCCTCTCAAGAGAAAATCTGAAATACAACACAGCAGCTTTCAATCTGCCTTCATCTTCCTGGAGAGTCCTGGTGATCCAACAGAAAGGAGCAGCAGGGAAAAATCTACAGCTAATCCCTGACTGGCTGTACAGGTGGAAGATTAAATGACATGGAAAATGCTGTTGATTCTACCCATTCTTCAAATGAGAGAGACTTCAGGAGATTCACAAATTCAGGAGAGCAAGTTATATTTGGCTTTTCCTAAGGCAAACAGACTCTTCCTAAAACATACAGGGTTTCTGTTTTTTCTGGAATTTGACAGAACCCAATCTTTTCCATCTGAGATACCTCTATGAAACTTCACTTAACACTGATCCTGCCAGCCCTGCTCCTGCTTTCCTCTGATACAAATCCCCACAAAGGCTCCTGAAGGCTCTCACACACTTGTGTGAACCTGAGGCAAAGCCACTGCCTGGAACCAATCTCAGCTCAATTTATTAGAAGACTTTACATTCAATTCCTGCTTAAGCTAAAAATAGTGTGGGCCCATCTAAGCACACAGAGCTGCTATTTATTTTGTGAAACGGCTTTACAGTGCTGCATTAAAGCCTGGATCTTTCATAAAAATAGGTTCTCTGGCCTTCTCAGACACAACATGGAAGTTTTTCTTTAAACTTTTTGTGATCATGCCTGCCACTAACAGTGACAGAAGAGGGAAATGGGGGTAAGAGTGACCAGCAGAGCAGCAGTGGGATCAGTGCATCCCACACACTCCTGACAGCCCAGGGTGGGCTCTCTGTGCTGCTCAGGAGAACAAGGCTCTTGATGAAACAGTTCATTGACACCAGGCCCTGCAATGAAAACTCTCTGCAGCCACCCTGGGATAGCATTCTAAGGGCTCTTTCAAAAATAACAAATAAAGTTAATCATGCAGCAAAGGAGAGCTCAGACAGCCAGGACTGATCACTGCCACAGCACAGGAATTACAGATGTGCTAGCATCTTAACGAGGTGCTGATTCCAGAGGTTCCCATCCAGGGATGCTCAAGGGTGCAGGATGTTGCAACATGGTGGGTGAAGGGCCTGGAGCCCCAGGAGGGGCTGAGGGAGCCGGGAAGGGCCTGGAGCCCCAGGAAGGGCTGAGGGAGCCAGGAAGGGCCTGGAGCCCCAGGAAGGGCTGAGGGAGCCGGGAAGGGCCTGGAGCCCCAGGAGGGGCTGAGGGAGCCGGGAAGGGCCTGGAGCCCCAGGAGGGGCTGAGGGAGCTGGGAAGGGCCTGGAGCCCCAGGATCAGCTGAGGGAGCTGGAGGGCCCCCCAGGAGGGGCTGAGGGGCCGGGAGGGCCTGGAGCCCCAGGAGGGGCTGAGGGAGCCGGGAGGGCCTGGAGCCCCAGGAGGGGCTGAGGGAGCTGGGAAGGGCCTGGAGCCCCAGGAGGGGCTGAGGGAGCTGGGAAGGGCCTGAGCCCCAGGAGGGGCTGAGGGAGCTGGGAAGGGCCTGGAGCCCCAGGAGGGGCTGAGGAGCTGGGAAGGGCCTGAGCCCCAGGATCAGCTGAGGGAGCCGGGAAGGGCCTGAGGGAGCAGCTGAGGGAGCCGCCTGGAGCCCCAGGAGCGCTGAGGGAGCTGGGAAGGCCTGAGCCCCAGGAGGGGCTGAGGGAGGGGAAGGCCTGGAGCCCCAGGTGCGGCTGAGGGAGCTGGGAAGGGGCTCAGCCTGGAGCAAAGGAGGCTCAGGGGGCCCTTGTGGCTCTGCACAGCTCCTGACAGGAGGGGACAGCCAGGGGGGTCGGGCTGTGCTCCCAGGGAACAGGGACAGGAGGAGAGGGAATGGCCTCAGGCTGGGCCTGGGCAGCCTCGGGGGGAATTTTGGGGAAATTCCTTCCTGGAATTTGTTGTCCAGCCCTGGCACAGATGCCCAGGGCAGGGTGCAGTCCCCACCCCTGGAGGGGTTTAACAGCCGTGCAGATGTGGCACTTGGGGACATGGGTCAGTGGTGGCCTTGGCAGTGCTGGAGGAGTGGTTGGGCTTGATGGTCTCAGATGGTTTTTCCACCCTCAATGATTCTCTGATCAATATTGCTCCCCAAATATACAACACCAGAGACTTGTGAGCTCCAGAGGCACCTGCCAAGGACAGCTGAAACCACACCCACCCTGAAGGGCCTGCAGTTTATTCTCCAGGGCTCTGTGGGGAATGTTTTTACGTCTGGAAACTGCTTGAAAAGCTACTGAGCTCCAGCTCCTCCAGGAGCCACGTGCAGGGCTGGGAGGAGGCTGTGTCACAGAGGTGCACTCATACGCACGGGTGTTCACAGCCACATCCACACATACCCCACAGAGCAGGGAAATCATCAGCAACAGTGAAATCATGAACAGCTCCCATGGAAATCTGATCTGATAAATGCCGGGGAGCCCTGTCACAAGCCAGCCCCAGGGGGTTCAGACAGCCTCATGTGTCTGCTCAGGTGTGCCAGTGGCTGTGCTACCCCTATTCCACAACCTCACACCAGGGATACAACCTTCCCCCTCTTCGCTCACGTGGATTTCAGTGGGCAGAGGATGTTTCAGCAGACAGCAGAACAACAGGAAAAACCAGAAAAGGATGTTCCCAGCTCTGTGCCACAACTCTATTCTCACCCTTTGCAGAGGAATTTTAATAGCTGGAAATGCAAGGTTATAGCTTAAAAGATGGAATTTGGGTTTGTGCAAATAATAGCACATTTTAAAATGTAATTTCATCAGGAAATTGGAATACCTGAGCAATTCTCTAGCTTTGTTTTTATTTATGAAATGAGAAAAGGAAACAGAACATACCTTTGTCCATCGGCAGAGCTTCACCCCAGAATGGCTCCCAATGAGTTTATAACCTGAAAACAAAGCACAAATCATCAAACAACCGAGTTTAGCCTGCAGGAATTGACACATAAAATATACCAAGTGGTACCCAGAATGACTGACACTGTGGACTCAATGCTGCTCTTCCCCACTGGCCCCAGGGTGACACCACCAGCAATGGCAGTGCCACCCCAGGGACCTCAGCCCACTGCAAATGGTTTCTTTTAGTGGGACATGGGCTAACATTGCTTAGGCTGCTTTGAATCAGGGTGTCCTGCGTGGACAGGATGGCAGAGCCTGGCTAACCCAGGGACAGGGAACCAGGAGCATCTCCCTGGCCCCAGGCCATGGGCCCAGAACAGCCAGGATCCCTGTCCCAGCCTGCAGGACACAGTCACACACACAGCCCAGGGCAGCTGGGAGGGCACAGGAGGGGAGCACAGCCAGGGCTCAACCTGAACCCACCTGAGCCTCACCAGCTCCACGGGAGGGAGCTGCCCTCCACACCCACAGGAAAGCTGAGCTCAGATCAGCTCCTCAGTCCCCAGCCAAGATCAACACAATTCTATTCCAATGGGTCCTGAGGATTAATTGCACAACGCTCAATTAAACTAAGTGCTATTATTACCCAAACTGCTCGAGTGGGGTTATATTCCTCTTGAGAAAAGTGCTTAGAGGCCAATATGTCTGAAGGATTAAAAACCTTCAAAATCAGCATAAAATAAGAGGGATTTATACAACACCAGAGACACAGTGGCATTCAGAGGCACCTGCCAAGGACCCTGAAACCACACCCCACCCTGCCTACTGCAGGGCCTGCAGTTTATTCTCCAGGGCTCTGTGGGGAATGTTTTCTTCCGTCTGGAAACTGCTTGGAAAAGCTACTGAGCTCCAGCTCCTCCAGGAGCCACGTGCAGGGCTGGGAGGAGGCCCCTGAGCTGTCACAGAGGTGCACTCATACGCACGGTGTTCACAGCCACATTCACACATACCCCACAGAGCAGAGAAATCATCAGCAACAGTGGAATCATGAACAGCTCCCATGGAAATCTGATCTGATAAATGCCGGGGAGCCCTGTCACAAGCCAGCCCCAGGGGGTTCAGACAGCCTCATGTGCCTGCTCAGGTGTGCCAGTGGCTGTGCTACCCCTGTTCCACAACCTCACACCAGGGATACAACCTTCCCCCTCTTCCCTCACGTGGATTTCAGTGGGAAGAGGATGTTTCAGCAGACAGCAGAACAACAGGAAAAACCAGAAAAGGATGTTCCCAGCTCTGTGCCACAACTCTATTCTCACCCTTTGCAGAGGAATTTTAATAGCTGGAAATGCAAGGTTATAGCTTAAAAGATGGAATTTGGGTTTGTGCAAATAATAGCACATTTTAAAATGTAATTTCATCAGGAAATTGGAATACCTGAGCAATTCTCTAGCTTTGTTTTTATTTATGAAATGAGAAAAGGAAACAGAACATACCTTTGTCCATCGGCAGAGCTTCACCCCAGAATGGCTCCCAATGAGTTTATAACCTGAAAACAAAGCACAAATCATCAAACAACCGAGTTTAGCCTGCAGGAATTGACACATAAAATATACCAAGTGGTACCCAGAATGACTGACACTGTGGACTCAATGCTGCTCTTCCCCACTGGCCCCAGGGTGACACCACCAGCAATGGCAGTGCCACCCCAGGGACCTCAGCCCACTGCAAATGGTTTCTTTTAGTGGGACATGGGCTAACATTGCTTAGGCTGGTTTGAATCAGGGTGTCCTGCATGGACAGGATGGCAGAACCTGGCTAACCCAGGGACAGGGAACCAGGAGCATCTCCCTGGCCCCAGGCCATGGGCCCAGAACAGCCAGGATCCCTGTCCCAGCCTGCAGGACACAGTCACACACACAGCCCAGGGCAGCTGGGAGGGCACAGGAGGGGAGCACAGCCAGGGCTCAACCTGAACCCACCTGAGCCTCACCAGCTCCACGGGGAGGGAGCTGCTCCTCCACACCCACAGGAAAGCTGAGCTCAGATCAGCTCCTCAGTCCCCAGCCAAGATCAACACAATTCTATTCCAATGGGTCCTGGAGGATTAATTGCACAACGTTCGTTAAGCACTAAGTGCTATTATTACCCAAACTGCTCGAGTGGGGTTATATTCCTCTTTGAGAAAAGTGCTTAGAGGCCAATATGTCTGAAGGATTAAAATCCCTTCAAAATCAGCATAAAAATAAGAGGGATTTGAGACACCTCGCTGTGTCCCACACAGTGGCATTCACATGTCACTGGCCTGGCTGTCCCCAAACCCAGCACCTTCCAGCTGCCTACTGCACCTTCCTGCTGCTCTTATTTACACTTTCAAGGCAAGGAAAAGCATCACCTTTTAGCTATCAAGTCTTCTTCCTGCCAACCAGCACAAACTCAACAGGGAACAAGCCTTCAGCTCAGCAAACTGGCCTTCAGCTCCTCCCCAGCAGCAGCACGAGTGCCCTGCCCTGCTTGTCTGTCCCTGAGCTGCTCTGGCACAGCAAGGTCCCCAAGCAAGGTGAGAGCAGCTGCATCCCAAAGTGCCTGGCACCTGCAAGGACACCGAGCCAGCCAGGAACTGCAGGAGAGCAGATGCCACAGCAGCTGCAGCAGGCAGAAATTAAAATTAAACTGTGTGCACACAGACAGGGCTAACAGGGAACCGAACAATGCTCTGCTCCTGCCACTCAAACCCAGCAGGAGCTGCCCAGGCTCCTCTGCCCACTCCACTGGTGGTGTTTGATCCATCTCCTCACACTGGAACATACAGGCAGTGACCTCTGCTGCAAGAAGGCTGGAGAGGGACAGGGGACAAGGGATGGAGGGACAGGACACAGGGAATGGCTCCCACTGCCAGAGGGCAGGGATGGATGGGATATTGGGAATGAGGAATTGTTCACTGTGAGGGTGGGCAGGCCCTGGCACAGGGTGCCCAGAGCAGCTGGGGCTGCCCCTGGATCCCTGGCAGTGCCCAAGGCCAGGCTGGACAGGGCTGGGAGCAGCCTGGGACAGTGGGAGGTGTCCCTGCCCTGTCCTCTTAAGGTCCCTTCCAGCCCAAACCACTCAGGCATTCTGTGACAGCCCGTCCCCAAAGCCACGTGCAGTCCTGGGGACACGTGCACCTCACACTGCTCACACTCAGAGGATGCTGGTGCAGGGTCCAGGGGCACAGTCACACACACAGAGCTGCACATGGCTGGAACCCAACACCTCCCTGCCCCGGCTCTGTCCGGCCTCTTGCTGCAGCTTTTCTCTGCCAACAGCTTGTCCAGCAAGGTCTAATGTCAGCTCAGACCTCCCTGCTGAAATGTGTGTCCTTATAGGATTTGTGGATGAGAGCTGAAAAGGTGCTGCACTCCTCCTCCCTCCAACACAGCTGTCCAAGGCACACTCTGCTGCTGTCACCCAGCACAGTCCAAGCCTTATTTTTCCCATTTCTCCAAATCCAGCACCAGCAGTCATGTAAGATTATTCTCTCACAGATCACTTGTCAGTAACAGCAACATGGCTGCTTTCAAATGGGTTTTGCAGAAAAATTACATTGGAAATAGGACGTGCCCACCCAGATCTGCTACTGAGCTGTTTGAGGGAAGAGAGGAAGCAGCTGAACAAGGTGCCAAGGACCAGAGCTCCAGCATTTTCTCTTAGGTTCCTTAAATCAACTTTCACCATGTGGAGCACCCACGGCTTCCTTTAAAGGCCAAGAAAATTGTACATATTCAACATCAAAACAGTCTTAAAAACATCAGCCAGCTTTGGGGATGAGAAGGGGGTTACTCATCTCTGTCACTGCCAGGAGCCCCAGCTGTGGTGACAGGAGGGAACAGCAAAGATGTGCAGGACCCTAAAGCCACAGAACTGGGGTCCTGCACCCTGTGGGGAACTGGGAGAAGGTGTGGCCATCCAGCACTAGGTGCTAGCCTTGCCAAGCTTCTGACACTTGGGAATGAGAGAAAATACCAGAGAGCAAGGCTGGACACTTGTGCCACCCCTGCTGCCAGTGAGCAGAGACTCTACACGACTGCAAAGCCTTTCTTCAGCATTGGCTGCACTGCTGGGAAGGAGGCAGCAGAGCAGTCTGGGCCAAAAAAAAGGACAAAAGGTTAAGCAAGAAACTGGGAGTGTCCCAGAATCACAGAACTGCTCTTGCTGGGAAACCCCCCCCCATGAGAGCATCAACCCAGCTGCTCCCCCCCGCTGCCCCATGTCCCCAAGTGCCACCTCCACAGGGCTGTTAAACCCCTCCAGGGTTGGGGACTGCACCCTGCCCTGGGCAGCTGTGCCAAGGCTGGAGAACAAATTCCAGGAAGGAATTTCCCCAAAATCCCCCCTGAGGCTGCCCTGGCCCAGCCTGAGGCCGTTCCCTCTGCTCCTGTCCCTGTTCCCTGGGAGCACAGCCCGACCCCCCGGCTGTCCCCTCCTGTCAGGAGCTGTGCAGAGCCACAAGGGCCCCCTGAGCCTCCTTTGCTCCAGGCTGAGCCCCTTCCCAGCTCCCTCAGCCCCTCCTGGGGCTCCAGGCCCTTCCCAGCTCCCTCAGCCCCTCCTGGGGCTCCAGGCCCTTCCCGGCTCCCTCAGCTGCTCCTGGGGCTCCAGGCCCTTCCCGGCTCCCTCAGCCACTCCTGGGGCTCCAGGCCCTTCCCGGCTCCCTCAGCCCCTCCTGGGGCTCCAGGCCCTTCCCAGCTCCCTCAGCCCCTCCTGGGGCTCCAGGCCCTTCCCAGCTCCCTCAGCCGCTCCTGGGGCTCCAGACCCTTCCCAGCTCCATTCCTTTCCCTGGACACGCTCCAGCCCCTCAATGTCCTCTCTGCAGCGAGGGCCCAATTCTGACCCCAGGACTGGGGTGTGACCTCAGCAGTGCCAGCACATGGGGACAGCACATCCTTACTGCAAAGCTTCAAATGAAACATGTGAAGAACTGTGGTCACAGCCAGCCTGAGGATCTCCAGCCCTGCTCCCACACTGCAGCTCCTGCTGAGCCTTCTGGAAGCTCAGGCCAGCTCCACTCTTCCATCAGCTTTGCCACAACGTCCCTGTGGCTCTGCCAAGGCCATCAGTGCTTGAATCCAATCCTGCTGATGGCCCCAAGTCTGGAGCTGTGGGTGCCAGGAGTCCCTGTGATCACATCCCCCCCTTGCTCTGAGGGCTGTCACTCGTGACCAATAACTCTAAGTGCACATTTGGATACAGCACCTTCCAAACAACCCAGTGTTTGAGGGACCGGCTGTTCCCCACCCCTGTGTACCTTCAGACACTACAGCTGAACAAACCCATCTATTTATTATTTCCACAGCCTAAAATACAAAGGATCCCTTCAATTACGAGCAGGCTCACAGTACTCAGCCCAGCTCCCAACTAAAGGACAAAAACATCTCATCTGAAGGCTGGCTATGAGTTGATCATGCTCTAGATGATAAATTTTAGATGATCTAGAAGCTTGCCAAACTTCACTGAAATTAAGTGTCACTTCTATAGAAGTGAATTAAGCTTTTAAACAACCTTTGGGGTGAAATGAGTGTTATCAGGCAGTAACACCAGGCTGAGGAACACGTGGTGATTGCTCACCCTGACAGGCCAACTGGAGTTTAACAGAGCACAGAGGGATGTGGAACTGGAGAGATGGCCAAAGTCACAGCTCCTGATTGCTCCAGAGGCTGGGGCAGGACTGTGCTCAGCTCTTTGGAACCACACTGCAGCATTTCCATTCCATCCTGGAAATAAGAGCTTAAAAGTCTTTTCTCTGAAACTCAAAGAACTCAGGGAGAGAGCCAGCTGAGCTCTCAGCACTGAGCCAGGACACTGCTGTCTGTATTCCTAAGGCACGTTCCAGTATCCAGGGGCTCTGGATGTGGTTTGCCAGCTAACCAGTGCCAGACACACATCCAGTCTTCCCAAGCTCCTGGACATGAATGAATTAGGTCCATAACTGAGAAATTCTGTTATTTTTGAGAGCAGAGCAGGTCAGCAGAATTTCTACAAGCACAAGTGTCCCTACCAGGAGCTGTGTCACACCCCCTGCACGCTCTGAACACCCCTGAGAGCTGTGCTGAGTGGCCTTCAGGGACTGCAGACCATCCCAGGTGGCAAAATGGCCAGAACAAAACCCACAGACACTGAATCCCTGAGGTCAGAAAAAGCCTCCCAGCCCATCCAGTTCAAGCTGTGCCTGATCCCCACCTTGTCCCCAGCCCAGAGCACTGAGTGCCACCTCCAGCCCTTCCTTGGGCACCTCCAGGGATGGGCACTCCAAACCTCCCAGGGCAGCCCCTGGCAGTGCTGAGCCCCCTTTCCATGGGGAAATTCCTGCTGCTGTCCCCCCCGAGGCTGCCCTGGCCCAGCCTGAGGCCGTTCCCTCTCCTCCTGTCCCTGTTCCCTGGGAGCACAGCCCGACCCCCCGGCTGTCCCCTCCTGTCAGGAGCTGTGCAGAGCCACAAGGGCCCCCTGAGCCTCCTTTGCTCCAGGCTGAGCCCCTTCCCAGCTCCCTCAGCCCCTCCTGGGGCTCCAGGCCCTTCCCAGCTCCCTCAGCCCCTCCTGGGGCTCCAGGCCCTTCCCAGCTCCCTCAGCCCCTCCTGGGGCTCCAGGCCCTTCCCAGCTCCCTCAGCCCCTCCTGGGGCTCCAGGCCCTTCCCAGCTCCCTCAGCCCCTCCTGGGGCTCCAGGCCCTTCCCGGCTCCCTCAGCCCTCCTGGGCTCCAGGCCCTTCCCAGCCCTCCCTCCTGGGGCTCCAGGCCCTTCCTCCTCCCTCAGCCCCTCCTGGGGCTCCAGGCCCTTCCCGGCTCCCTCAGCCCCTCCTGGGGCTCCAGGCCCTTCCCAGCCCCTCCCTCCAGGCCCTTCCCTGCCCTCAGCCTCCTGGGCTCCAGGGGCTCCCAGGCCCTCCTGCTCCCCTCAGGAGTTCTCCAGGCCCTTCCCAGCTCCCTCAGCCGCTCCTGGGGCTCCAGGCCCTTCCCAGCTCCCTCAGCCGCTCCTGGGGCTCCAGGCCCTTCCCAGCTCCCTCAGCCCCTCCTGGGGCTCCATTCCCTCCCCTGGACACGCTCCAGCCCCTCAGGGTCTGCATTGTCCTGAGGGGCCCAGGGCTGCCCCCAGCACTGGAGGTGCCCCAGCAGTGCCAGCACAGGGGACGAGCCCTGCCTGTCTGACACCTCCCACTTCAGATCTTTGCATCACCAGAAGTTTACTTTGACCCAAATCCCAAAGCAAAAGATTCAATACTGAAAGAAAGAAGGAGATCCATGGTTGAAAAAGCTCCAAAAAGCACAAGGAAAAGACTGAGCCATCCTTCTCCAGGAGTGCAGGCTCTGGGAGCTGGGAAAGCCACTCCAGGGCCCCACTGTGCCTCCAACCCTTACTGGCTGTCCCAGGGCTGCCCTGAGAGCAGCAAAGTCCAGCTGCCACCTCTGCACAGGGCTATCCTGCACTCTCCTGCAATAAAACCACTGCTCTGAGGCAGGGAGTATCTGCTAGAGCTGCAGCTCAGGGCAGTCTCACACTTGCAGAAGTTTTACAGGGAAAAATTCCCAATTCCCTGCAGTTCTGAATGACTGCAGTTTAACAGGGCCAGAGCTGAAGGTCAGTGACAGCAGGATCCATCCCCACCACCTGTAAGGACCATTTTCCACACTGAAACACAACTGCTGTGCTTGAGTCACCACCCAGACAAAGAATACTTGACAATTAATAATAACAGTAGTAGTAATAATAATAGTAGTAATAATAATGATGATGTTGATGATGATGACAAGTAATGCCCCTGGTGAGGCACCTGTTCACATTACATCAGCATTTTATACAAATCTAGGAAGAAGGGGACGCTGGGAAGTGAAATTTTTCAGACTGCCCAAGCATGACAAGAGACACCTCCAGGTTCATTCCTAGAACTGCTCAACCTTGAAGAAATTCTTACCAGGTCCGCCAAGACCTACTTTAGATTGTCTCTTTGTTTGAAAAAAGGCTCTTAAGAACTACAAAAGCTTGTGAATCGGGAAGGATTGTTCCCATGAGCTGAAAGCAGGAGTGGGACAGAAGCAGGGACTGCAGGACTGTCCCTTGTTAGCACAAACCCTGTCCCTCCCAAAGGGATGGGAGGTTTGGCCTCCCAGCTGCCTCAGACCCTGGCACTGTACACAACACAAACATCCTGGACACCTTTAAGACACAGTGAAAGCCTCCTGGGGGCAGTGAGAGGGATTCAACTGCTGCACAGACAACCCAGAGCCAGCCTAGAGCCAGGGAAGTGAGACTGGCAAAGTGCAGGGGTGGGAGTGCCAGGAGCTACCACAAATTCCAGCCTCCCCAGCTGATCATAACAGACCTCCAGGATTCTCAAAACCTGATGTTTCCCTTCAATTCAGATGTCTCTTTTAACCCAAAAGCACCTTTCCCTCTGAAGCACAGGAATATTAAACCAATGATGCCTCTGGCAGAGCCTCAGAGAGCACTGATACCCTCACCTGTACCAACACCAGAGAAAATGCAGCACAACCTCCTGTATCTGAACCCTTTGTGTCCAAAAGCACCACCAAGGCAGAGCATTCCCAAAAAGGGATCATGGGCTGGCTTGGGTTGGAAGGGACCTCAAAGATCAACCAATCCAGCTGGTGACTCAGCCATCCCCATGGGAATGGCTCCCACTGCCAGAGGGCAGGGATGGATGGGATATGGGGAATCAGGAAGGGAGGGTAGGCAGGCCCTGGCACGGGGTGCCCAGAGCAGCTGGGGCTGCCCCTGGATCCCTGGCAGTGCCCAAGGCCAGGCTGGACATGGGGGCTTGGGGCACCCTGGGACAGTGGGAGGTGTCCCTGCCATGGCAGGGGTGGGATGAGATGGGCTTTAAGGTCCTGTCCAACCAAAACCAGTCTGGGATTCTGCAATTCTTTATTCACAGAAAAACACAGAAAATCTGCAAGCACTTGGCATTTTTAAGAGCTGAACCTCAGGATCAGCTTTGGATGAAGTCTGGACTGGGAGGTTCCACCTGCACAAGTCTCCTCCTGAAGCACCCAGAACACACCCAGAAGGTGACAGACAAAACTGCTGCCTGCTAGGAGCTGCATCTCTTTTCTGTTCTGTTTTCCTGAGACACTTTTCAGTCATTCAGGGCACATTCCCTTCTCCACATTTCCATTTGTCTGAACTGTCCCCTTGTGTGGGGTGAGTGTCACCTTACAAAGAAAGCACAGCAAATTTTATCCTTGCCTGAACATATCCTGTACTTTGTTCCAGCTTAGACTTAATTTCAAAGCCCAATACTCTCCAAAGCCCTGCCAAAACCTAAAACAAACCAAAAAAAGGATGCATTTCAAAATCTGTGTTTATTTTTATTTTCCTCTTAGTTATACATGGGGTTATTCTACCAGCTCTGGTAACACATGAGAGAAGAATCAGCCCCCTAAATGTGATTTATCCATCTCCTCTGCTCCTGCTCAGGTGCTACAGCTGTGCCAGCACATCAGAATTGCAGTCAGCTCTCCCCCAGCCCCTGGCAGTTCTCACACAGTGGGGCTTAAGCATCTTCTGCTGCCTGCACTCCTTCCTTTCACCTGTGTGTTTGCCCTTTATTTACTGACATTTCCTAAAGAATTGATCTCTGTGCCTGGGTCTGGTCACTGCATTTATTCTGCTCACCACGAGTAATTTCTTAGCTAGCAAAGTAATTTTTAATCTGCCCACAGCCAGTATTTGATTTCTGTGGCACATTCTGGGGACTGCAGCAGTGTCACCAACCCCGGAGCCAGCTGTGGGCTGCTAGTGCCACCTGGAGTTAAACGGCTCCTCCCAAAGCCTGCCAGATCCCAAAGCTGGGAGCACAGAGCCCGCAAAGCGCCCAGCCAGCAGCACCAGGTCCGTGCCACGGCTTGAGATGCCATTTCCACACACTGACCTTTCCAAAGGCTCAGCACAGAGAGCCAGGCTGAGCTGGGCACCAGAGCTGCAGGAACTGGGAACCTTGGCCTGAGAAGGGCCAGCAAAAGCCACCAAAGCTTTTAAAAACCTCAACTCCAGCTTGGTGAGCCCTTGAAAAGCCCAGCCCTCAGTATTTTTCTGAAGTCAGCCTCCTGCCTTCCCTTCCCCACTAAAAGCCACAGGCCAAAGCACAGCTTTAGCTGCAGCACAAAGTCAGAGCACGACAGTTTAAGTGGCTGCTGAAGCCCAGACTATTTCAGATAAGAGCTGTCTCTTAATGCACCACTTGTCTTTGGAGACAAGTAAAATAGAGGTGTCCTGGGCACCCTGGGGATAAATTGTAGCCTTCCTTAACCAGAAAAGACAGAACCAACTGGACTGCAGCAAAACTGCCCTTGTGGGACAGAATAACTTATCCAATGTCAGCAGGGTCAGCCTTTGGCATCATTAACCCATCCCCAGTGTGCTGCCAGGCAGGAATAGCAGGGATTTGTTTGGTCTTGTTACAGCAGGAGAGAGCAAAGCAAAGAGCATGGCAGAAACACAGAGTGAGCAGCTTCAAAAATCCTGGAATCTTGGAATGGTCTGACCTGAAGGGACCTTAAAGCCCATCCAGTCCCACCCCTGCCATGGGAAGGGATAATTTCACTATCCCAGGGTGCCCCAGGCCCTGTCCAGCCTGGCCTGGGGCACTGCCAGGGATCCAGGGCCTGCCCACCCTGCCAGGGAACAATTCCTGATTCCCAATATCCCATCCATCCCTGCCCTCTGGCAGTGGGAGCCATTCCCCACTCGAGCCCCCGTCAGCCAACACTCAGCTCTCAGGGCTTTGGGCTCGCTGCTCCTGTTCCATTCCTGCCCCGTTGAGGCAAGTGCGTCAGAGCCAACCTGGGGCTGCTGAACAACCCCTGTGACATGACAGGGCTGATGGAGGTGGCTGGCACTGAGCACATCATGTCTGAGCTCCAAATAGCTCAGGCAGGCAGTGAACAATCCCTCTCCCAGCTGCCAGCATCCAGCAGGACGTGGTTGGCTTCACTCAGACCATCGGCATCAATAAAACATTTGGCAAATCCAGGAGCAGCTGTGACTAATGATGGCACCAACCCCAGCAGAGCACAAAGTCATGGTCAGCCCCTGAGTCATGAACAGCCTGACTGGAAGGGACCACAGGGATCATCCAGTGCAGCCCTGGCCCTGCACAGACACCCCAACAATCCCAGCCTGGCCATCCCTGGAGCTCTGGCAGCCCCGGGGCCGTGCCCATTCCCTGGGCAGTGCCAGCACCCTCTGGGGGAAGAACCTTTCCCTGAGATCCAGCCTGATCCTCCCCTGACACACAGAAGGGTGTTCTGGCATTTGTTTGTTTTACAGGAAAAGAAAACCCCACTGTGCTTTTCTACTTTCATCTTTCCTATTGAAACAGCAGCTCAAGACTCCCTCTAAAGCTCACCAAGGATTTAAATGAGAAATCAGGAACACTGCAAAGGCTCCTGAGTCCTTCACCCTTTACCAAATCCTCCTGGCACCCAGGCCAAGCAAGAGCAACGCTCAGCCCAAAAGGGATTGTGTCAAAAAGCTACAAGCAACCCCAAAAAGGAAATGTGAAACTGGGCTGTACTCACCAAGCACCACATGAAATGTGAGCATGGAAAGCTTGCTTCCATTTTCAGTTTATTTCATTTCTTTCTGGCTCCCAGAACACACAGAATGGCTGAAGCACTACCAGGAGCACTGCAAACCCAACCAACAACCACTGCCAGCCTCTGCCCCAGTGCACTGGCACTCACCAAAGCCTCAGAGCTGCGCTGCTGTCTCAGACAGAGCTGGGCACTGATGGAAAGGGAACTGGAATTGTGTTGCCTCTGGCTGGGACTTTCAAAAGCAGCTCTTGCTGAGTATCAAGGTATCCTGCAAGCAGGCAGCTCCAAGGGCTCTGCAACCCAATGGAGAGGCTAAATTTAGCTAATATTCAATGCCAGAGCTAAAACAAAAACCTTTGCTTAAGCACTGTTCCTTTACCTCGAGGAAGGTAAATTGCTTTGATGGTGATTCCACAGTGAGCACTACCATGGTCTGAGGAGATGCTGCTCCAAGGAAAACCTCTGTTATGCAACTGCAGTATCAAAGAACAGCTCTCCCTGACCCACTAATACTCATTTTCTTTCTCTTGGGCTAATTATGCCCTCAGGGATACTCTTGAAAAGACACTGAGCCTACACCCAAAGAAACCAGTTGGTGCAAAATAAGTGAGATAATCTTTTGACTACACTGCACTTGTTATTTTAGGGGGAATGATGCTGAGGGAAGAAGGGAATTGTTTTATTTTTGTAGCCACAAAAGCCTTCCTGGTGTGTTATTTACAGGAAAAAATGTTATATGACATTAAAAAACCCCAATGCAGCTTCTCTTTTTCACAGCTGAGTGACCACTGAAGAATTTGGTGAGCAGCAGAGGAGGGAGAGCTGGGAGAGGCAGCTGGGCTGTGAGGACACAACAGTTCAGAGTCTTTGCAAGTGCAGATTTATGTAAGCAGATCCTACCAGTGGCTCCAATACTGGCACTACCATGAGCACTGCAGGAAGGGAAAATGTGGACCCACTTATCTGGATAATGAATTCCTACCCCTGGAGTGTCACAAGGAAATCAGAGCTCTCTGGGGAGCCTTTGAGTCAAAAGAATTATGGTAGTAAGGTGAACTTCTCTCCAGCACTGCTTTATTTTCCAAATGGCCACTTTGTACAAAAGCACAGTTCCATTCACACCCAAACCCGAATGAGCAGGGAAAGTGAGACTGAGCCAAGGGGAAATGCTCCAACCACCACACAGAGCACAGGGCCAGCACAGAGCACTGCCCCCATCCCCTGCTTTCTTTGTAGTAACTGAATAAATAAAAACAAAAGGCCGCCACCTTAAACACAAAACCAAGTCAAATATAAACAAAAGGCAGTCAAATACATGACTAACAAAACCAAAGTAACTGCCACCACACCACAGCCTTCAGGAGTGAGGCTGAAAAGATGGACTGGTCCAAGGCCTGCACTGGCCCCAGCCAGCAGCAGCAGCTCCCTGGGGCCATGAGGAGAAGGCAAAGTCCCTGCCACTGCTCCCTGAGCCCTCGGGTCATTCCTCATAGCACACAGTTAAAGAAGGGCTCTTTGCTGTGCCAAGGCTGATGCCAACCCAGTGACCAAACCTGGGCAGAGCAGTGCAGGCACTGCGAGGCTCCGGCCAAAGAGCAGCTGAGCCCTGAGAGCAGCAGGGCTGGGCTGCACAGCTGGACTGGCGCAGGACATGCCAGACCCCAGAGCTCAGTGACACAGGGACATTCTCAGGAGCTCCAGGAGAGCAGCCCAGGCCAGCCCCATCCCTGCAAGTGCTGAATAAATGTGAGGATGTAGCTTTTGAGGCCATGATTTGTTGCTGAACATGGGGGTTGGTGGTTGAACCCGATGCTCTTAAAGACCTTTTGCAACCTTAACTGTGCCACGATAACACTGATTTAGCAGCAAGGCAAGCACACCCCACCCCAAAGGAGAAAAGAAGCCCTAAAGAACTCCCTTTAGTCTCCATGTGAGCAGCAAAGGGAAGCTCCCATCAGTCCCCTCCTGCCTCTTGAACTGCAGGGCTCAGTCTGGCTCTCCTCATGCTGGTCCTTTGTTTTAAAAAAAGGCATGAAATTCACTCCAACTGCTCTCATTGGAGAGCTGCTGATCTTTTTCAACATCTAGCGGAGGGTTAAAATTAGTTTGAACTACTTCCTTTTCTGGAAACAGTGTTTCAGCAACAAATCAGAGTTTCAAACTGAGGTAAAAGCAAGGGACTAAGTTGCAAAACAGATGCAAAGCTGGTCTTTAAATATTCCCTGACAAACCTACACTGTGGGAGCTGCAGAGTGTGGGACCACGGGCACATCTCTCAAGCTGCCCCAGCAGGTTCATCAAACCCTGGGAGTTGCAGGCTCTGCAGGAGGAGCTGCCCAGGAGCCAGCAGAGTGCCTGGGGGCATGAGGAAGAGCATTCCCAGCAAGGCAGGCAGTGATCCTGCCCCTCTGCTCAGCCCAGGTGAGGCTCCTCTGCAGTGCTGCACTCAGTTCTGGGCTCCTCAGCTCAAGAAATACCAGGAGCTACTGGAGAGGGTCCAGTGGAGGACCCAAGGATGATCTGGGGTCTGGAGCATCTCCCTGGTCAGGAGAGACTGTGGGAGCTGGGCCTGGTCTGTCTGGAGAAAAGAAGGCTGAGAGGAATCCCATCAATCCATAAAATATCCCTGGGGTATCAGAGGGTTGTGCCAGGCTCTGTTCAGTGGTGCCAGTGACAGGATGAGGAGCAGCACCCATGAACTAAACCACAACAAACTCCATCTCCCCATGAGGAAGAACCTCTTCCCACAGAGTGGCAGAGCTCTGGAACAGCTGCCCAGGGCAGGCTGGAGTGTCCCTCTGTGGCCACCCCTCAAAGCCCCTGGGACACTTTCCTGTGCCACCCGCTCTGGGGGACCCTGCCTTGGTGCTGTTGGATTGGGTGATCTCCAGAGGCCCTTCCAGCCCCAGCCACGCCGTGTGTCCTGTCCTGTCTGTGGGTCAGGCCTGCCACGAGGGCCCAGGGCAGCCCCTGCCCTCCCAGAGCCCCTCTCCCCGCTCTGCCCAAAGGCAGCTCCAGGCTCTGAGCTGTGCCCAGCTGCTCTGGCAGAGCCTCACCTTGTTTAGTGAGTGCCTTCCTCAGGGCTGGGGTGATCATCTCTCTCCTCTCAGCTCCAGCAGCTCCCTCCTGCAGCTCCTGCTCTCTCTGTTGGAAGAATTACAGGGAATTACAGCCAGTTAGAGCTAGGCCTAGGCCCCTGATGCTGGGACACAGCCACACAGCTGCTGGACTGAACCGAGCCAAGGGCCACACAGCAATTCCTGCTTCCCTCTAATCCTGCACCTCATCCCTCTTCCCAGCAGTAACTCAGGATGGTAAACTGGAAAAGGAACACCCCCAGCACACCAGATTTGTCCCACTGACACACCAGTAAAATTCCCAAGGACATTTTAACAACCAGGCTGTGAAACCTCATCCAAGAATGACTCCATGTTTAAAGCCCCAGTGTTTCATGAGTGCACAACAATGTCACAATCACCAAACCAGTGTGTGCCTGCAGTGCCCCTCCCAGCCCTTCACACAGCAGAGGAGCCCTGGAGCAGCAGCCACCTGCACCACCAAAGTTCAGCCACCGCAAAGGCCTGCAGGAAAAGGCTGCTCCCCTGCCCACAGCCCCTCCAGCAGCAGCCCATGGAAGTCTGGCTTCCAGCTGCTTCCACACACAGCTAAGCCCTGGGCAGGAGCTCCAGATACGGGGATAAAGTCACAGGCAGGAGAAGCAAACCCTGGCACGTAACAAGTGGTGACTCCCCTGCTGTGTGAGTGTCACTGCTGAGACTTTATGGGTATTTATTGTTTCGTGTCTGCACAAAGAAGCATCAAAGCAGAAATAATTACTTGGATATTTCATGCAACTTGTAATCTGTCAGTCCTTTATGGCTTTTATTGAAGGAGTTATGGATAAACAACAAAAACCAGCAGAGGACATTTTGTCTTGACAATACTGAGGCTATTTCACATCCAAGCCTCTTTTGTGCCAAAGCCATGGAAAAGTTAATGGAAATGCTTTCAGTTGGAGTCTCCTCACCAACTGTCAGCATCACTAAGGAAACCAGTGCTCCTGACTCGCCAAACTGCTCCTCATAAACAGGGAGAGGAGGCTGGCTGCTCCTGCACATGAACAGACTGCTTCTGTACCTGAGCAACAGCTCAGAAAATAAAAGGTGCTTCCAAAGAAAAATACTTTTGAATATTAAAACACACAGAGAAGTTCAAGGACAAAACAGAGCTCCTAATAAACACTTGAGAAGGAAATAGGAGAGTAAAACATTCAGGGACAGAGATTATTACCTTCCCTACTCATTTTGGATATAACTGCCCACAGCCTCAGGGACGTTGTTCAGAAATGTATTTTTCAACAACCAGTACCACAACATGGTCCTGTCTGAGGGAAAAAGCTGCATCCACCTTCTACTTCCTTCCATTCAGCTTCCTGAGCCTTTAGGCAGGGCTTCATTGGTTTCTGTAACACATCAAAACTCCCCTGGAAGACTACATCTAATAATTAATTGCCATTTAGTGGGTTTTAAAGCTCATTTCTTGAGCCTTGATCTTAATTTATCAGCAAGACTCTTCAACAGTAAAATATTAATATTGCTGGGGAAGCTTCATGCATAAGGAAGGAAGGAGAAAATAGATAAAAAACTTCATCTTCCAAGTGTTAAATAAAGAGCTCGTCCTGCCTCAAGCCATCACTTAACCCAGGCCACAGGCAAGGCCCTACCTTGGCACAAACTGAGACCTGGGCTAGAGGAAGGGAGTGGAACTCAAGGAGCTTTAGGGCCCTTCCACCCAAATCACTCCCTGATGCTGTGATTTGGGAGAATCACAAGCCCTTGAAGTCCTGAGCAGGATTTAAACACAAGACACCTCCTGGCCTGTGCTTTACCATCTCAGGAGAACTAAACCTCCACACTATGGAGCACACCCTAATATTAAAAATGCAGTCATTGAATTAATTACAAATGAGAGACCCCATCCAAGAAAGCCTCCAAACACAAAGTCCTTCTGCATGGAAAACATTTGCATTTCTACCTCCCTGCCACTGCAGCACCTGAGAAAAGCACCTCAACAGAACAACATCCAATTCCTTCCTGGCAAGGCAGAAATACAGTTCAATCATCATTTTCCCCTCACAGAGAGGATCACAATTCTCCCTGCCCACACCCTGATGTGAGAGCCTGTAAACAAAACCACGCTTTGTTTTTCCCTGCCCTGCAATACCTGACCTGCTCACTTTGGCAGGGGATCGGCTGCACGTACTCCTGGTGGGAAATGGAATTCACTGCACAGGGATTTTCACTTATTTGCTTAATAAACCTTTCAGATCTGTTGTTGAGGGCTGGAGAGGAGGGGAAAAAAGTTAACTTTGCACAGAGGAAACTTCTCCAGTTGTGGTGATTTAGTAGAAAGCCCTGCAGTAAATCCAAGGCAAATCACTGTCTTTCCATAACAAATCAAGCAAGCAGTGACAAGAGCCTGCTTTTCAGGCCCTTGAAATACTTCACTGCCAAAAACTGGAGATGCAGCTCACAAAGGAGCGGGCCAGAGATGAGGAAAGCCTCTGGATACACCCTGATTCCTTGGAGGGCTCAGCACAGCTCCGCTGCAGGCTGGAGGGGTTTGGTTGTAAATAAAGGCACTTGAACCTCAGCTGTGATCCCCTGCTCTTCAGCTGAAGGGAAATGGAATCCCTTCCCTGTCCCTCTCACACAGGCAGCACAACAGGCAGAGGCAGCACAGTCCCAAGGCAAGGAAAGCACAGCTTCCATGGCCCAAGAGCCCCTGACAAAAGTGAGGGCCTCAGCACTCTCTGCCCCAGGACAAATGCCAGTGCTTCAGAGGGCTTCCTCCAAATCTGCCTTCCAAAGTCAAAGGTGACCACCAGGATGTGCTACTGCCACTTGTCCTCCTCTCTGAAGTGCCCTCCCCAGCTCTGGGCCCTCAGTTTGGGAAGGACACTGGGACACGGAGCACATCCAGAGGGGGCAACAGGGCTGGACAGGGGCTGGGAACACAAAGAACCCCTGAGGGAGCTGGGGGTGCTCAGCCTGGAGCAAAGGAGACTCAGGGGTGCCCCCATCACTGCACAGCTCCTGCAAGGGGCCTGTGCTCAGCTGGGGCTGGGCTCTGTCTGCAGCAGCACTGACACAACCAGAGCTCACAGCCTCGACCTGCACCCAGGGAAATACAGGTTGGGTATTAGGAGAAAGTCTTTTACAGAAAGGGTGATAAAGTTCTGGAATGTTCTGCCTGGGGAGGTGGTGGAATCACCATCCTTGGATGTGTTCAATAAAAGCCTGGATGTGGCACTGGGTGCCAGGGTTTAGTTCACGTGTTTAGGGCATGGGTTGGGCTTGATGATTTTGAAGGTCTCTTCCAACCCAGTGATTTGGTGAATTCTGTGATTTTCTAGGAGGCCCAGGTGCCCAACAGCTCCCTGTGTTTCCCACTTAATCCATCAAACACTCTTTAAACTGATCGTGCAGGGGGAGAAAAATAAAAAAGACCCTGAAACTCCACACAGAGGCTGAGGGAGCTGGGGCTGTTCAGCCTGGGGAAGAGGAGGTTGTGTGGAGACCTCCCAGCACCTGCCAGGGTCTGAAGGGGACACAGGGAAGCCAGAGAGCACCAGGAACAGGAGGGACAGGACAAGGAATAACAGGTTCAATCTGACAGAGGGGAAATTAGAGCTTGATATTAAGGAGAAATGCTTTCCTGTGAGGGTGGGCAGGCCCTGGCACAGGGTGCCCAGAGCAGCTGGGGCTGCCCCTGCATCCCTGGCAGTGCCCAAGGCCAGGCTGGATGGGGCTGGGAGCAGCCTGGGACAGTGGAAGGCGTCCCTGCCCATGGAACAAGATGGGCTTTAAGGTCCCCCTTCAAATCCAAACCATTCTGTGATTCTCTAAATTAACTGAATTTAGCACTTTCAGCCTCGTGGCTTTATTTACTGATGTGCCATGGCAGGGGAAAAAAAGCTCCCCCAAAAGCTTTTACTCTCAGAAAAAAATTTACACCCAATTATGACTCAACTTCTTTCCTGCTTAACCTCCCCGTGGTCACACAAAGGGAAGCCCTGGCCTTGCCATGATTTACAGCCTCATCCATCTACCAGCTCCAGGATCTTTTCCCAAAAGAAAAGCACAAGCATTAAGCAAACAGGAACGCACCAGGGCTGGAGCCAGCACTAACAGATCAGCACTGAGGGAACGCTGGCCAGGCTGTCAGAAAAAGCTGCCTGGCAGCAAGAAGGATTAGCAACACTTCCCCAGGAGCTGGGGAATGAACTATTAAAGTTCATGAATTACATGCACCAGAGTTAAAGTTCACAGAGCAGAGCTCTGGAAGCAAAGCCCCGGGGGCTGCAGGACAGGCAGCAGTGCTGGCAGCTCCTCTCCTTGCTCAGCCTCCTCTGGCACGGGCACCACTGGCAGGAACCACGTGGGGGTCTGGGGAGCTGGTGGGGCACCAGGCTGCCCACAGGCATGGCACTCCTTTCCTTACAAAACAACCTTCCTGGAAGGCTAAAACGCATGGGGAAACGGGGATAGGGGACCCACTCCACAGACACCCCTGAAGACAAGCACAGGAGCAGAAGGTGCACTCTGGGGACTGTCCTCCTGCAGGAACACAGCTGTGGCTGTCACAATTCAGCTGTGACAGGCAGAGACAGAGCTACAATTTGCTGAGCCCAGGGATGAACACCCCATCAATCCCACAGCACCCTGGCCCTCGCTGCTGTCAGTCACCAGCAGAGACAGCCTGGAGCTCCTGCAGCACAGAGACCTGAGAAGGCAGAGTGAGCGAGCTGTGAACCAGCAAACAGCCCAACAGACAGAAAATCTCATTAAAAACACCTGCCAGAGTCTACATAATCACAGGCTCCACACCCACCCCAGCACTGCCCAGTGAAGCACAAAGAGCTGAGAGCAGCACAAGGAGTGAGAGGGGAACGGGGCAATGCAGCACCCGGCCACAACTGAAACATCAGCTGCCTGGGCCAGAAGGGAAAATTGGGGCAGGTGCTCTCAAAAAGTGGCCCTAAAGTCACAGAATCATGGAATGGATTAGGAGGGACCCTAAAGCTCACCCTATTCCACCCCTGCCATGGCAGGGACAGCTCCCACTGTCCCAGGCTGCTCCCAGCCCCATCCAGCCTGGCCTTGGGCACTGCCAGGGATCCAGGGGCAGCCCCAGCTGCTCTGGGCACCCTGTGCCAGGCACTGCCCACCCTCACAGGGAGCAATTCCTCATTCCCAACATCCCATCCATCCCTGCCCTCTGGCACTGGGAAGCCATCCCCCATGTCCTGGCACTCCATCCTCCTTGTAGGTTCCCTTCAAAATGAGGGAAAGTACCTGAGAAGTTCCGACTGACACCAAAAAACAAACAAAAAAACCCCCAAATTCAGAATCAGAACTTTTCAGTCCTGAAGTAGAAACCCCTGTGAATTTTAAATAAGGAGGTGGAATCCCCACCTCCCTCCCTATGCTGTAGGATGCAGAAGGTCCCTGGTGTTATCCTGAGGGCAGCAGCTCCCAGCTCCCACCTAAGCAAAGGGAAACAGACCTGCACCTCCATCCTCATGGAGGGAATTTTCCATTTCCCTTTGTCTGAAAAGTCAGTGCTGAGATTTCTGGCCATTTACAGCATTTAAATCCCAAACTCCTGCTGACAAGCAGTGACAGGAGCTTATGCTGCCATCCAAGTGCATCAGCCTGAAAGGGCCCTGAGCATCTTCCATGAAATGCAGAGGCAAAAATGATCCCACCAACATCATTTTCTTGTAGATTCAACATCAGCCCAAGTGCTCAAGGACAAGAAACCTCCCAGGTCACAACTTTCCAATGTCTCTGCAGGTCTTCAGGAGGGTTCAGAGCGCTGCTCTGAGCTCCAGCAATGCTCTGCTGTAGGGCAGCTTTCACAAGGTGCTGCTGAAGCACATCTCCAACTCACACACTGCTGAGGGACTCTGCCAGAGTTTGTTTGATTTGGGAGATTTCCTCGGACAAGCCAGGAAGAAGATTGATTTTCAAAGGCACCAAAGGAGTCAAAACTAACAATATGTCTGTGTCCACACAAAAGGGACTGCTTATACTTGAAAACTGAGCCATACTTTCACATTTTATTTCTTTCTTCTGTGCTACAAAAATCCCAACTGAAGCCCAGTTAACACCGTTTAACAAGTGTCCCAAATGCCCAAATTCAAACCAGTAAGATTTTCCATTCCGTCTCTTCTGCTCTCTCACACGGAGCAGGCAGCACATATCCTTCCATACTCCTGCCATCTTTTGCAGATTCTTTTTCAAGTGGCTCTGTAAAGATTTCTCTGCTCCATTTCTTTTTTTTTCCACGAGTTCAAGACTAAAAGAACATTTCATTTCAATGGCAATTTTTCAAGTGGTCAAAAAACCACAGAAACCTGAAATGGTTTGGGTTGGAAGGGACCTCAAAGCCCATCCAGTGCCACCCCTGCCATGGCAGGGACACCTCCCACTGTCCCAGGCTGCTCCCAGCCCTGTCCAGCCTGGCCTGGGGCACTGCCAGGGATCCAGGGGCAGCCCCAGCTGCTCTGGGCACCCTGTGCCAGGGCCTGCCCACCCTCACAGGGAACAATTCCTCATTCCCAACATCCCATCCATCCCTGCCCTCTGGCAGTGGGAGCCATTCCCTGTGTCCTGTCCCTCCATCCCTTGTCCCCAGTCCCTCTCAGCTCTTCTGGAGCCCCTTCAGGCCCTGAGCTCTCCCTGGAGCCTCCTCCTGTCCAGGTGAGCACCCCCAGCTCTCCAGCCTGGCTCCAGAGCAGAGAGGCTCTGCTGCTTTGATGTGTAGAATTTCAGGAAGTCTGCTCAAATCTGTCATTAGACAAGCAGGAAACTTTAAAAATGCACAGCACAAAGAAAACCACCTGGGAAATGGAGCACAAAGTTGGTAAGAAATGGTGAGCAGGAGGGCTGGGCTGCTGCAGGGTCAGTCCTGACCATCTCCAGGAAAGGATGTGGTCAGGAAAAGGCTGCAAATAAACACTGAGAGCTCTCAAATGCCTTTACCATGGAAGACACTGCCACAGCACATGTTAGAGCCAGCAGACTGCACATCCAGACAAAGGTTACATTAAAGTTATTCTGGGGTTCTTTTTTCCCTTTTAACACTCACAAGCCTTACTCAGAAAATGCCTCAAGATCTCTTGTAATTCTGTTTAGCAATTGTAATCCTTTCCATTAGCCAGGGTTTAGAGAAAAAAGACTTGAACCCAGGAAAGGAGAAGGGTGAAGTGTCCCTATGGCAAACCCTGCTGTTAACGACAGAACTAGTCCCCAGAAGTTAAATTTAATTTCTTAAAGCTCATTTTAAAATGCAGACTCACACTGAATTCTGAGCCAGAGTAGCACAGGTCAGAATCTGGCCCAGAGCAGCTGCTGCAGATAAGGGCGCATTTTTCATAAAGGAATCCTTCACCCATTAAAAGCTGAAGCTTTTGGATCTGTCCACATCAGTTTTAACTGAAAGTTACATACTCAATTTTTATTCCACTTGGTTAACAAACCACTGATTATTCCTTCCCCCTTTAAAAAGTTCCTAGCTGTAGCACAAAGTTGCACATGACCCTTGGTCTGTAAACCTTAGGCCTTAAATACCCCATTGCCCACTGTCCCAGTGCAACCAAACCCAGCTCTGTCAAAGTTCCTTCCCCCAGGGCCTGCCAAGTTTGGGCTTCCACAGCAGCCCCAGGCCCCAAGGGCTCCCAGGAAAGGCTGGAAGGGCTGGGATTCACACGGGCTAACCCAGGGTGACTTTTCAGGGACCAGTGCCAAAGGGGCCCAGGGACACAGAGGGACACAAACTGAACACTGTGGGGCAGGGTTTGGTTCCTGGAAACTCTCAGTGTGTTCCTATCAACCCCTCCCTCTTTACACTGCAAATAGCCTGTCAGCATCACTACACTGCTTGTTGTAGAAAACATCAGCATTCATCTCAAAATTGCATCAACAAATATGCTCATTTGATTGCTTCCAAACCCATCAAACAAGGAATCAGGACATTATTATTGCTATTACTCATGCCTGAAGTTTAGAAATGTGAAGGTTAATAAAGTCATTCCATTCCCTGGGAATGAGTGTAGATGGATCTCTCCTTTCAGCTGATCTCCCAGCAGAGGGAGATAATCCACACTAAGAACTGGTGTCCCTGTGATTTATGGCACCTTGCAGGCCACAAACACCATCAGAGTTCACTTTCCCTGACAAATCCACATCAGCTCTGGAGGAAAGGCAAAGTGTGCCAAAACTGCAAAACTCCAAAGTCCACCTCACTCTTAAATGCATTAAAAACCATCAGCACATACTATGAGAGTTTGTAAGCTCACGTGGAATTTGCTGTTGGATCAGCTACCCATTAATATACTTGAATATATTACCAATATCTACCCAACCCTGTGTCAGTCTGGGCTCAGACTCAATGTGCAGAAGGCACCATCACCATGAACGGTGAAACTTCACACTCAGCAGCTCTTCAAAAATCCATCTCTTCTCTAGCTCAGTCTGCAATAGCTATAATTCAACCTGGCAGAGAGGTTCTGGCATTCCCCTGGAACTCCTGAATCCATCTGCCTGGTCCAAGTGGCTGCAGGAATCCAGCACCTGCTTCAAGCCCCTTGAGAGTACTGCAGAATATGGGGGGGAAGCTGTAAAACAAATCTCAGCCTTGATTTCTGTCAAGGCAAACAACAAAAGACAGATGCAAAATTTAATGAAGATGACCAGCAGAGATGTGAGCAAGGATTTATTAGATCCCCCCACAGCCTCACTCTGGCATCCCAGAAAAGGCAGGACAATAAGGAATTCTATCTGTGCCTGCCTTACCTGCTAGCGAGCCTCACAAGAGCCAATCCATGCAGAAGAGATGAAAGCTGGACCCAAAACCATTTCTAATTAACTACAATGCACAAGGCAGAACCTGCTGCTCCACATCCCATAGGCAGAGGGGTGAATACCCAACAATGACACCCACAGAACTCCTGCTGGAAAGCGTCAGGCACATTCCAGACCCAAGGAACACTGAGGAGGAAGAACTGTCTGTGACATAACCCTTAACATACCCAAGTTTCTCTCAGACTTGCCCACCTGTGTGTGAGCAGTTCAGATCCCAAAGCCCAGAGCACTTGGCTGTGTGGGCAAGGAGTCCTGCAGGACAACAGGTTAGGTCAGGGAAAACAACAGTGTCACACCCATTTTACACAGTCCAGCATGCCAGGAGAGGGAAAATGGCTAAAATGGCCAAAGGCAGAACGACTCACCTGGTACAGGAAACCTCTCAGGGCAGACTGAGAGCCCAAAAAGGGACAGGACTTCAACAGAGGTGCCCTTATGCACACTCAGAGCGAGCTCTCAGGCCCACACCAACACTTGCCCCCCTCAGGATCTGATCCTCTGCAGGAGAGCAGTGTTCAACTCTCACAGCAGAAGAGCTCCGCCAGCTCCTCCAAGGAAAAGGCTCAAAGGATCAACACCTGCAGGTTCCAGCTCCAGGTGAGTGTCTGTGCTCAGGCAGCAGCTGCCCCTCTGACCAGGGTGGCACTTGGGCCACAGCCACAGCAACCTGATCTGCAGAGTCACAGGTACTGCAGAACACGAGCACATCCAGCACTCTCCCTGCTCCAGCAGAGCACCAGGAAGGCTGAAGATAAAACAGGTTCGGTCCTGCCTCAGCCAAGGCACAGACAGCAGTGAACTTTCCCTGCCTGTGTACGAACCCACACCACACTGACCCCAGCCCTGACTTCTTCCAGTGAACAGCAGAAAGTATTTTATTGCTGTGCTCACATTTTATTTGTAAACTGGCCTATGATACGTGGTTTTCCTGGCTTACACTGCTCCTCGATCACGATGTTGCTATATTCTGTCAGTCAGGGAAAGCTCAGTGCCAGTTCTTCGCACGAGCGCGGGCGGTCACCACCGCCCCGGAGCTGCCGCAGCGCCCCGCTCCCTTTTGGCCGCTGACCTCTAGTGGCGAGCGCAGGAGAGAGGAGACAGGAACAACGTTAATGCTCTCCACGAGGAACTGCGGTCCTTTCTCCCTCCAAAGGGAAGCCAGAAGGTTGCCCAGCCTTCCCTGACGAGCTGCAGTGCACAGGTGATGCCTCTCCCAGCAGCCAGCCTTGCCCCATCGCTGGGGTTCCTCTCCTCACAGAGCTGGCTACAAACAGCAGCGTTTGATTCACCTCCCTCCCCTCCCCGAGGGCAGCAACAGAGATCCCCGTGCTCCCCTTGTAAGTTCCTGCTCTCCAAGCACTCACCCTCCTGGGAGCCACAGCCTGCCTTCAGGTACCCCAGCAGTGTCACCTCAGCTCGGAGCACCGAGGACATTGCTGTATGTTCAGAGTCACAGAGCAGTTTGCATTGGCAGGGACCCGAGACCATCTCATTCCACATCCCTTCCACAGGCAGGGAGGGACACCTTCCACTGTCCCAGGCTGCTCCAAACCCCATCCAGCCTGGCCTGCCAGGGATCCAGGGGCAGCCCCAGCTGCTCTGGGCACCCTGGGCCCCCATTTTGGAAAGAGCTGTGAAAACCCCACAGTGCAGACACACCAGGGTAAGGAACACACCACGTGTGTCATTTACAGAGAGGTCAGTTTGGTGAGAAGGGCACGGACAGCAGCTCAAGGGTGCACAATGACAGCACCATGCAAAGGGCACCGAGAGCAAAGGGGGTCAGCAGATGGGCTCAGAGCACATCACAGGCCACCCCTCCCCACCTGGCTAACAACTGCTCAGCCAGCAAAGACTGGGGAGCACAGCCAGGCCCTGCAGCTGCTCCCTGTCCCCAGTGCTTGGTGTGAGTGAGGCGAGCGTGACACATCCCAGCTCAGACTGAGCACAGGAAAGGGACACCAACAGAACCACTGGGAACAGACCCAGCAAGACGGAGCAGGAACTGGGGCTGTGTGACAGGCCCAGTGTCTGAAGCACAGACCTCACCCTAGGGCAGCAGTGAGCAAGGCAAGGCGCTCTGGCAGCTGGGTGTTCCTGCTGCACCTGCAGCTCTGCCCCTGTCCTCACACCTGCATTTCAGGGACAACCCACAGGAGTACAGGAACAGGACCTGTGTTCAGCCACTGCACTGGGAATCTCAGTGCAGAGATTTGCAGCCAGATCCAGCGTTAGCTCTGCAAGTAGATCTTCCCTCAGACTGGAAGTCCCAGGTTACCACTGCAGCATTTGCTTGGTGAGCAAGCTACAGAGCCAGTGTGACTACACCCAACACTCCTCCAAAGAAGTTCTTTTTGAGGCCAGGTTCTTCAATGGCTCATATTTTACTCTCCATCTAACCAAACCCCACAGATTCAAATCCAGCCAGTTATGTTTAATCAATCCAGCTGCTCAGTTAACAAGTCCTGACCATTCCATACCCCCTCTAACAGCAGTACCTTTGCTTTCTTCATGTGGCCCATAATATTGCCAAGATCTTCAACATCAATGACAGAATCTGAGCCTCCAGCTTCCTCTTCACTACTGGTTTCAAACAATTCCTCTGCCTGTGGGAGAGAGCAGAGGAAAAAATTAAGAATTCATCTCACTGTTAAACATAAGACTAAGCCAACCAGTGAAATGAGCTCTCCTCATCAGTAAAGACCACCCAAAACAAACAACAGCCTACCAAAAACCTGTAGGATGGATAGGGAACCCTGAACCCCTTTAAACCCAAGAGCCTTGTTGACAGTGAGATTTATTCCTCCTGCTCTGCAGCAGCCAGCACTCCCAAACCCAGCCAGAAGAACCACTTACTTTCCTATAAAATTCAACCCAGCAATAACTTCCAACCCACAGTATATGGCTCAAGGGAGGATTAAAGTGCCATAGCAGCTCTGGGTCTTGCACTGGAGAGCAATAGAGAGGACTTCTTAGTCAAAATCTGCAATCAATACACACTCCAGAAGAGAGAAATGATTACAAGCGGACACACACAAAGGACATACATGACTTGCTCAGGTAACACACCCCAGCTGCCTTTGGCAAACCCTGGGATACAGGCAGAGCAGTTGAGCTTCACAGGGTTGAAGTGGAAGCAGGTTAATGACTCACAAGGAACTGAAGGGTCCCCTTGGCCTTGGGACAAGGCAAAGGCTCTGCTAAGAACTCAGCCTGGTTCCCTGGAGCATCTGTCCCCAGCCAGGAGCAAGACTCCCTCACACAAATGCCATCGAGCCTGGCTCCATCACTAATTCTTTGGTCCTTCTTTTGGAAGGCTCGTTCTACTTGTTATTGCCATGGGATATCAGCTCTCCTCTCCCCTGCTCCAGAACAAGTACCAGGCTCCCACAGGAGCTGTCTGGGCTGCAGGAAGAAGGGGGGAAGTCAAACAGTGCTCCAAATGAAATAAGGCGTCAAGGATGTTGGCTGTACCTCAGTATTGTCCTGTTCTGACGTCCCGTGTTCATGGTCCGAGCTTTCCTTGCTCTGCTTCCCTGAAGTTTTGCACTTCCCCTTCTTGCACTTCCCCCTGCAGGGCTTCTTTTCCCCTCTGCAGAGCGCCTGGAGCCGAGTGAGGAATTTGTCTTTCCAGGCCTCAAAGTCAGCCTCAATGCTGCCGTGCTTGCTCTGGGCCACATTGCAGTCCCCCTCAGCACGAGCCATGATCCTGCTGGCACTGAGCATCCACAGCCACCTGTCCATCCTCCTTGCAACCTAGGGCAGGAGGAAGGGATGGAAAGGAAATTAAACCAGGGCCAAGTGCAAGCAGCCAACCAGAAAACCAAGGGAAGAGCCAGTGAGCTGCAGAGCACTGCAGGGCAGGGGCCTGGGGAGTCCCTCATGTGCTGGCTCAGCACAGACACAGAGCAGCCTGAACAGCACCACACCCCTCAGACTGCCTTGGAAAATCCCTCTGCCATCCTGGGCTGAAGGGAGAGGCTCTGGGAACAGACTGCTCTGTGTGGGGCTTGTTGGTCAGAACAGTCACACGTGTAACACACAGCCCCCAGCTCTGAATACAACCTGTGACAAGTGATGCCAATTTTCTGTGTGAGATGAGAGCAATGACCAGGCAGAGATACTGCCACAGTTCACATCAGGGAATAAAGCTAGAACCCACATCATAACAAGGAGCCATGTTTAGAAGGCAGCAAGAGCAAGAGTTTACAGTGCTGTGCCCTCAGGTGACTGCAGAAAGCTTTCAAAGCTGGCAAATGAACTCAGTACTAAATGTGCTACCACACCTCCCAGTGCCTGTGGGACTCATTTCCCATTTGAAATCAAATTGCTCCAAAGCTGAACTGCCCAGGTGGCCAAGAAGACCAATGGCACTGGCTTGTACCAGCACTGGTGTGGCAGCAGGACCAGGGCAGTGACCGTCCCCTGTGCTGGCACTGCTGAGGCACCTCCAGTCCTGGGGGCAATTTTGGGCCCCTCACCCCAAGAAAGACAGCAAGGGCCTGGAGGTGTCCAGGGAAGGGAACAGAGCTGGGAAGAGTCTGGAGGGGAGCTGGGACCTGGAGCCCCAGGAAGGGCCCTGGAGCCCCAGGAGGGGCTGAGGGCTGGGAAGCTGGGAAGGGGCCTGGAGCAGGAGGGGCCTGGAGCCTGGAAAGGGCGGGAAGGGTCTGGAGCCCCAGGAGGGGCTGAGGGGAGCAGGGAGCTCAGGGGGAGCCCTTGGGAAGGGCCTGGCCCCAGGAGGGGCTGAGGGAGCTGGAGCACAGCCTCCTGACAGGAGGGGACCTGGAGCCCCAGGGGGGCTGGGGCTGTGCCTCCCAGGGAACCTGGGACAGGAGGGAGAGGAGCCCCAGGAGGGGCTGAGGGAGCTGGGGGGCTCAGGCTGGGCCTGGAGCCCCAGGAGGGCTGGGGGGCTGGGAGCCTCAGGAGCAGGGAGCCGGGAAGGGGCTCAGCCTGGAATTTCCCCAGGGAAAGGGGCCTCAGGGGGACTCATGGAGGGGCTCAAGCCAGGGGCTGCCCAGGGAGGTTTGGAGTGCCCAGGGAAGGCCTGGATGTGGCACTCAGTGCTCTGGGCTGGGGACAAGGTGGGGATCAGGCACACAGTGGGTTCAGTGACCTTGGAGGTTTTTTCCAAGCTCAGTGGCTCTAAGATTCTTTCCATGCCCTAAACCCAGCACCTCACCCAGTCAGCACAACAGCTGCAATCCCACACAGAGCACGAGCCTCATTCAGGCTGGATGCACTTCATGCAGCTGAGGCTCTGAGGAGCAGAAGCCAAGCAGGGGGCTTGAGGGACACTCACTGTGTTGTAGTGATCCACGTAGGCCGAGTTCCCCAGCCCGAACACGGCGTATCTCAGGCCCTGCAGGAAGCTCTTCCCAACACGGAAATCATTGGCTGCCTCTTCCAGCCACTTGCAGAACCAGACTGCGCTCTCCGGGGGCTGCCCCTCGGTGTAGGTGGCCACCAGGAACACACAGATGTTCCTGCTGCTTGTCTGGTCACACAAACAGGACAGTGGGGGGAAAAAATAAATCACTGCATTTTCCAGAACCTTCTTCTAAAGCAAAGAGTTACAACACCCAGGCAGCTGGGAGAAATCAAAAGACAAGGCTGTCTCCTGCTGGGGTGGGATGGTGCAGGTGACAATCCCAAGGGTGCTGAACAATCTGCAAAGCACATTAAATTAGCAGAGAGATGTCAAGCTGAACAGGGACACAGTGACAGAGCAAGCCTGGACATTCAGCCCCAACAGCAGCTTCCTGACTCAGCTCCTCCATCAGGGAAGTGCCCCATGGATAAATATTTCAAACTCCTCAACCTCACATTTACAGGTGTGTTTGGGGCAGTGTCAAATGCTGGCAATTCATACTAACACCTGAAGGAATTCCCAGCAAGCAGTTTCCACCAAAACTTTTTGTTAGGATTAATTAAAACTCTCAAGGAGCAACTACCAATATTCACAGAAGAAAAACCCATCAAGGATTACTACACATAAATATACCTCACAAGGAGTTTCTATCTTAAAAGCCTCTAAAGGCTGCAGAGGCATCACCACCTTGTTGTTCTGGTTCTGAACCTTGCCCAGGTGTACAGAGCACCTGGGGCACCCACTCTCAGCCAGCTCACCCCTGAGTTACAGAACTGGCTCACACAGAGTCACTGTCACAGCAAAATGTCCACCTAATGCTTTGAAAGTCTCAAAATTTAGGCATTTTCTGCTGAGGGCTGATGGACTACATCTGCAAAGGTAGGGAAACAATTCGACACAAAGCTTTGGGGATTTCCAGAACAACAGGAGAGAAATACAAGAGGGAAATAGCCTTGACAACCCCAGGAAAAAATTGTACTTGTTACTGGTGTTTATGCCATACCCACCTCCTCTACTAAACCATCTTCTGGATCATAGTCCTCCATGTTAATGACTTCCACAGGCAAATTAAGGGAAAAAACAGCTTCAGCCAGAGCTTTGGCAAATCTCTGAACAAAGAAACATTGGAAGTTATCAATTACTTCAAGCCCCACGAGCCCTGCTGTGCTCAGCCACGAGACTTCTCCCAGCACAGGAAGAATAATGACACAGGTGGCCTGGACACTGGCACTGCAATTCCTCACATTAAAACAAAGATGGAGTACACTGGCTGAGAGTTCCAACATTATAATGTCACAGTTACACACACAAATTACATTTCTTCTTGAGAAAGCACCAAACCCAGCACTTCTCTCTATAAAGCCTTGCTAGAAAATTACAATTATAGTGCAAGAGTGAACTTCTAGCTTTATAATCAATCTCTACTGCATGCCTTGCTTAAAAGGAGGAAGAAAATTGTTATTTTTATTTAATTTTTCAATCATCTTGCATGTTGGGCAATGATTTTAAGAAGCTAATGAATGTGCTGATGAACTCTCAGATCTGTGCCCATGGCAGTGTTTTAAGGCAAGCAAGGTTCTCAGATCCCAACAATATTTCAAAGCAATTTCACAGATGTGCAATGAAAGTACAGATACCTTTGCTGTGCCAGTCTGAGAGCCATAGAAGATCTTCACACCAGCAACATGGATCCTCTGTGCCTGACGGGGCGTACATCCATTTCCCAACTTGTCTGATGTTCCCTCAGGGGAAGAGGGACTCCCACGGGATTGCTCACCCTTCTCCAAGGGCTGTCAAACCAAGAGCATTTAAAACACAAATCCTGGGGCCACTCTCAGCAACAGTCAAAGCATTCTGGCTCCTCACACCCAGACAAACACAGCAGGACCTGTGTTCCTGACTAAGCCATGCTACAATACCCACTCGTCCAGGAGGTAACAGGATCCAGCTGAACCTCCCAAGCCCTGCAGCAGATCTTTACCCACCTGCAGGAGGAGGTTTACAACTCCTGAATGGCCTAATTCCCTCCCATCCCAAACCCAGCCCAAGCCTGTCACGAGCATCATGAAAACATGAAGGTGCAAACACTGGGCACAAGCAGAGGGGTTTACCTGGAGTGACAGAGCAATCCAGGGGGACACATTCTCCCAGGAACAGTGTGAGGTGCGTCCTGCTGAGCTCTGCCCCAACACCAGAGCAACAAGAGCATTTAGTGACCCACAGACACAAACAAGCCAGGCTGAGGATCATAGCCAGATAACCAAACTGCATTTGGGGTTTGCAACACCCTCAGCAGGCCCACAGCAGGAGCCTTTATCCAGTAACTGCTCACTACCACCCAGGTTTTTGGGGTCTCTCAGAGAGAAGTGCTGACAGGCTCAGTTACCTTCCTTTTGGCTCTGGCGGTGGTGAACAGAATGACAATCCAAAGGCTGATCCCAAGAGCAACAGCAGAATAGACGTAAAATCTGTGCAGCCATATGGACACTAGGCAAGTATGGAAGTAGCTCCACATATCCATTGAGACATCTAAATCTGGAATGTCACAGGTTCCTACAGAGTGAATATGGAATGAGCACACACAAAATAATCACACAGTACCCACAGCCTCACGTTATCAGCTATTGCAGAAAACAGCTCCTGGCTAAAGACGAGGCACTAAAATTGAATCAAGAAGCCTTTACCTCCTCAGGTGTGTCAGATGAGCTCCAAGCTAGCATTCCATACTGTCAGAGGGAAACTCTGGGTTCTTCCTTTCTAGGGCAGCTCTGTTACAAGGAAAAGCTGAAAATACTTGTGCTGTCCAAGTGCCTGAAAGGAAAAAGTCCTCGTGAAACATCCAGTGGATCATACTGGCTTTAGTTTTACACAAACCCAACAAATGCAGTTCTCTGGAATGAGAAAGCTCCAGGCCAAGGGGGAAATCACCTGCACAGAACTTTCTGCTGAACACAACCCTTGCTTACAGACATTTGATGTCACACTGATTACAAACAGAGCAGCCTGAAATATGGATTCAATTGGAAACAGAATTCTATTATGCAAGTGAAGCTTGATTTGGAACCACTGAGATGTTTCAGGTTGGTTCAGAACATTGAGGGCACAGTCAGGAATGCACCTGCAGGGTGTCTGGGAATCTCTATTTCATATGGAATATTCAGGCAATCCAAAAGAGCTGGTTTGTGATATTTATTGACTGAGGAACACAGCTAACACCCTTCTACTGTCATCTGCAGCTTGGATATTGCTTTTGCAGGCATCAGTCAAGAGCACAGAATGCAAGTATTTCCAAGAGGCTGGAAACTTATACAGGCTGGTACTCAAGTTACCAGAGCAAAGGCTTAAGGGGATGCCCTTCAGCCCTCCAGCAGCAAGACCCAGACTCACAATAGAGAAGAGCCAAGAGCACTTGCCCAGTGTCCCCAGTTTTACCCAAACCAGCTATAGTGATTCCCTTAACCTCTATACAACTTCCTCAAACGCAATAGATGCTACATATACTGAAGAGACTTTTAGCTCCAAAACAGGCTCACTATTATCCCCTACACAACTGCACACCCCCTAATGGTTATCACCCCAAAAACACACACCCTCCACCCTCGTGGCTATTCCTCCTTTCACGGTTAATGCCCCTCTCTCCCCCAAATACCCCACGGTTTTAACCCACCTTGCCCTGCCTCTTCACGGTTATCATCCCACACCCTCAGTTATCAAACACCCCCCCACCTCAGAGTTCCTACCCCCGTACACCCTTATGGTTAATAAATACCCCCAGGGTCATTGTCCTCATCTCCCTCCACAGCCCCCTCTCAGTCATAATCGCTCGCACTCACGGCTGTTCTACCCCCCCTCACGGTTATTGGCCCATACACACACCATTATCCCACACACTCGGTTATTAGCCCATACACACAGTATCATCCCACAAACTCGGTTATTAGACCACACACACACACACACTACTATCCCACAAACTCGGTTATTAGCCCATACACATAGTTATTACCCCACAAGCACGGTTGTTATATCCCCCCTCACGGTTATTGGCCCATACACACACCATTATCCTACACACTCGGTTATTAGCCCATACACACACTACTATCCCACAAACTCGATTATTAGCCCATACACATAGTTATTACCCCACAAACACGGTTGTTATATCCCCCCTCACGGTTACCACCTCCACGGACACGGTTATTCTGTTCCCCCATCACAGCTCGCTCACTCGCTCACACACTCAGCCATCACGCCGTCACCGACCCTGCTCCCGCCCGGCTCCCCTCAGGCCGCCATGCGCCGCTCCCGCCCCTTCCGCCCGTGCCGCCATTCACTGCCGGGCCGTGCCGGGGGCGGAGCGGGCGGCCGCCGCCATGTCCATCTTCACCCCCACCAACCAGATCCGCCTCACCAATGTGGCCGTGGTGCGGGCACGGCGCGCCGGGAAGCGCTTCGAGATCGCCTGTTACCGCAACAAGGTCATGGGCTGGCGCAGCGGAGCGTGAGTGCCCGGGGAGCCGGAGGGGAGGCGGCTCGGGCCCGACGTGGGGCCCGGGGAAGGGCCCGTGTGTGTGGGGACCCGGGTGTGAGGGGGTTCGTACCGGGTACCCCGTGTGGGGATTCGGTAGTGGCGCGGGAGGGGAGCCCGTGTGAGGACCGGGAAGGGCCCGGGGTGTGGGAGGGGGGTCGGTAGTGACCCGGGAGCCGGCACCCGGCTGCGGGGCCGGGGATCGTGCGCGGCCCCGGGCCCCGGTCTGACCCCGGGAGGAGGCGCGGGGCCGGTAACGGGGGCGCCGTGCCCGTGCCTGGGCAGCGACACCGCTGTGCTGGAAGGTTCCAGCTGTGCTGAGTCAGCCCGGGGCAGCGAGAGCTCTCTCTCCTCGCTGAACGCGGCTGTGCTCCTGGCATTGCTGCTTTGCCTGAGAGGGTCTTGGGCAAGGCATGGAGTGCCGTGACGAGGGGCCAGTGTTTCACTGTGACAGAGGACAGGGATGGATAGATGGGATATTGGGAATGAGGAATTGTTCCCTGTGAGGGTGGGCAGGCCCTGGCACAGGGTGCCCAGAGCAGCTGGGGCTGCCCCCTGGATCCCTGGCAGTGCCCAAGGCCAGGTTGGACAGGGCTTGGAGCACCCTGGGACAGTGGGAGGTGTCCCTGCCATGGCAGGGGTGGCACTGGCATCATTCTGGGATTATTCTGAGTTTTCTACGTTTGTCTTAATCTCTAGGGAGAAAGATCTCGATGAGGTCCTGCAGACACACACAGTGTTTGTCAATGTCTCCAAAGGCCAGGTGGCAAAGAAGGAAGATCTGGTTAAAGCATTTGGAACAGATGACCAAACAGAAATCTGTAAAATGGTAGGTTTCGCACACTTTGCATTATAAAAGATACGAGAAGATTTAGTCACGCAGTTAGGTTGGTTTGTACTGAAGGGTGTTTCTAGAATGCTGCCATAGGTGAAAGGGTTGGTTGTTAAGAAATGGGTAAAAAGGAGCCATAGCTCTGTTTTATAGTTTTAAATTTGGCATATGCATGTGGCTGGAAAGAATTCTGTCTAACACACAACTTGCATGCACCAATGTGTCTGGGCACAGCCAGCACTGAAGAGTTCCTCACATAAGATAAATTATTAAGAATGCAGAGAAAAGAAGGGGACAGTTACTTACTTTGGAGAGCTCACTTAGGTGTAAGTAACAGATCTAATTTCTTAGTCCTTTCTGGTGGGATATGAACTATGGACTTGCTGTGGTTGATAAGATTTCAGTAAATCTCTTGAGTCAGCATTGCCCTGGCAGCCAGGAGGGACATCCCTCTCCTGGGGTCACCAGGCCCAGAATCAACAGCTCGGCCAGGGAGAGGATTGTCCTATTCTGCTCTGGGGCCATTTTGGGTGTCGCAATATAAGAGAGATCTGAAGCTGTCAGAGTCCAAAGAAAGCTATAAAGAAGGTGAAGGACCTAGAGGGGCCACACAAGGAGCTGCTGAGGGCACTTGCTCTGTTCAGCCTGAGGAGACTGAGGGCAGACCTCATCAGGGTCTGCAGCTCCTCCCAAGGGACAGCTCCCATCTCTGCTCTGTGGGACAGGGACAGCACCCAGGGAAGGGCTGGAGCTGTGCCAGGGCAGGTTTATGTTGGATTTTGGGAAAGGTTCTTCCCCCAGAGGGTGCTGGCACTGCCCAGGCTGCCCAGGGAATGGGCACAGCCCCGAGGCTGCCAGAGCTCCGTGAGCTGCCAGGGATGCCCCAGGCTGGGATTGTTGGGGTGTCTGTGCAGGGCTGCACTGGGTGGTCCTTGAGGGGTCCCTTCCAGCTTAAGATGTTCTATGATTCTGTGAAATCTGTGCTTCTCTTGCTGCTGTTTAGTGTTTCTGGGGTGAGTTTTTTTTTCTGAAGCCTTTCCAATGCTGTCTGTTGTAATGATTCACATTATTAATTTGATTATTGTTTTCTGCACTTCAAATTTCACCCAACCTTTCCAGCAGCTGTCAAATTTAACAAAGTTACTCAAAGTTGTCACATTTAACTTGCCACTCTTCAGATCCAGGATGTTCATTAACGGGTTTCTGTGGGTAAAACAGATTTTGTCCAAAGGGGAGCTGCAGGTGTCGGACAAGGAGCGGCACACGCAGCTGGAGCAGATGTTCCGGGACATCGCCACCATCGTGGCTGACAAGTGCGTGAACCCCGAGACCAAGCGGCCCTACACAGTGATCCTCATCGAAAGGGCCATGAAGGACATCCACTACTCTGTCAAGCCCAACAAGAGCACAAAGCAGCAGGTGAGTTTCCTGCAGAACCCGCTCCTGCTCCGAGGTGCTGCCGTCCAGTGTAATTCCTTGGGGCTCGGCCGCAGAGCGATCAGCAGAGCTCTGCGATCTGGGGCCTGCACAGGGATTACTCAGGCATCTGGCAGCTGAGTGCTGCAGAGAAGCAGCTCCTGAAACTCTGTCAGTTTGTTTCCTGAGAATTCATGGAGAGAGAAAGAAAGGAAAAAGCCAACAGTGATACACTTAGAGCAGAAATAAAAGGTTTATGATTTACGCTAATTGAGGTGGTGTATCAGTTTTGCATTTGAGCCATGTGGGTTTGTGGTGTTTTGCAGTATAGCTATTTAATTTTATTTCAGACAGCTTTTAAGTGTTCAAAGTGATCACAAACAATAAGTCAGCCTTTTCTTGTTCATCTGTCAAAAGAGCATGATAGCAGCCTCCCTGCAGCAGAGCAGCAGTGACCAGCACTGAGAGATGGCTCTGAAACTGGGGAAAAGGTTTGAGATTTGGATCTGGGTGCTGGGTTTTAAGCAGCTATGCAAGTGGTCTTTTTCTTGTCCAACAGGCCCTGGAAGTGATCAGGCAGCTGAAAGAGACCATGCAGATTGAACGTGCTCACATGAGGCTGAGATTTATCCTGCCAGCAAAGGAGGGCAAGAAACTGAAAGAGAAGCTCAAACCACTGATTAAAGTTACTGAGAGTGAAGACTTCCAGGAACAGCTGGAAATGGTAAGCAAAAAGCAGTCCCTGGGGTTCAGGTTTGATTTGAACTACACATGTGTATTTTACTAGATTAATTCATATATGGAGGCTGTTTAGATAAACTGAAGGGGCACGAGAGATCCTGAATGAGACCTGCAGTTGGGAATTTTTAATTTCACACAATCCTAGTGATGTGGGCATGGAAGCAGCCTTTGGTATCCAGAGGTTGCTGCTCCAAGCTGAGGAGTGCACAGTGCAATTTCCCTTAGCACTGATGATCCTGCAACACTGATAAGTCTCTCTCGTATGTGAAATGTTATTGTTACTTATTTGGTGGCTTCTGTCTAGACTTAAAGGGTGGCTAATTATTTTTTTTAAAGTTGGTGGGTGGTAAAGCAAAATTTGGTATTAAAATCTTCATACAAACAGACTAGAATCCAGCAGTCCCAACTGGCAAAAGCCATGGTGCAGCATGGAGAAGTGGAACTGTAGAGCTCTGTGGAAGGTTTGCTGCTAGACAGAGTTTGTCAACTCTTCAGAGTCCTCCTCAGTAACTAACTAGGATTGTTTTAATGAAAGTGAATGTTAGGCCTTGGGTAGGGGCTGATGAAATCCAGACATTGTTGGCTGACTGATGAAATGTTGAACATTCCAGGTGTGCCTCATTGACCCAGGCTGCTTCAGGGAGATCGACGAGCTGATCCGCAGTGAGACAAAAGGGAAAGGATCCCTGGAAGTGCTCAGTCTGAAGGATGTGGAGGAAGGAGATGAAAAGCTTGAATAACAAAATCTTCTGCAGCAGATCTGCTTCAACACCCTCTCTGCAGTGACTGGTGTAGCTGCTCTTCTGTTAGGCCTTCATGGTTTTTTCCAATCTCTTGCTGCCAAACATTTTCTGACACTAATCCTTTGGGATTTTTCCACGCAATGTGGGTTGGGTTTTTTTTATCATTTTACACTTGCTTGGTTTACAGATGACTTTGCCTGTAAGATGATGTTGTGTCAGAGTTGCACTAATAAGAACTGAGTTAGGGTGTGGTTGGAGGTTACTCTGGCTTTAGTTTCAGCGTTGCTGTTGAAAAGTGTTTGAGTGATTTGGTGCCAATTGTTTGTACCTTCAGGTTGTCAGTGTTGAGTGGGAGGTTGCACTGGTCCCTGAGGAGTGGCTTTGTATGTGAGGAGAGGGACCTTAAGAAAAGTTGCATTTTCACTTCTGAACAGGTGCAGTGTGGATCATGTCTAAAAATCAGTCTCTTGGCAGCATGAAAACTGACTTAGGCTTCCATAATGGGCTACTTGGTAATTAAAGTACTTCAAAGGACCACTCATAAAGAATTCCTTCACTGGCTATAGCAGTACTTGCTGACACAGAGATGATGTTCTCCAAATAACTTATTTGTAGAATATATTTAGCTACATTAATAAAAACAAACTATCATCTATTTATATATTATAGATACAGAAAGAAATAAGATACTTATTTTTGTTAATAGTAGAGGAGATATCCCTGGCTGTGGCAATGCTCTTGTAGGCTGAGGGAGTAGCCTGTGCTGGGGAGCTGCTGCTTTCGCATGATAAAATGAATCTCAGGCAGTGGTGGCCTCTGGCCATAGAGCCAGACAGGCTTTTGTTGGACAGTAATTCCCAGCAGGAATTGTTTGTGTGTGCCCCTTTGCTTTTTAGTGCAACAGAACAATTCTGGCAGCTGTCCTTTATCCTCTGTCCTTTTTTTTTTTGCTGCTCTCTAATCCATGCACAGAATTACCAGCCAGCTCCTGAGGCATGGGATATAGTTCTTGCTAATTCTGTTAAATCTTGCTGCAGCTGTGTTAAACAAATGATTTAAAGTTGAACTGGGGTATTGCAAAGAAAAGGGGAAGAGAGGACAACAATGGGGGAAGGAGATACTAAAAATACAAACCACCAGGCAAAGCAGATACGGTTCAGTGACTTAAAGCTAAATCAGCAGGAATTTGAGGAGCCTTTAATATGACATTCCAGTTTCCATGCAGATAGCAGACAGCAGGTGAGGAGCTGTGAGCCAGCCAGGGAGATCTCTCCCAGGTGAGCCTGGTGCTCTTTGGTTGCTTTGCCTTCCAGAGACTCCCCCTTTCTGTGACAGTTAAAACAAAGCTGGGTTTGTGCTGCTGACCTTTCCTCTGCACCTTTAACTCATTGTGAATTTCCTGGAATTTCGTCAGGGAGAGTGGAAATCAGCTGGAGGAGGGGAGGTTTGGCATGTGAGGTGGCTGCACGGCTGGAACCTCAGTGCAAGGCTGCCCCTTGGGAGTGGATTTCTGCAGCAGCCAATTTGTGTGCACTCACTCAAGGCCGGGATCAATTCCTTCAGTGGTATTTTGGGAGGATCTGCCTCTCCAGAGCCTGAGTTTTGCTGAGGGCAGGTGAAACAGAGATTCTTGCACCACTTCATCCATTTTAAAATGCTTTTGTTTGCTCCCAGGGGTTTAAATGCTGCCTAGGAAATGCAGGAGTGTAGTGACTGGATATGCCACGCGCGCAGAGCTCGGTGTGGAGAGCTCTGTTTGCACAGGCAGCTCCCCTGAGTACCGCCCTGGGCTGTTGCCGTCATGTGCCCCTCTCTCCAGACACGCTTTGGGAAGCACTGAAGATGATCATGTTGATGTTTAGCTTGTCACTGGAAATTAGCACTAACATGCAATTCATAAATATGCAAATAAGATGCTGAGCAAGAGCCTCAGAGGATATTGTGTCAGTGATACCCGATTTCACGATTCTTTAGTTTCTTGGTTTGCTGTGTTTAACACCTTGAGCACAACAGGATGGCAGCAGGTTAAAGATCTGGAGTTCCGGAACTGAATCTAAGCTGATTCGTGAGCTTGGTGCTAGGAAGGCAATTTCTTTATAAAGTCTTTTTCTGCAAATCCAGACATTAAGGATTTTCTCTGGTAGAGGGAGCTTGAGTTTATTTCTGGACAAATAAAGATACATGCTGGCATTTCTTGTTATGTTTGTAGTTCAGCAAGAACATATGGTGAGCATCAGAATAAAGCTCAGGATTGGTAACTGGTTTGTCTTTGCCCATTCCAAGAAGACCATAACTCCCTGCACAACCATTTCCTGGCTAATTAACTGGAATTTTCAGAGAGGTGGGCATTTAAATAAGCTGGCAGCTTCCAGGAGAGCACTGCTGGTGTGTTTGGGTACACAGGCACATTTGTTTGCCCTGGAATTGCCCTGTTCCTAGTAGAGCTCAGAATGATCCCTGGCAGCTGCCACTGCCACGACAATGGGAGACAAAGCTGGAATGCTTCTGTGCCCCCTTCCAAGAGCTCATTAATCAGCTGTTAATGAACCTGTTCCCCGCAGAAGTGCTGGGGAGGGGGCTGGGCCGTGGCTGAGCAGGGCCCTGTGGCCGGTGGCAGTTGCCGGTGCCGGTGACAGTTCCACGGTGGAACCGTGCGCCCACAACGCTGCGGCACCTCCGGGGGCAGCAGGGCCTCGGCATCTGTCCTAAGCGATCTGGGAATGGTGGGCCAAGGGATGGAGGCCCCCGGCAGCACGCGGGGCTCCAGGGCCAACCTGAGCCAGCGCAACCAGGACATGCGTGTCCTCGTGAGCCTGCAAGGTGCTGCCTCGGGCTGCTCGGGGACAGGGGCAGCACAGCCCCCTCGTCCCACGCGCTGCCATTGGCTGCCTGATGTCCCCCAGATCAAGGCAGGAAGATTTTCGCTCAGTCCTGCGAGGAAAAGCTCCGGCAGAACAGGGTGCTGCTCCCCAGCCTGCAGGCGGCCTTGCAGGAGGACTCCAATATCCTGAATTTTTTCCTGAAGGTACCAGCAGGTCCCTCCTGCTGCACCCCTGCCTGGTGCTGGCCCTGCACCCCCAGCTCCTCCAGGAGCTGGCCGCACAGGCCAGCAAAAGATGTGTCATTCCCAGGCTGACAGTGACCATCTTTGTCCCTCCCCTGCCCACAGTACAACAGACTCCCCGTTAAGGATGCCTTCGGAGAGGGCCAGGACCTCCTTTCAGGCACTGAGAGCCTCGAGGTAACGGCAGGGCTGAGAGCAGGGGATGGGGCTCTGGGGACACTGAGAAGAACAGTGCAGGGCAGAGGGACATGCTGCCAGCACCAGGAGCTGCTGTGGAGACAGGGTGTTCCCATCTGGTCCCATGGGACACATCCAGGCAGCCCCTTTGTCCCAGCAGACCTCCCTGCTGTCCCACCCCCGTGTCCCTGGCACTGCCCGTGTTCCTACAGGGTGCACTCGCATCCCTGGCAGAGATGCTGTCCCTGCCCTTCACTGCCTGTCCCAAGGTTGTGCCCTGGTTACAAACCCGTGGAGATCGAGGCTGTGCCTACAGAGCTGCCTTTGCCCAGAGGCCTTGTACAGCAACAGAGCGGTGCTGATGCTCTCTGACAACATCCCCATCTAGGCCCTGATCGATTTTATTGATCCCCAGCCCTGCTCCATGTTATGCAGAGTCCCTAAGCCCAGCCCTGCCACCAGCAGTCGCCCACCTCTGCCTTACCACAGACAGCCCCCAGAGCAAAGCTCTCCCAACCCCATCCTGTCAAACCAGTGACAGCATCCTGGAGCAGCATCTCAGTGTCCCCAGCTCTACCTTGGGGGGAGTTTTCTGGGCAGCATGCAGCCTGGAAAATGCTCTCATGCCCATCCAGGTGGTCATAAAGAAGATGGAGGCCAAAGTCCATGACCAGGTGAAGGTGTGTGACATGCTGGTGCACCAGCTGAAGCAGTGGAGCCAAGCCAGGGACGAGCGCCAGAGGCACCTGCAGGATCTGCAGGATGTTGAGACAGACCCTAAGTGGCAAGAGCCAGAGCTGCAGGTACCCGGGAGCCCTTCCTGGTGTGCCGACACCCATGGGGGCTTTCATCCAGCCCCTGCACCCCCAGCTGGGCACTGGGCTTGGCACTGGGCTTGGCACATGCAGTCACTCTGTGCCTTCCCCGGTGTCTGCCCCAGACCATTCGCCAGCTGGGCAATGATATCGAGAAGATGCTCATGAAAATTCACAGTGGAGAGATGGTGACCAACCTGTACCTGAGGCTGCAGGAGGTCCTGAGGAGGGTGAGCTCCCCCTCCCTGTGCCAGTGTTTCACCTGCTCTCCCCGCAAAGGCGCGGGGTGCCCAAGGGGCTGTGTCCCAGGGGACGCCCTGCTGCTCCCCTCTGCGCCCTGTCACAGCACAGGGGACCCCGGTGGGTGACGTGCTGTGGCTCCCTGTGTGCCAGGAGCTGGTGTACCTGCCTCGATACCTGGACCTCCTGTCTGGGATGACTGTGATGTACCACGAGGAGCTCACAGACCGGACTACTACCATCCTAGCCAAGAATGTCATCAAGGTGAGATAACTGGGGGCCTTTCCCACCCTCCAGTGCCCACAGACAGCACCACATACCTGAGAGCCTTCCTTCAGCAAGGGGCAAAAGAGGTGGAGCTGAGGTTGCCCACAGCACCCGGAGGCCTCCATAGGCCCTCCCAGGTCTCCCTCTTGTCCCCTGGGGCTGGGGTCAGCCTGTCTGAAGCACCAGCCATGGCAAAGGCAGTGTGTCCCACACCCCAGCCTGCCTTGCCAAGCTTCTTTCACAGCCTGTTTGCATGAACTGGGGTCACTTTTGACGCTGGGCATCCCAAGAGCTCATCCAGTAGCTCAAATCACAGATTCATGGAGTGGTTTGGGTTAGCAGGGGCCTTAAAGCTCATCTTATTCCAGCCCCCTGCCATGGGCAGGGACACCTTCCACTCTCCCGGGTTGCTCCAACCCTGTCCAGTCTGACCTTGGACACCCCCAGGGATCCAGGGGCAGCCACAGCTGCTCTGGGCACCCTGTGCCAGGGTGTCACCACCCTCACAGGGAACAATTTCTCCCCACACCTTGATCTAAACCAATACTTGAACCTAATAACCAATCTGCAGAAAGCTCCAACTATCTTTGGCAGCAACTATTCCCTTCTCTGTTATGCTCCAGAAACTCATGGCTGAGACGGGACCCCGGGTCCGTGTGGAGAAGCAGCTCAGGGACCAGTCCCTGGCTGAGCAGAGGAAGCACCTCGAGAGCCTCCGGCGCCAGGAGGAGAGCGAGAGGCAGCAGAGGCAGGTGAGCTGGGGATGTGGGCAGGTGAGCAGGGATATGGGGCAGGTGAGCAGGGATATGGGGCAGGTGAGCTGGGGGTGTGGGGCAGGTGAGCTGGGGTGTGGGGCAGGTGAGCTGGGGTGTGGGGCAGGTGAGCAGGGGTGTGGGGCAGGTGAGCTGGGGTGTGGGGCAGGTGAGCTGTGTGTGGGGCAGGTGAGTTGGGGGTGTGGGCAGGTGAGCTGGGGTGTGGGGCAGGTGAGCAGGGATATGGGGCAGGTGAGCTGGGGGTGTGGGGCAGGTGAGCTTGGGGGTGTGGGGAGGTGAGCTGGGGCAGGGGCAGCCTGCAGTGCTGAGCCCCCAGGGGTGACAGTGACTGTCCTTGCAGCAAGCTGTGTCCATGCTCTCTGCAGAGCAGGACCAGAGCTCCTCAGAAACGCTGATGGGTGAGTGCCTGGCAAGGGGGCAGCGCGGCGGGATGTGGGCACAGCCATGGACACCCTGCCCTGCTCCTTCCCCTGCCCACCCTGCCCTGCTCCTTCCCTGCCCACCCTGCTCCTTCCCTGCACACCCTGACCCTTCCCCTGCCCACCCTGCCCCTTCCCTGCCGCCCCAGGTGCTGACGTGGAGGCCACCATGGCCAAGATGCAGCGCGAGGCCTTTGTGACCGACAAGATGGAGAAGGCAAAGACTGCCCTGCAGTGCTCCTGCCTCTGGGTAATGGGAAACCCGTCCCTGCTAAAACCTGGGGCTGCTGGAGCGCTGGGGAGCTGCAGCCTCTCTGCTCCCCCCGTTTCCCTGTGCAGTTATCTGCTCTTCTCTCCCTGGAGCCCCACAAAGCCCCTGTTTGCAGGCAGGCACTGCCCTTCCCCATGAGCAGAACCTACAGAGCTCCATGGTGCTGTAACCCCCTCCCCGAGGCCCTGCTTCCAGCAGGAGCACCTTGGGCCGAGTCCCTGTGTCTCCCCTGGCCAGGACATCCCCAGCAGCATCGAGGCGCAGAGGAAATCCCTGGGGAACCTGCAGCAGCACATCGATGAGTGCAACGAGAGGAAGAACATGCTGAAGAAGACCCTGCAGAACCTGGAGTCCAAGCAGGCTAAACTGAAGTTTAACCAGCCCGTCAGCACCGCCAGGTGCTGCTGGCCTCGCACACCTGTGCCAGCCAGGCCATCACCTTAGGGGGGGACATGTCCCAGCGGGCACCCTGACCTGCACCCCACTACAGCCATGCACTCCTCCCGCACTGGGAGGGTTTCTGAGCTCCCAGCTCTGCTGCTGTTGGCAGAGCAGGGCACCCAAAGCTCCCACTGGGGTCCAGGAGCTCCCTTGCTCCTTGCTGGGCACGGGAAGTGCTGCCAGCAGCATGGAGCTGGCCTGCACTCGGAGGTGGGGCAACCTGAACAGCTTTTGGAGCAGTTTTGGGGTGTCCGTGCACCCCTGTGCAGCTGTGTGATGTGAGTGTGGCTGGCTCCAGCATGCAGGAGGAGGAGCTGAGGGAGAGCCTGAGGCAGGAGGAGGCCCGGCTGGAGCAGATGCGAGCCCACATGCTGAACAACCAGAAGCGCCTGATCGAGTTTGAGAACATCGTTGACAACATGTTCCTCCGCCTGCAGGGCATCTCCATCCCTGGCAAGGTACCGTGGGGCTCCAGGGGAGCAGGGCCATGCAGCAGGGCAGCACAGGGACACCGGGCACGGCCACCACGGCCACCACTGCTCGCGGTCCCCACCAAGGCCGTCGTGTCTCCCCCAGGAGGACGCTGGTGCGGCGGTGGGGATGCAGGAGAAGCTGCAGCACTGTGAGCAGAAGCTGCAGTTCCTGAAGGAGCAGGCGGCAGCCCGGCCCGAGGACAGCACTGATGAGCAGAGCGAGGTACGGGGGCTCGTGGTGGCCCTGGGGACACACAGGGGCCCTCACAGGCCAAGGCCACCCAAGCCATCCTTCCTCAGCAAGGCCACAGGGAAGAGCCATGGGGCAGCTCAGCCCCAGGCACCTGTGGCACTGGGGTTGTAACACCCACCTGCCCTCCAGCCCTCAACCCAGGCTGCCTTTCACAGACTTTTGCCAGGGTCAGGAACCTTCTGGAGGACAGAACTGCAGGTGAAAAACAGAACCTGAAGATTTCCTTTGAGATTGAGGATGCTACAGAAGATGGTAGGAGAACACAGTGGGGACATGTCCTACAGTGACCGTTCCAACCCTGCCCCCTGGCATGGGGGGAGTCCTCGTCTGTCTCCCCCTGGCCCAGCAGACACCAACCCACAAATTGCCTCCAGGTCTTGAGGCTGACCTTGGCTGTTTCCAAGGCTTCAGATGTGGGCGGTGTTTTTAGGCAGGGGTGGGGGAGAAGGCAGGTGGTGGCATGATGAGCCCCAAGCTACTGCAGGAACATGGAGAGATGTGGGGCAAGAGGGTGCTTGGTTCTGTCTGTGGATGCTCCTGGAAGAGGCAAAGAGCTTTTGGCAGCTCACCGCCTTTCTTTAGCAAAGCAGGAGCTGTGCCCACCACACTGCAGCTCCAGACCTTTTTGGGAAGCCCCGGCAGTGTAATGGAGATGGGCCACAGGTGACCCTGGGATGCTGGGGTGGAAAGGTCCACGAGGACTCTCCTGGATCCCACGAGCCCCCCAAAAACATGCCAGCTCTCCCAGGGACATGGCCACAGAAAAGGTGGCCTCCAGACCCTCCCCAGCCTCCACTCTCCCCTGCAGACAGCTTGGATTTTGAGGATGAAGAGCATGACTACATCCCCACCCGGGAGGACATCAAGAAGCAGGGGCAGCAGCTGATCCGCATGAACACCAGACGTCGCAAGAAGAAGTAGTGGTTTCTCCATGTGAGCTCTGAAGGCCTCAGGACCACCCCTTGTACCCGTTTCCCAGCAGGAGCACCTTGGGCTGAGTTTTCCCAGTCTGCTTTTCCCAGCAGGTTTAATAAATCCGATCTTCATTCCTCCCAATTCCATGGTGAGGCTGGAACAGGTGGTCCTAGGTCACTCCTGTCACTCACAACACGTTGGGTCCATCCTGAGAGGTTCTCAGCTGGGTTTGGAGGTGGGGATGGGCTGGCTTAGGGCCAGGTTCAGCTCCTGGAGCAAAGCTGGGGCTGGCCTGGCTTTCTCCCCCTTGGTGCTCAGGGGCCAACACGTTCTTGGGACCTCTGATGCCTCAGGGGCTGGAGCCTGTCTGAGCCAGAGATGGGGAAATGAGGGGAATGGCTGAGTCCTGTGGGGTCCCAGGGTGGGAGTCCTCATGTCTGTGCAGGGGAGCGGAGGGGCAGAGCCTCCCCAGGAAGGAGAGACCCAAAGCCTGGAGCCTCTCCCTCCCTGCTCCTGCACTCATACCCTGCAGCTCCTGCCCGGACCCTGGAGCAAGCCCCAGGTGCCACCAGGGCTGCAGGAGGCTCTGGGGACCGGGAACGTCCCAGTGTGACCCAGGAGAGCCGAGGCTGCTGCTCCAGGGTGGGATCCCCAGCCCTGCCGAGGGGCACCCGCCGTGCCCCCTCTCCTCCCGTGCTGCAAATAGATGGTGCTGTTTCTCCAAGAACAGCCAGAACCGAGGGGCTCTGCCCGCGCTCCTGGCCAGAGAGCCAGGACAGGGGCACCTTGTCCCCTTCCACACGGGAATGTCAGCGTCAGAGCAGCCTTTCCCTGCCTGTTCTGCTCTGTGCTTGGTGCTGGCATCATCAATGCCATCCCCAGCGAGGGGAGGAGCAGCTGCTGCTCCCCAGTCTCTCAGCACTCTGGTGGGTCTCGTGGAATGGGCATTATCTTCACAAAACACAGCACAACCTGAGGTTTTTCAGGGAAGCTCCAGAAATAACATCACGTGTCAGTAAAGGCATCTCATGGAGCTTCCCAGAATCCACAGCCACAGGTGGGCTCTTCTGCAAGTAAAGGCCAGGCTGGAATTGCATATCCATCTGTTCGTGTCGTGTTCTCGTGTACCCACCACAGCCTCACTGCCCTCACAGGGAAGAGTTTCTTCCCAACATCCCATCCATCCCTGCCCACCGCCAGTGGGAGCCATTCCCTGTCCCACCATCCCTTGTCCCCAGTCCCTCTCCAGCTCTCCTGGAGCCCCTTCAGGCTCTGAGCTCTCCCTGGAGCCTCCTCCTCTCCAGGTGAGCACCCCCGGCTCTCCCAGCCTGAGAAATGTGTCAAGCTCTTGGTCTGGTCTTTCCACACTGGCTGTGGGGAACAGGGAAGTGGGAAAAGGTGTGGAAGAGCTGGGGCTGGCTGGAGGCTCCAGCCTCTGCCCCATTCAGGGGTGGTCTAGCTGCCTTTACAGGAGGGGCAGAGCAGCAGCAATGGGGTTTCCCTCCTCTGAGCTCCTCCTGCCCTGAGCAGGGGATCCAAGGACTACCTGCTCCATCAGGAGCATCCGCTGGATGTGTTCAGACACCGCATCCCAACCCCTCGTCACAGCTGCCAGAGGAGGGAAGGGCTCTCACCACCAGCCAGCAGCTCCCGGGCACGCAGATGGAATGGGAGCAATCAGGGTGGCTGCTCCTGGCTCCCCTGGATCTGGGAGAGATGGGAATGGCAGCAATCAGAATGGCTGCTCCTGGCTCCCCTGGATCTGGGAGAGATGGGAATGGGAGCAATCAGAATGACTGCTCCTGGCTCCCCTGGATCTGGGAGAGATGGGAATGGGAGCAATCAGGGTGGCTGCTCCTGGCTCCCCTGGATCTGGGAGAGACGGGAATGGGAGCAATCAGAATGACTGCTCCTGGCTCCCCTGGATCTGGGAGAGATGGGAATGGGAGCAATCAGAATGACTGCTCCTGGCTTCCCTGGATCTGGGAAAGACGGGAATGGGAGCAATCAGAATGACTGCTCCTGGCTCCCCTGGATCTGGGAAAGACGGGAATGGGAGCAATCAGAATGACTGCTCCTGGCTTCCCTGGATCTGGGAGAGATGGGAATGGGAGCAATCAGAATGACTGCTCCTGGTTCCCCTGGATCTGGGAGAGATGGGAATGGGAGCAATCAGAATGACTGCTCCTGGCTTCCCTGGATCTGGGAGAGACAGAGCCCAATGTAATCGGAATGACTGCTCCTGGCTCCCCTGGATCCAGGAGAGGTAGCACCAGGAATGGATGTGACAAGTGGAGAAGAGGTATTAGAGAGGGGGAAAGAGCTGGAGGCAGTGCCTTGGTTTCTGGATTTGAAAAGATGGGAAAAGCTGGGGCTGCAGGGGCTCTCCCATAGGGGAAAATATAATTAATTATATAAGGAACAAAGTAGGGAAGGGAAGGGGGGAAAGGGAAACAAGAGGACTGATGTCGCCTGAGGTCTCATTAGGTGTCAGGCATGGGTGGTACAGCCCAGGGAAGGAGATGGGAGATTTCCTTCTCTGCCCTGAGAAACCTTTATTCCCTTCCTCTGAGCTCGGCTGGAGCTCCAGCATGGATGCTGCAACCAGTGCCAGGACTGGTGAGAAACCAAAAATAGGACATTGGGGAATTGCATGGAAGCATTTGCCATGTGGAAATATCAATCTCTGCCTTGGGAAGGCTGGGTTTGAGTGGGTTTGGGGCTTTTTATTTTTAAAGGTGTGATGAAAATCACATGGAATGGAGTGCAGGGAAGGGTGGGCACAGCTGGGGATGTCACTGGAGCACCAGTGCTGGGTTTTATCCTCTGGGAAAACAGGAACCAGATAAATCAGCCAGTCTGGGACCAAAAGCAGAGGCTGTGTTGGCTGTTCTGGGGGGGAAGAGGCAGCCAGGGGGTCCTTCCTGGAGCTGCAATGGTGGATGTGGGAGGTTTGTGTATCCCAGCCTTTGGGGTGAGAGCTGCTTCCAGCCAAGGAAGCACAAACATTTTCCATTCCCATGCTGATAAAAGGGTTCATGGGGGAGGATGAGGGGGTTGGCCTGGCGAAGAGCAGGAATTGGCATCACAGCCACAACGGGGCTCAGCACCTGGGCCAAGCAAGGTGGGGCTGAGGCACTGCTGCTGAAGGAGGGGAGGACACCAGGGAGGTGGGGTCTGTGCTCTGACCCTCAGCATGGGGAGAAGTGGCCGGCAGCAGAGCGAGGGCTGGGGCTGGCAGGTCCCATGAGGCAGCTTTCCTCCACAGCAGAGACCATGGACCACCTCAGACCATTCTGGTGGCCTCCTCTGGGCCTGCTCTACCAGCTCCATGTCTGTGCTGGGATGAGCTGGAGGCACCTCCAGAGGGGTCTTGGGAGAGCAGAGCAGAGGGGGAGCATCCCCTCCCTCCCCTGTTGCCCACCATGATGGGAGGAGCCCAGGACACACTTGGCTTCCTGGGCTGCCAGTGCCCATGGCCAGGCCATGTCCCGTTTGTCACCCACCAGAACCCTCAGTTCTCATTCATCCATCCATCCATCCATCATCCATCCCTCATCCATCCATCCATCCATCCATCCATCCATCCCTCCATCCATCCCTCCATCCATCATCCACCCATCCATCCATCTATCCCTCCATCCCTCATCCATCCATCCATCCATCCCTCCATCCCTCATCCATCCATCCATCCCTCATCATCCATCCATCCATCCATCCATCCATCCATCCATCCATCCATCCATCCATCCATCCATCCATCCATCCATCCATCCATCCCTCCATCCATCCATCCGTCATCCATCCATCCGTCATCCATCCATCCGTCATCCATCCATCCATCATCCATCCATCCATCCATCCATCCATCCATCCATCCATCCATCCATCCATCCATCATCCATCCATCCCTCCATCCATCATCCATCCATCCCTCCATCCATCATCCATCCATCCATCCATCCATCATCCATCTTGTCGTCCATCCATCCACCATCCATCCATCCATCCATCCATCCATCCATCCATCCATCCATCCATCTGTCATCCATCCATCCATCCCTCATCCATCCATCCATCCATCCATCCATCTGTCATCCATCCATCCCTCATGCATCCATCTATCCCTCCATCCCCCCATCCACCCCTCCCCAGTTCGTGTGCCCCTGTCCCAGCTCCCTGGCCCTGCACTCAGCTGGGATGGATCAGCCCAAGGGCTCTGTGGGGAGGGCAGGGGTGGGATACTGGGGTGCAGGGTGGGATGTTGGGATGCAGGTGGATGATGCCCTCTGGGTGGCAGCTGGAGATGCAGCCCATCCATCCCTGTGTTGCTCTGCTCCTCCTGCTCCTCCACCCCAGCAGGTCCTAGAGGACCCAAACTGGGGTTACTGGCCACAGGTACTGGTGGTGTCTCCTGGCAGGGCTCCCCCACTGGTGGGGGGACACAAGGGTGCCCAGAGGCAGCACGTGGAGTGCAATTCCATCCCTGCTCAGGCTCTGCCCTCCCCACTCCCATCCCAGCCCCACGGCAGCAGCAAGCAGCAACCCAAGGCACACGCCTTTTGCAAGGGGATCCCAAGGCGCTCTCCCACCACACCCCAAGCTGGGTGTCCCTGTGAGCGCAGCAAAACCCCCAGTGTCCATTCTGAGCCTTTTGCAAGGGAGCGGGAATTGGGAACAAGAGGCCACAGGCTGGGCCACCACCAGCCTCAGAACGTGAGATGCCCAGAGCCAGGGGATGGCCAGGGATGGGGGATTCCCGGGGATGGGGGATGCCCAGGGATGGGGGATGGCCAGGGATGGAGAATTCCCTGGGCCACGGGGTGCCCCCATTCGGTGGAAGCCACAAGGGGTTGCAGACAAGCCAGGTCAGCCTTATTTATTGAGAACGGTTGTGGAGGGATAAAAATATTTCCACTACTCTATAAGAATTTATAAACCTATACTCTCTGATCCGTTAATAAACGCCTCTAGGACCTTCATGCCAGGGGAGGGGCTTCTGTAAGAAAATAGCGAGATTAAAAAAAGGAAAAGCGCTAAATGTTCCCTGCAGGGCCCTGCCCGGGGGGCCCTGCCCACGGGGGGGGCACAGGCCGGGTGCTGCCCTGGCACCCTGCAGCCCAACCCCGCGCCCCGGCCGGGCACAGCCCCTGCCAGCCACACCCTGCCCGGGGCACCCGGCCTGGGGACCCTGATGGGGACAGGACACATCCCCAGGGCAGCGAGCTCCGCTGATCCCACTGACCCCACTGGTGCCACTGGTGCCACTGGTGCCACTGCTGCCATTGATCCCACTGATCCCACTGATCCCACTGGTGCCATTGATCCCACTGCTCCCACTGATCCCACTGGTGCCACTGGTGCCATGCTGCCATTGATCCCACTGATCCCACTGGTGCCACTGATCCCACTGCTCCCATTGATCCCACTGATCCCACTGGTGCCACTGCCCACTGCTCCCACTGATCCCACTGCTCCCACTGCTCCCACTGGTCCCACTGATCCCACTGGTGCCATTGATCCCACTGATCCCACTGGTGCCATGCTGCCACTGATCCCACTGCTCCCACTGGTGCCATTGATCCCACTGGTGCCATTGATCCCACTGATCCCACTGGTCCCACTGCCACTGATGCCACTGATCCCACTGGTGCCACTGCTGCCATTGATCCCACTGATCCCACTGGTGCCACTGGTGCCATTGATCCCACTGCTCCCACTGATCCCACTGATCCCACTGATCCCACTGATGCCACTGATCCCACTGGTGCCACTGCTGCCATTGATCCCACTGATCCCACTGGTGCCACTGGTGCCATGCTGCCATTGATCCCACTGATCCCACTGGTGCCATTGATCCCACTGGTGCCATTGATCCCACTGATCCCACTGCTCCCACTGCTCCCACTGCTCCACTGCTCCACTGCTCCCACTGCTCCCACTGGTGCCATTGATCCCACTGATCCCACTGATCCCACTGCTCCACTGATCCCACTGCTCCCACTGATCCCACTGATCCCACTGCTCCACTGCTCCCACTGCTCCACTGCTCCCACTGATCCCACTGATCCCACTGCTCCACTGATCCCACTGATCCCACCGATCCCACCGATCCCACTGATCCCACTGCTCCCACTGATCCCACTGATCCCACTGCTCCCACTGCTCCACTGATCCCACTGCTCCACTGATCCCACTGATCCACTGATCCCACTGCCCACTGATCCCACTGCTCCCACTGATCCCACTGATCCCACTGATCCCACTGCTCCACTGCTGCCACTGATCCCACTGCTCCACTGATCCCACTGATCCCACTGATCCCACTGCTCCACTGCCCCCACTGCTCCCACTGCTCCCACTGATCCCACTGATCCCACTGCTCCCACTGATCCCACTGATCCCACTGCTCCACTGATCCCACTGATCCCACTGCTCCACTGATCCCACTGATCCCACTGCCCCACTGATCCCACTGATCCCACTGGCCCCACTGCTCCCACTGCTCCACTGCTCCACTGCTCCACTGATCCCACTCATCCCACTGACCCCAGTCCTGCTGCATCCTCACCGTCCCCTGTGGGCTCCCCCAGACCCAGAGGGGTCTGGATCCATCTCCCCAGGGATGGTGGAGGGGCGGCCAGGGCTCCCCTGGGGACACACAGCAGGGGCTTTTCAGGAAGCAACACAGCTGGGGACATCCCTGGGGACACAGGGACACTACACAGAGCCCTGCAGGGTGGTGACATGGCTGGGGACATCCCAGGGGACACAGAGATGCAACATAGCTCTGTGGGAAAGCAACACAGATGGGGACAGTCTGGGGGGGGGGGGACAAGCTGCAGTGCTCTGTAGGGCAGCAACACCAACCAGGACATGGTGAGGAATATGGGGACACCACGGGGGACACGGGGACACGCAGCAGCACTTAGCTGGGAAGCAGAACAGTGGGGATAGCCTCGGAGAATACACAGGGCTGCTGTGCCAAGAAGCAGCAGGGACAGGGACATCCTGGGCACACAGGACACCACAGACAAGCAAGTGGCAGCAGGGGCCGAAATTCCAGCCAGGGCCAGTGCTGTTGCCATGGGGTGAGAGGTGCCAGGGGCACAGGACACTCATTATTGCTTTACAGGGCCAACATCCTGGCAGGCTGGGGGTGCCCAGTCTCTGATTTGGGGTCCAAGGGACTTTCCCTGGGGACACTGGTTCCCCAGTGCTCCTTGTGCCACAGCCCTGCGGTCACTCAGTGGGGACAGGCTGAGGACACAGGGCTGGACACAGTCCCCCTGCGCTGGTGCTGGCACGGAGCAGGATGGTGGCTGTCCCTTGGCTGTCCCTCCATCCCCTCTGTCCCCTGTGGTCCCCAGGAGCTGCTGTCCCTCCACGCCAGCCAAGGCCAGGGGAACAGCCCTGTCCCCCTCGGCAGCTGGGGCCTTTGGGGGGGCTGGCACCAGTGTCCCCCCTTTCCTCTTCCCTTGAGCCAGGGCCAAGCTGAGCATAAAGGCTGCAAGCAGGGAGCCCAGGGTGACACGGGGACAAGGGACACGCTGTGGGGGCCTGGCTGGCCAGGGCCCTCCCCAGAGCTGTGGAGAAACAGGAAACCAAAGCCTGGGGGACCAAGCTGTCCCCAGAGAGTGGGGGGGAGCGGGGCAGGGGAGCCCGGGTTGGGTGCCCTGTCCCTCGCTGTCCCCGGGTGTCCCCGCGGGCGCTGGGGGGCGGATAAGGCGATGCCGCAGCTTAAGGTGGTGGGTGGGTGTTGGTACCGAGTCTGGCAGCGGGGCCGGGCGGGAGGAGCACGATGTAAACATTTCTGATGGGGCCAGGAGGAGGACGACGAGGAGGAGGAGGAGGAGGGATGGGCTAGTGCGAGTCCTTCATCTGCTTCTGGATCTTCTGGAGCATCTCCTGCATCCGCCGCAGCTGGAAGGGAGCAGAGCCGGGATCGTGGATGGTGCCGAGCCCCAGGCACGCTGCTCCCGTGCAAACGGGGCCCGGGCTGAGCGGCCCGGACAAGCTGGGATCGCCCAGCCAGGGAGGGGTGGTGGGGAGCCCTCGGGTGCGCCTCCAGACCCTGCTGGCTGGAGATGCTGCGGGAAGGGCGGCCCCCGATGGCTGTGCCACGGCCGGGCCGCAGGCACTGGGGACGGCGCTGTGGGGGCCCGGCCCCGCGCTCACCTCCTCGTCCTTCTCCCGGATGAGCTTCTCCGTCTCCACGTCCGGCACCGGGGGGATCACGGGGATGGGGAAGTCCGTCCCGCTCTCCCGGGTCAGCTTGCTGTGGGCAGAGAGAGGAGGTGCGGGTGCTGCCCCAGCTCCCCAGGGACAGCGCCCCAGCCCCTGCAGGGCCCCAGCAGCCCCTGCCCAGCCCCTGGGCCCCATGGCCACCATCAGGGTGGTGGAGGGAGATGTGAGCGGCCCCAGGCAGCCCCCAGACCTCAGCGCCCCCAACCTGCCATGCACCAACCGAGGGGGGACCCAGGGACTTCCTCCACACCCTCCCATTTTGGGGAGAATCCCCCTGGGGCTAGGCTCTCCTGGGGCAGTATTTTCCCTGCTGCTTTAAAACACCAAAACCTCCACATCTCCCCTCTGTCCCCTGGCCCCAGGATGGGCTCTCCAGGCACTCCACTGCCCTGCCAGCCCCAGGGATGCCCCACACCCTTTTCCCGAGCCTCTGCCCCCATTCGAGCCCATTCCTGCTGGAGAGAGCCGCGAGCATCCCCCTGAGGCCGCGCAAGAGCCGGGCCTGCCCAGCCTGGCTTCTCCCAGGGCCCAGCCTGGGATGCCCTCCCAGCCAGCGACACCAACAGCCTGGGGATGCGCGTGCCACCCAGCATCGCCACAGCCAGGGACACCACCAACAGCGGTGATGGACTCGGGTGGGACACAGGTGGAACGGGCCGTCCCTGTCTGGAACAGGACGGGCTGTCCCTGTCCCAGCAGGACGGGCCATCCCTGTCTGGAACAGGACAAAGGGGTCCCTGGACACAGGACGGGACACCCTGTGGAATGGGCCGTCCCTGTCTGGAACAGGACGGGCCATCCCTGTCTGGAGCAGGACAGGCCGTCCCTGTCTGGAGCAGGATGAGCCATCCCTGTCCCAGCAGGACGGGCCATCCCTGTCCCAGCAGGACGGGCCATCCCTGTCTGGAGCAGGACGGGCCATCCCTGTCTGGAGCAGGACGGGCCATCCCTGTCCCAGCAGGACGGGCCATCCCTGTCCCAGCAGGACGGGCCATCCCTGTCCCTGCAGGACGGGCCATCCCTGTCTGGAACAGGACGGGCCATCCCTGTCTGGAGCAGGACGGGCCATCCCTGTCCCTGCAGGACGGGCCATCCCTGTCCCAGCAGGACAGGCCTTCCCTGTCCCAGCAGGACGGGCCATCCCTGTCTGGAGCAGGACGGGCCATCCCTGTCCCTGCAGGATGGGCCATCCCTGTCTGGAACAGGACGGGCCATCCCTCTCTGGAGCAGGACGGGCCATCCCTGCCCGCGGGGTCCCACTGTGCCAGGGGCTGGGCCAGCGCCAGGGCCGGGTTTGGCCGCCTCGGGAGCTGCTTTGGAAGGCGCTGCCGCTGCCGCTGTCTCGGCTTTGGCCCTGGGGACGTGGGGAGCACCTGGAGCTCCTGCAAGCCCTGGCAGCGACACAAAGCTGGAGCCGGGCCCAGCAATGTGGTGAGCAGCAAAGGCTCCCAGCACCCCAAAATGGCATCCCTGGGAGGGCAGCACGATGGGGACACCTGTCCCCCTTGGGTAGCCTTGGGGGCTCGGTGCCACCTAACAGTGACACATCCCCCAGACCTGGAGAGCCGGGGTGACACCACCATCACACAGTGTCCTTTGGCATCCCAAGGGCAGCTTGTGTGGGACACCAGTGGGTGGCCACAGGGCCATAGTGGGTGGCCACAGGGCCGGCTCACGCTGAGGGCAGCTGCCTGGGCCTTGCTCAGGCACAGAAGGACCAAGACAGCATTGGGTACCAACAAGCACTTTTATAGAGGGGCCAGGGGGTGGCAGGGCGAGCAGGGCGAGGCCCGGGGCGGCCCTGGCCGGTCCCGGCTCAGTCGGCAGAGCAGTCCCCGCAGCACAGCCTCAGCACGGAGGGATGGCTCCTGCCCCGGGGCACACAGGGAGAGACACTTAGGGGTGCCGAGAGAGGCGCCTACAGCCGCTGCCAGCCCCACAGAGCACGGCTCGAGTGCCCCGGAGCCCACAGAGCCTCCACTCACTCCCACTCTGCTCTGACCCCCGGCTGGAGGGTCCCACTGGGGACCTCAGCACCTCGGGGTGGCTGAAGCAGATGTGGGGGCTGTGAATTCGGCTGACTGGCGAGCAGAGCCCCAGCACCGGCTTTTGTTGGGCTCCTGCTCTGGTGCCGGAGCCTGCAAGGATGCAGGGGCCCCCTCCCTGTTGGAGCCAGACATCCCCCCACAGCCAGCCCCCGGGGGATGCAGGATCCCCCTCGGGGCTGGACGGGCCATGCCTGCCCCAGCAGGACAGGGGACACGCACCCAGCCCAGAGGAGACACGCGGTCCCCCTTGCTGCCAGAGCACACCCCTGGCCCCAGCCCCAGCCCTGGGGGCATATGGGGTCCCCCTCACTGCTGGAACGTGCCCCTCAAACCAGCCCCAGCTCTGGGCAGATGCGAGGTCCCCTTGCTACCAGAGCATCCCCACAGCCACCCTGGGGTGACAGGGTGCCCCTCACTGTTGGAGTGTCCCAGCTAAGACAGACCCAGTCTCGGGGTTTGCAGGTCCCTGACTGCCAGAGCATCCCCGGGCACTCCCAGCCCAGGGGCCCTTCACCGCGCCGGGGCTGCTCGGCACAGCACAGCACAGCACGGCACAGCACAGCACGGCACAGCACAGCACAGAGCCGGGGCTCTCCTGCACGGCCCCAGACCCAGCCCAGCCCCAGCCCCAGCCCAGCCCCAGCCCAGCCCCAGCTCAGCCCCAGCCCGGCCCCAACCCCAGCCCCAGCCCCAGCTCGGCCCCAGCCCAGCCCGGCCCCAGCCCCAGCCCCAGCCCCAACCCCAGCCCCAGCCCGGCCCCAGCCCAGCCCCAGCCCCAGCCCGACCCCAGCCCCAGCCCAGCCCCAGCCCAGCCCGTACTTGCGGTTGCGCTCCTTGACCACCATGCGGGTCATGCTCTGGATGCACTGCGTGCGGTAGTTCTCGTAGTGCGTCTCCCGCGTCACGTCCTTCAGGTCCTGCATGTGCGTCCTCACCAGCATCGTGCGCAGCTTCACGAAGTCGCAGTGGGACGGGTTCTCCACTGCGGGGGACGCGGGGTCAGGGGCCGCAGCCTGTCCCGGCCGTGTCCCTGTCCCCACAGGGCGGCCCCGCGTTACCTTCCACGATGCCCCAGGGGTAGAGGCGCCCGCGGACGCGCCGGCCCTTGGCCTCCACCACCGTGTTGCTGCCGATGACGGCGAAGGGGATGCTCTCCTGCAAGGGCGGGGGGATCAGCAGGGCCGTGCCGTGACCCCCACCTGCCAGGACCCCCATGCCCTCCTCGGCTGTGTCCAGCACCCATTTGCCAGCATATTCCAAAGGCCTGGCTGTGGAGAGCCCCAGTGGGACGGCAGCGGTCGTGGCATGGCTTTCCCCACCCGAGCCCCGTCCCACCAAGCTGCAGGTGTCACCCACGGGATGTTGGTGACATGTCTGGGCAGTGAGATATGTGCCAGCCCCTCCGTGCTGGAGAGCTTGCGTGGCCCCAAGGAGCCCTGCAGGTACCGCCGGGTTACGTGTCCTCCTGGCCACAGGGCTCTGCCCCTCCACTGATGGAGCTGGAGGAGCCCGACCCACCTTCAGCGCCTGGTCCTGCAGCTTGAACTCCTCATCCTCATCCGAGTCGCACTCAGGGAATTGGTAGATGCGGATGCCGTAGTGGTCGATCTCCTCCCGGATCTGGAGGCAAACAGCTCCCTGAGGGCAGGGCTCCAGCCTCGGGAAGGGCGTGGGAGGCACCACACAGGGCCAATGGCCCCCAAAAGCCTGGTTACACCAGACCAGATGTCATGGACACCCCCAGTTCTTCCAGCCCCCAGCCGAGCCCTGGGCAGATGTGTCCTTGGTGGCCATGGGGACAACATGCTCCTCTACAGTGCTGCAAGCCTGGCAAATGCTCCAGGGCAAATTCCAGGCAGGAGATGGATGGAGACCCCAGGGCACCCCCGTGCCCGAGGACCTGCCGGGACAGCTCCCCTCACCTTGTTCTTCATGCGCTCCACCTCGGCGGGGGTCAGGGTGTCGGCCTTGGCCAGCACGGGCACGATGTTCACGCGCTGGTGCAGGGCTCTCATGAACTCCACGTCGAGGGGCCGGAGCCTGCGGGGGGAGCCCGGTGAGCCCGGTCCCAGCGAGCCCCTCCGCGCCCCCCAGCAGCGCCGCCGGGGCTGCCCGTACCCGTGGCCGAAGGGCGAGATGAAGTAGATGCAGCAGTGCACTCGGTTGTCCTGGATGTTTTTCCGGTTGAGGCCACTTTCGTCACGGAAATACTGCTCGAACTGCTGGTCGATGTAGTCGGCCACCGGCTTCCAGCTGCAGGGACAGTGAGGTGAAACCCAATACTCTCTGAGACCCGCCCTGCTCTCTGTGGACCCCCAGCTCAATACCTCCGTGGCTCAGCACCGAAGCCCAGTGAACCATGGGCATCCCACTCACCACGGGAAGACCCCCATCCCATGGCACTCAGCATCCCACCCATCCTGGGGACAGTCCCCACGCCGTGGCACTCAGCATCTCACCCACCCTGGGGACAGTCCCCACCCCATGGCACTCACCATCCCACCCACCCTGGGGACAGTCCCCACCCATGGCACTCACTGTCCCACCCTGGGGACAGTCCCCATGCCGTGGCACTCACCATCCCACCCACCCTGGGGACAGTCCCCATGCTGTGGCACTCACTGTCCCACCCTGGGGACAGTCCCCATGCCGTGGCACTCACCACTCAGTGTTGTTGACGGCGTCCCCGAAGCCCGGCGTGTCCACGATGGTCAGGCGCAGCTTGACCCCCTTCTCCTCGATGTCCACCACGTGCTTGGTGATCTCCACTGTCTGCGTGATGCGCTCTGTGCGGAGGGACACATGTCACCAAGGGGGACCCCAGGGAGGGTGGAGGTTGCGTGGGGACACGCTGCAGCCCCCAGGCGCCATCCCCCGCCCTGGGGGCTGGGTGACCCGGCTGCATCAGCTCTGACACAGCCACCGCTCCAGCCCGGCAGGGGATGCTCCATGCTGTGGTCCCCACATCCCCGCGGATGGTGGCAGCCATCCCTCGGTGGCGGTGCCACTGCCACCCCAGGAGCCCAGCTCGGGCAGCGCAGGGCTCTGCTGGGGCTGGGCCTCGCTCAGGAGCGTTTCAGGTGACCCTGCGCATGCCCCTTCATCCCAGCACCCTCCACGTCCCTGCATCCCCAAGGATGCTCCTGCTGCATTGTGCGTTTTGGCTTTCACTCCAAGCAACGGAAACAAATCAAACAAACCCCTCCTGGGGATTTGGGCAACTTTGGGCCATTTTAATTCAAAAACTGGCTGCAGCTGAACTGGCACAGTGCTCCAGGCCCTGACTGTCCCCAGCCTCCCAGAAATGCTGTGGCTCCAGCCAATGCCCAACAAGCCCAGGCTTGTTTTCCCTGTGGAAATAAAGTCCCCGTGGGGAGTCCCCATCCTGTGCAGGGGGGTTCTCCCTGCCTCAGAGCAGTCCCTGGTGCCAGTGGGCAGCTGGCAACACAGCACATGTCATTTCAGGGGTAGGGAGAGGGGCTGCAGCCACCGGAAGCATCCCTGGGCTCTGCCACTGCCCAGGTCACCCAGGACACCCCCGTGGGCTGTGACTGTGCCCTGACCTTCAGCGTTGAGCAGCTTGCGGTCCCTGTACATGTCCGTCAGGAAGAGGCTGTTGACCAGGGTGGACTTGCCCAGCCCGGATTCCCCTGGGAAAGAGGGACAAAGTGGACGGGGCAGCCAGGATCCCCCCTCCCCAGTGCAGGGTGTTTGGGATGCAGAGTGGGGTCAGCACCCCCAGGCTGGCTGGACCCCCTGTACCTGCCACCATGAGGGTGAAGTCAAAGCCCTTCTTCACCGACTTGCGATGCACCTGGTTGGGCAGCGTGGCAAAGCCCACGTACTCCTTGTCATCCTGCAGAGGGCAGAGGGGACGTGGGACAGGGACACCGCCAGCACACCCCCTATCCCGGGAAACCCCCCCTTCCCCTGGCCCACAAAGGGATTCCCAGGGTTGGAGCTCCAGGGGATGAGGCCGTGCCTGCCCAAAGCCTTTGTGTTCACAAGATGGGGACATCCTCCATCCCTCAGCCGCTCGGCCCCGGTGTGCGTCCCTCCCTCCCTCCCTCCCTCCCCAGGGACACGTCCTGCACCTCGGAGGAGTCGTAGGGGTCCAGCTGTCCCCAGGGGCTCCGCGGGCGGTTGGGGCTGGGGGGCGGGGGGGCGGCGATGTGCTGCTGGAAATCCGCGGGCCGGGAGCGGGGGAAGATCCTGGCGTCCCTCTCGTCACTGCCTTCGTCTGGGGGGACCCTGGCCCCGCTGCCCAGGGGGTGGCCGGGCTCCCGCCGGCTCTCCGGGGCCTCCACCTTCCTGGAGCTGTCAGCTGCTGGGCAATCCCGCAGGAACTGGGTCAGCTCAGCCTCGTCCGAGTCCTCCTTCAGGAAACGTTTTATCTGGGGATCGAGGGAGGAGGTGGCAATGGCGGTGGCAGAGCCAGCCCGACGTGGCACCACCCAGCTCAGCCACACAAGCCCCCAGACCGCAGCAGCCAGACACATGCAGCCTAAAGGTGGCAGGGATGGGAGGAGAGACGGGACACGGCCACCCCAGGGGACCAGCCACCACCCTGGGGACAGCCACGGGTACAGCCATGGGGACGGCAGTGGGCACAGCCGCGGTCCCGTGCACCTCGGGCGCTTACGACTTGCGGCGTGGGCACGGCAGCGGGCTCCTGGCACTCCGGGGGACAGGGGCGGGCACCTTCCCCCTGGGCACCCCGCCGCTCCTCGGGCTCTTCTGGGGCAGCCAGGACCCCCCCGCGCCCCACGGCCTGCCAGGAGGCCAGGGAGGGGCCGGGAGGCACAACACCAAGAAGAGATGGAGAGCGATTGGGGCAGCCTGGGGGGCAGGCACAGAGCGGGCAGGGGTCCCCTGGTGCCCACGGCCCCCGCCCGCTGCCCGTTCACGGGCTGGCAGCACAGGGGCCCCGTCCCCGAAGTCCCGGAGAAAGCCAGGGCAGGGGACCCGGCCCGAGACACGACCAGACCCCGACACCTCCCTTGCCCTGGCTGTTCCCGGGAGCCGGAGCGGGCAGCGGGCGGGGGACAGGCACAGCGGCCCCCCCGAGCTGCTGCCCGCAGGCTGGGACGAGGACGGCGACGCCGGCATTGGGATGGCTCCACATCCTGTTTACAAGCGCTGGCGGGAGGAGACGCGATCCCAAGGGCACGTCCGGCAGCGGCCCTGTGGGACCAAGCCCGCTGCCAGCAGGCACCAATGTCCCCAGGGTCCCAAGGCAGCCGCCAGGCGACCCCAGCCCCGGAACGAGAGGCACGAGGGGCCTGGGACGCCTGGGGAGGTCCCCAGATCGGGCCTCGAGGCGAGGTCCCCATGGGACACGTGTCCTGCCCCGCGCCTGGTCCCCGCTGGCCGGGCGGCAAGGCGAGATGCGGAATCGGCGGGTTGAAAACCAGGTCACGGCGCTGCCTGGCTCAAGCCTGCCCCCCCGGTCCCTGGTGCCAGTGGGCAGCTGGCAACACAGCACATGTCATTTCAGGGGTAGGGAGAGGGGCTGCAGCCACCGGAAGCATCCCTGGGCTCTGCCACTGCCCAGGTCACCCAGGACACCCCCGTGGGCCGTGGCTGTGCCCTGACCTTCAGCGTTGAGCAGCTTGCGGTCCCTGTACATGTCCGTCAGGAAGAGGCTGTTGACCAGGGTGGACTTGCCCAGCCCGGATTCCCCTGGGAAAGAGGGACAAAGTGGACGGGGCAGCCAGGATCCCCCCTCCCCAGTGCAGGGTGTTTGGGATGCAGAGTGGGGTCAGCACCCCAGGCTGGCTGGACCCCCTGTACCTGCCACCATGAGGGTGAAGTCAAAGCCCTTCTTCACCGACTTGCGATGCACCTGGTTGGGCAGCGTGGCAAAGCCCACGTACTCCTTGTCATCCTGCAGAGGGCAGAGGGGATGTGGGACAGGGACACCGCCAGCACACCTCCTACCCTGGGAAACCCCCCCTTCCCCTGGCCCACAGACGGATTCCCAGGGCTGGAGTTCCAGGGGATGAGGCCGTGCCTGCCCAAAGCCTTTGTGTTCACAAGATGGGCACATCCTCCATCCCGCAGCCGCTCGGCCCAGGTGTGCGTCCCTCCCTCCCTCCCCAGGGACACGTCCCGCACCTCGGAGGAGTCGTAGGGGTCCAGCTGTCCCCAGGGGCTCCGCGGGCGGTTGGGGCTGGGGGGCGGGGGGGCGGCGATGTGCTGCTGGAAATCCGCGGGCCGGGAGCGGGGGAAGATCCTGGCGTCCCTCTCGTCACTGCCTTCGTCTGGGGGGACCCTGGCCCCGCTGCCCAGGGGGTGGCCGGGCTCCCGCCGGCTCTCCGGGGCCTCCACCTTCCTGGAGCTGTCAGCTGCTGGGCAGTCCCGCAGGAACTGGGTCAGCTCAGCCTCGTCCGAGTCCTCCTTCAGGAAACGTTTTATCTGGGGATCGAGGGAGGAGGTGGCAATGGCGGTGGCAGAGCCAGCCCGACGTGGCACCACCCAGCTCAGCCTCACAAGCCCCCAGACCGCAGCAGCCAGACACATGCAGCCTAAAGGTGGCAGGGATGGGAGGAGAGACGGAACACGGCCACCCCAGGGGACCAGCCACCACCCTGGGGACAGCCACGGGTACAGCCATGGGGATGGCAGTGGGCACAGCCGCGGTCCCGTGCACCTCGGGCGCTTACGACTTGCGGCGTGGGCACGGCAGCGGGCTCCTGGCACTCCGGGGGACAGGGGCGGGCACCTTCCCCCTGGGCACCCCGCCGCTCCTCGGGCTCTTCTGGGGCAGCCAGGACCCCCCCGCGCCCCACGGCCTGCCAGGAGGCCAGGGAGGGGCCGGGAGGAGGCACAGACACCAAGAAGAGATGGAGAGCGATTGGGGGCAGCCTGAGCGGGGGCAGGCACAGAGCGGGCAGGGGTCCCCTGGTGCCCACGGCCCCCGCCCGCTGCCCGTTCACGGGCTGGCAGCACAGGGGCCCCGTCCCCGAAGTCCCGGAGAAAGCCAGGGCAGGGGACCCGGCCCGGAGACACGACCAGGACCCCGACACCTCCTTGCCCTGGCTGTTCCCGTGGAGCGGAGCGCGGGCAGCGGGCGGGGGGGGACAGGCACAGCGGCCCCCGAGCTGCTGCCCGCGGGCTGGGACGAGGGACGGCGACGCCGGCATTGGGATGGCTCCACATCCTGTTTACAAGCGCTGGCGGGAGGAGACGCGATCCCAAGGGCACGTCCGGCAGCGGCTCCCGTGGGACCAAGCCCCGCTGCCAGCAGGCACCAATGTCCCCAGGGTCCCAAGGCAGCCGCCAGGCGACCCCAGCCCCGAACGAGAGGCACGCAGGGGCCGGGGGAGCCTGGGGAGTGTCCCCCAGATCGGGCCTCGAGGCGAGGTGCCCCCATGGGGACACGTGTCCTGCCCTGCGCCTGGTCCCCGCTGGCCGGCGGCAAGGCGAGATGCGGGAATCGGCGGGCTGGAAACCAGGTCACGGCGCTGCCCGGCCCCGCTCCCGCTGCCCCCGCGGCCACAGCACGGGGGACAGCAGGTGGCCCCACGGCGGGGGCTGCGGGACCCCCGTGCTCCCCTGTGCCCCAGCGGGTCCCGAGTGCTCGGCGGGCCTGTGTGACCGCAGCATCCTCTTCCCCCCCGCCCTTGACCTGGGGGCCTCAGTGCCAGCCCCCAGCGCAGCCCGGCCGGGGACAGTCGCCGCTGGGAGGTGATGCCACCACCAGCGGCGAGCGCTTCCAGCCCTACAGCCGCTCCATCCCTCGGGGCTCCAGCCCTTTGGGGCTCGCCCTCGTCTCCCACCCCCGGCGAAGCCGATGACTTCGGCGGTGCCCCGGCACCGAGGTTCGCGCCCCATCCTTGGGGGTCCTGCAGCAAGTGCGGCCCCCGGCAGGGCTGTCCCGGGGCCGGAGGATCAGCCGTGGCACCTTCCCGCAGACCCGGGCTAGTCCGTGCCCCCACCCCCGTGCCCCCGTCTCGCCCCGCCGGGGACGGGCGCTGCCCCCGTACCTCTTGCCCAGGCTGCAGCTCGGGGCAGGTGGCCATGGCGCAGCCAGCGTCGCCCGTGGCCAGCAGGAGATGCCGAGCAGCCCCGGCTGCGCCGAGGGCTGGGGAGCAGCATTAGCATAACTCCACCCTGGGCAGGCTCCGCACCCAGGGGCCGGGCACGGCCCCTGCGAGGGGCACGGCAGGGGAGAGGGAGCCGGGCAGGGCCAAACCCAGCTCCTGCCCGCCTGGGGAGGCTTCAAGGACCAGCCGCCATTGGCCAAGGGAGCTCTGGGGGGCTGCAGGAGCACCACCAACACCACCAGCACCCCTGGGCCGAACGCACAGGTTGCCTACAGCCCAGGAGGACGCTCAGGCCTTGGAAACACCTCTGTCCCAGGACAAAAATCCGCTCCATCCTGGGACAAAACTCCCTCCATCCCGGGATAAAATTCCTCTCCATCCCAGTACACACCACGTCCACTCCCACTGCCCCCTGGCGCATTCCCCAGCAGGGCTCCGCAGCCTCTTTGAGGTCAGAAACCCAGTTTTCCTGCACTTTTGCACCTGATACTTAAAGCTTCCCCACGTGGCTTTAAGCTCTCGCTCGAGCTGGGCCTGGCTGGGGAGGACCCAGGCGCTGCCTGGGAGAAGCAGGGGCGCTGCCCACCGCAGGGATCTCGGGCTGAAGCTCCAGCACTCCTGCCCCGGCTTTATCGGCTCATCGCGGGGAGGCGAAGGGTTAACAGTGCCCCAGGAGGAGCCGTGGGTGGCAGCCAGGGCGCCCCAGCTGTCGCTTCGGGGTCACCAGGGATGGTGATTCACCTTGATGCGTGTCGAGATGCATCAGAGCAGCTCAGGCGCGATCCAGGGTCGCTCGGCCACTTTCCCAGCGCCCCAGCCCGCACTCCCGGCAGGAGCGGGGATTTACGGCAGCGAGAGCCCGGGGCTGTGTCGGTGCCCCCGTAAGCAGATTACACACGCGGCTGAGTGCAAGCCGGCCTCGCACCCGGGCTGTCAGCGGCCCCGCAGCCGCGGGAGCAGCCCCGTCCCCGCCTGTCACTCTGCATCGCACCGTCCCCGCGCGGTGACAGCCCGGGGGATGCGGCGCGGGGGGACACGGGGGCAAAGCCTGCCCTAGGAGAGCCACCGGCTGCCCCTGAGCACCGTTCCACGGGTACCACTTTCCCACGGGAGGTGTTTTCCCCGGCAAGGGAAGGGAACATCCCGGCGAGGTGCTGTCCCTACCGCCAGGGTGACAGAGGCGTCCCCAAGCCCTCTAAAGGTGACACCCAGCATGCCACCCGCGGCACGGCCACTGTGTCACTGTGACGGAGCATCCCGGGCACAAACGCTGTCCCAAAGGCACGAACCCCGCGCAGGAGGAGCCCCCAGCGGAAGGGCAGCGCTGCCAGGGAGACAGGACCGACCACCGCCTCCGGGTGCGCGGGATGCTCCCGCCGCAGAGCCAGGGCACCCCCGGCTCTGCCATCGCACCCCTCAGCAGCATTCCAGACGGGAAACTGAGTCTCCCGGCAGCTCCAAGAGGAGCAGGATCCCGGGCACCCCAAGGACGGGGGCAGGCTGTGGTGTGGGTCCCTGCTCGGGGCAGGGGGTCAGCACCAGGCAGGAGAGCACAGGGGATGAGAGCCACAGCCCTTGGTGCAGCAGCTCCAGTCCCTCTCCCGCAGGGAATCCTCCAGTTTGAAGGGCCTGTGAGCACCCGAGTGGGGCCCCAGGATGGGACCACGGCTCCCTGGGAGCCAGGACATGACAGCGAGGCCTGTCCAGGCTGGAAACCCGGTGGCATCTCAGCACGTGGGGCTGGGCACTCAGGGGCCTGACCCGCTCAGAGCCAGGAGCAGGGACCGGGGGCACACACCAGTGCTCATGCTGCTCCTCCGGGCCAGCTGGGAACCGCTCTGGGGACACAGGGATGTGGCACTGGTGGCAGGGGCGCCGGCTCTGCCTCTGTGGGTCCTTCTGGAGCACCTCCAGCCCCAGCTGACCCCGCGTGCAGGGGCGAGGGAGCCCAGCCGGCCCCGTCCCCAGCTGTGGCTGCTGTCCCCCCCCGATGTTGCCGAGGCTGATGTGTGCATCCCGCAGCCACAGTCTGGAGCCTGTCGGGAAGGCGCTCCGTTGCGACACGCTCCGCCAGCCGCCCTCCTCTCCGCTTTCGCTGCATCCAGCTCCGGAGGAATGTGCCGGGCTGGTTCCCACGGCGCCTGCCGGGGCAGCGCGGCCGCGGCGCTCCCCACCAAGGCCACTTGTCCCGGCGGCCACCAGCCGGTGCCACGCGAGCCACGGCCGCAGCCCTCCGCCCTCACCCCCACCCCGGACACGTCCCGAGGTCCCCGCGGAGACGTGGCCCGGGCCGGGCGGCTCCTGGGGACCTGCCACAGCCGCGGAGGAGTGAGGCACAGCGGGAGATGCAGAACAAGCTCCCGCGGGCTGGAAGTGCCGGCGGCGGCTCCGGACCTTGCCGGTGAGTGCGCGGCCGGCTCCGCGCGTGTGACGGTCCCGGCCGAGGGCCCGGCCGGGCTGGCAGTGCCACCAGCGCCCCAGCCCGGGGACCTGCCAAGAGCTGGGAACCGATGCTCGGCACGGAGCCGCACCAGAGCGGCTCCCGCTGCCCACGCACGGACACCCGTGGGAGGAGCGCGGGACGGGGGACACGCAGGTGACGCTCCCGAGCGCTGCCCTCCCGGATGCCCCGGTGAGGGCCCGGGGCCCCCTCGCCTCCCCCGGGGCTGCGCCCTCCGGGGCCGGGCAGGTGCTGCCCTGCCGCCCGTGTCCCCCCCGCGCTCCGCTGCGGCACCGGCGGCCCCGGTCCGCTCCGCCCCCGCGCACCGTCACCTTCACGGAGGGCAGCGGGCTGCGGGCGCGGGCCCGGGCTGCGGGAGCGGGCCCGGTCCACGGTGCGGGGCCGTGCGGGGCAGCCCGGGCCGGGCCGGTCCCACGTCCGCGCCGGCCTTACCATGGCTGCGGCGCCGGGCGCCGTCCGGGAGCGGCGGCTGCCGATGGGCACGGCCGGGCCCCGCCGCGGATTAACAGAAATAGCAGCGGCGGGGGCGGGGGCGGCCCCGGGGCGGGGCGGGCGGGGGACGGGCGGGGCGGCCGCTCGGCATCACCGGCAGCGGCACCGGGCACCGGCAGCGGCACCGGGCACCGGCAGCGGCAGCGGCAACAGCGCCCGGCACCGCGCACTGCACACGGATGCAGGCAGCGGCACCAGCGCTCGGCGCCGGCACTGGGACCGAGTGATGCGCACCGGGAACCGGGCACCGCACACGGGGCGCTGGCACCACACACTGGGTACCAGCACCGGGCACTGGGCATCAGCATCCAGCCTTGGCATTCGGCTCATCAATACCTGGCACCGGTGCCGGGCACCCACTTTGGCACTGGGGCCGGGCACGGGGCACCAGCTCTGGCAGCACTCACCGGGCATTGGAGCTGCACAGTGCACGGGGTGGTGGCACGGGGCAGCAGCACCGAGCACAGGGCTCCAGCATCACTGCTGGGGCGCCAGCACCAGGAACAAGACACTGCAGCAGGGACAGGGCACCGGTACCAGGGACAGGGCACAGCAATGGGCGCAGGGCACAGCACTGGGTGCTGGGCATCGGCAGGGCCCGGTGCAGGCAGTGGGTACAAGGCCCCAGCAGCAGTCGGTGGTGCAGTCACAGGGAACGGCCCCCGTGACAGTGAGTGACCTCCTGGCAGTGTCACCAGCACCAGGCATTGCCCTGCAGGCACCAGGGGCTGTGCAGGAGGCACAGCCACTGGCTCTTGGGAGCACTGGGCACCAGTTGGGGGGTGTTGGGTACTGGGAAAACGCTCCAGCACCGCACATCCCACAGCACCTGCTGGGTACCAGGGACTGGCGACTGCACTGGGCACGGGGCACCAAATCCCAGTCTTCCAGTGCTCTCTCTGCAAAATCCCAGCCTGCCTCCCCCTCCCGAAGCCCTTCCTGGGGTCGCTGCTGAGCGATCCTGCCCCTGGCTGGTGGGCTGGCAAAGGGACCCGGACACCCGGCTGTGCCCCTCTCCCCATCCGCACCCACCCCACCTCAGCGACGGCAGCGCCTTCCCGGAGTGCCCCGAGCCCGTGCGAGCGGCAGCGGCACGGGGCCGTGTCCCGGTGTCCCGGTGTCCCCGAGGGCAGGGAGGATGCTGGCACCCGTGAAAGGGGCCGGGGCAGCCTTGGCTGCGGTGGCTGCTCCCCGTGGTGAGCAGCTGGCACAGCTCAGCCCTCCCCAGATTTCAGTCTCCAGGCCCTGCTGCTCCTCAGGACTGTCCTTGTCCCTCTTCAAACCTCCTCCAGGCCAGGGAGCTGGGGAGGTCACATGCATTCCCAGCACATCCCTCTCGTGGGTTTCTCCTCACTTGCCTCAGTTTCCCTGCCCATGAAAAAAGCCAGTGGTGATTCCCCAGGAAGAGAAAACAGATCCAGCCCCAGTCAGGCTGTGACCAAAGCCGTGTAACTCCATAGGGACTGTCTCACCTTGTCCCCAACCTTGTCACTGCCTGGAATCTCCTTCCCTTGGACGTTATGGATCCAGGCTGAGTCCAGATGGCTCTACATTCCCTTTATTCCCATAAATAACCATCACAGGCTCAACGCAGCCTCAGAGAGCACCGGTGGCCACCCTGACCCTGTATTTGGGGGGTCCAGGCAGGGATCCCGCTCTCCTGGCCCCTCATCTTGGCCGGCTGGGCGGTGTGGGCAGGGGGCAGGCAGGGGCAGGCAGGGGCAGGCAGGTGAGGATGGCCGTTCACATCCCTAATCCCCACAGCCAGCGCTTTCCTCCAGGATTACCGGGGATTAGGGGCTCGGGGGCTCCAGGAGCTCAGCCTGGGCTCTCCCTGCCCTTCAAGGAGCAGAGCTGAGCCCCGCGGGGGCGGGAGGGCCCTGCTGGGGTGACCCGGCCGTTCTCAGGCCGGCACTGCCGGGATGAGCTCCGTGTTCCCGGCCTGGCCGGGGGGCACAGGTCGGAGCAGCCACTCTCTTGGCACTGCTCGCTCCAGGAGCCCAGTGCCCATCGAGGCTGGGGAGCTGCAACCTGGCCTTTACACGGAGCATTAAAAGCTGAAGGGATCAGCTGCGGAGCGGCAGGGACACAGGGGCTGCACGTTCCTGTCTGGGAGATGACGCCAAGGGGAGTGATGGCGATGCCCACAAAGGGTGGCACAGCTGGAGAGGTGCCCAAGGTCCCCGAGGCACCCCGGGGTCCCTCGGGCCGGCAGCAGCAGCGATCCTCGGTCCCGGCCCGGCTGGGAAGCCTCCGCTCGCTACCGGGGCCCAGAGCTCTATAATTACCATGGGAGGCTGAGTTATTTTGGGAAGCGGCTTTGCTGCTGCCAAAGCTTTTATTCCTCCAAACCAAAACAAGATGGAAAGAGCCCAGCCCAGGATGCTGCATCCGGCGGGCGTGGGGAGCTTAACCTCATCGCTGCCTGCCCGGGGCTGCCCCTGCCAGCTACCCCTGCCTGCCCTGGCATCACCTGGCACCGGCTCTGCCTGCCTGCCCTGGCATCACCCGGCACCGGCTCCCCCTGCCCTGGCATCACCCAGCACCGGCTCTGCCTGCCTGCCCTGGCATCACCCGGCACCGGCTCCCCCTGCCCTGGCATCACCCAGCACCGGCTCCCCCTGCCCTGGCCCACCTGGCATCCCCCCTGCACCCAGCACCCCCCCTGCCCTGGCATCACCCGGCACCGGCTCTGCCTGCCCTGGCATCACCCGGCACCGGCTCTGCCTGCCCTGGCATCACCCAGCACCGGCTCCCCCTGCCCTGGCATCACCCGGCACTGGCTCCCCCTGCCCTGGCATCACACGGCACCAGCTCCCCCTGCCCTGCCCTGGCATCACCCGGCACCGGCTCCCCCAGCCCTGGCATCACCCGCCCTCCCCCTGGCATCACCCGGCACCGGCTCCCCCTGCCCTGGCATCACCCGGCACCGGCTCCCCCCTGGCCTGGCACCGGCTCCCCCCTGCCCTGGCACCCGGCACCGGCTCCCCCTGCCCTGCCCTGGCATCACCCGGCACCGGCTCCCCCTGCCTGCCCTGGCATCACCCGGCACCGGCTCTCCCTGCCCTGGCATCACCCAGCACCAGCTCCCCCTGCCCTGCCCTGGCATCACCCAGCACCAGCTCTGCCTGCCCTGCCCTGGCATCACCCGGCACCGGCTCCCCCTGCCCTGCCCTGGCATCACCCGGCACCGGCTCCCCCTGCCTGCCCTGGCATCACCCGGCACCGGCTCTCCCTGCCCTGGCATCACCCAGCACCGGCTCCCCCCTGCCCTGGCATCACCCGGCACCGGCTCCCCCTGCCCTGCCCTGGCATCACCCGGCACCAGCTCTGCCTGCCCTGGCATCACCCAGCACCGGCTCCCCCTGCCCTGGCATCACCCAGCACCGGCTCCCCCTGCCTGCCCTGGCATCACCCGGCACCGGCTCTCCCTGCCCTGGCATCACCTGGCACTGAGACAGCACCCAGGGCTTGCGCTGCCCAGGGGGGTCAAAGGAGAGCCGGGAGGAAGGTTGGGGATCACAGAGGCTGCAGGGTGCCAGCCAGGCATGGCATGGGGCTGGGTCAGTCCTGTCCTTGCCTGCTGGCAGAGCCAGAGGCCACATGCTCGGATGCCACCCTGCATTCCTCTATCTTCAGCTCTTTCTCTTGTACCGGGACCCCATCTGGGGGCCTTCCCAGCACGGTGGCTGGGCCCAGGAATGCCATGTGCAGGGAGAGGAGCACCTCACTGCAGTATCCCAAGGGACAAAGCCCCAGGGCACCAAGCACAGGCAGAAGTTCTGTCCCCTCTCCAGAGCAGCCAGACTCCAAGCTGGGAATTAACTCATTTTTCACACCGTGGAAAGGATGAGCCATGCCAGGCACCCTACAGCGCTCCCCAAGATCTGCTCCAGCAAAGGGATGAGCTGGGTTCGGGGGGGTCTGTGCTCAGAGTGGACCCTGAAAACCTGGGTGTAGCTCCTGCCTTTTGGCTTCTTCCCCTTGGTCTCAGCCCATGCCTGGGCTGCTCCCTGTGCTTGAGGCTAATTTGGCAGCCAATAGCCCCCAAACCTACAGTCTGGGGCCCCCCAAACCCAAAGCCCATGTCAGTCTTCCAGCTCCCCAAACCCACACACAGGGGTTCCCTGGATGCACATGTCAGGGTCCCACAGCTCCCCAAACCCACACCCCAGGGTTTCCCCATCCTTGGGCTGTCCCTGCAGGGAGCTCCTGCTCAGAGCAGGGGGGCCTGGGGGTTCTGAGGGTCCACATTCCCCAAGTCCAGGCAGTGCCAGCCCCTTGGGGGATTTGGTCATGGGATGCGCTCTGAAGAACAGGGTCCCAGCAGTGGGGAAGGTGTCACAGACATCCAAACCCTCGAGCCCGCGTGGTCCCACCCAAGCCCTCCCCTCCCAAAGGACTCATCAGTCGATGCTGCCCATCCCTGGTCCTGCCTGGGGACCTGGTGGCACTGGGCAACCCAGGAGCACCCGACACTTACCTCCCCTCCGGAGCCCCAGTGCCAAGGGGTTGTGCTGGAGCTGGGGGAGGATGGCAGTGGGATTGAGGAGAAGCCATTTTCCCCACCAGAAGCAGCTGAGGCTTTCAGGTAGCCCCAGCTGTCCCCTCCCAGGACACAGGGATGGGCCCCGGTGCCCCCAGCTGGCAGAGAGGGGCAGGACGGCAGAACCGTGTTCCCAGGGCTGTGTTTATAAACGCCACCTTTATGTAGACCTTACCAAAACTGCTGGCAAATGAGGTGGGAACTGTTTCCCATGGGATTTTCTTGCCTGGATTTGGCCAGCCTCACCTGTCAGGGACCAGAGGACACCACAGTGGGGACAGGAGCTGCAGTGACAGCCCTTCTTCCCATCCCCACACCCCAGAGGCCGCTCCAGCTGCGGGGGAAATTGAGGCAGACAGGTACTGACCCCCACCATTGCCCTCAGAGCCCCACCAGGGTTTTGGGCATCTGGATGCTCCCCATGGAGCCACCAGGTCCTGGTGACATGTGTGACCCAAGGAGGTGCCTCCTAGCCCAGCCCAGGCTGCAGAGGGGAGGTGTGGCAGTGACACCAAATTGTGGAGGGAGGGCTCAGGCTGCTCCAGAGCCACACAAAGCCCCCGTTCCCGATCCAGGGGAGGGATCCCGCACCCAGTGGACAGAGTGGCTCTGGGGACAGGGTGAACTGGGACAGACACCCTGCAGAGCCACGCGCCAGATGTAGGATGGGAGATCAGAGGGGTGGAGGGCAGGAATGATCCCAGGATGTCTCCAGTCCAGCCTCTGGCTGAGGTGGAAGGGGCTCCAGAGGATCCAGAGCCATTGCCTGCTCACCACTGAAAAATCCTCAGGTGAGGGTGAGTCTTGCTGCGGCCAGGGATGGGGACGAGAACCCACGTCCCCATGGGGCTGCACACCCCAGCCAGGCCCCTGTGACCCTCCTCCAGTTCCACACATCCCTGTGCAGCTGGGTGCCTTGGTGGGATCCCAGGAATCCTTTCCCAGCTCCACACACCCCTGTCCTGACTGATCCCCAGCACCTCTTGTCCTTGCACATCTCAAGCCTCATGAGGACCCTCTGCCAGTTACCCCTGCCACAGGAGGGTCCCCGCAGCACCAGTGCCCACCTTGCCAGGATCCCTGGAGAACCTGCCCTTCCTCCTCCCCCTGGAGTCCCAAAATTCCCCACCAGGGAGGTGACCAACCCACAGCCGGTCAGCTGTGTCCTTGCCAGAGCCACTGGCACCTTTGGCCACCCCCTTGGTGAGGACACCTGGCTCCGCAGGTGCCACCATTCCAAACTGGGGTCGGGCGCGGGCAGGACCCTACCAGAGCCATCCCTGGGGGGCACAGAGCAGGACCTGGGAGGAGACAGCGCACGCAGTGGCAGCTCTCGGTGGGCTGTGACATGGTCTGGGTGGCCTTGTCCCTCCTGGGAAGGGAAGGGATGGCTGGAGGGGACAGCCAGGTGCTGGTGATGGGATGAGCCTCTCCCACGGGCACGGGGCCAGGCTGGACAGGGGCTGGATTTGGGCACAGGATGCTGCACAGCCCTGGAGGAAACCTTTGGGTGACAGTGACAGCATGGGGCCACTGTGGCTGTGCAAGAGACACCTCCCTGCCTGGTGGTGGCTTGGACTGGGATGAGCTGCTGGTCACAGGGGTGACTGAGTGGCCACTTGGTGTTGTGGCCAGCTGCTGGCTCTTGCCCCAAGGGCCACCAGCAGGTGTCCCAGTGGGTGTGGTGTCCCTGAGACCACCAGGCATCCCTGCACCCAGCTGGGTGCGGCCCGGGGAGGTCCCATGGGTTTGGGGGCTCCTACTGGAGCGCTGGGGGTCTCCTGTGGCAGCAGGGGACTGGGGACAGTGGTGTTTCCTAGGTGTGATGGCCACAGTGGCTCCCTCACCCGTGTTCCCAGGGAGTGACAGTGTCCTGCTCCCACAGCAAAGAATCAGCACAGTGGGGTGTCACCAAGGGCAGCATGACAGCCGGTGACACCAGGCAGGCTGTTAGTCCCTGTCCCCCACTGGGGTACCAGGGAACAGGCAGACAGGAGCCACTGTCACTGCACCCCCCCATGTCCCTCCAGAGCAATAAACCATGAGGTTTCCTGGTGGGGGTTCCAGCCTGGATCCTGGATCCCTTTCGGGCTCCTTCCCCAGCTGCAGCACCACTGGGGACATCCTTGGGGACATCCCCCAGTCCCATCCCTTCCCTGTCACTCCCCCCTCAGCCCTTTGGGTTCCAGGTCTTCTCCAGCTTCCAAAGCTGGCCCTCCCCCAGGGATGGGGCTCCCCCACTTGGGGACCTTAGTTTGGTTCAGAGAGGCGTTGAGGACAGAGGGACAGCATGGGAGGGCCATGGGCTACCCCAGCACAGCCACCTCACTGTTCCCTGGCGCCACCAAAGGCAAATCAGCTCCACGGCACCAATGGTCACACAGCTCTGTCACCTGCCTGTCACCACCCTGGCATGACAGTGGCCATGGCCACCAGGCCAGTGAGGGGACACAGCACCTGGGGGCCCTGGTGACATAAGCAGGGATGGCACCAGTGCCAGGGCTGGGGGTACCCACAATGGGGTGGGGACAGCACAAAGGGGGACAACAGTACTGCCCCCATGGGGGTGAGCGAGCTGGTGGGTGCCACCACGGCCGGTGCCACAGCCCCACCCTGGGCACAGGGACCGTCCCCTCCTGCCTCAGCGTCCACAGGAGCTGCCAGCCCCCCCGGGGGAGGCGAGCGATTGCCAACAGGCCGGGCAGCGAGCGGGGAAGGATTTATTGACTCACGGCTCAGGGTACATCACAGTTTGAGCTCCCTTCCCGCCTCCGCAGAGGACGTCACCTTGGACTTCCCGGGCAAAAGTGCACGGAGAGGCTTCACAGTTTGATCCCTTCGGGAAAGCAGAACCGAGGCAGTGACAAATGGCAAACGCTACGTTGTATGAAAAAATAATACAAACTCTTCTCTTTAAATATCTTACAGAAAAATGAACCTGAATAAAGAGCATGAAAAGCACCGCGTGGCGCAACCCCCCGGGCCCTGCAGGGCAGGGGGACCGAGATGAGCGGCAGCCCCACGTCCCGAGCAGCCGGCGCCGCCCCGGGGCTGCGCGCTCCGGGCTCGGCGCGGGCAGCAGAGGCGGGGGGCGGCAGGGACCGCTACGTGCCTGTCCCCGCGCCGCGGGGGTGTCCCCTGCCCGGCCGGGGTGCGGCGGGAGCAGCCTCAGGGGCCGGCCGAGGGCGTTGCTACGAGGGTGCCCTGGGGGCCGCGGGGTCCCTCCTGTGTCCAAGTGCAAGTTCACGGAAAGCCAAGGCACCGCCGCAGGGCCGCGGCTCTGTCCGGGGCAGCCCCGCTGTGCAAAGGGGAGGTGAGCCAGGGTGGGGGACACTGGACGGTCCCCGCGGTGCGGCCAGCCGGGCTGGGCCCGGCGGTCAGAGCTACGGCGTGCGGGTGCCCAGGGCCATGCGGCCCCGGGGAGAGCCAGCTCCCCGGGGGGGGCAGCGGGGCGGGGGCGCGTCCAGGGGCCCGGGGATCCAGCCCCGGGGTGAGGCAGCCCCAGGAGCGGCTGGTGGCGAGCGCAGCTCCCTGCCCCGCGGCTGCAGAGGGGGGCGGGCGGGGGCTCTACCGCGGGGCCGCGGGCAGCGCCCCCTCCCGCCGGTGCGCCTCCCCGAAGGCTCGGTCCAGCTGCTCCAGCTGCGAGCTCAGCGGCAGGTGGATCTCCAGGTGCATGCGCAGCGTCTCCAGCCACTGCTCCAGCTTGGCGAAGGACGGCCTGAGCGACCGGGGAGACACGTGGCAGCTCCGCTGGCTCGGTCCCCACCCCGGCCCCCTGCCCTGGGGACCCCTGGGGGTCTCCACCACCCACCCACCGCTTCTCGGGGTCCAGGTCGCAGCAGCAGACGGCGATGGGGAAGAAGCTGGGGGGGCAGGCGGGGGGGCAGTAGCGCTCCAGGAAGCCGCGCACGTTGAGGCCGAAGTCGGTGGTGCGGGGCAGGTAATCGGGATCGGCGCTCACCCGGCCGATGATCTGGGGGCAGCAGCGGGAACGAGCGGGCTCAGCACCACGGGGGGACCTCAACCCCAAACAGGGACCCCTAAGCCCCAAGGGGAAGATGTCCAAGGCCCAGGAGGGAACCCAAACACAATGAAGAAACCCCAGCCCCAAGAGAGAGACCCCATCAGGGAGACCCTTAACCGAAGGAGAGAGGCCCCAACTCCAAGGGAGGACTCCAAGCCTAAGAGGGGGAACTGAAGCACAATGGGGACCTCAATCCCAAAAGGGAGACCCCAACCCCAAGGGGGAACACCTTACCCTGGAGAGTAACAATGAGGACTCCAAAGCCTAGGGGGACCCCAAGTCCAAGGGAAAAGACTCCAATCCTAAGGTGAAGACTCTAAGAGACTCTAAACATCCCAACCCCAAGGGGGATACCCCAGCCTTGAGGAAGTGACCCCAAACACCATGAGGGCCGCAGCAGCCATGGCAGACCCCAGCCCCAGGGGCACTTGCCTCGCATAGGACGATGCCAAAGGAGAAGATGTCCACCTTCTCATCATAGCTCCTCCCTGCAGACACAGGGTCAGGCCATGTCACACGTCCTGTCCCAGCCCCACCAAGCGTCCCCTGCCTGGGGACAGAGCCCTGGCTGGCCACATCCCCCTCACCATTGATCATCTCAGGGGCCATCCAGTAGGGGTTCCCCACCACCGTGTAGCGCTTCTTGCGGTCCGGTTTCTTCAGGTTCTTGAGATGTTCGGGCTGGTTCTTCTCATCCACCATCAGCCGCGCCAGCCCGAAGTCAGCCACCACCACACTCTTGTTCTGGGGGGCACGGGGAGGGGTGAGGCCTGGGGGAGCCACACAGGGACTGAGAGCCCCAGCCAGGCTGGGGAGGGCAGCGCCGAGGTGGGACTCACCTCCCGCACGAGGCAGTTGTGAGAGTTGAGGTCGCGGTGGATGATGTTCATGGAGTGGAGGTAGGCCTGTGGGAAGGGTGGGCTGAGAGCAGGGGCACCCCCACGCCACGGCGCCCCCGCTCACCAGTGCCCCTCTCACCCACCCATCCCATGGTAGCACCCACCATGCCAGCGGCGATGTCCTTGGCAAAGCTGACCCGCTGGCTCCAGGGGTAGTGGCTGTCCTGGGGGGCAGGAGGGGGAGTTTGCCAGGACATGGAAAAGGAAGAGGGGTCCCCCAGCCACCCTGGGGCTGTGGGGTGGCGGGGGACCAACGTGCCTCACCCAGTGCTCACCATGCCCTTGATGAGGCTCCTTAAGGTGCCCCCTTTGATGTACTCTGTGATGAAGTTGAGCCTCTTCTCCTTGTAGAGCACTCCGATGAACTTGAGCACGTTGGGGTGCTCCAGGCAGCGCATCACCTTCACCTGCAGGACACCGCCCCAGCCCCGTGTCCGTGACACCCCAAGGCTCCCACACCCCCTGACAGAGCTGTGCTCGCAGGCTCAGCGGGCAGGGCTGCACCCACAGGGCTCGGTCACCCCTGTCCAGGGCTTGTGCCCAGGTGGGGCCAGGATCACACAGACCCATCCCTTGTGTCCCTGCAGCCCAGGGGATTAAGGACAGGGGACCCTCACCTCTTTGAGGAAGGTCCTCTGGGTCTCCTCATCGAAGCGAATCAGCTCCTTCATGACCATCACCTCGCCCGTCTCCCGATGCGTCACCTGGCCGGGAGCGCAGGGACTCAGCCACCCCCTCCATCCTGGGGAGCCGAGACCCCCACGCTCGTGCCCCCTGCCCACCTTAATGGCCTGGCCGAAGCAGCCCTTGCCCAGCACCTCTCCGTGGATGAGGTCCGAGGGGCGGAAGATGCGGTGGGCGCGGGACACGACGCGCAGGGACTCGGAGCGCCCGATGTCCTTGCGCTGGGACGCGGGAGAGCCCACGGAGCCCGAGCCCGGGGACTTGTCCGTGCTGCAGCTCCTCCTGCGGGACGGATGGGCAGAGCTCAGTGTGCGGGGGGCACCCAGCAGGGACGGGCGCAGGGGGTGGCCTTACGTGACAGCGCGCTGGCGCATGGCAGCGGGGTCCCCGCAGGGCACGGGGGCTGGCGAGCGCAGGGGGCTGCACAGGGCGGGCACGGGGCTGCCTGCCAGCCCTGGCTCCTGGCCCAGGGGCTCGTGGGGGTCATGCTCGATGGTTAGCTGCAGCAGGCGGCTCGTCTCCTGGATCAGCAGGTCAATCTGCAGAGGGACATGGCGATGGCGTGGGTTTGGGGACACGGCGGAAGTGGGGCTGGCTGGGGTGTGACAGGGGGACCGTACCTCGTCCAGGGGGACGTGGCCGATGGGGGTCCCGTTGATCTCCAGGATGCGGTCACCAACGTGGATGGAGTTCTTCATGTCAGGGCTGATGCAGTCCGGGTCTACCCTGTGGGGACAGCGGGGTCAGACCCCCGACACTGTCACCATCAGGGGGGTGTACCAGGACACTCCCAGTGGGTGTGTCAGATCCCACTGCCACCTCCTGGACAGGAACATGGTGGCACAGTCTCCACAAGCCACCCCAACCACACAGGGCCATGCATGGTACCCAGAACCCACTCAGGCATATAAGGCAATGCCAGCATGGCCAGGGACGCACCAGCACAACCTCACAAACCCCCCTGCAGTTGGGGACACGCCACCACAGTCCCTACAGGCCACCCCTGGACAATGCGGACAGCCCAGCACCACCCCTCCTCTCCCACCCCAAAAGGTGTCCCTGGGATGTGCCAGCCCTGGGGAGGGCACGCGGCAGAGGGGACAGGGACGCACTCTCGGACGCGCACGGTGCGCGGGTGCTCGGTGCCGCAGCCCTGGTCGATGGAGACGGAGAAGCCGCGCTTGCCGTCGGAGCAGGCAGGGATGGACACGAGGGTGACGGTGTGAGGGATGCGAGAGGCTGGGGAGTCCGGCAGGATCTGCTCGATCACCGGCGTCACCACCATCTGGTAGTAGCAGTGGCCGCTGCGGGGAGCAGACAGGAGGGTGGGCGGGGGGTGCCGCGGACACGTCCCCCCGGCCTCCCCAGAGCAGACGTACCAGTAGAGCTTGGAGCGCTCCACCAGCGCGTACGTGTCCCCGTCCCCGATGAAGGCGCGGCAGTTGAGGCAGCTGAAGCACTCGGGGTGATACTTCTGCTCCCCGGCCACCTGTGAGCAATGCCATCAGCCCCAGGACCCCCTGTCCAGGCACCAAGGGCAGGGCGGGGCTCAGAGGGGCCGGGAGCACCCATGGGTGCACTGGGGCTGCGGGTAGGGCAGGCTGAGTTGTGGGATGCTGGGGACAGAAGTGCCACCAAGCTGGGGGTGGCTGCAGGAACATCTCCCACCACCCTGAGCTTCTGCCCTGCATTTCCCAGTCCCAGCAAGGCCCTCCAGGGTCCCCTAAAACATAGAGGACAGCCCTGCCACACCCAGTGGTGCTGGGGGTCTGCACCCCTTCCCCACCTCCCCTGCTCCCCAGGAGCTCAGGCATGGCACAGGGCTCCGTGTCCCACCGCCGGGGACCCCGTGGTGCTCACCATGACCAGCCCCTTGGTGATCTGCTCGGAGCAGCCGTGGCACAGCTCCCCGAAGCGTGCCCAGTAATCCTTCTTGCAGTACAGGCGCCCATCCTTCTCATAGTACTGGTGGGACAGGGAGGCCCCGCACTCGCAACACCTGTGGCAGGAACAGGGACACCCTTGTCTCCCTGTCCCCACTGTCACCCCGGGGCACAGCCAGTGCTTGCCCACTCCACAGCTCTCTGGGCAAGCTGCTTCCCTCACTTCCCATGGAGCTGCAGGGCCACTGCATCAATGTGTCACCATCCCCAGGGTGACAACAGGTGACTCCAGGGGTCTGACAGTGCAGGCTGCGGCTGCAGGGACACGTGGGGACACGGGGGTGGACAAGGGAGGGCACGTGGGGCACTGAGAGGCATGAGAAGGGAAGCACCAGCTCTGCATGGATGTGCCAGCCTGGACGAAGACACACAGAGGGATGTACCAGACTGGTGACAGACATGCCACCCCAGTGACAGACGTGCCAGCCTGGCACAGGCTGACAAAGGGATGAGACAGACTGGTCACAAGCGTGGCAGCCTGATCACAGACAGAGGGACATCCCACCCTGGTGACAGATACACAGAAGGGCATGTCTCTCTATCCACGACTAGGGTGACATGCCAGTCTGGTCACAGACACACAGAGGGAAGTCCCACCCTGGTCATGGGTCTGTCACCCTGCTCACAGATGTGACAGCCCAGTCATGGGTGCACAGAGGAACATGTCACCCTAATCATGGACAGAGGGATGTCCCATCCTGGTCACAGACACACACAGGGACGTGCCAGCCTGGTGAGGGATGCGCCAGCCCAGTCACGGATACACAGAGGGATGTGCCAGACTTGCCACGGACATGACACCGTGGTGACAGACGTGCCAGTCTGTGTGTGTCCCTGGCACAGACACAGAGATGTCCCAGCCTGTCCACAGATGTGCCAGCCTGGCACAAACACACAGAGAGATGTCCCAGCCTGGTCAGGGACGTGCCAGCCTGGTCACGGACACACACAGGGACATGCCAGCCTGGTCACAGACACACAGAGAGATGTCCCAGCCTGGTCAGGGACGTGCCAGCCTGGTCACAGACACACACAGAGATGTCCCACCCTGGTGACAGATGTGCCAGCCTGATCAGGGACAGAGGGACGTGCCCCCTTGGCCACAAACTCCCTACCCTGGCACAGACAGCTAGAGGGACCCGCCAGCCTAGCCAGGGACATGCCAGCCTTGGGACAATCTGCAAGGGGCACAGGGATGGGGGAGCTGCTGGGGGGGTGCAGGGGGTGACAACAGCAGGGTGTGCCCGGGGCTGCAGAGGGGCCTGTCAGCTTTGGGATACACACCAGAGTGTGCAGGAGGGGACAGGGGTACCAGAGAGGATTTCTGTGGGGTGTGGGAGTGGCTGGGGGGTGCAGAAGGGGAGCCACAGAGCATTTTCTATATGGAAGTGCTGAATGGGTGCAGGGCACGCTGTGGGAGGGGTGGTGCAAGGCCGGAGATCCTCTTGGGGACAGGGTTGAGGGGGTGCAGGGGAGCTGTGGGGGTTCCCTGCAGGGGTTTGCAGTGCCGGGGTGCTGGGGGGGTGGGGGGTTGCAGCAGAGGGGTGCAGGGGACCTGTGGGGATTTGGGGATTTCCTGCAGGGATTTGCAGTGCCGGGGTGCTGTGGGGTGTGGGGGTTGCAGCACAGGGGGTGCAGGGGATGCTGTGGGGGTTCCCTGCAGGGGTTTGCAGTGCCAGGGTGCTGTAGAGTGTGGGGGATGCAGCAGAGGGGGTGCAGGGGGAGCTGTGGGGTGTGGGGGTTGCAGAGGGGGTGCAGGGGGAGCTGTGGGGGTTGCAGAGGGGGTGCAGGGGATGCTGTGGGGATTTGGGGATTTCCTGCAGGGATTTGCAGTGCCGGGGTGCTGTGGGGTGTGGGGGATGCAGCACAGGGGGTGCAGGGGGTGCTGTGGGGGTTGCAGCACAGGGGGTGCTGTGGGGTGTGAGGGATGCAGCACAGGGGGTGCAGGGGGAGCTGTGGGGGTTGCAGCAGAGGGTGTGCAGGGGATGCTGTGGGGGTTCCCTGCAGCGGTTTGCAGTGCCGGGGTGCTGTGGGGTGTGAGGGATGCAGCACAGGGGGTGCAGGGGGAGCTGTGGGGGTTCCCTGCAGCGGTTTGCAGTGCCGGGGTGCTGCAGGGCACAGGGCTGCTGCAGGACACACTGCAGGGGATGCCGGGGATGCCCGGGGACTGTCGCAGTCCCCCCACCGCCCACGGCCACGCAGGTGGAATACCAACCAGCGGTGACGTCACGGCGCGGAGTTTCCCCACCCCATGACGTCACCGCGCGAGGACTCCCCCATCGATGGCGCAGCACGAAACCTCCCCTGGGCTGGGGGCGGGAAGGAGGAGGAGGAGGAGGAGAGGAGGAGGGGGAGGAGCAGCAGGGGGGAGAAGGAGAGGGACAAGGAGGGGGAAACGTCGCACAAGGGGAAGGGGAGGGGGAGAGGGAGCAGCAGGGGAGAGGGAGGCTGAAGGCTTTCAGCGAGCAGAGCGCTGCCGGAAGCCGTTCATCCGGGGGGACCGGATCCAGCTGCGGCCCCGCAGTGGCTTTGCTCTGGCTGGCGGCCCAGAGAGGGGGAGCCGAGCATGGGGGACACAGGCTGAGCCCCCCGAGGCTCCCTGCAGAGCCCGTCCTGACCCGCGCCCGCTTCAATCCCAATCCCACTCACTTGGCTCCAGCGCTCAGGACGCGGCTCTTCCTCAGCACCGCCGCCAGCATCCTCCTCCACCGACAGGGACACACCCCGGGGACAACCCTGGCACCCCCGGCCCCGCAGGGAACCCTGCCAGGTCCCGGGCACGCCTGTGCCCCCCGACCCGGGCCCTTTCTCCTTCTCCTTCTCGGGGCTCCAACAGCTGGAGCTGCCGGGAGGGCTCGAGTGAAAGAGGAAACTGGGAGGGAGGGGGGCGGGTGACATCAGCCACACGCGCCCTGTCACCCGGCAGGAGGGGACAGCGAGGGACAGGCAGCAGAGCCCTCTGCCAGGCCTGGCACCCACGGGTGCCAGGAGCCGCAGCCACGCGTGTCCCTGCCACGGCTGGAACGGGAGGGAGCACTGTCCTTGTCCCTGCAGAGCATCCCCCTGTCCCTGATGCCATCCCAGTGTCCCTAAGGCCATCCATTCCAGCGTCCATGACACCATCCATCCCGATGCCCCTGATGCCACGCCGGTGTCCCCTGCGTCCCCGCTGTCCCTGGCGGGTCCCACCTGAAGCAGTCGGCGTGCCAGTCGGCCTTCAGTGCCTGCAGGTACTGCCCATCGTAGATGCCCTGCCCACAGCTCGCACACACCGGCAGGTCGCTCCCTGCAGGCGGGGAACACCAGGGGACAGCGCTGTCACCGCGCCAGCCGGCCCGGCCACCCACAGCAGCAGCCGGGATGAAATCCCTGTGCCCGAGGGTGAACTCCATCCCCACCCATTGATCCCCCAACGCGTCAAGGTCGTGGCACCCATGGCCCCAGGGCTGGTGACAGGGATGGGGGCACATGGTGGGTGCGGGATGGGGCAGAGAAGTGGGACGGGGGCACATGGTGGGTGCAGGATGGGGCAGAGGGGGCAGGATGAGGGCACAGAGTGTCTGGAGGGTGAAGAGGGGCAGGATGGGTGCACCAAGGGGATCCAGGGAGGATGGCGGGGTGTGGGATGGGTGGTGGGTGCATGGGGGGACAGCAGGATGAGTGCTGGGGGGGGGGACACAGGGGGTGCAGGGTGGGGGATGAATGGGGGACACACAGAGGGGTGCAGAGAGGGAAGTGGGGCAGGCACAGTGCAGTGGGGGGACACGGGGGGTGCAGAGTGGGCGATGGAGGATGCAGAAGGACACAGGGATGCTGGAGGGGTGCTGGGGGATGAATGGGGGGACAGAGGGGGATGCTGGAGGGGTGCTGGGGCACGCAGGAGAGCACAGAGGAGTGCAGAGGGCGCTGGGGCATGCACAGCGCATGGGGGAACACAGGGGGTGCAGGGTGGGGGATGAATGGGGGACACACAGAGGGTTGCAGGGTGGCTGCAGGGGGGTGCAAGTTCTTGGGGTGGGTTCGTGGTGTGGGGAGGTATGAGGGGCCCAGTGAGTGCAGGGGGGAAGGAAGGCATAGCAGCGATCTGGAGGTGCAGGAGGGATGCAGGCTGGACAGGGGTGCAGCAGGAGATGTGGGGTGCTGGGAGGGTGCAGGCAGGGATGCAGGCTGGTTGCACAGTTCTTGACAAGGAGGATGGGGGAGATTTGGGGGTGCAGGGGGAATGCAGTTGGGTGGCAGTACAAGCAAGAATGGGGGGGGGGCCGGAGGCTGAACTGGGGGAACAGGGAAGATCTGGGGGTGCAGAAGGGACGCAGGGTGAACAGGGGCTGCACGGGGACATTTGGGGGTGTGGGGAGGATGCAGGCCGGATGGGGTGCAGGGGGATGCAGGCCCGGGGAGTGATGTAGGGTGGGGTGCAGTGGAGGATGCAGGGGGTGCCGTGAGCTGGATGAGTGAGAGGTGCAGGGGGTGATTTGCGGGTGCAAGAGACATGCGGGATGGCTGGGGAGCGCAAGGGATGTGTGGGGGGCACGGGGGATGTAAGGTGCGGGACGGGCGTTCCAGAGGGGCATGCAGGGGTGGAGGGTGGTGCAGCGGGACGTGCAGGCTGGATGGGGGGACAGGGAATGTCGGGGCGCAAGGGGGACGCAGACCAGAGAGGGATGCAGTGGGGGATGCGGAGGGGGATGCGGGCACACGGGGACATTTGGGGATGCAGGGGTGATGCGGGCTCGGTGGGGAGTGCAGGGGGCGTGCCGGGGTGCAGGGGTGCGGGACGGAGATGCCGAGGAGGATGCAGGGGCGCGGGGACAGTGGGGAGGCCGGGGGCTGCGGGCAGGATGCGGGCAGGATGCGGGCAGGATGCGGGGGGCTGCGGGCCGGCGGGAGGGTCCGCAGGAGCCGGGCTGGGGGGTGCCGGGGCCCGAGCGGCGGCGGGAGCGCTGAGTCAGCCGGGGGGGCTCGGGGGGTCACGCACCTTCGTCCTCTCCCATAGGCTCGTCCCTCCAGGTGCAGCACAGCAGCATCAACCTCATGCAGGCGCGCAGCCGGCGCCGCGCCGCGCCGGGCCTGTGGCGGAGGCGGTGGCCGGGCCTGTGGCGGAGGCGGTGGCCGGGCCTGTGGCGGTCCCCGCGCGGGCGCAGCCCCGGTCGGGCCCCCGGCCCTGCCGCTGCGGCTCCGGGCGGCACCGCGGCGCCTGCACCGCGCCTGCGCGGCCCGGGGGGGCGGGGCCGCGGGAGCACGGGGCGGGGCCGTGGCGGGCTTGGGCGGAGCACAGGCGGGGCCAGTATGGGTGTGGCCTGGTGGGCGTGGTCGGCAGGGACTGGCGATGAATGACCGCGGTCAGGGCCGGGGGCGAGGCTCGGGCTGCGCGATCGGGCCCGGGGGGATGGCGCCGTCCTCTCACCCTCCCCTGGCCATCACGGGTGTCCCCGCACGCCGCGGTGTCCCCAGCTACGCCAGGCCAGCCCCATGTGCAGGGCACGGGTGTCGCCACAGCCACTACTGGCCATGACGGGTGTCCCCTCGTGCCCCAGACCGTCACTGTGGTCAGGGCACAGGTGTTCCCATTTGCTCTGGGATGTCACCGTGGGGCATCACATGGGTGTCTCTCTCATTTCCTGCGCTGTCACCACGGGATAGAGCATGGACATCTCCCTGCATCCCCAGGCCACCACCATGACAACGGGCTTGGACCCCACCCTGGGTCCCGAGCTTCTAACTGTGGGATAGGTTATGGATGTCCCCTTCATTCCCTGCAGTGTTAACGTGGGATGGCACATGGGTGTCACCCCTGGGCTGTCACCAAGGGCAGGCACAGCCTCGTTGGTCCTCAAGCTGTCACCGGGGCACAAGAAATTGTCTTGCACCCCCAGGCCCCCACTGTGAGTCAGAGCAAAGACCTTTTCATGGGTTCTGAGGCTGGCACACTAAGACAAGGCAGAGGTGCCCCCAACACCCCAGGCCAGGGCACAGACCGCTCCCTGGGACCCTGGGTTGTCACTGTGGGAAGAGGCAGAGGCGACCCCTAGGGCCAAAGCTGTCCCCCCACCCCTCCCGTGTGTCCGAGCACTGTTACCACGCAGTGGGACAAGCAACAGCCCTGTAGCAAGCACCCAGCACCTTTCCAGGCTTGTGCAGTGCCACGGGCTGGGGTGAGCCCCTGCATCATTGCCACCGCCACGGGGACGGGTCACGGACGCGGGACACGGGTTGGAGCCAGAATCTTTTAAAAACTTGTCCTTTATTAGTCTGTCAGAAGCGAGTCCCTCTGTATAGGGCGTCCCACCCAGTTATAGCAAAGTGAGCAACGTGAAGGGACTGAGCCCCTCCTGCCCGCGGCCCCCCCAAACCGGGGGCAGCGCGGGGACTGGGGTGGGGGCCGGGCTGACGGGGCCATCCCTCCCCGCACGGCCCCCGCCGCCGCCATCCCCTTCCTTCCCTCCCTCCCTCCCTTCCTCCAATGTGGGGTGCCCCTCATCCTGTGCCCCCCCGGGGGTCAGCCCCCCCAAATCCCGCAGAGAGCGATAGCACCAAGGGGGACGGCTGCTCCCCGCAGTTTATTCCGCGCTCCCTGCCGGGACCGAGGGGCGGGGGGGTTCCGGGCGCTGCCGGGGAACGCGGGGTCCCTCCGGGGAACGCGGGGCCGTGCCCGGCCCCGGGATGGACGGGGGGGTCCGGGGCTGGAGGAGAGGGTGTCTCAGCTTTGCTTCGGATTTACATTCTGGACCATGCAGTAGCACCAAAGTTCATGAGGTGATCGGTGACGGAGCGTTACTTCCGCTTCCGGCCGCAGTACTTCCCTGCCGCGCAGCCCGCGCCTGCCGCGGGGGACGCGGGTCAGCCCTGCCGGCAGCCCCGCGGGGACGGGACGGGCACGGGGGGCACGACCGGCCCCTGGAGCAGGGGACCGCACTCACCTCTAAAGCCCAGGGCACCCAGAGCTCCTCCGTAGGGCTTGGGGGGCTTCCCTACAGCGGGAAGGCAGCGCAGGGTGAGCGGGACCCCCGCCGGGGTACGCGCCCCCACTCCAGAGCACCCCGCGGGGGAATGGATGCGATACTCACCACCGAATCCCAGGCCGCCGACCCCACCTGAAAGCAGAGTGGAGCCCTCAGCACCACGGGGCACCCCCATTTCTGCGCCCCACACCCCCCAGGGCCGCCCCCCGGCTGAGCCCGGCCCCCGGGGTCCCTCCCCGCCCGTGGCCGTGTCCCCGTGAGCTGGCCAGGCACGGACACGGGCCCCGGGTGTGTGTGTGCTCAGGTGCCGAGCTGGCGGTGGTACCTGGAAATACCGGTGATACGCCGAAGCCGGGACCTCCAACGCCTGGGGAAAAAGCAACAGCCAGTGACAGCCGGTGACAGCAGTGCCACTCTAGCGTGGCCTGGGGACAGCCTGGCTGGGATCCCTTGCTCGCTCCAGGGGCAGGAGCTGATGCAAAAGCCGCCGTCCCCACCCTGGCACCTCTCTGGCTTCCCAGTGCTCTCCCAGGCAGCCGGTGCTCAGCAGGGAATGGCAGCAGCATGGGGACAGCAAGCGGGGACGAGTGTGGCAGGATAGGGGACACACTGCCAGGCCAGCCCCAAACTGCAGCACCCACCTGGCTGCAGCCCCCCAACACCAAAACCTGCAGGTGGGTGAGCCCCAGTGAGGGTGGGGAGCGTGAGCACAGCCATGGCAATGTGGATGGGGACAGGGACTGGAGTCACCCCTCCAGCCCCCCTGGCTGTCCCTTACCTGGCTTGGGAGGTTTCCCAGCAGCTCCTGGATACAAGAGTCCTAAGTCAGAGGGGGGCACCAGTGCAGCCCCTGCCTGGACTCACTGCCCCAGGGCCACACCCGGACCCTTCAGGAGGGGCCCAGAGGGTCCCAGGAGGGACCTGCATCTCCACACGCTGGGACAGGGTACAGTACCATCCCCTGTTCCCGTGGCGTGGGCAAGGCTGGGGCTCAACAATGGCAATCCCTTTGGATCACCCCCTGGGAACAGGGCAGGTGACAAACAGGGGGACAGTGACAGTGCAGGGTGGGATTGTACTGTGAGACTGGGGGGGACAGGAGTGACCCACAGACTCCCTTTCCTTCTCATGGCTCTGCCAGCACTCTGCTGCTGCTGCTGCTGCTGCTCCCTGCAGCCCAGCCCCACGCCGGGCCCAGCATCACTCACCGAGGCCACCAACTCCGAGCCCACCGACTCCAAGGCCACCTACAAGGAGTAGCCCGGGTGAGCACCAGCAGGGTCAGACAGTGTCCCCAGTGTCTGACCCACTCCTCAGGCACTCCCAAGTGTGCTCATCCTGTGTCGGGCAGCCCCGCTCCCCCCGTGCCCAGAGGGAGCATCCCTCCAGCTGCACCCCTCGAGGGGAGCCTCCCTCTGCCTGCACATCCCCGCTGCCTGGGCTCTTACCTGGGAGGCCACCAACCCCTGGGACTCCAACCCCAGGAACACCTGCCAGAGAGACACCATTAACACCCGTCCCCCACAGCCTCGGAGCACCCCCAGCCACTGCCCGACCTGCTGGGGTGGCCCTGGCACCCATGCTGGGGGTCCCCAACACCCCTCTCACAGCACCCAGAGGGGTTCAGCCCCTGTGTGGCACATGAAGGAGGAAACTGTCCTCAGCGAGTCCGGGGCAGGGGGTACAGGTGGCACTTTGCACCCATGGGTGACAGCACGCCACTTCCCACGCCTGGGCCATCGGGGAGAAGTGGGCACACAGGGGGCAGGAAGAGAGGTCAGCACCCCAATGGCCACAGGAGAAGGGTGCCCAGGGACAGTGTGAGGCGGCCCTGGGGCAGGGGGCAGGGGTACGTACCGAATTTGGGAGGTTTAGCACCAGGCTGCACCCCTACTTGGGGGATGCCTGCAAAGTGAGTGAGGACACCATGGTTAGGACAGTCACCCCCACACCATCTCATGTGCCACCACCCTCCAGCCCACCCGCATCCCTCCCTGCCACCCCTTCATGTGGCTCGGTGGCTTTCAGCATTCCCAGCCACCACTGTCCCCAGGCAGGGCGGGACAAAGCACGTACCTGCCCCGGGAAGGATGCCGGTTCCAGGTACTCCCACCCCTGGCACCAAGCCGGGCACGCCACCAACGCCGGGTGTCACTCCGGGCACTCCACCCACGCCTGGCACCACCCCTGGCACCCCTCCAACCCCGGCACCTGCGGAGAGAGGGGTGAGAGATCCCATGCTTCCGTGGGATCGTGCGCCAGGCCCGGCTGTGCGTGCCCAGCATCCCCTGCACCAGCCAGTGCCACACCAGAGCTGGTAGGGAGCATGAGGGGCTCCCCAGGCTGACTCACCAAATTTGGCTGCCTTGGCTGCTGCTTTGGCTGCTGCTGCTGGACCTCCAACACCTGGGCAGAGACAGCGAGGGGGGGTCAGACCCTGGGGAGGCCTCACAGCCAACCTGGGCAGAGCCCATCCCTCAGGCCTTGTCTGCAGCCCCCCAGGGACACTGCTGAGGTTCTCCTCGAGTCTGTCCTGCCCCCAGAACTGCCCCCACACCAGCCAGGCTGCTCCCAGGCTCGCCTTCCTCCTCCTCACCTGGGACACCTCCAACACCAGGAACCAGGCCACCTACTCCAGGAACCAGGCCACCTACTCCAGGAGCCAGGCCACCTGCTCCTGCAAGGAGAAAGAGAAGGACTGAGCTTCAGCTCGGGAAGAAACACGGAAGAAGGAGTTGGATGAGAAAGTATGGCAGGCTGGGGGGAGTGGGTGGGTGGATGGATTATGAGATGGATATGTGCCTGGATGAGGACTGGTTGAAATGATGGAAGGATGGATGAATGGTTGGATGGATGGTGAGATGGATGAATGAATGGATGCTGAGATGGACACATGGATAGTGGGATGGCCAGATGGACGGACGGATGGAGTAGTGGTGAGATGGATGTGTGGATGGATGGATATGTGGATGCATGTGGAGTGACTGAATAGATGAGTGGAAGAGGTACAGATGGATGGACAGAGAAGGGGACAGATGGACCCTGAGGTGGTGGTCTTGTGGCTCAGTGGACAGAATGGGGTATGGATGGACCCAAGTACAAGATGGTGAACTCGGACGCTCCACAGGGCTCAGCTCACTGGAGAGCAGCCCTGACACAGCCAGAACCTCGTCCCACATTCAGCCCTTCAGGGCACTCATCCCTCACCCTGACCACCCCCAGGGACCCCAGGCACTGCTGGGCCTCAGCCCCGACGGGGGAGCAGTCTGGGGTGGGGATGAGCACGAGACAGGACACGTGGGATAACCCCAGAGAGATCCCAGCTTACCATACTTGGCTGCTTTGGCGGCTGCTTTGGCAGCGGCTGCCGGACCTCCTGGGAGACAGGGGGTGAGAAGGTCAGGAATATGTCCCACCAGCACTGCTGGGGACATCCAAGCATCCCTTGGGCACCATCTCACCTGGAATGCCGACCCCAGGCACAAGACCGGGCACACCAGCACCTGGCACACCCAGTCCAGGAACACCAACACCGGGCACACGTCCGGCTCCTGCAGAGAGATGCAGGGGTGTGTCCGAGGGGGGCAGACTCCACAGCAGGAATCCCACTGACCTCAGCAGCACCGGGGTGTTCCTGCCTCTCCTGTGTGCCAACACACCTCCTCCCTCCCTGGGACAGCCGATGGTGACGGTGGTGACAGTGGTGACTCACCGATCGCCGCTGCCTTCGCTGCAGCCTTGGCTGCGGCCGCTGCTGCCGGGCCACCAACTGCAGGGACACGAGGGACACGGTCAGGGACCTGCTGAGGCCAGCATCCCATCGGCGGCTGCTGACAGCCCATCTGCTCACCTCCAACACCAGGAACAGCACCAGGAACCCCAGGCACGCCAGGAACACCTGGAACACCAGGGACACCGGGAACTCCAGGAACACCAGGAACACCAGCGATGCCAGGAACGCCAGCTCCTGCAGGGAGCAAGATGGGAGAAGTCAGATCTGGCTGCAGCAGCAGCTGGAAGGTCGGGCCTCTTCTGGCTCTGTCTCGTAATCATAGCCGGGACAGCAGAGCATCCACAGCCACTATCAAGAGAGATCCAAGCAGGGCAGGAGAGGGATCAGTTCTGTGTCTTGCTAGACCCGGGGGGATGCATTCCAGGATCCTACCGGGCTTTGCAAAGCAGTTACCCTGGGCCCCCGCAGCAGCACATACCGTGTTAGCTGCCTTTGCTGCTGCTGCTGCCGACGGCACCCCTGGGGACAAGGGAGACACGGAGCCTGAGCCACCATGGCTCTGCAGAGCCGGGCCGCGGGGACAGGGCTCCTGGAACAGTCACCTGCCACCCCGGGGACACCTCCGACACCGGGCACCGCCCCGGGGACACCTCCGACTCCGGGCACCAAGCCAGGGACACCTCCGACTCCGGGCACCAGGCCGGGGACGCCGCCCACACCGACACCGGGAACGCCGGCGCCTGCGGGAGCAGCAGGGACAGATCAGAGCTGGCTGCAGCAGGAGCCCAGTGGTGGCACCTGCCATGGCTCGGTGTCACCATCGCGCCCCAGAGAGTGCAGCATCCATGGCCTCGTGCAGGACAGACCCCAGCGCGGCAGGGCAGGGATGGGCCCCGTGACTCTGCCAGCGATGGCCTGGAAGTCACCAGCACAGGGACCGCAATGACCCTCATCCTCACAGGGCCCACGCTGCTCCTTGTCACAGGCACATCAACCCTTGCAGCCAGACATGATACGGAGGAGCTTTGTCCTCATGGGACCCTGCTCAGCAGGGCCATCACAGCACAGAGCAACCTCTACTGAGTTCCTGCCTGGATTCCTGAATCTCATCAGTCCCAGGGCACATGGAAGGATTTTTTCCACAAAGTGTGGAAGAGAAATGGAAGAGAGGGGCATCAGTGATTTAACCCAGAGATGAGAGCTGCCATTGACCATGGCTCCTTCTGGGGACTCCCAGGGCTCTGCAGTGAAGATGCAGGAGAAGGTCCTGGGACTTGGCCAGGTACCAGCTGCTGGTTCTGACTTTGAGCAGCACCTGGAAGCCAGTCCTGCATGGAACCTCAGGGCAAGTTCTGCCTCCTCCCTTGTCCCATTCTCAAGGTGTCCCTGCTCTTTGGCCATGTCCCTCATCTCCAGCGAGCTCCTTAGGGCTGATTATAGCTAATGGATGCCACCATCACAACAATTCCACCACAGTTTGGAGGACAGTGACCCTGGGCAAGGGCCCCTCTCCCAGGAGTCCCTGCACTAATACCAGCAGCACTGAACCCTTGGGCAGCAGAATATTTGTCAGGTCTGCTGCTGGAAAAGAGATTTTGCACAAAATCCAAGAACCCATATGAGTCCAAAGCCGTAATGTAGGCTCATTGTGCACTTCCACCGAGCAGCGTGGAGAAACCCTGGAGAGGGAGAAGGTCCTGCCCTGCAGATGGAGCCAGGCCCAGGAAGGGCAGCCAGGAGCTGGGCTGAGCACTCCCCGTTTCCCCTCAGGGTGCGCCCAGGGCACAGCCCGAGGCTGGGCACCCCCCGGGTGTCAGGGCAGGGCGGGCAGGGTCCCGGGGGCTGGGGCCCCTCGCAGCACATACCGTACTTAGCTGCCTTTGCTGCTGCTGCTGCCGACGGCACCCCTGGGGACAAGGGAGACACGGAGCCTGAGCCACCATGGCCCTGCAGAGCCGGGCCGCGGGGACAGGGCTCCTGGAACAGTCACCTGCCACCCCGGGGACACCTCCGACACCGGGCACTGCCCCGGGGACACCTCCGACTCCGGGCACCAAGCCAGGGACACCTCCGACTCCGGGCACCAGGCCGGGGCGCCGCCCCCACACCGACACCGGGGCGAACGCCTGCAGAGCAGCAGGGACAGATCAGAGCTGGCTGCAGCAGGAGCCCAGTGGTGGCACCTGCCATGGCTCGGTGTCACCATCCCGCCCCCAGAGAGTGCAGCATCCATGGCCTCGTGCAGGACAGACCCCAGCGCGGCAGGGCAGGGCAGGGATGGGCCCGTGACTCTGCCAGCGATGGCCTGGCCTGAAGTCCCAGCACAGGGACCGCAATGACCCTCATCCTCACAGGGCCCACGCTGCTCCTTGTCACAGCGACATCAAGCCTTGCAGCCAGACAGGCCATGGAGGAGAAGTGGCCGGGTCTCCCAGCAGGTGTCTGGGGCGGCACTGGTCAGACTGGGGAGCTGACAGCCTGGACCTGCTGGCACGCGTTAGTGCTACACGGACAAGCACCAGGTCACTTTTGCAAGGACTGAGTGTTAGAGGGCTTTGTCCTTATGGACAGCAGAGCCACCACAGCACAGGGCAAGCACTGCTGAGTTCCTGCCTGAATTCCTGAATCCCATCCTTCCCTGGGGATACAGAGGGATTTTTTCTACAAATTATAGAAGAGATGAGCATCAGTGGTTTAACCCTCAAAGGAGAGCTGCCATTGGACATGGCTCCTTGTGGAGATTCCCAGAGCTCACAGTAACAATGAAAGAGAAGGTCCTGGCACCTGGCGAGGTAAATTCTGGCTCTGTCTTTTTGGAGAAGGACATGGACCCCCAATGCGTGTGAAACCTCAGGGCCAGCTGTGCCTCCTCCCTGGGCCCAAGCTCCACACTACCCTGCTGCTTGGCCATGACCCTTGGCCCCACTGAAGCTCCTTGGGGCTGGTTATACCTGAGGATCACACCATCCCACCACATTTTGGAGGACGGTAACCCTGGGAAGGGCCACTCTGCCAGGAATCTCTGCCCGAATGGCAGCAACACTGAGCCCTTGGGCAGCAGATCCTGCAACAGATCAGCAGCTGGAAATGGATTTGGTACAAAATCCAAGAATTCAGTTAAATCTAAGGCCATGAATTGGGGCTCATTGTGCACTTGCACAGAGCAGCGTGGAGAAACCCTGGAGAGGGAGAAGGTCCTGCCCTGCAGATGGAGCCAGGCCCAGGAAGGGCAGCCAGGAGCTGGGCTGAGCACTCCCCGTTTCCCCTCAGGGTGCGCCCAGGGCACAGCCCGAGGCTGGGCACCCCCGGGTGTCAGGGCAGGGCGGGCAGGGTCCCGGGGCTGGGGCCCTCGCAGCACATACCGTGCTTAGCTGCCTTTGCTGCTGCTGCTGCCGACGGCACCCCTGGGGACAAGGGAGACACGGAGCCTGAGCCACCATGGCCCCTGCAGAGCCGGGCCACGGGGACAGGGCTCCTGGAACAGTCACCTGCCACCCCGGGACACCTCCGACACCAGGCTGCCCGGGACACCTCCGACTCCGGGCACCAAGCCAGGGACACCTCCGACTCCGGGCACCAGGCCGGGACGCCGCCCACACCGACACCGAACGCCGCCTGGGCTGGCGGGAGCAGCAGGGACAGATCAGAGCTGGCTGCAGCAGGAGCCCAGTGGTGGCACCTGCCATGGCTCGGTGTCACCATCGCGCCCAGAGAGTGCAGCATCCATGGCCTCGTGCAGGACAGACCCCCGGCAGGGCAGGGATGGGCCCCGTGACTCTGCCAGCGATGGCCTGGAAGTCACCAGCACAGGGACCGCAATGACCCCTCATCCTCACAGGGCCCACGCTGCTCCTTGTCACAGGCACATCAAGCCTTGCAGCCAGACATGATACGGAGGAGACTTTGTCCTCATGGGACCCTGCTCAGCAGGGCCATCACAGCACAGAGCAACCTCTACTGAGTTCCTGCCTGGATTCCTGAATCTCATCAGTCCCAGGGCACATGGAGGGATTTTTCCACAAAGTGTGGAAGAGAAATGGAAGAGAGGGGCATCAGTGATTTAACCCTGAGATGAGAGCTGCCATTGACCATGGCTCCTTCTGGGGACTCCCAGGGCTCTGCAGTGAAGATGCAGGAGAAGGTCCTGGGACCTGGCCAGGTACCAACTGCTGGTTCTGACTTTTGGAGCAGCACCTGGAAGCCAGTCCTGCATGGAACCTCAGGGCCAGTTCTGCCTCCTCCCTGTCCCAAGCTCAAGGTGTCCCTGCTCTTTGGCCATGTCCCTCATCTCCAGCGAGCTCCTTGGGGCTGATTATAGCTAATGGATGCCACCATCACAACAATTCCACCACAGTTTGGAGGACAGTGACCCTGGGCAAGGGCCCCTCTTCCAGGAATCCCTGCACTAATACCAGCAGCACTGAACCCTTGGGCAGCAGAATATTTGTCAGGTCTGCTGCTGGAAAAGAGATTTTGCACAAAATCCAAGAACCCATATGAGTCCAAAGCCATAATGTAGGCTCATTGTTCAATTCCACAGAGCAGCGTGGAGAAACCCTGGAGAGGGAGAAGGTCCTGCCCTGCAGATGGAGCCAGGCCCAGGAAGGGCAGCCAGGAGCTGGGCTGAGCACTCCCATTTCCCTCAGGTGCGCCCAGGGCACAGCCGAGGCTGGGCACCCCAGGTGTCAGGGCAGGGCGGGCAGGGTCCCGGGGCTGGGGCCCCTCGCAGCACATACCGTGCTTAGCTGCCTTTGCTGCTGCTGCTGCCGACGGCACCCCTGGGGACAAGGGAGACACGGAGCCTGAGCCACCATGGCCCCTCCTGCAGAGCCGGGCACGGGGACAGGGCTCCTGGAACAGTCACCTGCCACCCCGGGGACACCTCCGACACCGGGCACCGCCTGGGACACCTCCGACTCGGGCACCAAGCCAGGGACACCTCCGACCCGGGCACCAGGCCGGGGCGCCGCCCACACCGACACCCGAACGCCGCGCCTGCGGAGCAGCAGGGACAGATCAGAGCTGGCTGCAGCAGGAGCCCAGTGGTGGCACCTGCCATGGCTCGGTGTCACCATCGCGCCCCAGAGAGTGCAGCATCCATGGCCTCGTGCAGGACAGACCCCAGCGCAGCAGGGCAGGGCAGGGATGGGCCCCGTGACTCTGCCAGCGATGGCCTGAAGTCACCAGCACAGGGACCACAATGACCCTCATCCTCACAGGGCCCACGCTGCTCCTTGTCACAGGAACATCAAGCTTTGCAGCCAGACATGATACGGAGGAGCTTTGTCCTCATGGGACCCTGCTCAGCAGGGCCATCACAGCACAGAGCAACCTCTACTGAGTTCCTGCCTGGATTCCTGAATCTCATCACTCCCAGGGCACATGGAGGGATTTTTTCCACAAAGTGTGGAAGAGAAATGGAAGAGAGGGGCATCAGTGATTTAACCCTGAGATGAGAGCTGCCATTGACCATGGCTCCTTCTGGGGACTCCCAGGGCTCTACAGTGAAGATGCAGGAGAAGGTGCTGGGACTTGGCCAGGTACCAACAGCTGGTTCTGACTTTGGAGCAGCACCTGGAAGCCAGTCCTGCATGGAACCTCAGGGCCAGTTCTGCCTCCTCCCTTGTCCCAAGCTCAAGGTGTCCCTGCTCTTTGGCCATGTCCCTCATCTCCAGCGAGCTCCTTGGGGCTGATTATAGCCAACGGATGCCACCATCACAACAATTCCACCACAGTTTGGAGGACCGTGACCCTGGGCAAGGCCCCTCTTCCAGGAGTCCCTGCACTAATACCAGCAGCACTGAACCCTTGGGCAGCAGAATATTTGTCAGGTCTGCTGCTGGAAAAGAGATTTTGCACAAAATCCAAGAAGCCATATGAGTCCAAAGCCATAATGAAGGCTCATTGTGCACTTCCCACCCGAGCAGCGTGGAGAAACCCTGGAGAGGGGAGAAGGTCCTGCCCTGCAGATGGAGCCAGGCCCAGGAAGGGCAGCCAGGAGCTGGGCTGAGCACTCCCCATTTCCCCTCAGGGTGCGCCCAGGGCACAGCCCGAGGCTGGGCACCCCGGTGTCAGGGGGCAGGGCAGGCAGGGTCCCGGGGCTGGGGCCCCCGCAGCACATGCCGCATCCTCAGCTGCCTTTGCTGCTGCTGCTGCCGACGGCACCCCTGGGGACAAGGGAGACACGGAGCCTGAGCCACCATGGCCCTGCAGAGCCGGCTGCGGGACAGGGCTCCTGGAACAGTCACCTGCCACCCCGGGACACCTCCGACACCGGGCACCGCCCTCAGACACCTCCGACTCGGGCACCAAGCCAGGGACACCTCCGACTCCGGGCACCAGGCCGGGGCGCCGCCCACACCGACACCGGAACGCCCGGCGCCTGCAGGAGCAGCAGGGACAGATCAGAGCTGGCTGCAGCAGGAGCCCAGTGGTGGCACCTGCCATGGCCTCGGTGTCACCATCGCGCCCAGAGAGAGTGCAGCATCCATGGCCTCGCAGGACAGACCCCAGCCAGGGCAGGGCAGGGCAGGGATGGGCCCCTGTGACTCTGCCAGCGATGGCCTGGAAGTCACCAGCACAGGGACCACAATGACCCTCATCCTCCACAGGGCCCACGCTGCCCTTGTCACAGGAACATCAACCCCTGCAGCCAGACAGGCCATGGAGGAGAAGTGGCCGGGTCTCCCAGCAGGTGTCTGGGGCGGCACTGGTCAGACTGGGGAGCTGACAGCCTGGACCTGCTGGCACGCGTTAGTGCTACACGGACAAGCACCAGGTCACTTTTGCAAGGACTGAGTGTCAGAGGGCTTTGTCCTCGTGGACAGCAGAGCCACCACAGCACAGGGCAAGCACTGCTGAGTTCCTGCCTGAATTCCTGAACCCCATCCTTCCCTGGGTATACAGAAGAATTTTTTCACCAAATTATAGAAGAGATGGGCATCAGTGGTTTAACCCTCAAAGGAGAGCTGCCATTGGACATGGCTCCTTGTGGAGATTCCCAGAGCTTCACAGTAACAGTGAAAGAGAAGGTCCTGGCACCTGGCGAGGTAAATTCTGGCTCTGTCTTTTGGAGAAGGACATGGACCCCAATGCAGTGTGAAACCTCAGGGCCAGCTGTGCCTCCTCCCTGGGCCCAAGCTCCACACTACCCTGCTGCTTGGCCCCACTGAAGCTCCTTGGGGCTGGTTATACCTGAGGGATCACACCATCCCACCACATTTTGGAGGACAGTAACCCTGGGAAGGGCCACTCTGCCAGGAATTTCTGCCCGAATGGCAGCAACACTGAGCCCTTGGGCAGCAGATCCTGCTGCTGGAAATGGATTTGGTACAAAATCCAAGAAATCAGTTAAATCTAAGGCCATGAATTGGGGCTCATTGTGCACTTCCACCGAGCAGCGTGGAGAAACCCTGGAGAGGGAGAAGGTCCTGCCCTGCAGATGGAGCCAGGCCCAGGAAGGCAGCCAGGAGCTGGGCTGAGCACTTCCCATTTCCCCTCAGGGTGCGCCCAGGGCACAGCCTGAGGCTGGGCACCCCCGGGTGTCAGGGCAGGGCGGGCAGGGTCCCAGGGCTGGGGCCCCTCGCAGCACATACCGCATTTAGCTGCCTTTGCTGCTGCTGCCGAGCGGCACCCCTGGGGACAAAGGGAGACACGGAGCCTGAGCCACCATGGCCCCCCGCAGAGCCGGGGCCGCCTGGACAGGGCTCCTGGAACAGTCACCTGCCACCCAGGGACACCTCCGACACCCGGGCACTGCCCTGGGACACCTCCGACTCCGGGCACCAAGCCAGGGACACCTCCGACTCCGGGCACCAGGCCGGGACGCCCCACACCGACACACCGAACGCCAAGGGCGCCTGCGGAGCAGCAGGGACAGATCAGAGCTGGCTGCAGCAAGAGCCCAGTGGTGGCACCTGCCATGGCTCAGTGTCACCATCGCAGCCCCCCAGAGAGTGCAGCATCCATGGCCTCGTGCAGGACAGACAGACCAGCAGGGCAGGGCAGGGATTACTAGCCCCAGTTGTAAGTGCTTCTGAACTCAGGCAAGTTTTTGGAGGACAGTAACCCTGCGTAAGAGCCCCTCTGCCAGTAATTTCTGCCCGAATGGCAGCAACACTGAGCCCTTGGGCAGCAGATCCTGCTGCTGGAAATGGATTTGGTACAAAATCCAAGAAATCAGTTGAATCTAAGGCCATGAATTTGGGCTCATTGTGCATTTCCACAGAGCAGCGTGGAGAAAACCCTGGGAGGGAGAAGGTCCTGCCCTGCAGATGGAGCCAGGCCCAGGAAGGGCAGCCAGGAGCTGGGCTGAGCACTCCCCATTTCCCCTCAGGGTGCGCCCAGGGCACAGCCCGAGGCTGGGCACCCCCGGGTGTCAGGGCAGGGCGGGCAGGGTCCCGGGGCTGGGGCCCCTGGCACATACCGCATTTAGCTGCCTTTGCTGCTGCTGCTGCCGACGGCACCCCTGGGGACAAGGGAGACACGGGCCCTGAGCCACCATGGCCCCCTAAAGCAGAGCCGGGCCGGCGGGGACAGGGCTCCTGGAACAGTCACCTGCCACCCCGGGGACACCTCCGACACCGGGCACCGCCCCGGGGACACCTCCGACTCCGGGCACCAAGCCAGGGACACCTCCGACTCCGGGCACTGCCCCTGCACCTGGAGGGAAGCAGAGTCGTCAGATCCCCCTCAAACACCCCCCTCTGCCACAGTTGGGACATGGTCTGCCCCAGGTCACTGGAGTCTCTTGGGCACCAGCTTTGTGGTGGGCTCCTCACTCATCCTAAAGCCGGTCCTCAGGGTGCCTGGGATCTTCTTGGGAATTTGATGCCCACCTCCTTACACGCATCAGGGGCCTGGCTACCCAGGATGTTGGGGACTCCCAGGGTCCCCCAACGCTATGGCTATACATCCCAGCTGCCTCAGAGCTGGCACATTTTCCCTAAATGCTCCAATGTGTGATTTGCTCCTCACTTTTCTCCCACAGAGCAGTCAAACAGGGAGCAGTGGAGATCTGCATCACCATGAGCATCCCTCACTCGGGAAGGACAGCTCGGCACAGATACCGAGTCCCGGCCACCCCGCTGGCACCCGGCAGAGCAAACCCACATCTCCTGGAGAGACCGCGTGTGATGGGCATGCTCTGCCTCCTGCCAGGCTGCTGCATCCCGCGGGGCCCTCAGCCCTTCATCACTGCTGGAAAAGCTGCTGGAGCCGGGACAGGGGCAGGGAGAGCACCCCATAGAATGGGATAGGGGCTGCTGGGGCAGCTGTGGAGCCGCACAGCCCCTGGCATCGATTCACAGCTCTTCCTGTCCCGAGATGTGCAGCAGGAACTCACCAAAGCTCCCGCCTTTGCCGCTGCCTTGGCGCTGCCCGCCGCTGCGGTCCTCCGACTGCCGGGATAGCGGGAGAGAGTCAGGGATGTGGGACAAGGGAAGGAGACCCTCCCCGAGCCCCTCGTCCATCTCACCTCCAACTCCTGGGACACCGCCGATGCCAACACGGGTGCAATTCCTGGGATGCCGCCAACGGGCAAGACCCCGGCTCCTGCCACGGGGACAGCACGGTCAGCGGGGACACAGGGACACAGGCAATCCCCGGGGCTGGGAGGGAGGGAGGCGGGGACAGGGAGCAGCTCCCTGCTGGGGAGATGGGTGGTGTTTGTGCCGCAGAGGGCGACTCACCGAGTTTTGCTGCTGCCTTCGCTGCTGCTGCCTGCGCCCGACCCTGCAGAGGGACACGGGCACTAAGGCACCGAGGTCCTGGGACCATTCCCACCCCAGCTCCCCCACCCCACAGGGGCCCTGGGGACCGTCCCCGTCTCCTGTGGGAGGTGCTGCTCCCGTCCGGGCTGTCCCCACAGGCCGCAGACAGCCGGGCAGTGCCCAGCGCCCGCCCAGGGCCAGCAAGGGACCGGTGCGAGCTCCCCTGCCATGCCCGTGCCAGTCCCCACCCCGGGGCTGCGGGTCGAGCGTACCTGTCCCGGTGGGGGTATCCTGCCTTTCCTGCCAGGAGGCCGGCTCCTATCCCGCCGGGCCTGAGGCCTGCAACCACAGCACAGCGGTAGAGCCACGCCAGGCACCAGCCAGGGAAGGACAACGAGACAGATGGAGCAGCCCCCTGGACCTCCTGCCCCAAGCGCCAGGGCATGCAAGGGCATGCCAAAGCCAGCTCCTCCCACTTGAGATCCCAGTTCAAACATCCCTGCCTGAAGCTGGAGTGGCTCAGGACATATCCTATGGATTAACAGCTCCCAGGAATGCCAGGAGAGTTGAGTTCCCAGGCTGGTCCACAGCCACCACGGGAAAGGCATGAGGTCCCCAGTGGACCACCTCCCTGGGAGCAGGATATCCCTCACACCGCCCGAGGTTGGTGGCCATGAGGTCACGGTGGCAACCACGAGGTCGGGTGGAGCCACGAGGAGTGAGGACACAAGCACTCACCATGGGGAGGCTTACCATTGGTGTAGGGGCAGTCCATAGCCACCTGGGGACTAGAGGAGAGGAGAGGAGAGAAGGGGATTAGCACCTGGCTGCTGCTGGCCCTGTCCCCTCTGCCCCCACAGCGTGGCCCCGCTCTGCCAGGGCTGCAGCACCGGTCCAGGGCTCCGTCCATTTGTGACAGTGAATCCTCCGGGATACAAACCCCGTGCTGGAGCCGGGCCAGGAGAAGTTGTTCTCCTCACCTTGGAAGCAGTGACCCGAACAGGCCGCCCTCTGAGCCCAGGCCGAGGGGCATGGCGCCTGAAGCTGTTGTGCAGGAGCCTGCCAGGACCCCGCCTCCAGCGAGGGGGGTCCCAAGGGGAGCCCCGCGGGCAAGAGCTGTACCCAGCTGGCTGCAGCCCGGCCAGCTCCCAAGGAAAGGCTTTAATTGGAATCAGGGCTTGGGAGCCTCGGCTGAGCGTGACCTCGCTAGGAGGTCGGGGTGTGAAGGGGTGGGAGGGATGATGGGCCGACACTGTGGCCAGGAAATGTCTCCTTGCGAAAGAGCAGGATCCCAGCACTCAGAGTGGCGGGGATGCCCCTGACCCAGCAGGGACCGTGGAAGCAGCAGCCAGCCATTCCCAGCTCCCACCACGGCTGGCTGCAGCCCGAGGCCATGGGCTGCCGCATTCCTGGGGGGTCACCTCGAGCTGCACGGGTGGGGGTGCCTCCAGCAAGGGGCCATGGGCAGGGATGTGGCTGCCTGCAGCCAGGATGGAATTACTCATGGCACAGCATCTCCTTGAGCACTGGACTCCATCCCCCCAGCAGTCAGCATGTGGGGACCAGATTTCCTTCCATCCTGCCAGGCGATCCCATGTCCCGCATCAGCACAGTGGTGCTGGCAGGCAGAGGCTCACAGTGAGCTGTGCCAGGTGTGCCCCACCTTGAGGGCCACCCTGCCCATCCAGGGGCACCTTATCAGCACCTTGCTCACCCTAAAGCTGGGAAAGGGGTGACACACGTGGGAGGTGACTCAAGGGACGGAAGTCCAAGCCTTGGGCCTCCAAGGGTTTTGTTGGGTCCAAGTCCAGCTCAGCACCACCCCCAGCTGGATGGGAAGGCAGCCCCCGCCCTGGGGCTGTGTCCATGGGAATGTCACTAGCACTGCCAGCAGGCTCAGGCTCTGCATAAACCAATGTCACCCAAGCACAGCTGGACACTGGGGAGGGGTCCCCATCCCTATGGCATCAATGGGACCCTGAGCTCAGCCACAGCTTCAGACTGAACCTCTAGTGAGGTGAGTGACCCCAGGGCCACCTCCTGAGTGGGACAGCCCAGGAGCAAGTCATCTAAAGAGATGATTTTCCACTGAAAATGTTGTTCGTCCCATTCTCCCTCTTCCCCTCTCAACCCGGACCTACTGCAGTGGGGACAGCGCAGGGGACAGCCCATGTGTGGCAGCCCAGATCAACCCACAGCATCAAGGTAAGAGCCTCCACAGGCAGCAGCACAGGCTGTCCTTGCACTGCCAGCCCTCAGAGGTGACAAACTGGCATCCCCCAACACCCCAGGAAGGTCTGGAGACACCCCCATGGTCCTGGTCCCTATCCTGGGGCTGGGACCTAGACAGGATCCACAGGCAGCAGGGCCAAGGCTCCTTAAGGATCATAACTCTGCTTCAGGGCAGGAAACAGGAGTGGGCCAGGATCCCTGCTGCTGCTTGTGGCCACAGGCCCTGCTGGGGGGAAGCCAGCAAAGCTGCTGGGTCTGGAGCTGGGCTGGGATATGCTGGGCTGGGATGTGCTGCCTGGGGTGGGCTCCTCTCACCAAGGCTCTCCTGCCTCCAGCAACTTGTTTGCATGCACAGGGATGGGGGCCCTGCCTGGATGGGGCTGCCCTCCTCCTCAGGATGCACTGGGCAGCAGTCAGGTGGCAGCACGGCCCCTGGAGGGCACAGAAGCTGCCACTGTCCCTCCATGGGCACGGCTGCCCGGGGACAGGCAGAGCTGGCACCTGGCCCGGGGCTGGGAGGGGAAGGTGCCCAGAGCAGCCCGGGCTGGGAAAGGGGTGCTGAGCTCCCCCAGCTGACCTGGGCTGGGGCTGAGCCCTGTCCAGGTGGGCAGTGGGGACAGAGATCTGCCTGGAGCCCCCAGGTGGCCTCATCTACAGCTCCTTGAGCCAGGACACCTGGCCCAGGTGAATGCCAAGCCCAGCCCCAGGAGCAACAGAAACCAGACTGTCCCTGCAAGGGGCTGTGCTTGTGCCAGCAGGAGCTGGCAGGGACATCCCAGGTGGCCTGGCCCAGAGCATGTCCCCAGACGTGACCCTTCCTACCTTACAGCAGGGGGAGGCACAGAGGCACAGCGCTGTCCACACAAGCGGGGGGCAATGCCCAGGCATCACCCCAGGAGCTGCCCGGGGTGCCACAGGCAGGGCCCAGCAGAGCCCTGGGCTCTGTCCTGCTGTCCCAGGGCCAGCACAGGCGCTGCCAGCTCCGGGGCACCTCTTGGGCACCGTGCCTCAGCCCCGGGAACAGCGGCTCCCTCTGACTGCTGGGGATCCTTCCGGCCACAGTGAAGCCGCTCTGCTGGCTGGGGAGCTTACCTGGGAGCTTAGGAGCTTTGATGGGATCCCTCCCTTCCTCCAATGTGGGTGCCCCTCATCCCAGTGCCCCCGGGGTCAGCCCCCAAATCCCGCAGAGAGCGATAGCACCATGGGGACGGCTGCTCCCCCCGCAGTTTATTCCGCGCTCCCCGGGACCGAGGGGCGGGGGTTCCGCGCGCTGCCGGGAACGCGGGTCCCTCCGGGGAACGCGGGCCGGGCACGGCCCTGGATGGACGGGGGGGTCCGGGGCTGGAGGAGAGGGTGTCTCAGCTTTGCTTCGGATTTACATTCTGGACCATGCAGTAGCACCAAAGTTCATGAGGTGATCGGTGACGGAGCGTTACCCGCTTCCGCCGCAGTACTTCCCTGCCGCGCAGCCCGCGCCTGCCGCGGGGACGCGGGTCAGCCCCTGCCGGCAGCCCCGCGGGGACGGGACGGGCAGGGGGCCACGACAGGCCCCTGGAGCAGGGGACCGCACTCACCTCTAAAGCCCAGGGCACCCAGAGCTCCTCCGTAGGGCTTGGGGGCTTCCCACAGCGGGAAGGCAGCGCAGGGTGAGCGGGACCCCCGCGGGGGTACGCGCCCCCACTCCAGAGCACCCCCGCGGGGAATGGATGCGATACTCACCACTGAATCCCAGGCCGCCGACCCCACCTGAAAGCAGAGTGGGAGCCTCAGCACCACGGGGCACCCCATTTCTGCGCCCACACCCCCAGGGCCGCCCCTCGGCTGAGCCCGGCCCCCGGGGTCCCTCCCCGCCCGTGGCCGTGTCCCCGTGAGCTGGCCAGGCACGGACACGGGCCCCGGGTGTGTGTGTGCTCAGGTGCCGAGCTGGCGGTGGTACCTGGAAATACCGTGATACGCCGGGCCGGGACCTCCAACGCCTGGGGAAAAAGCAACAGCCAGTGACAGCCGGTGACAGCAGTGCCACTCTAGCGTGGCCTGGGGACAGCCTGGCTGGGATCCCTTGCTCGCTCCAGGGGCAGGAGCTGATGCAAAAGCCGCCGTCCCCACCCTGGCACCTCTCTGGCTTCCCAGTGCTCTCCCAGGCAGCCGGTGCTCAGCAGGGAATGGCAGCAGCATGGGGACAGCAAGCGGGACGAGTGGCAGGATAGGGGACACACTGCCAGGCCAGCCCCAAACTGCAGCACCCACCTGGCTGCAGCCCCCAACACCAAAACCTGCAGGTGGGTGAGCCCCAGTGAGGGTGGGGGAGCGTGAGCACAGCCATGGCAATGTGGATGGGGACAGGGACTGAGTCACCCTCCAGCCCCCTGGCTGTCCCTTACCTGGCTTGGGAGGTTTCCCAGCAGCTCCTGGATACAAGAGTCCTAAGTCAGAGGGGGGGGCACCAGTGCAGCCCCTGCCTGGACTCACTGCCCCAGGGCCACACCCGACCCTTCAGGAGGGGCCCAGAGGGTCCCAGGAGGGACCTGCATCTCCACACGCTGGGACAGGGTACAGTACCATCCCCCCTGTTCCCGTGGCATGGGCAAGGCTGGGGCTCAACAATGGCAATCCTTTGGATCACCCCTGGGAACAGGGCAGGTGACAAACAGGGGACAGTGACAGTGCAGGGTGGGATTGTACTGTGAGACTGGGGGGACAGGAGGACCCACAGACTCCTTTCCTTCTCATGGCTCTGCCAGCACTCTGCTGCTGCTGCTGCTGTTGCTCCTGCAGCCCAGCCCCACGCCGGGCCCAGCATCACTCACCGAGGCCACCAACCCGAGCCCACCGACCCAAGGCCACCTACAAGGAGCCCTGGTGAGCACCAGCAGGGTCAGACAGTGTCCCCAGTGTCTGACCCACCTCAGGCACTCCCAAGTGTGCTCATCCTGTGTCGGGCAGCCCTGCCCCCCCTGTGCCCAGAGGGAGCATCCCTCCAGCTGCACCCCTCGAGGGGAGCCTCCCTGCCTGCACATCCCCGCTGCCTGGGCCTCCTACCTGGGAGGCCACCAACCCTGGGACTCCAACCCCAGGAACACCTGCCAGAGAGACACCATTAACACCCGTCCCCCACAGCCTCGGAGCACCCCAGCCACTGCCCGACCTGCTGGGGTGGCCCTGGCACCCATGCTGGGGTCCCCAACACCCTCTCACAGCACCCAGAGGGGTTCAGCCCCTGTGGGCACATGAAGGAGGAAACTGTCCTCAGCGAGTCCGGGGCAGGGGGGTACAGGTGGCACTTTGCACCCATGGGTGACAGCACACCACTTCCCACGCCTGGGCCATCGGGGAGAAGTGGGCACACAGGGGGCAGGAAGAGAGGTCAGCACCCCAATGGCCACAGGAGAAGGGTGCCCAGGGACAGTGTGAGGCGGCCCTGGGGCAGGGGGCAGGGCACGTGCATGAATTTGGGAGGTTTAGCACCAGGCTGCACCCCTACTTGGGGGATGCCTGCAAAGTGAGTGAGGACACCATGGTTAGGACAGTCACCCCCACACCATCTCATGTGCCACCACCCTCCAGCCCACCCGCATCCCTCCCTGCCACCCCTTCATGTGGCTCGGTGGCTTTCAGCATTCCCAGCCACCACTGTCCCCAGGCAGGGCGGGACAAAGCACGCACCTGCCCCGGGAAGGATGCCGGTTCCAGGTACTCCCACCCCTGGCACCAAGCCGGGCACGCCACCAACGCCGGGTGTCACCCGGGCACTCCACCCACGCCTGGCACCACCCCTGGCACCCCTCCAACCCCGGCACCTGCGGAGAGAGGGGGGTGAGAGATCCCATGCCTCCGTGATCGTGCGCCAGGCCCGGCTGTGCGTGCCCAGCATCCCCTGCACCAGCCAGTGCCACACCAGAGCTGGTAGGGAGCATGAGGGGCTCCCCAGGCTGACTCACCAAATTTGGCTGCCTTGGCTGCTGCTTTGGCTGCTGCTGCTGGACCTCCAACACCTGGGCAGAGACAGCGAGGGGGGGTCAGACCCTGGGGAGGCCTCACAGCCAACCTGGGCAGAGCCCATCCCTCAGGCCTTGTCTGCAGCCCCCCAGGGACACTGCTGAGGTTCTCCTCGAGTCTGTCCTGCCCCCAGAACTGCCCCCACACCAGCCAGGCTGCTCCCAGGCTCGCCTTCCTCCTCCTCACCTGGGACACCTCCAACACCAGGAACCAGGCCACCTACTCCAGGAACCAGGCCACCTACTCCAGGAGCCAGGCCACCCACGCCGGGAGCCAGGCCACCCACGCCGGGAGCCAGGCCACCTGCTCCTGCAAGGAGAAAGAGAAGGACTGAGCTTCAGCTCGGGAAGAAACACGGAAGAAGGAGTTGGATGAGAAAGTATGGCAGGCTGGGGGGAGTGGGTGGGTGGATGGATTATGAGATGGATATGTGCCTGGATGAGGACTGGTTGAAATGATGGAAGGATGTATGAATGGTTGGATGGATGGCGAGATGGATGAATGAATGGATGCTGAGATGGACACATGGATAGTGGGATGGCCAGATGGAGGGACGGATGGAGGAGTGGTGAGATGGGTGTGTGGATGGATGGATGGATATGTGGATGCATGTGGAGTGACTGAATAGATGAGTGGAAGAGGTACAGATGGATGGACAGAGAAGGGGACAGATGGACCCTGAGGTGGTGGTCTTGTGGCTCGGTGGACAGAATGGGGTATGGATGGACCCAAGTATAAGATGGTGAACTCGGACGTTCCACAGGGCTCAGCTCACTGGAGAGCAGCCCTGACACAGCCAGAACCTCGTCCCACATTCAGCCCTTCAGGGCACTCATCGCTCACCCTGACCACCCCCAGGGACCCCAGGCACTGCTGGGCCTCAGCCCTGACGGGGGAGCAGTCTGGGGTGGGGATGGGCACGAGACAGGACACGTGGGATAACCCCAGAGAGATCCCAGCTTACCATACTTGGCTGCTTTGGCGGCTGCTTTGGCAGCGGCTGCCGGACCTCCTGGGAGACAGGGGGAGAAAGGTCAGGAATATGTCCCACCAGCACTGCTGGGGACATCCAAGCATCCCTTGGGCACCATCTCACCTGGAATGCCGACCCCAGGCACAAGACCGGGCACACCAGCACCTGGCACACCCAGTCCAGGAACACCAACACCGGGCACACGTCCGGCTCCTGCAGAGAGATGCAGGGGTGTGTCCGAGGGGGGCAGACTCCACAGCAGGAATCCCACTGACCTCAGCAGCACCGGGGTGTCCCTGCCTCTCCTGTGTGCCAACACACCTCCTCCCTCCCTGGGACAGCCGATGGTGACGGTGGTGACAGTGGTGACTCACCGATCGCCGCTGCCTTCGCTGCAGCCTTGGCTGCGGCCGCTGCTGCCGGGCCACCAACTGCGGGGACACGAGGGACACGGTCAGGGACCTGCTGAGGCCAGCATCCCATCGGCGGCTGCTGACAGCCCATCTGCTCACCTCCAACACCAGGAACAGCACCAGGAACCCCAGGCACGCCAGGAACACCTGGAACACCAGGGACACCGGGAACTCCAGGAACACCAGGAACACCGGCGATGCCAGGAACGCCAGCTCCTGCAGGGAGCAAGATGGGAGAAGTCAGATCTGGCTGCAGCAGCAGCTGGAAGGTCGGGCCTCTTCTGGCTCTGTCTCGTAATCACAGCCAGGAGAGCTGAGCATCCACAGCCACTATCAAGAGAGATCCAAGCAGGGCAGGAGAGGGATCAGTTCTGTGTCTTGCTAGACCCGGGGGGATGCATTCCAGGATCCTACCGGGCTTTGCAAAGCAGTTACCCTGGGCCCCTCGCAGCACATACCGTACTTAGCTGCCTTTGCTGCTGCTGCTGCCGACGGCACCCCTGGGGACAAGGGAGACACGGAGCCTGAGCCACCATGGCCCTGCAGAGCCGGGCCGCGGGGACAGGGCTCCTGGAACAGTCACCTGCCACCCCGGGGACACCTCCGACACCGGGCACTGCCCCGGGGACACCTCCGACTCCGGGCACCAAGCCAGGGACACCTCCGACTCCGGGCACCAGGCCGGGGACGCCGCCCACACCGACACCGGGAACGCCGGCGCCTGCGGGAGCAGCAGGGACAGATCAGAGCTGGCTGCAGCAGGAGCCCAGTGGTGGCACCTGCCATGGCTCGGTGTCACCATCGCGCCCCAGAGAGTGCAGCATCCATGGCCTCGTGCAGGACAGACCCCAGCGCGGCAGGGCAGGGATGGGCCCCGTGACTCTGCCAGCGATGGCCTGGAAGTCACCAGCACAGGGACCGCAATGACCCTCATCCTCACAGGGCCCACGCTGCTCCTTGTCACAGGCACATCAACCCTTGCAGCCAGACATGATACGGAGGAGCTTTGTCCTCATGGGACCCTGCTCAGCAGGGCCATCACAGCACAGAGCAACCTCTACTGAGTTCCTGCCTGGATTCCTGAATCTCATCAGTCCCAGGGCACATGGAAGGATTTTTTCCACAAAGTGTGGAAGAGAAATGGAAGAGAGGGGCATCAGTGATTTAACCCAGAGATGAGAGCTGCCATTGACCATGGCTCCTTCTGGGGACTCCCAGGGCTCTGCAGTGAAGATGCAGGAGAAGGTCCTGGGACTTGGCCAGGTACCAGCTGCTGGTTCTGACTTTTGGAGCAGCACCTGGAAGCCAGTCCTGCATGGAACCTCAGGGCAAGTTCTGCCTCCTCCCTTGTCCCATTCTCAAGGTGTCCCTGCTCTTTGGCCATGTCCCTCATCTCCAGCGAGCTCCTTAGGGCTGATTATAGCTAATGGATGCCACCATCACAACAATTCCACCACAGTTTGGAGGACAGTGACCCTGGGCAAGGGCCCCTCTCCCAGGAGTCCCTGCACTAATACCAGCAGCACTGAACCCTTGGGCAGCAGAATATTTGTCAGGTCTGCTGCTGGAAAAGAGATTTTGCACAAAATCCAAGAATCCATATGAGTCCAAAGCCATAATGTAGGCTCATTGTGCACTTCCACCGAGCAGCGTGGAGAAACCCTGGAGAGGGAGAAGGTCCTGCCCTGCAGATGGAGCCAGGCCCAGGAAGGGCAGCCAGGAGCTGGGCTGAGCACTCCCCATTTCCCCTCAGGTGCGCCCAGGGCACAGCCCGAGGCTGGGCACCCCCCGGGTGTCAGGGCAGGGCGGGCAGGGTCCCGGGGGCTGGGGCCCCTCGCAGCACATACCGTACTTAGCTGCCTTTGCTGCTGCTGCTGCCGACGGCACCCCTGGGGACAAGGGAGACACGGAGCCTGAGCCACCATGGCCCTGCAGAGCCGGGCCGCGGGGACAGGGCTCCTGGAACAGTCACCTGCCACCCCGGGGACACCTCCGACACCGGGCACCGCCCCGGGGACACCTCCGACTCCGGGCACCAAGCCAGGGACACCTCCGACTCCGGGCACCAGGCCGGGGACGCCGCCCACACCGACACCGGGAACGCCGGCGCCTGCGGGAGCAGCAGGGACAGATCAGAGCTGGCTGCAGCAGGAGCCCAGTGGTGGCACCTGCCATGGCTCGGTGTCACCATCGCGCCCCAGAGAGTGCAGCATCCATGGCCTCGTGCAGGACAGACCCCAGCGCGGCAGGGCAGGGCAGGGATGGGCCCCGTGACTCTGCCAGCGATGGCCTGGAAGTCACCAGCACAGGGACCGCAATGACCCTCATCCTCACAGGGCCCACGCTGCTCCTTGTCACAGCGACATCAAGCCTTGCAGCCAGACAGGCCATGGAGGAGAAGTGGCCGGGTCTCCCAGCAGGTGTCTGGGGCGGCACTGGTCAGACTGGGGAGCTGACAGCCTGGACCTGCTGGCACGCGTTAGTGCTACACGGACAAGCACCAGGTCACTTTTGCAAGGACTGAGTGTTAGAGGGCTTTGTCCTTATGGACAGCAGAGCCACCACAGCACAGGGCAAGCACTGCTGAGTTCCTGCCTGAATTCCTGAATCCCATCCTTCCCTGGGGATACAGAGGGATTTTTTCTACAAATTATAGAAGAGATGAGCATCAGTGGTTTAACCCTCAAAGGAGAGCTGCCATTGGACATGGCTCCTTGTGGAGATTCCCAGAGCTTCACAGTAACAATGAAAGAGAAGGTCCTGGCACCTGGCGAGGTAAATTCTGGCTCTGTCTTTTGGAGAAGGACATGGACCCCCAATGCGGTGTGAAACCTCAGGGCCAGCTGTGCCTCCTCCCTGGGCCCAAGCTCCACACTACCCTGCTGCTTGGCCATGACCCTTGGCCCCACTGAAGCTCCTTGGGGCTGGTTATACCTGAGGGATCACACCATCCCACCACATTTTGGAGGACGGTAACCCTGGGAAGGGCCACTCTGCCAGGAATCTCTGCCCGAATGGCAGCAACACTGAGCCCTTGGGCAGCAGATCCTGCAACAGATCAGCAGCTGGAAATGGATTTGGTACAAAATCCAAGAATTCAGTTAAATCTAAGGCCATGAATTGGGGCTCATTGTGCACTTGCACAGAGCAGCGTGGAGAAACCCTGGAGAGGGAGAAGGTCCTGCCCTGCAGATGGAGCCAGGCCCAGGAAGGGCAGCCAGGAGCTGGGCTGAGCACTCCCCGTTTCCCCTCAGGGTGCGCCCAGGGCACAGCCCGAGGCTGGGCACCCCCGGGTGTCAGGGCAGGGCGGGCAGGGTCCCGGGGGCTGGGGCCCCTCGCAGCACATACCGTACTTAGCTGCCTTTGCTGCTGCTGCTGCCGACGGCACCCCTGGGGACAAGGGAGACACGGAGCCTGAGCCACCATGGCCCCGCAGAGCCGGGCCGCGGGGACAGGGCTCCTGGAACAGTCACCTGCCACCCCGGGGACACCTCCGACACCGGGCACTGCCCCGGGGACACCTCCGACTCCGGGCACCAAGCCAGGGACACCTCCGACTCCGGGCACCAGGCCGGGGCGCCCCCACCCGACACCGAACGCCGGGCGCCTGCGGGAGCAGCAGGGACAGATCAGAGCTGGCTGCAGCAGGAGCCCAGTGGTGGCACCTGCCATGGCTCGGTGTCACCATCGCGCCCCAGAGAGTGCAGCATCCATGGCCTCGTGCAGGACAGACCCCAGCGCAGCAGGGCAGGGATGGGCCCGTGACTCTGCCAGCGATGGCCTGGAAGTCACCAGCACAGGGACCAAGAATGACCCTCATCCTCACAGGGCCCACGCTGCTCCTTGTCACAGGCACATCAAGCCTTGCAGCCAGACATGATACGGAGGAGCTTTGTCCTCATGGGACCCTGCTCAGCAGGGCCATCACAGCACAGAGCAACCTCTACTGAGTTCCTGCCTGGATTCCTGAATCTCATCAGTCCCAGGGCACATGGAGGGATTTTTTCCACAAAGTGTGGAAGAGAAATGGAAGAGAGGGGCATCAGTGATTTAACCCTGAGATGAGAGCTGCCATTGACCATGGCTCCTTCTGGGGACTCCCAGGGCTCTGCAGTGAAGATGCAGGAGAAGGTCCTGGGACCTGGCCAGGTACCAACTGCTGGTTCTGACTTTTGGAGCAGCACCTGGAAGCCAGTCCTGCATGGAACCTCAGGGCCAGTTCTGCCTCCTCCCTTGTCCCAAGCTCAAGGTGTCCCTGCTCTTTGGCCATGTCCCTCATCTCCAGCGAGCTCCTTGGGGCTGATTATAGCTAATGGATGCCACCATCACAACAATTCCACCACAGTTTGGAGGACAGTGACCCTGGGCAAGGGCCCCTCTTCCAGGAATCCCTGCACTAATACCAGCAGCACTGAACCCTTGGGCAGCAGAATATTTGTCAGGTCTGCTGCTGGAAAAGAGATTTTGCACAAAATCCAAGAACCCATATGAGTCCAAAGCCATAATGTAGGCTCATTGTTCAATTCCACAGAGCAGCGTGGAGAAACCCTGGAGAGGGAGAAGGTCCTGCCCTGCAGATGGAGCCAGGCCCAGGAAGGGCAGCCAGGAGCTGGGCTGAGCACTCCCCATTTCCCCTCAGGTGCGCCCAGGGCACAGCCCGAGGCTGGGCACCCCCCGGGTGTCAGGGCAGGGCGGGCAGGGTCCCGGGGGCTGGGGCCCCTCGCAGCACATACCGTACTTAGCTGCCTTTGCTGCTGCTGCTGCCGACGGCACCCCTGGGGACAAGGGAGACACGGAGCCTGAGCCACCATGGCCCCGCAGAGCCGGGCCGCGGGGACAGGGCTCCTGGAACAGTCACCTGCCACCCCGGGGACACCTCCGACACCGGGCACCGCCCCGGGGACACCTCCGACTCCGGGCACCAAGCCAGGGACACCTCCGACTCCGGGCACCAGGCCGGGGACGCCGCCCACACCGACACCGGGAACGCCGGCGCCTGCGGGAGCAGCAGGGACAGATCAGAGCTGGCTGCAGCAGGAGCCCAGTGGTGGCACCTGCCATGGCTCGGTGTCACCATCGCGCCCCAGAGAGTGCAGCATCCATGGCCTCGTGCAGGACAGACCCCAGCGCAGCAGGGCAGGGCAGGGATGGGCCCCGTGACTCTGCCAGCGATGGCCTGGAAGTCACCAGCACAGGGACCACAATGACCCTCATCCTCACAGGGCCCACGCTGCTCCTTGTCACAGGAACATCAAGCTTTGCAGCCAGACATGATACGGAGGAGCTTTGTCCTCATGGGACCCTGCTCAGCAGGGCCATCACAGCACAGAGCAACCTCTACTGAGTTCCTGCCTGGATTCCTGAATCTCATCACTCCCAGGGCACATGGAGGGATTTTTTCCACAAAGTGTGGAAGAGAAATGGAAGAGAGGGGCATCAGTGATTTAACCCTGAGATGAGAGCTGCCATTGACCATGGCTCCTTCTGGGGACTCCCAGGGCTCTACAGTGAAGATGCAGGAGAAGGTGCTGGGACTTGGCCAGGTACCAACAGCTGGTTCTGACTTTTGGAGCAGCACCTGGAAGCCAGTCCTGCATGGAACCTCAGGGCCAGTTCTGCCTCCTCCCTTGTCCCAAGCTCAAGGTGTCCCTGCTCTTTGGCCATGTCCCTCATCTCCAGCGAGCTCCTTGGGGCTGATTATAGCCAACGGATGCCACCATCACAACAATTCCACCACAGTTTGGAGGACCGTGACCCTGGGCAAGGGCCCCTCTTCCAGGAGTCCCTGCACTAATACCAGCAGCACTGAACCCTTGGGCAGCAGAATATTTGTCAGGTCTGCTGCTGGAAAAGAGATTTTGCACAAAATCCAAGAAGCCATATGAGTCCAAAGCCATAATGAAGGCTCATTGTGCACTTCCACCGAGCAGCGTGGAGAAACCCTGGAGAGGGAGAAGGTCCTGCCCTGCAGATGGAGCCAGGCCCAGGAAGGGCAGCCAGGAGCTGGGCTGAGCACTCCCCATTTCCCCTCAGGGTGCGCCCAGGGCACAGCCCGAGGCTGGGCACCCCCCGGGTGTCAGGGCAGGGCGGGCAGGGTCCCGGGGGCTGGGGCCCCTCGCAGCACATACCGTACTTAGCTGCCTTTGCTGCTGCTGCTGCCGACGGCACCCCTGGGGACAAGGGAGACACGGAGCCTGAGCCACCATGGCCCTGCAGAGCCGGGCCGCGGGGACAGGGCTCCTGGAACAGTCACCTGCCACCCCGGGGACACCTCCGACACCGGGCACCGCCCCGGGGACACCTCCGACTCCGGGCACCAAGCCAGGGACACCTCCGACTCCGGGCACCAGGCCGGGGACGCCGCCCACACCGACACCGGGAACGCCGGCGCCTGCGGGAGCAGCAGGGACAGATCAGAGCTGGCTGCAGCAGGAGCCCAGTGGTGGCACCTGCCATGGCTCGGTGTCACCATCGCGCCCCAGAGAGTGCAGCATCCATGGCCTCGTGCAGGACAGACCCCAGCGGGGCAGGGCAGGGCAGGGATGGGCCCCGTGACTCTGCCAGCGATGGCCTGGAAGTCACCAGCACAGGGACCACAATGACCCTCATCCTCACAGGGCCCACGCTGCTCCTTGTCACAGGAACATCAACCCCTGCAGCCAGACAGGCCATGGAGGAGAAGTGGCCGGGTCTCCCAGCAGGTGTCTGGGGCGGCACTGGTCAGACTGGGGAGCTGACAGCCTGGACCTGCTGGCACGCGTTAGTGCTACACGGACAAGCACCAGGTCACTTTTGCAAGGACTGAGTGTCAGAGGGCTTTGTCCTCGTGGACAGCAGAGCCACCACAGCACAGGGCAAGCACTGCTGAGTTCCTGCCTGAATTCCTGAACCCCATCCTTCCCTGGGTATACAGAAGAATTTTTTCACCAAATTATAGAAGAGATGGGCATCAGTGGTTTAACCCTCAAAGGAGAGCTGCCATTGGACATGGCTCCTTGTGGAGATTCCCAGAGCTTCACAGTAACAGTGAAAGAGAAGGTCCTGGCACCTGGCGAGGTAAATTCTGGCTCTGTCTTTTGGAGAAGGACATGGACCCCAATGCAGTGTGAAACCTCAGGGCCAGCTGTGCCTCCTCCCTGGGCCCAAGCTCCACACTACCCTGCTGCTTGGCCCCACTGAAGCTCCTTGGGGCTGGTTATACCTCAGGGATCACACCATCCCACCACATTTTGGAGGACAGTAACCCTGGGAAGGGCCACTCTGCCAGGAATTTCTGCCCGAATGGCAGCAACACTGAGCCCTTGGGCAGCAGATCCTGCTGCTGGAAATGGATTTGGTACAAAATCCAAGAAATCAGTTAAATCTAAGGCCATGAATTGGGGCTCATTGTGCACTTCCACCGAGCAGCGTGGAGAAACCCTGGAGAGGGAGAAGGTCCTGCCCTGCAGATGGAGCCAGGCCCAGGAAGGGCAGCCAGGAGCTGGGCTGAGCACTTCCCATTTCCCCTCAGGGTGCGCCCAGGGCACAGCCCGAGGCTGGGCACCCCCCGGGTGTCAGGGCAGGGCGGGCAGGGTCCCGGGGGCTGGGGCCCCTCGCAGCACATACCGTACTTAGCTGCCTTTGCTGCTGCTGCTGCCGACGGCACCCCTGGGGACAAGGGAGACACGGAGCCTGAGCCACCATGGCCCTGCAGAGCCGGGCCGCGGGGACAGGGCTCCTGGAACAGTCACCTGCCACCCCGGGGACACCTCCGACACCGGGCACCGCCCCGGGGACACCTCCGACTCCGGGCACCAAGCCAGGGACACCTCCGACTCCGGGCACCAGGCCGGGGCGCCACCACCCACCGACACCGGGAACGCCGGCGCCTGCGGGAGCAGCAGGGACAGATCAGAGCTGGCTGCAGCAAGAGCCCAGTGGTGGCACCTGCCATGGCTCGGTGTCACCATCGCGCCCCAGAGAGTGCAGCATCCATGGCCTCGTGCAGGACAGACCCCAGCGGGGCAGGGCAGGGATTGCTAGCCCCAGTTGTAAGTGCTTCTGAACTCAGGCAAGTTTTTGGAGGACAGTAACCCTGCGTAAGAGCCCCTCTGCCAGTAATTTCTGCCCGAATGGCAGCAACACTGAGCCCTTGGGCAGCAGATCCTGCTGCTGGAAATGGATTTGGTACAAAATCCAAGAAATCAGTTGAATCTAAGGCCATGAATTTGGGCTCATTGTGCATTTCCACAGAGCAGCGTGGAGAAACCCTGGGAGGGAGAAGGTCCTGCCCTGCAGATGGAGCCAGGCCCAGGAAGGGCAGCCAGGAGCTGGGCTGAGCACTCCCCATTTCCCCTCAGGGTGCGCCCAGGGCACAGCCCGAGGCTGGGCACCCCCCGGGTGTCAGGGCAGGGCGGGCAGGGTCCCGGGGGCTGGGGCCCCTCGCAGCACATACCGTACTTAGCTGCCTTTGCTGCTGCTGCTGCCGACGGCACCCCTGGGGACAAGGGAGACACGGAGCCTGAGCCACCATGGCCCCGCAGAGCCGGGCCGCGGGGACAGGGCTCCTGGAACAGTCACCTGCCACCCCGGGGACACCTCCGACACCGGGCACCGCCCCGGGGACACCTCCGGGCTCCAAGCACGGGCCAAGGCCAGGGACACCTCCGACTCCGGGCACTGCCCCTGCACCTGGAGGGAAGCAGAGTCGTCAGATCCCCAAACACCCCCCCTCTGCCACAGTTGGGACATGGTCTGCCCCAGGTCACTGGAGTCTCTTGGGCACCAGCTTTGTGGTGGGCTCCTCACTCATCCTAAAGCCGGTCCTCAGGGTGCCTGGGATCTTCTTGGGAATTTGATGCCCACCTCCTTACACGCATCAGGGGCCTGGCTACCCAGGATGTTGGGGACTCCCAGGGTCCCCCAACGCTATGGCTATACATCCCAGCTGCCTCAGAGCTGGCACATTTTCCCTAAATGCTCCAATGTGTGATTTGCTCCTCACTTTTCTCCCACAGAGCAGTCAAACAGGGAGCAGTGGAGATCTGCATCACCATGAGCATCCCTCACTCGGGAAGGACAGCTCGGCACAGATACCGAGTCCCGGCCACCCCGCTGGCACCCGGCAGAGCAAACCCACATCTCCTGGAGAGACCGCGTGTGATGGGCATGCTCTGCCTCCTGCCAGGCTGCTGCATCCCGCGGGGCCCTCAGCCCTTCATCACTGCTGGAAAAGCTGCTGGAGCCGGGACAGGGGCAGGGAGAGCACCCCATAGAATGGGATAGGGGCTGCTGGGGCAGCTGTGGAGCCGCACAGCCCCTGGCATCGATTCACAGCTCTTCCCTGTCCCGAGATGTGCAGCAGGAACTCACCAAAAGCTCCCGCCTTTGCCGCTGCCTTCGCCGCTGCCGCCGCCGCTGCCGGTCCTCCGACTGCCGGGATAGCGGGAGAGAGTCAGGGATGTGGGACAAGGGAAGGAGACCCTCCCCGAGCCCCTCTCGTCATCTCACCTCCAACTCCTGGGACACCGCCGATGCCAACACCGGGTGCAATTCCTGGGATGCCGCCAACGCCGGGCAAGACCCCGGCTCCTGCCACGGGGGACAGCACGGTCAGCGGGGACACGGGGACACAGGCAGCATCCCCGGGGCTGGGAGGGAGGGAGCGGGGACAGGGAGCAGCTCCCTGCTGGGGAGATGGGTGGTGTTTGTGCCGCAGAGGGCGACTCACCGAGTTTTGCTGCTGCCTTCGCTGCTGCTGCCTGCGCTCCGACCCCTGCAGAGGGACACGGGCACTAAGGCACCGAGGTCCTGGGACCATTCCCACCCCAGCTCCCCCACCCCACAGGGGCCCTGGGGACCGTCCCCGTCTCCTGTGGGAGGTGCTGCTCCCGTCCGGGCTGTCCCCACAGGCCGCAGACAGCCGGGCAGTGCCCAGCGCCCGCCCAGGGCCAGCAAGGGGACCGGGTGCGAGCTCCCCTGCCATGCCCGTGCCAGTCCCCACCCCGGGGCTGCGGGTCGAGCGTACCTGTCCCGGTGGGGTATCCTGCCTTTCCTGCCAGGAGGCCGGCTCCTATCCCGCCGGGCCTGAGGCCTGCAACCACAGCACAGCGGTAGAGCCACGTCAGGCACCAGCCAGGGGAAGGACAACGAGACAGATGGAGCAGCCCCCTTGGACCTCCTGCCCCCGGCGCCAGGGCATGCAAGGGCATGCCAAAGCCAGCTCCTCCCCACTTGAGATCCCAGTTCAAACATCCCTGCCTGAAGCTGGAGTGGCTCAGGACATATCCTATGGATTAACAGCTCCCAGGAATGCCAGGAGAGTTGAGTTCCCAGGCTGGTCCACAGCCACCACGGGAAAGGCATGAGGTCCCCAGTGGACCACCTCGCCCTGGGAGCAGGATATCCCTCACACCGCCCCGAGGGTTGGTGGCCATGAGGTCACGGTGGCAACCACGAGGTCGGTGGAGCCACGAGGAGTGAGGACACAAGCACTCACCATGGGGAGGCTTACCATTGGTGTAGGGCAGTCCATAGCCACCTGGGGACGAGAGGAGAGGAGAGGAGAGAAGGGGGATTAGCACCTGGCTGCTGCTGGCCCTGTCCCCTCTGCCCCACAGCGTGGCCCCGCTCTGCCAGGGCGCTGCAGCACCGGTCCAGGGGCTCCGTCCATTTGTGACAGTGAATCCTCCGGGATACAAACCCCCGTGCTGGAGCCGGGCCAGGAGAAGCTGTTCTCCCTCACCTTGGAAGCAGTGACCGAACGAGCCGCCCCTCTGAGCCCAGGCCGAGGGCTGTGGCGCCTGAAGCTGTTGTGCAGGAGCCTGCCAGGACCCCGCTCCAGCGAGGGGTCCCGCGGGAGCCCCGCGGCAAGAGCTGTACCCAGCTGGCTGCAGCCCGGCCAGCTCCCAAGGAAAGGCTTTAATTGGAATCAGGGCTTGGGAGCCTCGGCTGAAGCGTGACCTCGCTAGGAGGTCGGTGTGAAGGGGTGGGGAGGGATGATGGGCCGGGACACTGTGGCCAGGGAAATGTCTCCTTGCGAAAGAGCAGGATCCCAGCACTCAGAGTGGCGGGGATGCCCCTGACCCAGCAGGGACCGTGGGCTTGGCAGCCAGCCATTCCCAGCTCCCACCACGGCTGGCTGCAGCCCGAGGCCATGGGCTGCCGCATTCCTGGGGGGGTCACCTCGAGCTGCACGGGGTGGGGGGTGCCTCCAGCAAGGGGGCCATGGGCAGGGATGTGGCTGCCTGCAGCCAGGATGGAATTACTCATGGCACAGCATCTCCTTGAGCACTGGACTCCATCCCCTCCCAGCAGTCAGCATGTGGGGACCAGATTTCCTTCCATCCTGCCAGGCGATCCCATGTGTCCCGCATCAGCACAGTGGTGCTGGCAGGCAGAGGCTCACAGTGAGCTGTGCCAGGTGTGCCCCACCTTGAGGGCCACCCTTGCCCATCCAGGGGCACCTTATCAGCACCTTGCTCACCCTAAAGCTGGGAAAGGGGTGACACACGTGGAGGTGACTCCAAGGGACGGAAGTCCAAGCCTTGGGCCTCCAAGGGTTTTGTTGGGTCCAAGTCCAGCTCAGCACCACCCCCAGCTGGATGGGAAGGCAGCCCCCGCCCTGGGGCTGTGTCCATGGGAATGTCACTAGCACTGCCAGCAGGCTCAGGCTCTGCATAAACCAATGTCACCCAAGCACAGCTGGACACTGGGGAGGGGTCCCCATCCCTATGGCATCAATGGGACCCTGAGCTCAGCCACAGCTTCAGACTGAACCTCTAGTGAGGTGAGTGACCCCAGGGCCACCTCCTGAGTGGGACAGCCCAGGAGCAAGTCATCTAAAGAGATGATTTTCCACTGAAAATGTTGTTCGTCCCATTCTCCCTCTTCCCCTCTCAACCCGGACCTACTGCAGTGGGGACAGCGCAGGGGACAGCCCATGTGTGGCAGCCCCAGATCGACCCACAGCATCAAGGCAAGAGCCTCCACAGCCAGCAGCACAGGCTGTCCTTGCACTCCCAGCCCTCAGAGGTGACAAACTGGCATCCCCCAGCACCCCAGGAAGGTCTGGAGACACCCCCATGGTCCTGGTCCCTATCCTGGGGCTGGGACCTAGACAGGATCCACAGGCAGCAGGGCCGAGGCTCCTTAAGGATCATAACTCTGCTCCGGTGCAGGAAACAGGAGTGGGCCAGGATCCCTGCTGCTGCTTGTGGCCACAGGCCCTGCTGGGGGGAAGCCAGCAAAGCTGCTGGGTCTGGAGCTGGGCTGGGATATGCTGGGCTGGGATGTGCTGCCTGGGGTGGGCTCCTCTCACCAAGGCTCTCCTGCCTCCAGCAACTTGTTTGCATGCACAGGGATGGGGGCCCTGCCTGGATGGGGCTGCCCTCCTCCTCAGGATGCACTGGGCAGCAGTCAGGTGGCAGCACGGCCCCTGGAGGGCACAGAAGCTGCCACTGTCCCTCCATGGGCACGGCTGCCCGGGGACAGGCAGAGCTGGCACCTGGCCCGGGGCTGGGAGGGGAAGGTGCCCAGAGCAGCCCGGGCTGGGAAAGGGGTGCTGAGCTCCCCCAGGCTGACCTGGGCTGGGGCTGAGCCCTGTCCAGGGGGGCAGTGGGGACAGAGATCTGCCTGGAGCCCCCAGGTGGCCTCATCTACAGCTCCTTGAGCCAGGACACCTGGCCCAGGTGAATGCCAAGCCCAGCCCCAGGAGCAACAGAAACCAGACTGTCCCTGCAAGGGCTGTGCTTGTGCCAGCAGGAGCTGGCAGGGACATCCCAGGGTGGCCTGGCCCAGAGCATGTCCCCAGACGTGACCCTTCCTACCTTACAGCAGCCGGGGGAGGCACAGAGGCACAGCGCTGTCCACACAAGCGGGGGCAATGCTCAGGCATCACCCCAGGAGCTGCCCAGGGGTGCCACAGGCAGGGCCCAGCAGAGCCCTGGGCTCTGTCCTGCTGTCCCAGGGCCAGCACAGGCGCTGCCAGCTCCGGGGCACCTGCGGGCACCGTGCCTCAGCCCCGGGGAACAGCGGCTCCCTCTGACTGCTGGGGATCCTTCGGCCACAGTGAAGCCGCTCTGCTGGCTGGGGAGCTTACCTGGGAGCTTAGGAGCTTTGATGGGATAACCCAGAGGGACACCGGGCTGCTGACCTCCAAAACCTCCCAGTCCTGCAAACCAACAGCAGACGCTCACCTGGAGCCCGCGCCACGGCTGCCACCAGTCCCGGAGGGAGGGGGGTGCCCCAGGGCACCCTGGCAGAGGAGAGGGGGTGGCTTGGGAAGCCCTGAGGCATCTTCTGGTGTAGGGAGACCATGGCTGTAAGGAAGCGGCTTGGGAAGGAAGAGGACAGGCAAGAGAGATGGGACACTCACCAGGAATTCCTCCAAAGGCTCCAGCTCCTAAAACGAAACACAAAGACACCTGTGTGAGCCCTGGGCTGCTCCCAGAGGCCCAAATTAACCTAAGTGGATTCACTGCCAAGTGCCTTGTAGGGCTGTGATCCCAAAGGCTGGGCTGGGGTGCCGAGCTGGAGCCAGCCCTGAACCAACCCCACTGTTCCAAGGGGATGAGGGGACCTACCTGGGGCTTTAGGCTTGACTCCAGCTCCAGTGGGGACTCCGGGCAGCACTCCCACGCCAGGGAAGCGAACACCTGGAGCAGAGACCAGAGGGGTGAGCTGGAGCCTCACTGGGGATGTTACTGGTACCCAAGACCCCAGAGCCAGCTTCCAAATCCCTGTCACCCATGGCACCCTCGTCCTTGGGGTCCTGTTGGCACTGCCCTGTGCCAGCTGCCTGCGCCTCCAGCTGCCAGGAGGGGTTTGCTCCAGGCCTGGAGCCGCCTGTGGAACAGACTGGGAGCATGCAGGGAACACGGCACTCAAGAGGGGTCCCACTGCTGACAGCAAAGCCCCAGCCAGGCCCGGGCAGCGCTCTCTGCCCTGCTGATGCTCGGTGGCCTGGGGCCAGACAGGGCTCCCGAGCCCTCCAGGGCAGCAGACAGTCTTGTGGCCTTGGAATCGTTTGGGTTGGATTTTTGGGTTTTGAGTTTCCTTTTGGTTTGGGGTTCTTTTTCCCCTCTTACAAATGTCTTTCATTATAACTTGAGCATTTTCAGACATGGAAAAGACATTCCTGACCAGCAACACACTTCGGACAGTGTCGAAACATCTTGTTTTCACAAGTTTTCCTCCCCCAAATTACTTTGCACTGAGGAATTCCTCTCTCCTGCCACCTCCCCCTCCTTCCCTTGGCCAGCCCTGGTGGCTGTGCCAGCTCCTCTCCCAGCACTGGTGCTGCCTGCTCCCACCACGCTTGGCACGGGATGGAGCTGCCGGGTCCCCCCATGCCTTTGGCACGGTGGAAATGTCCCTGTAGCCTCAGCCAAGGGGTTTGGAAGCTGTGGGGAGCAGCAGGACGCAGGCAGGCGGCAGGGCAGGGCGCTCTCCCCACGGGGGTGCTGGCAGGGTGGGGACCCCCAGCTCACCTGCGCCGGGGAGCACGCCGCCCGGAAAAGCTCCAGGAATCCCAGCACCTGCAGGCAGAAGAAATTCAGGGATGAGGGGCCGGCTAGAATCGCTCCCCGCCCCGGCCCCGACGCCGGGGTCGCCACCTACCTGGTATTTTAGGGGGTTTCCCTGCCGCGCCAAGGCCGGGCTGCACCGCGCCCGGCACCACGGCACCTGCGGGCAGCAGAGAGCCCTGAGCCCCGGCCCGGCTCCTGCCCACCCCGGGGACAGCTCTGCCCCAGGCCCGGCTCTGCTGGGAGCGAGGGGTATTTCCTACCTGTGGAGACCCCGAGGCCACCAGGACCACCAATTCCACCCACGCCTCCAATGCCAGCACCTGGGGGCATTGGGAAGAGGGGTGTACCTGCGGCTGGCTGGAACGGTGCCAGAGAGGGGACAAGCTCAGGATGGCCCTTGGGGGCTGAAGGGGGACACCCTGAGGCAGTCCCAGGGCTGGGTCCCCCATAGTGGGCACAGGGACCAGGCAGTTGTGTGGTCTGTGCTCCCAGGGGCTCAGGTTTGGCCAATTCCCCGCGCCTGGGACCCTGCGATTCACTGGGGAGCCCAGTGAGAGCCTCAGCTCCTGCCCGCAGCCCCGGCTCCATCCAGGGAAATCTGTCCTGGCCCAGATGCCCAGAGCCACCCCTGGGGGCTGCCCAGACCCCCCCAGCACTCACCAGCTTTGGCAGCAGCCTTGAGCGCCGCGGCCGAGGCGGCTCCCGGGAAGGCGCCCCCGGGGAAGGCGCCGGGGAACAGACCTGCAGCACCTGTGGGGAGAAGAGCCGGCATCAGCACCCCGAAACAGCAGCTGCCCACAGGGTGTCCTGCCCCCGCGGTGGGCACGGGGGCTGCTGAGCCGCGGGGGCTGCGTGGCAGTGCCAGGGCTGGCGTTAGGCTGGGCAAGGTGGCGTTAGCAGGCACTGCCCTGACCTGCATCCCCCACATTCGCGCTCCCATGCGCGTCCCACCTGGCACACACACCTGACAGCCCTGCGGTGGGTGCTGACACCCCTGGAGGCCCTGGCTGATCCCCTGCAGACACTGTCCCTCTGCTGCTGGCCCTGCAGGGACCCCCTCTCCTCTGGGGTCACCCCACTGTGGTTGATGCCATCATGCTGGGGGCCCTCAGGGCTGTCTGCTGGGTGCCTGTGCTCCCTCAGGTCTGGGAAGGGCACCCAGCCCAAACGGGACCCGCTCGGGAGAGCTGTGGAGATGGGGACGAGGGATGTGCTGTCCCCAAGGTGGGTGTCTGGGGACATTTCCCCGGGGATGGCCCCAAGCAGGGGGGGACAGTAGTCAGTGCTCACCTGGCTGCAGGCCAAGGGGGCCGAGTCCCCCAAGTCCTCCGACCCCCCCAAGTCCTCCGACCCCTAGGAAGAGAAGCGGGGTGAGGCGGGAGGTGGCCAGGCCCAGAGGGACACAGGAGTCCCTGTGGCACCGTGGGGACAGGCACAGGGATGGGTGACAAACGTCCTCGCCAGCACTCGGGTCCTCCATCCCGTCCCTCTGCCTCACCCACCCCCCGTCCTGCCGGGCCACAAGGGGACAGAACCAAAATGTTTATGGCTGAAGAATGAGTCCCTGGGTCTCCGGCCAGCGCTGCCTTCCAACATCTGGGGCTCATCAGCCCTCGCTCCCTCCAGGCGCAAATTCCGGAGCCGCTGGCTCCGGGCGCGGACACCGCTCGGCTGGGCCTCGGCTGGGCCTCGCAGCCGCCCCGCGTTTGGTTTTAATTACGCCAAAATAAAGGGCCTTGTTTTTCTTTCCACGAGCTGAAATCTGAGCAAACGGAGGCTGTCAGCCCCTGCCTCGGGCTGCAGCTCCCACTGCGCAGCCGGGCACACTTGGGGGGCCGGGCGTGGGGTGCCCCTGCCCTGGGCACAGCGGGGACCCCCGGGGTGGGCACGCGGGGGACCCCAGGGTCTGCCTGCAGCAGCATCAATCTCTCCATGGGGATCAAAGCACCGGGCAGGGAGTGCCAGGACAGGGGGGAGTGGTTTGAACCAAAAGAGGAGAGATTTAGATTCAATGTTAGGAGGAAATGCTCTGCTCTGGAGGCGGGCAGGCCCTGGCACAGGGTGCCCAGAGCAGCTGGGGCTGCCCCTGGATCCCTGGCAGAGCCCAAGGCCGGGCTGGACATTGGGGCTGGGAGCAGCCTGGGACAGTGGGAGGTGTCCCTGCCCATAGCAGGGGGTGGGTTGAGATGGGCTTTAAGGTCCCTTCCAACTCAGGCCGTTCTACGATTCCATGATTCCCTTGGCCCCAGATGCTGCATGTTCAGTCCCTGCTGCCCCAGGCTCGGTGCCCTCCAGCTGCACATCTTCCTGCCAGCATCTCCCCTCTCTCCTGGTGATGTCCCCTCTCCCCAGCATTCCTAAGCCCGGCAAAGCCCAGCGTGGGCAGCAGGAGCCTCTGCAAAAGCTGCTTGGCCCCGATGGCAGGCAGGTGGAGGCACTGGCAGCTTCCCACCAGGACACTGGCTGCTGCTTTGCATCCTCCTCGCACAGCTCTGGCACAGCTTTGCAGGCAGCAAGCAGCCCCAGAGGGGGGTCTGGGGGGCTGGGGGCAGAGGGCAGTGCTGAAGCACGGTGTGGGAGGGAGGCTCCTGGAGGCTGCGGCAGGATTAGTGTGCCAGGGCAGGGCTGGGTGTGCCTTGGCCGTGGGGAAGCAGTGTGAGGGCAGCGGCGGTTGGGAAATGTCCCAGCCCCTGGCCTGGAGGTGGTGAGAGCCAGGGAAAGGCTTCTTACCTGGTTTGGGAGGTTTCCCTGCAGCCCCGAGTCCTAGGGGAGAGCGAGCACAGGGAGAGGGGTCAGAGCCACCCTGCTGCTGAGCGGCCCAGGCAGGGCACACGGGGGACAGCACAGACCCCCTGCCCATCTCCTGGGCATCCTGCCCCTCTCCCCAGCCCAGCACAGCCTGACAGGGGGGCAGCACTCACCTGCTCCCAAACCTCCAACTCCAGCACCTGCGAGCAAGGGCAGAGTGTGAGCAGTGCCCCGGGAGCACCCCGCACCCAGCTGGGCCCCCGAGGGTCCCTGGGGAGCTGGGGGGGTCACACGGCTGTCAGGGGTGGGACATCCCCCCTGCCACCTCCCAGGACTTTGGCTGAAGCTCTGGGGACAGGCTGTGACCTCTGGGCACCTCCTGGGCAGGGTGTAGGTGCCAGCCCTGGGCAAGCCTGGCACTGCCACCCAGTCATGTTCCCACACCGTGGGGCTGAGGCTGAGGCCATGGCGAGCAGCCAGACAAGATGTCCCCGTGTCACCTGGTCCTGGCCGGCAGGTCCCCAGCCTTCCGTGGTGCCTCAAAGGCATCCAAGGACCCCCCAGGCACCTGACCATCCTTGCAGATGCCCCCTCCCAGTGGCGCCTGGGCCCCCTCACCTGGGAAAAAGCCTCCTCCTGGGACTCCCCCTCCCGGGATAGCACCAGGAACCCCTGCAAGGGAAGAGAGCCGTGTTAAAATGGCCCCAGAGGCCCAGGCAGGGAGGCAGGGGGGCTCCTCCCGGTTCCCCTGCTGCTCCCTGCAGAGGAGCTGGGATGTGGAGCTCGGAGGCAGGTCCTTGCCTCTCCTTGTGTCCCTGCTTGCCCGCGGTGACAGTGGTGGCAGGGCTCAGAGGGGCCCCAGTGTCAGCAGGAGCTGGCCTGCGTGGGAAGGAGGGACGTGGGGCTGGCTGCCGTCCAGCTCTGCTCCCCAGCCCCTGCCCCATCCCACAGCCAGGGCTGTCTCCATCCCCTGCAGCCTCAGGTGGCACTGGGGGCTGGCTCTGGGCAGGGGGACCTGGGGCTGTCCCAGTCCATCCCCACAGCCCCTGATGGGCCCAGCCACACTTGAGCATCCTCAGGGGACTGCCCCAAGGATCCTTGGGTGTGGCCTGTCTGTCGAGGTGTCCATGGGAAGAGCCAGCTCAGGCCAGTGGTGCTGGGGTGACAGACTGGGGGGGACACTGCTGAGACCCATGGACCGCCCTGTGTCCCTTTGCCTGTGTGACACTGAGGTCACCACCCAGCTCCCAGCGCTTCCCAGGGCATCTCAGCTCACGCTCAGAGGCCACAAGAGGGTTCTTTGGCTGTTTTGTACCCAGGGCATCTCAGCACCAGGCTGTCCCTGGCTGGCCCCCAGAGGGTTCCATCTGGGCTGGGGGCTTTTGTACCCTGTGCAGAGCAGAGGGCAGGCACACGTCTGCTGCAGACACTGGGACCACACAGGCTGTCCAGAGGGCAGGCTGGGGACCCCCAGTGCAGAGGCAGGTTGGGGACACGAGGGGCTGCAGTGCAGGGGGCAGGCTGGGGACACGTGGGTGGGGACTGGGGCAGAGGGAAGGCTGGGGACACGAGGGGCTGCAGTGCAGTGCAGAGGGCAGGCTGGGGACACGAGGGGGCTGCAGTGCAGAGGGAAGGCTGGGGACACGAGGGGCTGCAGTGCAGAGCAGAGGGAAGGTTGGGGACACGAGGGGCTGCAGTGCAGTGCAGAGGGCAGGCTGGGGACACTGCAGGGAGCAGAGGGCAGGTTGGGGACAGAGCAGAGGGCAGGCTGGGGACACGAGGGGCTGCAGTGCAGAGCAGAGGGCAGGTTGGGGACACGAGGGGGCTGCAGTGCAGAGGGCAGGCTGGGGACACGAGGGGCTGCAGTGCAGAGCAGAGGGCAGGCTGGGGACACGGGGGGGCTGCAGTGCAGAGGGCAGGCTGGGGACACGAGGGGGCTGCAGAGGGCAGGCTGGGGACACGGGGGGTTGCAGAGCAGAGCAGAGGGCACGGGGACACGGGGGCTGCAGTGCAGAGGGCAGAGGGCAGGCTGGGGACACGAGGGGCTGCAGTGCAGAGGGCAGGCTGGGGACACGAGGGGGCTGCAGTGCAGAGGGAAGGTTGGGGACACGAGGGGACTGAAGAGCAGAGGGCAGGCTGGGGACACGGGGGGCTGCAGAGCAGTGCAGAGGGCAGGCTGGGGACACGAGGGGCTGCAGTGCAGAGCAGAGGGCAGGCTGGGGACACGAGGGGGCTGCAGTGCAGAGCAGAGGGCAGGTTGGGGACACGAGGGGGCTGCAGAGCAGAGCAGAGGGCAGGGTGGGGACACGAGGGGGCTGCAGAGCAGAGCAGAGGGCAGGCTGGGGACATGAGGGGCTGCAGTGCAGAGGGAAGGTTGGGGACACGAGGGGGCTGCAGTGCAGAGGGAAGGTTGGGGACACGCGGGGGCCGCAGTGCAGAGGGCAGCTCCTCTTCAGGCAGGAGAGGGGTTGTGGTGTGGTTTGCAGCACAGAGCAGGTCCGGGGGCTGCCTGGAGGATGTGGTAGGGCTGCTGTGGCCACAGTCCCTGTGGGCAGCTGCAGCCAGCCCTGGTGCCTGCACTGCCACAGCAGATGGACTTCAGGGGGCACGGGCACTGGAGACCCTGTGGGGGCCTGGCTGGCACCTGGGCACCTGCAGGGGCCTCCCCAGGCCCAGGAGGTGGGGGCAGCCCTGGCAGCACCACCTCGGGCTGGGCAGTGCCCAGGGGCTGGGCGGGACAGTGCCAGCGCCCAGGGGGGACAGGTGGCTGGCAGGGCTGGCACACCACAGCACACTGTGCTGCACATCTCCATGGCAGACGTGGGGCAAACTCTGGGGGCGTCCCCCACTCTGTGCCCCACCCGTGGCAGGGATGAGGGTGTCCCCTGGGCCCTGCTCACGGCTCCTTTCCACCCTGGGCACCTGCAGAGGTGCCCCCCATGCCCGCGGATGCACCAGAGCGTCGGGACACCCCCGTGTGTGACAGGGGAGTCGGGCAGTGCTTGGGGGATGCTGGCACAGGACATCCCTGGGCATGCAGCAAGCAGGGGAGGAGCCGTGCCAGGACCCATCACACGGCCTGTGCCCCCCCCATATGTAGGAGGCCTTAAATATATGTATTCTATACCTGTACTGTATTTGAATATCTTTACCCTGGCAGGTCCCAGTTATCCTTGATGGGCTGCAGCTGTGATGCCCTTCATTGGGCTGCAGCTGTGGCCAGTCAAGGTAACTGGGATAAAAGGGGGTGGGCTGGCCAGTCAGGGAGAGCCTTGGAGGAGCCCTGGCTGAGGGAGATCCTGAGTTTGTGCTGTGAAGATCTGCTGCCCACAAGACAACAACAGAGAGGTACAGGACTTATGAAATATGTTAAATACAACACAGGACTTATGAAACATGTTAAATACAACACCCATATCCCCTCCTGGGGTCCTGCCAGTGTCCCTGGACAGGAGGGGACGCACTCAGCCCTCTGGCATGGCCCGGCCCCCGGCCAGGGGGGACAGAACAGCTCCTTTTCCCGGCCAGGGGGGACAGAACAGCTCCTTTTCCCGGCCAGAGGGACAGAACGGCTCCTTTTCCCGGCCAGAGGGACAGAACGGCTCCTTTTCCCGGCCAGGGGGGACAGAACGGCTCCTTTTCCCGGCACATTCCCCGCCCACACCGCCCCCCCAGCCTGGAAAAACACAACTCCAGCTCCTGTCTTGTTTCCCAACAAACTCCAGGCGTCCGCTCAGCGCCAGCTCTCCCTCCCAGCCCTGCTGCCGCTGGGAGCCAGAGCCGGGCACAGCCAGGGACTGTGCCCACCCCGGAGGGGCTGCTCAGCCCCCATCATACTGCCCAGCCGCAGCCCCCCAAAACCAGGCAAGGCCCCTGCTGCTGGGGTGACCCAGACTGGCCTTCCCCACCCCTCTGTCACCCCGTGCCAGTGCTGGAGAGTCCCAAGGAAGCTGGGACAAGGGTTTCTCACAGCACCCCTGCAATGTGGGGGACCACAGAAATGTCCAGGTGTCACCTGCCTACAGCCACAGCTGCCAAAGTCATCCCTCTATCACCACCACCACCCTCCTGGGGCACTGAGGGTCCCACTGTGGTGATGCTGTTACAGCTCCCTCCCCAGGCACCATCCCAGAGAGAGGGCTCCGTGCCTGGACACATCTGGGAGGGTTGCGGAGGCTGTGCCGCTCTGTCTGCTGCTCCTGCCCACGCCAGGAGGTCAGCAAGGCCTGGCAGGCGCTGGGATGGGTGGCTGGGTGGTGGTGCCATGTGGCTTTGGGGGGACAAACCTTTCCCTCAGGAGCCCTTCCTGACCAGCTCTGCTGCGCTGCCCTGGATGCTCCATCACAAGCTGCTCCCCCAGAGCCCAGCCTGGGGCCATTCCCTGGTGCAGGCACTGCCAGGGGCTCTCTCCAGATCCCCCCAGCATCTCCACTGAGCGCAGGTGTTGGTGACAGCCCGCACACTGCTGACACTGTGACCACTCTGGGCTCTGGCCATCTCTGTCCTTGCCCAGCCCAGTCTGGGGTCTGTGTGCTCCCATTTGTCCTCTCCACTCATTCCCTTGGCACAACAGGGAAGGGGAGACTGAGTCAGCAGCTTCCCAGCGCTGAAGGAGCTCTGTGCTGCCTCTGCTCTGAGCCTGCCAGGACCCTGGGAAGGGGAATTTCCTGGGCTCCCAGCCTGTCTCCAGGGCTGGTCTGGCTGTGAGCCTGTATCCCACCCCAGGGACGGCTTCTCAATCCAGGGGCCAGAGAATTCGCAGCCACTCGTGCAGCCCCAGCTGTGTCAGGGTGTGAGCCATGGAGGTGCTCAGGATCTGGTGTGTCCTTGTTTATGAGAATGGGACATTTTCCCCCCCAGCTCCATCCACAGGTGCGGATATCCACGCTGGTCCACTGCCAGAGCTGCTTCCGATCCCGTTTGGATCGTCTGCACCATTCCTATCTTGCACCAGTGCTTGCAGCTCCCTTCACAAGCCAGAAATGCAGAGGATTTCTTTATTCCATAGGTTTTGAGACCGAGGCCAGGACAGAGAATCCAGCACCGCACACCCTCACACCTCACCCCTCTCTGCCCACGGGCACCCGGAGGAGCCTCAGTGCAAAACCACCGACATTTCCCCTCTTCCCTCACTCCGCTGTTTTCTTTTTCTTGGGAGAAAGTTATGGAAACATTCAGTCTCCAAGCGACTTTGAAGCCGTGCTGCATCCCGGGCCGAGCTCGCTGGTAGCAGCTCGGGGGAGCGGGGGGGCTGCTGCTGGGCCTGGCTCCTCTCCAGCCCCCCTGAAGCTCCAGCTTTCATCCGCGAGCGCCGGCGGGCGAGCTGCACCCTGCCAGCTGCGAGGGGAGGGAGGGAGCAGCCCTGCAGGCCAGGCTCTGGCTGCGGAGGGGAGATGCCATCCCAGCCCCGCCCTGGGTGTCCTCGGAGGGTCCCCACGGCCCCAGGCTGGGCGCTACCACACCCAGTGCCCGCCCCTCTGCACCCACCTGAGCTGGTCCCTGTGGGCCCAGGATTGCAGGGCTGGGACCTCCCCAGGGCCCCTCTTGTCCCTCCCTGGGGGTGTCACTGCCGGGGAATCCCCCGTGCTCCACACAGGAAGCACTGAGGGATGGATGCCCTGCTCCAGGTGCTGGGCCAGGCTGCACTTGGCACCTTTAGGGAACCAGAGCACCTTCCCCCTGCAGTGACCTGTGTGCAGATCCCCACAGTGCCGGCACAGCTCTGCTCCCCAGGGGCAGATCCCCAGGGGCTGATCCTGACCTGCTGCTGGGGGTTGCCTGAGTGCTGCCAGCTCAGCCCTTGGCACTTCTCTGAGGTGACAGCCTGGGTATGAATCCCTCAGCCCTGGGATGTTTCAGGTTTTCCCTCTCCTGCCAGGCTGATTTGGATCTGCACTGGCAGCCGGTGCTGGAGGACAGAGCCCTGAGCATCCCCAGCACCCTGGGATCCCCCCTCATCATGCCACCATGCCTCTGTGCCAGCTCTGTCCCCAGGGGCTGGCTTGCCAGGAGCAGGGGTGAGGCACCAGGCTGCAGAGGCACTGCTCAGTCCTCCATGGGAGAGCCTCCTGTGTCCTACCAGCACTTGGACCATCTCCAGGGTCAGCTCACCTCTTCTGCGAGCTGCTTCCCAAAGCAGCCAACACCCGTGGGGACTGAGCCAGGGCCCAACAGTCCCGAGCTGCTCAGGAACTGCTGCAGGGTCTCACCCGGGCTCCAAATTCCTCCAGGGATGGTCCCATCTGGCCATGGCTTGAAGGGTCAGCCACATCCCTCTCACTGCCAGAGCTGGAGAGTGCCCAGGACTGAGCAGCTCTCATCCAGCACCCTGAGCAGGATTGGGCACCAACAGCAGCTTGACTTCCCAGGCAGCTCCAGGCTCTGGGGTCCCACTGCCTGCACAGCCGGGGCCACCCTGAGGGTGGGGTCTGTGAGCTGCAGGGCACGGGCAGATGGAGCTGCTGAGGGCTGTGCCCTTGGTGACAGGTGGCTGTGGCTGCCCTGGTGCCCATCCAGCTCTGGCACTGCCCACAGTGTCCTGCCCCCTCTCCTCCTCTGGTCCTCAATCCTCTCTGTCCAACAAGCCCCGCATGACAGCCCCAGCACCGACCCCGCGGCCGATGGTGGCTCTGCCCATCACACGCTCTCCTTGGCACAACCACCTGGCTCTGTGGAGGTGACTGTCCCCTCCCTGGTGGTGCTGCCGCCTCCTCAAAGCCCTCTGCCCAGTCTGGCCGCTTCAGCAGGGACTCTGAATCTGTGCTCGGCTGTTCTCCCCGCCCGGGTGGGAGCTCAGTCTCCAGCCTGACACCGAGACAAGGGCTGGTCACCGTGCAGGCATCGGCTGCGCTGGCCGGGCTGTGTCACACGGCTGGGACACACGGCTGGGACACAGAGAGAGCCCTGCGCTGGCCGGGCTGTGTCACACGGCTGGGACACACAGAGAGAGCCCTGCGCTGGCCGGGCTGTGTCACACGGCTGGGACACAGAGAGCCCTGGCTGGGACACAGACACAGAGAGAGCCCTGCGCTGGCGGGCTGTGTCACACGGCTGGGACACAGAGAGCCCCCACACGGCTGGGACACAGAGCCCTGCGCTGGCCGGGCTGTGTCACACGGCTGGGACACAGAGCCCTGCGCTGGCCGGGCTGTGTCACACGGCCGAGACACAGAGAGAGCCCTGCGCTGGCCGGGCTGTGTCACACGGCTGGGACACAGAGAGAGCCCTGCGCTGGCCGGGCTGTGTCACACGGCTGGGACACAGAGAGAGCCCTGCGCTGGCCGGGCTGTGTCACACGGCCGGGACACACAGAGAGCCCTGCGCTGGCCGGGCTGTGTCACACGGCTGGGACACAGAGCCCTGCGCTGGCTGTCACCTCCCCGCCCCGGCCGCGTGTGCCACACCTGCGTGTGCCTGGGCTGAGTTGCCACAGCGCTGGGACCGCGCTGGGACAGGGACGCGGCGCTGGTGGCACAAGGGCGATGAGGGCGGTGTGCGGGCCCCTTGGCACCCCCAGCCTGCGGTCGGCGTGGGTCGAGGCGCTGTGCAGCTGCAGCAGCCCCGGGGCTGTCGCGGCCACACACTGAGCAGCCGCTCTCACACAGCGACTGCGGGATGCTGCCACCCACCCTCCGCCCCCAGCTCCCGCTGCCACCGAACCGCGGGGTCACAGCTGACACCTCCCCCGGCCCCGCGCACTTCTGAGTCCCACGGGAGTTTGGTCGCCATCCCCGGTGTCCTGCCTGCGTGTTCCTGAGCCTTTCATGCCTCAAGCCTCTCATATTCCCTAGCCTCTCATGCCCCCCAAACCTCTGGTGTCCCCAAGCCTCTCACCAGGACAACCTCGCAGCCTCCCCCTGACAAGTGCTTGGTGCAGCGGTGCCGTTACCGACTGCCCCGTGTCACCACCCTCGGCGACATCCCGTCCCACCCGGGCATGGCACAGACCACCTGTCGGTTTGGGGGGCAAAGAGCCCTCGGCGGAGGCGGCACCGGGGCCTGCCCACCCACCCTCGGGGACGCAGGCAAGGCGGGTGCCTGTCCCTGCGAGGGGATGGGCAGCCTGGCAGGCGAACGGTTGCCCGCAGGTAGGGGTGCCGCAGCCCCGGTGCCCGCGGAGGGTCCCCGCAGGACCGGAGCGAAGCTGCCCGGGCTACGGAAGGAGCCTTCCGTTCCTTACCTCCTTGCTGAGTAGCCGGGAGGATGGAGAGGAGGAGGAGGACTCCGGGGAGGAGGGGTGCAGCTGCCTGCCTTGCCATCTCTTGAAGCAATGCCCCCGTGCTCCCGCGGGCTGTGTGTTTTATCCCAGAGCTGCTTAATTGTTGCTTCCAAGGATGCGAGGGGAAGGGGAGGGGGGCAAGGAGGGAGGGGAAAAGGAGAGGGAGCGGGGGGGAGAGGCACAGGACACTACGTCATGAGGAAAGGCCAAACACACACGAGCCTCTCCCGCCGATTGGGCTGCCTGCTCGGGGAGGGTTTTTTTTTCCTTTCCCCCTTTTTTTTTTTTTTTTTTAATTTTTTTTTAATTCCTCGCTGCTCTGTCCAAGCGGGCGCGTCTCTGCCAAAAAAGCTGGAAAGGGGGGGAGCTGCCAAGGCAGGCGGTGGGGGAGGACGGGGGGGCTGCGCCCATCGGTATGGGGACCACGGTGTTTAGGGTGATGGATGTGCATCGCATCCTGACTGGCGCCTGAGTGGTCTCGCATCCCGGGTGACACCGGGGCGTTTCGCATCCCAGGTGGCATCGGCCCGAGAGGGGCCTGGGGGGCAGGTGGGGACCGGCGGGGTGAAGGGATGGGGGTTCCGGGGGCGCAGGCGGGAATTCGGGGGATGCCGCTCCAGCGGCGGGGCGCGAGGGACGGGATGGCCCGATGCCCGGAACCGTGCCCGGTGCCAGCGCCCCGTGCACGGAGCCCGGATCTCGGGGCCGGTGCCAGTACCGGTGCCCGGATCCCGGTGTCAGGTGCCGGTGCCCGGATCCTGGTACCGGTGCCCAATGCCCGGGTCCCGGTGCCAGTGTACAGATCCTGGTGCCCGGATCCTGGCACTGGTACCGGTGCCCAACACCCGGCTCCCAGTGCCAGTGCCCCGACCCCAGCGCCGGTGCCGATCCCGGAGCCGATCCCGGAGCCGATCCCGGTCCGCCGGCGGTGGCCGTTAGGTGGCGGGCGCGGGGTGTGCGGCCGCCGGCAGGACGGAAAACCGGGCATTTTGCAGGAAAACGTGCGGCCAGCCCGGGGTCCCCTCCCGGCCAGGGGTGCCCTGGGGACACGCAGAGCCCGGCCCGGACACGCGGCCCCCGCGACCCCCAGAGCAGGGACGGGGGGGGTCTGGCAGCTGAGCCGCTTCCAGCCCCAGCCCCTGCAGGGACTCCGGGCTCCTCCAGCTCCGAGCCCCAGCCCGGGCCCTGCGTGTCCCCACTGAACTCCTCATTCCCCTTCTCGGGCGGTGTCTCCGCGCGGGGCTTGGGGACCAGCTGGGGCAGCACTGAGTTAAATGCTGGGATCCGCCACAGCATCATGGAATGGTTTGGGTTGAAAGGGACCTTCAAGACCATCCTGTTCCACACCCCTGCCATGGGCAGGGACACCTTTCACTATCCCAGGTTACTTCAAGCCCTGTCCAAACAGGCCTGGGACACTTCCAGGGTTCCAGGGGCAGCCACAGCTGCTCTGGGCACCCCGTGTACCAGGGCCTCAGAACTCTTACAGAGAAGAATTTCTCCCCAACATCTAATCCCCCTCTCCCTCTGTCAATATGAAGGCATTCCCTTTATCCTGTCCTTTCCATCCCTTGTCTCCAGTCCATCTCCAGCTCTCCTGAAGCCTCTTTAGGCCCTGGAACAGGCTCTGAAGTCTCCCTGGAGCCTTCTCCTCTCTGGGTGAACATCCCCAGCTCCCCCAGCCTAGATCCAGAGCAGAGGGGCTCCAGCCCTTGGAGGATCTCTGTGGGCTCCTCTGGAATTACTCCAGCAGCTCCACATCCTTCTTATGCTGGAGATCCCAGAGGTGGATAGAGCACCGCAGGTGGGCCAGAGTAGAAGGGGAGAATCCGTGTGGATGTGAATGAGAATCTGCTGTGTGGATGAAGCACAAGGAATGCAAAATCACCCTCTCCACTGCAGGTCCAGCACTGCCCTTTCCCCGCACGCCAAGGGCTTGAGATGCTGCTTATCCCAGCCCCTGACTCCTGGCGACCCCAATGTGCTGGGAGTGGGAGCCCGTGCACGAAAATGCCCTGTGTGCACCCCCTTCCCGCAGGGCTCCCTGGCATCATTCCCTCCATTCCCCACGCTCCTTCCACCGCTGCGCTGCGGAAATTGGCAGCCAACTATCAGCAAATCCACCCGGTTCCTCCCCGGCTGCCGAGGTGCGAAGGCCCGACCCGGCCGCCCGCTTAAACAAGTGTGAGCTCAATCCACGCTCGGGACCGGCTCTCCGGAGCCTGCCTGTCTGGCTTATCTCAGCTCCCACTTTATTTTAGGGAAAGTGCTGATGGCTGCGGCCGCAGGAATTCCGGGAGGTGGAAATCACGGAGCGTTTCGCCCTCCACACCCGGCGCTGGGACACGCCGAGGAGGTGGCGGGTGGGGGGGCTGTGGTGAGCCCCTCGCATGCCCACCTCACGCATGGAGGTGAATTTTCTATTCTCCTGCACAGGGCAAAGGGCAAAGGGCTGGGGACACGGGGCACGAGACAAGGGACGAGCATCGGCAGGGACAGCGCAGCCGGGCTGGCCCCGTCCGTCCGGTGTCCGTCAGTCCGTCCGTCCCGCTGGCGTTGCCAGGTGATGTAATGCTTGAGCGAAAACACACGCGGTCGTTAAACACGAGCTCCCCGCTCCAGAGGAGCGACGCGGGAGCAGATGGATGCGGGGATCGGCAGCTTTGCAGCGGCCCCAGCAGCCTCGGGGCCGTGATGTGGCCCTCGGGATGCACCCCCCCGGGCAGGGCTGGCCGGGTGATGCATCCTCGATGCGAGCGTCTGCAAAACATGCAGAGAGCAGGGCTGGGAAAGCGGCCTCCTTGGGAACCAGAACTGGGGCAGTTGGCCGGCTCCGAGCAGCTCCCAGCCCTTGCCAGTGAAACGGCTCTGACTTTTGAATGTGTGTTTTGTACCTAGAAAGAATAGATGTGAGGCAAGATCTCCCCGCCCCTGGCACTCGTGCCGGGGAACGGGATCCAAACCCTTTGTGATTTGGCCAGAGCGCTCCGTGAGCCGCCCGCGGGGATGGGCTGGGAGCGCTCCCCGAGCTCGCAAAGTGTCAGGAGAAGCTGCGGGGAGGGCACAGGGACGGGAAAGAGTCAAGGCAGAAAGCGCTGCCCACAGCGGGCAAGGCGGGGGTGCTGCATGGTGCGATATCGGGGTGAGAAAACCCACGACGAGGGCTGCAGCAGGAGCACCTGCGGCTACAGCCCGGACTGGCACGGGGGGCTCCTGGGGGCCGGGGCAGCTCCGGGGAGGATGCATGCGTCCTGCAGCCCGTCGGTGGCAGGTGCCGGTTACACGCAGCTCCCCCAAACGCTGACACAGCTGCTGGGGGAAACGCCCAAGAGCCTTACGCTGCTGTGACAGGCGCGGGGAGCTCTCCCGGGGGTAACACCGACGTGCAAAACACAGAAGTAAACATCCCTTTGCCATAGCTACAAGGCGCCCCGCACCTGCCCGGCCCCCCGAGCCCGGGCCCGCTCCTGGCGCTGTTGACGGCGTTGTCATCGAAACGGCACCGCCGGGCTGTGCCGGGCTCCGCTGCCGGATGCGCTCAAAGGAAAGGTATGTGCGAGGGGCAGGTCACAGCAGCCAGGGGCCTCCTCACGGTCCCACAGGAGCCGAGGCTGGTACGCGGCTTTGGAACGGCCAAACTCATTGTGAGACTGTGAGGGCCTGCAGTTCTCACTCCTCCAAATGCTCCGTGTTAGGGGTGTGTGCCAGGAAGGTGAAGGGGGTGAAGGGACAGAGGAGCTGCCTCTTCCCATGCTGAGCATCCTTAGGTTTTCCTGCCTTGGTTCACCACTGTTAACTGCTGACCAACAGATCATCACCCCTGGATAAGCTGTAGGAAGGAAGGTCCAAACTAGAGAGACAGTCTGAAAAGCACACCTCTGTTGGCCATCCCAGAGAAAATCCTCTCAGGACACAGGGGCAGGAGAATTGAGAGGCACAGACCGGGCTCTGTGGTACCTGGCAATCAGGACATCTGCTCAGGCTTATTTTCAGCAAGCAAAACCTTTTTGTTTTGCCAAGTCCCCCACTCAGAGGTGTTTTCACCAGCCCACTGCTGTCCCCATGGCTCTCCTCATGTTAAATCACTGGGGATCTCTGGGTGCTCTGAGCGTGGCTCCCCATCTCTCTCTCCCCTGTACATCCCACTGCATCCCCCAGCACCTTCTCTGGGGGTACCTTCGGCCCCATGCACAGCCCATGCCACAGCCCCACAGGAGACCCACGTGGGGCAGCCAGGGAGCCTCCTGTCCTCAGTGTGAGGCTGGCAGCCACCATGGACACATTCCAGTGTCATGGGCAGGGTCCTAGGATAGCAACATAGAAACATGGGATGGCCTGCATGGAAGGGACCTTAAACATCACCTGGTTCCAATCCCCTTGCCCTCACTATCGCGGGTTGCTCCAAGCTCTGTCCAGCCTGACCTTGGACGCTTGCAGGATTGATGCTCCCAGTTGTCCCTGTACACTTGGTTCTGGGGTTTGTCAAGGCAGGAGGAGCATTTTCAGCTCTGCAGAGGTTGTTTGGGGACGGGGGGGATTCAGGCAGTCCCTCCCTTCCAGGTCCCATTGTCTGTTGGGTTTGAAGGCTCTTGTGATCCCATCCGTACCTCGCCTATCCTCCACTTTCCATGAGCTCCTCTTTCCCTGGCAGTCCCTTCCCACGGCTGTCATGGCAGGAGGTTTTGCCAGCACAAGGATGCTGCTTGGAGGAAACAGGGCTGGAGCAGCAGCCCAGGGCCGTGGGGGGATGCTGTTCCTTGACATGACCAACAGAAACAGCATTGCCCTTCCAGCACCAGAGAGCTGCTTGAGATCTCTCGGGAATGTTTGTCATTGGAGTCTCCTCATGAGGAGAAGGGGGGACGCCATGCCCAGCCCATGGCAGAGACCCCATCCCAGGCTTCTGTTTTCTGCTGGGCATGACCCACCAGGGCCAGATCCATATCTCCTCCTTGGTAACCCATCCTGCTCCTGTCCCCCCAAGACGCTCCTCTTTTCCACCTTTCCACCAGTTGTGGTGCCTGGTTCTGCCCCGCTTTGGGCCCTCTCTCTCCTGTATCCACGCCCCCCTCACTGCAGGCCACACTTGGCTGCAAGCCGTGTTCCAGCTCTCCTTGCCTTGGTCCCAGCAATGTTTGTGGCAGTGCCCTCTCTGCAGGCTTTGCCTCTGCCCTTCCCTTGTGGATAACCAGCTCTGCACGTGCGGGGAAGAGCTGTGGATGTCGCCCGTGAGGTTGGGATTGTGTTGGAAGTGGTGCAGCTGTGGGACAGCGGATCCCCATCCTTGGGATCTCCATCCTTGGACGTGTTCAAAACGTGCCTGGACACGGCCCTGAGCAGCCTGACCCGGCTTTGGAGCGCTCACTTGCTCCAGGGCTGGGCTGGGGACCTCCAGGCATCCCTTCCAACCTAAATCCTTCTATGGTTTATATCGAATTCTCTCTGGTATTTCTGCAGTTCTGGGAAGCCTTCAGTGATGGATCGTTGAACAGCTCTGATCTGACACTGGCCAAGGAGGGATTTAGTGGTCCTGGCTCCTTCCATCTCATTCACATTGTCCTTCTCAAGGACAGCTGAACATCTGCTGCCCATAGGTAACTCCAGGCCGCTGCTCCCTGCCTGGGGGCGAAACCTCTGCCTGCCGCCCTCCCCAGCTCTGCCCTGCCCTCGGAGCTTGCGAGTGATTGCTTTCATCCTGCTCCCACTGTCTGGGGGCTTTCCAAGGGTTGATTAAAAGGTACCATCACAGCAAAACGTGCTGTGCCTGAGTGGCTGTAGCTTTCAGCAAGGGGGACTCAGTGTTTGCTCAAACGTTCAGCACTGATTCCCTGCCAGATGTCAGCTCTGACCCCCAGCAGTTTCAGCAGCAGATCCGCTTAGAAATTGGAAAATTGTTTTGTATTCTCAAAAGAAAGGGAAAAAAGCAGGGTATGTTTATCATGGAGATATTGCTTTCCACTGCCTGTGCGCTCTGCCATGGCCAAAGCGTGTTCAAAGAGACTCTCAGACCTCCTTTGTGCGGGGAGCAGGGCTGGAAAATCTCAACCCAGAAGGGGAAAACTGAAGCAAATGGTGGGCAACCGAGCCCAGAGATGTAACTGGTTACACTCAGCCAGAACATGAACTTTAGACACTGCCTGTGCTCCAGTCTGTGTCTGCAGCACAGAGAGGCCCTGAGGAAAAGGCGGTGCAGCTCTATTATCTCACAGCCAGATCCTTGTGGTGCTGAGGGGAAACACAGAGCAGGCAGAGCTGGGCTGCCTCCCTCCCCTTCCAGTGCACCCTGCAAATGCCACTCAATGGCTCCCAGAGCCCTGATAATTCCAACCATGACTCAGAGACCAAAGCTCGAGAGCAGAGCTTCAAATTAAGAATTATTAAAAAAAAAAAAATCACATACTGGGTACGTTTTTTTTGTGTTCTGCTTTTTAAGCCATAAGGTTTATGCCTCTGGCTTTTCTGTGCATCCAGAAGGGCTCAGAGTCTGCCTTTCAACAATGTGAAATATGGGCCTCCCTCAGGCACAGGGGAGATGGGGATTAGACAACCTGAGAGGAGAGTGATGCATTTGGTGATGGCAAAAACACTGTGGATCCGCAGAGGATGTTCTTTCCCTAAAAGCCCCTTGTGGGGAGCTGTAACTCCCCACACAGGTTGGATGACAGTGTCCTGTCCTGCTTGGAGCTGACCTGGAGGCTGGAAGGGACCAGCTCAGCCATGGGCTGACGGTGAGATGAGTTCTCTGTGCCAAGACACTTGCCAAGGTGGGGATCTGGCTGAGCAGCCACCTCCAGCCTCCTTGTCTGGCTCCCAAAGAGGCACCACGTGTGTGATTAAAAGCCCTGCAGTCCTGAGATCTGGAATGTGGCTGTCTCTTTGCTGGGAAATGACAGAAACTGCCAAAAGCTAAGACGATGCTTTGCCCAGGGCTGCAGCTGGGTACGTTGGTGCAGGCTGGTGCCAGGTCCCTCTGCCACCCTCCCAGGGCTGCCCAGGGACCTGCAGTTTTCCCATTATTTTCCTCCTTGGGAAAGCACCTGCTGCTGGGAAGGGTCCCTGATCACAGCTGGTCTAGCTGTGTCCTGGCAACTGGGAATGTGACTGTGGATTGAATGGCTGTAATGAAATAACACAGAGAGGAACCTGGGGAAGTGGTGCAGGAGGTTGTGGGTCTGGGCCACTGCCAGGCCGGGGGCTCTCCACAGCAGCCCAGGGTGGGGACAGGAGCAGAGGGCAGAGGGGAGCAGGGAGTGGGGTGGGAAGGTGGCTGGACCGAGGCAGGGAGGGCTGGAACACGATTTGGAGCCACATGGGGCAGCAATGAGGTCCTGGATACAGGAGAGATTTAGAGGCCAAGGAGGGGGACAGGTGTCAAAATTGAGGGAAAGATGGAAAAGGAGGGATCAGGAAGGGATGGTGGTCACCAAGGAAGGGATATGGATCTCCAAGATGGGAGAGTGAGGAGGAGAGGTCAAACACCCTGTGGGATGGAAGGGACCAGTTCTCAGAGCTGGCAAAAGAGGGAACAAGAAGAGCTGAGACCTTGTGCCAGAGACAGCAGAGGGGTCGGGGGCTGAGCAAGGGCTGGTGACACCAAGCACAGGTGATGGTGGCCCGAAAGTCCCTGCACGGGCTGACATCAGGAATGGCAGCTGTGATGGAGCAGAGGAGGTGGGGAGGTTCCTGCATTCATCCCAGCAACAGCCAGGATTCCCTCACAGCTCCTGGTGCTCCTCCAGAGCTGCATCCCTGCAGGACTCTGCCAGTGCATTCCTGGCCATCTCTGGGCCATTCTTCTCGAGTCAATGCTGTTCTTCAAGCTTCCTCTCTGGGCAGCAGCAGCAGCAGCAGCAGCAGCAGATCCTCCCTCGGACGGGCTCTGCCCAGCCCTGGCTCCTGTCCCCTCGCTGTGGGGCGCTGGCCAGCGCCGTCCCGCTCTTCAGCCCGTGCTGGGAAGGCCCCGGCCTGTGCCGCCCTTGAGGGACGGGGTGGGAAGGAGAGCCAGGTCACCCCCAGCCTGCAGCCCCTCACATCTGCAGACCCCACGGATGCCTGGCACAGCCGGCCGGGATCACGAGGAGCTGCCCTTGCCTCTCTCCCAGGGGTGTGTGAGGGGTGATCGAGAGCCTCTTGTGGCTACACCCTCCTGGAGCTTGAGGAGAGAAACACGGCTGAAGGAGAGAAGCCCCTCGGTGTGGGGTGACGGGCAGCCCTTTTGGGGCTGTTCCGCTGAACCCCTCCTCTCTCTCTACCCAGCCGCACTCCGGGTCTCGGCTCCGCAGGGGAAGCCGCGGCTTTGCCCGCGCGCAGCGGCCTGGCCCCGCTCCCGAGCAGCCCTGGGAGCCGCTGCCCGCGGCTGGCAGGCCCCGGCGCGCCGGGTCCCAGCGGCGTGTCTGGGCCGGGAGCGGCCGCGGGGCTCGGCCCCGGGCTCGGCGCGCTCTGGCAGCGGCCCCGGCACAGCGCAGCGCTGGCCCGGCCCCAGCGCACGCCGCTTCCTGCGCACGGCCGGCCAGGAGGAGTCAGCTGAGGACAGGAGCCCGGCCGGCAGCTGGGGAACGGGGTGATGGAGGGCCGGGGTCGGCGCTGGGCCGTGCCAGGGAGAAGCCCTCATGGAAGGGCAGTGGGAATTTGGTGTGGGAGCGCCGGGGGCAGGACGGTGGGGATGGATGGAGAGCAGAGATCTCTGCAGCCAGGTCAGGAGCTTGGGGTTCATTGCAAAGGGCCTGGGTGCAGGGCCCTGCTGGAATTTGGGGTTCATTGCAAAGGCCCTGGGGGCAGGGCCCTGCTGGAATTTGGGGTTCATTGCAAAGGGCCTTTTGGAATTTGGGGTTCATTGCAAAGGCCCTGGGGGCAGGGCCCTGCTGGAAGCTGCCAGCCACAGCTCAGAGCAGGCCCAAGAGAAGAGAGGGGCAGAGAGGGTGAGAGGGTAAGAGAATAAAAGGGTGAGAGAGCAAAAGGGTAAGAGAGCAAAGTTCCCATTACAATACAATAAATCTTCTTCTGTGTTGAATATTCTGATTCTCACTAACCAATCTAGTACAATATAAAAATCCTATAGCGTTTACATATAGCCTATAAGAATCACTACATTACCACACTGTGTTACATTTTAAATCCTAAAAACTCCTCTTTGGGCCCCTTCTGCCAAGCTGTAGGGTCTGCGCTGAGCCTTGGGCCTGTCTGCAAGCAGAGGGTGTTGTTCCATCAAAAGGGGATCACCTTCAGCTGGCCATGCCATTGTTTTCCAGTTGTTCAGTAACTGAGGGATCTCAAAGCTTGCTTTCATTTCAATCTCGCTTATAGTTTCTGTATTCTCAAAATCTTTTGCCAGGCAATCATATTTATAAGGCTTTCCTGTTTCATCTTCCCCAACAATTTGGGAATTGCTGCCGTGGGTCCTGCTGCCGGATCTGCCACTCGTCTCTTCCGCCAGGTTTTGGGGTGTTTCTGGTTCCGTTCTTTGCCAGCATGCATCAGCAGCCCCTGGGATTTGGGGCTTTTCCCTAATGTCAGAACTCCTGCAGTGTCAGACACAAACAACCCCTTGCCTCCAAATTGTCCCTCTTGCACAGCCATCGCTAAATTCTCCACCCAGCTGCCGAGTTTCACCTGTTGTCTCAAGCGATGCCATCTCCATCCCTCAGTCCCTTATTGCTGCTGAGGTAACAGAGACGTCGCTGTCCTCTCTTTTATTCCCGGGAGCAGAGGCTGAACAGGGGCTATTCCTCCTGCCTCATGCTCCTGCCTGCCGGTCTTTGCTGCTCCCCATGACATGAGTGCCCTGGCATTAGCCAGGTGCCAAAAACTGCCTCAGGGATGGGCAGGGATGGAAGGTTTGAAAGCTTTCAGGTTCACCTCTGCACTGCCACCCAGATTCCATTGCCCACGGTGATGCCTTGGCTCAACTCTGCCAGTTTAAGACGTCATTTGTAACTAGCACATGGATAATATTTCAATTTAATTAATTCAATTAATTTTTGACTGCAGATTGTTGCCTCAGGCCAGGTGAGCTGTCTGAAGACAGACAAATAGAGCATTGATTAAATATTTCACCATTTCAAAGGAAAATTTGGGTGATTTTTTTGTTCCCAGCATGGAACTGGATTGTATTTCAGGGGTGAACACATGAAGCAAACCCAGCCATTGCATTTCAGGCTGAAACAGGCTTTTTTCACTTTGAATCCAAATTATTAGGAAATTAGTTTTGGTTTCAGGGATAGAAATCACAGACATACTTGGTTTAGGTAAAACTGATAAGCATCAAGCTTTAGGTCCATTGGAATTGCTTGGGAAAGGTGTTTCCCAGTCCCAGAGGTGCTCCGGTGTTGGATCTGGGGAGCTCCAGCCTGATCAGGTGAGAGGATGGGGGGATGTGTGGTGGCTGCAGGAAGGTTTCCACAGGTGCAGATGGATGGGACACCCACTGGATGCAGGGCCACTGCTGTCATGTCTCAATCCAGGAGGATGCAAAAAGCAGCCAAGCACACAGAGGGCGAGGTGAGACTGAAGAAGCAGCAGTGACAATATGAGCTCCCCTGGGGGTGCTGCAGGAGAGCACGGTCTGGATCAGCGTCCCTTTCAGGAGACAGAGGTTTGCAGGTGGCATTTGTGAGGGTGAGCGCTGCCCCAGGGAAGGGCACTGTCCCAGCGGGGCTGCGGGGCAGGCGGTGCGGGGCAGGAGCAGCTGCCCCGGGCAGAGGCACGGGCTGACGTGCTGACTGCCCTGCCATCCCTGCTGGAGCTGCTTTTCCTCGCAGCACTTCACAACTCAGCACTCTCGAGTTAATTAGAGAACCATCTGCCCCCTTCTCGCACATCATAAAAGCGTGTTTAAAGCCGGGCGATAAAAGGCAGCGTTGGTCCGGGTCACCGCAGGCTCCGAGCCCCGCCTGCCGCGCTCCCTGGCCCGCTCTCAGCCCAGGTGGGAACGATGTTTGAGTCCATCCGAGCTTGCTCTGCTGCCAGCTTCCTTGAGAGACTCCCAAGTATTTCACAGCTCTCTCTCAGGCACGCTTTGTTCCCGAACAGTCTCCTACAGCCTGTCCCTGCTTAACTCTCCGGGCTCCCTCTCATTCCGGGTGCTGAGTTTCCATCTCCCAAAGGAAACCTGGGACCTTGCCTGGTGCCAGCTGGTGGCAGTGGCCAGCAGGTCTGTCCCTGGTTTGGTCTTCTGATGGCTTCAGGTTTTTCCAGGTGGCTGTGGACAGCGCAGCCCCTGTTCCCTCCCTGAGCACACAGGGTGCAGGGCTTTGGGCACATCCCTGGGGACATGGGTGGGCACACAGGGACAGCTGGTCCAGCTGCACTCGTGCCCATCACTGCAAATATCCAGAGAGCTCCTCTTCCCTCACTTCTGCCTGGAGGACATGTTTCCCTCCCATCCTGGTGTGCTGAGCAGAACAACTCGCCAGATGTTTCATGTTAAAAACTCCCTTTTCCTCTTTTCTGCTTTCTTTAAAGAGTCTCAGACGGGGAGGTGAGGACCCTGTCTGCTCTGCTGAGGACCACCTAATCTGATCAGGTCCCTTCTGGCACGAGGCACATCCAGGCTGCCATCAACCCCACATTTGAATATTGAGATGGAGTGCAGCCCTGGGCATGGAGCCACGGAGCAAATCGGGTGAGCAGAGAGTTGTGGAACTGCAGATCCAGAGCCTGCAGCATCCTACAAACCCACTGGGCTGTTTCCAGGAGTTCAGGGTTGTGGAGGGTCACCAGTGTTGTGGGACTGTGCAGCCTGAGGAGGTCACTGGGAATGGGGACCTGCTGACCATCTGCACAAGGGTCAAAAAAATCTGGGGAAAATCCCTCCAGATGCTCCCCAAGGAAACGTGTGTGCCAGCCCAGCTGAACAGACCTTGGGGAGGGTCCACCACTGGCCACATGGCCTCTGTGTCCTCTGACCAAGCACAGAAGGATGGGGAGACAGGAACATCCTGCTGGTCAGTGCTCCAGGAACCTGGGATTGGAGAAGGGAAATGGCTGTGAGAAAATGATGTTCAGTGGCTGGAGAGAGAGAAAGTCACTGAATCCCAAACTGGCTGAGGTTGGCCAGGCCATCTCCAGCCCCCTGCCTGAGCAGGGACACCTGGAGCCAGTCACCCCTGGATTGTGTCCGTTGGACTGTGTCCATGGCTCAGAACAGGTCCGCGGGCCATTGTAAGATGGATTGAGGGGAAGAGCTGTACCCTGGGACGCTTCAGGAGGGCCAGGACGCTCTCCTCTGATGGAGCCAATCCTCCTTGTCCTGTGTGGGGCTCCCAGCAGTCCTGTCTCCTGCACACCTGTGGCACTGTGACTTCCCTTTCCTGTAGCACCAGGATCACCAGCAGCATCTGGAAGAATGTCCCCAGTCCATTCCCCAGTCTGCTGGGGAGGCTCTGGACAGGGGGACCTCAGCCCTGCTCTCCTCCAGGGACAGGGTCAGGGAACAAGCAGAGCCCCAGCACATTCCTGGTGTTCTTACAGCCCCTCTGACACAGGCTTCAGGATCTCCAGGGCCACTGGTGTCCCAAGCGCCAGCACAGCCGAGGAGGCTTGGTGAGAACGGTACGCTCTGTCCCTGCCAGCCTGGCACAGTCCCTGGCTCCGGGGCAGCCCTGGCTGCTCGTGCCTGCCCAGATGCCTGGGACCTGGCTGTCCCAAAGGATGCTGAGCTGTGAGCAGCAGGCCCTGAGCTATTTTTGCTGTGTCCAGGCCTTGCCCTGCATTCCTCTTCCCTTGGGCTATGTTTAGACAACTTTGCAGGGCACGCTCCTATTCCAAACCCATTTTTCTGCATGACTGAATCCCCACAAGAGAGAGGAGCAGGTGGAAACCAAGGCAGGGCCACGGGCTCTGTGTGCCTGGGCCAGGTGGATGGCAAAAGCAATGCTGGTGTTGGGCTTCCCTGGATTTAGCAGGGTGCACTTGTTCCACTCCCAGTGGATTGGGGGCATAATCCATGACTCATATGGCATTGCTAGGGCTTGAGGCATCCTACCATGGATGGAGTGTTCAGGAAGGAGGGGAGACTCTGGCCGCACCATGTCCCTTGCTCTTGATCCGCTCTTGGAAGAGCTTGATGGAGAGCTCATGGACACATCTCTCCCAAGCATGGGGGGCTCTGCTGAGCTCTTGTGTCCTCCTTGGACATCACTATGGCTGCACAGCCAGGTGTCCAGCTCTCTTTGCTTCTGAAGCCTGAGAAAGCGGGGTCACCTTTCAGGGGGACAAGTGTTAAACACTGCCCTTGCTCCCTGGGCTCTGGCACCGCTCATCTCTGCGGTGCCTGAGTGGGGAGGTTATTAAGTGAGTATGAACATCCTTGAGTGTAATCCACACGCAAATGCTAAATTAAATTGAAACCAGAAGATCCCTTTAGCAGCACGGTTTATTGCCATTAACCCTTGGGTGACACCAACTGGACTTCCCCAGCAGTACCAGGAGGAAATGGCCCACCTGAAGCTCCAGCCTTGGCCTGGAGTTTGGGCATGGACAGCTGTGGCCACATCTGGCGCCTGCAGTGCGTGTCCAGCTGCCAAGGCCCGTATCCAAATCCAGGAGTGCACCAGGAGAAGGTCAGGCTGCTGGAGGTCAGCAGGATCCCAAAGGGGAGATGCCCCTCCCAGTCCAGGAGAGCACCCTGGGATGGTCTCCTGCTGCACCCAGAGGGGCTCCTTGCTGCCCTGCACCCGCTGGAGCCCTTCGGAGGCCTCTGTGGAGGCACTGTGAGGAAAACACCTGCGCCTGACAGAAACCCCAGCACACCTTGCTACGAAGGTTTTGGGGGAATCTGCAGGGGGATGCCCAGAGATTTCTGCTCTTCAACCTGCCTGTGCCAGGTGCTGCAGCTCAGAGGAGGCGCTTGGATGTGGGGCCACATTTGACCGTGGGAGTGCAGAGTTCCCACAGGGACAGGGAGAAAACGGACAAGGCAAACTGCCAAGTGGCCACAGAGCAAGGGGAGAGGGCCGAGGAGAGGAGAGGAGATGGAGCTGCGGGGCAGCTGGGCCATGGCAAGTGAGGGCAGAGCACTGACCTGTGCCCAAGGATGGAGCTGCGGGGCAGCTGGGCCATGGCAAGTGAGGGCAGAGCACTGACCTGTGCCCAAGGAGGGAGCACAGGACAACCTTGTGTTTGCAGTGTGAAGGCAGGGCCACACCAGCCTGTGCTCTTCCACCTGCTGCCTGTTGCCCTTCTGTGATCTCCTCCTCCCCTGCAGTCCCTGCCCTCTGCCCTCCCAGGTCCATCCCTCATGGGTTCTCCCTTCACCAGGTACCATCACCCCGGCCCTGTCACCAGAGCCAAGCTGGGACCACGCCATGGGGTTTTCCCACTCCGCCATGGGGTTTTCCCGCTCCGGCTCCATGCAAGCCCCTCTCTGCATCCCAAAAACCTGCCCGGGGGCGGGATTTCTCGGAGGCTCCAAGCTTTCCCTGCCCGCTGGTGCCGGCAGCTGCACGGGATGTTGGCAGGAGGCAGAGTGACCTCAGCGACGCGGAGCTGGTCTGAGCTCTCCCGTTCCAGGGAGCACAGGCAGCTGCCAGCGGGAGCCAAGGTGCAGGAGGGGAAGGCTTAGGACATGGTTGGCAGGGCCCCGGCCACCCCTGCTCCAAGAACCACAGAAATATGTAAATGAGAAACTCAGCCCCTTATTTATGAGACTTCGCGATTCATTTTTCATTTGGGGAACGCGAACGAACGAAAATATGAAATATTTCTCCGATGACACAGTTTCCACCCAAGAAAGCACATTCCTCGGAGGCAATGTGCCTGTGCACGGGGGCCGCATGGGACCGGGCCAGGGCCCTGGGGCAAGCTGGGGGGAGCCCGTGGTGGGACAGCAGTGAAAGTCTTGGTGAGGTGGGAGTCCCCTCTGGGTGCTGGAAGGGCCAGAACTGAGGGCAAGGGACAGAGCTCAGCTGGTCCGAGGAGGGAGGAGGAGGCTGCACCTCATTTACAACCAGAGCAAGGATTCATCTCCCTTCTGCCCACTGAGAACAGATCTTCTCCTCCCAACATCTACAAAATGCTCACTCTGGTGAGGTCTGGATTTCCCATGTCCAAGTGTTCCCATTTATTGCCTTAACAGCTAAAATTCATTACTCAGCTGGCTCCTTCAGGATGGCCTTTCCAAGGTTAATGTTTCCATGTCCTTCATGAGCCCCAGAGGGAAAATCCACACAAATAAAATCCATGGATTCAGCATCCGCACAATGTTGTGGGCCAGACCTCGCTGCCTCCCAGCAGCGTCAGTACCACAGACCAAGGACACTCCACGTTATGGTCCTGCCAATTCCCACATTTCACTCCTGGAAAATTTGGTCCAGCCCTTACCTTCTCCTGGTCCTGAGGCCCCAGAGATGTTCTCCACCAGCCTGAATCCTTCTGTGCCTCTTCCAGCAGTCTGCCTCAGCAGAGCCCCACAAGTGGGATCCCCCAGCCCTACGAGGACCTCCTCCAGTCCCTGATTCGGGGACAGGAGAGTCCCAGGGCTCCAAAGAGACCTGTGCCAGTGCTGGTGCTGGCTGAGGAGCCCCACCCTTGCTGGCCCTCCCCAGCCCACCCTGACTTGTTCCCATGGGAGCCATGCCAAACTGGAGCCAGTTCCTGTAGGATTGGGGTGGGTGGGCTGAGACCGCCGCTGGGTTTGGTTTGCTGGGGACATCACCATAAGCCACCCTGTGATGATTGAGTTGATGTCACAAGAAATGTGATGGATTTCGGTGGCCATCCCAAGGTCACCTTTAATTTCCACTCTTTTCCACTCACATCAACCCCTTCCCTTCAGTGACCCAGCACAGAGTCTGTCACTATTTGCACCTTCCCAAGGTCCAGCTCAGCTTGACTTCTGGCAGTTCTCACTTCCACTGGGCACTTCCAGCTCCTCAGACAGACATTTCCCTGAAGATTTGCCTGGTCTCTTTAAGCTCTGCTCATTCTCACTGTGATTTTAATGGGAAAACCATTGTTGTGACTGGTACCACCAAGTTTTGTATCTTTGCCTTGAAAATCCTGTCATGCCCCAGCACCTTCAGCCTCTGGCCTCTTCAGCTCTGTTGACTTGAATCCCTAAAAATTTCCCAATACGGGAAAGAGGAATCCTCCACCTGCATTGTTGATCTGGCAGGGGTTATTCTTCAGTCTGTTTTAGATGAATCCTACGTGGCCAGCGTGCACATTCCACAACTGGCTTCTCCATCGTGTTCCCCAACAGCAAAGTCCAAGTCTAAAATAGTAAATTCTGGAGCCATCTATCAGCAGCCACGTCCCAGAATAGCCAGTAGCATTTGCTCTCCAATCTATATCTGGAAGTGAAAGGCTCCCTCAGTGACAGCAAGATTTATGAGTAGTTGTGATCAAGGGACATGTGCGGACTTGCTCACTACAGGGCCTAAAAAGGACTTGGGCACAACCAAAGGGAAAAGCCCCCTGGGGCTGTGCTGGCTCCTGCTCCACAGCCCCTTGAGCCCAGCTCAGCCAGGGGATGGGGACAGACCTCATCCCACCCACCACTTTTCCTCTGTGCTGTCTTCAGTGACTCCAGCAGCTTCCAAGCAGACTTGGGCATCACCAGAAACTTCTGTCCACATCCTCCTTTGTCCAAGCTGCGGATCCTGGTCTGGAGGCAGCCACAGTGCTCTGGAGGTGCCCATGTCTCTCCACCTGGTGTCTCTAGTCCTGCTGACATTTCTCCTCCCAAAGGAGAGCCTGCAGCCAAAGTCAGTCAAACCTCAGCACATCAACCCTCAAAGCCCTTTCCTCTGAGCAGGATTCTGGAATATCCCCACTGATAGACTGGTTTGCCACATGGCATTCCCTATCCCACAGTAATCCCATGCCTTCACTCATCCCTTGTGTCCTCTCACATTACCAGATGTCCTGGGAGGAGCTCCATGGGCTCCTGCTGCAGCACACACCTCTCTTCATGGTTTGGACTCAGTCATGTTTCTTCATGAGCCCTGTCCTCCCCTAGCCCCAGCCCTGCCCAGCCCCTGGTGCCCTTGAGCTAGGTGCTTGGTTGACCACGCGGTGAGCAGGAACCTGGGGGTCAGTTCCAGTCACAGCCATTTTTACCCTCAAGAATTTGTCCCACACCCAGATCTACGCTTGATGGGACTTTGGGATGACCATAAAAAGTGACGTGCTGGGGTGAGTCCTGTCCTCGCCAGGATGGGGAGGGACTGGAGCACATGGTGCCTGAGGGGACAATGAGGGATTCATCAGTAAGGGACTCTCTAATTGCTGTTTTCAGCTGCCTAATGAGTTACAAGACAGGGCCAGACTCTTCTCAGGGGTGTGAGAAGGATCCAGGGGCTGCCAGCACAAGTTGTGATGAGAGAAAATCCAGCATGAGGTGAAGAAAAAGAAAGATTTGCACAGCAAGGGTGAAAATCCTCTTTGGAGATGTTCACAAGTGGCCTGGACAAAGCCCAAAGCCACCTGGTCTCCTTGAGCTGGCTCTGCTTGGAGGCAGTGATCTCTCCCCTCCTGCAGCTCTGTGCCATACTACGATGTCCTGCAACACATGGTCCTGGCTTTTGTTCCAATTAAAGGAATTTTTTCCCCAAGTATAAACAGACGGCTCCTTTCAGGGAAATCTGCTGGCCTCTCTTCAGAGCCAGGGAGCCACATCGCCGGTTACAGCCCGGCCATTGATTTATTGGTGCGACCACGGCCAAGTTGGACAGCACTGCCGTGCCGAGATCCAGCATCCTCGAAAGGCAGGAGAAACCCGGGCTATCAGCCTGTCCATCTCATCCGAATCCAGCGTAGGGCCTTCACAACCATCAGCATAATCAGCTCACAGATGAAAGCCACTGGGAGAGCGCATCCATCATTGTTAGGCTGATTAGAGCTAATTCACAACATGTCTGTTTTCGGGAGATTGTGTCTCTTTCTCTGCCTCGCTTCCTGTTTGCAAGCAGACTGCAGCAGTATTTAATTAATTGTGGCTTCGAATTATGCCGGCACTTCTCAGGGAATAAATGAATCCTCCCTGAGTGAACAGGGCGTTTTGCAGGGAAGGCACAAGTCGTGGGGGAGCAAGGGACGTCTCCATGGGCAGGGCTGTGCCTCCATGCCAAGGCCCAGGGCTGACCTCCATCCTTTGGAGCTGAGCTCTCCTGTTCCTTGGCCGTTCCAAGGGCTGGTCCCTCTCCCGCTCGTGAACGGCCTTTACAAAGCATCTGCAGCCCAATCCCGATCTGCCCAAGGAATCCAAGTAAATTTTCCTTGGGAATTACTTTCACTACTTGCTCTGCTGTTGCTGTCAGAGGGCCATGAGGAGTGATTGCCATAATGATGGTTGAAATCCAGTTTCCCTTCTAAGCCTTTTTTCATGTTATTTAGAGCTCAAATCAACTCTTTTTTGGTTGAAAGTTTCCACTCTTGGGTTCAAGCCAAAAGTGGATTTTTCAAGAAATTGGAACCGACTGGGTTCAGTCATTTCTGATTCACACACATGGAAAAATACACATTTCCCCCTCGTGCTCCATGGAGACATTTTGGGCATGTACGACTCAAAACCAGCTGGAACAAGATGCTTCAGACTTGGCTTGTTTGAGAGTCCACACTGAAGTGTAAAAATCACGCCAGGTTTGGAGAAGCTCACATTGGCATTTTCACACTTCCCTCCCCAAAAGAGCTGTTGAGTGGTGTGCAATGGGCAAGAAGACACTCTGTTCTCTTCCCCTGCTTTACATCTCTCTCTCCAATGGAATAATCCCAGGGGATTAGCATTTAAAGTAATGAATGTTTAAAGTTAGCGAGAGAAGAATTCCAGCAATGTTCAAATTCTTCCTAAGCCCCTTAAATGGAGCCGAGCTGAGGGGGCCTCAAACAGGGAGACATCAGTCAGCTCCTGAAGTCACACGGAGCAAGTGCACGGAGTGGCCCCTTCCTCAGCCTAGGGCAGGCACGAGGACTGTCACCCCAAGTGGCCCAGCAGCTGGGACGGTGCTGGTGTCACCTCCCGAGGCAGTGGGGAGCAGTTTGCTCCGTGGCATTTCCGAGGGTTCCCTGGGATTCCCTGGGACTGAAGCGTGGCAGAGGCAGGGACACAAGCCAACTCTCAGCCACACAACCTTTAGCCACAACACCCTTCTTTCTTCCCCAAATGAATTGTGTCAAGACCGCATGAATCTCGCTGCTGGAATTTTCTGCCTTCCCCTCCCTGAGGCAGGGAACGGGCATGGAATGAGGAGTCACCAAGAGACACTCCGGGACAAGCAACTCCCAGGACAAGCGAGCACACTTGTCCAGATGAGTGGTGTGTGTTTGCCACCAAACCTGCCCCTTTTGTGCCCAAAATATCAGCTGGGGGAATCAGTTTTCACCCCAGCTCACAGCTGTGGGACATCTAGAGGTGTATGGCTGTGCCAGAGGGGTTTCCCTAAGGAGATGGCCAAGGAAGACTCTAGGTTTGAGGATTTCCCAAAAGGCCAATTTTTGAAAGCAGGTTCTTGGGCTCCGGATGTCCACGATGCCCACAATGCCCAGTGCATCCGAAGTGCTCAGGATGGCGAGGATGCCAAGGATGCACAGGGTTTCTAGGATGCCCAGGATGCCCAGGATGCCTGAGGTGTTCCAGGGGCTCAGGGCTCCCAGGATGCCCAGAGTGCTGAGAGAGCAGCAGGAGGGCTGTGGCCAGATGAGCCCCATGGGCTCCCCAGTCCCCCATCCCTGTGGGGTGGGTGGTGTGGGGCAGGGAGGCGCCTGCCCAGGACAAGCCCTGCAATCCCTGGGAGCAGGGCTGAGATAAACTGGGTATTTCACACCCTTCCCTGCCAAGGAAGGGTGGAAGTGGGAGGGAGAGGCCAGGAGGTGCAGAAGGGGCTGGGAGAGGAAACCAGCCGTATGAGTCATTGCAGCTGATGGGCAGGATACCCACAGGAAACGCCTTTTCCCCTGGATAAGGTGTAAGGGACAAGCTGGCACCAGCCCCTGGGCACAGGTTGTCCCCAGTTGGGTGCAGGGCACACGTACAAGCAGCAGAGCCAGACAGAAGCTGGCAGAGGCTTTGCTCAGCTGCTTACTCAGCTCCTGATGTTCTGCCCCAGGGCTGGAGGGCTCCCTGCAGTGTTCCCTGTGTCCCCAGCAGCCCCATGGCCAGAGGACACCTTCAGTCCTACTGTGCAGCTTGTACACAAGGAGTCTGGGAAAGCCAGGGCTCTTCCTGTGTGTTCCCTGCTTTGGGTAGCAAGAAGGATGATGGTGATGTCCCAACAGACCTGGAGAATCATGGAATGGTTTAGGTTGGAAGGGGACTTAAAGCTCATCTCATCCCACCCCTCCCACGGACACCTTCCCCTATCCCAGGCTGCTCCAAGCCCCGTCCAGCCTGGCCTTGGGCACTGCCAGGGATCCAGGGCAGCCCCAGCTCCTCTGGGCACCTGTGCCAGGGCCTGCCCACCCTCACAGGAAGGATTTTTTTCTAATGTCCAATTGGAATCCTGCTCTCTGTCAATTTGAACCTATTCCCCCCTCGTCTTATCACTCCAGGCCCTTATAAATAGTGTCTCTCCATCTTTTGTGTAAATTCCCTTCAGGAGCTGGAAGGCCTCAGTCAGATCACCCTGAATTGTTCTCTTCTCCAGGCTGAACAATCCCAGTTCTCTCATCCTGTCCCCACAGCAGAGCTGCTCCATCCCTCTGATCCACTTGTGCCTCTCCTGGACTCACTCCAACAGCTCCGTGTCCTTCTTTCTGTCCTTCCCAGCAGACAGGAAGGACGGTGTCCCCTGACTGCCGCAAAACACCTCCTATACAATGATGGAGCTGGTGTTTCAGAGCACATTGTGGAAATCCTGCCCAGTGGGTCCCCCCAGGCTTGTCCCCAAACAAGATCTGGAGACCAGCACAAGGCAGTTCCAACATGGAAGGAGGCAGATCACGCTGCCCATCAGGGCTCTGCAGCCTCTCTGTCCTGGACAGGCACCTTCTTCAAGGCTGGGGCCACACAGGGCCCACAAGCTGTGCACAGCCTCTGGTTCAGTGCCTGGATGGTGACAAGGTTCCAGGGTGAGCAAATGTGGCAGCCACAGAAACGTCCCAGACGCCACACAGGAATGAGCTGGGGTTGGCCTGGCCTCAGCAAGGCTGAGCCTTCCCAACAAGCTCCCCTGAGCTGGAGAGTGTCTTTGGGCACTGCACAGGACATGCCTGGCACTGGGATGGAAATCCAGGCTCTGACATGAGCAGGGGGCCAAGGCAGGCAGTGGGGAAAGCTGGGAATGCCAGCACAGTGACCCTTGGAGTGTGGGATCACCAGTGCTGGTCTGGCTGTGGGACCTCTCCACGGCCCCATCCCACACCCTGTCACCTCCAGACAGAAGCACCTCCTGCAGCTCCCTGGCCAGGACAAACACCCCGTGCCAGCTCCCGGGTAAGGGGTGACGGAAAAAAATGTGGGCACAGCAGAGGAGATGGGGGGGAAGGAGCAGATGGCCCAGGCTGGAACTGGAGCAGAGCTGGTGCCCACACCAATGCCCAGGGATGCCCACATGATCCAAGAGGAATGGCACAGGGTCCAGGCTGGAGCAGAGCTGGTGCCCACACCAATGCCCAGGGATGCCCACATGATCCAAGAGGAATGGCACAGGGTCCAGGGTGTTCGTGGGTGCTCCGCCATCCCACCCTGCCCCAGCCCTGGGCCCGGGCACTTCCACACTGGGAGAACTGCTCTGGCTGCTTTGCTCCGACTGCTTTTCCATGTGTTTAACCTGACTTTCCCCCACAAAAGCCCATTTGATATCCTGTCTGCCACGAGAGGAGAACAGTCTGTTCCTTCCCCTCTGGAGCTGTTTTACGTCTTTGAAAGGACCAGCACGGCTGCCCTTGCCAAGGCTCTGTGAGCCCCATCCCGATCTGCAGAGCACCGTGCACTGTCCATCCCATGGACAATGCCCTTTTCCCATGGACAATGCCCTCTTCCCTGCTTTCCTTGCCCTGCTGTGAGCAGGGGCAGCAGGGGCAGGGCCCTGGCACCCGTCCTGACACACGTGTGGGTCACTGCAGCTGGGCCTGGCCTGGGTGCTCGCGGTCCCACACACCCCCAGGGAGGGCACAGGAGGCCCTGGCTGGAGAACACCCCAGGGCAGGACATTAATGGGACGGGATGGCCCCAGTTCCCCAGGCTGGGAGCACACATGCCCGAGCAGCCCAAATCTCCAGCCCTGCAGGCACAGAGCAGCATGCAGCACCTGCAGGGTGTGGGCAGAGATGGTGGGCACTGATGCTAAAGCAAACAGACGCCCAGGGGCAGCCCCTGAACACAACAGCTCTCCTGGAACTTGATGGCAAGAGCTGGCCTTCGTGTGGGAGCTCTGGGTGAAGGCCGGAGCCAGGCATGGCCAGGGATGTCCCCGTGCCACCACAGGGATGTCCCCGTGCCACCGGCTGCGGCCCTGCTCGCTGGCCTCCCGCACAGTGCCAGGGGACAGGGCTGGGGTGAGGCAAAGCAGGGCCAGGCTGGGGCCGGCCGGGGGAAATGCAGGCACCATCCTTACAGCTTTTGGTCTTTTTCCACCAAAGGGTTTTGGGGTGGGGGGTGTTTTATATCTCGATTTTTTTGGAAGGGTTTTGGTTTGATTTCCTCCTCCGCCAAGCACTAAGCAATCGTTCTTTCCCCCCTTGGCAGGAGCTGCCTGTCTCGTGGTGTTGACCTTGGCTGGGTTTTCTCTGCGGCTGGAGCAGACTCACACCATAAATTCCCTGTCTTCTAGGAATCCAGCATGGGAAAGAAAAGAAACGCGAAAGAGAAACGTGGATTAAAATATTTTGCATCTTAGCGCATAACAAAGGGGGGCTGGCATCGAGCAGCAGATGCCTTCCTCGAGCTGAGAGGTGTTACATGGACACCCCAGGCAGGTTTGGCACCCGTGTCTGCCACGGGTCTGTGGGGACAGGAGCTGCCCTGTCCTGAGAGAGAGCCATGGCAGGGGTGGCACTGTCCTCAGGCGCACACAGAGGTGAGCATCGAGCACTGGCGCCTCTCCTGCACCCATCACATGCCCTGCTGGGGTTTGGGGCAGCAGGAGAAGCTGGTCCAGGTGCCTGGGGTGGGATGGGGGCCCAGAAGAGAGGCTGAAGTTGTGTAGGAGAGGGAAGTGCTGCTGGGGCAGGGGCTGAGGTGAGGGGTAGGGTTATGGTCAGGACTGTGCCCAGAGCGCACCGGCCCCAGTGCTGGGACTGTCCCCTGGCAGCCCTGTGGCAGTATTCCCACAGCTGCCAGGGTGGTCCAAGCCACCTTGGCCAGTGTTCCCAGAGCATCCTGGTCCCAACAGGGATGGTTGGAACCATCCTGCCCAGCCCCAGTGCAGAACCCTCGTCAGCAAAGCCCTGAGGTGAAGCAGCCCACACCAAACCCAAGTGATTGCTTCGAGTGATCGCTGTCCCAAGCAGGTGAGGCCAGCACAGCCCTAACTGGATCCAGCAGAGCCACCTTGGGCACACAAAACCCAGCAGTGGCTCAGCCTGGCTGTGAGCAGACACAGCCATCCCATTCCCCAGAGTGCCAGGACAGCCCGGGCTGGTGGCACTCCACAGGCCCCAGGATGTGGAGGAGCGAGGACAGCCCCGAGCCCGGGGTGCCCAGGGTCCTGTTGGGTGCCCAGGAGCCCGGAGGAGCTGGGGGTGCTGGGGACACTCGGGCAGTGGGTGCTGCAGCACAGGCCACCCACCAATGCTGCTGGCTTTGCCAAAGCCCTCGTGCTGCACAGAGCCAGAGGCGTTTGAAGCTGGGCCGTGATGCCTGAGCAGCCTGGGGCAAGGTGTCAGGGTGTCCCCAAGGGTGTCTGTGTGTCCCCTACATGGAGGACACAGGAGCCAGAGGGGTTTGAAGCTGGGTCATGATGCCTGAGCAGCCTGGGGCAAGGTGTCAGGGTGTCCCCAAAGGTGTCTGTGTCCCCTACATGGAGGGTCAGGACTCCTGCACCCTGCCAGGGCTTGCAGAGCCCAGTGGCAGCCTGGTGACTCAAAAACCCAGCTGTGACCCCTTCCCACCTGCTCTCCACTGGATATTAGCTGAGTATGTCAGGGAGAGGACAGGGACACCTGAAGGTCCTCCAGGAATGGGAGAACATGGCCACAGGTTACATGCAGTTTGAGAGCTGACAGGAGATAAAGTTCTTATTTCCACATAGGGGAGAGAGGCTTTCAGGGTGTATATCAGGGTAAATCCTGGGCTGGGGACTCTGCAGAGCTGTAATGCAGCATAGGCAGCCCATCCTGTGGGGGGCTGAGCTGTGACGTGGGCAGAGGAGTGCTGCCGTGCCATGAGGGAGCTCCTGTGCTCTGGGAATGCCAAAGCACCGTGTGTTTGATGCTGGAAAAGGGCCCCATTTCCCAGAACTGCAACCTGCTCTAAGCCCCAGCAGCTGGAAGGAGGCCCTGAGTCCCCCCAAGCGTGAGTGATGCTTCTCATCTCTCCTCAAAGCCTTCAGAGCAGCCATCCCCACTGCCCAGCCTCAGCATAGCTTCTTCTGCCTCCCAGAGCTTCCCAGGACGGGGAAGGGGAGAGCCTGAACAAAGGCTCCAAATGGGCCGGGAGGGAAAAGGAAATTGATAAGGAGTGTGAAGAAAAGGGTCACACAGAAAAACCTGCAGGTAACAAATCATAGAAGCACAGAGTGGTTTGTGTTGGGGGAACTTAAATCCAATCTCAGCCCACCCTTGCCATGGCAGGGACACCTCCCACTGTCCCAGGCTGCTCCAGCCCTGTCCAGCCTGGCCTGGGGCACTGCCTGGGCTCCAGGGGCAGCCCCAGCTGCTCTGGGCAATCTATTGCAGAATGTCCTGAGTTGGAAGGGACCACAAGGATCAAGTCCATCTCCGGGCCCTGCACAGGAAGCCGGGTGGGAATTCCCTTGGGAGCACATCGTGAGAGGGTACAACTAGGAATGGTGTGGGAGGCTCCTTCCTTGGGGCCTGCAGGTGCAAACATCTGTGCTGGGTGTGCACGTTGTGTCACAGGTTCTGCACCCCTGCCAGGGGCTGTGCCCTGCTCTCTACTCCCACTGCCCATCCGCAGGGGCTGGCAGCAGGAACAGAGCAGGATGTCATCCCACATGATGGGGAAATGGGAAAAAAGGAGAAACCTGAGCAACATCAAAATGCTGAAGGGTAATGATGGCCCAGGAAAGTAAGTGGCGGTTCCATGAGCCTGACCCAAGACAGGCAGGGGAAGGGTTTGGGGCAGGGTCTTTCTGCCGGTGTGTGTGGCTCTCTCCACACCTCTGCATCACTGATGCTTTGGGTACTGATGCCTTGGGGACAAACCAATACCTGGGACTGTGGCATTCCTGCCAAAAGCCTGCTGGGAGCCACGGATGCAGTGTAACAAGGTCAGCCCTGCCCCTTGTCCTGGGCAAGGAGTGGACCTGTGGTTACCCTCACCAAGGCTTTTATCCAGGTGTCTGTGGTTACCCTCACCAAGGCTTTTATCCAGGTGTCTGTGGCTGTGGTGGGAGGAGAGGAAAGGAGAATGTGGAATAGGGAAACCAGTCCTAGGAAAAGGGCTTGGAGGGGCAGGTGGGGTGGGAGGTGACTGGGTAGCACCAGGATCCCCCTGCATGCAGGCAGGGGCACTGAGGGACAGGGAGGAGAGGTTGGATCCCAGACTGTGCAGGGAAGGACAATGGGATAGAGGAGGCTCTGGGCTCTGCAAAGCAGTGATGGGGGGAGGGAGGTGGAGGATTAAATGGCACAAAGGAGAGTGGGAATGATATGAATGGTGCCCTCGTGCATCACCCTCACACAGCTGTGCAGAGACCCTGAGCCCCTCTGGAGCTTACGAGATCCTCCTGCAGCATCACCTTCCCATACAGCTGGGATGCACACAGTGATCCATTCCCTCCCAAAGGATGGTCCCCAGGGTGGGCTCTGTGGCTCTGGAGCAGGGCTGGGCAGCGCAGGAGGGAGCAGAGAGGGTGTGCATGGCCTGGTGCTCCAGGCTGCAGCCACAGGTCGAATGCTGGCCTGGGAAGTGCTCCTGAGGGACCCATTCCCATTCCTGCTACCACAGGCACCCGCCCGGGTAAATCCTCCCCATAAATTTTTCAAGCTCCATCTTGAAACCAGTCAGGCTATTTGCAGTGCTGGCCACGTGCCAGGGTTTGTAGTTCACCAGAAATGTCGTGTTTGTTTGTTTTTTTAATCTGGGCCGGGGCCAAGCTGGATGCACACCAGGGTTTTTTGAAGTTTCCGGTGCACCAAACCTCCCCAGCCCCACAGCTGCTCCATGAATTGAAGCCTTCAGCTCCTTCCCAGCTCAGCCCCAGCGCGATGTGACCTCAGCTCTGACAGCCCCCAGGGCTGCTCCAGGTGACTCTCCCAGGAGCCACCAAGAGCCCACCGAGGGGTCCCCTTCCATGGCGGCACAGAGGTGCTGAAGCCTCTGGAGATGATTTGTGGCAGGGCTGCTGGGCCGCAGTTTTCAGCTCAGTGCAGGTTTTGGCCCTCGCTGACCCCAGGGGAGGCTGTCCCAGGGTTGCCTTTAGCAAGGAGGGGATGCTAAAGGATCCTCTCTCTGTAGCATAACCACATTCACAGCCAGCTGACAGCCATCTGCTCCTCTGCCAGCACGCTACTCCAGCCTAAATAGCTCTGATCCCTCCTGCTGTTTAGTCCCAGATGTATTTATAGACCAGCTCTCTCCCAGCCTTCATTTTCCTAGACTAAACAAGCCCGGCATTTTCGTGCTTCTCTCCTAAAACCAGCTCTCCTTCCATCCTCCTGTCCCTCCTCTGCCCACAGAGCCCCTCACGGTGCCTGTGGGTGAGCAGGGCTGGGGCAAGGCCAGCTCTTGGCAGTGCCCCCTTGATGGCATGGGGACGAGCCAGTCCCCACTGTGACCACCCTGCCAACGGGGATCGTCCTCTGCAAGGCCACGGTGGTGACTCCTGTGTTCCCATTTCTTCCATTTCAGCTTCACCTTTCATGGACACCTCCTGGGAGGCTGTGCAGATACCTGATTTGCCCTAATACTTCTCCCAGCCCAGCCTTTTTCCAGGCTGTTTTGATCACTCTCTGCGCTTGTGATGTTGGCCTGTGTCAAAGGAAGAGTGGCAGCAGGACCAAGGCAGTGCCTGTCCCCTGTGCTGGCATTGCTGAGAGCCCTCTAGTCCTGTGTCCTGTCTAGACAGACCCTGAGGGGCTGGAGCGTGTCCAGGGAAGGGAATGGAGCTGGGAAGGGGCTCGGACCCCAGGAGAAGGTGAGGGAGGTGTCCCAAGGAAGGGCTGGACATGGCACTCAGCACTCTGGGCTGGTGACAAGGTGGGGAGCAGGCACAGGTTGCACCCAATGATCCTGGAGGGTTTTTTTCAAGCTCAATGATTCCTTGTGTCCGTGATTCTCTGTGCCTGTTCTCTCTCCCATTTGGCACTCCAGCAAATTCTATTAGCGAGGCCACAGCCTCTGGAGCAGCTCCAGCACCTGCCTTCAAGCCCCAGCTCATCCTGCAGCACGTTCTCTTACTGCCCTCCCTCCCATTTCCTCTCCATCCAGCAGCTCAGCCTCTGTCCCTGTTTCCCCACCTTTCTGCTCTATTCCCATGCAGCTCTTTCCCATCCCCTTTACCAAATGAAGGGCAGATGGACAAATCCTGGCAGCAGCCCCAGCAGATGCACCAAGCCCATGGGCTTGGTGCATCTGCATTCCTGAGGCTCCAAGGGACACAGGCACCTCTGGGTCCATGGACTGACAGGGGAGGTCTTGCTCCAAACCACCAGTGCAGACACAGGGCTCCAAACACTGGGGACTGATTCCTGATATCCACCAGCACGTGTCAGCTGGAAGGACACTGCTGCCTCTGGTCCCTGTCTGGAGTTTGGCAGCCACCAAAGTTGGGCTGGTTTGGTGTGGTGGTGAGGAGACCGAGGGCAGCAGGAAAATACCCCTCAGACCATTTATCAGCTGGTTTAGCCCAGATCCTGCAGTCAGATCCTGGCAGGATGCATTTTTGAAAGGAAAGTTGCTCCTGGTGTAATCAAAGCCTGGGAAGCTCAGCTGGGGTTGCTGAAGGCTCAGGATATTGCACACATCCCAGAATGGCTGAGTTTGTAAGGAATCACTGGAGTCCAACCCTCCCTGCTCAGGCAGGGCCATCCCAGAGCACAGGGCACACACTGTGTGCACAGGGCTCTGCAGGATCCCCGCTGAGGGAGACTCCAGCCCCTCCCTGGGCAGCCTGCTCAGGGCTGGGCACTGCCCAGGGCAGCAGTTGTGCCTCCTGGGCAGGGGCAGGGCTGGGCTCAGGCCCTGCCCGTGGCTCTGGTGCCGCTGCTGGGCCTGGAGCAGAGCCTGGGCCCTGCTCTGCCCCTCCCTGCACACAGGGACAGCCAGGCCTGAGGGCCCCTCTCAGCTGGGGCTCCTCTCCAGCCTGAGCAGCCCCAGCTCCCTCAGCCTTTCCTGGGCACAGAGATGCTCCAGGCCCTCCTCATCCTCACAGCCTGAGCTGGCCCCGCTCCAGGAGCTCCTGTCCCTGCAGTGCTGAGGATCCAGAGCTGGACACAGCACCCAGAGCTGCCCCCAGGGCTGGGCAGGGGCAGGGCTGGGCTCAGGCCCTGCCCGTGGCTCTGGTGCCGCTGCTGGGCCTGGAGCAGAGCCCGGGCCCTGCTCTGCCCCTCCCTGCAGACCTGCACACTATGATCTCTGCTCCTTCCCCCTCCTGCCAGAGGGATCCCATTGCAGAGGTTTTGTCACTCTTGGGGACAGGGACAGGCGTCCCCGAAGCAGGGGAAGCTCCGTGCCACCACTGCCCAGAGGGACACCAGAGGATCTCCCTGCCCCTGGGGCTCACCAAAAGCCAGCTCGTTTCCGAAGCCAGAATGTTTCTGCCCAGCACAAGGTGGTGGCTGTGTGAACTGCACAGGGAAAGCAAAAACGAGGTCCCAGCCTGGCCCGGGAGGCTGCAGCAGCCTGAGGCACAAATGTGGTTCAGGGGAGTTCAGTGCGAGCGAGAAGGATAAGGGACGCTCTCCCAACCAGTAACAGTGCTTTCTGGTCTCAGGAAGAGCCAGTTTCCTAAATCTGAGAACAATTACGACCAAGATTGTCTTGGAGGAAGAATTTAAACAGAACAGAATGGGAACCATGGCTGGGAACCATTCAGAAATACTTTCCAATGAGCCCGCGTGTTGGCTAGAGGCAGTGGAGCCTGGACGACTGCAGGGCCCATCAGACCTCCCTGGACTGGCAGCTCATCCCTGTCCCCCCGCCAGAGACCCCGGCAGCGCTGCTCACACCGTGCCCGTCTGCACTGCTGCTTTCTAAGGAAATGCCTCCAGGAGCAGCGGCCAGCAGGGCTTTGCCCCGGGGCTCACTCAGCTGTCTGCCCGACTCCGCACCCGGCTCTCAAGGGGGAGAGTGGAGCTCTGCTCAGATTCCCTCTGTGCCCTCAGGCTTGGGCAAAGTCCTGCTCCTCATTAGGAGAAGCAGCCACAGCAGGGGATTTGTTTTCTCCTGTGTTTTGCCCTCCTTTTTCTCAGCCCCGGGGCTTGTCTGTGCTCCCGCTCTGGTCTCAGAGCCCTGCACCTCCTCAGAGTCCTGAGGCACAGCTTGAGTCTGGGACCACAGCAGGGCCACAGACCAGGGCTGCCCAGCGTGTCGCACCTGGCCCAGGGCTTCCAGCAGAGCTGATCAGTCCCCAGGGACACTTGGCAGCCCCTTGGCGTCACCTTTGTGTGCAGACAGCCCGGATCCTCTGGGATGGACATCACCCCAGCAACGGGAACAGCTCCTCTCTGAGCTGAAGACACAAGTGCAGCAAACACAGGTCCTGTGACAGGCGGGAAAAGAGAATTTTTTAGCTGTCAGCACCTTATGTTGGAAGGAAGACAAGGAGAGACACCAACCCTGTGGAGGATGGCGAGGAGTCAGCCCAGCCAGACCCTGCTGGACCATGGGAGTGGCACCATGGAGAGGCCATGGTGGGCTCTGGAAAGAGGAAAGCTCTCTGCACTTCATTTCTACCCCTGCTAATCTGTGTCTGCGTTAACCCCTGCCTGGGAGAAGCAGGGGCAGCGCAACGCCAGTGGGCATCAAGCTGTAGTTCCTGGGGACAGGGGCTGTGCCAGGCAGAGCTTAGACAGGAAACACTCATTTGTTTAGCCAAAAATGTTTATTTTGTTAGGAAAGAGACAGAATGTCTTAACTTCACTAATGCAATATAAGAGTTTTGCTCATAAAATTGAATTAATTTCTGTTAGGAAACCCCGCCTCTGCTGTTCTCCACGGCAGCCGCCACATCCTCACATCCAGCTCTTCCACCCATCACTGCTGCTGGATTTGGATACAGCCAGGTCCCCCCGTGGGGAGAGGGAGCTGGAGGAGCTCCAGGTGCAGTGGTGATGGCCAAACATTTCCCTCCCAGTGACAGTGCTGTGGCACCAAGATGGGTGCAGGGAGCTCCGGGTGCTGTTCCAGGGAAGTGGATGGTGGCTGCCGGCGCTGCAGCATTGTCACTTGTCCCTTATCTGGGTACAGGAGCAACTCTGAGGCAGGGGGTGCTTCGTGACCATCCATCAGCACTTCCCAGTGCTGCTCCCAGGAGGCTTCAGGGGAACTCAAATAGCCCAAAGGCTGGTGGGAGCCAGGTAGGGAAGCTGGGGGTAACCCTGTGCGCTCAGCCTGGCTACAGCAGAGGGGTCAGAGGCTCCAGAGCATCTGCTCTCTACCTTTCCATGGGGACAGCAGTGCTGGCACCTGCACCTGGGACTCCCTCCCAGGACCTTGACCACGAGTTTTGCAGCTGCAGCATTTGGTGTCCATGTGTGCTCCTCTGAGCCTCGTCATCTGCGAACGTGGACCAGACACTCGTAGGGAGAGACACCAGAACAGATGTAAACAGGACAGGAAGCTGCAAAGATCTGTCCCTCACTCAGCTGCTCCCCAGTGAGTGATTTATTTTGGGTACCCAAGAGCAGGTCGGCATTGTGCTGACATGGGGTTAATCCCAGCCCATGCTGTGTCCCAGCAGATCGGGGCTCTGGGGCCAACGTGCAGCCCAGCCCAGGGAGGTCAGCAGGCCTGACCTGAGCCCCTCTTGCCTGGCTCTGGATGCAGGTCCTGCTTGGAAAGCAGAGCTCTGCTGCTCCGGGGGCTGCCAGGTGTGCAGAGCTTCTCCCCCCTGCTCTTGGCCAGCCCTGGGTCTGAGCTCTCTGAAGTGAGAGGTTGTGCACTGCAATCAGAAACAACTCCCCACCACCGTGGCGGTTTTCCTCATCTCCCCAAACACCTCCCTGTTACTTGCAGCTTCGAACTTTCCAGACAGCGATATCCACCCAATTTTCTTTTCTTCCCCTCCACTTTTCAGGGCCATAAAAATCCAGTGTGTCTAGGATATGTATTCATTGCACTTTTCCAATTCCACCCGCAGCTTTTCCAAACCTCTTCACCTCTGGAAGAGCTACAGAAGCAGCAAAAGGAAAACTGAAACCCAGGAACGCACCACAGCAGGGCTGTGCCAAGTGTAAGGACTTTGAGAGGATCAGCGGGACAGAGGAAAAAGCCTCTTCAGAGTTGTTTGGAGAGAAACAGATCCTCTTCCCCACAAGGATCAGCTGTGCGATGCTGACATGCAGCCAGATCTAGCCCTTGGCCCCACAGCCCGAGGCTGCTGATGCCCTGAGCCTTTCCTTGGGTCAGTGGGAGCTGTGGAAGCCCCCAGTGGTCTCAGCCCCTGGGGTTTGGAGGATGTAGGGGTGGATGCTGTGTGTCCAGCAGGACTGGTGTGGGTGGATGGGATCCCCCTAGACTGGCACTGGGGTGTGGTGGGGATGAAAGTGGAGGGAAAGGCAGGGAGAGCTCTGTGTGCCTGGAAATGGACACTGAAAAAGAGAAGTGGACAGAGAACACTGCCCTTGTTCCCTGGATCTGAGCTGACACTGAGCACCACCCCTGCATCCCCTGAACCCACACTCCTCAAGCCCAGGGGTGTCCCTGCAGGATCTCACTCCCATGCTGAGCCATCCCCATGGTGCTCCTGCTCTCCTGGACTGCTGGTGCTGTGCTGCAGGACAAGGATAAACTGAGTGCTGCACCCAGGGCAGGGGCACTGCACATGGACCTGGGACACCTGGAGGGATGCAGGCTGCACCTAGAGACACATCTGGGCACATCTGTGGGTCAGGGAAGTCCTGTGGGACTGGGGAGGGGGGCCAGCAGTCCTGTGCAGTGCTCACAGGCTGAGCATGGTGGAGCCACAGGAGCCTCATGGCATGTTCTGCACATGGCCCAGCCCCAGGTTCAACACGAGCCATCTGGACTTGCATCAGCACCGAGGGCTTTTCAAAGAGCGTCCCGTTCACAGCAACCAGCCTGCAGGCTGATGTTCTCCAGATGACACTGTTGTCTTTGGAAAGCCTCCTAAACACTTGAAAAACACCTTCAACCATACTCCGACGCAGCCGAGCGGGACTGAGATTAGAAATTGCACTTGACAGTGCTCAATCTGTCCAGTGGGATTAAAACCAGATCCAGTTCATGTCTCTGCAATTACACACCTCCTTTCCATAGGCAAAGGGCTTTCTCTTTCATCTGACATCAGGGTGTGCACTTTCTATTCCTGCTTAAGCCTCAGCTGAAGGGCTCTTGAGAGTATTTCAAAGCAATCTCAAACTATTCTGGACAGATGTTGCACAAACTGGTTTCAAAACAGTGGTGGTCCTGTCCATGACAGCCCAGAGTTCAGTACTGTTGGATTCTGGGATCCTACTGGGACAGCAGATTGAGGATTTTGACTTCTACTGCACCAAATCCATGAAGGCAGCGCTGATAAGGCCGTGTACTTGTGTCAATAAGAGAAAGCACCTCACAGGAAAAGTGGGAGCCCTGACTGGGTGATATAGAGCCTACAGAAAGGGGAGGGGTTGGAGAGGTGAACGAGAGCTCTGGGATCATCCATTTGGAATGGGAACACTGCAGCACCCTCTGAGGACATCATCAGCCACCAAACGCTCGTGTCCCAGTAGCACAGCCACTGAGGATGAGCACAGTTGTTCACAGTCCATACCCCAAGAAAACACACTGAAAACCATTTGGTTTTCCAACCTTATTTTTTCACTGGACATCCTGGCATCACGCTGATCTTTAAAATGGACTTTTTAAGAACTTGATCACCTGCAAGTGAGAACTGAGAAATTTCCCTCCAGATCCTGCAAAAATCCTAATGTTCTTTCCAGGAGGAACTGCAGTTCCTCATCTTCCCTCTGGGCACTGCTGTCGCTTCCCTGCCCAGCAGAGGGACTGTCCCTTCCCAGAGAGGTGTCCCTGGTGCTGCAGACTCCAGGGACAGTCTGTGCGTGAGATTTGAACCTGTGGTTTGGGATCAGCTCTGGGCAGAGGATTCTCCTGGGACCCCTCACTGGTCTCTTTGCCTGGATAAGGGTATGGAGGTGGAGGCACAGAGCTGGAGGGGAATCATGGAATGAAGGGAAAGGAAAGGGAAAGGGAAAGGGAAAGGGAAAGGGAAAGGGAAAGGGAAAGGGAAAGGGAAAGGGAAAGGGAAAGGGAAAGGGAAAGGGAAAGGGAAAGGGAAAGGGAAAGGGAAAGGGAAGGGAAGGGAAGGGAAGGGAAGGGAAGGGAAGGGAAGGGAAGGGAAGGGAAGGGAAGGGAAGGGAAGGGAATGGGAAAACCCAAAGAATGATTCCTCTGAGACAGTAATATCTCTCAGTGCAGGATTCTCTGTGGGCACCCAAGCAATGGTACACATAGGGACTGGAAAATCCCCTTGGTGACAAGTGATGCAGGCTTGGTAAAGCTGCTGAAAGGAGCCTTTGGAAAAAACTCCTCATATTGAGCACAACCACGTCAGAGCTGGATGTGGGGTGATCCTGCAGCATGGGACAGAGGGGCAGCATGGAAAAGATCCTGCTGGAGGCTGTTTTGGGAAACATTTCGGGGGGAGAACATGCCAGATGGCAGCGTGGGACCGCACTGACCTTCAGATGGGTACAGAGATCTGGGGGGAACCCACAGGGGGAACCCAGCCCAGCTCCCCTCTCCATGCCTGGGCCTGGCTCCAGTGCCCTCCTTGGGAGGAGAGGGACAGGCCTGGGGAAGCTTAGGAAATAATGGGTAACATGTAATTTTAGAAAATCACGTTGTCCTTTCACAAGAGCAGCTAAAAATGTCCCTCTGGCACTGCAGCAGTTCCGACTGAGGAACCAGCTGGCAGCAGGGACATGGAGTTAGCAAAGCCCTGCAAAGCTGCTCTGCACAAAGGAGAAGGGAACTCTCCAGCCTGGCATTGAGTCTGGTGTGAAAATGGCTTGTTCTGCTCTGCCTGCCAGGGAAGGGGTTTGGAGCAAGTGGTGGAGGTCAGATGTTCCCATGTTTTCATCTGGATCCTCACCGGTTCCGCTGGACAAAGCTCAACCTTCTTGCATGCGTGCTCCTAATGCCTTATCCAGGAGGTGCTTCCTGGGACTCCCTGGGGCTGGGCTGCGCATCCAAAATATTTAACAAAAAGATACTGCAAATATTTGGGACGCTGAAGGCAGTGGAGTTCACAGAGATCATATTGTACTACGGGGAAAAATGCCAGGAGAACAGAACCAAAGTCCTGAAAAGGTCTGGGAGGGACTTAAAACAGGCAAATCCTCCAGATTACAGAAATAAAATAAAGAATTGAGGGAAGGTTGAGCCTCAGCCCCCTGGGAGCTGCCTGAGCTGCCCACCCAGACCTGCTGCCCTGGTGGAGTCCCTTGGTCTCCCACCCACACACCAGTGCAAGCCAGCAATGCTCCCTGAACCTGCTGGCTCATCCCAGGCCAGATTCAGTTCATTCCCATTGGAAATGTCCAGAAATGGACAGGTCACTCCCTGGGGTAACCCCCAGCAGGGGCTGCTTCCCTGCAGGGAAGTCAAGGCTCTGCTCAGCCACTCCTCCCCCTGGAGCCACACCGGGAGCCTCAGGATTTGGGCTACTTGGACAAGCTAGAGGGCACAGGCTCAGAAAGAAACCTGGGAAAGCCTCTGTGCTGGCTGATCCTCCCTTCAGAACCATCAGAAGTCTTGAGGGAAAAGGCAGCTGCAGGAGGATGTGTTCCCTGGCACGGGCACAGCGCCCTGTGGCAGCAGAGCCCTGCACAGGTGGAACCCCAGCCTGGTAACACTGCCAGGCCTGGCAGGAGAGTGCTCATGGACAGGAGTCCCTGCAGGCACCCCAGGCTGGCCCTGCTGGGCATCAGGAAAAGGGACATGCACGTCCAGGCACCCCTGCCCCGGAATCGCTGTGGCTGTGCAATGAAATGTCAAATAATGCAAGACCTCGAGCACTAGGAGCTGTCAAGCCAAACAAATGAGGACAGTAGTTCCAGAAATTAGAGACACAATCCAGCGCTGGCATCAAGTCATTTGTATAATTAATGACACACTGGTTCTCAATTAGCATTGCTGCAATCCAGAAATAGCGTTATTAGAGACTGCAGCGCCCAGCCATGTAATGGCACAGGAAGAGCTGCACTCTGAGCCATGACCCACCTACTGTGCTGGCCACAAAGAATGGCCCAAATTCCCTGGGAGGAGCTCCAGATTCTGTGGAGAGCGGGCTAATGAGCCGCAGCCTAATGAGGTCATGGAAAACACTGTCAAATGCTTGAGTGGAGGCTTGACATACCTTCAGATACCTGAGCCTTCCCATCCGGATCCCATTCAGCACTGCTGCATTCCTGGAGAGCTGCCCTGAAACTGCAACCCCCACCTAGAGGCTGAGAAACCTGAGCTGGTTCCAAAACCTTCCTGGCCGAAATCTGGGGAGCCCCACAAAGCCCACGGGGTGGGGGGGACAGCAGAAGGCACATGCTGGTGGGAAACAGACACCAGCAATGGGAAGCACCAGGCAGGAGGCTGGGGGGGTCCCCCTCTGTCACCTGGGGGACAGGAGCTGTACCTTCATGGGCTGGGGTAGCCCAGGGCTCTGTGCTGCGAGTGGGAATCACTGTCATGGGGTGGCCTGGGTTGGAAGGACCTCAAAGTCCCTCCAGCTCCTGCCATGGACAGGGACACCTTCCACCAGACCAGGCTGATCCAGCTGAACAAGTGCAGGGATGCAGCAGCTCCTGCAGCGTGCTGGTTCAGGGTACATCCCCCACTGGAAATTGTCCTGGGGTTGTGGTGGGTCTCCATTCAATCCCTTCCAGCCTTTTCCTTTGATGTTTGCAAATTGCTGTTAGATTAAAGGCTGCTCTAAGTCACAGAGTTAATGAAGACAAATGCACTCCTCTGCTGGAATCCCCAGGGAATGCCCTGCCTCCTTCCATCTCCTGGGACAGCCCACTGTCCCAAGCCTGCAGGGAAGAGGGCAGGGAGCCCTCCCTGCCTCGGGAGACCTCTCAGCGTCCCCAGAGCACTGGCCGTGCCGCGAGAAAGCCAAGGAGCAGGAATGAGTCCGTGCAGCAGGGACAGCGGCAGTGGGGACCGGGAGGGGACACAGCTGAGCAGCACCAGGGCTTCAAGGGCTTCCTGGCACGCCAGGGCACGTTCCTGGCTCCAGCCGTGGTGCCGGGACGGAGGCGCTGGGGATGGCACCGCGCGGCAGCAGCCGCCTCTCCTTGCCTTCGGCACTCGGAGCCCTCTGGGCCTGTCGGGGGGCGATGGAAGCCGGCACCTCCGGGGCTGGGGGGATCCGAGCCAGCCGGGGCCCCGGGGGGCTGCCAGGACCAGCCCTGGGGCAGGCCCAGCCCGCGCTGTCAGCCCAGCGCTGCGCCCCTTCCCTGGAGATGCCAGAGGGAGCCGGGCTGGGGCTGGGGCAGGGAAGCACACCCAGGGAACCGTGCCCCCATCCCGAGCGCAGGAGCGGGGACGCATGGGGGCACCGGGTGGGACCTGCACCCATTGAACCGTGCCCCCATCCCGAGCGCAGCAGCGGGGGCGCACGGGGGCACCGGGTGGGACCTCGGGACCTGCACCCAGGGAACCGTGCCCCCTGCACCCAGGGAACCGTGCCCCCATCCCGGGGCACCAGGGGGGACCTGCACCCGGGGGCGGGACCTGCACCCCCATCCCGGATGGGGAGCTGGGGTCCGCCCGTGCCACTGTCCCCGAGTGCTCCGGAGCTCTGCTCTGCCAGGCGTGCCACCGGCGGCGTGTTAAGCCCTCATTATGTCTGCTTGTCTAAGTTTAATGGGTTGTGACGGAGCCCTTTGGAGATATCTGAATAATCTCTGCTAATGGATCCCATCTGTTGGTCCTTGAGCACCGGAGCCAGAGCTGACAGCCCAGTCCGGCCGCCTGGGCACCTGCCCAGCGGGCACTGGGCACCCTTGCCGAGGAGGAGATGTGCCATGTGCCCCTCCCCGGGCTTCCTCTCCCTGCCAGCGCAGCCCAGACACTGGCACCAGCCATGGGGCCGTGTGGGACATGTCTGCTTGTCAGGCTTCTGAGGAGTGGGGAAGGCTGATGGTTTCTCCTGCTCAGATCTCAGTTTCCCTTTTTGCTCTGGTCCCATGTGGTGGGACCTCCCAGGACTCTCCAGCATGAGCAGGAAATCAGGTGAATGTCCATGCCCATGTCCGGCTGGCAACACCCGGACAGTCCTGGCCAGGGGTGTGCAGGGACAGGATCAGCCTGCGGAGGGGCCAGGGGAGGTCAGTGGGGACCTGGGCAGGAGGATGTGCAAGTCCTGCCCCTCAGTGGCAGAAGGGGGCAGGAGGTGACCTTCTGCCAGCAGGGCTTTCAAGGAGGACATAACCCGTGACTGGGAAGGGATGTCTGCGAGGGGTGAGCAGGGCTGCTCTGAGGAGTGCAGGGAAGGCTGATGGTTTCTCCACTGCTCAGATCTCAGTTTCCCCTTTTTTGCTCTGGTTCAGCTGTGGTGGGACCTCCCCGAGGACTCTCCAGCATGAGCAGGAAATCAGGTGAATGTCCATGCCCATGTCAAGGCTGGCAACACCCGGACAGTCCTGGCCGGGGTGTGCAGGGACAGGATCAGCCTGCAGAGGTGGCACAGGGAGGTCAGTGGGGACCTGGGCAGGGAGACAGAGGTCCTGTGCAAGTCCTGCAAAGGACGACCGACCCCTCCTCAGTGGCAGAAGGGAGCAGGAGGTGACCTTCAGAGCAGGAAGCTTTCAAGGAGGACATAACGGGGCAAACACAGTGACTGGAAGTGTCCAAGACCAGGTTGGACAGGGCTTGGAGCACCCTGGGGTAATGAAAGGTGTCTCTGCGCATGGCAGGGAGTGGGACTGGGTGGGTTTTATGGCCTCTTCCAGCCCAACCTATTCCATGATTTCTGTCTGGCATTTGAGGGAAAGCCAGTTCTTCTGAAGCTATGCTACAATGAGTTTTGGTAGCAGGTGGCAGAGCCTCCAGACAAAAATTGTTCCACTTTGGTGCTGCAAAATCCATATGGGAGGCAAGAGGGGGCTGGAAAGAGGGGACATGGCAGCGCTGGGTAAGAAAGGCAGCACCCATGGCATCAGCAGAGCTCAGCAGGATGGCGTGTGAGCCCTGGCACGGGGGTGTCAAGGGCCCTGACTCCACAGGGAAAAGTTGGAGCTGTGTGGTCCTCCCTGCTGTCACGACAGGGTTAACACCAGACGTTGCACAGAGCTGTGACAGGGCAGATCCCAGGATTTTCCATTATCCAGCAGCCCTCTGTCACGCCGGAGCTATTTATGAGGATCTTCCCAAAGTGGTGCTTGCGTGCTCCAGCCGTAAATCACCAGAGATGATATCTGAGTATCAGCACCAGGCATGAGACCTCACCTCTGCCAAGTCCCAGCTGCAAGGAAGCCATTCCCTCCTCGCTGCACACATCCCTTGGCTGTGTGGATGGCCAGGGAACGGCCGTCCTGGTGCCTGCCAAGGTGGATGTGTCAGTGGAGCTGTTGTCCAGCTCTCCATGGGCAGTGTCCAGACACAGGCAATATCCCTCTCTTGAAGAGGACTCGGCAACTCACGGACCTCTTGTGGAGGAGGTTTCCATTGTTTGGTGCACTTGCTGCACTTCCACAGAGGCAATCCTGGTGACACGCACTGTGAGCACCAAGCAGTGTCCTGCCCAGCCCCAGCCTTGCCGTGGCAGTGGTGTGGCCTCTCCTGGCACTCATGAGCAGAGCTGTGGCTCAGGAGCAGGGTTCCATGGTGAGAGGCTCCCAGGGCGTGCAGGCACAGGACTGAGCCAGCCATGGCGTGTCCTGCCTGGCATGGGATGTGTCCCGGCCTTGGGGCAGCTGGAGGTGTGCTGGGGCCAGGCTAGGGGGCATTGGGAAGAGGCTGGTGCTCCTGCCAGAACAGGCTCAGCAGAGAGTATCCTTCAGGCTGTGGGACAGATGTGAGACTCCTGCCCCAGACCTGGGATTCTAAGACAGAGGTGTTGCTCCAGGGGCATCTCCTGAAGCTCCAAGAAGCACTCTGGGTGCAGGGATGGGGTGACTTCCAAAGCACCTGATCATGGCCTGGCCCCACCTCAGCAAACACCGGGCCATCTTCCTTCAACCTCACCCAAATCTCTCCTTTCCTCTCAGCCGTGGGTGACTTCTCCAGGGGCACTGGGACATGGGCACTGCTGGCCATGGGTCAGTGCCAAGGGCACCCACAGCTTCCCCTCTGCACACTGCAAGCACTCACAGAGGTGGGCACCTTGCCATGGCCCCATGACAGGACCATTGTTGTGCAGAGCCAGAGCTGCCCAGCCCATCCCAGGCACCCTGGGAACACCAGCTGGGCTGTCCAAAATGCTGCTCCAGCCCCTGTCCTGCCTGGAACTCCGGGGCTGGGTTTCCACACTCTGCCTGCTGTGCTTGCTTGTGTCCAGGCTGGAAATCCCAACCACTGCAGCAGAGTGCGTAGGCTCCTTCCTGCCCAGCTCCACTTGGAGCCCAGCCCTCCCCTCTCCTAGGCCTTCATCCAGCAAAGCACTTAAGTGCTCACTCCTCCCTAAGCAAAACCAGTGGGGCCACTCACGCCTTTAATTACAAGGCAGGGATCACCAGAACCACTGGCTCACAGATTTCCATGCCAGAGCCCAGGTCCTGCTTCTTGGATACAGATCCTTGAGGACTCACTTTGGTTTTATTTAATTTTTGCTTCATCCGGACCCGTGAAAACAAGGAAGGTGCAGGACCCAGCCGTGGGTCACAGCACTGAGAAGCTCAGTCCAGCTTCCCTGGTCAGGCCCATGTATTCCATACCCACCTTTAGGAAAGGGAAGGCTTCCTAGCCAGGCTCCTCATTGCCTGGTTTCTGTGTTCTCCAGGTGGCTGCAGCTCTCCAAGGCTCACAGCACAGGGGGCCCTATGCCATCACATTTGTGGATAAGAGCTGAGCTTGTCCCCAGAGCTTCTCCCTCCCTGTGTCCGCTGCCATTTGGGCCTGGGTTGTTGTGTCCCAGCACACGTTTTTCACATATGTGTTCCTATTCCCCTCGAAGCCTGTGAAGGAGAAGTGCCAAGATGCTGCAGTCACAGCATCACTGAAGCCCATAAATATCACGCTTGCCCTGCTCCCAATGTGGACAAGAAAGGAGCTGTGACTTGGTCCAGCCCCATTTATCCTTCAGACACCCAGACTGTGGAACATGCTCCTACTTTCCGCCAGATGTTCTGGTTCTGCTCCTTTTATTGTTTATTTCTTGAGCCTCTGAGCCGGTCCCTGGCCGCGTGTCGTGCTCAGCCCAGCTCCTTGAAACCCTTGAGTCAAGGCTTTCAGACGTGCTCGTTTGGAAAGTGTTGGGAAAGCAAGGGAAAATTACTGCCCTTGAGATTGCATCCTCGACCAGAAAGCTTGGAGCGAGATCAGGCCCGATGCGTTTGCACAAGGCTTGGAACACGTGTCCTGGTGCAGCAGCAAGCGCTGCTCACTCCTGGTGCTGCCAGGGAATGACTCTGCTTCCAAAGGGACATCCCTGCACCCCAGGCAGGCGCCCCAGCGCCATCCACGGGGACAGCGTTTCCAGCCCCAGCAAGGAGGAAGCGAATGTGGAAACTTCTTTTATTTCCAGATGGAAATGGAAATGTTCTGAACGAGAGGAGTTATCAGGATTTCTGCCCTAAGCAGGTTGGGGTGCTGCCCTTCTTCCCTGTGTTTTTCCTGCTCTCTCCATTCAGCCACTGTCTCACAGATGTCCCTGTGGCCAGTCTGGTGCTCAGACCCTTTCCCTGCACATGGTGAGCAGGTGAATTAGAGACATCTGTGCACCAGAAGCTGCTGCAGGGACCGTGCTGGGGGACTTCTGGCTGCTGAGAAGTGCAAGGCTACCTCATTCTTAGCCCTAATCCCCTTGTGGCATTGTTCTGAAGGATCTGCAAGGGACAAAAGTTGTGATGAGACTTTGCTTGCCCCACTCCTGTTGTTGGATTCCAGCAGCATGGACTGCCTGTCTTTCTGAAGCTGCAGCCCTGGTTTGGATATGGGATGCATTAGGGGGTGTGGATGTCTTTGGATGTGAAACCATCCACCCACATTCCAGGGCAGCCAGTGTAGGAGCCCAGCTGTGCTGGGCATGGACAGGAGCTGCCCAGGCTGCCAAACCTTTCCTGAGCACTGGCTCTCCTGTTGGCTGGGGGAAGGCTGCAGGTCCCCGTCTCCTGAGCTGCTGGGTTTCCCTGGGATTACAGCAGGACCACGCTGATGTCCATCAGAGGAGGAGGAAGAGCGTGCCCCATGCTGAGGGGCACTGTGCTGGGGTGGGCAGCAAGGCAAGCTGCCCAGTGAGAGAGCCAGCACCGGGCTGAGCAGGGTCCTGCTGCCAGCCATGGCACCTTGCTCCAGACCTGGAGATCTCCAGAGGCTGAGTTACAACTTGTGAAGATTCAGGCTCCCACAAGTGACGGAGACAAAAGGGCTGGAGCAGCATGGGAGGAGCGAGTCCTTGGCTGCAGCAACATCTGCATGTAGGCTTCCCAAACAAGCCTGACACACACACAGGGCTGTCACATCCAGCTGGGACTCCCCAGGAGCCACCAAATCAGGCTGGAGCCACCTGAGCAGGTGATGCTGGTGGGGCTGATGCAGCCCTAGTCAGCACAGGGTCCTCAAACTCTCTGCAGGACAGCACAGTGCAGAGCCCAGCCTGCACACGGCGTCTGGCAGAGGCACCGGGTGATTCATGTCCAGCCCTTCCCCAGTCTGGAAACATTCTTGGCATGTGGCAGCTCCCAGCCGCCCCTCTGGTTAACCCTGGTTTAGCCCGGTCTGGCAGGAGAAGGGGCACACGTGGCCCCATTCAGCCCTTTGGTCTAGTGCAGAGCCCTGCTCACACCCAGAGCCCTGCAATGCCCCCAGAGCCCTCACCACAGGCCCCAGGTCTCTCCTCCACACTGCCAGGCTGAGAAGGAGCAAGGCAGTTCTGGCACAAAAACCAGGAGGAAGAAACTTTCCCAGCTCGTGTACATCCTGTGGGGCAGGGCACAGGGGGCTGCTGGTCTCCTCTGGGGTTGGGTATGGGACCAAGTCCTGTCAGGGGTGTTGGGGTGAGCAAAGGCGGATGTCCTGAGGGAAGGTAGCGTCTCATTTCCTTCTGGGAAAATGCCACATAACCGGCAGCCAGGCCCGTGCCTGGGCTCCCAGCAGCTCCAACAAAACCCAGAGAGGTCAGCAGGAGCACAAGGGCTGGGTGTGCAGGTGTGCTGGATGCACCGGTCACCAGCAGCCACAGCCTGACCCTCTCACCCCACACCAGTGCTGGCCAGAGGGGACAGTGACCCTGGGGTGAAGGGCTGCAGCACCCACATTTGCCCAGCCCTCTGGGGTGCCCTGCCCTGCCTGTGCCAGCCCGGGAACTCAGCCCTGTGAGGCATTAGCTCACTCCCCTCTGCTCACAGGGCTTGGCCGACACCTTCCTTCCTGCCTGTTTGGGATCCAAAGGGATGACCCCAAGCCCAGGCTGGTCTTGCTCCAAACCCAGCCAAGGAAGACAAGCCTGCTTGGCACCCCGTGCCCCCTGAGCCCATGGGTGTGTGGGAAGCACCCCTGGGAGGTTCCATGCCACGGGTTCAGATGGCACCTGCCACGGAGGAGGCACCATCCCTCCTGGCCACTGTCCTGGAATGGAGAGGCCAGTGCCTGGACAGTCCCCTGTGCCCAGGCTGGAGCTGGGCACGAGCAGGCAGCACAGGGACACAGCCTGAGCTCTGGCAAAGGAGACAGGGGAGGGGCGGCCACTGTCCCCTCCACAGCAGCCAGGCCAGGGTGGCCAGAGCAGAAGGGAGCAGCCAGGGCAGGAGGAATGTGCTATTGCATGGGAGGGAGGAGATCACAGCAAAGGAATGTGCTGTGCCACGGCCAGGGCTGGGGGAGCGCGAGAGAAAGCAGCAGGCAGGAAAAATAAACTCCATTTCTCCCAGGGCTACAGTCCTCTGGTCACAACTTTTTTCCCTTCTCCCTCTTAAATAAAAATGACGTCAGCCATTGTTCTGGCTGCACCAAGGGCTGCCAAGAGCTCTGGCTGTTCCTCAGTGTCCTCCAAACTGTGCTCACCTCCCCAGGCCAGGACTGAGGACATGAGGCCGTTGGTTGGGGTCACCCTGTCTGCTGGTCCCTGCAGGTCCAGGGTGCACCAGCATCAACCAGGATCATCACCCCGCTGCCCCTTCCTTCTCCTGATCCATGAGCTTTCCCCCACTGTGCAGGAGCTTTGCACCAGCACCATCTCCATCAGCCTTCTTCAGACCCTCAGCAAGCCTGGAGCCTCCAAAATCTCCTGTGCCTGTGGCCCTGAGCACGAGCTGGGAGCACTGCCCAGGGCAGGAGCGAGGGGGAAGCTTGGCAGGTCTGAGATGGTCCCCACGAGGCTGGGCACAGAGTCCTGCCCTGGCACAGGCTGCTTTCTTCTCTCCCCACCCCTGCAAAGACACAGGGGCTCTGCAGGAGCCCTCACCGGAGCAGAGCTGGCCAGAGGGGCTGGCAGGGACACACTGGGACACATTCAGGATCAGAGGACACACCCCTGGGTGTACTGCAGGTGGAAGGAGGATGTGTGTGTGTGTGAGAAATGGGAGGGGGGGCTGCTCCAAAATCCTGATTCAGCCATACAGAGTCTCCTACATTTCACAGGCTGTGCTCACTGGGGTCAGTTCCTGCTGCAAACACAGCCCCTTTCTGTGCCCTGGAGCAAGGGAGCAGTCCTATCGCAGCCCCTAGACTGTCACACAGGGGCTGGCTGTCACACCCAGAGGACCAGCAGCGCACTCAGAGCACCAGATCAGCCCGGCCCAGTCTGCTATGAGCTCTGTGGATGCAACCCAGAAAGCCAAAATCACAAGCAAAGAGCCCATGGGGGGCTTGGCTCTTCCTGACCCTCCTTGTCCATCCCAGCTCACCTGGGCCAATGTGCTTGGGAGACACCTGGACCAAGGCAGGAGGGACTGAGAGATGCTCCAGGAGCAGGACTTGGAACACGTGCACAAGTGTAGGCCCACCACTGCAGGAGGGCTGGCTGCAGCCTGCAGCCACAGCAGCGAGTCTGGGTGGGCAGGATGCAGGAGGAGAATGATGCTGGTGGGAGAGCCAGACCCTCCTGCACAAAGCACACCAGCAGTGGGGGATGTGAAGGGAAGCAATTAGGGGAGAACTCCAGGGAGCCCCTCAAGGTGAGAGACAGATGGAGAATGTGTCTGAAAGGATGGTGTCCTGCACAGCTGGAGCACTGTACCGCCCTCTGGGCAGGGCTGGGCAGAGACATCCATGGAGCACAGGTCACTGGACAGGCCAGGCCAGTGCCATGAACAGGGGTCAGGACTGGGCTCCTCTGGCAGGTCAGACACAGGCTGGGCTGCACAAGCAGGGGCTGGCCAGCACACCAGCAGAGGCTGTCCTTGTCACCAGTGAGACCTGTCACTCCATGGTAGGGATCAGTGTCCCTTGATCACATCCAATTCTGCCCTGTGCTCATGGGAATGTGAGACCAGAGTGGTCCCAAGCCCCCCTCCACCACTTAGTGGTTTCCACAAGTGCTGCCTCCTCTTGTCTGGACATTTCCTTAAAGAAAAGCTCCATGACACCAAGGAATTATTGGCTTGCTTTTCCATATCACTATTGATGAGCTGTTAACATTCATTTCTTCCTGTGCCAAGCCCAGCCGTGTGCTCAGGCAACTTTCACCCATGGACACTTCTCTCCCCTAAAGCCAGTACAGTTTTCCATGGTTGTCATGAGCCTCACTGTCCCCTCTGCCTGGTGCCATGCCGCAGGGTCCCTATCCTCCTGCATCACTCTCAGGAAACCATCATCTTCAGTGCAGGGGGAGCTGGGTTTTGCCACAGCATGTCACAGTTTGTCTCCATTGCCTCTTTTCCATGACTCTCACCAGCAGCCTCTCCCACCACCATCAGCTCTGGGCATCCTTGGGCTGTTCCCACAGCCGTGGGAATTGAGGGGCCTCCCTGTGCCTCTTGCTGCCCCATCGCTACCCCGGCATATGCAAGGGACTCTGTGAAAAGGGGAGACACCCCCAGAATGCCATCACTCAGCACATCCCTGGCCCATTTCCAGTCCGTGCCCAGCCCTCCAGCCAGTCCTTCACCTGGTCACACACACAGGACAGGTGTCGTGTCCCTTCCACATTCCCTGGCCAGTCACCACTGCCCCTGCAGGACTCTGGCAGGGAACATGGGCATTGTGCTGACCTGTCATGGTGACTGTCATTGGCTTGCCTCCAGATCCAAGGAAAGGAACTGGGGACACCACTGGGTGTCCCCTCCATGGAGACCACAACATGTTGCACACTTTTTCTTTGAGATTTAGTCCTTCCAGTCCCAAGAACTGTCCCCTCTGGCTGGGGAAGCAGCACATTTCCTTCTCCCTCTGCTCATTTGTGCATCCCCAGCAGCATCAGGGTGTGTGGGATGGGTGCAGGGCAGCAGGAGCCCTGCTGTGCCCCCAGGCCGGGACTGTCACCCCCAGCTGTCTGCCTGCCCTTGCATCACTGTGATAAACAACTCCCCTCACGAAAACCGGCTGGGAAGCATGGAAAGCAAAAGGAGCTGTTTCCAATTCCAGGCCTATTAAAACTTGTCCTTCCTGGAATGAGAAGAAAAATATGGTCTTGATTCCGGAGATAAGGGCAGCAACAGTTAACATGTGAGATGTCTGTGAGGATTTGGGGCCATTCTGGTGTCTGAAGGGGAGTGAGGATGTCCCCAGCACAAGCTGTGCAGGTCAGCTGGGTGCTGTGCTGGATGCCCAGGGACACACCTGCTCCTGTCCAGGGTTGCAAGGGAATGGTGATGGGGTGGAAACCTTGTCCAGGAAGTGAGAAATTTGAAGATGGGGAAAGAAGCCTGGAGAGATTGTTCTGTGCTGCCCAGAGGTGCAATGTCCTCGTCAGGCTCTGCGAGAGCTCTCCCAGAGCCTCTTTCTGCACACTGAGCACATGCTGAGCAGAGCAAGCCTGGGGACCATAAACTTCCTTCTTCTTCCCAGGATGGAGCATCTCCTAAAACTCTGTCTGTGACCACAAGCTTTGAGGAATTTTACAATGGAATGGCAGCACCACTGTGGGCATCTGAGACCTGGGGCTCTGATGTTCCTCACGATGAGGAGCCCACCATGTTGTAGAAGGAGCACATCAATGGCTGTCCCACCTTCGTCAAACACAGACACTTTTCTCCAGAGCTGGAGAGAAATTTTGTGTGGTCTCCAGTGGTGGCACATTCCCACCCTAAAGCAGAGGGAACACACTGCAGTGTTTCCCCATGTGTGGCTGTGCCAACCTGCTCAAGGCTGCGTTACAGGCTGAGAAAAGTGATTTTCCTTGATTTTCTTGGAATAACTGGTTTTCAGAGTAACATCCAAAGTCTCCAGTCAGCTGTGGTCAGAGCAAGTCTAATTCTAAAGCTGAATCCATTGGCTCAAGGCCTTGCCCATAAGCAACCTGAAGTGGGCCCTGTGCCAGGGCTGCACACACTTTTTGTTTCCATCCTTACTTGCAACTCCTGCTTGTTGCCCATTTTCCCTTTCTGCTTCCCTCCTAAGGAAAGTCTGGCTCTGTCTCCTCTATAGCTTCCCTTTAGGCAGAGGAAAACACAATCAGATCCCCCTTGCCACATCTCTCCTCCAGGCAGAACAGCCTCACCTTTCTGTCTCTTCTCACACATCTTCCCTGCAGATATTGGCCGTGCTTTGGCTACCACAGCACACCAGTTGGCTACCACAGCACACCAGTTAGCTTTCCTCACTGGAAAAGCTCACTGCTGATGCACAGTCAGCTTCCCTTCCCTGTCTCCATGTTCTGTGCTGCAGAGCTCACACACCTGTGCTGCTTGTTCTCCAGGCTCCCCGGCTCATGGATTGCTCCATCCCAGGCTCAGGACTTGCTACCTTTCTCTCTCTGTTGACCCTCACGACTTTCCCGCTATCCCACCCATGGAGCTTGTCAAAGACAGTGGGGCAGTGGGGCCTCAAGGTCCCTTTGAGTTGCTCGATCTGAACCTGGACAACTGCTCCTTCCAGGGCTTTTTCCTGCACAAAAGCTGCAGGACTATTCCCAGGATCATTGCTGCTGCTGTTTTTGCAGACCAGCACAACATTTGCTTCACTCCAGACTTCTGGAAAGCAGTAGCTTCCATGTTAAATTGTCTGCTCCAGCAGACAGAGCAGCTGCTGCATTCCTGGTCTCCCCAAGCTGTCTCAGCTCCACCACGTGGATCTGGCAGTTTCTTTTTTATGTCTCATTTTGTTCCAGCGCTTTTCCTTCTGCTACCTCAGGACTGAGACCCACATCTGCTTTGCAACATCTGGGACGGCTTAAGGATGGATTTCTCCCTGCTGGTGGGATAGATCATGGAGGCACTGCTTCTCTGCTTCAGCACAAAGTCACCCCGTTTAAGCTGAATTGTCAAAAGGACACAGTTGGGTTTCCAGGTGCTGCCCTAAAGCAAATCTGGGGGTGCTTACACATCCTTTTCTACCCCTAAAGCCATTGACAGGATCTTCCAATGGGACGAGGAAGGAGGCAGAGATAACGATTCCATTTCAGTCCAGGCCAGTGTTCAACACTCCCTCTCCAGTTAAACCATTCCTCCTGCCCCAGAGCCCTGGAGATCCTGGTTTCTTACCAGGGTAGCCAAACTACAAGTGCTGGAAGGTGTCAGGGAACCTTGTGGATCCACGTGATGCCACTGCTCCAAGGATCCAGCTCTGACTCACAGTAGCTCCAGGATGCTCATGGTCTTCCCTTGGAGGCCCTGAGGTCTCCCCTTGCCTATGGATGCCTTTCCCTGCTTCTCCAGAACCCAGGTTGGAGACTTCAGTCAAAATCAAGATGTTTCTAGAATTCCCCTGATATAATTTTTCCCTGCTCATGGTTTCAAAACCTTTTCCCTGCTGACAGACCTAAAAGTGATCCCTGTTCCGTCTTTCTTTACTTAGATTTTGTGAGCCCTTTGTGACTTGTACGGATGTTGAAGCAGCCTCTACATTCAGCTGGAGGACTTTAATTTAATTCCTTTTGTGCTTCAGGCATTTTTATCAGCTTCCTGATCCTCTTGAAAATTTCCCAGCTCACCACAATCCCTCTCATTTTTCCCATGGTTTCTCCACAGAACACTGACGGGACACCAAAGTGCCTGTTCCTGGCACTCAGGGCTCGCTGTTATAGCACTTTGTCTGTAGCTGCCTGAATGTCATTCCTTGAACAACTGCCCTGAGTTAAGAATCAGCACTTGGACAGACTTCCCTGGGTTGCTGTAGGTGCTGGGTGACGAACGACATCCCAGCCTCTGCCAGGCATTCAGGTATTTAACTCCTCTTCACACTGGGGAGCAGCAAGACCCAAACATCTTGAAGGCCCTCGTTCCTTGGGGCACATCATGGGGTGAACATTGCCTCTTCATCCTTTCCTCCAGAGATGAAGTTTGAAGAGCCTGGGTCAAGGTCACCTCTCCACTGGCTTAGTGTAAACTCCTAAAACTTGGATGATGATCTTCTTCAGCCTTGGAGCTGGATTTCAAGGATATTTCTGTATTCACCTCCAACAGCTCTGCCCCACCCCAACGATGCTGGCGCTAAGTCTTCCCAACATCTGACTCATCCACCTCACCAAGGCCTGGCCCTCCTCCTGCAGTGACCATCACCCATCACCTCTCTGCATCTGGGCACAATCTTGGAGTCAAAGAGTGTCTCCAAGGCTGTGAGCCCTTTTCCTTCACTTCTGCTCTCCCAAAACCACGATCCACCAAAACCAACGAGCATGGGCACAGCACAAAAACACACAGGGATCAGCTCCAGCACAACCTGCCGAGTGTGAGCTCCCCTGGAGCTGGGAGGTGGGTGGTGGGAAAAGCTGAGCCCTCCTCTTGCTGCGTGATCTGTGTATAGCACTCACGTCCCCTTCTCACAAAGACTTACGGCTCTTTTCCACAGCCTCGTTCAATACCTGTTTATTTAACTCTCATTTGGCACTGGCCAATCCCTTCTTGTCAAACACCCTTGGAAAATGCCCAGCTGTGATCCAATGCCCCTGGAGATCACCTTTAGGGATGTCAAGCACCACATGTAAGAGCTGTAGTCCCTTCTGGTTTTCTCACTCCTGAGGAGAGTTTGTCTGGCTGAGGAACAGGCTGGTCCCACACTGAGAGAGCCAGGCATGGGCTAAGTACAACTCTTCCAAATCGTGAAGCTGATTTTGAGCTATCTGACAGCTAGGAAGGATGAGGAAAATGTTTGAAAATAGGAAAACATATTTATTCTGATGCTTACATAACACAGAAACAGTCGAACAGATTTTGCTCAAGCCATCCCCAAATAATTCTTCACTTTTTTGGGCTGAGATCAAGCATGAACAAATTCAATCCAAAAGGATATTTTTTGAGCGATGTATAAACAACTGCAAACAGGGTTTTGGGCTGGAATGTGTGTCTCAGCCGTAGCTCAAGTGTTGCAAGAGCAGTTCGTGAGTGCTCCTCCGGGGAGTGCGGTTTGGCGCTGACGGGCAGGACTGAGCTCGGCAGTCTCGCATCCTCCCCTGTTGGAGAGGGCTCCTTTACTCTAAACTTAGAAGTATCTTATGGGATCTGTTCCACTCGTGATGGGGCCTCACTGGCAAGCAGCTCCAGTGTGTAATTGTCCCGTCTGGTAGAAATGTTCCCAATGTTTGACTCCGGCCTGGCCCCCGCTCCATGCCAGCACGTTGCTGCGATACCGTCTGCAGCCACCCCCGTCAGCCGCGCCCGGCCACATCCTCGCAGCTCTCTCTTTCCACTCATCGGCTTCACATCTCCCTTCATCTCTCCCCTCATCGGCCAGGATCCAGGTCCTGGCTTGCCCTGCTTCTCTGGTTCTTGGAGGTGATGCTGAAGCAGGCGGACAGGCTGTGTTATGGGGCAGGAGTCTCCAAGGGATGGGCTGCCTGGTTCCTTGCAGTCAGCCTGGTGCCTCTTCTGTCTCCTGGGAAAGGCTATTGGCATCATGGACAGGACTGAGGTGGGATGGAGGAGGTCCCAAGCTGTGGTCCCCTCTGAAATATCCACCAGCTCATGGTTGGCCATAAACTAGCCCAGAGAGCCCCAGATGAGCAGGGAGGTCACACCATTGCCTCCCCAAGTCCTTCTTCATCTCACTGCAGCCCAAGAGCTGAATCCCTTCCCCAGCCCCTCTGCCAGGTCAGTCCCTGTCTACAGCCCCATGAAGGCCCTGGGCAGGGCCAGCTCCAGTGACCACCACAGCTGGCCGGGTGTTGGGGTGTTATACACAACCACTGCCCTCTGCACAGGCTGAGCAGCCTCCTCTGCCCCTTCCCCAGAACAAGCACAGAGCAGTCCCGGCCACAATATTTTGCCTGGCATGGACATGCTCTAGACGAAGGTTCTTGTTATTCCTGTCGGCTCATCCTGACTTTGTAAGGGTGACTAATGCTTTTTCTGGCTGCAAGAGGGTTTAGGGGCATGTTAACAAAGTGACTGAAAGGAAACAGGCAGCTTCTCCCATACCCCATTGCTGGCAGCACCACCACTTGTCCCGTTTACTCAGGCAGGACAGTTCGGGCTGTCGAGCTCGTCCCTGGGACCCACAGAAATGATGCTTTAGGGGCCACACAAGGACATGGCACCCCCCAAGCTGGCAGCCTGTTCCGTGTGGGGCAGCCTGCCCTCAGCACCACGTCTAGGCAAACACTTTATTCCGTGTCTGGGATCTCTCTGATATATCCAAGGGGACCAAACATGGTCTCAGTCCAGTGCTGAGATGGTGCTGGAGCCACAGGCTGAGGACAAGGCACGTCCTGCTCATGATTCCAAGGAGAAACCTGAGGCACAGCACTGGAAAACTGCAAAGCTCTTGGAGCTGCCTCCAAGCCCCATGGAGGCAGCAAACCCTGGCACAAGGTGGGGAGGTGGGGAGGAGCAGGAGCCAAGTGGCAGCACAACCGAGGGACCGCATGCCGTGTCTTCCTCCTGGGCTCCGGTCCTGAGCCCTGCTCTGCTGGCAGAGCGACAGGGGCAAGGAGGAAAGGCTCATCCCAGCAGAGAGGGCCTGGTGGAAGAGGCATCCAGCTGTCAGCAGGTGTCCTGTCACAATCAGGCATCCCGTCACGGAGGAGAGATCAGATTTTGTTTCCTGTATCCTTCTGAGAGCAACCCCTTTGCTTCCAAACCCATTTCCACTGAGAACTTGGCCTGACAGAGTGACAGATAAACATGACATTCTTTCACTCAGAAGACTGCCCAGCAACACAGGGCAAGGTGAATTCATATGAAATCCAGGAACCTGGACAGCAGGGTGTCCTCTGCTCTGAGGTCATGTGGAGGAGGGGGAGTTGGGGTCTGCCCACTTTCCAGCCAAGGCTTCTCCAGCAAGCAGAGAGGTGATCTTCCTGCATGGAGGGGAAGACAAATTTTTGCCATGTTTACAAGAGCACATCTCCAGGCACACGCCGTGGTCTGTTTTTAGACCCCTCCTCCACAGCCCAAGGATTTCTCTTGGCTGGAGGGCCCTCAACCATTGCTGCAAGAGCTGGATCAGGAAAAGCCAGCAAAAGCCGATGTTTCTAGATCATCTGCCAGGACCCAAAGTCTGGCCAGGGGCCTGAGAGTGACAGAGGTACTGCTGTCCTCAGGGTATAGCCACGTGCCAGCTGCAATTGTCCAGGTGCTGCTGGTGAAATCTCCTCTATGGTGGCCATCCTTGCCCACTGGAGGCCACCACACAATCTGCTTTGGACTGTCCCCAAGACGTCTGGGGTTGTTCTGCTGTCAGTGTGGCCTCCACTGGCTCTGGATCATTGCTTCCATTCCCAGTTCCTCTCCACAGAGCCCTTGGCTCTGTGATTGCCTTGGGCTGTCAAGAGGTGCACTCCAGGGCGTCAGGCCTCCAAGGTCAGGATGTGTACTGCTGCCTGATTTCCAGGGGTTCTGTCCAGGAAAGCAGCAGCCTTGTGAATGTCACCATCAGGAATGCCTGGGAGTCACCATTAAACCCAACTCATGCTGGTCTATGCTCCTCTGACCCAAAGCCTGTGGAAAGGGAGGCTTAACTCTGTTTTTGGAGAGAACGCCATGCCCAGCCCTGCCAGCTTCTCCTGGCACATCAACCCCGGGGCAGCATTCAGACAGGCTATTAGCGTCTCTCTCCTCCCTGCACATCAGCCCTGTGCCTAGCTGGCTTCTGCTCTGCCTATCTTCCCTTCCAGCATCCCTCCCATGCCGCTCCCAGTGTCACCCACCGTGAGGACATCAGAGGCAGCTGCCACCAGACCCAGCACATTGCTCTTGTAAACTCTCAAATAATCCCCACCATGCTCAGCGCCATCATGAAAGGCCTTCACACCCACAAAAAGTGGTTTGAGTTATTCCCCTCCTCTCTCCCAGTTCCCTTTTGGCACTTCCAGATTTATTCCTCCCATTACAGAAGTGTTTGGGATTCTTCCTATCTCCGAACACAAACTGCATTAGTATGCAGGGGATGTAATTTGATTACATCTGACCCAAGCTCTAATCCCTCTGTATAAAGTCTCTGTTGTGCTCAGTCTGTACTGTTTGCCTATGTTAGGATCTTTTCTGAGTTTCATTAGAGGAAAGACTTGCTTAAATAATTTGGGAAACAATTTGGAAATACTTATAAAAGCACTGAGTTCAGTGCTGTCAGTTGTGGATTTATATTGCCTTTGTTTGTGAACATCCAGATGGTATTCTCTGACTATTAAAATGCTTTTCATTATGTTCACAATGATTATGCACTTAGAAATTCCCACAGGAAGCTGAAAACCCACAATCTGTCAGTCTCCCGCTTGAAAAGCCTGTCAGATGAGGGGCTGAAACTGCTGCAGCCCTCCAGGTGACAGGACCGCTGTCACCCAGCAGGACCACAGGGTGCACCTTGCAGGGCCAGTGCCAGGGAGCACCCCCGCAGCGACCAGCGCCATCAGGCACTTCAGAGAAGAGCCACAAAGGTCGGGCACTCATATCCTTCACAAATCCATCCAGACACGTCCCTGGGGAGCCTCAGCCAGCCCTGCTGCAAGCTCCGAATGGGATTTGGCTTTTTGCAAATCCTGGCCCCGGCTGTGGTGCTGAGTGCTGGGAAACCTGGCACTGAGCTCCTCGAAATCTGACTCTTGACACTTAATGACTTTCTCTCATCCGACGTGCTCTGTTATTTAACTAGGAATAAAAGTCTGGTGTTGACTGCCAGACTCTCTCCATCCTTCTCTTTCTGAAATGCTCTGCACCACCATCCCTCCCACGTCCTGCTGCTTTCACCATTGCTCATGTTTTTATGCAAGTGCAGCAGCCGGCTCCTCAGGCACTCTCTGTGCTCCTCCAGAGCCTCTCCCTGGTCTCACTGAGCTGTGTGGGGATGGTCTGTCCATGGCTTTCCAGGCTTGCTCCCTGGCGGCCTGCCTGCTGCCTGAGTCAAAGGGAGAACAGCTCCATGCCACCGGCACCCAGCTGGGAAGCCCAGAAGATGTCACACTGTGCAAAAGCCCTATTTCCCCTCCTGAGCCAGGCACAAGGAGGTGGTGGATGTCCTGATTGCTCCTGCCGGGGCAGGGTATGCTCCTCCTGACAGGTCACCTCTGCTTATGTACACCAGGAGCCAGCACCTGCCGTGTCCTCACGCTGTCCCCATCCTGGCCCTGGAGAAGCAGGTGGTCCCTGTGCCACGTCACTGGCTGATCCCTCGGGGCTGCCTTACCATGCCCCGAGCCCAGGGAGCTGGGAGGGTTTGGCCCAGCTGCCCTCTCTGTGCAGCTGCAGGAGAGCTGGGGCTTTTTTCCAGGGTTACTCTGGTGCATCTCCGCCTCCTCTCCCGCTGTCTCCCCTCGCCTTCCCTCAGCCTGGGCTCAGCGTGGCTGAACTTCTGCCAGTGCTGGAAAGCAGCTTCACCACCACGGGCATGGCGTTTCTGCCTCTCCAGAGTGCTATAAAGCCATGAGCTGGATGCTCAATTCCCAGCCTGGCCTTTTTTGTCCAAGACCCAGGTGTGGTGCCAAGATGCCCCAGTGCAGCCTCCCTGCACTTCACCCAGCTCCAAGAATCCCTGGACCAGACAGCCCTCCCACCGGACCACCCTTCCTTCCTGGGGAAGGTGACCATCTCAGCCTCCACACAAGGCCTCAGATGCCTTGTTTTCTTCCATGGCTCTGCTGGGCTGGGAATTAGCTCCAGGTGTTTTTGTTCAGGTCTGACACAGGAAGGGTGCTGGGGAGGGCTGGACTATCTGCTGGGCTCAGCTGCTCACCAGCACCCAAACCTTCACAGTCCATCAGCTCCCTGGGGAGTGCGGCATGGTGGAGAGCACCAGGGGAGTGCCTCCCCCTCACAAATCCCAGTCAGGGTCAGCTCATGGAGCAAGGGAGGGCAGACCACTGTCCTAGGAGTGCCAGTCACACGGGGAAGAGTGCTTTCAGCCTCAGGTGAGTCTCCAGAAGGAGCAGGGTTCCAGGCTGGCTGTGCACATGCGGGTGAGCACAGGATCAGGAGCCTCCCGGGCACCACACACAGGCCCCGCCACACAGAGCCGCGGCCGGCCAAGGAACGCAGCAGCAGCAGCGGCCCTGGTGTGCCAGAGTGAGCCCACTCAGCACCGAGTGCACCTCATTTACAAAGCCCCAGCAGACACACTGTGAACACAAACCACGTGTTGGCTGGTGCACAGCCGCTCTGCTCCGCTCTGCTCCGCTCTGCTCCGCGCAGGCCGCACCCCGGCCTGTGCCCCCGGCCACGTGCGGCCCCACACGCTGTGAGAGCACACACCACACCATGTGTCCGGGGAGCCTCGCTGTGTTCATGGGGAGCACCATGTGCCAGGGGATCCTCGCTGTGCTCATGGGGAGCCTCATGTGCCCAGGGGGCCTTGCTGTGTTCATGGGGAGGGTCGTGTGCTCAGGGAGCCTTGCTGTGTTCATGGGGAGCACCATGTGCCAGGGAGCCTCGCTGTGTTCATGGGGAGGGTCGTGTGCCCGGGGAGCCTCGCTGTGTTCATGGGGAGCCTCGTGTGCTCAGGGAACCTTGCTGTGTTCATGGGGAGCACCATGTGCCAGGGGAGCCTCGCTGTGTTCATGGGGACCCTCATGTCCCCGGGGAGCCTCACTGTGTTCATGGGGAGGGTTGTGTGCCCAGGGAGCCTCGTGTGTCCGGGGAGCCTCACTATGTTCCTGGCGAGCCCTGTGTTCCCAGTGAGCCTCACGTTTCTGGGGAGCCTAGCTGTGTCCATGGGGAGCCTCGCTGTGCTCCTGGTGAGCCCTGGCTTCCCAGCGTTCCTGGTGAGCCTTGCCATGTTCCTGGTGAGCCTCACATTCCCCATGAGCCTTGTGTTCCCAAGGAGCCTCATCTTCCCAGTGAACCTCACCACCACACAGGACCACGTGTCTCTCTAATCAGCCCAATGATGATGGTGAAACTGTCCTCCATGTGGGCAGTTGCACCATCTCCCTTCCTGTCTAGGTGCCCTTCACACTGGCGGTGCTGGGACATGCCCTTGGAGGGCTCTGGCTGTCTCCTGCTCCCTGGTGTGGTTGGTGTGGGCAGGATCACCCCTCCCTGAGGTGAGGGACACCTGTTTCAACAGCCTCCAGGCACCCAGACAGCCTGTCCTGCTTTGCTGCCCATGTCAGGAGTGACAACAGGGCTGAGGGACATCTCTGAAGAAGCAGCAGGAGTTTGAACACCATTAGGAGCTCTCATCAGAGGAAGAAACCCCAAGTCCCTCTGATGCGGATGCAGAGGAGCTGTCACTGCAGTGGGAGGCTGGGAACAAACACCTCCCACCAGAGAAGACCCTGGCACCAAGAGCTGGGACTTTTCTTGCTGTGGACAGGGCATCTTGTCCTCCAGACATCCAGCACACCTCAAGGCTGGCTCTCACCTGCAGCCGAGCATTACCTCAGCTCTTGGGTCATGTGCACACACTGAGCTCAACCTCAGGGCTCCTCAGGCTTCACCCCACTGCAGGAAGGTCTGTGGGGCTGTTTGACTCCTGAGACACCCACCCCACGCTCCTCTCATGTCCAGTTAGGGCTCCTCAGGCCGTCCAGCACTGGTAAGGTTCTTCTGTCTCATCAGACCCCAGGGAAAGAGTCTGGACCTGGGCTGAGACAGCACAGTCACACCTACAGCATCCCAAGCCAGGGCTGCGCCTTTGAAGTGTTTTTTTCCTTCAGAAACACAGCCAGGAGGAAAAGTGAAAAAGCCGCCGCACGAGAGTAGGTCAGAAACATTTAGACAAGACATTTCTCCATTGGAATGTGCTGGCTCATGGAGATGTTTTGTGGAGACGGTTTGATTGCAGTTGAACACTGCCAAGAAACTGCCAGACCTGCTGCCTGGCAGTGCTCCGCCTCTGGAGCAGCTGCCTGGGGCACGGGCAGCCACCCAAGAGCCCGCAGAGTCTGCGAGCCCCAGTTCCCCACTCAGGGCTCCGGGAGAAGCTCAGCTCCCATGGCTGGCCCGGGTTTTGGCTGCACGACAGAGCAGCAAGAGGAGTAGCGTGAAGTCAGCGTTCCCAGGAATTCCCTGGACCTGGGTGTCAGGGCAGCTGGCTTTGGATCCAGGCACCCTCACCCTCCCAAAAAAAAATCGGTGGACAGGAGAAACTGTGTGTTGTGTTCATTCTATGTCCCAACAAAATCAAGGCTCCAAATGTCAGATTTTTGGGGGAAAAGAGACTTGGTTTGTGCACCAGACCCCAAAAGGGTCTCCCTTGACCCTCTCGCTCTGTTGGTACCACACTCCAGCAACTCCAGCATCTCCAGGAGCTCCATCACCCAGGGAAGTGGAACTGACAGGAGAAAGCTGTACCCCTGTCCCTCTGCTGAAGGAATGACAGTCTTCCCCCGACAAGCTCTGGGTAAAATGAGTGGAAAAGCTGTGCAGAAATCCCTCCTTCTGACACAAAAGGAGAGGTCCATATGTGGCTATGGCAGTGGAACAGGGACTGGATCCCCCCCCAAAAGTGCTTCTCAGCACAGGAGAAAGCTTTCCCTGCCCTTGGTAGGAAAACAGAGACTGCAGCTCGTGGCCAGGGTTTGGGGTGTTTGTTCCAAGATGAAGTGTTGACTCTGGAAGGGCCCCAATGTGGGGACAAGCACCAGAGGTGGGGGAGCTCTGGCTCTGGAGGCTTCCAAACCTCAGGTAGACAAAGTCACAGCCACCATGACTGAGTGCTGGCAACAGCCCTGCTGTGAATCAGACTGGTCTGGAGCTCTCCAGGGGCCCCCTCCCACCTAATCTCGGGGACTTGTGGAGAACTGCCCCAAGGGATGCTTTCACAGCTGGACCTTGCCTGCCGGAGGTGCAGGTGCTCTGCACACAGGATGCCGATCATGTCTCACCCATCTGCTTCTCCACAGGTACAGCCCTGCCAGCTGGATTTCAGTCACAGGCAGCCCCAGAGCAGGAAAAGGGACAGTGTTCGATGGGACAGGGATGGATGTGTGAGAGCCGGGTGCGATGGCGGCGTGGGACAGTGCCCAGCGAACATGAGGGCTCCGTGATGTCATTGCAGAGGCAGTGCTTGTGTCAATGCACTGGGCTGTTGTGGGACAGGTAATTCAAGCCGGCCCCAGATTTCGATCAGAGACTAAACAATACAAAAGCCACATGGCACACATGGAGAGGAATGGAGCTCTGGCCGGCTGACAGCTCTCAGAAGCAGCTGAGCTGAGGCCCATCACTTGTGAGAGAGTTCCTGCAGTCCCAGTCCTCCGCTGTTCAACATGAAGACAACATGATTAATGTTAGAAATTATTAATGGCTGAAAAACGTGATTAATATTGGCTGCAGATGGCACAGGCTGCAGTGAGAGAGCAGCCACCGTGCCCTGGGAGCAGCAGCACTTTTCTAGCCATGTGTGAACCCACTTTGGCAGGAGCAGGGTATGGACCAGGGGGTCTGGCCCCATATTTACAGACTGAGGGTCAAGATTCCCCTTTCCACAGGCTGGGTTTCCATGCCAGGAGGCAGCTTGAGGACTGCTAGGTAATCAGACCCCCAAGAACAGCCACACAGAGGAGCTGGGGCAGAAGCAGGAAGGCTGTGAGTGTCCTGGTGTGCCCCCATGGAGGGCTGGGCTCAGCTCCCACCCATCACAGGGAGACAGCTGGGTGGAAGGTCTGGGAAGAGCCATAGAACTGATTATAGAGGGAAGCAGAGAGAATCAGGAGCCACAGAGCTATGGGGGACACTTCGTGATGTCCACAAATGTGTTTTGATGGGCAATACATGACGGTTCCATGCCTTTGTTTGCAGAGGGGTGTTTGCAATTCTTAAGGGACTGACTGCACTGGACAGCCCCTCTTGAAGCAGAGGAAAAACTCGGTCTCTGGAAAGTGACAGGGAGGGAAGGTCACAGGTACAGCAGGGTGGGCAGGAACCCGTGCCCCCACAAGATAAAGAGGTCATGGAAAATCCTTTGGAGGACCAGGAGGACAAGGATTCAGAGAGCAATATCTGTCGTGAGAAATGCAACTGCTTTTCTCCCAGCAGTGCTGCAAGGGCTGGAGATAAGCAGCTCCTCCTCGGAGCCCCGGCAGATCCCCAGAGGTGCTATGCCAGGGCAGCTGGGCTGGCACGGAGCTCCAGGACGGCCCCTGCGGCTGTGCTCGGAGCACAGCGCCCTGCGGAGCAGCGGCCGCGCAGCGCCCCGTCCCACGGGGCAGGGACACACCCGAGCGCCGCCGTCGCCTCCCCGGAGAGCGACCGGGAGCGAGCCGGGTGCCCCGGGGCAGCCGTGACCGCTCCCGGGAGGAGGCCGTGGGGATCAGCAGCGCCTTCCAGCCCGGAGAGCGGGTCAGCGAGGCTTTGGCGGCTGCCCCTCGGCGATTGTCGCGCTCGGGGACGCGCTGGCAGCAGTCAGGATTCCCCCGGCAGGAGCGGCGAGCCGGAGCGGGCCGGGCCGTGCACCGGAGCGCCGGCCGGGGCAGGGTCCGGAGGGATGCGCAGCTGCCTGGGACAGGGAAGCTCCCCGGGGACGCACGGAGCCATGGTGGCACTGTCCCCGCGGCTGGCCGGGGTGGCCGGAGGGATGTGCACCTGCCTGGGACAGGGAGCTCCCCGGGGACGTGCAGAGCCATGGTGGCACTGTCCCCGCAGCTGGCCGGGGTGGCCGGAGGGATGTGCACCTGCCTGGGACAGGGAAGCTCCCCCAGGGATGCACGGAGCCATGGTGGCACTGTCCCCGCGGCTGGCCGGGATGCCCGGAGGGATGTGCACCTGCCTGGGACAGGGAAGCTCCCCAGGGACGTGCAGAGCCATGGTGGCACTGTCCCCGCGGCTGGCCGGGGTGGCCGCAGGGATGTGCACCTGCCTGGGCGAGGGAAGCTCCCCCGGGGACGCACGGAGCCTTGGTGGCACTGTCCCCGCGCCTCGCAGGGGTGGCCGGAGGGATGTGCACCTGCCTGGGACAGGGAAGCTCCCCGGGGACACACGGAGCCATGGTGGCACTGTCCCCGCGGCTGGCCGGGGTGGCCGGAGGGATGCGCACCTGCCTGGGACAGGGAAGCTCCCCGGGGACGCACGGAGCCTCGGTGGCACTGTCCCCGCGGCTGGCCGGGGCAGGGTCCGGAGGGATGTGCACCTGCCTGGGACAGGGAAGCTCCCCAGGGACGTGCAGAGCCATGGTGGCACTGTCCCCGCGGCTGGCCGGGGCAGGGTCCGGAGGGATGTGCACCTGCCTGGGACAGGGAAGCTCCCCCGGGGACACACGGAGCCATGGTGGCACTGTCCCCGCGGCTGGCCGGGGTGGCCGGGCTGCCAGCGGGAAGCAGACGTGCGTGTGCAAGGAGGAATGTTTGCTCGGGCAGGTCCAGCCCCGGCGCTATTTCTGGTCCCTAGAGGCCCCGAGGGAGGGCTGTTTATCAGGGATAGACTGTACCAGATGGGTTTGGCATCTCTAAAAGAAAACAAAGCCCATTTTGGGGGTTGGGGGGTGGCGGTGGGGGAGTTGGACAAGGCAACTGCAAGGAAGGCTGAAGGAGAAGGAGGTGACACGGGACCATTTGGGCTGTGAGGGACAGGACAGGGGGTGCTGGAGGGCCAGCATAGCCGGTGACTCCCTGAAACACATTTTTGAAGCCGGGTCATCAGCATCCCTGAAAAACAAGAGGCACAACAAGGAATAGAGTGGATCAAGAGGCTTCAGGAGAGCCAGGCATGGGTGACACAGAGAGCTGGAGTCAGGAAACAGGCCCAGTGTGATGCTGCAACAAGAAGGTTTTGCACTTAAAGAGGTCCATGGGGCTGTGCAGGAAGAGGGGACTTTGTCTGTTAGGAGCCTCTGAGGAAAAGACAGGCTGCAGGTGTCACCCTGAAGCCAGCAATGAGACGTGGCTGTGTCAAAGGGTCAAGAGGATGCTGGGGTGACCAAGGCTAGGCTCCTGGATCCTGGGGAATGGGATTTGCCACCTCTGTGCTGCTGCTTGTCCACCATATGCCTTTGTCCTCTCCCTCTCCTGGGAAGCACAGGGTGGAGCTGTCCACAGGCCTCCATGAAACATCCCTTGAGGTCCTGGAGGCTGCCCACTGTCTCGTGTTCTGTCCAGCTGTGCGCTGGACTGGCTGCTGATGTTGGGAGGGAGGATCTGGAGCACTCAGAGGAGGGGACAGAAGTGCTCAGGTCACCAGAGGGACTCGATGGTTGGGGATTTATCAGAGCTTCCAAAGGAACAGGCGGGGAGTAGGTGCCTTTTAAGTGCCCTTGTGGAACTGGGGATGTCTCTGGCCCATGGGATGAGTTCCTGGAGGATTCACACTGGGCATCCCAAGCATGTGGCATGGCTGAGACGAGCAGGACTGCTCCCAAGTCATGGGGCAGCTGAAACAGGAGAAACCTACCTTTATTCCACTGGGAAGGAAGGGTGTGACACCCACCTTGCTGCTGCAAGGCCAGGAGGTCGCAGGGCATGAGGAGGGGCTACAGGGCTCCAAGCTATGTGACATTATCAGCCAGGGGATGTCCTGCCTGGCAGGTACCCGAGCCTGCGCCTGGGACGGGCTCCCAGGCAGGGAACGGGGCCAGAGAGGCACTGGGACATGATAAGGGAGGTTCTGGGCCATACATCTGCAATGGCAAAGCCTGGGTGAGAGCCGGGTCTCCTCTGGGAGCCGAGCTCGTGGCAGGGATCGTGGGAGCAAGCAGGGGACGTGCAGGGACAGCAGCCACCCCAGGACAGCCCACGGCAGGGCAAGAGCTGGCACGGGGCGGCTCCTTTCAGGAAGGTCCACCCGTGCAGCTCTCCAAGACTTGTTCTCTGGCACCGGGAGCCAACTTCCAGGAACTCCTGGCTGCCTGCGTGTCCAGCCTTTTAAGGATTTTGTCCTCCCCAGCTGAACTCCCTCTGCCCCCCCCGAGCACCCTGGATGGTGACGGCACAGCCAGCCGTGCTCCAGCACAGCTCGGGCACAGGCTGCCTGCTCTGCTGGCACTGCTGGCACAGGCAGGGCAAGCCTTTGGCACATGGGCATCAGAGGGAGTAGAGGGGAAGAGTTTGGGCAAGGATTTCCTGCTTTTCAGGCCCCCAGTCCCGAGCACATGGAGCAGGAGTTGAGGCGCAGCGAGGTGACACACTCAGAACACCATGGAGCCCCGGGACTGCAGGGCTGGGGCTTAGAGCAGGAGGGCACCTGTGCATGTGTGTGACCACCTTCTCTGCATATGTGGGTGGACGTGGTCCCTCTGGTGCCTGTCTGGGTGCTGCCATGCCCAGCCCCGGGCTGTGTCTGTGTCCTGAGCAGGGCAGCACTCACGCCTGCCCTAACCTTGTGCCTCTGTGTCCGTGTGTGCTGCGTGGCTGCCGATGCTGGGCAGGTGTGCGTGAGCAGGGACATGCTGCTCCCCTCCCTCGCGGGACTCTGCCATGGCCACAGGAAGCTGGTCACACTCCTGTGGGATGCTGGCCAGGGTCGCCTGCACTCTGCAGTGTGCCCAGCTCCCTACCACACCTGAACCCTCCAGCAGCAGCTGGGTTTGATGCAGAGGGCACAGACCTGTTGTGCTGCCTGAGACCCTACCAGTCCCCCTGTGGGGCCTCATCCCCTGCCAGCCCTCCCAGCAGCTGTCACTTCCAGCAGAAATCTCAGGGTTTGCTGTGGGACGTGGCTTCCTCCAATTGTTCCCAAGCCACAGGGCTGGGCACGGGGCAGCCTTGGCACTGGGGACACAGAGCCAGCACTGAGCGAGGTGGGGCAGAGAGATAAGGGGCCCAGACACAAAAAACCAGCAAAGCAAGGCTGCCAAGGCACACGGGAGCATTCAAGACATGCACCTTCCAAAGGGACACCTTGTCCTTACAGGGAGGTCAGGGCCAGAGAAGATCCCCACTGTGCCCTGGTGCTGTTGAAGACAAAGGGACGGTGGTCCCGTGCCCTGCTGTGCTGTAGGGCTGCACAGTGGGGTTAGGGCGGCAGCTGAGAAGCAGGGAGAAGCCATTAATGGAATCACAGAATCACTGAGGTAGGAATTGCCCTTTAGGACCATTAAATCCATCTATTCCCCAGCACTGCCAGGGCCACCACTACGCCAAGTGCCCCAGTGGCACATACACAGGGCTGTTAAACCCCTCCAGGGATGGTGACTGCACCCCTGCCCTGGGCAGCTGTGCCAGGGCCTGACCACCCTTTCATGGAGGAATTTTCTCTAATACCCAACCTAAACCTTCCCTGGCACAACTTGAAGTTTTTTCCTCTTACTTCTTGATCCCTGGGAGCGAAACCCGACCCCCCCGGCTGTCCCCTCCTGTCAGGAGCTGTGCAGAGCCACAAGGGCCCCCTGAGCCTCCTTTGCTCCAGGCTGAGCCCCTTCCCAGCTCCCTCAGCCGCTCCTGGGGCTCCAGGCCCTTCCCAGCTCCCTCAGCCCCTCCTGGGGCTCCAGGCCCTTCCCGGCTCCCTCAGCCCCTCCTGGGGCTCCAGGCCCTTCCCGGCTCCCTCAGCCCCTCCTGGGGCTCCAGGCCCTTCCCAGCTCCCTCAGACGCTCCTGGGGCTCCAGGCCCTTCCCAGCTCCCTCAGCCGCTCCTGGGGCTCCAGGCCCTTCCCAGCTCCCTCAGCCCCTCCTGGGGCTCCAGGCCCTTCCCAGCTCCCTCAGCCCCTCCTGGGGCTCCAGGCCCTTCCCAGCTCCCTCAGCCCCTCCTGGGGCTCCAGGCCCTTCCTTAGCTTCATTACCTTCCCTGGACACACTCCAGCCCCTTAATATCTTTTCTGTAGTGAGGGGCCCAAAACTGCCCCCAGGACTGGAGGTGCCCCAGCAGTGCCAGCACAGGGGACGGTCACTGCTCTGGGCCTGCTGGTCTCTGGTTCCCAGCTTGTGGCACAGATCCCAGGGCTTGGCCACCTCTCCTGGCTCCTTGTAGAAATGACCTGGAGTAGTCTGACATTTGAGCAGCTGGATGGGAGGATCCTGTGCCACGAGGCTGCCTGGAGCCTCAGACCCTGGCAGGAGTCACCACCCCATCCCAGGGGGAGCGAGCACACCAGGTGAAAGGCTGTAGGGCAGCCCCCAGCACCATTGGGAGAAAGCACTGGATGGGCTGAGTCCCCTCCAGCCATGGAGGACTGGAGCCATAGGCACAACCCAGATGCAGCCAGCAGAGACCACATCCCCCGTGTTCAGAGGTACAACTCACAGGAAAAGTGACCTGGGGGCTTCAGGTTTGTTTTCTCATTGCATCTTGTGCATTTTCTTATAGGAGGCCCTTAAAATATATGTACTGTGTAAGTGGTCTTTGAGTCCATGTAAATGATATCTGTACTGTATCTGAATATCCTTGATGGGCTGCAGCTGCGATGTCCTTCATTGGGCTGCAGCTGCAGCCAGTCAAGGTAACTGGGATAAAAGGGGGTGGGCTGGCAACTCAGGGAGAGCCTTGGAGGAGCCCTGGCTGAGGGAGACTCAGAGGCTGTGCTGTGAAGAGCTGCTGCCCACGAGACACATGCTAAATACAACATTTTCTGAGGTTACTTTGGATTTTGATCAGCAGTTGGGGAAAAAAAGTTACAAAAACCATTTCATTGAAAGCTGCTTATTTTGCATGACTCGTTATAACTGAGCACCTGGGTCCTCAGCCCATGTGTGACTCGCTCCATGTGACAAGATTCCAGTAGAAGTCACTCTGGGTCTCCCGCTGGGATTTTCTGTGGCCTTGATCAGAAGCCCAAGGTCACCAGCAGCTCTCCAGCTTCCCAAAGGGCTCTCCAGCCCTGGCACAGCTTCCCAGGATGGTGGTGAATTCACTGTCCCTGGAGGGGATTAACAGCCCTGTGGATGTGGCCCACTGGGACGTGGGTCAGTGGTGGCCTTGGTTCCAGTGCTGGGGATGGTTGGGCTCAATGATCTTAGAGGGCTTTTCCAAATGAAATGATGTTGTGATTCTGCTGCCCCAGAAAACAAATTTGGCAGTGGCTAGGGATCCAGACTCAATGAGAGATCCAAACCCTGTGGTGCCCCATTCCCAGAGAGCTGGGACCAGACACTTCCCACAATGCCTTCCCCAAATATTTTCTGGCATTCCCATCTGCTCCTTCCCCACATTCCTGATCAGCATCAGGAATGTGTTCTTTAGCACCTGCTCTTGTCTCAGCCCAACCTCTCCATGCTGCCAGAAGCTTCTTAGGGGGTGGAGATGGCCTAGCAGTGGCACAATTTGGACATCCCATCCCATCTTCCCTTCCTCTGAACACTGCCCATCCTGTCCCATCCACTGCTGGACAGTTTCTCGTCCACAAACAACTCCTGATAGCTGGGATGCCTCCTGGGCAGGGAGAGCTTCCTGCCGAGCCAGCCGTGGGCCACAGTAAGGTGGAAAGTCTGAAAAGATCTGTCCTCTTCCAGGCAGTTGTGTTTCCAAGGTTGCTGGGCCTGAAGGTCCCTTCATGCAGGCAGCAGCCTCCTCACCCTGTGTCCCAACCCTGCGGCCCCAGACGCTTGTTGGGAGGGTTGAGGCCCTGATCCTGCTTGTCAGAGCTCTGCAGGAGCAGCCCGGGTGTCCCCCGGGTGGGATCAGCCCCAGCACCTGCCAGCGCCTCCATCCCAGCCCCAGCTGGCAGAGGGCCCAGGCGGGCAGGGGGGGAAGGCTGCAGGAACTTGATAACGATGTGGTGGGTGGGGACAGGGGCTGGCCCCGGGCAGCCCGAGGACAGCTCTGGTCACATCGGGGTCCCGGGGCTGGCAGCAGCTGAGGGGTGAGGGCTGGGAATGGGCACAAGCCTGGCTCTGGCAGAGGGGGACCACGGTGTCCTTGTCAAGCAGAGGAAGGGTCCCTGCAGCCTGGGCTGGCTCAGGTGCACCTGCACCACTGCCCAGGGAGCAGCCCGTGCTCAAGAGACGTGGAAGAGCCAGAGCAGAGGGGTTGTGCTCTGCACAGGCACCACCTGGAGATTTCTGTGTCCTTCTCATAGGATCCCACAATTTGAAGCTACGAGGGACATTCACTGGAGCCTGATGGTCCCTGAGCTGTCTCAGACACCAGAGCTTCTTCCTGAGCCCCTCAGAATGTGTCCCCAAGATTATCCCCACCCTGGTGCCACAATGCCCATGGGCAATAGTTGGCCAAGCAGTCCAGCAGCACAGAATTGTGGAATCGTGATATGGTTTGTGTAAGAGCAGAACTCATCCAGTTCTGTGTCCTGCCATGGCAGGAACACCTTCCACTGTCCCAGGCTGCTCCAAGGCCCATCCAGCCTGGCCTTGGACACTCCCAGGGATCCAGGGGCAGCCACGGCTGCTCTGGGCACCCTGTGCCAGGGCCTCAGCACCCTCACAGGGAAGGATTTCTTCCTGACATCCAATCCCAACCTCTCCTCTTTGTTGCCCCTTGTCCTGTTTCTCTCTCCCCGTGTTGAAGCCCCCCTTCCTCTCTCGTGCTCTCCACGCTCCAGCCCCGCTCGGGCTGGTGTGTTCCTGATGCCCTGTCCCTGGCGCCGGGCAGCGGCCGCCTGGCACCGCTGGGCAGTGTCCGGGGCGGCACGGCACCGCCGCTCGCCCGCTGCTGCCGCAGCTTCAGCGCCTTCCCGGCCCCTGCTGTGACCCAGACAGGCCCCGCCGCGAGGGAACGGGGGGTCAGGGGCCACGGCAGCACCTGGAGGGAGGCGCAGCCCGTTCCGCGCCCCAGGGGCTCCCCGCGGACCGGCAGCGCTTGGGGGTCAGGGGTGCCAGGGCCGTGCCCCGGCCCCACGCCGAGCCGGCTCCGAGGGCTGCCGGCAGCAGCGCACAGCTGGTCACCAGCCACCCGCACATCTGGAGCCGCTCCGGCAGGTCCGGCACAGGCAGGGCTGTCACTCCGCCAGGGCAGGCTGGAGGCAGTGGGGGTGTCGCTGCACCCCACTAGAGCCACTGCACACGCTGCTGTGCCCACACTCTCCCTCAGAGACAAGGCACACGAGGAGTGCCTGAGGTCACTTGGAATGTTCAGCTGGAGAAGCGGAGATTGAGGTCAGACCTCACCGGGTGCTGCAGCTTCCTCCCAGGGTGCAGCCCTAACCCCTGCTCCCTGTGAGCAGTGACAGGACCCAGAGAATGGCTGGAGCTGTGCCAGGGCTGCATATCGGGTAAAAGTTCTTCCCCCAGAGGGTGCTGGCACTGCCCAGGCTCCCCAGGGAATGGGCACGGCCCCGAGGCTGGCAGAGCTCCAGGAATGTTTGGACACCACTCCCAGGAATCCCCAGGTGGGATTGTTGGGGTGTCTGTGCAGGGCCAGGAGTTGGGCTGGATGATCCTTGGGGGCCCCTTCCCACTCAGGATAGTCTGTGATTCTCTGAATCTTTGGTTCTACGACTCTTGCTCCAGACCTACAGGATCTCATCCCTCTCCCCAGAGCTGCAGAGGCTGGCTGAGCAGCAGAGCAGGGCAGGGTGCCATAGGGATGCCATGGCAGCCACCAGGACAGAGGGAACAGGCTGCCAGCACCCCCTCAGTGCCCACAGGTGTCTCCTGGAGGGACAGATGGAAGGGGTGGGCAGGAACAAGGGACACTAGCAGACTGAGTAGGGAGGAAGCAAGGCAGGTGTTGGTTAGGGTCAGCCTGAGCAGCCCAGCTCTTGCTGGACCTTGATGTTTGTTTCAGCCATCCCTCTGGACCTCAGGATGCTCCTCTCCTGCAGCCAAAGCACTTTTCATGAGATTCCTGCATAGTCCAAAGCAAGAAGCCTGGAAGATCCCAGGCAGGCTTTGGACCATCTCCTGGAGATGGTGACCACAGGACGAGGGGCACCAGCAGAAAGAAGACATGCCCCAGCCCTACTCCTGCCCAGCAAATCCACTAGCAGCCCAGCAGAGAGTCTCAGCACAGCCCTTGTCTCCACCACCCCTCTTTAGGCACCCTGGCCTTTCCCCTTGCCAAGACGTCCGGCCAGGCAGGGTCTTCCCACACCAGTCTCCATCAGAGGATGGAGCAGGGGGCACCTGGATGCTCTCCTGGAGCCTGGAGGGTCCATCAGCAGCTGTTGTCAGTGCCACATGCGGCACTTCTGTTGGACAGGCAAAGGCACCAGTTACCCCGGAAACAGGGCACAAACCCCAGGGTGAAACCATCCCCTCCCCTGCCCCTGAATTTCTCTCTCCAAGGAATGTCTGTCTGCTTTAAAGCAAAGGTTCTCCATGCAGGTGCTTTCCCCAAGACACTCTGGGCAATTTCCATCCAACCCCAGCCCAGAGAGGCTCCTGCCTGTGCACGTGTTGGAGTTTGTGCTGTTCGCAGCTGGAGCATCTCCAGAGCATCTGCTGAGCGACCACCACTGCCCACCAACACTCTGGTGAGGGAAGGGGAGAGAGGGAGTGGTGTCCCAGGGCTGGAGTCAAAAACATCACTAATGAAGCATCAGTAGCTCATCAGGGGAAAACGAGGCTGTTCCCAAATTAGTTCAGATCTAGATTAGGCAAGAGAGGTGAGTAACAGCGTGGGCTGGACCCATGTAAAGTTGTTGGCTCGACTAAACTAAAAAATAAACTGGAAAAAGGAAGAAAAAAAAAAAAAAGAGAAGAAATACCACATTCAGGTCTGGTTTGTTTATTCAGAAATAGAGAAAATTAAAACGTAAGTACTAGGACAAAATACGCCAGCTCTAAATTCTGCCTGAGATTATGATTTTATTAGCAAAGAATCTGGATCTCAAGTTATGTCTCAAAACAACACAAAACCAGATGCAGAGGTCAATACTCTCCTGCCTAATAACAATGCTTTCAGTGACATCCTTAAGAAAGAGATGGACTCATCAGCATTGTAAGAGACTTGTAAAACAGATTTGGAGAGCAAAACAACAGGATTTCACTCTTAGAATCTGCAGTTCCCGTTGAGACAGATCATAATGGAAGCTCCATTCCAAATACAATCCCATGACATCACAAAGACTCAACAATTAACATCAGCTGCTTCCCAAGTAGTTTGAAAAACGGAGATGAAGTCATAACTCATCAGCTAAAGCCATCCCGTAAGGAAAACCAGCAGTATTCTGAAAAAAGGGGGCTTCAAGTCTCAACCTAAAGCCATTTCCAAGGGGAATAATAGCAAAACTAATAGGAAATAAAGTAGGTAGAGATAAGACAAATGTCAAAAAAATAAAAGTCTTGCAGCAAAATCAAGTCCTGTGGAGAAAACACTGTCGCTACCCACCAAGGAAAAGACATCCTGAAGGTCAGCAGGAGCAGGTCTGGAAGAGATTACCTAGCTCCAGAGAATAATGTGGACATGGCAATATGACAACAGCAACCGACAAAACCCTGGGAAAGTGGGGGAGTTACCATCCCTGGAAATGTTCCAAAAAACGTGCGGATGTGGCACTGGGGACGTGGTTAGTGGTGGTCTAGGCAGTGCTGGGGAAAGGTTGGACTCAGTGATCTCAGAGGGTTTTTCCAACCTTAGCAACTCTCTGGTTTTATGGTTAAAAGAAGATACTCAAACAATAAAGCACAAAGACTGTCACAGAAAAGGTTAAGAAATCCTGCAAAAAAACCCCAAGTATGGGAGCATGGGGACCAGCTGGCATCTGTTATTTGTCTGAAAGTCTTGTCTTCACTGCCCTCGTTTGTGTGCAAACCCCGAGTGTTTTGCATTTAATTGCAAAACATTCCAGGAGGTTATACAAGGGGGTTGCAAAGAAACACCCAGGAATAAAAAATGGGGACAGGGACACGAGACTCCGTGTCCACAGAGAGCAGTGGTTCTGCACAGATGTGCCCTGGACAGCTCCGTCATTGTCCTGACAGGTGCGAGCGGCCTGCAAGCACTGTCAGCAGTGCTGTAGCTTGCTTTAACCCAAACCAGCAATTCCAACCCAAAACTGCGGTCAGGACACAGCTCATGGCTGACAGAACATCTCCCAGGAGGACTCCTTGGCTTTGTGTGCTGTTGTCTGTCCTGGAGGAAAAGTTGATGAGATTCCACCACAAAAAAATGCCATTATCAGTTCCTGGCGGTTGAGATCCCAGAGCAACACGCCACATACCAAGATACCAAGACCTTTTGGAGTTTGGAACAGACAAATATGGCACTAAAACCATGATAAAGGCTCCCAGAGGGAGTGGGAACGGAGTATCCAATGCCATGGGAAACCCTCTCTTATCTTTAAAGAAAGCTACAAGTACATGGCATTTGGCATTTTGGAGAGTGTTTATCAGCAATGCTGATGGCAGATAGAAGCTCTTTTAACTATTGAAAGACAAAAGTTAAAAAACCCTGATTTGGACACTTTGTACTTCCAGTCATGTTTTATATGCTCAGCTCTTCCACTCCAGCCCCTGTCCCAGGGGCCTGGCTTTGACAATGCCCTCTCTAACAGGAACACGAAACCCACAGAAACCTTTTCCCACCTTAAAAATACCCCCACTTTGCCTGGGGAGAGAAGGAGAGCCCAGAAGATGGGAGGGGACCCCTGTTCCTCAGGTGCCAGGCAGCTGCAGGGCACTGATCTGTGCTTGGCACCTTTCAGATGCACCAGCTACAGGGCCATGAGACCTGAACATGACTTGGACATCAGGGGCCTGAGAGAGCTGTCCTGTGACCATCGAGCCAGGAATGATCTCTTGGCATAAGCCCCTCTGCTGGAAAGGCAGCCAGGCTTCCTACGGAGCAGAATCCAACCTCTGCTCTCTGCAATTAGTTCCAGTCATGGTCAGTGCTGAAATATGTGCTAATCCACACTTGAGCAGGCCTTGCTTTAACTCCCAGCCTTTGGGTCTCGTTATTTTAATTCCTCTGCTAAATAAAAGAGCTCCCAAGTACTTACTTGGTGTTTGGATTTTGCGAGGCTGATGCAATCTCATGTCTGTCCCTCATCCCTTGCTGATGTGTGAAGCAGGGAAATTTGAATGACAGCTAGTGGCTTTCTGAGGGAGCTTTTAAGGATTTGGGCCAGGTCAGAAAGGGCTTGGAGCAAGCTGGGCCATGGCAGGGGGCTGTAACAAGTTCATCTTTGTTGAGGCACCAGCTGTGGGTGAGGGTCCGTAGTGACAGAGGGTCCCCAGGCAGGTGCAGAGGAGAGGGGTTTCATTGCATAAACCAGGCTTTCTATCAGCTAGCTGGCTATCAGTTACATAGCTTTGAATCACAACAAATATCATTCAACCAACCACCATACACCACAATGTGAACATGTAATGGTTATATAACTTGTTTTTCTACCCCTAATTCAATTTTCTCTTTACCATAGTCCTTTTCTACTTAGCCAAAGTAGCAAGCCTGAGTCAGGATTTTACAAGGGCTTCCCTTGGTAGGGTTTTACCTATATGCAATGCATCTTTAAGGTTCCTTCCAACCCAAACCATTCTGTGCTTCTGTAATTTTTAATTTTTTTAATTAGGCAAATATGTGTCAGGAAATAAGCTCTCTTTGTTTCTCTTCCTATCCATAAAGTTTCTTCAAGGAAGGATGTGAAAAAAAGTGTTCATTGGTGCCCACAGCTTTATAGAAGAGATGATCCTGAGGGGATCCATTACTCAGACCTCCATTATCTCCGTTAAAACACTGACCCAGCAGGAGACATCCCCTTGGAACTTTGTGCATGGAGCAGGACAGCCCTGTGAGCTCCCTATCACCTCTGATGCACCACCCTGCTTCTCCCACCCAGCCCAGCCACCCAGACCCAGCTGCTGCCTCCGGCTCCTCTGTGCATGGTCGCTCGTGCCTTTTCTGTCACAGGAGCCACTTGTCCCCCAGGGATGGTCACAGAACTCAGGGCCAGGCTCCCTCTCTTCCCAGGACTCAGGTGCCAGTCTCCGCTCCAGATCCGTGCATGCATCACTGCTCTTGCAGAGGGGGTTTCCAGGATAAACAGTTGGGATGAGCTCATGGAAAGCTGGGGCTTGTTCGCCCTGGTTAACGACCCCTGGCACGAGCCCGGGCACTGGGAGCCCCCCAGGGACAGGGTGGGATGGGGGAGGGCTGCTGGGCACGGGGGCTGTGCAGGTGACCGGGCAGAGGGGCTGGCAGGGCTGCACGTCCTGTTCTCCAGCCCAGCTAACAGCACCTCGGAAAATGAGGTCATTGGAGTGGCCAGACAGTCTGGGAAAACACTTTCACAGCTCCAGGAGGATTTCCTTTTTCCTCTCTTCAATTGTTCCTCTGTGCTGCCTCCCTCTGCTCCCCCCTCTCCATCCATGTCCTCAGGCCTCCTTTGCACTTGGGCAGAGGCAGCTGTTGGATGCTGCTCACGCTGTTGCCCCGAGCAGGCAGGGAGGAAGGGCCCTGCAGAAGGGCCACCAGGCTGCTGGGGGACCCTGGCTGCTGCAGGGGGCTCTGCTCTGCCTTTGCTGGCACGTGGCTGTGGGAGGGAGGGGGCACAGAGCTGCTCCTGGAAGCCTCTGGCCAGCCCCAGGCCTGTCCCAGCCCACGGTGGGGTGACAGGGGTGGCAGCTCCGTCCTTTTCCTCCTCTTGGTCACCTGTTTGGGACAGCAAAGTCTGCTCAGCATGGCAGGAAGTATAACCTCTATATTTTGCCACCCAAAATGTGGAAGTGTTTGAAGATGGAAGTCTTCAGAGTAATCATTTATCCAAAAGCATCTCTTGCACCAGCTTTTGCCAGGATTTCAACGAGGTTGCCTTTGCTTCCCCACTGTAGCTCTAGACTTGTCTCTCCAGGTCCATCTGTGGGTCCCTCCTGAAGTCACCTCAAGAATGCTGTGACCACAGTTGCTGTTGTCCTCTGGGACCACACTCATCTTCCCTGCTCTCCACACACAGTGATGCTCCCACTCCTCTGCCATCCTCCCCAGCCCCAGCACAGTCCCAAGTCCTCCCTGCTTCACCAAAAGCTCCCGGGAGGAACCTCAGAGTTACTGTCCCATGTGACAGTGACCACCATGTCCCCCATCAGACAGGGGCAGGTCCTTGCCCTGACCAGGTGATGGGCAATGCAGGACCAGCCTGGAAGGGAAGTCCCTGGAGGACATAAATTTACCTCCCTCCCAGGAGAGAAATGGGGTGTTGGGAAGGAGGGAGGAAGGGTCGGGATGTGAGAGATGGACTGGGTTGCAGAGCATTACAGCAAGGCTGCCCACATCCCAAAGAAAGTTCCCTTTGCCCCAGCAGACCAGGATTGGGCACTTGGAAAGAATCCTTGCCTGATCCATTACAAACTTGTCCCTCAGGTTTGGGGGGTGACACGAGACCCACAAAGTGTGGGCTGGCTGGTTTTGGGCACGGGGAGGACAGTGTTTGGAGAGGCTGTGTGCCTGTGGCTTTCTGAGGGATCAGTCTGGCTTTGGGGCACATCTTCCTTCAGACATTTGAGGGGAACATTGGTTGAGCAAGACTCCGAATGAGAGGCACCCTCAGGACTTGGTGTCTGGCGCTGACCCTGGGCAGAGAATGCCCGGACACCCCTGGGCCAGGCCGCCCTCGGAGGGGCTTTGGGCCTGCAGGAAAATCCACTTCCCACAGTCACCAACTGATGCCCCATGAGGCATCCAGGGGGGGAACGTCTCCAAATACACTTTTCCAAAGGAGCTGCCAGACTCGTCCGTGGCTCCACCATGGCCCCAGGCTGTTGCGCTCCCAAGCCACCGCTTTATCCTTTCAGTGCCGCGGTGTTTATTCCTGTCAGCACCCACCATCTCCCCGGGCTTTGGAAACTGCTCCCATGTGCAGCATCACCCTCCCTGGCCTTCTCCATGCTCAGAGCAAGAATTCCAGAGGGACTTTGCCAGGCTGCTGTAGACATGACCTCAGGCCAATGTGCAACTTGCTCCAGAGGTGCCTGTTTTCCTCTGTGGGGAATCCACAGACCAGGGATACACAAACCCATCTGATATGTTCAAAGAATTACTGAGCATCTGCAAGGAGAGGGAAAGAAAAACAAACACATGGATAAAAGGATTCCTAGCACATGACAAAGAGGAAAGAAAAGGAGACAGGGATGAACAAGGCCACCCAGACAGGTCCCAGGCATTTCTGGGAGCCCACCATTTCCTTGATGAGAGGGACCTCAGCTCAAACTGTCCCTGCCTGCCTGTCCCCTTTGTTCCTCCTGCTGGGAACGTGCAGTCAGACGGGACATATGGTGCAACTTCACAGAATCATGGAACGGTTTCAGTTGGAAGAACCACAAAGGTCAACCCATTTTACCCCCCTGCCATGGGCAGGGACACCTTCTACTGTCCCAGGTTGCTCCAAGCCCTGTTCAGCCTGGCCTTGGATGCTTGCAGGGACGGGGCATCACCAGTGAAGAGCTCCTTTCTGCAAAGCATGGGCATGGCTCCTTAACTCCCAACCTCTGCCCTGACCACTTGGAGCAGCTCATGGATCTGCAGTTCTAAAATGTGCCCCTTTTGCATCCACCCTGAGCAATTCCACTTTGTTTTCTTTGCATGAAACACAGCCCAGGGCAGGCGCTGTGTGCCTGTGGCTTTCTGAGGATCAGTCTGGCTTTGGGGCACATCTTCCTTCAGACATTTGAGGGGAACATTGGTTGAGCAAGACTCCGAATGAGAGGCACCCTCAGGACTTGGTGTCTGGCGCTGACCCTGGGCAGAGAATGCCCGGACACCCCTGGGCCAGGCCGCCCTCGGAGGGGGTTTGGGCCTGCAGGAAAATCCGCTTCCCACCGTCACCGACTGATGCCCCACGAGGCATCCAGGGGGGAACGTCTCCAAATACACTTTTCCAAAGGAGCTGCCAGACTCGTCCGTGGCTCCACCATGGCCCCAGGCTGTTGCACTCCCAAGCCACCGCTTTATCCTTTCAGTGCCGCGGTGTTTATTCCTGTCAGCACCCACCATCTCCCCGGGCTTTGGAAACTGCTCCCATGTGCAGCATCACCCTCCCTGGCCTTCTCCATGCTCAGAGCAAGAATTCCAGAGGGACTTTGCCAGGCTGCTGTAGACATGACCTCAGGCCAATGTGCAACTTGCTCCAGAGGTGCCTGTTTTCCTCTGTGGGGAATCCACAGACCAGGGATACACAAACCCATCTGATATGTTCAAAGAATTACTGAGCATCTGCAAGGAGAGGGAAAGAAAAACAAACACATGGATAAAAGGATTCCTAGCACATGACAAAGAGGAAAGAAAAGGAGACAGGGATGAACAAGGCCACCCAGACAGGTCCCAGGCATTTCTGGGAGCCCACCATTTCCTTGATGAGAGGGACCTCAGCTCAAACTGTCCCTGCCTGCCTGTCCCCTTTGTTCCTCCTGCTGGGAACGTGCAGTCAGACGGGACATATGGTGCAACTTCACAGAATCATGGAACGGTTTCAGTTGGAAGAACCACAAAGGTCAACCCATTTTACCCCCCTGCCATGGGCAGGGACACCTTCTACTGTCCCAGGTTGCTCCAAGCCCTGTTCAGCCTGGCCTTGGATGCTTGCAGGGACGGGGCATCACCAGTGAAGAGCTCCTTTCTGCAAAGCATGGGCATGGCTCCTTAACTCCCAACCTCTGCCCTGACCACTTGGAGCAGCTCATGGATCTGCAGTTCTAAAATGTGCCCCTTTTGCATCCACCCTGAGCAATTCCACTTTGTTTTCTTTGCATGAAACACAGCCCAGGGCAGGCTTTTCCTGCTATCCTTGGCATCGATTACATCAGTCCTCCAGGGCTCACTCCAGAAGAATTCAGACATTCAGAAGTCTTCTACATCGTGTTAGTCAGCTCCTTTTCCCTGCCCCAATATCAAGCACATGGTTTCATCCACCAAAAAAACAGTGTGGGCAACCTGTGATCTTCCAGAATAACCAGAGGGGCTGCAGCTTTCACTCTGCCCAAGGGGAGGGTGCTGAGACCAGCTCAGATCCCTTGGGAGATGTTCAGAACTGGTGTACAAACTCCGTGCTGTAAGGCTGAGTGGCCAGGCAGGGATGAGACCCAGTTCCTGAGCTGTGGTCCCCAGGAAGAAGCAGGGATGGGAAAGCCGTGTTTGGCAGCTTGCCCTGGTGGATCTCCCGCTGCAGCTCTGCCTTTCCAGGGAGCACAAGCCCTGCTGAGGGACAGATGGCTTGAGGGGTGTCATCTGCCCTCAGGTGTCCTTGTCCCTGGGGTCTGAAGTCACTGCTGTTTGCTGCTGTGAGGATCAGGCCAGCAGAGAGGGATGTCTGGCTCACAGGAGAGAGGGATGAGGGAGGATATCTCCTTGGTCCCCAAGACTGAACCAGCAGGAAGCTCTCAGGACTGGTTTCACTCTGGGTGTGATGAGACAAGGAGGTGCAGTTGGGATGGATGGGAACCAGCAGGAAAATGGAGCTCTCCAGGGAAGAGAGAGAAGCAGACCTTTCCATGGCTTCAGCCTCTGGACAAACCACAACAGGCCTGAGAAGTGCCTGCTTGGGATCCTGTGGCAGATGGGATTGCAGGACCAGCAAGGAACTAAATTAGGAATTAAATTGCAGGTCCAGTGCAGGAATTAAAACAGGAAGGGAGCAGCACCAGAGGCTCTGGGACGTGTGGAGAGCTCAGATGCCCATGTTCCATCCCAGGCTAGTGTCCTGATCCAGATCCAGGGTCATGTCCACGCAAAGTTCCCCACACCCAGTTCCCTACGTCCAGATCCATGCCCAGGTCCATGCCCAGCTCCCTATGTCCAGGTCTCTGCCCAGGTCCAGATCCATGCCCAGGTTCCATGCCCAGCTCCCTATGTCCAGGTCCATGCCCAGTTCCCTATGTCCAGGTCTCTGCCCATGACCAGATCCATGCCCAGGTCCATGCCCAGTTCCCTATGTCCAGGTCTCTGCCCGGGTCCAGATCCATGCCCAGGTCCATGCCCAGCTCCCTATGTCCAGGTCCATGTCCATGTCCTGTACTTCGACCTCATGAAGGTGAGACCACCCAGGGCCCTCTCCTGGCAGGAAGAGCAGGAGGAGGAATCCTGCCCTGATGGGCCAGCACAGGGCACCCCAAGCACACCAGCCCTGGCTGGAATCAGGGCACAGCTGGCGCAGGACAAGGACTGAAGCTCAGTGTCTCTTGCGGGGCTCCACAAACATTCTTGCTCCTGAGTCCCAGGCTGAGGTCTCGGGTCAGCAAGTGCCAGGACCATTAATAGTGCAGTGACAGTGTTTAAATTGGAGCTGCCACCAGTGCAGACACAATAACTCCTGGTGCCTGAGGAACTGATTAGCAACGGCCCCGGGCTGCATTTTCCATCACCCTCTGCAGAGCTGGGGGGGACAAGGGTGAGAAGTGGACCTCTGGGACTTTGGTCCACCCTGCCATCACCAGGCTCTTCCCCGAGGCTGTGCCCTGTCCCATCTCCCTCATGTCCAGCTGCTGGAGCCCCTTGTGCAGAGCGCCAGGGCTGCACTGACACTTATTGTCGAGTGTTTACTGTCATTGCCGGGGAGACATTAGTTCAGATTATGTCAAAACAAAGTTATTCCAAGCTCAATCCTAGAGAAAAATATTATTGTAAGCACTGATTGGCGAGGGGCAGCGTGTCCACCGCCAGCAGTCCCAAAGCCCAGGGGGTGGGGGGAGATAGGATCTTTGTTTTCCAGCCAGGCTCCCAGCCAAGAGCAGCCAAAGCCGAGGTAGAAGAGAGAGATTGTGAGGCAGCCAGGAATTCAGGTCAAAGCTTCATTTTCTCCAGAAAAAAAAAAAAAATCCTTTAAACTGTAAGGAGAAAGTCTTGTTCCAGCCCCAGCCTTGGCCAGAGAGTATGTGCCATATTGTCCAGGAATTGAATGTAAGGAATCCAGATATGCCATGTTATCCAAGAATCACATGTAGGAAATCCAGGAGTGACTTGTTATCTAGGAATCACATGCTGGGAAGCCAGACACAGCCTGTTAGACAGCGATTGTATGCAAGGAATCCAGATGTGGCACATCAGCTGGGGGCTGGATGCAAGGAATCCAGATGTGCTGTGTTATCCCAGAGCTGCGGGGAGGGGCGCTAAACAGGCACACACACAGAGGCTGCACCTACTTTGGGAGTGCAGGCACCCAGCAGACCCTGGCCTTAGCTCAGGACCAGATGAAAAGCCAAAAGCAGGCTCAAAACCGAGGGCTGCAGGTGGGGACAGGGCAGGGACAGGCTCACGGGGCGGGGGGCCTGGTGGCCGGCGAGGAGCAGGGCAGGGAGGAACTGGCTGGAGGTGGCGGTGGGCCAGAGCTCACCTCTGGGGACAGGGGTCAGCAGGGACGGGGTCATGTGGCGGGTGGCCCTTCTCACCCGTGCCGGACAACGGCCCCAGGGCCACCAAGAGAGGCCCAGGAGGCGCCTTGAGCACAGCTGGCAGAGGGAAGGGGATGCACCAAGGGAAAGAGGAGAAGATGTAAGGGGATAAATGAGCCCAAAGAGGTGCAAATGAGGACAGCAAAATGCAAACAAAATCTCAGGAGAAATTCCCAGACAGTGAGATAGAGTGGGCAGTGGACACCTCTCCCAAGGCTGGAAGGGGATGGATGGGATCTGTGGAGCAGCTCCCTGGGGAGGTGCAGGGGACGGAGCCGAGAGCCCCAGCTGGGCAGGGGCCCAGTGCTGCAGCCCGAGCCCTGGGGAGCTCAGCCTCAGTGGGTGTCACCGAGGCCACCCGGGCGCCCGGCCCAAGCACGGCTCCCTCATCCAGGGACAAGGGCAGGTGGGAAGCTGCCTCCACACGGGCGAGCCAGCACGGGCGCCACCGCCCCCAGGAACCCTTCCCAAACCTGGGAAGTGCTGGGAGGAAAGGAACCTTCCCCAACATTTGTCCCCTGGGGTGTCCCTCTTTGGAACCCTTCAGAGACACAGTCCCTCCCAATGCTGCCAGGACATCTTCCCACGAGCTGGGCAGAGCTTCAGAGCAGCTGGTGCCATCTCCTGGCACCCGAGGCTCGTCTGGTCCCATCCCCGAGGGAGAGAGGAAATGGGGAATAGGGAATGGGGAACAGGTCCATGACCTCACTGCTGGGCTGATTCAGTGCCAGCCTGAGATCCAGCGCTGTAGATCCAATGCCCACGATCCAGTGCTTCCCATAAAGTGTGCCCTGGGGCTCAGGTGCACTGTTCTGACACAAATCCTCCCCTCCAGGATGTGGTTTCTCATCTGGTCTCCTTTCAGGGTCTATTTTCATCCTGCCCATTGAACGAGTGCCATGGAAACAAAGCTCTGGAGGGCTCTGGGGACCGGCCAAAGCATGATCTGTGCAACTGGCACCAGGCAAAATGCCCGGCATTATTCCAGCATGGAAATGGCCCCTTCAGAGCCCCCTCCCCACCGCCTTCCCCCAAGCTCCTGCAGGAAGAGGCACCCAGAAGGTGGCAGTGGGACATGCCCCAGCCATAGGGGCGTACAGAACCAGCACGTTCTCCCTTGGTTTGGGGAGGATGGAGCAGAGGAGCAGGGAGTGGGCAGCGGTGGGACTGCAAGGGTGCCCCCAGGCAGAAGGGCAGCAAGCATCCAACTTTACCCTGGGTGTCCTTGGAAAAGATCCTGATCCTGCCCACGCCATCGTCTGGGTGACTGCGGGCAGGTGGGAGAACATCTCTCACACACGAAGCGAGCTCCTTCTGCAGACACACAGGGGGTGTCAGTGCCACCAGCTGTACCCTCGTCCCCTGCACCGTCCACCGCCTGTCTGCACAGCCACCCTTGGCGGCTGAGATCTCTATCCCAACCTCCATTCCTCTGCACTGCCTTGTGCAGCTCCTGTGCCATATCCAGCGCCCACCCCCGGGCTGGTTTCATGGTCCTCTGTGGGTGGCCTGTGTCCTCAGCATCTCTTTGCTGCTGGACGTGGAACAGGACCCACTTTCCTGTGAGGACTCTGCTCTTTTCTTGGTTTGGTGCCCCCCACCAAAGGGGAAAGCCCTGACAGAAGGGGGCAGTCGGGGGGTGGGCGTCGGGCTCTGCTCCCAGGGAACAGGGACAGGACAAGGGGAAATGGCCTCAGGCTGTGCCAAGGGAGGGTCAGGCTGGATACCGGGGAAAACTCCTTCACAGAAACAGTGATCGGGCATTGGAACTGCCCAGGGCAGTGGGGGAGCCACCCCCTCTGAAGGGGTTTAACAGATGTGTCCGTGTGACACCTGGGGACGTGGGTTATGGCGGCCTTGGCAGTGCTTGGGGAATGGTTGGACTTGATGATCTCAGAGGGCTTTTCCAACCTGAATGATTCAGTGATTCTGAGGTTTTAAGCAGCCGTACACGCTCCTGCTGGTTCTCCACAAGGGCCACAAAGGAATGGGAAGAACATCTTGATTTGGTCTTTGCCAGCAAAGCTTACCTGGAGAATTTCTCCTACAAACTCGGCCCAGAGCCTGATTCCCAGAAAAACCTTGTGCAGCAGAGCTCCAGGCAGTGGTGAATCCTCCGAGGATCCAGAATCTCCTGCAGTGCCTGGTGACCCTTGAAGAGTGGGAAACTGCAGCTGGTTTCGAGGCTGAGTTTGTCTAAATTAGATTTGCAGCCAGTGGGCCATGGTGTGCATTTGTCAACCCTCCCCAAAGCGTCCCCCACCAGGAAATATCTTTATGTGCAAGTACCTATAAAAATGGTGACATCACCGCCCGGGCTCCTCGGAGCAATGGGGACCATCCACGCCCTGCATCCTGCAGCTCATTGCCAGCCCCTGGAGCAGGGTCCGTGACGAGTGGACAGCCCCGTCCGGCTGCACAGCCCCCCCGGGCCAGCCCTGCCCCTCCCTGGGCCACCGAGTTCTGGCTCATGGCACGTGTCCCAGCCCTCGGCACCATCCACTCTTCCCAAGGCTTGTTCAATGTCCCTGTCAGCATTTCAGGGACTCTTCCAGCAGCTCATTCCCAGCTCCAGGGTATCGGTGAACCAGGCTGTTGGTCTGTGGCTGCACAGCCTCCCTTGTTACAGATGTAATTGCTTTACCCTGGTCCCCCTCATTACAGAGTAAATTACTTTACCCTGCCAGGATTGAACGTGTCTGCTTTGACCCAGCACAGGGTGGAGTCATTTGTTGAACACTGTTAGGATTAGGCCTCATTTGTTTTACGTAGGGCTGGGATTTGGGGTTGGCTTCACTTGGGTGTCCTAAATGTATGTTCTCAAAGGCTTCCCACTGCCATCAGCCAGCGACAGCTCACTGGTTTCTCTCCCCTCCTACCACCAGCAGTTCTGTACCTCGCTGGAGGCCTCCCTGTTCCTCATCTCCCTGGCATGCTCCTCCTTCTCCAGCCCATGCACGGGACCCTTGGGTTTTGACACACACCAGGCTCTCAGCAGAAACCTTCTCTCTGTCGGAGTTGTATCCTCCAGGACAGATGGAAGCGTCCCATGGGCCAGATGGGCTCTGCCTGACTCGCCAGCCCTGGGTTTTCCATCACCACCTGCAGCCTTTTCCTGCCTCCCGGGTGGACAGAGCAGCCCAGCCAGGGCTCTGGGTGCTCTGCTGGGTCTAAGGCAGATCCCTCCGAGGCCTTCGCCAGCTGCCATCATCCTGCTGTGCCAGGACACGCCACCAATATCTCCTTTCCCATCCAATGGCTTCTCAGCTCCACACCGCATCCTCCTCACCACGTGCCCTGCCTGTCAGCGTGTCACCCCTCCAGAAACCACGGCAGAGGCAGAAGGATGAGGGAGAGGGGAAAGCACGCTGCCCTCTCCGAGGCAGCAAAACAAAGGCGGCGCTTTGGCCTTTGTTCAGTTCCTTGCCTCTTCCCCAGATGCTGGCCAGGCCCCCGCCTGGTTCCCACCTGCTGCAGCCCTTGGGCAGCCTGGTCCCCCCCCTGCAGCTGCGGGCCACCACACTTACACGTCCAAACCGCCTCTGGCCGCTTCTTCTCTGGGAGAATTATTTTGGGCTATGAAATCATGGCTTTTGGGGCACTGTTGAGATGTCCTTGAACAAGTCCCAGTTTTTGCTAACACCTCCCACTCTAAATTTACAGTCCCAGTCAGTCATGCCAGCAATTGTTTCAAATTTTAGCAAATTGACCTTTCAGATGTCCAAATAAACACTTTGTGCATTGATGGGCACAGCCGTGGTGCTCTCTGGTGCCCACAGATCCCCCATCCTGAGCCCAGGAATGTGCCTGTCACCAGCAGAGCCCCCTCTCTCCCTACCCTGACAGTGTCCAGACTCTGTGCACAGGCCAGGTCTTGTCTGATTTGTAGAAACTTCGGAGAAGTTGTGCTGCCGCCTGCACATCACAGCCCTAAAAGCCTCTACCCAGCATCTCCAGGGAACGGCTTTCCCTCCTAGAGCCTTTCCTGCAAGCTGCAATCATGTTTCACCTGAACAACCCTGTCTAACGAGAGGAGGGCTGCCTGCAGGGCTGTCTGTGGAACCCAGGACCATCAGCGATGTGTCAGCTCCTGTCCTGCCCCTGGGCTGAGCCACTGCATCTCCCTGGGCCGCTGCTGCCCGGGGTCACAGTGCTCATCCAGCCTCTCTGTCGGCTGTTCCGTTCTTGAACAGCCCCTCCTGGCAACAGCACTTCATTCATTCTTCATCCCATTCTCCCTCCTTTTGAGGCACTTAAAAACTTTACCTTTGAGGCTGGGCCTTTTTATTCATTATTCACCTCAGAATCCTTCACCACATTTTTGGCAGCCTTGTGGCCTCAGTCCCTCCCAGCCACCTTCATTCCTGAAGCTGATTTGTTTGCCGAAACTCACGCTGTTTCTGGCCACAGTTTCACTGGACTCAGCTGCCACTACATTTGCAGCGAGTGATGGGCAACAGCACGAGCAGACTTCATGTTTCTAAACCCAGCTATTTTTGGGACTCGTGCATGGCGCTGCTGCGGCTGAGGTCACCATCCTACCTCATGCACACACTGGGCACACCTCTGCTCCTTCCTATGTAGAGGTGCACCTTCAGATGCCCCAACCCTGTGCCAAGGGGCTCAGCCCATCAGCACAGGTCGCTCACAGCAGGCAGCACCCGGCCTGGGGTCAGCCCTCTGCCCACACCCCGCTCCAGGGCCTCCGTGGTCTTCCAACGCTGGGATCACAGGTGGGAGGACCATTGACAAGGCTTGGGCGACACACTGGAGCTGGGCACACTTTGGAAGTGGTGTGGGTCACCCCTGCGCGTTGGTCACTCCAAGATCCGCTGCTCCAGGAGGTGCCAGTCCAGCACTGCGGTGTCCCCCGCCCAGGTGACCCAGCTGGTGCATCAGCAGCAGTGAGAACCTGGCTCCAAGCACGTTCCACAGACCATTCCCGCTCAACACAGCTCCCGCAGCAATGGGATGCCTCCGTGGGGATCAGCCAGGGCACGGGTGTGGGCACCTCCTCCCCACGGAGCCCCATCTCCACAATGAGGGTCAGCATCAGGCCAAGCTTCCTGCGCCGTGTGGAGGGGGGCCAGATCCCATCACTCCAAATGGGCGTTGCTGACTGATGTTCCCACAGGGGGAAGGACAGAGGCCATAGCATCCCTCGGATCTCCTTCCCCCGAGGCAGAGGGGATGGCAATGGCCACTGGCTCCAGCTGGTCTCCTCCCAGAGAGCCCCTTGTCCCATGGGACAGCCCCTGACCATGGCAGATGCTGTCGGACTCAGGCCCCTGGAGGAAGAGCCATGTCCAGAGGACAAGGTGACCAGGGCTGTCCAGGCTGCAGAGGCGTCCGGGGGGCTCGTGGATCCCAACAGACGTCGGTGCCAAGCTGAGCTCCCCACGGATATGGAGCAGCTCTGCTGCAGGTGCCCACGGTACCCCCGGCACGGAGCAGCCCCGGGCACCGCGCGGCATCCCGGAGGTGCCGCCAGGCGCCGGTGACTCATGGAACGGGAACAGGCAGTTCCGCGGCACCGGGGAGCCCGGGGAGACAACAACAGTCTGAGATTTATTCCACAAAGCAGCTTGAAAACAAACCCGAGGAATGTTTATTCTTTTTCCTTTGTGGCAGGGAAATAAAGCCTGATTGTCTCTCGCCTGGAAATGCTGGCACCCCGGCCGCGGCTCCTCCGCGGAGATCGCGGCGCAGCTGGACCCTCCCAGCCCTGAGTCAGGGCTGCGCAGGACGGAGATTTATGGAGTGACTGCATCCCTGGGCCGGAGCCCACTGGGAGAGGTCACGGCGAGCCGCACCTGCCACAGCCGCGGCCACCTGGGCTGTCCTGCGGCCGAGCACAGCCCCGGGCTGCGAGCGAGGGACGCACCAGGAGGGAGCCGCCAGCCCCTGCCCGTGGGGATGCATCGGCGGCAGAGGAGGGCTGGGACCCACTGTGAGGCCACTCGTGTGGAGCCCACACCTCACACCGCAGCTGTGCTTTCCTTTGGCATCCTCCCCAGGGCCCCACCGTGCCCTCCCGAGCATCCCCAAACACTCTCCTGGCTCCAGAGAGGCCAGGCCAGGTAACATTTGGGGTCTCATTGCTCAAAGAACACCCAGGCCAGCCCAGATCCTCTGTAGGAGCAGCCAGCAGTGCAGGAGGCACTGGGTGAGATGTCAGAGACCGTGAGGACCAGCACATATCCAGCACTGTGCCAGTCACCCACAGAGAGCACACAGGCACCCCCAAACCCGGCACCACGCCCCATCCAGATGTTGTTCCTCCAACTCTCCACTTCCAAGGGCTGCCGGCCTCCCTGGGGAGCTGCTCCCAAGAGAACCAGCACCGAACCATTCCCCAGGGCTGCTCCCTTTCCTGGGAGCAGAACACCAGCCCTGAGGCTGGGCATGGGCCACGGCAAGGGCAGCACGTGGCGGAGCAGCTCCTCGGGCTTGCAGCACGTCCCGAGCAGCCCCAGCCGACCCAGGCTGGGACAGCCAGGATGGGCTCCCCCGAAGGAGGAGCTGGAGCCGCTAACAGTGGGGGGCAGCCAGGTGGAGCCATGAGGCCCCCAGGTGAGGGGACAAAGGACCCTGAGCCCCCCAGCAGCCTTAGGGTTCCCAGGGGTGGGCAGGGGCGCGGGGGCACTGTGGGCAGTGCCAGCCCGTGCCCCCACTGCAGCCACCCCCAGCTCATGTTTTCCACATGTCTGGCAGGGGCCCTGCTCTTTGATCCCGCCTTGCAAGTTTTTCCAGCTTTGACCTCAGTCCCGCTGCAGAACACAGAACAGCCTCTGCAGGCTTGGGAGGGCTGGAGCCCATCCCATTCCCTGCCCTGTCTCACAGGGCCCAGCCCTCCACAAATCAAGAATGTTTATTTAATTTTTTTTTTTTTTAATGAAACAAAAACCCCCTCACATACAGTTAGGGAAGCCCCGAGACAACAAACAAACATGAGTGTGATACTGAGCTTCAAAAGGGCAGGAAGAACCAGTCTGTGCCTCATAAAGTAATGAGCATTAGGAAAAGATCCTTAAATACCACAGATAAAAAAAGCAAAAGCATCTGGCACAGACCATTTGCAAAGAACATCTCTTGCCTGAGAAACTTAATTGTTTTGTCAGGAAGAATTACTGGAAGAGGCCAATTAGAGCTGGATTTCAGTTCAGTGCCTGGCCTGATGGCCCCAAAGATTAGCACCCACACGCATCTCAGTGTCCCAAGCAGTGTCACAGCAGCTCTGGAGCAATGCCTGGGAACTGCCAGGGACACAGGGATGTGTCCTGGTTTGTGTAAGCACCAGCCATCCTAGGAGGAGGTCAGGGCCCATTCCCAAACCCTGGGGACCCTGGAACCAGAGAGGCTGGGCTGCTGCTGATCAGGGAGATGTGAGAGCAGCAAGTGGAGCCCTTGAGTCCTGGGATCCCAAGGCTGGTCTGTGGGGAACATCCTCTGAAGGATCTGAGAAATGAGACTGAGGGGATTGACCCTGAGACCAGGAGAGGACAGTGAGGGAAGAGGAGTGCTCACCACGGTGGGCAGTGGGACCCTCCCGGGGCACCAGGCGCTGTGTCTGGGATCAGCTGTCACCACCTGCTCTGGCACTGAGAGGATGTGCAGCTCCACCAGCTCCAGGAGTCCAGGACCATCCCAGGGTCACATTCCAGGGAAATGTCCCAGCTCTAACCAGAGCCTGCAGGGAACAGCTCAGAGCTCAGGGAGGTCAGGGTGCCAGGGTAGAGCCATTCTTCATCTTGTGCTCTCCTCTTCCGCAAACCTCCTTCACGATTTGGACCTTCTTTAACAGCCCTGGTTGGGGCCGTCTCCCAGGGCCTTCAGCCCCTCAGGGACCGTCACAAACATGGCTGTGCTCCAGTGGAACATTCCAGAGCGCCTGAGGTGGGCGAGGCCCCGCGGAGCAGGCAGGCCCAGCCCCGCTCCCCCAGAACAGCCGGTCCAAGGTGATGATGTTCCCTGGGGCCAGCCAAGTTCTGAACACATCCAAGAGCAAAGCCCCACCAACTTCTCCATTTCCACATTTTGCGACTGTCACAGGGGAAAGAAATTCCACCAGCAGAAATTCGGGTGTTCCCTGTGCTGCCGGCCACGGCTGTCACCTCCGGGCCTGCTGCAGCCCAGCGAGCCCAGGTGAAGCAGAGCAGCCTCCAGGGGCTCCTCCCTGCCGGGCCCAGCTGCCCTCAGCCCACGGCCCTGCTCCCCGTGCCAGCAGGGTCCCCTGCCCTCTGAGGGGACCGTGGCTGCTGGGGCACTCAGGCCCAGGACTGCAGGTGCTTCCCAGGAACCTTCGCCCTGCGGGGCCTGGGGCTCAGGGCCAAGGGAAGTGCAGAGGTCAGCAAGGGCAGCGTGGGAACTGGGAGAGGGCAGAGGCAGGGAAAGCTTTGGAACAGCCCTAATGGAGACATCCATTCACTCACAGAGACCCCAAGCATGAGCGAAACCAGACCCTGGGGGAGAGATAACAGCACAATTGCAGCCAAACTGGAATCCAGACTGGGGCTTGCCTGCTCTTGCTGGGGGAAAAAAAGATGAAAAAATAACAAAGTACCTCCCACAAGCACCAGGTCCTGCCTGCTGGACACAGCCCTGGGGAGCTGCTCCATGGCAGGAGCCAGGGGCACGGGGTTGTGCCTACAATTGGACGGGGCTGGAGGCACTCAGGGTGCTTTTGTGGGGTCCTCATGGCATCCGCGCTCTGCGGAACACTGCCAGCCTGGGGTGGATCCCACAGACTGGGGAGACAGGGGCCTGGGGTCCCACACATCCCAGCACGTCCCAGAACAGCCTGGGACAGGAGGAGATGTCATTGCAGCCACGGGGCCCTGGCAAGGTCCATCCCTGGTGCCTCCCGGCTCTGGCCACAGGAGGGGAGCTGAGGCAATTCCCTCCCTTGGGTTGTGTCCCAGGAGCGCAGAGATCCCTGCCTGAGCAGGAGGCTGAAGGCCCAGCCAGGAGGGAGCAGGACACCAAGCCCCCGTCACCAGGTGCTGGCAGGATGGGATCTGCAGGCATGTGGAGAAACACCCTGTTCCACATCCCGCTCCCAGCCTCGAAGCACCCAGAGACACAGCCCTGCCTCCAGCCTGGCCTGGCCTCCCCACGGGATGTCTGGGCATGAGGAAACCACTGCTCGCCCAGAAACACAAACCCGGTGGCCATCCTCCAGCCCGCTCCCCACCAGCATCAGCCTGGGGCACAGGGACCGCCCGGATGGCAGGGACCTGGCACAGCCTGTGCACCTGAGCTGCCCTGGGCTGCGCATCCCGGGGGGCTCAGGCTCTCGGGACCTGCGCTGGGCCCTGCAGCCAAGGCCAGCAGCCCCAGCTCAGCCCCAGGCAGCAAAGGTGGTGAGCAATGGCCAGCCTGGCACAGCCTGGCACAGCCTGGCACAGGAACAGCCCAGCACAGCCCAGGCACAGGCACAGCCCGGCACAGCCCGGCACAGCCCGGCACAGCCTGGCACAGCCTGGCACAGCCTGGCACAGCCTGGCACAGGCACAGCCCGGCACAGCCCGGCACAGCCTGGCACAGGCACAGCCCGACACAGCCCGGCACAGCCCGGCACAGCCGGCACAGCCTGGCACAGCCGGCACAGCCCGGCACAGCCGGCACAGCCTGGCACAGCCTGGCACAGCCCGACACAGCCCAGCACAGCCCGGCACAGCCGGCACAGCCTGGCACAGCCTGGCACAGCCCGGCACAGCCTGTACAGCCTGGCAGCCCCTCCCCGTCACACCAGCCTGGGAACGGGCGGCAGGGGCTGCCAGTTTGGGATTATGGAGTGTGGTCCTGGGATGTTGGACCCCTGGCATTCTCATCATGAGGCAGAAAACATAAAAAATCCCTGGGCAATGAGGGGTCCCTGCTCAGCCCAGAGCCCACTGGCAGCACTGGCGAGAGCTGCCAAGGTCAGGGCAGCTCCAGGGGACACAGGCAGTCCCAGAGAGCCCCAGTCCCGCGCTCCAGGAGGTGCAGGAGCACAGCATCCCAGGATGTGCCTGTCAGGAGCAGGAATGCAGGCCATAAATCACGGGGGCTGTGATGGGAGCTGGCTCCAGGCCATGGCCATGGCAGCCCCTCGTGCTCCCCTTGCCAAAGGGAACAGGCAGGGCACGGGGTGCTGGCGGCGCTGCCACCACACGCAATCCGTCTGCAATGCTGCAGCCTGGATTTGTATCAAAAAGGGCCAAAGGTTGGATGATTTAATTTTTTCATTTTTCCTTGCAGTACAGCAGGAAATAGCTGGGATAGTTACATACCTGGCGAGATGGCCGAGGAGCCAGGGGCCAAGAAACACAGAGGATCTGGCATGGCCCAGAGCATCTGTGCTGCGCACAGAGCCTGCAGGCACCTGGGGCTGGGGCAGCTGCACACCTGACCCGGGAGTGGGAGGTCACAGCAAGGACCCCCACACCAGCCAAGGCTTCAGGAACCGGCAGAGAGTGACCAGCATGACCTGGGTGGCTTAGAAGCACAGAATGATGGAATGGTTTGGGTTGGAAGAGACCTCAGAGCCCACCCAGGGACACCTCCCACTGTCCCAGGCTGCTCCCAGCCCTGTCCAGGCTGGCCTTGGGCACTGCCAGGGATCCAGGGGCAGCCCCAGCTGCTCTGGGCACCCTGTGCCAGGGCCTGCCCACCCTCACAGGGAACAATTCCTCATTCCCAATATCCCATCCATCCCTGCCCTCTGGCAGTGGGAGCCATTCCCTGTGTCCTGGCATAGAAATCTTCTCTGACACTGGTACTTTGTGCCATCTTCACCCCCAAATCCCTGTTCTACCAGCAGAGCAATTGTCCTTCCCTTGCTGAGGCTGATCAGACCAGTTTCCTCTTGATCCCGATCCTAGTCCTGATCCCAATCCTAGTCCTGGTCCTGGTCCTGATCCTCCTTTCCAGCCTCTGTGGGGCTCCTCCAGCCCCTGCTCTCCACCCAGGGTCAGCCTGAGTTTCCTCTTAAGGCATCTCCCTCAATGAGGTGGGTTGTGGGGGTGTATTTTTTAAAAATACAATTTCTTCAACAAGTCAGGCTCACTTTGAGTTAGGTCACATGGCTGTGGATTCCAGGGTGTTGAGGATTGTGGGAACCACACCTGCACACACATTATAACAGCCCCAGGAAAGCCATGGTCCTGTGAAACGGCACCAAACTCCTTCCTGCAGTCAAGGGTCAGACACGTGTCCTTCCCAGCCGCCTTTCCAAGTGCTGGAGGAGGAGGTTCCCTGTCTTGCCCTGTTCTGAGAGGGTGAGGGAGCCGTGCCCAAAGCTCCCCTGCACTTCACCCCCAGCAGCAGAAACCCAGCACCCACACAGGGTGACACTGCCTTAAATACTTTCCCAGCTTACAGCAGTTTTCATGGACATCCTGAGCCAGAGCTGAGCCTTTGGCTGTGATAATCCTATTTTCTTCCATGAACTCGAGCTGAACCCACCCTCTGAACACACGTGAGCTCCTAGTTTAATTGTTACTTGAGATAATCCGCAGATGAGATTTCTTCAGATAGTGTTCAAAGTGCCATAAGACAAAAGTCCACCACCAGGATTTGGAAATGTGGGATTTACCCAGGCTCCCTGTGCCTCCAGCCCAGCCTAGGCTGAGCTCAGCCCTGTGAGAGGACTTTACCTGCACTCCCCACCCAGGGTAGAAAAGGAAGGTGACCAAGCAGCCACCCCAGGCCCAGCCATGGGCACAGCTCCCCAGAACCACAGGGACCACCCTGGGTCAGCGGGATCACCAGAGGTCACCTTCCCTTCCCTCTGGACCCTGGAAAATCCATCAGCCACCCCAGCAGGCCGCGCTGCCTCTGCTCACGCACCCCTGTTACCCTGTCTCGAATGATTTAAAGTTGTTTCCGCTGTCTGGGCTCCTCCTCCTTGTTCTTGAGATAATTCCCAAGATTTCCATTTTGCCAGATTCCTGGCCTCTCCCTGAACTTACTCCCTTGACTGTTTCTGCAGGAGCAGGACCCTCCCCGGCTCGCGCTCCTGGGAGCTCCAGCCCCGCCGCCTTTGCTCCACGGCTCTGCCTCCTCCGAGGGCCACTGCACGCCCTCGTGCAGCTGCACTGTCCCTCCAGAGGCACCCACCACCAGCCTGCCTAGCCAGGCCCAACACGGGCTGGGGAGTGGTCACAGGAGCAGCTCCAGCCACGAAACCCAAAGGCGCAATCCTCCGGCAAAGTCCTGAGGAGCTGAAATGCTCAGCACGGGGAGGGCAAGGCTCACAGCCAGCAGCGATTGGCTGGCGTCATTTCCAAAACAAGCACAGATGCCGTCGGGCTCTAGGATGGATGAACTCAGGGGTGGGGAGCAAGTTGGTCCTTAGGGTCACTTCCAACCCAAACCTTTGTAGGATTCTAGGAACTCTCAGTCCATGGTCATCATCACCCAACCCACTGACACCTTCCCACTCCATTGCTCTCACTCCAAATCACTTGTGTGACTTCTCAGCTTGCTTTCCCTGCATGGGTGACATGGCCCAAGGCCGGTGATTTGGTTCCAGTTGGGATTGGCAAAGCTCAGCTCAGGTTCAGCTCAGCTCAAGAAAGTGATAATGGTTTGACCTCTTTGGCTTCACTCACACAGGGCCTCCCCCTCGACTCCTCATTTGGGTAGGATGGGCAGGGATCAAGCAGCATAGGGATTCCCCATCTCTCCTGCCAATGGCAATCTGTTGGGCCCACATCACAGCTGGGATTCAGGGATGTCCCCTGAGAAAGGAAACACTGGTGTCCAGGAAATGCTGGGGATAAAACAAATAACAGCAGCCCATCCTCCTCCCTGAATATCTACAGAGTTGGAAGTTGGTGGAGGAAGTTACAAACTGCTTTTTAGGATTCAGATACCCAAACACCACCCCAGCCCTTGTGCAGACAGAGTTGAGGTGGCTTGACATCACCAAAGGTCCAGAGTTTAGGATCATCAGGATGAACCCAACAGGTAAGGTCCAGACTGCCCTGGGATCACCGAGATCCCTTGGAGAGCAGCCAGCTTTCCCGAAAGCACTGAGTCATCTTTTATAAGTCCCAAGAAATCCTTTGTTTATTTCTAGCCACTAATCCGCTCATTAATTGCTGCTCCAGTGAAAGTTTGTACCTTATTACTGAGCTGGGCTTTACCGCAGCTCCCACCTCCGGCATCTCACCCAGGCTGTCCCTCGTTCTTCCCGGGAGGTGGCAGTCGCTTCCCGAGACACAGGCACCAAAGAGGGGAGTCCCGAGGAGGAGATCCCGAGCAGGGCACTGAGTGCTCTGGGTAGCCAGGCTGGTGGCAGGGCAGGTGGTCGTGGGGATCTGGGGGCATGGTTGGGTGGGCCTGCATGGAGCCAGGGCACTGTGGGGCAGCCACACCTGGAATGCCAGCAGTGGCAGGGATGTGACCAGTGAGTCACGTTGTGTCCCAGGGTGGGAACAGGGAGCTCCTGGGGTGGGCCTGAGGACACTGAGTCACAAGGGTGCTGTTCCACGAAGGACTCTGAGTCAGGAGGGTGCTGTTCCGCGAAGGTGATGAGTTCCAGAGGTGCTGCCCCACGAGGGACACTGAGTCACCGGCCTCAGGTGTGCCAAGGTGTCAGTGATGTCATGGCACTGCCTGTGGGAATGGGAACAGGGAGGCAGCACCGGGGAAACTCGCCTGGCTGCAGGAAGGGCTGTGAGGGACAGAAGATGGGTCCAGGAGGTGATGGGGTGTGACAGAGAAACGGGGGACCTGTGGTGGGTGGGACCTGAGGTCTCTGCGTGTCTTGGATATGGTCAGGGTGGGAAGTCCCCAGTCAGGGGAAAGGAGCAGGTGACAATGGAGACAAGAGGGAACAAGGGGTGGTGGAGACACTCCATCAGGGCAGCTGAGCTGAGCTCCCATGTCCCAGCACCCCATCAGGGCACAGAGAGACCCCTGTCCCCAGGCAGGGGACAAGGACAGTGCCCCAAGGAACTGCACCATCAGAGAGGAACGTCCTGTGACCCAGTGGGAGCCCGCCAGCACCAGGCCACATGTCAGGACAAAGTCCAGCCTCACACTGGCACCGGCCATGGGACGCTCCAGCCTGCCAACACCTGCTGCCACCTCTGTCCCCCGCCCTGACAGGGACAGCCCAGGGCATCCATTGCTGGCAACAGGCCCTGTGCAGACCCCAGCAGGGTTCCAGCCAGCCCAGAGCCGTGGGGGTGGCACGGGGTGCAGACGTTTGCACCCCTGTGCTGTGACAGAGCCAGCCAGCCAGGGAAGGGGATGGAAAAAGCACCAGCAGATCCGGGGCTGATCTGTACAGGTCAAGGCTGCAGAAGGTGAGGCCCGGTGTCCCCTGGGGCCAGCAGAGCAGGGACACTGGGGGCTGGCACTGCTTCCTCAAGGAAGGTTCACTTAGTGGTAGGAACCCTGGCGAGACTGAGAGAGCCCTGCTGCAGGCCACAGCCCTCCCAAGGACGCCAAGCACAGGGACAGGATTGGGCCCACGCTGGTGGCAGCAGGGGGGACAAAACGCCCATGGACAGTGGCAGGAGCTGCCACAGCGCCGCAGCCCCAGCGGGCGCCGCCCGGGAGCCGTCCCTGTGCCCTGGGGTGGGTGGCACGGTCGCTACTGCCCCGGGCCCCGCGCTGCGCGCTGCCGCTCCGCCGGACACCCCCGAGCGCGGCCGAGGCGGGGCGCGGGGTCCGTCCCGCGGGCCGAGGGCTCCCTCTCGAGGGTCCCGGGCAGCACTGACCGGCCGCGGGCTGAGCTGCCCCCGCCCGTGACACGGACCGGGCCCCACGGAGGGACACGGGAGGTGACGAGGCCACCGCTCCGTCAGGGCACCGCATTTTCTTCCGTCATTAATTAGCAGCTGGATCCGTCACTAATTAGCGGCTGGATCCGTCTGTTTCGCTGTGGGAACAGCCGGAGGCGATGGGCACAGCTGTGGCCTGTCCCAGAGCTTGTCGCTCACCCTCGGTGCCACACCAAAGGTTAACGGGACTCCGGCAGTGACCTCGCAGGGAGAGCCCTTGGAGAGGTAACGAAGCTGGATGCGGAGCCTCACAAACGTTGGGCACCTGGATCAGGCACTCCGGAGAATTGTGACCTGGAGGTGACATCCTGCCCCCCGTGCATCGCGCGGGGTCTCAGGGCTGTCCTTGCCCTGAGCCAAACCCGAACCTCACCCAGGTTACCCGCTGATGGCACACCGCGAGCTGTCAGGAGCCGGCAGCCATCACCAACCCCAGCTCGCCGCTCCCCGCAGGAGCCAGCCCGCGCCTCCTCCCTGCCGGCCACGGCCCGCTCCTGTCCCCTGTGCCCTGTGCCCTGTCCCCGCGGGGCAGCGCAGAATGACCCCCGGCCCGACGGGCGGCACGGGCAGCCCAGGACAAGCAGGAGCTGCCCGGTAGTGGGTGGCCTCCTCCCCGGGGCCAGTCCCGGGTTGTCACTGCCGCACACGGTGCGACACGGCGGCCGCGGGTGGTGGCCACACTGGGGGACGGTCGGAGTGGAGGAAGGAGATGCGGGCGCAGGACGGAGATGACAGCGCAGCGCTGGGGCCGTGTGGGGCTGGGGCCAGGGCCCGGGCAGGAGGTGACCTGTCCAGGACACTGTCCCCGCGCCTGGGACATGAGTGACGCAATGGGAACTGACCCCTGCAGGTGACAGAGCAGCAGGAACAGTGGACACTGCTGGGAGACAGGGCCCCTGGGGCCGCTCCCCGAGGGGATTCGGTGTCACGCCCCTGGGGTATTTGAGGTCACCATTGCTGGACTTGGTCTGCCCCCAGGACACCTGACGCCTCCCTGGGCCATTGGTCACCACTCGGACGCTCGGTCAGGTCTCAGGACACCGGGTCCTTCCCCCCCCCACACTTCCCACCGCACTTGGTCGCTCCCAACACCCCGAGGGGCAACTCCGGCGGCCAATGGAGCGCGGGGGCGTGGCCGGGGCGGGCGCCCCCAACCAATTGGCCGAGGCGGGGTCGCATGTTCTGTGGGGCGGTCCTGTGCGGGGTCATCATGGAAACGCGACTTGGGGGCGTGTCCTGGGCCAGCAGAGAAGCCAATGAGGCACTGGGGGCGCGTCGCGAGCGGGAGGCGGAGCCAATGCGCTTTGGGGGCGTGTCCGGGGCGGAGCCTCCGGATCAATGGGCGCGGGGGCGGGGCCGGCGCGGCTCAGTCGGCCCGGACGGTACCGAGCGGTACCGGGATGGGGCTGCCGGCGGCCGTGCGGGACCGCGTGGCTGCGGTGCACCGGGGCTCGACGCTGCCCGAACGCCTGCGGCTCTACGACGGCTGGGCCGCCCGCTACGAGCAGGTACGGGGGACACAGAGGGAACGGGAACGGGGCCGTGGGTGTCCCTGCTGACCGCCGTGTCCCCGCAGGATGTGGCGGCTCTGGAGTACCGGGCACCGTATCTCGCCGCTGCCTCGCTCGCCTTCGCCTTCCCCGCGCCGCGTGCGGAGGCGCGGTTGCTTGACGTGGCGTGTGGCACCGGGCTCGTAGCGCGGGAGGTACCGGCGGGACGGGCCGGGGGTAACGGGACGGGACGGGGCGGGGCGGGGCGGGGCGGGGGTGACGGTGCCTCTGTCCCCGCAGCTCCACCGGCGCGGGTTCCGCTGCCTGGACGGCGTGGACGGCAGCGCGGGGATGCTGGAGCGGGCACGCAGCACCGGGCTCTACCAGGAGCTGCGGCTCTGCGTCCTGGGCAGGGAGCCGCTGCCCGCGCCCGCAGGTAACGGGAGGGGGCGGACCCCCGGGACCCCTCGGTGACACCCGCGTGTCCCGGGTGACGGGTGACCAGGCCGGGGGAGCCCCGGAGGGTCCCCGCGTGATGCCCCGTGTCCTCGCAGAGCGCTACGACGCCGTGACGGTGGTGGGGGCCCTGGGCGAGGGGCAGGTGCCGAGCACGGTGCTGCCGGAGCTGCTGCGGGTCGCCAAGCCGGGTAAGGGCGGCCGTTTCCCCTCGGCGCCGGGACCCCCGGCGTGCTGGGGTGGGACACCGAGCCCCGGTGTATGTGGGTCTCCCGCTGACCGCTGGACCCGTGGCACAGCTGGAACACGGCCCTGTCCCTGCTGCCAGGGACGGGCGATTCCCGGGGTCCCTGACCCTGCGCGCTGCCAGGTGTGGGCAGCGGGACAGGGCAGGAGGTGGCAGTAAGGGTGCTGGGGTGTGACAGCCCATGCTCAGGCGGGACATCCCGCCCGTGCCCTCCGGCCCCCTGTGCTGCCCATCTCTGCCCGCTGTCCTGCCCACTGCCCTGTCCGTGTCCGTGCCTGTCCGTCCCTGTCCGTGCCTGTCCGTGCCTGTCCGTGCCTGTCCGTGCCCTGTCCGTGCCCTGTCCGTGCCTGTCCGTGCCTGTCCGTCCCTGTCCGTGCCCTGTCCGTGCCCTGTCCGTGCCTGTCCGTCCCTGTCCGTGCCTGTCCGTCCCTGCCCGTGCCCTGTCCGTGCCCTGTCTGTGCCCTGTCCGTCCCTGCCCGCTGGCTCCGGGCAGGCTCTCAGTGGCTCCCGTGTCCCCCCCCTTTCCGGGGGATGCGGTCCCCGGAGAGGGACGCTCCGTGTCAGTGTTACCTGTCTCCTGTCCCGCAGGCGGCTTCCTGTGCCTGACGACGAGGAGCAACCCCTCGAACCTGCGGTACAAGGCGGAGCTGGAGGCAGCGCTGGCGCAGCTGGAGCACACGGGAGCCTGGCAGAAGCTGCTGGCCCAGGAAGTGGAGTACTGGGAGAGGGCCACCTCCGAGGAGGAGAGCACCCAGGGCACTGGCTACATCTCCGGCGTGGTCTACATCTACCAGAAGTGCCCTGTTCCCAACCTCGAGGAGGGCTGAGAGCTAGCATGGCTCTGGAGGGGGGGTGAGCACTGGACCCTTTGTAAACCAGAGCCCAGTGGGCCCCTCCTGCAGCAGGGCAGCTGCTGGGGGTGGCAATATTCTGGGGGAATTTCCCCATTCCTTTCCTCGGTTCCTTCTCACCGAGGGGGCTTGGGGCCCTTGTCTGCTGCGCAGCACGGGAAGGGTCTCCTGGATTCACCAGGCTCTCCTGGGTGCCACCTTTCGCTCTGACCCCAACACCTCAGCATTCACAGTGACATCTCACAGACCCACATGGCTGTTCCGAGCCATGTCCAGTCTGGCATTCCTCCCCACTTTGCCCATCTCAGCACTCATGGTCAAAATCTGGATCCTTCTTCATCTCCTACCGCCCAGAGTCCTTAGCCGGGGACTGCTGGAGGGGGTGCCCACTGCTGTGTCCTACGGCCTCTCATCCTCCCTAGGGTCTGAGCCAGCCCTGAGGTGCAGGAGCCTGCACATCCCGAGGCAAGGCAGCAATGCCAAGGTGACTCCCAGCCGGAGAGAATTTCCAAGTGCCATATCTGCCTTGCATCCCACAACAGCTGCTTGAATCTCATTTTCCCACAGCTTTGTAGTTAATGTTCAGGGAGGGGAAATGAGTTTGGGAGGGATTTGGGGAGCTGGCAGCTGCTCCCCACCCAGGAGCCATCCAGCACTGCCTGCCCAGCCTGTTCCCCCAGCCCCTTGCTGGGCTGCCTTCACAATTCCTCCTCCTCTGCTCCCTTGGGAAGTTTTTTACCCAAATCTCTTCCTGGAATATTTGGGTTTTTTTCATTTTTCCCTTCCCTCGGACCTGTTCCTGCTTATCCTGTTCCCATGTTCCTGAAGAAGAGGTTGCATCCTGCCCCTCAGGAGCTGTTCTCAGTGTGAGGCAATGGCTGTGTCTGTCCCTGTTCCTCAGCCAGGACATCCCACATCTTCCACACTCGCCCTCCCCATGGCTCTTGTCGCCCTTCTGCTTTGCCCCCCATGTTTTGGGGTCCCTTGCCCATCAGTCCTACTGCTCTCTCCCCATTTGTCTCCAGCACTGTCCCCAGCCCTACACCTGCCTGTTCAATAAAGTCCTGTCCCTGCTGTCTATTGGCTGTGTGTTGTTCCCAGAGCAATGGGAATGTCCACGCTCCAGGGTGGGTGGCCAGGAGCTTGGGAGGGGGGATTCAGCCTTTCCCGGGGTCCCCTCCCAGTCCATGGGGGCTCAGAGCACCTGGTGTCCCCCCATACCTCTCTTAGCTCTCAGCATCCTCTCCCTGCCTCTGTTTCCTGCTGCAAGGAATGCCAGGAGCTGGCTGACTGCTGCCAATCCCCTTGGGAAGGTGGGGATGTTGTAGGTGCTGGAACACAGCAGCTGGCAGGGCACAGCACCCCCAGGACGCGTCACCATCCTCCCCACACGGCGCTGTTCAAAATGAGCCCAGGCAGCCTTGGTGGCACCAGGATGTTTATAGTCCCTGCCTGGGGAAGGGCACACGTGGGGACCGTGCTGGGGGTCAGCCAGCGTGGGGATGGGCAGGAGGGGGCAGTGCAGGGGCAGCGTGGGGCACGGGGATGCAGGGCAGGGACAGCGGTGCTCTGCCTTGGGCTGGCACCTGGGCACAGTGGCTCACACATAGTCCTTCATGGCATAGCCCATTGGGCCGCAGGTTTTCACTGCCCTGTACTTCTTGGGGTAGGGATCCTGCTGGGACTGGGATCCTGAGCAGCACAGGACGCCCCCACCGAAGAGCTGCAGGGCACTGGAGGCCCAGCCGATGTAGAGGGCAGCCCCCAGCTCTCTCTTGAGGGCCTCAGGCACCATGGGGTTGTAGAAGTTGCTGACAATGCTGTTGGCAGACCAGGAGACAGGGATGAGCAGCATGATGCTGGCCATGATGAAGATGACCCCTGCCACGGCAGAGATCCTGGTCTTGGTGCCACTGTCATCCACGCAGCGGGTGCAGTCGGCTCCTGAGAGGGCGATGAAGAAGGCGAGGCAGGCCACGAAGATGGAGGTGACCACCAGGGCACGAGCAGCCTGCAGGTCGGAGGTGAGCTCCAGCAGGGAGTCGTAGGCCTTGCACTGCATCTGCCCCGTGCTCTCATAGACGCAGTTCATCCACAGCCCTTCCCAGAACACCTGGGCCACCACGATGTTGGAGCCGATGAAGGCCGTCACCTTCCACATGGGCAGGGCACAGGTGAGGATGGAGCCCAGCCAGCCCAGTGCGGCCATCATCAGTCCTCCCGTCTGCATCGTCATCATCGCCATCAACAGCTCCTGCGGGGACAGGCACGGGTGTCACAGGCACAGCCCACAGCCAGGGACAGCATGGGCTTCGTCTGATATGGATGGGAATGGCTGCAGGACAGCACGGGGACATGGGTGGCACGGGGACTTGAAGGGCACAGGGACACGAGTGGCGTGGGGCGGTGTTGCAGGGCAGGATGGAGACACGTGTGGCACTGAGGACCAGGCCCCAGGCAGGCCGAGGTGCAGGAGCCCCCGTGTGCCACACTGGTCCCGACACTGTCCCCACAGCGCAGCACGGCCTCTGCCATCACCCCTTCCCAGGCCATGGCAAGTGTCAGGGAGGGCATGGCTTTTGGGGAGCAGGACGGGGGCTAGGCGGGCCCACCCCCCAGTGCTGCAGAGTGCAAATCCCCCACCTCACACTCATCCCATGTCCTGCCCTGGTGCCCACCCCATGTCCCACTCCACCTGGGATGCTCAGCCTCCCCAGCCGCAAGCCTCGTGCCAGGGGCACAGGGAAGGGCACAGGGCACGGCAGGGAAGGCAGCCCCCAACACCACCCAGCACTGCCTGCTCCCGTCCTGGCTTTGCCCTCACAGCCATCCTACCGTGCCCTTTGGACCCAGGATCTCCTCTCCAGGAGAAAAGGGAGATGGGTCAGAGCTGAGCTCTGCCCCAATCCCAGGTCCGGGGCTCAGACCTTCTGCGATGCCATCCCAGAGAAGCCCCAGGAGCAGCCCCAAGAGGGCAAACCCTGATGAGGGGCTATGGGGTCACCACAGGTGGCATCCCTGGGAGAGGGGTGGTGGGTATAGGGACACATGCTGGGCACACGTGTGACTGCTGTGGCCCTGGCTCTGCCCACATCCAGCTCAGCCCCTCACGGAGCAGAGTTCACTGCTGGGTGCCCGTGCCGTGCTTGGCAGCTGGGACCAGCCGGGGTTTTATAGCCCGAGCTCAGCGGGTATCGGTTGCGCCTGGCACACCCTGCAGCTCTTGTCAGAGGTTTCACCATCATTTTCCTCTGTCTCAGTTTTGGTTTCTCCAGCCTCTCCTCTCCCGCTGTATCCCCACTCTTTACCCAGCAGCTTTTATCCCTCAGGAGCCTGGATGGACACCCAGCACTGGACTTGGCATCCCCTGGGCCACGAAAGACCCTTTGGGCCAAAGCCACAGCCTCTTCCCCTGTGCCCAGTCAGGCAGGGGCCGGGGTGGTGGGCACCGTGCCAGGCACCCTCCCACAGCCAGAGGGACCTGGCCACACAAGGCATCCCGAACGGGGCCTACGACCGCCGGCAGGGGCACGAGTGGTGCACGAGTGGTGCCTCCACGGACACCCAGGGTCCACTGAGCTCCCATTCCCACCCGGCCACCGGCACCACAGGGTCACAGGCGTGTTTTCCACCATTCCCGTGCCCAGTGAAGGGACTGAGGAGCTGGGAGCCTTCCAGCCCTCAGATCCAGATGAGGCACGCAGAGCTAGGCGGAGTCACCCCCGTCCCCACAACCGCCGAGGTGGGAAGGAAGGAAGGAAGGATGTTCCCAAGCCGGAGCAGCACTCGCCGTGCCGGAAGCGAGATAGGCAAAGCAGCCGGCGCTGCCCACGCCGGCCGCGGGGCGCTCCCAGCCGGGGCTGGGGGGTGGCACCGGGGCCAGCGCGCCCCGACCCGCCCCGGCCGGCGCCCGCCGCCTTCTTCCCGCTCGGGTGGGGAGATCGCGGCGGGACAGGCGCGGGACAGGCGCGGGACAGGCGCGGGAGGCTCTGTGCCGAGGCTCTGTGCCGCAGCCGCTGTCACCCCGGGGCGGCCCGGGAGGGGCACGGCGAGGGCACGTCAGGGCTGGAACGGGCGGCGGGGATCTCCGGAGACTCCGAAGAACAGATGCGGGTGATCTCTCAGGAGGGCGGGAGCCCAGGGCGCAGGAGCCCCGGGCTGTCCCACCAGCGAGACGGGTGCTGGAGAGCGCAAAGAACACGAGGCACAGCGGGGTCTGAGCAGCTGCCGTTTAATGCGGGGAGGCTGAACACGGGGAGGGACGGCAGCGCAGTCAGCGCCGCGCTGGGGCGATGGATGGGCTCGGGTCCGGGAGACGCCCCCCACCACGCGGGGGCACAGCCCCGCTCCCGTCCGCCTCCCCGACCGGTTTTCCCAGCCCGGCTGCTGCCTTCCCGCTCCCAGGATAATGATGCCCCCGCCCCGGGGAGCTGCCGCGAGAAATCACGCTCTGTACGGCCGCTCCGAGTCCCGAAAGTAGGTCAAAGTCAGAATTCAGAGAACAGGCGGGTGACAGCCCCTGTCACCCCTCAAGACCCTGCCGGGGTTTGCAGAACCGCTACGTCCCTGTGACGACGTGGGACAGGTTCGCGTCCCTATCAGCACCGACACCGCCACCAACCCCGAGGGACAGACACGTCCCGGGGAGCTTCACGCGGGGAAAGAGAGCCCTGTGCCACCCGTGGGACGGGCTCCTGGGAGCTGTGTCACCACACGGCACACCCCGATACCGGGAGCCAGGAAATGCTCGAGGAGGAGATCGGGTGATGTTTCAGAGAAGATGCCTCAGCTGCATGCTCCGGGGGGAGCAGAGCCCCCACCGCGGCCAGCCAGGACAGGATCTCCTTGTCCCCCGTCTCAACCGAGATTAGAGAACCGGCTTCCAGCCCGGTGGAACAAAGGCGGCTCTGTCTGCCTTCCCTCGCAGCGCCCCGGCGCCCGGCCAGTCCCAGCCCGGCCGGGGAGGTTGCGTGTCCCGGGAGGTCTCTGCGCCCCGGAGCGGCCGGGGGGCCCGGGCAGGCGCGGCGGCTCCTACACGTAGTTGCTGGCTGGCAAGGAGCGAGCAGCCGTGAACTTGGCCGAGTAGGGCTTCTCTCCGCGGGGGGGGCAGGTGCAGCACAGGATCCCCCCGCCCAGCAGCAGGAGCGCCGAGGCCGCCCAGCCCACGTAGAGCGACGAGCCCAGGTCCCGCTTCTGCGAGTCAGAGACCAGCGGGTTGTAGAAGTCCTGGATGATGCTGTTGGCTGACCACGAGATGGGGATGAGGATGAGGATACCGGCGACGATGAAGATGATGCCGGAGAGGATCATGACCTTGGCTTTGGCGGTGTCATCCTCCACGCAATTGGTGCATTTGCCGCCGGTGACGGCCAGCAGGGTGCCTAGGATGGCCAGGACAATGGCCACCACCACCATGGCGCGGGCGGCTTGCAGGTCCTGGGGGAGCGCCAGCATGGAGTCGTAGACCTTGCACTGCATCTGCCCCGTGCTCTGCACCACGCAGCTCATCCACAGCCCTTCCCAGATGATCTGCGCCACCACGATGTTGTTCCCCACGAAGGCCGTCTCCCGCCACATGGGCAGCGCGCAGCAGAGGATGGAGGCCAGCCAGCCGATGACAGAGAGGGCGATGCCCAGCACCTGCATCCCCATGGAGGCCATCGCTCGCCGCCCGTTCCCTGCCCGCCTCCCGCCGCGCAGTGCCGGCTCCGGGACCATGGCAGGCGTTATATGCCTTTGCCGAGGGAGGAGCACCGCCGCAGCCGCCGGCCTGCCGCCGGCACCGGACGGAGGGGTAGAACCAGTTTCCCGGGATTCTTCCTCTTGTGTTTCTCTCTGCAGTGATGACACTTAATATCCCGGTTGCTCCCACGGAGGAGGATGCAGGGGACTGGAACCAGGCCACCCAGGCGCCGGAGTGCATCCCACTGCTGTGGGCAGGCAGGACATGCCCAGGGCAGCATTGGGGCTTAGCCCAGGATGCTAAAGGGGAAGAGCCAGTGTCCAGGCACCGGGATATCTCTGCCATCCCTGCCAGAACCCTCTGCTCCATGCCTTGGATGGGGTCCCTTCACGCCTTCATGCCTCAGTTTCCCTCCAGCACATAGCCAGGCCTCTGGCCCCCCATGGCCCCATGCCGGGGGAGGAGCACATTGTTCCCTCTGGCTGCTGGGCTCCATGCCCAGCAGGACACAAGCGGCTCTTGTTTGCTCCTTGGCATCCGTACCAGCACTTGCAGCCCTCCATTAGGCCTCGGGCAGGAGGTGCCACCGCCCAGACCCACAAACCGGTTGGAGTGGCTGCCATTTCCCCACAAAGGAGAGACAGCACTGCCCGGGGCAACAGGGGGGCAGACCCCAAACCCAGCTCACCTGTGCTCCAGTGCCAAGCCAGAGTTCACACAGCCACCCTCAGCCCCAGCTCTGCCCGTGTCCCACTGCCTGCCTGGTGGGGTTGGGTAGCTTGGGGCTGTGAGGGGCAAATGCAGCCTTGAGCTGTCCCAGAGCCACACTCACTGATCCCAGTGCTGATGCCAGTACCAATGCCAATGCTGATGCCATGCTGATGCTGACCTGTCCTCTTTTAATCCATGACTCCCTCACAGGCTCCCTCCCTACTCCCTCCAAGCCCCTGCACAGGCACAGCACGACACCAGACAGACGGCACAGACAGACAGATGGACATTGCACTGTTTCATCACCCTAGCTTAATCTTGGGCCCCAGGAAAAGATAAGAGGCACTGAGATAATCTTAGTTTTCCTGAGCACTGGGTTACCATCACAACCCAACCATTTGTTCTTGTTGCTTGGTGTGGCAGACTCTGGAGCTGCTATTGCTTGTGCCAGGATGTCCCTGGGCATCACGTCCCAGTGTGGTGGAACAAGCCTGGTGGCCCACGCACTGTGGTGCCAGGAGGATGCCTGGGGACGCTCATGTCTCACAGCAGACCCCAGCCGAAGGAGACGGTCACGGTCCTGCCTGCCTGACGTGCCAGAGTGCCAGAGTGTCTGCCCAGCTCCGTCCCCAGTGTCCTGCTGGAACGCCCGCATTGTTCACATACCAGCGTGTGTACCCTGCGGCCAGAGCCTTGTGCTCAAGGGCTCCCTTTAATCTACAAGGCTCCGGAGCATCCCCGCCGGGGCCAGACTCTGCCTGGGGCTTTCACCTCCCAGCCGGCTGCTGTAACCACCGCAGGGCACACGCCCACGTGTGCGTGTGTGTGTGCGTGTGCATGTGTGTGTGTGTGCGTGTGCATGTGTGTGTGTGAGTGTGTGTGTGCGTGTGTGTGTGCGTGTGTGCGTGTGTGCGTGTGTGCGCATGTGTGTGTGTGTGAGTGTGCGTGTGTGCGTGTGTGTGTGTGTGTGTGTGCGTGTGTGTGTGTGTGCGTGTGTGTGTGAGTGTGCGTGTGTGTGCGTGTGCGCGTGTGTGTGTGTCTCACGGCACAGTGTCCCCGCATTTACGTGGGCACATGTTTCTGGCCTGGGGACAAATGGCAAGGTGGGGACAGGACTCCCCAGGTGGAGCATCAAAGCTTGAGCTGCTCTACTCCCCCTCGGAGGCAGAGCAGGCGCCAGCACAGCCTCTGAGCCAATTACTGTAATTAGTGCTGGGCGTGACATATATTCCACCTGGCGGCTGCCGCGAGGCAGGCCCTGTGCCTTCCCACATTCCCAGGTGACACAGCCACCCGGACAGCGCTGCTGGCCCCGTGTCCCCAGCCCTGACAGACACCGGCTTGGCACGGAGGGGCAGCAGCGACCCCAGAGCCCTTGGAGATGAGGATGGTGGTGCAGCACAGGCGGGACCACCAAGCGCCTCGGACGTGCCGTCCAGGACAACCACTCCACAGACACCAGCCCCACACGGACACCAGCCCATCGCCCTATCCCAATGCTCATTCCCAGTGCATCCTACAGGACCCCAGTACCAGATCTCCCCAGTGTCACCTGCAAGATGCCATGGCACAGGCACGTGTCCTGGTGGGACCACAGCCCACCTGCTCAGCAGGAAGCGCCCCACCCCAAAACAGGCTGCTCAACACACCCAACCCATCCTGAGCCTTCAGCAGCAGCGCTTGCCCCAGCATCCAGAGGCTGTGGATGCCCTGCCCCCAAGTGCAGTGGGATTTGAAGGATGTGCAGGAGCCTGGGTTCCCATCCCTGTTACACTGCACTAACAGGGTTTGTGAGGGCAGAGCTCCATTCTGGCACACCAGGAAACACCTTCTGACACTTTTCCTGTGTTCACCAGCATGGGGACACGCTGCAGCCCATCAGCTGGGCAGTGAGGCCATTGCCAGGCAGGAAGGTGACATTAAACGCGGTGTCACCGCAATGCCAGGCACTGCTGGGTGCACAGCAGAGGCTGTGTCACCCTGGCCTTGCTCAGGGTGGAGGACACCCCGCAGGGAGAAGGCTTGGGGCATGAACCTCCTGCCAAAAAGGTCCTGGGGACACCTCCACCCAGGACACGAGTGTCAGTCCCCCTCACACACCCCCCTCCTGAGCCGAGCCCCTCATCCCTCAGGACTCACACATGGACCCACCAACCTGGCTACCTCAAGGTCCCAAAGAGGCAGGTGAGACTTTCCAGCAAATGATGATCCACCGGGATCTCTGGTTTCACATCTGCCAAGCAAGGCACGGCCAGCAACCCTCCCACTCAGGCTGTGAGGAGCGGGGCAGCTTCTCCCCGCTGGAGGCTGAGGATTAGTTACCGACAGCCCGGAGACTGAATGTTCCCAAAAAGCATCCTTGCCCAACATAAATCCCTCTGACCAACTCAAAATGCACAGTCAGGTTGTTTGTCGCTAGGAGAAAGCAAAGTCTTATCGGGAGAGGAGCCGCACGCCGGGACCTGTGGGGTCCCTGCAGGGAGAGAAGGGACCTTCGGCCTGAAGTTGCTCTGAAAGTCAAAACCCTGTGCAGTTTCTATGCAACGAGTGGCTCCCGACAGGAAAAACGCCCCTCAGCGCTGCCAGGTGGCTGGCGAAGGATGGGGAGATGGTGGATCAGGAAGGGGTCACGGGCGGTGCAACAGGGGTGTCCGCACCGGCGATGCTCGGAGGAAGCGGGGTGTGGCGGCAAGCCCTGGGGGGAACGCGATCGGCTCTGTCGCATCCCAGGCGCGGTCCGGCATCCCGCAGCGCACCCCGACATCCTGCGGGGCCCGCCGCCCCAGCCCCCTGCGCCGCGGCCGCCGGCAGACAGAGCTGCCATTGACGCCCGGAGCCGCCTCACCTGCTCCCGCCGCGCCGAAGGGGCTCCAACAATGGGCTGCCTGTGTGCCCTGGCCGGGGCAGAGCCGCCAGCCCGCGCCTGAAATATAAGCAGCCGAGGCGGCATTTACCGCCCCGGCCGCGCTGCCCCGGGGAAAAGCGCCGGCATTCCCGGACCGCGGCGGCGGGAACAGCCCAGCCCGCTTTTCACGAGTGACGTGAGTGGGACGCGGCCCGCGGCGCCCGGCAGTTCATCCACAGCCCTTCCCAGAACACCTGGGCCACCACGATGTTGGAGCCGATGAAGGCCGTCACCTTCCACATGGGCAGGGCACAGGTGAGGATGGAGCCCAGCCAGCCCAGTGCGGCCATCATCAGTCCTCCCCGTCTGCATCGTCATCATCGCCATCAACAGCTCCTGCGGGGAGACAGGCACAGGTGTCACAGGCACAGCCCACAGCCAGGGGACAGCATGGGCTTCGTCTGATATGGATGGGAATGGCTGCAGGACAGCACGGGGACATGGGTGGCACGGGGACTTGAAGGGCACAGGGACACGGTCAGTGGCGTGGGGCGGTGTTGCAGGGGCAGGATGGAGACACGTGTGGCACTGGGGACCAGGCCCCAGGCAGGCCGAGGCTGTGCAGGAGCCCCCGTGTGCCACACTGGTCCCTACACTGTCCCCCCACAGCGCAGCACGGCCTCTGCCATCACCCCTTCCCAGGCCATGGCAAGTGTCAGGGAGGGCAGGGCTTTTGGGGAGCAGGATGGGGGCTAGGCGGGCCCACCCCCCAGTGCTGCAGGGTGCAAATCCCCCACCTCACACTCATCCCATGTCCTGCCCTGGTGCCCACCCCATGTCCCACTCCACCTGGGATGCTCAGCCTCCCCAGCCACAAGCCTCGTGCCAGGGGCACAGGGAAGGGCACAGGGCACGGCAGGGAAGGCAGCCCCCCACACCACCCAACACTGCCTGCTCCCGTCCTGGCTCTGCCCTCACAGCCATCCTACCGCGCCCTTTGGACCCAGGATCTCCTCTCCAGGAGAAAAGGGAGATGGGTCAGAGCTGAGCTCTGCCCCGATCCCAGGTCCAGGGCTCAGGCCTTCTGCGATGCCATCCCAGAGAAGCCCCAGGAGCAGCCCCAAGAGGGCAAACCCTGATGAGGGGCTATGGGGTCACCACAGGTGGCATCCCTGGGAGAGGGGTGGTGGGTATAGGGACACATGCTGGGCACACGTGTGACTGCTGTGGCCCTGGCTCAGCCCACATCCAGCTCAGCCCCTCACGGAGCAGAGTTCACCGCTGGGTGCCCGTGCCGTGCTTGGCAGCTGGGACCAGCCGGGGTTTTATAGCCCGAGCTCAGCGGGTATCGGTTGCGCCTGGCACACCCTGCAGCTCTTGTCAGAGGTTTCACCATCATTTTCCTCTGTCTCAGTTTTGGTTTCTCCAGCCTCTCCTCTCCCGCTGTATCCCCACTCTTTACCCAGCAGCTTTTATCCCTCAGGAGCCTGGATGGACACCAGCACTGGGCTTGGCATCCCCTGGGCCATGAAAGACCCTTTGGGCCAAAGCCACAGCCTCTTCCCCTGTGCCCAGTCAGGCAGGGGCCGGGGTGGTGGGCACCGTGCCAGGCACCCTCCCACAGCCAGAGGGACCTGGCCACACAAGGCACCCCGAACGGAGCCTACGACAGGGGGACGAGTGGTGCCTCCACGGATCCCCGGGGATGCTCGACAGAGCACTGAGCTCCCATTCCCACCCGGCCACCGGCACCACAGGGTCACAGGCGTGTTTTCCACCATTCCCGTGCCCAGTGAAGGGACTGAGGAGCTGGGAGCCTTCCAGCCCTCAGACCCAGATGAGGCACGCAGAGCTAGGCGGAGTCACCCCCGTCCCCACAACCGCCGAGGTGGGAAGGAAGGAAGGAAGGAAGGAAGGAAGGATGTTCCCAAGCCGGAGCAGCACTCGCCGTGCCGGGAGCGAGATAGGCAAAGCAGCCGGCGCTGCCCACGCCGGCCGCGGGGCGCTCCCAGCCGGGGCTGGGGGGTGGCACCGGGGCCAGCGCGCCCCGACCCGCCCCGGCCGGCGCCCGCCGCCTTCTTCCCGCTCGGGTGGGGAGATCGCGGCGGGACAGGCGCGGGACAGGCGCGGGACAGGCGCGGGACAGGCGCGGGACAGGCGCGGGACAGGCGCGGGAGGCTCTGTGCCGAGGCTCTGTGCCGCAGCCGCTGTCACCCCGGGGCGGCCCGGGAGGGGCACGGCGAGGGGACGTCAGGGCTGGAACGGGCGGCGGGGATCTCCGGAGACTCCGAAGAACAGATGCGGGTGATCTCTCAGGAGGACGGGAGCCCAGGGCGCAGGAGCACCGGGCTGTCCCACCAGCGAGACGGGTGCTGGAGAGCGCAAAGAACACGAGGCACAGCGGGGTCTGAGCAGCTGCCGTTTAATGCGGGGAGGCTGAACACGGGGAGGGACGGCAGCGCAGTCAGCGCCGCGCTGGGGCGATGGATGGGCTCGGGTCCGGGAGACGCCCCCCACCACGCGGGGGCACAGCCCCGCTCCCGTCCGCCTCCCCGACCGGTTTTCCCAGCCCGGCTGCTGCCTTCCCGCTCCCAGGATAATGATGCCCCCGCCCCGGGGAGCTGCCGCGAGAAATCACGCTCTGTACGGCCGCTCCGAGCCCCGAAAGTAGGTCAAAGTCAGAATTCAGAGAACAGGCGGGTGACAGCCCCTGTCACCCCTCAAGACCCTGCCGGGGTTTGCAGAACCGCTACGTCCCTGTGACCACGTGGGACAGGTTCGCGTCCCTATCAGCACCGACACCGCCACCCACCCCGAGGGACAGACACGTCCCGGGGAGCTTCACGCGGGGAAAGAGAGCCCTGTGCCACCCGTGGGACGGGCTCCTGGGAGCTGTGTCACCACACGGCACACCCCGATACCGGGAGCCAGGAAATGCTCGAGGAGGAGATCGGGTGATGTTTCAGAGAAGATGCCTCAGCTGCATGCTCCGGGGGGAGCAGAGCCCCCACCGCGCCAGCCAGGACAGGATCTCCTTGTCCCCGTCTCAACCGAGATTAGAGAACCGGCTTCCAGCCCGGTGGAACAAAGGCGGCTCTGTCTGCCTTCCCCGCAGCCTTGGCGCCCGGCCAGTCCCAGCCCGGCCGGGGAGGTTGCGTGTCCCGGGGAGGTCTCTGCGCCCGGAGGCGGCCGGGGCCCGGGCAGGCGCGGCGGCTCTTTACACGTAGTTGCTGGCTGGCAAGGAGCGAGCAGCCGTGAACTTGGCCGAGTAGGGGCTTCTCTCCGGGGGGGGCAGGTGCAGCACAGGATCCCCGCCCAGCAGCAGGGGCGCCGAGGCCGCCCAGCCCACGTGAGCGACGAGCCCAGGTCCCGGGCTTGCGAGTCAGAGACCAGCGGGTTGTAGAAGTCCTGGATGATGCTGTTGGCTGACCACGAGATGGGGATGAGGATGAGGATACGGCGACGATGAAGATGATGCGGAGGAGTGGATCATGACCTTGGCTTTGGCGGTGTCATCCTCCACGCAATTGGTGCATTTGCCGCGGTGACGGCCAGCAGGGTGCCTAGGATGGCCAGGACAATGGCCACCACCACCATGGCGCGGGCGGCTTGCAGGTCCTGGGGGAGCGCCAGCATGGAGTCGTAGACCTTGCACTGCATCTGCCCCGTGCTCTGCACCACGCAGCTCATCCACAGCCCTTCCCAGATGATCTGCGCCACCACGATGTTGTTCCCCACGAAGGCCGTCTCCCGCCACATGGGCAGCGCGCAGCAGAGGATGGAGGCCAGCCAGCCGATGACAGAGGGGTGCCCAGCACCTGCATCCCCATGGAGGCCATCGCTCGCCGCCCGTTCCCTGCCCGCCTCCCGCCGCGCAGTGCCGGCTCCGGGACCATGGCAGGCGTTATATGCCTTTGCCGAGGGAGGAGCACCGCCGCAGCCGCCGGCCTGCCGCCGGCACCGGACGGAGGGGTAGAACCAGTTTCCCGGGATTCTTCCACTTGTGTTTCTCTCTGCAGTGATGACACTTAATATCCCGGTTGCTCCCACGGAGGAGGATGCAGGGGACTGGAACCAGGCCACCCAGGCGCCGGAGTGCATCCCACTGCTGTGGGCAGGCAGGACATGCCCAGGGCAGCATTGCGGCTTAGCCCAGGATGCTAAAGGGGAAGAGCCAGTGTCCAGGCACCGGGATATCTCTGCCATCCCTGCCAGAACCCTCTGCTCCATGCCTTGGATGGGGTCCCTTCACACCTTCGTGCCTCAGCTTCCCTCCAGCACATAGCCAGGCCTCTGGCCCCCCATGGCCCCATGCCGGGGGAGGAGCACATTGTTCCCTCTGGCTGCTGGGCTCCATGCCCAGCAGGACACAAGCGGCTCTTGTTTGCTCCTTGGCATCCGTACCAGCACTTGCAGCCCTCCATTAGGCCTCGGGCAGGAGGTGCCACCGCCCAGACCCACAAACCGGTTGGAGTGGCTGCCATTTCCCCACAAAGGAGAGACAGCACTGCCCGGGGCAACAGGGGGGCAGACCCCAAACCCAGCTCACCTGTGCTCCAGTGCCAAGCCAGAGTTCACACAGCCACCCTCAGCCCCAGCTCTGCCTGCATGGTGGGGCTGGGTAGCTTGGGGCTGTGAGGGGCAAATGCAGCCTTGAGCTGTCCCAGAGCCACACTCACTGATCGTACCCAGAGCCACACTCACTGATCCCAGAGCTGATGCCAGTACCAATGCCAATGCTGATGCCATGCTGATGCTGACCTGTCCTCTTTTAATCCATGACTCCCTCACAGGCTCCCTCCCTACTCCCTCCAAGCCCCTGCACAGGCACAGCACGACACCAGACAGACGGCACAGACAGACAGATGGACATTGCACTGTTTCATCACCCTAGCTTAATCTTGGGCCCCAGGAAAAGATAAGAGGCACTGAGATAATCTTAGTTTTCCTGAGCACTGGGTTACCATCACAACCCAACCATTTGTTCTTGTTGCTTGGTGTGGCAGACTCTGGAGCTGCTATTGCTTGTGCCAGGATGTCCCTGGGCATCACGTCCCAGTGTGGTGGAACAAGCCTGGTGGCCCACGCACTGTGGTGCCAGGAGGATGCCTGGGGACGCTCATGTCTCACAGCAGACCCCAGCCGAAGGAGACGGTCACGGTCCTGCCTGCCTGACGTGTGCCAGAGGAGCTGCCCAGCTCCGTCCCCGTGTCCTGCTGGAACGCCCGCATTGTTCACATACCAGCGTGTGTACCCTGCGGCCAGAGCCTTGTGCTCAAGGGCTCCCTTTAATCTACAAGGCTCCGGAGCATCCCCGCCGGGCCAGACTCTGCCTGGGGCTTTCACCTCCCAGCCGGCTGCTGTAACCACCGCAGGGCACACGCCCACGTGTGTGCGTGTGTGTGTGTGTGTGTGTGTGTGTGCGCGTGTTCGTGTGTGTGTGTGTGTGTGTGTGTGTGTGTGTGTGTGTGTGTGTGTGTGTGTGTGTGTGTGTGTGTGTGTGTGCGCGTGTGTGTGTGTGTGTGTGTGTGCGTGTGTGCGTGTGTGTGTGTGTGTGTGTGTGTGTGTGTGTGTGTGTGTGTGTGTGTGTGAGTGTGTGCGTGTGTGTGTGAGTGCGTGTGTGTGTGTGTGTGCGTGTGTGTGTGTCTCACGGCACAGTGTCCCTGCATTTACGTGGGGACATGTCTCTGGGCTGGGGACAAATGGCAAGGTGGGGACAGGGACTCCCCCCCGCGCGTGGAGCATCAAAGCTTGAGCTGCTCATACTCCCCCTCGGAGGCAGAGCAGGCGCCAGCACAGCCTCTGAGAGCCAATTACTGTAATTAGTGCTGGAACGTGACATATATTCCACCTGGCGGCTGCCGCGAAGGGCAGGCCCTGTGCCCTTCCCCACATTCCCAGGTGACACAGCCACCCGGACAGCGCTGCTGGCCCCGTGTCCCCAGCCCTGACAGACACCGGCTTGGCACGGAGGGGCAGCAGCGACCCCAGAGCCCTTGGAGATGAGGATGGTGGTGCAGCACAGGCGGGACCACCAAGCGCCTCCGGACGTGCCGTCCAGGACAACCACTCCACAGACACCAGCCCCACACGGACACCAGCCCATCGCCCTATCCCAATGCTCATTCCCAGTGCATCCTACAGGACCCCAGTACCAGATCTCCCCCAGTGTCACCTGCAAGATGCCATGGCACAGGCACGTGTCCTGGTGGGACCACAGCCCACCTGCTCAGCAGGAAGCGCCCCCACCCCAAAACAGGCTGCTCAACACACTCACCCCATCCTGAGCCTTCAGCAGCAGCGCTTGCCCCAGCATCCAGAGAGCTGTGGATGCCCTGCCCCAAGTGCAGTGGGATTTGAAGGATGTGCAGGAGCCTGGGTTCCCATCCCTGTTACACTGCACTAACAGGGTTTGTGAGGGCAGAGCTCCCATTCTGGCACACCAGGAAACACCTTCTGACACTTTTCCTGTGTTCACCAGCATGGGGACACGCTGCAGCCCATCAGCTGGGCAGTGAGGCCATGGCCAGGCAGGAAGGTGACATTAAACGCAGTGTCACCGCAATGCCAGGCACTGCTGGGTGCACAGCAGAGGCTGTGTCACCCTGGCCTTGCTCAGGGTGGAGGACACCCCGCAGGGAGAAGGCTTGGGGCATGAACCTCCTGCCAAAAAGGTCCTGGGGACACCTCCACCCAGGACACGAGTGTCAGTCCCCCCTCACACACCCCACTGAGCCGAGAGCCCCTCATCCCTCAGGACTCACACATGGACCCACCAACCTGGCTACCTCAAGGTCCCAAAGAGGCAGGTGAGACTTTCCAGCAAATGATGATCCACAGGGATCTCTGGTTTCACATCTGCCAAGCAAGGCACGGCCAACAACCCTCCCACTCAGGCTGTGAGGAGCGGGGCAGCTTCTCCCCGCTGGAGGCTGAGGATTAGTTACCGACAGCCCGGAGACTGAATGTTCCCAAAAAGCATCCTTGCCCAACATAAATCCCTCTGACCAACTCAAAAATGCACAGTCAGGTTGTTTGTCGCTAGGAGAAAGCAAAGTCTTATCGGGAGAGGAGCCGCACGCCGGGACCTGTGGGGTCCCTGCAGGGAGAGAAGGGACCTTCGGCCTGAAGTTGCTCTGAAAGTCAAAACCCTGTGCAGTTTCTATGCAACGAGTGGCTCCCGACAGGGAAAACGCCCCTCAGCGCTGCCAAGGTGGCTGGCGAAGGGATGGGGGAGATGGTGGATCAGGAAGGGGGTCACGGGCGGTGCAACGGGGGTGTCCGCACCGGCGATGCTCGGAGGAAGCGGGGTGTGGCGGCAAGCCCTGGGGAACGCGATCGGCTCTGTCGCATCCCAGGCGCGGTCCGGCATCCCGCAGCGCACCCCCGACACATCCCGCGGGCCCGCCGCCCCCAGCCCCCGTGCGCCGCGGCCGCCGGCAGACAGAGCTGCCATTGACGCCCGGAGCCGCCTCACCTGCTCCCGCCGCGCCGAAGGGGCTCCAACAATGGGCTGCCTGTGTGCCCTGGCCGGGGCAGAGCCGCCAGCCCCGCGCCTGAAATATAAGCAGCCGAGGCGGCATTTACCGCCCCGGCCGCGCTGCCCCGGGGGAAAAGCGCCGGCATTCCCGACCGCGGCGGCGGGAACAGCCCAGCCCCGCCGCGCACGTGAGTGGGACGCGGCCCCGCGGCGCCCGGGCCGGTTTCTGCCGTCACCCCCCGCGCACCCCCGGGGCGCTGCCGGGCGCCCGGGCCGGGGATGCTGCAGGTGTCCTTCCCCTGGGGCCGCCGCACCGGTGATGCTCCCCTGACCTCTGGGTCTGACATTCGTTCGGGGTCTCCGCATCACAGCGGAGCGAACCTGTCCCCGTGTCGCCACAGAGTTCTTGCAGCCACCACACTTTGTCCCCATCCCCAGGGACTTGGATACTCCTCATCCCTCCCCAGCTGTGTGGAAGTGCAGAGGCTCTGCACTGGGGAGGGAGATGAGGCAGCTGGGACAGGGGCGCTCTCAGGAGTCCCACAGGGACCCTGGTCCTGCTCAGCTCCTCAGTAAACACCAGTGAGCTGGTTCGCTCACCACAAGAATGTGTCCTGCCGAGGGTGAGCAGCACCCCGAAACCCCGGTGATTTGCCCCTTCCTCCGTCGTGAGTCAGGCGGCGGCAGCTGCCCCAGGCCGGCACGACACCGGGCACAGCCTGTACTTTGGGCAATTTGGGATGGCAAAGTGGGGACGCCGTGCGTGGGGCTCTGATTGCAGGGTCGGGGGCTGTGCTGTTTCACTGCCCTGTCCCACCCCAGCTCTGCCCCAGCAGCTCCTAGCCCATACACCTGCCTCTTGCCCTGCCCCACAGCCCTACCCAGAATATCTGCCTTGTCCCATATCCCTATCCAGAGGTATCCCTCTCTCCTACCTCCCACTCCTATGTGGGTTATCTTCCCTGCCCCATGCCCTGCTATTGAGTATTCCCATTGTTCCACAGACCTGGGGTACAGCCCTGCCCCTATTTCTGTACCCCACAGCCCTGTCTGGGGTGTCACCCCCCTTCCTTATACCCCCAAAGCCCTGCTTGGGGCATCCCCACACCCCACAGCCCTGCCTGGGGTGCCCTCCTGGCCCAGAGCCCTGCCAGGGGAACCCCTGCCCACAGCCTCATGTGCACTGGGGACGGTGTGCATGTGTGCACCTGTAGCACTGCCTGCTCACCTCTGCCTCTGTGTCAGCGTTTGTCTGTGTGAGTCTGAGTCTGTCTGGGAGTCTGTGTGTGTGTGTGTCTGAATCTGTGTCTGTGAGTCTGTGTGAATCTGTCGGTCAGTATGTCCGTGTGTCTGTCTGTCTCCATGTGTCTGTGTGTCCGAGCCTGTCGCTGTGTGTCTGTGTGCCTACGTGTCCATGTGTTTCTGTGCGCAGTGTGTGTGCATGTGTGTGTGTGTGTGTGTGTGTGCTGTGTGTTTGGGGTGTGTGTGTGTGTGTGCTTGTACCTGTGTGTTTGTGGTGTCTGTGTGTCTCTGGGAGTGTGTGGATGTGTGTGTATGTGTGTGCGTGTGCCTGCACCTGTCCGTGTGTTTGTGGTGTCTGTGTGTGTGTGTGTGTGTGTGTGTCTGTACCTGTGTGTGTGTGCCTGTACCTGTGTGTTTGTGGTGTGTCTGTGTGTGTGTGCTCACCTGTGTACCTGTGTGTGCCTGTACCTGTCTGTGTGTGTCCTGTACCTGTGTGTGTGTGCCTGTACCTGTGTGTGTGTCTGTACCTGTGTGTGTGTGTCCTGTACCTGTCTGTGTGTGTCTGTACCTGTGTGTTTGTGGTGTCTCTGTGTGTGTGCTCACCTGTGTACCTGTGTGTGTGTGTCTGTACCTGTCTGTGTGTGTGTCTGTACCTGTCCTGTGTGTCTGTACCTGTCTGTGTGTCTGTACCTGTGTGTGTGTGCCTGTACCTGTCCGTGTGTTTGTGGTGTCCCTGTGTGTGTGCTCACCTGTGTACCTGTGTGTGTGCCCGTACCTGTCCGTGTGTCTGTCTGTGCAGTCCCCCGTCCCGCGTGCACTCCCGCACGCCGGGGCTGCGGGCACTCCCGTGCCTGCACACGCGGGGGCCCTCGGCAGCCCGGCCGCTGGCAGCGCGGCGGGCCCGGCCCTGTGACAGCGCTGCACGGTGGGCACCCCGCGCCCCCGGCAAGGGCACACAACCCCGGGGGCTGCTGGCACGGGCTGGGGCTGCCCTGGCTACCCCCAGCTGGCTGTGGGCATTTTTGGAGTCCTCAGGGCAGTAATCACAGTACGGCGGGGTGGCAGAAGCTCACCCAGCCAAGTACAGGATATTTTTGGGATGCCGTGGGTTGGCAAAGGCTGGATATGGGGATATTGGGATGTCACAGTGGGGTGGAGGTCAGACATGGGATGCTGCAGGGGGCCGAAGGTCAGGCTGGGTGGATCTGGGGTGACACGGGGTGACCACAGCTGACCCAGATATATACTGGGTATCAGGGTGCTGCGGGGTGACCCCTCTGGCTGTGGGGGTTCAGGGTGCTGCAGGGAAATGGAAGGTGACCCACCAGACACTGGGTATCAGAGCACTGTGTGGCACCCAAATACAGCCCCTCTGGCTCTGGGGTGTTGGGACACTCTGGGGGCACCCAACTCCAAGCCCTCTGGCTGTGGGGTATCAGGGTTCTGTGGGGCAAGGTTCCCCCCATCCCAGCTGCACGGCGCCAGCTGCCAGCATCCCACCGCGCTCTTGAGTAGTTAATAAGTTGTAGAGGAGATTTTTGGAGCAGGCAGGGAACAGGTAGGAGCAAGCCTGTGTCCAGCAGCCACATTCCTGGGGGAGGGGGATTGGAGGCACTGGCACTACCCCCAGCATGCAAGGCCGGGGGGGGAACACGCACCCCACAGCCACGGGGCTGTTGCTGCCAGGTCTGAAGGGATTGCTCATGCCTTGGGATATTTTTCCCTTTGCCAGGTGCCAGCTCAGGTTGTCAGGGTGATGCTGCTGGGGTGGTTACGTGCATTATCTGCTTCCTTCAAGGTCACAAGACTTGTGCAGGATGAGTAAAGATATTTATCAGTCAGTCAGAGGAACTCTGACTGTGCTCCTGGCCCAGCAGGGTGGAAACAGGAGGGGCCAGGCTGAAGGGGCTCCTGCAGGTCCCCTGGAATGGTGGCACAAACCTCACGGCATGGCGGAGGGGTTGCACTTTGCACGGTGATGCAAAGGCGCCCAACGCTCACCGAGCCCCAGTTAAACGTGAGCACCGACAACACTAGAGAAATCAACACACCCTGACCTGCCACATTTCCTCCACAGGGGAAAGGTGAACCCTTGGGATTTCCAGGTTCACAGAAGGGGTTTGGTGGGAATGGGCATAGTGGTAGTGCTTCCTGATACCCATCGGCCGAAACCAGGCGATGGCTGTGGCAGGTGGCATTTCTCCTCCTCCCGCCCTTCTCTGGTTACCCGGCGCCATCTCTGCAAACAAAGGGGAGGGTGTGGGACACAGGTGACGGTGACGGAGGAGCAGAGAGGAGCGTCCAGCAGGCAGCACTGAAACCCCACCCCGGGGCCAGCCCATATAAATAGCACTGCGCACAGGTGTAAGCCGATCCCCCGGCTGCGAGCGGCGGCGGGTGGTGGCGACGGTCTCGGTCCGTGGGTTCTTCTCCGCCATCGCCTGGAGCGCGTCACTGAACCGTCCACCATGTCGATGGGGCTGGAGATCGGCGGCGTGGCCTTGTCCGTGCTGGGTTGGTTGTGCAGCATCATCTGCTGCGCGTTGCCCATGTGGAAGGTGTCGGCCTTCATCGGCAACAACATCGTGACGGCCCAGATCCTCTGGGAAGGGCTGTGGATGAACTGTGTGGTGCAGAGCACGGGGCAGATGCAGTGCAAGGTCTACGACTCCATGCTGGCGCTCCCCCAGGACCTGCAAGCCGCCCGCGCCCTGCTGGTGGTAGCCATCATCTTGGCCGTGCTGGGCTTAATGGTGGCCATCGTGGGCGCCCAGTGCACCCGCTGCGTGGAGGACGAGAGCACCAAAGCCAAGATCACCATTGTCTCCGGCGTCATCTTCCTCCTCTCTGGTGTCTTGACCCTCATCCCTGTCTGCTGGTCGGCCAACACCATCATCCGGGATTTCTACAACCCGCTGGTGATCGAAGCGCAGAAGCGGGAGCTGGGCACCTCGCTCTACGTGGGCTGGGCGGCCTCCGCGCTCCTGCTGCTGGGGGGGGGCCTGCTCTGCTGCTCCTGCCCCCCCAAAGACGACAGGTACCCCACAGGCAAGGTGGCCTACTCCGCCCCACGCTCCGCCGTCACCAGCTACGACAAGAGGAACTATGTCTGAGCCCCCCCAGGGTCCCCCGGCCCCCCTCGATATCCCCCACCCCACCCACCCACCCTGGGACCCTCATTGCCCTCCGTGGGGCCCGGGGGCGACGGCGCCGGGGCGGAGGGGGGGGCGCGCGAGGGGACGGGGACGGCCGCGGGGTCAGGGCCGGGCTGTGTAAATAGAGACAGTTTCGGTTAAACACGAGGCAGTTTCGGGTCGGCGGGAGAAGCGGCACTCGGCGAGGGCCTGCCATGCCGATGGGGCGGGAAGAGGACGGGATGGGGACGGGGCCCCCTGCTGTGTCCCCCATCGCTGCTGGCCCGGCACCGTCTGTCCCTGTTACGCGTGGTCTGTACCGGTTACATGTGTCAATAAACGTGTCCTGTTTTGGTACCCGAGTGTCCTTGAGATGTGCGGCACGATCGAGGTGGGCACAGGGAGGGGGAACACGGCGGTCCAGCCCCCCAGGGCACCGGCTACGGTGGCACCCGAGTGGCACCGGGCTAGGGACAGAGGGCTCAGCCGCAGTGCGCCGGGCGTCCCCGCTCGGGGTGGAGACTCGTTGTCCCCCTGCATTCCAGGGGCCGCTCTCCGGGAACGGTCGGGGCGGGAAGCAGCGGAGGAGCCGCTGGATGCCGCAGGGACACTCCCTGCCCGCAGTCCAAAGTCTGGGGCCGCCGGGGGGGCCGCGAGGCGCTTCCCTCGCCCGGGAGCCGCGCTGGGGCGAGGCCGCCCTGCTCGGCCGCTCCCTCCCGCCCGCCGCCACGCTCCAGCGGCCAGGGACAAAGGGGCAGGAGCCGCCGCAGGAGCGCGGGGCCGGTCCTGGGGAAAGCGAGGCCAGGGGCGGTGAGTGCGGAGCTGAGCCGGCCGGTCCCGCTGTGCCTACGGGCGCAGCAGGGCCCTGCGGAACCCCCGCCGCCCGCGGGGACCCGCCCCGCCCGGCTCACTTTCCCCGAGCCCCAACCCCCCTGCCCGCTGCCCGCTCCGGGGCCCGCGGGAGCAGCAGCGGCAGCGGCCCCGTCGTGACCCTCCCCGTGCGCGCGCTGCCGCCGTCCTGCCGCGGGGGGGCGCCCGCCGCAGGCGGGCGGGGCGACCCGCGCACGTCGCGTCACGGCCCGCGCGCCGCCGCCGCCGCCGCCATGATGCTCCGCCGGCTGCTCCGCGTCCCCGCCCCGCCGCCCCTCCCGCAGCCCGCCGCCGCTGCCGCCCGCTCCGTGGCCACGTAAGGGCCCGGCCGCGCGCGGGGCGGGACGAGGGCGGCGGGAGCGGTCCCGGGAAGGGTCCCGGGGGGGATCCCGCGAGCAGGGGCGTGGCCGCCACAAGGGAGCTGGGCACGCCTCCCTCAAACCACGCCCCTTGCGCCGAGGTTCCCCTCACGGGTGGTGGACGGGTTTGGCCACGCCCCCACGGCCACGCCCCCTCCCTCCCTGCCCTGGGCCCAGCCCAGCCCGGGCCGCGCTCTCGCGGAGTCCCCCGAGGGTCGCTGGTGGCACCTCCCTGCTCAGGCAGGGCCATCCCAGAGCACAGGGCACACACTGTGTGCACAGGGCTCTGCAGGATCTCCGCTGAGGGAGACTCCAGCCCCTCCCTGGGCAGCCTGCTTAGGGCTGGGCACTGCCCAGGGCACAAGTTGTGCCTCCTGGGCAGGGGCAGTGCTGGGCTCAGGCCCTGCCCGTGGCTCTGGTGCCGCTGCTGGGCCTGGAGCAGAGCCTGGGCCCTGCTCTGCCCCTCCCTGCACACAGGGACACCCAGGCCTGAGGGCCCCTCTCAGCTGGGGCTCCTCTCCAGCCTGAGCAGCCCCAGCTCCCTCAGCCTTTCCTGGGCACAGAGATGCTCCAGGCCCTCCTCATCCTGCCACTGCTCCAGGAGCTCCGTGTCTCCCTTTTCCTGAGGAGCCCAGGGCTGGACACAACACTCCAAATGTTCCTCACCAGGGCTGGGCAGAGGGGCAAGGCTCACTTGCCCCCTGCACCTCTGGCCATACCCCATTCCTGTCTCCTTGCAGTGCAGTGCCCCTGGCTCACGTGGAGGTGGAAGGTCGCAGGGATCGGCCACCCCTCGTCCTGCTCCACGGGCTCTTTGGTAGCCACAGCAACTTCCAGACGGTGGCCAAGACACTGGCGCGCCGTGGTAGCGGCAAGGTGAGAGCCAGGGCGTGGGGGGAGGCGCAGCACAGACGGAGGGGTCTGGGGTCGTGTTGGGCAGTGCCTGGGGTGACACGCTGCTCCTGCCCAGGCAGGTGCTGACGGTGGACGCCCGGAACCACGGCAGCAGCCCCCACAGCCCCGTGATGACATATGAAGCGATGAGCCTGGATGTGCAGCACCTCCTGAGCCGCCTGGGCATCACCAAGTGCATCCTAGTGGGACACAGCATGGGGGGCAAGACAGCCATGACGCTGGCCTTGCAACGGGTCAGCTGGCATGGGGGTGGGAGTGGGGTCACCGGCTCAGAAAGTTCCAGGGGGGGCTGTTGGAAGGGGATAGCACCTTCTGAGACTGTTCACCGGGGCCAGCTTTGCTTCCAGCTCCACAGGGACTTGTCTGTATCAGGGTGGGTGGTGTAAGCCAGGCTATGGGAGCAGGAGCAAATCTATGTCCACCAGCCCAGGCTCTGCCCTGTCCCTCCAGCACCGATTGTGAGGGAGCTTGGAGATCTGTGCTGAGGACGATCTGGGAAGGGCACGTGGATGTCTCTATTGAGACAGGAGGGAGCAAAGATCCTCCAGGGAATCTGACTGGGAGTGGAGCCCAAGATCTCCCATTGGGGATATCTTGGAAGATCCTGGCATGTGATCTACCCTGCTTGTGTCTCCAGCCAGACCTGGTGGAGCGCCTCATCTCCGTAGACATAGGTCCTGGCTCAACCGCCCCCGTGTCCGAATTCTCTGCCTACATCTCGGCCATGAAGGAGGTGAAGGTCCCAGCGGGGCTGTCCCGCTCGGCAGCACGCCAGCTGGCAGATGACCAGCTGCAGCCCGTGGTCAAGGTAGGAAATCCCACGGGAGATGGGGAGGATGTCAGGACATCCTGTTTTGTTGCTCTTACTGAAGAGTGCATGATCCCCTTCCATGGCAGCTCCCACAGCTGAGACAGTTCCTCCTCACCAACCTGGTGGAGGTGGAGGGCTGCTACGTGTGGCGGGTGAACCTGGAGGCTATTTCCCGGCACCTGGCAGATATCATGAACTTCCCTGTCTTCCAAAAGCCATATCCTGGTCCTGCACTCTTCTTGGGAGGGTCCAACTCGCCCTATATCAGGTGAGACTGGATAGAAGCGGTTCCAGGTCTGTGGTTTGACCTTTTGTGCTCTTTGCAGCTGCCAAGAGTGGGAGGAGCCCGTGGGATGAGGAAGGTTCTGAGCAAGGGCTGTTCCTCCAGCAGCCAGTGACACTGAGATACTGGAGCGAGGGGGAACCTGGGGGCCCCCTGGGCTTTCCCAGCAGGAAAGGAGTCATATCTGGGATCATCCTCTGCTTGGAGAGGGTGAGGGAAGACACCAGGAGAGAACTCTGATCATGGCATGTTCTCTTGTCCCGCAGCTCCGGAGACTACCCAGAGATCCAACGTCTCTTCCCCAAGGCAGAGATCCAGTACATTAAAGGTGCAGGCCACATAGTCCATCAGGATAAATTTGAAGAATTCATCACTGCTGTCCTCAATTTCCTGCCACAGCTGTAGCACTGGGCACCAGGGTTTGTGCAAGGACCATGGGGGTCCTGAGGAACTCTGGACAGTGATGCAGGGCTCTGAGGATGGGCTCAGCTGGGACTGGCTGCCCTCACTGCAGTCTGATCCTGCCTGCAAGACCTTCTCCCATCCTGATTCTCCTGCAGCCAGAGCAGAAAGGCACCTGCATCCTGCTGAGATCTCCTGCCACCGCTCAGGGAGACGGGGTGCCACTGGCTCAGGACACTGTCCTGCCTGCACAGGGCTGTCAGGCATACGGAGGGGGCAGGAGAGCCCTCTTGTTTTCCTGCTGCCAGACCCTTCCATGGATCTTGCTGTGACTTTGCAGAATGTGCAATAAAGCTGAATCCATGCCAAGGCAGAACAGGGGTTGGATGTGGCCATGGTGGGCAGGGCATGTGTGGGGGGCATAGGGAGGGGGTTCTCACTTGGCAGCAGGGATGCTGGTGGGAGTTGACAGCTGGACTGGGCCCTAATGTGACGAGCTGTGGGAGCAGTGCATGTGAGACACAGGTTTGAGGATCTTTCTTGGTTTCCAGGGGAAATTGCAACTTTGCTCTATGCCTGGGGGAGTGTGAGGACTGGGGAGTGAGGGAATCTGCCTCCTGAGCAAGGAGCGTGTTTGCCCAGGCTGTGCCAAAGGCAGGTGCTGCTTAATCCCTGTGCTCCCTCCCACCTGCTGTGCATCCCCCTGAGGCAGCATAACACCCACCCACCATGGGCTGGAGGCAGAGGAGCGGGGTGTCTGCTGCAAAAATCCCTTTGTTGGACAACTGGTAAAGCCGGGGACAGGGCAGAAGTGACCGTGGGGATGACAAATCATCTCCGTCACAACTGGGGACACACACTAACCATCTCTGCTTTTGCTGCTCCAGAGCCAGGTGTCTGCTGCTCCCTGGGATGAGTCTGCTTAATTTGGGGTTGTTTGGAGGCCCCAAAAGGGAGGGAGGGCAGAAGACTGAGGATGCTTTATTCCAGGTCTGGCTGTAGTTGCCTGGCAAAGCGGACACCAGGGACTGCTTTGGGGATTTGCTGTGTTTCTGTAGAGATGTTCTTGTCCTCCTCTCCTCTCCTCTCCTCTCTGGAGCTGGGTTGCATTGGCCTTGAATTTTCTACTATATCACCCTCAAATTCAAACAGTTTTGCTCTCTGTGTGTTATTTTTTCCTGTGAAGAACGTCAGACCAATAAGCTCCAGAGTCACAAGCTACTGAAATGAGTTCCTTGCGTGCCACCAGCCAGCTGGGGGTGGGATCTGGCCCCAGCTATCAGCACACAAGACCTTTGGACTAAGCCACCAGCTCTGGAGCCCAGGATCTGTGGGGGATTTCTCCCTCAGTCCTTCCTGCTGGCCAGGTACCAGGTTTGGGGCACAGACAAAAGGCAGCTGTAAGGTGCAAGGTGAAGGATCTCACCGTGGCAGATCAGTGGCCTGAGGAGAGGTAGAGCTACATTGTAGTCCATCCTTGTGATGGCATCTGCTGAGGGAGCACAGGGAAGCATTGTTGGACCTGGGGTGAGAGAGACAGCGGGGAGAAATGAGAGCAGCTCTGTTCCTGCATGGGAAGGGTACAGGGAATTCAAGAGATATCCCAGGGGCACGTCCAGGCATGTGTCTGGTGGCACAAGGGATGCCATGGGCTGCACCAACTCACTGGGCTCTGTGCCTGCCAAATGTCAGGGCGCTGATGCCTCCAGAGATCCAGCTGAGTCCCCAGGCAAAACCAGAGCCCTTTTTGACAGCCTGCTCCCAAGGAGCCTGCCAAGAAAAGACCTGTCCTGGCCTGAGCTCTGCTCCAAGCAGGATGTCTGATCCTTGGCACAAATGCAGTGAACCACAAATGCCACCTTTAGGAAGACTTCTATGTGGCTGTTGCAGGCATGGCTTCAAAACTGCTCTATCAGGCATTGGGTAGACACAGAGCCTGTTGATGACCTGAGGGACATGGGATCTGGGGTGATGGAAGATGTCAGGTGTGACTTCACTAGTGTCCCTCACTGCAACAGTGATTAATGCTGGGTGCCAGACCGGGACTCTGGGGCACCATCTCCAAGATCATTCGATTTGGCCCATCTGACCAACAGCATGGAAAAAGGACACGGCATCCTAGGGAAGACACAAGTGATGTGAATATTTTCTTCAAGCCTCTGCTTTGCTGTTCTCCCAGCAGCCACGGTGGCCTGGAGCCATCTGAGACCCAGCAGGAGAAGCCAATTTCCACGGCAGCGGTTCGCGGGGGAGATAAAACTGGCAGGGGAAGGAGCGCAGGCAGAGCCGGGAGGGGTGGCGGTGGGAGCCCCGCCTGCAGGGAGGGCGGCCGCAAAGCTCTGGCCCTGGTGCTGCTGGAGGGAGCTGCGGGTGTCCTGAATAGCGCCGGCCCTGCTAGTGGGGCTCCCTGCAGGAACGGCTGGAATCAATGATCTCAAAGGCCTTTTCCAGCCTAATTTACTCTGTGACATCCTGCCCTGCTCCTTGGTCGGCAGAGCCCTGGCTCCCCTCAGCCCATGCCTGCTCCATCAGGGGGCTGGGCCGTGCTCCAGCCCTCCTCCCGTCTGCTCTGCCGACAGCATGTGAGCTCCTGTCCCTGACATCGCAGTGCTCACTCGGGGAGTACTGCTGGATCCAGTGCTGGCCCTGGATGCCAGCAGGGGCTAAGGGGGCACCTCAGTGTTAGGAAAGGCGGTGGCACAGAAGAGGGCCCTGCAAGCAGAAAGCCCCTCAGTTACACCGGGTAGTGCCTGCAGCAAGAGGGGCTGATGCAGGGCAGGGCCCCTTGGGGGCCCCTGTTCAGGCCCGGGGGGACAGCCACCCCCAAGAGCTCTGTCATCACAGGGTGGCAAGGGGGTCTCAGGCAGTGATACCCAACTGCCCCTCGCCTTTGAGCCTCAGACACTCCCCAGGGCTGCTCCAGCATCCCAGCCAGGAGCCAGGAGCAGAACACAGCCCTTCATCTCTCACCTGAGTCAGCTCAGACCCAGCTGCTCCACCATCCTGAGGCTATCACTGAAGATCTGGCTGGCCTTGGTGCCCTTTCTGGAGCACAGTGTTTGAGGAGCCAAACCTTATCCACGTGCATCTTGCATTGATCCTGAACCTCTTCCACCTGACCGAGGCTCAGAACCCCTTGGGTCAGCAGGTTGTCCAGCATCCCACAGATTGCTCACATGCTCCACAGGCTCTTTCTGCACATTCTGGAGCAGCTCCTCTTCAGGATGGCACCATCTGCCCCACACCATAGCTCCAGCTGCCCCACCACCTAGCTCCCTCCAGGCGCTGCCTCCTCCCTATCACCTCTGATGTCACCTGCTCCCCCTGCCCCATTGCCAACCCAGGGTGCTGCTCCCTCCTTCATTTTCCAGCCCAGAGGCTTTTCCTGCCATCACTCACCGCCCCTTTTCCCACACATTTTTCCCAGGGAAATTGCCCAAAGCAATGCATTTGCAAAGATTCAACACCTGTGGGACAAGGAGGAAGAGGCAGGGACAAGGAGGGACAAGGAGGTCCCAGAGGCAGGCCCGGGACAGCTCCACTCACAGCTGGCACCAGGCAGGGATGGTTGTCCTCTATCGAGGACCAACATCCCTTTGTCCACATCCCCAAACCCTCCAGACCCGTCCGGGGCTGGGCTCAGCTCATCCTTTCCAGAGGCCGCAGAGAGACACCGCCTCCGGCAGCAGTACCTGGTGCTGGCAGCTGGGAGCACTGGAACAGCTGCCCAGGGAGGCCCTGGGGTCTCCCTCTCTGGAGACATTCCAAACGCACCCAGACGCGTTCCTGTCACCTGCGCTGGGTGACTCTGCCTCGCAGCGAGGTTGGACTGGGTGATCTCCACAGGGCCCTTCCAGTTTCAACTACTCTGTGATGCAGCCCGCAGGATCCTGGAAGGTAAAACCCAGGCTGTGAGGAAGCCTGAGATTGCCCCGACTACATGAGCGGGGCTGGCCCGCAGGCAGGCTGGGGATGTGAACGGCAGGAGTAACGGCATGGATGGGAAACGCAGGGACGAGGCGAGGGGCAGAGGCCATCCAGCCCCGGGGGAGGCACATCCAGGCAGAGAGAAGCAGCAGCTGCCCGAGGCTGAGCGGGGCGATAGAGCGGAGAGGCCTCGCGTACTCTTGACCATCCAGAGGGCTTCCGTAGAACGCGAGGCCTAGCCCGGAGGCAGCGACCCCACGCCACCCTGCCCCGGCCGAGGCACCGGGGGCGGCCCCGCCGCACCGACGCCCCTGGGCTGTTCCCCTGGGCGCTGCCGGGCACCGAGGAGCTGAGGGCTCCATCAGGCTCCGGGAGCCCCGGAGGCCTGAGGGGGGGAGTCCCTGGCAGCGGGCGGTCACGTGACGGGATGGGACGGCCCAGCCACCCCCGTTCCCGCCCCCCGCCCACCCCGTCTGAGGAGCGGCGCTGTGCGGCCGCCGATTGGCTGCGGCGGGACGCGCTGTGATTTCTCATTGGCCGTCGAGCGGCGGGCACCGCCCCCTCTCGTGTCACGGGATAGGCCTGGCGGGAGGGTGGGCGGGCGTGGCCTGGCGGCCGGTGGCGCTGGGCGGGGACGCGTTCTCTCTGCTGACTGGTCGGTGGCGCCGGCGGTGCCGGGCGCTGATTGGTCGGGGCGCGCGGGCCGGTGGGGGGGCCGGGCGGGAGCTGCACGCGGCAGAGGCGGGAGCGGCGCGGCCGGAGCCGGGCGGGACCCGCCGGGACAGGTGAGGCCGGGGCTGCCCGGGACTCTCCGCCCCCGCTCCTGCTCCCCTCCCGCCGGCCTGGCGCCCAGCGCCGCTCCTCGGGCCGCCGCCCGCCGCGGCCCCGCTCCTTCTCCCCGCCGCCCGGTGAGCGCGGCCTCCCCGGGGCCTGTCCGTGAGGGGCGGCACCGCCCGGTGGCAGCAGCGCTGAGGCGGCGGCGGCGGCCCTGCGGGCCGGGCTGCACCGGAGGTTCCGTGGTGTCGCCGGCGGGCGGAGGCGGGGTCACAGTCAGACCGAGGACCGGGGCGCGGAGCTCTCGCTGGAGCCGGCCCTGCCGCGAGGCCTGAGCCCTTCCCCGGGCCGAGGCTGCGGGCGCGGCTCGCCCGCCTCTTCTGGCCACCCGCGCTGGGGCCGTGCAGATCCCGCCTGGAAGTGCCTGGCGGGTGGGACATTCTTGTGCCGCAGAGATCCGGAGTAGCGGCACGGAGCTGGTTCTTTTTCGCATGCGGTGGGGTTCGCTCGGTGCCCCCCTGGAGGCCACACACGGCTGTGTTTGGAGCAGGTGCCTCCCCTCCGTGTTGGGTAGGAGCTGGTTCTGTGCTGGTTTGGAACTGTGGCTGACTGAAGTTTGGTGTGGAGATGGTGATGCAGGTTTGACATTTATTTAGAACCTCCTCAGCTAACTGTATTGTAAACATTGCTTTCCCTAAAGCAGCTGGTGTGATGCCTTTGGGGTTTCCTGCTGAATTAACTGAAGTGGAATTAACTCAAAATAATCCATGGTAAAATGGGGGTCCTAGAACATTATTTGAGCATGTTATGTTAACTGTCTCATGAAGATCCTGATGGTGATTTTGGCAATGACTTGAAGGAAGCTAACAGGTAAAAGCTGAGAAACTGCTTGAGCAACTCAGAGTGCTGAGTAAAAAATGGGAAATGAGAATCCGACACTGTGGCCTGGTTAGTTTGGCACTGGAGTTTGGGGAGACCATTTATGTTTTACCAGAGAAAGCAAAGAAGTAGACTCTTCAGGAAGAGTCTGAAATGGCAGCAGAGAAACAAGGGAGGGAGAAGTGGGATCTGTGCTGGGAAGCAGGAATTTTTGCCTGGGTTCATGAATGTATTGAACACAGGGAGCTAGGCTGGAGGTGGTGTTTGCTACCTCCCTGAGGAGGAGGAGAGAGAGCGTTAACTCAGCTCCCACACTGGTGCAAAAGCTGCTGTGCTCAGGTTTGGTGTTTGTGCGTAGTTCAAAGCTGGTGGAAAGCTGGGCAGAGTTTGGACATGTATGAGGTGGGAATAAAGGTGAAAGGAGCTGCTGTGTGGTGCTGAGAGAACTCCATCTGCATTCTCCAGCAAGAACTTGAGAGAAGATTGGGCCAGTCTGCATCTGCTTGTGGAGAACAGAGGCTGGAGACTGGGAATTCAGTCTGGCTAGTCAGGGTAGGTGTACATGGAATCCAAAATGTGTATCTTTAGGTGATAGAGATGCAAGCATGAGAACAAACTTCCCTAAGTCATGATGACTTTGTATTGGCTGCCAGCTTTTACATGGAGGCTCCATGGTTTTCTTTTTTTTAATAAAAGCAGCTGGGCTCACAGTCCCAGGAGTTTGGGGTCTGCTTTGCTCGGGGGTCTGTGAGGTGGCTGTGGTGTCTTTACAAACAGGGAGTTTGCTGGGGGATGGACATCTAAGTAAACTGGGAAATAAATGTAAACGTTTCACTTATAAATGTCTAAGAACATGTGAGTTCCCCTTTTCTTTGCTGCATTCTCAGGAATCTGTTTATCTGGCTGTGACAGCTATTTAATTTTTTTGGGAGAGCCTTGACTGGGACATTTCCTCAGAGGTGTCACTGCTGTGGGTTTTGTGACAGGGTCCAGCCCATCTGTCTCAACAATAGTGTCATTTACCTGTCAGATTCGGTTTTAACAAGCTAGAAGGAAAAAAACCCCAACCTGAAACCCAAATCAAGGGAAGCTTTAGGGGCAGATCTTGCCACAGAGACTTTGGAGAATGCCGGCTTTTTATTGTGATCTCAATCTGCCAAATATGCACTGGCCTGCTTTTGTTTTTTGTTTACGTGGGGCTTCTCAAAGTCTCCCTTGTGCCAGTGCTGGGGAGCACAGGGATGATGTGAGCAGCCTTTCCTCAGCCTGGTGCCTGTGTCTCACTGAGCTCTGCTCACCTGGAGGCAGCTTCCAGGCCTGGGTGGCTCTAGTCTGCCCTGTTGGTGAGGATTCCTCTAGGAATTGGGCCTTCTCCTCCAGGAGATGTTGTTTTAGTCTGTGCTGTTTGAGACAGAGCTATTTCCATCCCTCTTTGCTGTCCCCAGTTTGTTTCAGAGGCTGCTGTCAGCGGAGGGAGAGGGTTGTTCTCAGTAATACTTTGGTAGGTAAGGAAAAAGGAGGGTAGAGAGAACTGAGATTGTTTTGGGGTGCGTGTGGTTGCTGTGGTGTTGGAAATGACTGAGCATTGTTTCACAGGAAAATCCAGCAGTGTCATCCTAACCCAGGTTATTTTTATGAGAGAGAAATGTGAACAGAAGGAAAGAAATCAGTGTTGCATACTTGCACATCATACTCAACTTTCCAGGATATGCTCCCCCAAGGAATTATTATCAAAGACTTATGAAAGCTCCTACCTTTCCCCTTCCAAGGCAGCTCCAGCCAGCCGGTTTCCCGTGTGTTTTTGGATTTCTAGTGGTCTCTTACTGTGAGACTTGTCGCTCTTTGCAGAACTAGATCAGAGCCCTTTTTAGATAATGATGGGGATGAGAGCTATTTAAAAAATTACTTTGCTCTTAGGAAATGAGCATAACAGTTTAATCCATGCTCCTGTTCTTCAGGAGGATGCTGGGGCTGTGATGGAGCAGGGAGGAGTTTTGTCCGGGCACTTGGAGCACGCTCTGGGCTGGTGTAATCGCTTCCATCCTGTTCCTCCCTGACGTTCCTGCACTTCCACACACTCACAACAGCCCTAAAGGGTAGGATTTCCCTTCGGAGGGATCAGATGATTAGCTTATAAATAGCAAATGCCTGCTCAGGCCTACTTTGCAGGGTAATTTGGTCCCTGTTCTGTCCAAAGCAGTGAGTACAACTGCATCCGCACATTGCAGCCCAGAGCCAAATCCAAGGAAAGGGGGATGCTTTCCCTTGAGATGGTGAATTTCTTCCTGGAAGGAAACTGGCCTGGTTCAAGGTGCTTTGGCTTTGCAGAGGGGGATTGACTGGGAGGCTCTGGCAGCAGCAGTGCTGGATATGCTGGCACAGCACCGGGAAACCGGCTCTTTTCTGGGAATGTGAGCTGAAATGAATCTGAGACGTGTTCAGTGGCTGAATCGTGTTTGAAATGAGCCTGTGTTCCTGCCAGGAGGCCTGTGCTGGTGCTGGGGCACCCTTGTATCAAAGCCTGAGCTCTTGGAGTCTTCTTTGAGTTGCACAATTCCCCCTTACCTATTTCCTTCCAACTTTCTTTTCCTTCTCTCTAGTTTAGTCAGTCCTGGGCTGCTGGGAGATTCTGACGCACATGCTGAAGTTTGATGTGCAGCTTCTGGTCGCTCTGACAGACCTGGGTTTGCCTCGGAGCTGGAGGAGCCTCTTCCCAGTGGGGTGGCGATGGTTTTCACGGGGTGTGTTTTGCAATGTTCTTGTGCAGGGATCTGTGTCTGGTGGGTCTGGGAGCAGCCTGGGCCTTTCCAAACAGAGGTGACTTTAGTGGGACGGAGCACCAGCAGAACTAATCTGACAGTTCCTGCTTTTAACAGCGGTAAGGCCTTTGTTGTTACTTATTACTTTGTATTGCTCTTTCTCAGCTGGGAGATGCGCTCAAATTTCTTCTTCAAGAGGGAGAAGCCTGCCCCAGGGCCTAGCCCTAGAGAGGAGAGTTATGTGTCAGTATATTCTGTTTCAACACGTATCAAGTTTGTGGCCTCAGAGGTTTCCTTTTATGTTGTGGGCTTTTTAGGCGCTTTATTCCCTTTAGTCTCTGATGGAGAGCATTCCTGATCTCCCTTCCCTTGTGGATCCTATTGCTTCACTTCCAGCTGGAGTGTTTGCTGAGCAGCTGTGAGATAGAGCTGACCTCAGGCACTGCACACCCAGGATGGCTGGTGGCTGGCCCGGCCACGCAGGACAGAGTTGTACATTGTATTTTCCTGGGGGACAGAAACACTGCTCTGTCTCTTGCAGGGGTGTGGGTCTGATCCTACCGCAGACATAGGCACAGCATTGACAGGAAGGATGGCAGTTAGGATTATGGTTTCCTCAAGCCTTGGGAATGGGGTTTGCTAGAAATAAGATAGGTGGGAATGTTCTGATAACAAAGTACAGGCGACGTATTGGGTACCTCTGTCTGAGATGGAGCAAGAGCCAAATCTGGTGACTCTTGCTGAGGCAGCTGACCACGGTCAGCTCCTCCCCGCTTCAGAGGAGCCTGTGCCTGCCGCAGGGACAGAGGTAGACATGGCTCACCACTTATCTGCTTGGGGGCAAAGTCTTGTAGCTGAACTTAAGCCCAGAATTGCAGCGAGGTGTTCTCTGGAGCTCAGCTATCTGCCATTTCATGCTGTCAGAACAGCATTGGCTGGGAAGTGGAGTCCTTGTTCCTTTTCCAACTTGACCAGTTCTTCACTGCAAAATGAAAATGTGGAATTGTTCTCAGAACGTGCTTGGACGTGGCACTGCCTGTGAGTGACAGCTTTATGGTAAGGACCTTCAAAGCATTTCTACTCTACAGTCAGTTCAATTGCTTAGGCTCTGCAAGCCTTTCCCTGATGGTCCCTGCTGAAGCTGGGGATCGCTCCAAGTGAGCGAGGATTGCAGTTTGCATTGTTCCTTCTGGAAACTTCAGAGGGTTTTGTTGGTTTGTTTTATTCTAGAAACTTGTTGAAGTAGATAGCTTCCCCCGAGTGGATGAGTGCCTTGTGGCAATCCAGCATGAATCTATTCAGTTGTCTCTGTTGTTTCAACTGTGCTGCCTGGATTTGCAATAATGTTTTTTTTAATCTTCCAAAGGACTCAGCAGAAGTCTCCCTAGCAGGAGCATGACTGGCACATAGCACTCAGGGACACCAGTGTGACAGAGCCAGGTGGGGTCTGTGTCACTGTTCTGATGGGAACGAGAGCAGCCGTTGTCCTGTTTAGTGTCTCGTTTATGGGCACCTACACCCAGTTTGGAGAAGGTCTCACTGAGGGTGCCCTGGGAGAGCATGGCTGGCTGCCAGCCTGGAGCCTGGGTCGTGCCCATGCTTCCTGCAGCTCAGCTTGGCTGCCAGCACCACCTGGCAGCTTCATCACCCTGCGGGTGCCTCGCGAGCTGGGGCGCTCAGGAGGATGTGAGGAACCCTGAAATTGGTGCTTCTCACCCCAGTCAGCATCGTTTGGGCTTACATTCACTTCTGCTTTCCAGCCAGACAGTACCCCCTTCCTGCCTCGCCCAGGTCAGGCCTGCAGCTGTGCCCATGCCAGAGGCACTTCTGTCTTCCTTCCCAATGGCAGACTGAACTTCCCAAAGGCTAAAATGTTCTGTTCTTGCTGAAAACTTTGGAGCAAGCCCATGGCATCTGGACACAGGCCAAAGGATCTGCTGCCCTGGAGTTCAGGCTTGGGGCAGTAGAAATGAGCCTCTGCAGGCATGGGGCCCAGGGACACTCAAGCTGGATGTGGGATGGAGCAGCCTGTATGTGCCAGGACAGAGTGTGTGTTGGGATGGGGGAAGAACAGCTGTGAAGTGTTTGGAGGTTTGGTGGGAAGAAACACAGCAAAGTGGGAGTTGGTGAGCTCCTCTGGAAACACTAGAGACTTGTTTTTCAAGCTGCTTTATGTACCACTGAGGGTGCTGTGTCTGTGGTACATTCCCAGTGACCTGGGGTGTTAAACTTCCCTCTGGCTGTGCTGAAGCACAGTTCATGGTTTGTGAACTTTCCTGTGCCCTTGGGTAGGTCCGGACCCTTTTCAGCCATGCATTCCCTCTCCAGTGCTGCTTCAGGGTTTCTTACAGTCCTAGACTTATGTCCTCTCTATGTGGGATTTGTTTCCTTTGATGCTATAGTTCAGTGCAGCTTTATTTTTTAAAAGCTGTGGCCCTTGTGACTTGGGGAACTGCTGCTGACTTCTGGTGTGATGAGTGTCTGTGTGTGTGCTCCAGGGCAGCCATTTCCCTCCAATCCCAATGGACCATGGGATGGCTGGGAGCCCTGCAGAGGGATTAACTCTGGCTCTTCTTGCTGGGGTATCAGCTTTTCCTTCTGTGTGTTTGGATCCTTTGTGCTCCTAAACAATGTGCCTGGTTCTTCTCAGTCCTCTGCAAGTATCTGTCTCACCTGCACTGGGCTCTTCATCACCTGCCTCCTGTGGAGGGAAGATCTGCTGCTCCTGGAAAGTGCCATTGCTTAATATTTTGTTGTCAGGAAGTCCTGGCTTGTGCTTTTCATACCCACCCCTTCACAAGAGATAACTTCTCTAAGAAGTTCCTTGTGTCTACACACTTCTCTGATAAACAGGTGATTTCTTGAGGCCATGGAAGTGTGTGCAAACCAGCCAGGGGAAGTGGGTACAGTGAGAGGGAGCCTGGGCAATGAGAATTCTCGTCTTGCCTAGGCCTGGTTTCCATTAAGTACCAGGGGCCCTGCCTGTTGCCCCTTTCCCTTCTGCAGAAAGAGGGAATGACACCATGTGCTGGGGGAGGGATGAGCTGAGGTCAGCAGTGGCTCTTCCCAAAGAAGTTGTGGCCTAGCTGAGCTGATTGGTAAGCAGCCGATTGGGAATTTTGGTACTGATGCCAGCTCTGACACTGCCAGCCCTGGTTGATGCTACAGCTCGCAGGGTACCGTGCTTTATAAAGGAATTTTGTTACTATGCTGAGGGAGTTTTATGGTACCCAGGATAATCATATCCCTCCTCTTTGCACTCCAGCTTCCTCACTGCTGCCCTGCTTAGGGCCTTGCTGCCTCTTAACTCAGGTGAAATTGCACTGGCCTCTGAATGTTTGTTACTGCTGTGCCCCGAGCATTCGTGTTTGTATATAGCTGCCTGTGGGAAGAGAAAGTCCCTTGATTTCCAAGGAGAACTGCTTGTTTGTGCTGTGAAGTCCCTGTTTTCTAGGGGATGTCGAACCTGTGGTACATCCTAAAGGGCACATAATGGCAAGAAGAGAGGATCTTTTCTTTAGAACTGCTGTGGCGAGGGAAGGGGCGGTGGGAGACTCCCAGGCACTGGAGGGGGTTGCAGAAATCCCAGAGGGGACCCAAGAGCGAGTCCCAGGCATTCCCTGCATCTTTGCTGGATTGCACCATCCCCCAGGGCCGTGTCAAGGGTCCCTTCAGCAAAGCTCTTGCTGCAGCAGCTTTGCTTTGTGACAGCTCCACTTCTGCTCCTCCTGGCACTTGGGATCCTCGGAGTGGGTGTTTGCTGTGCCCGGTGAGAACAACAGGGGGTGTTTGGGGCGGTGTCTTTCAAAGGGGTGACCTGGGCACAGTTCATCTTTGCCATAAACTTTCCACAAGGATGCCGGCTGTTTCTGTGTGATGTGGTGATGCTGGGGATTATCGCCCTGGAAGAGCAGATGCTTTGTCTCCCACAGCTGATTGGGAGCACAAAGAACTATGTTGGAGAGGAGCTTTGCTGCTTGCTGAAGGTGAGGAATGAGTCTTGGTGCAGGAAGGGATAGTTAGTAGAGCTGCCTCAGGCTGAGATTTGATGGATGCAGGGAGGAGCAGGGGCTGCATAGAAACCTCTGCAGGACTTTGAGACAATACATGATTAGAAGAACTGAATGAATGGGCCTGCTTTGGCCTGAAGAATTGGTCACGTCCTTTCTGGTGCCTCTGGCTGACTCACACCGCTGAGTGTTCCTCGGGGAGCCGGTAGCTGCCAGCATCCAAGGTACTGTGCTTGTTATAGGGCAGCCTGGAGACATATTGCGGGCAGCTGCCAGAGGGAATGCCACGTTACCGGCAGGCAGCCAGCACAGGCTGCATGCAGATCCATGGGAAGTGGATGCCAGGGCTGGGATGTGCCAGCGAGCGACTCCTATCCCTCCCTGCTGTCCTTTGCACTTCCTTGGGCTGCCACGAGGTTATATCTTCCTTACCCTGCTCTTTGCTCTTTCCCCTTTCTGGAATTGCAGAGTTAATCTATCAGGACTCTCCAGGGAGTGCCTCTCTTCCCAGTATGCCAGTGAGCAGATGATGGATCCTTCTCTGCTGTCTCATATCTGCATTTCCTAACCAAAGTGGGTAGCTAAGCACCTTTGGATGCTGGCTAAGATGATCCTAGACAGAGCCTGTTTTGTTCAGCAAGGAGAGCAAATTGAGATTATTTTTTAATGTGAAACTCTCGAATGCAGAGGTTCTGTGCAGATTTAGCTCATTAGGAAACTCTGCAGAAAGCTTTTGTTGCCATTGCTAAATGAGGCAAAAGAGGAAGCAAAAGCAGTTCTGTGCTGTGAAGTGGATTAATAGTTTTGTTTTATAATAAACCACAGACTTGTGGACAAGTGAATCCCCCACCTCCCTTTCTCTTTGTTCCACTGCCTCGTTCCTTCTTCAATAGGGGTTTTTACTAGAGGAATTCCCAAAAGCAAGAGAGGAACTGTTCTTCCTGTGAGCTTGTCTTTTATTGAAATACAAGAGGAAGTTCCTTAGACTTCTGTGAAAAGGTTCAATAGGCCTCATGGCAGAGGAAGTCACATTTTCAGCATGTTTTACTAATGACGAAGTGCTCAAAACCGAAGCTGGAATGAGCAGCGAGTTCCTCCTTGGAATTCCCTGGGGAGCAGCAGCCCAGCGGGTAGGGTCCCACTGCCCCTGTGCTGCCACTCCTGCTTCCTCCCTACAGCAAAGGCTTGATAATGGAGCAGTAGGAGCTGGGAAGGGGGATGTTCACTGAGTGCTGCAACTCCAGCTTTCCTTCTGCCTGTTCTCCAGAAGCTGTGGGGCTGGAGCCCAGGATGCTGGCCTGTGTGGCAGCATGGGCTGGAGTCAAAACACAGCGCTGGGGAAAGCCTGGATTCAGCTGGAATTGCTGATAGAGCTGCCACTGGTGTTGGTGACTGTGGGGTTCCATCAGTGCATGTCAGTGACGCACTGTCAGGAGGAAGGGAACTGTGTTTGGGCAGAGATGATAAAAATCCCAGTGCTTCCTGAGATTTGTCTTTGGGTTAGATAAAGTCTGATGCATTGCAGTCTTGTCCTAAACCTTGTAGAGGTAGGGATTTGATCCTTAATGAGTTTTATTATAGTCAGTTATGAAGGGGAAGAAATCCCAGGCTCTGTTCCCTCTGTGAGTTGCAGCAGAAGAGACTAAATCCTCTGGCTCCTCTCAGTACTGAGCTCAGCATGTGGCCACCTTCATCCCTTGTCCTGCTGGAAGCAGGGAAGGGACGGCGTGTGTGAATTTGAGCAGCTCTTCTGCTAGATAAGCTGGGGACTTGCTATATATATATCAAATTGCCTTCTCTTCCCTTGTATCAATTGGCTGGGGATTTCCCTTTCTGTGAGTGCCTTTGGAGCAGCCGGCATGGCCAGTGCTGTTTTTAGAAGCAGTTAAGCTCGTGCTTAGAGAGAGCACGAGATGGGAGCACTTAAGCTCAGCTGAACTTGCTGACCTGCCCACATCCTTTGAGATGAGGTTATTAATGAAAGCAGGTCAGTGTGCAAGGCACTACCTCCATGGGATTTTCCATTGCTGAAGTGCAAACCAGTTTTGAAAGGCTCCAGATACTTGGAAATTAAAGACCAAAGGCTCTGATTTAACCTTCTTAAACTTTGGGGGCTTGGGGTGGGAAAGGGGAATTGTTAAACACCAGGCGAGGTTTTGCTTGGTTTTGGGAAGGGATACCACCTCCAGAAAAGCTTCATGAAGGCCAGGTTTCCGAGTTCGAGTTCATTGCCTGGTTGTGAAGAACAGCTGTGGCAACACAAAAACCCTGAGAGGGTTCCTTGGGAAGGAGGATGTTCGGGCTGTAGACATGACAAACCATCAGGAGACAGTGCCTGCAACCTCGGGGTTTCCATGGGAGCAAACAGCTCTGACCATGCAATTGAAAGTGAGCTTTTAGCTTATTAATAACTCTCAAGGCTTTTCATCTCTTCTTGCGGTCTTCTGTAGCTTGATGATAAAAGCCCTGAGCAGATGTCCATTGCTCAGTTTCAGAGGTTCTTCCTGTGATGGCACAATTATTGCAAGTTTTGGAGAGGAGCGGGGAGGAGTGTTCAGCAGAGCTGTGTGTTCCCAGCCACGGTTCAAGGGTCAGTGCTGCAGGGCCTGGCACAGGATTCTCCTTCTCACTTGTGAGGAGGCTGCTGGGGAAACTGGGCTTGGTCTGGGTGAGTCAGGAGAATAAATCCTGATGCTTCCTTGTCCTCTCAGACCTGCTCATGCTTTCAGTCACAGCTTTTTCACATATGTGTTTATGTGGGTTGCTAAAAGATGCTTCATTTTATTCCTATGGAAGAAAACTACCCTTGGAGAACACAGGCTTTCCTAGAAATTTTGCCTGTGGTGAATGGTGGCGCTTGAGCTCTGGCCTGGGGTCTGCCTCCAGGCAGCAACATGAGTTTCCAGAGCTGGGGCGCCTCAGCTGGACCTGAAGTGTGGCTGTCACAGGGCTGTGAATCCCAGCAGTGTTACTGTGATCACCTGGAGTAAAGGCAGTATTTTCTGCTTTCAGACACTGTTTCTATTGACTGTCCCAGGGCAAATTGCAGATCCTTTCGGGCAGGCACCACTTTAGATGCCAGAGGCGTCCTGACTGCCCTTTAGCTAGTTCCCCCCATCCATCCTGTCCTCTGGCTGCAGGAACATGCCTCAGAAACCTTAGGACTCCTAAAGTAATGCCACATGGGTGTGTTATGCGCTTGTATAAAATAATAATAGTTACATTTGTAATAACAACAAGGCTGACATTGTGTTGCTGCTGTTTGGTTGAAATTATTTTAAAGTACCCACATGTTGAATGCCAGGGTATTAGACATGGGTGCTTGGGAAAGCCCTGAGCTTGGCTAGCCAAACCTGTAGTGGGGTAGGGAGGGGAAGTGGCACGCTTCAGGACTTTGGATTTGGATTTCAGAGCCTTTTGGTGTGCTTGGTCACATATCTCAGGTTTTTTCTGCAGTCACAAAGATTGCCTTTCAGAAAAACTGTGGCTGTCAGAGACTCCCCAGGCTGATGGGAGTTAAAGGTGAATTCTCCTTGTGCATAATGAGAACTGAGTGTTTGCATAAGGACCAGTTTAGACAGCACTTCTCTGGCCTGGCGACGTGGGATGTGACCTCGGTAGTGCAGGCGCCGTTTCCTTGAAGCTGTTGCTGCCTCCTTCCTGAGGCTGCGTTGGATCAGTGCACGGTGTGGAGGGAGGCCGGGGCAGCCTGAGAGGGAGCCCCGGCAGCCTGAGAGGGAGCCCCGGCCTGCACATCCCTCCCTTCGAGCCGCTGGACGCGGGGAGCAGGCGGGAGCTGGATGGCAGCTGCGATGGGTCCGTCTGCACTGCTTTGGGCAGGGACCAGGCAATTGTTTGCGCTTGAATAAAGGTTTAATTGTGACTTGAAATGTCCCAACTGCTTTTTTAAAGGAAAGCAAACAAAGCTGGAGAACAACAGGCTGGAGTTACAGGGAACTTTGAAAATGTTTGCCAAAGCTGTGCTTCCTGTCTCTGTCAGTCCCTTGGTTATGGAGTTCAGCTTGGAGCCTTGGCTTTTAATTCCTCTCTGCCAGCTTGGGATGAAAGGCCTGTAGGGTGGGCATGGCACGGGCAGCAGGGCTCTCTCGGTGCGTGGCTCCTCCACGCGTGCCCATGGAAAAGGCTGAGGGCTCTGTCCCTGCCTGCGGCTGCCTCGGGCTGGCTGCGATGGGACGGAATCCGTGCGGTGATGGCAGCGCCGCCGCCGGCCCTGCTCCTTCCGAGCCCCAAGGAGGAGGCGGACGGTGAGCGGGCAGGGGACCGTCCCCGGTGTGCTGCTGCCACCTGGTGCCACCGGCTGCCCCAGCCCCGGGGCCGCGGCGCCGGCAGAGCCACGGCCTCGGAGGAGAGGGGAGATGAGCTGCGAAACTCCTGCTCCTGCTCCTGCCTCTGCTTCCTTCACCGTCACTGCGCTCCCCTTGAAACTCCGATTTCACTGTCATTGATGCAAAGAGCAGAGGCAGCTGGCAGGCAGGCTGCTGAAATTAATTATGCTTAAAATCATTGCAGAGATGGATGGCAGTGCTCGTTTGCTGGCAAAGTGCTGGGCTCTGTTCTTTTCCCTCATTATCCCATACACCTTGATGGCATCTGGGTGACACTGCGGGACCCTGCAGCTGGGGTCTGTCAGAATCTGCCCGTGCACCCCCATCTACAGACTCACATAATGCAAGGTTTGAAAAGAACCTTCAAGTTCATAATTTTGCTCCATCTTGCACATGGTATAAACTGTTTTCTGGCTCCTCTGTGTATCCATGTCTCTTGACTCCTGGCTGAGCAAGATGTAGCAGAGGAAAGGATGGGACAGACAAAATGCTGCTGGGAACATGGTCCTGGAGCTTGGATGCACCATAAGATCTCCCCCTCGCCGGTTCCTTCACTCTTCTGCAAAACAAGTTGTCATTCCACTGCTTGGACAGTGTCCCCAGGCTAAGCTGTCCCCTGAGCCTGACACAGAGGTGGCTGGCAGGTCTTGGCTCCAGGTGTATCCCTGGCCCAGCCTATTGAGTTCAGCATTCTTTAAATTTTAGTGGTGTTTTCCTCCTCCAAGATCTAGTCTTGTTTGCCTGTTTCCTCCTCCAGCTCTTTCCACACCCTCTTCTACATTCCTGCATCTTTCCTTCCAAAGCTTCCACTGTTCCTTCCATCCTCAGCAGTCCTCAGTTCTACACTGTTCAGCAGCACAAACCCCAGAACTGCCTGTACCCCAGTGCTGCTCCTGCTCCAGTGGTGCCTGCTCAGCTCAGTGACCCCTGTTCCCACCAGCAACTCTGCCCCAGGGCCTGCACTGTTCTTCCCAAGCTCTGTGATCTTCAGCTACCTCATGTATTTCCTTTTCCAAAATTTCTCCTGTTCATTCTCCCTTTTGGCAGTGGTGCGTCTGTGGCAGCTCTGGGGTCCAGGCCTGCCTACAGCTGTGCAGGCTCAGGGCTCCTGGCAGAGCTGCTCTGGGTTTTTCTAAACTAGAGCTTTGCTTTTATTGGGCATTAAGCCTGTGGCTGCTCCAGGCACCCCTCTGATTTCTCCAACCTTCTTTCCCCTTCTTTTTTACTGCAGAGGACCTTGTTTCTTTAGAGGGGGAAGGACAAAATACGGTGTCAGCATTCCCTCCTGCCTCTCTGCATTCCTCCTGGCACTCTGCTCTTTTCCCTGCGCCAGGCACAAGTTCTCCTCTGGTTTGTCCTCTGATCTCTGCCCCGTGCTGTCTGTCCCTCCCTGTTGCACTCTTCTTCCCCCCTTGCTCAGCTTCTCAGCTGTCTCCGAATCCTTCTCCATGCTGTGTAGTTTGTCCCCTGTTAAAAGCAAAGTTCACCTCTGCTCCTACTCACCTCCTATGCCTATTTTTTTCCCTACTTCCATGATTACTCTCTTGGACACAGCCCAGTCAAAGTGAAGTCCCTCATCTCCTCAGCCTGGAACTGCTGCTGCAAAAACCCTGAGCTTGGCTAAATCTCCCTGTTATTCTCCCCACCTTCACCATTTGGGAGATTTGACTCCATGGCAGTTGTGCTCCTGAAATCCTGAACTCGCTCTGCCCGTTCTCTCCTTTGCTCTGCTGCTCCTCCCGCACTTCCTCGGGGATTTGCTGTCCCAGCAGGGCTCTGCTTTCTGTCCCGTTGCCCTGCGTAACCTTATCCTCACACATCTCCTGCCCTCCTTTGCAGCTGGCACAGCGTATTCTGTGCCTGGCTGTGAGTTTCAGGCCTAGATCATCTGTCCCTGTGTTCCCTGTGTCCCTCTGTGGCTGAGCCCAGCCTCCAGCATCCTCCCTGTACAGCTCTGTGTGCTTGCCCTGGGAATGGGCATGAGGACCAGCCCAGCACTGGCCACATGTGGCTGTGTTTTTGAGGGCTTTTCTCCTGTAGGATGGTGCTGTGCAGTCAGGAGCATTCCTGGCTATGGCACCTTTCCCCGAACCCTGCAGTCCTGCAGAGAGCTGATTTATGTGTCCTGGCCTGAGCTCTTGGGAGCAATCCCATGTTTGAAACCTAGATGTTCCTGCTTGAAATGCAGCTGAAGCCTCAGCAGCCTTCAAAGAAGTCACGATTACTTTGAAATATGAAGAAAAATGCTTTCAAGGTGTATTAATCATGACCTGACTCCTGGATTGGATGACCGGGAAGAGTTTGCAAGTCGTGACCTTCTCCTGGTGGCTGTGGGTGAGCTGGGATGTGGTTCTGTGCCGCGGGCTAAGTGCGGCAGTGGCCGTGTCTTGCTCCGTGTTGGCCTGAGGCCATGCCCTGGACTCAGGACGGGCCATGCAGTGTGATGGCAGGTGGCCCCTCCCCAGGGTAATTCCTCTTGTGCTCCCCACATCTCCCAGGGAGGATAACCTTGAACATGAGACTCAGCTTGTGAGCCCAGGTCACTGATCCAGGGAAGAGCACCTGGAGGCTGGGGTGTGCCAAGGGCAGCTCTGCTTACCCAGAGCCTGTGGAGATTCATGTATTCAGGCCTGGACTAAAACCAGCTATTTAATGGAGTTTTAAACACTCCAAGCAGTAAAAAGGACAACTTTTCCCATAAGCTTGATGGAATTGATTCCATTCTGAAACTTCATCTGCCAGTAATTGGATTGAGATCTGTCCTTGTCAGGAGGACCAATACTTAGCATAAATACTGCAGTATATCGAAGAATTCTTTTATTTTATTATCTTTGGGTTTTTAAGCTGAATAGGTGAGCTGGTTTTGTTTTGGATGAGTGCATGGCATTGGTCTTCCTGCTCCAAGTGTGCTGGCTGGGCTCTGGCAGTTGTAGCCATGGTCCCAGCAGTGCTGGGGACAGAAGTGCCCCCCATCAGTCCCCTCTCTCATCACTGCTATTACATATTTTTGCAGCGGGCTTTTTGCCCGTCCCTGTTGAGCAGCTCATGTGGGGATGCCTGTGAGATCCTCTGATCTGGACTTCCAGCAGCCCTTCATCCATGGGTAATTCTTCATCTTGGAATTCAGCCCTTCCCCCTGGTTAGACTATATATTATGATCCTTTCATGCTGCAGAGCAATCTGAATACTTTGGCAACTTGTCACCATCATCTGGTGTTGCTGTGACATTCGGGGGCTCTGGTAGCCCAATCTTTTCTTTTTAATAGTTATTCAGCAGTAAAAGAGTTTTGTTGTTGAAGAGCAGCTGGTCATGGCCATCATTAGAAACAACCCTCTTAGCTGTGATTTTGTTTAAATTAACAAAGACCACCCCATACAATCTGCTTTGCATGTAACTGTGGTGTCTGACAATTACATTTTTTAGCCTCTAATTAGTGGGAGGCTCGAGATGGCTGTTTCTGTTTCACTTGGGGTCACAATAAGGCTAAAAGGTTTCCTGGTTTTTTCCTTCTAACATCCCCTGTTTAATACTGGACTTGTTCTTCCCCTTTAAGTGCACCAGGACCAACTCTACCATTTTAGCTGAAATTAAAGCAAAAATCTCTGCCTGGGGCAGATGCTGAGTGCAGAGAGCTCTGCTCCAACTGCAAACAATGGCTGGAGTTTTATGAGCAATTAAAATCGAGTCTCCTAGCAGGGAGTGGGGAGCTGCCAGGGGCCACCCAGCTCGCCTGGGGCACCCATGACACTCCTGCAGCCAGAAAGCCTTCGCCAGCTCTCGCTCCCTTTCCCAGCTTCCCGCAGCTCCGTGTGTGTATGGGCACCCTCCCTCCTTCCCACAGGACCCCTGTTGGTGCTGTGCTGGCAGGTGATGGCAGGGAGCGGTGCTGCTCCTCATTGTTCTGTGCTCCCCACACGTGTTCATCCCACTGTACTGGAGGCAGGACTTGAAGCTTTTTTCAGAGGTTCCTGTAAATTCACAGCACTGTGCTTTCGTTGCACTCCCACGGGACCTGGGGAGGCAGAGGGATAGGAAGTGATTCTCCTGGGTTTTGACAGCCCAGTCGTTTGTGGGGATTGCTTCGATTCCCAGTTCCTGTCACATCCTGCCTTGCATTGCAGCTGAGAGGGGACCTGGGTGTTGCAGGCCAGAGCTGCAGTTTGGAAGAGGATCAGTCCTTTCCTGGTGTGTGTGTGTGTGTGACAGTCTGGCCAGGGATGAAGGCTGAGCATCCTGGAGGATGCAGGCAGAACTTGGTGCTCCTGGCCAGGTTCTTCCAGCAGCATCTTCCACCATCTGCAGGGAGCGAGGGACAGAGGTTTCCACACTGCTCCAGTCCCTCCCCCTCTGTTTCTCACCAGGAGGGCCAAAGATCCCTGGAGGCAGCAGTGTGGTTGCATAAGGAAGTGTGGTGTGAGTCACGCGAGCAGGAGGCTACAGGAGAGCAAATGAGGAGTTTTATGAGTGTTCTCAACTCTGACACGGCTTTATTATCTGAGGGTTTGTCTCCCAGACTGAGAGTTCCAGAGCAGGTTACAAGCTATAAAAATGCTCAAGAGAAGTGAATTATTTTCTCTACTTCCCCCAGCCCAGCTGTGTCAGGTGGCATCACCTTACCAGCGCCACCAGCAGCACCAGTGCCTCCCTCCTGTGCCCCCTCCAGTGAGCTGTGGGGAGGGCAGGCAGCTGCTGGCCCCATGCTCTGCCTGTGACTGCACAGCAGCACAAAAGCCTGAGGGAGGCTCTGGGCTTGGGGGTGACTCAACATGAAAACACTCAACATGACCTATCAGTGTGCCAGTGACAGGACAAGGAGGAATGGGTTCAAACTAAGAGAGGAAATTTAGGTTAGATATATTGGGAAGGAATTCTTCTCTGTGAGTGTGGGCAGGCCTGGCACAGGTTGCCCACAGAGGCTGTGGCTGCCCCTGGATCCCTGGAAGTGTCCAAGGCCAGGCAGGATGGGGCTTGGAGCAACCTGGTCTTGCCCATGGCAAGAGCTGGACCAAGATGACCTTTACGGTCCCTTTCAACAAAAATTTTGTGATTAAGTGTGTGAAAGGCCATTGTTGTCTTTTATTTTCTTTTCATTGCCATTCTTTTTGTCGTGGCTTTCTCTGTCCCTGGTCCCTTCTTCATTTAATTCTGTAGCATCAGCCTCCACCTTGGCATAGCATGTGGCCAGCCCCAGCCCATCCCTTGTGACCAAGATTTTAAGGAGAGCTTCTATCCTGGATTTTAGGGCAATGCAGCCTCTCGCATGGGAGGCAGCTCCTTGAGCAGGTGCCAGACCTGACTTACACAGGAGAAGTTGGTGGGTGCAGCCCAGAGAGGTGCTGGACATCACTGCTGGGTGCAGTGGGCAGCTGCCACCTCTCTCCCAAGGGCTGGAGACCCTGGGCTAGAGGCCACAGGGGCAGAGCCAGCGGCCGGTGGGACACAGCAGCCTTTGAAAGGAGGATGGCCACGGCCAGCCCTGATGCGTTTGAGGTGCCAGCACAGGAGCACGTGGAGCTGCACAGGTGCTCGAGCAGCACTGCCTGGTGGCCTGGGCTGAGTGTCATTCGGGTAAGGCTGGGGGCTCCCCAGAGCTACAAGCAGCACTTGGATTTTTGTGCTGTCTCCTGTTTTGTTCTCACCCATTAATCCTCAGGAACCCCTTCAGCTTTGCCCCCGCTCCCACAGGAGGAGGAAGGCCCTGGGGGCGCAGGAGCAGCAGCATTCCAGCGGGCTGAGCTCATGGGGCCGGGAGTCCTGCTGCCATGGACTGCCTTCCCCTTGCGCAACTGGCTGTCCGGAGAGCTGGGGGACGGCAGCCAGGAGGAGCCTCCTCAGTCATGACACAGCCACAGAGTTTCAGTTTCTGGTCATTACTGACTTACTTGTGCGAGGAACGAGCCGAGAAACTGCGCTGGCCATTAGCGGTGATTGCATACATTGGTCTAAAGGACACTGCAGGAACAGCTCTCCTGTTGTTCAGTGTTGTCAATAATTCAAGTGTCTTCAGATTTAGTGAAAAAAGCATGTTTAACATTTTTCTTCCCTTTCTTACCTACAAACTAATAGTGCTTTTCACATCACTTGCAAGTCACCGGTTGGCAGTGACTCTCCTGGTAGCTCCTGTTGGAGGCTCTTTCCTCTGTGAAGTCTGATATGTGAGATTATTTGCTAAGTAGTGGGAAAAAGGCTTTTATAGTTCAAAAGAGCCAGAATGATCGGGATTTGAAGGGTGATAGTGAACTGTTTGGTTTTTTTTGTTTTCATAGGAAATTTGATTCCCAATGTGTGGGAATCATAGTTTCATATTTTCCTGGAACCTGGTGATCTACTTTTAAATGTAAGGTAATGTGACAGAATGGTTTGGGTTGGAAGAGACCTCATTTACCATCTTGTTCTACCCCCTGCCATGGCAGGGACACCTCCCACTGTCCCAGGCTGCTCCCAATGTCCAGCCCAGCCTTGGGCACTGCCAGGGATCCAGGGGCAGCCCCAGCTGCTCTGGGCACCCTGTGCCAGGGCCTGCCCACCCTCACAGGGAACAGTTCCTCATTCCCAATATCCCATCCATCCCTGCCCTCTGGCACTGGGAGCCATTCCCTGTGTCCTGTCCCTCCATGCCCTGTTCAGCTCTCCTGGAGGCCCCTCAGGCTCTGGAAGGGGCTCTGAGCTCTCCTGGATCCTTTCCTTCTGCAGGTGAACACCTCCAACTGTCCCTGCCTGGCTCCAGCACAGAGGGGTTCCAGCCCTCAGAGCAGCTCCATGGCCCCAGAAAGAGAAGAATTAAATGTAGAGATATATTGCACAAGACTGGAGTCCTTTCTGACCTCCCATGTCTTTCTCCTGTCCTTTCCTGTCGAGTGCATGGCGGGATGTGAGAGATGATCTGAAAGGCCAAGGATAACGATTCCAGCCTGGGCACAGCAGGAGCAGGGTGGGAGCAGCTGCCTCACTGTGGGAATCACATCTCAGCAATGACTCCTCCGTGCTGGCATTCAGCTTGGCCTTCTGATGTGTGGGTGTCAAACCTGACTTAATTATGGGCTGGGAAGGAAATCCCTGAGCAAAGGAAAGCCTTGGGCAGGTATTCAGAGCTCTTCTGCAGCCAACACAATTCCTGAGTGGTGGAGGGAGGGGGATTCCCAGCTGGGGTGTGTTGTGTGAGATGTTTAGATAATCTCCAATTGCACATTTGTTGGCATTTGTATTTCACCTGAGGAGGAGAAAGGTTAAAAGTAATGGTGGCAAAATTTACGGAAGACCTTGAGCATTCCTGGAGGTCTGACGTGCTGCAGGGAACTGCTGGCAGAAATCAGGTTAGGTTGGTGAGCTCTGAGCCATCCTCAGCCTACAATGAAATACTGAAGATCCCTGTTTAAAATGTTGTTGTATTTAAAAACCATTGGGACACACACATGCAGATTTCTGTGCTGTTTCATGGGATCCCAGAATGGTTTGGGTGGCAAGGGGCCTCAAAGCCCATCCCACCCCCTGCCATGGGCAGGCACAGCTCCCACTGTCCCGGGTTGCTCCAAGCCCCATCCAGCCTGGCCTGGGGCACTGCCAGGGATCCAGGGGCAGTGGGAGGCTGCTCAGGCACATGAGTGGTACCTGGACAGGAGTGCCCAGGGCTCAGCCCATCCCTGGTCCCAGCGTTTAATTGCAGATAATTCCATCCCCTCTGGGGGGCTGGAAGAGCAAAACAGGCAAAATGTGGGCAGATTAAAGAGATGGTGATCAACTGATCTTGGAGATGCCTGAAAACTTTAAGGAAGGGTCTCTTCCTCCATGGAGTTCCTAGGATCACCTGTGGGAGCATCTGGTCCTGTTGGAAAAGATCTTGAAGCAGCTTGTTCAAGTCTTGCTTGGCTTTCCCCTTCCTATGGATGCCCCCTGTGACCTCCCTCAAGCAGGGCAAAGCTGGCAGAAGGACTTGCTGGTTTTTCCTGGTACTTGGAGTGCTTGCATCCTGCCCCACCTCCCAGGCAGGACACAATTGGATTTAGAGGTGTTTTCCTCCCAGGACCACAGTGATCTTCTCCAAACACTCAAGTTCCCTGTGAAGGATCTTCCCCAGGTCCTTGAACCACAATGACCAAGCCTGTCTTCCTTCAGCTCCCTCCTGTGTTCCCCCAAAGTGGGGGTTTTGTGCTTGTGGGGCACAGGCTCTTGTATGCTTATGTGACAAGTCCTGGGTGTGTGAGTGAGTGACCAAAAGGATTCGGTGGCTCCCCCTGATGCTGAATCTGGTTTCCAGCAGCTCCTGGAAAGGGCACAAAGCAGAGGTTGGCAGGGATAGGGAGGGACTGGGCACTGGCCTCGGGGGTCTTGATGGTTTTTTGCCCCTCTGTGTTCATGCTGGAGTACCATTCCTGTAAATTAAATTTCTTAACTAAATTTGTATAAGCTAAACTTCTGCTCTGGGTTGTCTCCTCCTTGCTGCAGGTGAGACTTGTGGAAGAACAAGAAGAGACGGAGCTGTGATTGAACCAGGAGGGTTTGGACGGTGTCTGAGGATGGTGAGTCCATGTCCTATGTCATCTCTACAGGATGGACATTGAGGAGCTGGGAAGGGCCTGGAGCCCCAGGAGGGGCTGAGGGAGCCGGGAAGGGCCTGGAGCCCCAGGAGGGGCTGAGGGAGCTGGGAAGGGTCTGGAGCCCCAGGAGGGGCTGAGGGAGCCGGGAAGGGCCTGGAGCCCCAGGAGGGGCTGAGGGAGCTGGGAAGGGCCTGGAGCCCCAGGAGGGGCTGAGGGAGCCGGGAAGGGTCTGGAGCCCCAGGAGCGGCTGAGGGAGCCGGGAAGGGCCTGGAGCCCCAGGAGGGGCTGAGGGAGCTGGGAAGGGCCTAGAGCCCCAGGAGCGGCTGAGGGAGCTGGGAAGGGGCTCAGCCTGGAGCAAAGGAGGCTCAGGGGGCCCTTGTGGCTCTGCACAGCTCCTGACAGGAGGGGACAGCCGGGGGGGTCGGGCTGTGCTCCCAGGGAACAGGGACAGGAGCAGAGGGAACGGCCTCAGGCTGGGCCAGGGGGGGCTCGGGGTGGATTTTGGGGAAATTTCTCCCTGAAAGGGCTGTCCAGTGTCCAGCCCTGGCACAGCTGCCCAGGGCAGTGTTAGTGTCTCTGTGCCTGGAGGGGTTTAACAGCCCTGTGCATGTGGCACTTGAGGACGTGGGTTAGGGGTGGCCTTGGCAGTGCTTTGGGGATGGTTGGACTCATTGATCTTAGAGAGCTTTTCCAACCCTAATGATTCCATGAATCTGGTCTGCCTCTGTCCTCTGTGGGTGGTCTTGTTCTTTGTGTGTCCAAATCTTGTACTGCTGCTAAGTGTAGGAGAAGAAATACAAGAATGGGCAAGAAGAGTGCAACAGTATTGTGTATTATATACAGTAATATAATAGAGAAAATTTATCACTGTCATCAAGATGCTGTTAACAGGAAACATTTATTCCTAAATCTCTTATTGGAATATGTTGGGAAAAAAAAGTAAGTAAGACTGAAACCCCCTTCTGTCTCCCTGTACTACTGACATAGTAATCCAGTTTTTGTGGCTTACTGATTTATTTTTTCTTTAAAACTAACTGCTGGGGTTTCTCATTGTGTTCCTCTGTCACCTCTCAGTGAAGGATTTCACACCATGTTAATAACAGCTCTGGTGCCACCAAAGAAGCAGAAATTTCATAAGAATTAGGCACAGAAAAATGTGGTAGCAAAGAATGTGAACCACTGCCAAAGCAGACAGATTGCTGATAAACTGGGATAAAGGGCCTCTAATACCTCCAGCAAGAAATAACCCAAAATACAAGGGATTTGCTGGGAGGAAAAAGCTGGAGACTGGGAATGTTGAAAGGTGTGCTGAGAGTGTCCTGAGGGGGGTAGTTTAAGAGGGGTGGTCTGCATGTGGGCTGTGTGTGGGCAGAGCCTGAACTTGCTGCAGTGACATGGACCAGCACCAGCTTCATGTTGATGTGGGGGAAGAGGTGCTGAGGAGAACTGCAGAGACAGACAAAGGGCTGGAAATTCAGACTGAGGACATGAAAATTTAGGTTAAAGACATTAGAAAAAAAAAAAGATAAAAAATGTGGCACAGTGCTTGAGGAAATGGTGACATCTCCTGGGGGATTGTCCCCGATGTATTTTGTTAACAACTGGAATAGGAAAGGAAATGTGCTCTCTGCATGAGTTAAGCTCTCAGCTCGAGTAGCTACACACTCAGCATTTTTGCTGTAGCCCCTGTCCTCATGCTCCCTGGTGCTGCCTCGATCTCCTGTGCTTCTGCTGGAAGAGCTGATCCCCACACTGCAGGGTGAGGAGCTTGGTCTGGCGTGGGGAGGTGGAAGTCCTCGCCTCTCAGAACCTGAGAAAGGGCCTCACACTTCAGCGTGGAACCCAGTGGTTCCCGTGGGTGGGATTGAGGTGAGAGGGATGCAGATGTAACCAGATACGAATGAAGAAAGGGGAATAAACACATGGAAAATGCATCAAAAATCTCCAGGAAACACGGAGAAGGCCAGCCCAAGCCCCCTGAGGGCAAGGCTGGTCAGACACCTGAGTGACAGGGCCCAGTGAATGCTGCAGGGTTTGTGACTCAGGTGTTGCCCTCACCTGGCAGGACCTGCAGCTCGGTGACTTGGTAATCCAGAAACTTGACTGATGTTTTATGAGCCCTTGGTAGGTTTTCCTTCCATGAAATCATCAGGCTTTTAAAAACCAGGTGAAGATTTGCAGTTGTGTCAGAGTTATGCTGCTGAGCACCTCTTGCTTTGTTTTGGAGCCAGCCCCGTATTGTTTTGGCTGGTTTTTGTATTGGGAATAACAATAAAGTGTGGTGCTGCCTGTGAGCATCTCCTCCCCTTCAGGATTTTGTAGATCTCCACACATTCCCCATAGACATCTGCAGAGGCTTTTAAAGTCTTTGTAGCAAAGCCACCTTTAATTCTCATCACTCCTCCCTGGACCTGTTGTTTTTTGGGGGTTTTTTTGGCTTTGGGGTTTTTTGGGGACAGGGGTTGGGTTTGGTTTGGTTGGTTGGATTTTTGTTGTTTGTCTTGTTGTTTTTTTGGGGGGGGGGTTTGTTTGGTTTTTGAGCTCAGAGACCGGAATTTTGGATTCACTAAAACATGGAAGCTTTTCTTTTCCCTGAAATCCTTTCTTGTGTCTGGACACACCTTACCCTGACCTGGCCCTGCCCACCCTTAGGTGTAATCATTGATTTCTTCTGCATGAGAGGGTTTCCTTACCAGTACCCTAAGATACCTTTACTGTTTCAAAGGATCTTGTGAGAAGGTTGGGGGGTTTTGTTTTTGTTTTTGTTTTTTTAATATTTCATTAAAATGGTCCTGCAATTTTTTTTAAAAATTATTTTTTAATTTTGGAAAAAATAAACCAACCACCAAGAAGAGCCCCTCACATTTCACCCACTGTTTTGGAAAGAGACTATGGGCTTTTTGTCTCCCATGGCAAGGGAGAGAAAGCGACTTGTAATTGCAAGCTGTAGAAATAAGCACTTACCTGCACCCCGCTACCTGAGCTGCTGTCAGTGCTGAAGGCAGAGAGCTGATGGAAACTCCTGTCAGCCTCCTCGGATCCTTCTGTGACCTCTCCAGAGGGCTGTGGCTCCCGAGTTAGTCACAGGGAGGGCTGGAGGGGGGCTGTGGGTTCGGGGGGTGCCTCGGGGCTGGCTGGATCCCTGTTCCCTGCAGCCATGCTGAGTGCTCCCTTAATTCCCTGTGCTCAGGGCAGGCCCAAAAGCTTTGCCCTTACTCAGCAGCACCCCAGATGTGCCTCACCACCTGCTCTTCCCTTTCTGCTGCTCCAGATTTGTGGCCTAGTGTTAACAGCTTGGATTGCATAACTCTTCCCACTTTTCCCCACAACTAGCTGCTGATGGGGATGACCTTGAAGACAGCACTAGTGTTGGTTTAATCCTGATCTCTGGCTAATGGAGCCCTAACAAGCACTTGGTACCTTAATACATTCCCTAAATCAAATCTGGCGGGGGGCTGGTGCAGGTGCTGTGCTGGCACTCAGTGCTCAGCTCCCACAGCAGCATTCCCTCCGCTGCCTGCTGGGACACTGGCACTGTATGCATCTGGTTCTTACCCTGTGACGGGGCCCATGACTTACCTGAGGTGGGCATTGGCAGCCACCCTCATCCCCTCGTGCTGGTGCATGGAGCTGACAGCCCTTGACTTGTCCCTTTTGTCCCTCTCCTCAAAGATTGCTTGCTGCACATTCAGTTCCATGCTCACCTCTGGGCACCTTTCTGAACAAATACCAAATGCAGTATATTACAGATTTATAAATTATTCTATCATCCTGTCCCGATTAAAAGATGACACCCACCATCCCAGTCCTGATTTATGGGGTATAAAACAGTAACTTCTCTTTGCACAGGTTTAAGGGTTTATTTCCACCTCAGGCTCAGCAGCCTTTCAGTTCACCCACAAACCACCCTAGCCTTTGAGGAAATTAACTATTTATGTAAGGGGACCTGAAACAAAGATGCCCTTTGTGCTACAGAAGCAGGAGAGGCAGAACAAGAAGTGTCTTTGGCCACAGCTCATGAGTCTCAGCATCAGCTTATGGAGAGAGAGAAATACATGTCTGAGGGCAGCTCATCTCACCCAATGTAGGCATCTGCCAGGCAGAAAGAGAATAAAATTTAACTTTTAGAATAAGATAAATGATGCAAGTCTCTCCCTTCCCCATTTCACGTGGAAAAAAAGATCTAGATAACAGTTTCTAGTTTGATCTTCACTGAAAATAAATATTCAGACCTGGAAGGATCTAAAGTAGAGTATCCCAATGGCCCCTCTACTGCTGGTGCCCCTGGCTGTCAGACAGAGCCTCCCTGGCTCCCGCTGACTTCTCATGTCCTGGAATTCCCTTTCCAGGGCAGTCACCTCCTCCTGCCAACTTTTCTGTTGGTTTCCTCCAGCTGGAGGCAGATCAGGGCAGTCTGTGCAGTGGATGTGCTGCTGGGGAGGACAGGGCTGTGCATGCGCATTTCTGCCAGCCCTTGCCTTCCCTCCCCTCCATGCTGTAGGGTGAAGGCCCATGCTGGGCTGAGGAGAAGCCCACCCTTAATCTGTAGAAGGGATGGGTGTGGTGCCTTCTAAGGAGAGAGCAATTTTGTTTGTGGTGCCAAAAAGAAATAGAGGATAAAGCTACGCCAGGGCTGGGAAGGGTGTCCGTGTCTGTGGAAGGCTGAGTCAGGTGTGCTGGCAACTCCCTGCAGTGAATGGGACCAGTTTTTCTCTTAGAATCATGGAATGGTTTGGGTTAGAAGGGACCTGGCCCAGTGGGAATTAGCTGCTCCCTGGCCCCCACTTTCCCAAACTTGCAGAAAGCTGGACCAGCCACTGGCAAAATGATTCATTTCAGGATGCTGGCTGGCTCCAGACCACAAGAGAGACTTTCAGCATCCTGATGCCTGTCCCATGCTCCCAGTGCAGACTCCTTGGGCAGATGGGACCAGATGTTCTCTGTGAGCCCTGTGCTGCAGGCTGGGCTCCTGGTCCATGTAGGTGTGTCTCCATGAGAAATATCATCTCCTTTGGAGGCTGCAGGGTGGCCCCTTGAGTGCCAGTCCTATCTTTGCCAAGCGCCGTATCATCTCCAAGCCTCCAAATCCCTTTTGGGACCTTCAGAGAAGGCTGCAAGCTGTTTACCTGCAGTGTGGATCCAGGGATGTCTGGAGGGGTGAGAAGAGCAGCACAGGAACAGTGGGCATTGCTAGTGGGAGGGAAAAGGGGCGAATCACTTCCAGCTGCCCTTAAGAACATGCTGCCCACATAATATTCAGCTCCTCTTCCTCAGAACTGAGACACACTTGTAAGGGTGGTTGGGAGATGATGAAGGAGATTTCGCTCTCTGCCTACATGAACACACACACTGAGAACACTCAGAGGAGCCCAGTTCTGTGAAATAACCTTCTCTTCCTCTGTGACAGTAGAGAAGAGAGCCTAGCTGGGGAGGCATCCGAGGTGGCATTTAGGAATTCCCTCTAAGCTAATTCCTTAGCTAAGCCAGCTAAGGAGTCTGGAGCACTCTGCAGTCCTGTGCTGGGCTGCCCAGCACCACTCCTGCCTTTGCCTGGGTCACTGGAGGGAAAGGAGGGCAGGTATTTTGGGAACTCTTGAAGGAAGTGAAAGCAGAGTCTGAATCAAGTTCCTCTTGAAAGTCTGTGAAGCCACTGAACTTCAGAGCAAGGTGTCTGCTCTGCAGCAGGCTCAGTGCTTGGGCAGAAGTTTCTAAGTCATGTGTCACTCTTTTTCTGATACTAAAAGTGCAGAAATATTTCAGTGAAAGCAGAAGTTCTATTTGTGGGCGTTCAGGTCAGCTTAGGTTGGAAATTCAGAGTACTGATCTGATGAGCAGCCCTTTAACTCTGCACAGCTGCAGCTTAGGGGGGTTACAATGCAAACAATCCCTGTGCCAGGCCTTGAACTGAGCCTTGGCCCTAAAAATCTTACTGTTGGTTGGAGCAAACCTCTTACCTACCTTGTCAGTGGTTTTGTGTGTTACAAACTCTGGTCTTGTGCTGTGTGCACTTAACAGCAATGTGTGCTCACACTCTGCCCAAGAGACTCCTGGACTTCAGCTGTTCCCCGAATGTGCTGTGTGGCTTTTCCCCTGATACATATCAAAACCCCAATAAATATTGGCTTTACAGTGTTTCTAGCCACACTTTCTCTCTAGTGTAAAAGGTTCCTTCAGCTTTAGCTGCTCTGTCTTCTCTCAGCATTCTCTCCAGTGACCCAGGCAAAGGTCACCTGCAGAGAGCAGGGCACCTCGCCTGCCACTCACTTTTGGCCAAGACAAATCTGTAACCTCATCCATAACCCTCTGTGTCCATAACCCTCTGTTCTTGTGTTCTGGTTTGTGGGTTCTAACTGGTTCAGGTGCCCCAAGGATGAGCAATGTCTAACATCCACCCTCTGTGCTCCGTGTAAATCGTGGAGTGGGGCAACGCGAGGGTGAAAGGGGATTTCATGGCTTATCTGCAGGTGTGGCTATGTGTTCTTCTAAGTCTTTAATCCTAAGTAGTGAAACTAGTGTAACCATGTGAGTCTGTGGGATTGTTTTGTCAGCAAGGGAGCTCATGGAACTGAATTTTGCTCTGCAGGTGACTGTGGGCAGCATGTCTGGGTGTCACAAAGTTGCCCCTTTAGCCAAGGCAGCTCTGAATAATCTAATCTTGAACAATTTTGCAGAGAAATGCTGAAGTCTTTTATCTGAGTCAAGAAAAGCTCTTTGAGATCCCGTTGGTGTTGCTGGGGGGAGCTGTCTGTAGTGTCTTTGGGGCAAACACATCTAAGAGGAGCTCAATGGCTACAGGCTGTGCTCTGTTTGGATTTGTGTTTTGGGAGCAAAAAGCTAATGTGATTTGAGCCAGATAGTGGGGTCTTTGAGGACTGATGAAGGGTCAGGTTTTAATTTTGCATTTTAACAGAGATTCTCCCTCTGGCTCAGTGGTGGGGGCGGAGCAGCAGCTGATGGTAGAAATGAATATGGGTTTGCCCAAGAAGCTGCTTCTGTGGTTCCTGAGATAGACTGGGGAGCTGTTTGCTCCTGGGCTTGATGAACAGCAGGCAGTAAAAGTGAGCTCGTAGGGGGCTGGTGTGGGGAGGTGGGGGCTCAACCACAGCATTTCCTGCGCCCATGGCCTTACCCTGTGTCTGTGAGCATTTCCAAGGAGAGCTGGGGAAACTTCACATGGGAGCTGTGTGTCCAAATGGTCAGCAAGAGGAGCCTTGTCCACTCCAGAGCACAGGCTCCAGCATACAGGTGCTGATGGGAGCCAGGGACATCTGACTAGTCCCTGTGCACATAAAGCTCCTGGAACAGAGGACTTACAGTCTTGGGAGTGTTGAGTGGTGAGATGTAGCAGGCAGCCCCTTTATCCTCATCTCCTGGTGCAGAGACTGCTGGAGCAGAGCAGGCTCAGGGGTGCAGTGGCACATCCTGGCTGAGCTTCTGGGAGCAGGGCCGGGGCTGAGGGCTCGGCACTGGAGTGCCGGGCCTGCGGGCAGAGGGGTCAGTGCTGGTGCAGAGGCCTTGGGGCCAAGGGCTTGATGCTGGGCTGGAGGGGCCGGCACAGGGTTGAAGGGCGCAGGGCAGAGGGCTTGATGCCAGAGAGGAGGGCTCGGAGCAGAGGGCACGGAGCTGGGGCAGAGGGCTTGGAGCAGAGGCCTCAGTACTGGTGCGGAGGCCTTGGTGTGGGGTCAGTGGGCTCGTGGCAGAAGGCTCCGTGCCGGGGTGCCAGGGCGGAGGGCCTGGGGCGGAGGGCGCGGTGCGGGGGCACGAAGCAGCCCTCCCGCTATTGTTCCCGGCGCTCCCAGTGCCGCCATCGGTGCGGCACGAGGCGGGTGCCGGCGGGAGCAGCGCCATGGGCCGGGAATGCCGCTCCCGGCCGAGGAACGGGCAGCGCCCGCGCTCCCGCCGCCCGCTCCATTTTCTGTCTCGCCCGTCACGGAGACGCTCAGATGGCAGAGCCGCGCTCGGCGGCCCTGGGAGGGAGGTGGAGTCTGCCCGTCCTCCGCCCGCCCTCCCTCCATTGTCGGCGGCGGCACCGGCACCTGCTCGGGCCGCCGGCGGCCGGGATGCTCCTGCCCTCCCCGGCGGAGCGGGGACGCTGCCGCAGTGCCGGGGCCGCAGCTCGCAGCCGGAGGGAGGAGATGCTGCTTGTGCCTGCCCGGCCCTGCTGCCGTCTCGGAAAATGAACATGAGTCTGCCAGGCCGCGTCTCCTGCTCCATGCTCAACTGCTTTGTAAGTGCTGCTTTTTATTCCCCTTCTCTCCTCCATGGAAGCGGGGCCATAAGCCAGCTGCGCTCTCCAACTCACATGCCGGTGGAGGCATCCTCTGCATCTACCCAGGGAAGAAGGGGGATCCCCTTCTCCTGGCTCCCCCATGCCGCCGGAGGACACCGTGGGCCGTCCCTGCTGCCCTGGCCGGGCCCAAGGGCACAGCTGAGCCCCGGCAGGCTCTGGCCATTCTGCTGGGCCCCGCAGGCTCTGCGCCCTGCCTGGAGCTGGGAAATTACCGTGCGAGAGCAGCCGAGCCCCGGGGAGCCCCGCGCCCCCTCCCTGGCTGCGGCTGTGCAGGACCCCTCCGGCGCGGTGCTGAGCTGCGGGGTCCGGCACTCGGCACCTTTTATGCCTTCAGCGAGAGGGGGTTTCCTGCTCTGACCCTTCCTGCAGAGCCACCCTGCACCCCCCAGGGCACTCCTGGCCAGATGGGCTCCCAGGGCTTCCCGAGGCTTGTGAGGAGAGCAGGGTGCTGACCCCCGCCCTGCCGGCACCGGCCATGGGGCTGTGGCGGGAGGGGATGCTCGGCCTCCGCCTGCCCTGTGCTGCAGGCGAGCAGGGACTCAAGGACACCCAGGCGGGTGGAGAGCTCGGCCGCCCTGTTCCAGTTCCTGCTGCTCCCTGGGATTTCTCCGTGAACTGCAAAGTGAGGATGGGAGAGGAGCTCTGCTTCCTGGCTGCTGCACCGGCGTACGGGCACACACCTTCCCTTTGTGCTCCCCTGGGCTGGTGCCACTGGCAGGAGGGGCCCCAAGCCCCCCGTGGTCTCAAGTGAGCAGTGGCTGCTGCTGGAGCTGGTTCTGTGCCCTGCTCAGAGCGTGGTGACAGGGACAGTGCCTTTCCCTCCAGCTGGGGCTGATGCTGAGTTTTATGAAGGCTCTAAAAGCGTGTTACATGTGTGCAGGTTCCTTGGATGTGAGGTGGGAGGGGTCCGGCTGCCCCTGTCTGAGGTCCAGGGAGCACCTCAGGCCAGGCTCTTCCTGCAGGCACTGAGGCTTCAGCCCCTGTCAGAAACACAAGAGAATTCAGCATCATTTGAAATATTCCTGAGCTAGAAGGATTGGGATCTCCTTTTTTCAGGTTGAAATTGGGATTCTGGCTTGGGTGACATATCCAGAAAGATATGTCATTTTAAAATATTACTCAGTGCTTACAGAACACAGTGTTTCCTGGTAAATGCTAGAGCCTAGAGCTAGAGTTAGAGAGCAAGCAGCCTCTGAAGAAAACCTTCCCACACCAAATATATGTGGAATTAGCAGCATCCTGGACTCCCAGCAGTGAGCATCTGCAGCTGAATGTCTGGGTGCCAGTCCTTTGGCAACAGTTCAGTGATGTGACAGGGCCTGGGTGAGGGCTGGTGAAAATTGATACCAATAATTCACACCAGAGCTCAAGGAGCATTGGGACAATGCTCTGAGACACATGGTGGGATTTGGGGTGTCCTGTGCAGGGCCAGGAGTGGGAATTGATGGCTCTTATTCTTTCCAGCTCAAGATACTCTGATTGTATGAGTGCATGGAGATCCTCATGTCCCAAACTGAGACATACACTCCACTTGTCAAGGATGGCATGTGCAGGTTCTGTGTGACCATCCTGAGGCCTCTGTGGGTTTTCTTGGGTGTCCATCCCAACAGGCTGCACATATCCAGCTGCCCTGGGCTGGGTGCTGGCACCCAGTAGTGCCTGTTGTGAATTATGTGCACTGGGGTGCAGTTGTTACAGGGTTGTAGGTTGTTCACAGTTGTATCTTCTTTGGTGTGAGAGTGAAAATGAAAACTCCCAAAACAAAGCAGTCCTTAAGAGGACGAAGAGTAGGCTGACACTGGCCTGTGGCTGGAAACCCTCTGTGTCATGGTGTGTCTGCTCTGGTGCCACATAACGGGAACAGCTGACGTGACAAGTTACTGTCACATCAGTCCCCTGTGGCCAAGGTGTGTCTGCTTGGCTTTCCAAACACCACTCAGCTGGAAGAGGTGGGACTTGGAGGCTTCAGCGTTTCACTGTGCTGTGGGCACTCTGAACAGCCAGAGGAACTGCTGGGCTCTGGAGGCAGAACAGGCATTTCTATGCACAGGTATCCCCAAGCTCCTGGGCTGCCAAGAGTATCCAGCAGCTTCAATTTTTGGCTTTCACAGCATGTTCTGGCCAAGGCTGTCTGACTGTGTGCTCTGTTTGCAATGCAGGGTGAGGAAGGCCCTCCCAGTTTGGAGTACATCCAGGCCAAAGACTTGTTCCCCCCGAAGGAGCTCATAAAGGAGGAGGAGTCACTGCAGGTGAGGAAGTAAAAACACCCAAACAGCGCTGGGATGTGGCAGGCTGGGCTCTGCAGAGCAGCTCTCCAGCCCAGCATATCCTGGAGGCCAGGGGCTGGGGGCACACTCGAGGCAGCAGCTCCCTGTGCGTGGGGGCCAGGCCAGCTGTTTCCAGGCCCTGGCCCTGGCTGCCCAGCCCTGGCAGGATGCAGCTGGAGCTGCTGCAGTGCACAGCCAGCCCTGGCATTCCTTGGGGGAAGTGCTGCTGCCTCCCCCTGCCCCACAGCCTGCGTCCAGGGAGATTGTGGTACAGAATCTGGGGTAGCCTGGGGGCCGTGCTCTGTGCAGCTGCACTGCCTGCCGTCCCCTGGAGCACCTTGCCCCTGGCGTTTTCCTGCTGCACGGTGGCTGGCAGAAGGAACCTCCGTATGGTGCCAGCCTGCTGCTGCGGAAAGCCCTGGGAAGAGCCCTGGGTGCTGTTGCTGCTGTGCAGCAAGGGCAGCATTCCCTCCTGGGAGCTGGTGCTTCCTTTAGCATCCTCCTGGGGCTGGAGCCAGGCTCACCTTGTTCTTGCTGCTGCTGTGTTTTGAGATTGTTCTGAGACTGTCACTGCCTTGGCAAACAGTGCTGGGGAGAAGAAGGACTGAGAGCTGTTGGCTTGAAGGAACAGCTGCAGGCTGGGGGGTTGTGCAGGGTCAGGCCTGCAGGGCTGTGGCTTTGGGGGGTGAAGCTGCTGAGGCGACTCTGAGCTGAGTCTTCTGGAGAAGAGCACACTCTGCCTTAGTTTGCTGTTTGGAGAATACAGTTCTACCCTCCCAAGAGTAATTTGCCTTCAGTAAATTGTTAATTTATTGTGAAGCAGAGTGTTCAAGACCAGCTTGGATGGGACTTGGCACCTGGCCCAGTGGAAGGTGTCTCTGCCCATGGCAGGGCGTGGAACTGGATGAGATTGGGTTGGGATGTCCCTCCCAGCCCAAATCATTCCAGGATCCTGTGGCTCTAGAGGGATGCCATCCGTTGATAACAGGCTGTATTGGGGCACCTGCTGGTTTATTCCAGGATTTCCCTCCATCTCTTCTTGCAGCCTTACAGCCCCTTCCTGTTCTGTCTCCCTTCTGTTGCTGTGTGAAAGAGCCACGTAAGCAGGAGAAACACATGCCAGATAAAAACAGCTCTGGCAAGCCTGCAGAAATCAACTGCAGAAATAAAGAGAGGAAATTCTCTTAGGCAAATAATTAATATTTTTCAAGAGTGTTCGGACAGATGCCAGGCTAGGGTGGTTATTTTTGTACAAAGAAAGAAGAAGTTGTTAGTACACTTGTCGCTTGAAATTTGAAATTCAGGTTTTTATACCCCAAGCCATAGAAACAACTTCAAAATAAAGAGAAGGTGGTCAGACTTGTACTAATTACAGTGTAATGAATTGTGTCATCAGCTGCCCTGTCTGGCAGGTTTCAGCTCTGGCTGAAATGATAAATTGTCGTGACATTTTTTTGCATAATTGGTTGCCAACATCACCTGGTGTAGGTGGCATTCAGGGAGCAGGAGGAACCTGATTAGCTAAGGACAAAGAGGCCTGGTGAATCTTAGGCTGTTCTGCCTTCTTTTTTTTCATATAAAAAAAGTCAAACTTGACTGTCTGCCAGGATCTCATGTTTTAAAAACAACTATAACGTGTCCAGACTGATGGGGGAAAACAGACACTTGATTATGGAGGTAACCTTAATGAAGCTTTCTTGCAGTTTAATCAGGACAAGCTTCCTCAGTCATATAAATAACTATACACAGACTCCCTGAGAGCCTTGTTAGCAGAAACTGGGTAAAACTTTGGTTCATTTGTTTACCTGGATGGTACTACTGAGTGTCACAGGGCAGCTGAGGGCACCCCATGTTTAAATGGCACAGCAGGATCACATACGTGACACTGCCCTGGGACAGAATCCCAGAATCACCGAGGCTGGAAAAGACCCCCAAGACCATTATGTCCAACCTGCGGCTGATCCCCACATTGTCACCCAGCCCAGAGCACTGAGTGCCACATCCAGTTGTTCCTTGGACACCTCCAGGGATGGTGACACCACCACCTCCCTGGGCAGCCCCTTCCAGTGCTTCCCCATGGTGCCGGGCTCTTTCAGGAGCTGTGCAGAGCACTACCCTCTTCTCTCTGAGCTGTCCTGCAGGCATGTCCCTCTCCATGCCTCTTGTGCCAGAGCTGGTTTCCCCTCTCTGAGGAGGAGTCAGTCCCTCTGTCTCCCGGCCCCCCCTCACTGCCAGGTGTGCCTGGCACACAGGTGATCCTTCAGGAGGTGCTGCTGGCTCCGTGTGCGGGCTGGGCAGCGGTGCCTGTGCTGCTCTCAGGGCATGGGGAGCACTTGGGAGGGAGATGCTCTGCGGAGGCAGTGGGAAGAGTGGCTCTGGAAATCCCAGTGCACAAGGTACCTGTGTGCCCTGACCTGGTGCTGTCTGCCTTGCAGGTGCCATTCACTGTGCTGCAGGGTGAGGGGGTGGAGTACCTGGGCCATGCCAACGACGCCGTGATCGCCATCTCCAACTACCGCCTGCATATCAAATTCAAGGACTCTGTCATCAATGTGAGTCTGGCTCTGCCTGCACCATCCCCTCTCCCAGGGTTTCGAGCAGGGAGGTGTGGGAATGCCCTGTTCCTGGGGGCTGTGGCACAGGAAGGTGCCTCTTGGAGGATGCCAGTTGCTGTTCTGTTACTGTATTTAAGTGTGAGGGTGGGGTTTTCCTTTGGATAGTAATTAGGTCTTTCCTTTGCTGTTTTCTTTGAATTCAAGCAATAACCTTGGTGGTTTTCAGGCTGTTGAGGTCTCTTGCAGGCCAATTTTAATGAGACATCTCACCAATGCAGTCAGGCAGTGGGAGCTTGAGGCTTTCTCTCACTGCCTTGATTTGCTGTCCCTTACTGCAGCTGTTATTTGGCTCAGTTACCTTGCTTGACTGGATGTGGTTGAATCAGGAACCGGCCCCAAGTGGGAGATCACCGAGGGAGAGAACAGAAATCAAAATAATAATCATGGAAGGGTTCTGTGCTGACTCATGGAGCTCCATAACCCTGGGAGTGGGATTGTAGTTCACAGAAGCAGCTTGTGACTGGTGGAACTGTCTGCAGCGTGAGGAGCCTGCAGGCATGGCTGCTGGGGCTGCTCTGGCCTGTGGTGTCATGCCCTACATCTGTCCCTCCCTTGCAGGTGCCTTTGAGGATGATGGAAAGTGTGGAGTGTCGGGATATGTTCCAGCTTCATATCATCTGCAAAGACTCCAAAGTGATCAGGTATCTGGTTCATTGCTGTGGTGCAGCTGCTGGCGCTGCAGGCTGGGACCAGCTCTGGTGGCTCCCCCTGTGATGCCTTTGGAATTGAGCTGCCCTTGGTCAGGGTTCTGAGGCTTGGGGCCGTGTTCCTTTTCCTGTCTCAGTCCTGGCTGGGTGAATGTCCCCACTGAGGGTGATTTGCCTTTGGGTTTGCAGGTGCCATTTCTCCACCTTCAAGCAGTGCCAGGAGTGGCTGAAGAGGCTGACTCGAGCCATTGCCCGCCCTGCCAAGCCTGAGGACCTCTTTGCATTTGCCTACCATGCCTGGTGCTTGGGGGTGTGTGTGGATGAGGAGGATCAACATGCACATCTCTGCCGTCCTGGTGAGCTCCCGGCCTGGCCCTTCCTGCTGCTCTGGCAAGCAGCACTGCACTGCAACTGAGCTCTTGTTCATAAACCCAGTCCAGTTTCAAATTTGCCTCCCTGGGTCATCCTGTGCCTGGCCTAGAGATCCAGCTGATGGCCATATCCTGCTGGATAAGAAGCACAGTGAAAGGAATTAGTAACAAACACAACAAAAAACTTTCTGAACCAGCAACACAGAAGCAGCTTTTCCCTTACTCCTTGAGAGAAAACATCCCATACCTAAGTTCTGTCATCACAGTGATACAGACCTCAGGCAGTCCTGTCCTGGAGTGGCAAACACCATCAGTTTTGAGGCAGCCTAATTAATATGAGCCCATCTGCATCTCTTCACCAACACTCAAAAATGCTGTGACATTCCCAGGATCAGGTCGGTGGAGAGCTCTGGCTCATCCTCACACAGGATGAGTCCATGAAGAGAAAATCAAAGCAAATCAGAGCTTTGAGTCCACGAAGAGAAAACCAGAGCTGTGCTGGTGCCCTCGTGTGGACTGGGAGTTTCCCTTCCCTGGGAACACAAAGTTCGTTTGCAGTTGCTTTGTCTTATCGATGATGAAGCTGTTTAAAAATGGAATTAAAATGAGTGAGAAACCTGGCTTTAGACTGAAAAATGAGCTGTTCCTAGAGGAGAGCATAAGTGGCCTGAATCAAATGTGCAAAGACAGGTGACATGGAGGGGTGGGGTTCAGTAATACAGCTGTTCCAAGAGAAGCTGATGGAGGAATGGTAAGCTCTGTATTACCATGTCCCAAACCCCAGCAATCAGAGATATTTGCTGTGTTTCCTTTAGGGAAAGTGTTTAGTGTAAATAAACTCACCGGTTCAAGTTGTTGCTGCAGGATGTGGCTGAGGTAAAGAGCTTTGCAGTATTTACTTATTAACAAGATTTGACACTGGAGCAACAAAGGTATCCAGAATTAGTGAGGCAAGGCTAAAACATGAGAGAGGAAACCTTGAGTCAGCGTCTGAGAGCAGTCTGGAGGAAGGAACTGCCTCAGGTGGGTGCTCAGTGCTCCTTGCCATAGGGTTCCTGACATCCACTTTGGAAGCTGCCTCTGCCAGATGGGCAGAAGTGGGTTAAATTAACCCCCATACACCCCCTTGACATGGAGAGGCTGTTTATGTTCCCTGAGGTGAGACCTGACTTGACAAAACAAGCAGAGGTACCCCTGTGAGGCTCAAGTCTTCCTGGCTTCTGAAGCACAATTATTTCTGCCATCCAGTTGCCCATGAGCTTCTCCTTGCCAAAAAGATGCTCCCAGGGCTGGAGCTCCTCTGCTCTAGAGCCAGGCTGAGAGCTGGGGGTGTTCACCTGGAGAAGAGAAGGCTCCAGGGAGAGCTCAGAGCCACTTCCAGGCCTAAAGGGGATTATAAAAAAGAGGGAGAGATTTTCTATAAGGGTGGGTAGTGACAGGACATAGGGGAACAGCGTTAAAGTGACAGAGGGCAGGGTTAGATGGGATGTTGAAAGGAATTCTTGAATCAGGGAATGGAGAGGCCCTGGCACAGGGTGCCCAGAGCAGCTGTGGCTATCCCTGGATCCCTGGAAGTGCCCAAGGCCAGGCTGGACAGGGCTGGGAGCAGCCTGGGACAGTGGGAGGTGTCCCTGCCATGGCAGGGGGTGGAACAGGATGGGCTTCAGGTCCCTGCTGACCCAAACCTTTCTGTGGTTTTGTGACTCTCTCCAGCTTGTGACAGTTGCTGTGGAGTTCCACAAGCAGGTTCAGATTCCTCTGTGCTGTCAGTAACTTCCCGTGCTCTGTTCCTCAGGGGACCATGTGAGGTTCCGGTTTGAGATGGAGCTGGTGAGGATGGGCTTCGACCTGCAGAACGCCTGGCGTGTCTCTGACATCAACAACAACTACAAGTGAGTGTTTCATCCCAGCCCCTCCCCGCTCTCCTCCTGCCTTACTTTTCCCTTGGGAATCCCCGTGTGGAGCACTAGGTGAGTCAAACTCCAGCTAATCCTCCTTCCTGGCCTTGACAGCCCCCAGGCTGATCAGAGTATGAGCCAGATCCCTTTTCTTTCTACCTTTCACATCGTGGAATTGGAGAGGGAATACAGTCCAAACATCAGAGCTAGCAGGAACTGTAAATGCTGGCTCAGGTAGTTTATCATGTGGTGGCTCTTGTTCCTCATGGAAAACATTTGGGAGTCTGGAGGTCCGTCCATTGTGGGTTTGTCTTTCTGGTCAGTCCTCCTCTCTAAAATGCTCAGTTTGACATAACAGCCACAGTTTTCATGCACTCAGGCAGATGTTCAGCTCTGTGAGGAGCTGGGGATAGCCAGTGGAGAGCTGTTGGCAGGCTCAGGAGTCTGGGAATGAGCGAGGCTCGTTCAGTCAGAGCAGGAGAAGCTGAAGGGTGATCTGCTCCAGCTGCTGGCAAGGCATTCACAAAGGGCATGGAGTAAAACTGCTGGCAGTGGCACATGGCAGAACAAGAGTGGCAGCCCCAAAATGCAGCTTGGGAGCTTCACAATGTGGAAGGGAAAAGAGCATTCCCTGGGAACATGGTGGTGTGCTGGGCACGTCCCCACAGGGTGTTCTCCATGGCTCTGATGTCACGTTTCAGTTGAGCCAGCGTTGAAAGTGTTCCATGTGGGCGTTGGGGTGGAAATCTCTGCAAGGTTTTCCCTCTCTCACAGCGGAAGAGACCTTTTGCCACTAATCAGTGTTTCCAGCCCACCTTCTGTTCCAGCAGGAGCACAGGACTCTTGAAAAAGGGCAGCTGCACTGTTTGCAGCAGGTGGCATTAAGCCAATGGGATTTCAAACTTTGATGGACCTACTCATTTGTGCATTTCCTATAATCCTGTTCTTGAAACCACTGGTGTCCCTCAGCCTTCCCTCTCTGTCCCAGCCAGTCCAGGCATCCCCATCACCTATGGATTGGACAGTTCTAGGTCACTGGTTTCCTGTGGAGACCATGAGAAATCTCAGACACACTGGACTGCAGAAATCCCAGTTTTGGAGCTGCTGCCTGTTCTGTTTTCCTGAAGAATCCAGGGCACAAGCACTAAATTTGGGGGTGATTTCCATTTTACCTCTGCCCTACTGACCACATTGTTGCTTTGGGACTGTTCACATGACTTTGCTGGCATTTACACAGTTTCTCCAAGGTTGTCAAATAAAAGTTGTTGTCCTGAGCTGCTCTGTTTCGGAGTGCACAGCCTGTGCGTTCCTGCCCTACACAGAGTCTCTGTATGTAGGGTCTTCTTCCCTGCTGGGTCTTGGGGTGTGGTTCCCCTGACTATTTCAGGAAGTTCAGCTTCCACTGGCCATCTGTGCTTTGCTTCCCGGCCAATAATCCACAGCCATTAACCAACTTCTCTGAAGACAGGTGTTTGATTTCCAACCAAACCAGGGAAGAAAGGACTCAAACCTCAGCAAGCTGGGTGTGGGCCTGGCTTTGCTTCCCTCCACCTGCCAAGTTCCTCCCTGGAGATCCTCTCAGGTCCCAGCTTCCTGCAGACATCCTGGGATCTCAGGGGTGGTGCCATTGCCTTGTGCGACTCAAACCAGTTCTCTCTTGCTGCTGGGGGAGTGTGGCTTTAAATCCTGCCCTGGCTTTTGATCATAACCACCTGCCTCTATTCACAGGGATCAGGTTACTTTTTAACTGTTTATAGTCCTTTTATCTTTTATTTCCCTGCATTGGCAAAACAGTGTTGTTAAAGACAGGATACTCCAAGGTAATGGCTTTGTTCCTTGTCTTTCAAGTCTGTTCTGAGATGTCCTTATCTGGGAACTATTATCTCCTTCCTGGCGACAGCCATCGTAAAATGAGAGCAATACAAGCTTATAATAACCACTCCTTCAGTCTTGATAAAAGTGTACAGTGATAATAAAATTATTACACGGTCTCACCCTGGCTCTCACATCTTCAGGGATGTTATACCCAGGGAAATGGGATCACTCCAGCATTGCCCATCTGGTCCACACAGGCTCTCTGAGGTAGTTGTTTCATATCAGCCTTAGTACTGGTACACATGTAGTTCCTTCAGAAAAAGGAAAACACCAAAAACACTTTGCCTCCAATGTTGATGCTCATTTTTAGGTTTCATCTTTTTACGGTTGTGATTTTATTTAACTTTTGAGTTTATGAGGAGAAAGTTTGCCTGAAGTTCTGTTACTGCTTTAGCCAGATGGTGTTTCCTACTGGTCTCTGAGACTGCTCTTAATTCAAATTTTGTCTTTTTTACACTTCTCTATAAATTTTAATATTATCTATACCATTGGAAAGGGATAATTACTGTCCCTGCTTGGATTTGCCACAGGAACATGTGGACAGTAAGGACATGTGAGGACTGTTAGTGGTACGCGTGTTTGCCTTCTGTGAAACAAGAGCTTGGCCAAGGCTCTCAGGGACAGGATGGGCTTGTTGGGGTGTCCTGTGTGGGGCCAGGGGCTGGACTCGATCCTCATGGATCCCTTCCAACCAAGGTATTCCATGATTGCTCTCCCTCACTGTCATCTCTGTGGTAAGAAGGTTCTCCATCGATCCTCGTTCACAGGTGCTGATTCCTGTGTCTGTGTTGTTCCAGCCGCCCTCTCCTGCCATCAAACCTCACAGTTCAAGGCTGTTTCCCTTTGTTGTCAGGCTCGGGCTGGTCCCAGGGCTTTCCAGGCTGCCCCACTGCAGGTGGTTCCCTTTAGGACCCCCGTTGTGGTGAAAAATGATCGTTGAGGTTCTGAGCTATTTTTTGTCTTCTCAAGAGCAGCTGTTTCCTAAGAGGAGCATTCTTCAGCTCTGTGGGGACATACCTGTTAAAAAACACAGGCGCACAAAAAATTTCAAACAACCCCTTCTGAAAATCTTAAATTTGCCCTATCTGCTCATTCACTGATGTTTCAGGTAGCTCTCACACATGAGGAGTGACCTCCCTCCCAACAGCCGTGTTGACTCAAATTCCAAGTGCCCTGAACTTAACCCTTTGTGTTGTTGTTGCTGTTGTGGGAGCCTTATCCCCTCTAAAAACATTACTGAATCTACTGAGTGATGAATGCTGTAACAAAGGGAATTTTCAGTTATTCTACTTTGGAGCAGCTTAGGTCCAAAGGAAGAGTCAGAGACTTGATGATTTTGCTGGTAGCCCCAAGAAACACCTGGGTGTGTCTGCAAATGTCATCTTGCATGTTCTGTGTAGAAGCAAAACAAGGCTCCCATGGGAATTTCTGCCCTTGCAGCCTTTCTGCTTCTCTTCCAGCCCCTGTGGATGCCATTACTGTCACTCAAGGGGTTGATAGTGTTGCCTCAATGCTGTCCTGTTTCTCTTCAGGCTTGGGATTTGATCCATGCACATTCTGGTGGATGGTGGTCACTCTGAGCGTCACACTGTCACTCCCACCTTCCCCTGGAAGTTGCCCACACTTTGTTCACAAGCTCAGCCTGTTTAGGCCTTCCTAGAAAGCTTGTACCCTGAAACTTAGGGTGCCACGGATACCCTTCCTTGTATCAGTTTATAAGATACTGTTAAGCCAACAGAGTTGCTTATCCCGGGTTTTCAGTTCCTCTACTGTATTCCTCTGGAATTCTAGCCTAGAAAGACATGTCTCTTTGTCTTAACCTTATTGCCTGTTTCTATGCACCCTGCTTGAATTTGGCTTCACTTCTTAAAGATGTCCTGTTTCCTACCTGAATTTTATTGATTTCTATCTTACTGTTTCCCTAAGGCTACAGAGTTTTAGTGATTTAACTCTTGGAAGATTCACTCCTGAGCCTCTCTTGGACTACCTCTCCCCAGTCTGTACTTTTAAGACATCACCCATGTTTCATCTGAGGTGCCAAGGAACTGTTGGCACTTCAGCAGAGCCTGTTCATGTATAGACTCAGCTATTCCAGAAGTTCCTCCAGACCTGAACAGGTGTTAACCCTGTCCCACATTCCTGCATCTTCAGTCATGCTTCACTGCTTCTCTAATTTCGTGACCACCTTTACTTATGGAATCTTAGGCATTTCAGAGATGTCCAAGCCCAGACATCCTACCACAAACAACCTGGACTTCACCTTCTTAACTGACAGCTTTAATTTTGCTTCCTGAATTCCTCATGCTCACCCAGTTGTTTTTATCCCTTAGCCACCATTGCTTTCTGCCTGGGGCTCTCAGAGGAGCTGTCTAGACACTGGAGTGCCATTTTCCAGCATGGCAGGCAGTTCTTCACTAGCACTATAAACTAACACTGAATTGTGCCTGTTGCCATCAGCTGGAATAGCCTGGGCTCAGGAGCACCAGACCACCCTCTGGAGCTTACTGGCTGGATCCTTTCGCCCTCCTCACATTGCTCCCCATCTGCCCTGAAACATTCCTGCTAAATGATGTGGGATAACCTTGAGCCAGAGCTGCTCTTTGATGTTCCTTGCCATGCACCCTCCTGCAGGGGCTCAGCTGGTCCAGCTCCCAGGCCGGGCTGTGTCTGAGCCTGCCCTTGGCCTGTGCTGGGAGCAGCAGGGCAGGGCAGGAGCTGCAGGAGCCAGAAAGCCCCCCCTGCACTCCTGGAATTTTCCGTGCGCTACAATTCCAGAATGGTTTGTGGTGGAACGAACCTTAACGCCCATCTCATTCCACCCCCTGCCATGGCAGGGACACCTTCCCCTATCCCAGGCTGCTCCAAGCCCCATCCAGCCTGGCCTTGGGCACTGCCAGGGATCCAGGGGCAGCCACAGCTTCTCTGGGCACCTTGTGCCAGGGTCCTCTCCACCCTCTCAGTGAAACATTTTTCCCCAATGTCACCCTTCCCTCTGGCAGTGCTCTCTGCTCTCGGAGTTCTCCTCTCACTGCTGGTACATGTTCAGATAGCTACAAGAATTTGATTTCTGGCATCCAACCAAACAAGTTATGATGTAGATCTCACTCCTGTCATTTTATTTGCATACCCCCAGTCCCCAGTGCTAAATTTCTGGGCAGATTTGTGTCTTCCTCACTGAACAATGTATCCTGTTCTCTCAGGCAGAAAGTGGTTGGCCATTCTTTACCAGAAGCTCTGTGTGTACCTGCTACAAGAAAACAAAAACTTCATTTAAATTATTGACTATTCCCCTAAACCCTCATGAATTCTTAAATCCAGAGGTTGTTCCAAAGGCATCCTGAGAAGAACTAGGATACTTAGTATGAGGCCAGAGGTGAGGCCTGGGGTGAGAGGAGGTTGTCTTCTCTCAGCTCATTCCTGACAGCAGGTTTTATCTCACTGTGCTGAGACAGATGAGGAGGAAGAGACAAAGTCCTGCACGTTGAGTTTGGGGAAATGTGAGCTGCTCTGGGGCAGATTTTTGATTGCTCAGTCCTCATCTTGCCTTTCATGCTTTCTCTTCTCCAGACTTTGTTCCAGTTATCCCCAGAAGCTGCTGGTCCCTGTCTGGATCACTGACAAGGAGCTGGAGAATGTGGCTTCATTCAGGTCATGGAAGAGGATCCCTGTGGTGGTGTACAGGTAAATGCAAACCCAAATTCCCTCCTCCAAACCCAGCTGCTGTGTCCTCATAGTCCTGCAGGGGCTCTGGACAGGGATGGCAGGACAGCTGCCTGCGAAGGAGACGCTCCCGGGGCTCCTTCTCCCAGCACCATCTGCAGCAGGGTGTTTTCCAGAAGAGAGAAGCAGTGTTCCAGAACTGTCCTTTGCTGTTCTCAGTCAGATTTGAAGGTGTGGGTGACTTTCCTCCTACGGGAGATGTTGCAAGATGAGGTCAAATTAAAGTTCTCTCAGAGTTTCAAAATCTTTCCACACGTTGGTCCTTGTCTGGCTGCTACTTTGAAAAGAAGTCTGAGCCAAAAGGAGCCTGCTGGGTGCCCTGTGCTCAGCAGGGTGTGTAGGCCTGGACAGACCCGGGAATGCCCAAATCTGCAGCTTCTCACAAGGGGCTGTGGAGGGGCAGCTCTGATCTGTGCTCCTTGGTGACCAGGACAGCACCCAAGGGAATGCCTTTGTCAGGGACATTTAGGGTGGATCTCAGAGAAAGGTTCTTTCCCCAGAGGGTGCTGGCACTGCCCAGGCTGCCCAGGGAATGGTCCCAGCCCTGAGGCTGCCAGAGCTCCAGGAGCTACCAGGGATGCCCAGGGTGGGATTGTTGGGGTGTCTGAGCAGGGCCAGGGGTTGGACTGCATGATCCTTGGGGGTCCCTTTGAGTTTAGAATAATCTGTAATTCTATTAAATATTCCCCGACCAGCCTTCCAGAAATAATCTAGAGGGGAATGCGGGAGGCCACGCAGTCAATGGAGCAGGGGCTCTGCCAAGGAGGGGCTGGTTCCTCATTAAATTTGTCTCCCAGGAGACTGATGTGTTTGAAACCAACAGGAGGCTGATGGAAAGGGGCACCCAGGCAGTAGTGCTGTTGTAAAATGTACATTATGGTTTGTAACCTTAGACTGTGTGTTAGCAGTCACCAAATCCAAATATAAAAAAAACTTAAAAGATCAGAGCTGTATTGGAAAATAGGAAAGTCAGGAAGCAAACCCAGCAAATTTACAGGTGCCTTAACTCTGCATTGTCACACTTCATGGCTTGCTGTTGGATGTGGCAAAACACTGTGTGTTCCTTCTAGAACTCAGCTCTGCAGCAGAGTGGGAATGAGCATAGCTTATCGGATGGAGCCTTTCCCTCCTTTAGCCAACTCAGCTAAGAAGTTAATTGTATTTGTGACTCCTTTTGCTAAAAATGGCCTGGTGCTGGAGCTTGTCCCACTGTGCCTGTCCACCCGAGGGCAAAACCATGTCTTTTTCCTACTCCAGCAATTATTTTGTTCCTTGCTTTACATCTCTGTAATGGTACCCAGTAATTTATGAGCTGAGTACAACCCTTTGCAGCCTGGGATCAGATTAGAAGACGCTGACAAGTGATGTTGCAAGATGGGGCAAGTGCTTGCCCATGTGTCTCTGATTTTTGTGCACTTTTTTTAGTCTTTGCCCTCAAGATTGAAGTCTTTGGAGCAGGAGGGTCCTTGAGGGTCACGGCTGCTTCTGCAATGCCTTGTGCTGTGTGGAAATGAAAAGCCTGACACTCAGCTCCTCCTCCTCACTCGGAGCTCAGGAGAAAATGGATGGGTGCCTGCATCCCAAGGGACTCTGATAGACCTCAGAGCTTTTAGATAAGGCTGATCTCACTGGGACACAGTCAGAGCTGTAAAACATGACACCAAAGGTATCCCATTATCAGATTTCTTGAAAAAAGTATAAATTAGCTATTAAGTAAAACAGAAATTCAGGTCTCCATCTCAGTCCTCAGTGGAGATGTGCAGGAGAGATGCAGAAGCCTTCAGGCACAATCCACTTCTGAAACAAGGCAAAGGATGCAATCAATTATTTAGCTGAGTAGAGAGGCAGATGGGCATGGTGTGGCAGTTCTGGCTCTGTCTGCTCAGCCACCTTGAGGAGACCTTGGGCCTGTGGCAGCAGGAATGCTCCTCCCAATGCCCAGCATGCCCTGCCAGGGGACAGCGGGCACTGCTCCGCCCCATGGCTGAGCCTCGCGCTCGGGCTCTCACATCCTGCAGCAATGAGATGGGAGTTTAAGTTTATCCCAGTGATGTGGGAAATGGAGCACCTAGACACACACTCATCTCAGTTGGGAACCTTTAGGCTTGGCTCAGTAAACCCTCTCCAGGCTCTTTCTTGTGCTTTAAGCCAAGCTCCTTGATTTGTCCAGGAAATAACAGAGATACTTGGGAGATCATAGAATCATGGAATGATTTGGGTTGGAAGGGACCTTGAGAATTGTCTGCTTCCAGCCCCGCTGCTGCTGCCTTCCACTAAACTGGGTATTAATCCCTTGTGGAGGGTTGTTGGAGGCTAAATGGCGTGTGCTGACAGTATCAGATGTGCTCTAGCCTTGTGCTCAGAATGAATCTGTGAGGAAAAACTCAACTGATAAACTAGAGAGGCACTTCATCTTGCAGCTTTGGACCATGAAAGGGTCTTGAGTCATTTAGTCAAAACTAAACTGAGGATCCCTAAAGAATCAATTGCTCCATATTAGTTAAAACACTCTGGCGTTTTCTGACATTCCAGTTTCAAGAAAGAAACTTTTTTCTTTGAGAAAAACTTCCCCAAAACTCCCTGGTAAGAAAAGGCCTTAAAGGTTCCTGTGCTCGTGCTGGGGAGATGTGCAGGGAAGGCAGTCAAGTTCTGGTGCTCCCCTGCCCTGGGAAGCTCCTTGCAAGCTCAGCTGTGGTTTTGGTTCCTCTGCTGGCACCTGCTGTACCTTCTGCTTGCTGGTGGCTTCACACGCATTGGTGCTGCACATTTCCTTGTTTACTGGCAGGTCACCGTGTCCCTTGGAGGTCCCCAGCCGTTGTTCAGTGCTCAGAGGTGTGTGTTACCAAGAGTTCTGTGAGTTGAGCGTGACCGTGGTGACATCGGCAGCTTTGCCCGGAGCAGCTGCAGTGCCCCGCACCCTGTCCTGTTCCCCAAGCTGCCTGCTGGGAGCAGTCCCTGGCACAGCACCTGCCCTTCCCAAAAACGTGCTCAGGCACTGTCTGGGAAAGTGTTGCTTGGCACAGGCCAGGAGCTGTGGGTGGCTCACAAACAGGCTTGGATGATCACAGGCTGGTGCTTAAGTCCACACCTTGGCTCTGTTTCATTTACTACTATAAACAAAGCCTTTGCTGCTCTCTGTTATCCATCCTTGAGTGATCCTGAAGGCAGGAATAGATCTCCTGGGAGTGACTGCTCTGCAAGTCACCTTGCAAAACAGAGCAGCACTTAAAGTAAAGGGTCCCCACGGTGTTTTGACTTGGCCAAACATGAACATTTTTCTTTGGAAGGCTTCAGTTTAAAGTCTTCATTGTTATTATCTGTGAGATGTCATTAAGGAAGCTATGTAAACTGACAGAGAGCAGGGTGACGTGAGATACTGGGAAGGAATTGTTCCCTGTGAGGGTGGTGAGGTCCTGGCACAGGGTGTCCAGAGCAGCTGTGTCTGCCCCTGGATCCCTGGAAGTGTCCAAGGCCAGGTTGGATGGGGTTTGGAGAAACCTGTGACAGTGGAAGATGTCCCTGCCCACGAAGGGGGTGGAACGGGATGGGCTTTAAGGTTCCTTCCACCACAAAATATTCCTTGACTCTGTGGTCTCCAGGTAAATGCTGCAGCACGGGTGGTGGGATGGTTGAGTATGGTTTGTGTGTGGGTCTGGTTCAGGGCTGTTGAGTTCATTTTCCCATCTCCAGGAAGGACCAGGCAGCAGGAGCAGCACCGCAGGGAAGTGTTACAAACGAGATAGGGATGCAGGTGCTCTTTCCTGGTGCATCTTTGGAGCATCTGCTATCTTAGATTTCCTACATCCATTTGGGAGAATGGGTGACTGTCTCATGGTCACTTGGTGAACCTGCCACCAGGTGTTTGGACCAGTTAGTAGTTCCACATTGCACTGTGGCTGTGAGTCCACTCTTGATTTTGTTTGTTGTCCAAGAAATACTTGTGTTTCTGAAACATGGCTTGACCATTCCAGTGCTTGCTTGTGTCTGTGCCACCTATCTCTGGAGTTTGGTTTGACTACAACATGATCCTTTTTGAGAGGAGTTTGTGTCATTTTAGGATGGTTAACATGTGAAGCCATAATATTTTATTTCTTACTCCTTTCCCAGTAACTGTTAGCACATCCTTAACCTTCATGCTTCTCTTGAGCACTGCGTTGAGGCTTTTGAGAGCTTCCCAGGGACTTCAAAGCCTTTGGGATCTGCACCAAAGTGCTCCATGTCACAGCTGGAGTTATGCTTTGATCATCTGTAAATACTCTTCACTTATTAATGCTAAATTTCACACTTTCTGGGTAATTCTCTATCAGCAGCTTTGTCACATCACGGTCCCTTCCCTTCCCAGGCCAGCTGGGAATGACTTGACCAGTGTGTTCATGTGAGAAATGCACTGATTCCTACTTCAGGCCTCCTCGTCAGTAAGCACAGTCAGGATAGGGTTCACATTTAGAGGTTGTTGATAAACACCAGCTCAGGCCTCCACCCAGAAACTCCCTGGTCTGATGCCAAGTGAGCTCATCTTCCCAACTTACAGGTGATAAGTGAAATGGTTTAACAACGGGTCTGTAATTGGAGGAAAGAAAAAAAGAAGGAGAAGGAGAGAAGAGAACCACCTTAAAATCAAGTGGAAGGTGTCCCTGCCCATGGCAGGGGGGTCAAACAAGATGATCTTCAACCTCCCTTCCAACCCAAACTATTCCATGATTCTATGAAATAACTATTACTTTCCCAAAATACAACCATAATGATTTTAAGTTCTTCTTTCTGGTTTAATTTATAAATACAGTCATATCTATATACAACAATATCTATTTTATATATTTATAGGTTACAGGATATATTAATATATAAAAATAGAAGTCAGAGATTGGACTTTGGGATCTTGAAGGTCTTCTCCAACCTAAATGATTCTATGGTATTGTAAATAAAAGTATGAGGCTTGTTTAGCCCCTCTGTCAGTGCTGCAGTGATGAAAAATGGTTCTTTGAGGTTCCTTGCTCTCTTTCACTTCTCGATGAGAGTCAGTGCTGTAGGTAGAGCAGCTGCACCAGGAGTAGCTCAGGTGTGGCTGTGCCCAGGGAGCGTTTCCGGGCCGGCCCCACGCTCCCGAGCGCTCAGCGAGCTCTGTGTGTGTGTCCCCGCAGACACGTGCGCAACGGGGCGGTGATCGCGCGCTGCAGCCAGCCCGAGATCAGCTGGTGGGGCTGGCGGAACGCCGACGACGAGTACCTGGTGACATCCATTGCCAAAGCCTGTGCCTTGAACCCCGGGGCGAGGGTGTCGGGCGCCGCGCCGCAGGCCGGGAGCAGCGACGGCAGCGAGCCCTGCGACGCCGACTTCGGTGAGATGGCCCCTGCCAGCCCTCCTGAAGGGGGACACGGCAGAGGGGCTGCCAGGGTTGTCCCAGGGCAGGGCTTTACCCAGCGTCCAGGGGGAGAACCTGGGCCCCGTTGTGCCCTGACTGCGGTGTGTGGGTTCGCGGTGGCACTGGGGGGCAGGGAGGGAGGTGCCAGGAGCTCAGTCCTTGTGTGTCCCTGCAGACTCATCCTTGACAGCGTGTTCGGGCGTGGAGAATGCAGGAACCCCTCAGAAGCTGCTGATCCTCGATGCCAGGTCCTACACGGCAGCCGTGGCCAACAGGGCCAAGGGAGGCGGCTGCGAATGCGAAGGTACCGAGGGCCAAGAACATCCAGAGCATGTTCCTTTTGAGCCTGGCAGTGGCTCTTAGGGCACAGCTGGGGACTGGGACAGCATATTGGTGCTTGGTCTCTGGGATCGTGCTCCCACATGGGGATCTGGAGGGGCTGGATCAACAGGCCAAGGTCAATTGGATGAGGTTCAGTAAGGCCGAGTGCTAGGTCCTACATTTGGTTCACAACCGCCCCACTGGAACGTTCCAGGCTGGGGCAGAGTGGCTGGAAAGCTGCCCAGTAGAAAAGGACCTGGGGGTGCTGGTTGGCAGCAGTTGAACATGGGCCTAGGTGTGCCCAGGTGAGCAGCAGGTCAATGACACCTGAGCTGTACCAGCAATAAAGTGGTCGGTCACAGGGCAGTGACAGTCCCCCTTACCCGGCCACTGGGGCCAGTTTTGTACCCATTAGGACAAGAAAGACCATGAAGAGGGAATGGAGCTAGGGAAGGGACTAGAGCACCAGGAGCAGCTGAAGGAGCTGGGGAAGGGGCTCAGCTTGGAGAAAAGGAGGCTCAGGGAGGACCTTCTGGCTCTGCACAACTCCTGACAGGAGGGGGCAGCCAGGTGAGAGTCAGGCTCTGCTCCCAGGGAACAAGGCACAGGATGAGCGGAAGTGGCATCAAACTGTGCCAGGGGAGGTTTAGGTTGGATATGGGGAAAATTTCTTCAGTGAAGTGTTGTCAGGCCCTGGCACCTGTCCAGGGCAGTGTTAAGAGTCCCCATCTGTGGAGGGGTTTAACAGGTCCATGGATATGGCACTTGGGGACATGGTAGCCTTGGCAGAACTGGGAAATGGTTTGACTCAATGACCTTGGAGGTTTTTCCCAACCTTAGTGACTCCATGAACACCAGGGGTGGTGTGGGAGGTGTAGCTGCACTGGGGTGTGGAGGCTGTTGCTGCAATAGCAGCAGAGTTGGATTTGATGACCCTTGTGGGTCCCTTCCAGCTCAGAATGTTCTGTAGCTCCTTAGCTCTCTCTAAATGTTCCTGTCTCTTGTGTCAGAGTATTATCCCAACTGTGAAGTCGTGTTCATGGGCATGGCCAACATCCACTCCATCCGGAACAGCTTCCAGTATCTGCGTGCTGTCTGCAGTCAAGTGCCAGACCCCAGCAAGTGAGTGACTCTTCTCTAGCTGAGTTTGATGCCATATCTGTCAGTGACCTGGGGGGGGGGGGGGGGGGTGTTCCACTCTGTTTTCCTTTCTTTATCCCAGGTTTCTAACTGAGAAAATGGAGGGATGGGAAAGTGTTCACAGTGCTTGAATGCTGCTAATTTCAATCCATTAATCCAGAAGGGATTGTGGCACTGTCTCAGTGTCATTTGGTTGTGTGTATCCTCTGGGGGTTTCTAAAATGTGGGTGTATTTGAGAAAAATTAAATTTGGGTTGGATTCTTTGCCCTTCTTTCCAGGCTCCCTGGCTCCTCTGAGACATATTTTAGAAAAGACTGATTTTTGCTGAGGACTCCAGGAAAACTGAAGTTAAAATGTATTTTTTTTTCTTCAATGGAGAGCTAAGCAACCATTCTTGCCTTTTTTCCCCTTTGCAGCTGGCTTTCAGCCCTGGAAAGCACCAAGTGGCTGCAGCATCTGTCTGTCATGCTGAAGGCAGCAGTGCTGGTCTCCAGTGCCGTGGACAGAGAAGGGCGTCCGGTGCTGGTTCACTGCTCCGATGGCTGGGACAGGACTCCGCAGATTGTGGCGCTGGCAAAGATTCTCCTGGACCCTTACTACAGGACCATGGAGGTAGGATTGTGCTCTGGTGCAGTTCATGTCTGTTCAAAGGCAGCTTTTATCTCGGAATCCCCATGGAAAGGAGCAGCACTGCTTTTGGGAATAAGCTTGGTGGTGTTTTTGAGCTGCTGTGGTGGGTGTTGAGTTTTCCCTGTTCTCTTCCTGCTTGTTTTGGGTGAACTGTTCCTCATTCCTCTGGCCAGCCTGGGGAAGTGCCGTGGGAAATACCATCTTGTGCTCAAAGTTCAGCTGCTTCCCTACTCTGAATTCTCTGAGCTGGTTACTGCATAGACGTAACAACTGTTAGTTTGTATCTGGAAACCTTCAACCCTGGTGAGCTTTGCTCCCAAACCAGGCACCGCGGTAGTCTCCTTCCCAGCCTTTACTGGTGGATGGGGCTTGCTTTGTCCTGCCACATGTCCTCGGCAAAGTCGCTGCAGCTGTTTTTTCTTTTAATCACAGGGCTTCCAGGTGCTTGTTGAATTGGACTGGCTGGACTTTGGTCACAAGTTTGGGGATCGCTGTGGACACCAGGAAAAGGTGGAGGATCAGAATGAGCAGTGCCCAGTTTTTCTCCAGTGGCTGGATGCTGTTCATCAGCTTCTGAAGCAATTTCCCTGCCTCTTCGAATTTAATGAAGCTTTTCTGGTAAGAAATACATGTGAGCAAAGACAGAGGGAAGGTCGTGATGTTTTACAGAACTGGAGTTGAAAGAAAAGAGGTCTGCAAAACCTGGGACATTGTGATGTGATCACAGAATCCCAGAATGATTTGGGTTGGAAGGGAACTTAAAGCCCATCTCATTCCATCCATCCCCTGCCATAGGCAGGGACACCTTCCCTACTCCAGATTGCTCTGTCCAGCCTGGCCTTGGACACTTTCAGGGATGGGACAGCCACAGCTTCTCTGGGCAGCCTGGTCCAGGGTCTCACCACCCTCACAGGGAACAATTTCTCTGTAACATCTCATCTAAATTTGTTTTCTTTTAGTTTAAATATGTTCTCCCATGAAAGGGTGGTGGAGAGTTTGTATACTCTGGTTTTCCTGAATCCCTTCTCCAGTCCCTTTCCACCCCAGGGAATTCAGATGCCAGCAGCAGCAGTGGTTTGATTTGCATATCTCAGACCTATATGGATCTGAAATATTTTTTAAAAAATAGGGGAAAAATTAATCTCTGTCTTACCAAAAAATACAGGACGAGGTTCTAGAGAGTCATTTGGTTCTAGAGGAATGGGTTTGCTATCAGCTGAGTATTACTTTCCCTTCTATTGAAGTGATCCCTGTCCTGCCCAGTGTGGAAGCAAGGACAGCAGTGAGGTCACCCAGGGCAGGCAGTGCATGAGTCATCCCAGAGGAGGGGAAGACATGTCTCCTGTAGGCAGGAGCCCCCTTTTCCCCGTGGCTCTGAGTGTGGCTCCCCTCCCGTGCCACAGGTGAAGCTGGTGCAGCACACGTATTCCTGCCTCTACGGGACCTTTCTGGGGAACAGCCCCTGCGAGCGCGAGATGCACAACATCTACAAGCGCACATGCTCCGTGTGGTCCCTGCTGCGGGCTGGCAACAAGAACTTCCACAACCTGCTCTACATGCCTGGGTCCGAGCAGGTCAGTGTAGAGCTCCTGACCCTGCTTTCCAGGCTTTTCCCCTGGCAGGCACTGGGGAGGGGCGGAAGGGGTTTCCGAGGCGTCGGGCTCTGACGTGGGCGGTGTCGCAGGTGCTGCATCCTGTGTGCCACGTGCGCGCCCTGCACCTCTGGACAGCTGTGTACCTCCCGGCCTCCTCGCCACATCCTCTGGGACAGGAGGACATGGACATCTACATGCCCCCCGGATCTCAGAGCCAGGACTTCAGTGGCAGGTGTTTGGACAGGTAAGAGCTTAAAGCTTCAGGCTCAGGGTGTTGCAAACCCACAGATCTTCCTGCCCTTCTCGTAGTTTCTTGTAGTTTCTCCATCGTTGTTCTCATCTTCCTTGTGGGAGCAAGAGCCCTGTAGCAGTGCCCCAGCCACTTAGAGAAAGAGTTGAGGTCCCTGCTGCGCCCCAAAGGCAGGAGGCCACACTGTGCTGTTGTGCATTTCTGCTCCTGTAGCTGCACTGCCCATCTCCACCAACCACTGGAGCTGTAATGGGGAATATTTTCCCGTCCTCATCTCAGTTTTGAGTGAAACCAGGGACGTTTTTGGGGGATTTGTTGTGAGATTTGCTTTGCTTTTGGGTTCCAGATTACCAAAGACAAGATCTATGGATGACCTGCTCTCAGCCTGTGACTCCAGCAGCCCTCTGACCCGCACATCCAGTGACCCCAACCTGAACAACCACTGTCAGGAGGTGCGGGTGGGCTTGGAAGCCCGGCATGCCAGCACTGAAGGGGGTGAAGGTGCTGCAGTGACCACAGGAGAGGCACAGCCCAGGGAGGAAGAGGAGGAGAACCCTCCCTTGCAAGGCAGCAGCCATGCTGAGCACGAGGGTCCGAGCAGGCAGCTGGGCAGCCAGTCTGCTGTGCCAGGCAGCAGTGTCCCTGTGGAGGTGGAAGAGGGAAATGGAACACTCACGGAGGAACCAGATGGCAGAGATCCAGATCCGAATCCTCCTGGACAGGAAAACAGTGACAAGGTTTCCACCAGTTCTGGAAGGCCTTTGGAAACCTGTCCTCAGGAACCTTTGAAGGCTGCTGGCACTGTGTCCAACAGAGGAGGCTGTCCTAAAAGAATCACCACCTGCCCAGACATTTCCAGCCAAGAGTCCCTGGCACCAGGCACCCCTTCTCAGGACATCCCAGGCCCTGCCCTGAGTATCCCATGCCCAGATGCAGACAAGGGCAGAGGTGATGCTGGCCGGAGCATGCCCTTCGAGGAACCTGGCCAGCCGGGGAGGCTCCTGCTGGAGCAATGGCGCAAGCCCATTTCCCAGAGCCAAAGCAGTGAGTTCTCCTTCCTGGGGTGCAATTGGGACAGTTTTCAAGGCATGGTGACATCGCTCCCCAATGGGGAGCCCACCCCCAGACACCTCCTCTCCTATGGCTGCTGCAGCAAGAGGCTGAGCAGCAAACCCCTGCGGGCCCCAGGCCTGTGCCTCAGTGGCCCATGGTCTGGCAGGGAAGGTGGGAAGCCCTCGGCCTGTGCTGGCCATGGGAGCACACATTTTGGGAAGCCCAGCCGTTTGTGGCTGCCCTGTCACCTGAAACAAGCCTCTGGTCCCAAGCACCTGCCGCCAAAATGTCCTTCTCCTGTGCCTCCTGTCTACCCGGATGACGACGGGCTGCCCTTCCCCACCGACGTGATCCAGCACCGGCTGCGGCAGATCGAGGCCAGCTACAAGCAGGAGGTGGAGCAGCTGCGCCGGCAGGTGCGGGAGCTGCAGCTGCGCCTGGACATTCGCCACTTCTGCGCCCCTCCGGCCGAGCCTCCCATGGACTACGAGGATGACTTTGTGAGTACAGGCCGCTCACACCCCACGCCGGGTCCCTATACCTCTGTACACCTCCCTCTCCCAACCCACAGCTCTCCATATCTTTGAGAGGGAGTGGGAAAGATTGTTCCTGTGTCAGTCGTGTCCCTGTCCTGGCCATGTCCTCCTCCACCCAGAGGTATCTCTGCTGCTCAAGAACCAAACTCCTACACACTCATGGATGCTTTGCCCCATGTCTGCGGCTCGGGAGCCACCCAGGTGCCCCTCACCAGCACAGAGTGTGTGGAGCAGGGCGTGCCCTGGAGTGTGTGCCCAGCAGCAGAGGGGATTGGTGACCTGGTCTTGTTTTGCAGACATGTCTTAAGGAATCAGACGGCAGTGACACGGAGGATTTCTGTTCGGACCACAGTGAGGACTGTTTGTCAGAAGCAAGTTGGGAACCTGTGGATAAGAAGGAGACTGAGGTGTGTGTCCCATCATGGAGCTGTGATGCAGTGGGAGGGAATGTTTTTTGCAGCTGACCTGGTGGGCACAGCCACAGAGAGTGGTCTGGAAGTGAGGCAGTGAGCATGTCCTTGACACATCCTCTGCTGCTAATGGCTCAGGTGGGGTAGGCTCACTGTGAGGTGTGGCCCAAAGCCACCCTCAGTTTGCCCAGAGCTGTCACCGGGGGTGGGTTATAGATGGGAGCTAACTGGTGTCTGCCCTAGGTCACGCGGTGGGTCCCAGACCACATGGCCTCACACTGCTTCAACTGTGACTGTGAGTTCTGGCTGGCCAAACGGAGGCACCACTGCAGGTAAAAATGTCAGCACTCTGGGCCCATCCTCCCCTCGGCCTGGTGTCACAAAATGCCCCTCTGCTAGGTCTGTTCCCTCCAGCTCCCAGGAGAAGCTTTTAGGTCTTTCCACTACATGCCAGGCCTCATCAGTTCCCTGCAGAGTTCCATTCCACATTGTTCTTGTTTCTATTTTTCCAAGGCCTTTGATCCCTTTCTGGGACAGCAGTGAGTCCCTGTCAGCACCAGCAGTTTGCTTGCACTGCTGACCACAGTATAAAAAACACATTTACAATCCTCAGTCAGGCTGGTGCTTTGCCCTGATGTGGACCCTTTGTACTTGCTAAAGTTCTGCTGTGGTGGTCCCAGCTCTCTTCTCACTGGTTTTCTTCCTCTTTGACAGGAACTGTGGGAATGTGTTCTGTGCTACCTGCTGCCATCTGAAGCTGCCCATCCCTGATCAGCAGTTGTACGACCCTGTCCTCGTTTGTAACTCCTGTTTTGACCATATCCAAGTGTCTCGTGCCAGGGAGCTCATGAGCCAACATATGAAGAAACCCATTGCCACAGCTTCCAGCTGAATGCCAGACAAGGGACCTGTCTAAGCCCAGCCTTTTCTCTCATGGGTTTGAAGGGTGACTCTGCCTCCAGGGTAACTGTGAAGGCCTTTGGTACAACACTTGAACACCAAGCTGGAATGCGCTGTCTGCAGCAGCCTCGCTGCCGGGCTGGAGCAGAGGAGCTCAGATCAAAGTTTGCTGTGTCCCCACCCCAGAGCTGGTGGGCCCATGTGTTGTAGCCCTGACGGCCTAGGGCTGAGAGAAGATCACAACCTCTTCCTTTTGTGGTCTGGAAAGCAGCATTCACAGCTGTTTGACTGTGCAAAGTCCCCCCAAAGCAATAGAAAGGCATGTTTAGAACCACCTCCCCCTCCAAAGGCAGGCTGCCGTGTGAGAAGGAAGAGGGCAAGCTCCCAATGGTCCCATGGGCATTGGAAGGGCCTCAGCCTGGAGCAGATCTGTAGATTTTCTTCCCATGAGTGTGATTTGCGATCAGCTTGGTGAACAAGACTCACTAGCCATCACTAATTGATTTTCTCTCGGGCTCTGAAGAGAAATTCATTCCAGCTGAAAAGGGCTGAGCAGATCGCGCCCATTTTCAGGCTCCACTGGGATCAGTGTCACACTGGACTTTGTCCCTGCCCCCAACACCATGGGGAGATGGGAGATTGGCTTTTCACTTCTGCTCTGCCCCTCTGCTTTGTCTGCGGTTGTGCACAGCCTGGTGCTAACACAGGAATGGCACCCTGATCCTCTCCTGGCATGGAAACAGAACTCATGTTCCTGTGTTGCTCCTCCTCCCCTTTTCTGCCCTCAGCTCTCCACTTCCTACTGCTCTTTATCCTGAAAACTTGATACCTTGAGGGTATAGGCCATAATGTGTTGTTTTACCTCCTGGAATGTGCTGTCTGGTGTATGTGAGGGTTTCAGTCCAAATGCTGCTATATATTTCTGTGCACTTAATGTAACCCGAAGAAGGGAGACTGAAGCATCGATACCAAATCGGGGGTGGGGAAGGACACTGGCTGACATAGACACTACGGTCTGTGCTTTTCACTTTAGGATGTACAGCTGCTGTGATAACCATGACATGTGGCATTTGTTCAGTGGTGGAAACAATCTCTCTGACTTGCCCCCGTGCTACCTGAAATGCCTCTTGAATTTGACTTGTTTTTTGTTTCCTGTACAGTGGTCAAAGTTCAGAGTTGCCAACTTGTAAATGCCTCTCTGCTTCTTCTTTAAACTAGAGAGCAGGAATCCCAACTCATCCTAAGGACAAAGAACTGGGTTTTGAAAGGAAAATGGTTTATAAAGTGGGCTTCAGTGGGCTTGTAATCCCTGGATCCCTTGAGGAGCATCCATCCTGCCTCCTCTGTAAGGCATCTGTGGATACTAGTCAGGAAGAAGAGTTTGAAAGTGTAGCATTTCTTTGCAGAAATGTAGGTTTTCTTTCTAATATATTCTGCACTTCAGGAGCTGAGACTCTGTTGGTTTGTGGCAGGGAGGACCTTGGTCTGCTAACAAGGCAAAGGGCTTGACTCTGTTGTGGTCTCCCAGATCTTTCAGTAAAAGATGGTTTGTGGTCTCCAGAAGGAATGAAATGAGGACCATTTCCTGCACTTTGACTTGTCAGCCTCTGGTTTTGTAAATCCTGATGTTTTAGTGAAGCTCATCTTCTGAAGACCCTGTACTTACTTAGACTCTGCTTCTTTTCCATACTGGGAACAAACAACTTGGCTCTGGGAAGAGAAGGCACCTTGCTTCAGATTCTCCCCTGCCTTGTACCTTGCAGTCATTGCTGGACATGGAAGCATTGTGATCATTGGCCTGGCAGAAGGAACTTGGATTTGCTCCTGTTTTGCACATGTTGGAATGACTGCTAGTGATGAGGAAGCCAGAAACCAGGTACTGCTGGCCCTCCCATTCAGGCCATTAGTCCAAACTGCTTTTAGCTCTTGTGAGTCTCGGTGTCACAATGTGCTGGCCAAAAACTCCAGTCAGTTTGATGGCATTGTGACAAACAAAATGTGCTGTACAACTCGATACAGTCAAAATAAAATCTCTATATTAGTGCTGCTGGGTTTGGCCCTTCTTTCCTCTGTGGGGAATTCTGCTTGCCTAGGGGGTTTCAAGCTGCTGTTACTCGCCAACTTTTCCCTTGATTAAGATGTGTTAGGGATTTAATATCCCTTCTCACAATTGGAATCACAGGTAGGGCACAGAGCACCTCTGCCCTCTTCCAAACAAACCTGCAGGATGTCCTTCCCAGGATAACCAGGGCCTTCCAGCCTCTCCTATAAGGACTCAAGGGGTTGTTTTCTTTCTAAGGAAGCATTGTTAGGCAGGATTCCCTGCTATGAGGAAAGGGTGAGAGAGTTGGGATTGTTCACCCAGAGAAGACTCCAGGGAGACCATAGAGCCCCTCCCAGTGTCTAAAGGAGCTCCAAGAGAGGGATTTTGGACAAGAGATTGAGGGACAGAACACAGGGAATGGCTCCCACTGCCAGAGGGCAGGGATGGATGGGATATTGGGAATGAGGAATTGTTCCCTGTGAGGGTGGGCAGGCCCTGGCACAGGGTGCCCAGAGCACCTGGGGCTGCCCCTGGATCCCTGGCAGTGCCCAAGGCCAGGCTGGACATTGGGAGCAGCCTGGGACAGTGGGAGGTGTCCCTGCCATGGCAGGAGTGGCACTGGATGAGCTTCAAGGTCCTTCCAACCAAACCATTCTTTGAATCTATGATCCCCTCACTCCTCACTGATGTTGTCCTACCACCTGTTCCAGGTGGGCGTGTGGGTGGTTTCTCTGTGCAGGATAGTGGGTGGGAGAGTTGTGCTTTGTCAGCTGGATGGTGCTGCAGGTCAGTTATACTTTATGATGGAGTCACAGAGAATCTCCTGGAAAGTCTGTCCTCAATTCCAAGATCCAGGGATACTGAAATTCAGCAGATCCCTGGTAAACTACTCCCTCAGTTTGGCTCAGGTGTTCCTGTTCAGGTGATACTTAAAGGCCTCATATCAGAAATGTGGGGAACAAGACAGTTTGTCACATTGAAATGTGAACCATTGCTCTGTGCAGGAGGTCAGTGGAAGCTGTTTTGCTGGAGATTGTTTGACAAAAAAAGGTCCGAGATCATTTCTGCAACCAGGTCAGTTATAGCCCTGCAAACACTTATGATGGAGTCAAAGAATCTCCTGGAAAGAATTTGTCCCTCAATTCCAAGATCCAGGGATACTGAAATTCAGCAGATCCCTGGTAAACTACTCCCTCAGTTTGGCTCAGGTGTTCCTGTTCAGGTGATACTTAAAGGCCTCATATCAGAAATGTGGGGAACAAGACAGTTTGTCACATTGAAATGTGAACCATTGTTCCTCGCAGTCACATGAGGTCAGCTTAGGAAGCTGTTTTTGCTGGAGATTGTAAAACTGAGACAAAGAAGGTGTTTAAATGAGATCATTTCTAGCAACCAGATAAATCGGTGAAATTATAGCCCTGCAAACACTTGGATACAGATTTGTGATGTAAAACGGAATTGGTACTACCCAGCTGACATGAGAATTATGAAGAATTTAGAGGGATAGCCTCTCTATGGAATGTGCAGTCACTGCCCCAGGGAGGCAACTCAGGCAGCTGCTGACCCTCAGAGAGAATCCCTGACTGCTGACATGAGGATGAGGCTCCGCTGACCCTCGGCAGGGCTCCAGCCCAGTCCAATCTGATCTGTGGCCAAACAGTCACATTAACCATGGCTGGCCAGCATCTGACCTGCTGCCCACCATAGCCACCACAGGTGCGACAGGCTGGTCACACTGGGAGGATGCTTTTTGGAGGGGCTGGTCCCAGCTGTGGTGGGTGCTCTGCCACAGCAACACTGCTCAATATTAGTCATGACCAGCATTTTTGCAAGAAAAGGCCATTTATTATTAATTTCCATCTTTAGCAATCCCAATGTCATCTGAAGAGGCAGCAGAAAGCTGACTGCTGGGACATGGTTGTGACCTGTTGGCTTCTTATCCCCAGCAGGGAAAATACTGCAGCAGAATTCCACCATGCACAGTTAAAAGATAAATCATTATTTATAAACAGTATTTATTAAGCAACAAGCTGCTAGGACACTTGTGGCTAGTGTCACGTCAGCATGGCCACCCCAGTGAAGGGCACTGAACTCTCCTGCTTATTAAGCATGGAGGGAAGTGTTATCACTACAGGAACACAAAGCCCTCGTTGCCAACACGTTCAACCTGAGGTAATCAATATCTGCCGAAATGGGTCTGAACCCAGCACAGAAAGGGACATGAAAGCCTTCCCCATCCATGCACCAACTGCCAGGAATCCTTGGTGAATTAACAACTGGGGCTGCGTGTGATGTGCCACGCTATCTCAGCAGCCGCTGAACAAAATAAACACACATTTCAGTGTAGTGAGAAGCCAGGTCAGGCTGGCAAGGGCTGGGGTTACTCAGGTGTGTGAATGGATAACACTGAAATGGCCGAGGATGTGGAGGAAGAAGAGGAAGAGGAAGGTGATGTGTGGCCTTGTGAACCCTGTGAGTCCTGTGCAGGAGACAGTTCAAAGTGAGAGACACAGGCAGGAAGGATTTCCAAACTTTTGAAGTGTGTGTCTGTTTTCCATGATAGTTCACACATTTTACTCCCAAAATCTTGGGCTTCTGTGAAAGTGAACTTGGGGTGCTGCCATTTGTTTGTGGGACCTCTGGTGTCTCTGTGTGTCCTTAGATAAAATAATTGTCTGTAGATGAAAGATGCTGCACGCATCCTCCAGTATGTTTAGTTATCAGAATTTGAAACAAAAAAAAGTTGACAAAAGCAGTGCACAGCTTCAGTCTCACCAAGCTTAGGCTGCTCATGCAGCCTCAGAATCACAGAATAATTAAGGTTGAAAAAACCCTCTGAGATCACTGAGTCCAACTGTTCTCCATCACTGCCAAGGCCACCACTGCCCCATGTCCCCAAGAGCCACATCTGCACGGCTGTTAAACCCCTCCAGGGCTGGGGACTGCACCCCTGCCCTGGGCATCTGTGCCAGGGCTGGACAACAAATTCCAGGAAGGAATTTCCCTAAAATCCCCCCTGAGGCTGCCCCTGGCCCAGCCTGAGGCCGTTCCCTCTCCTCCTGTCCCTGTTCCCTGGGAGCACAGCCCGACCCCCCCGGCTGTCCCCTCCTGTCAGGAGCTGTGCAGAGCCACAAGGGCCCCCTGAGCCTCCTTTGCTCCAGGGTGGGCCCCTTCCCAGCTCCCTCAGCCGCTCCTCATGGCAGCTGCCATTTCCCTCCATATTCTCAGCCCCTCCCTCAGGGCGCTGAGCACCCCCGGGCCTCTGCCAGCGCGGGGGTGGGGGGCGATGTGGCCTGAGGGGACGGCGGGGCTGTGAGGGGATGGCGGGGCTGTGAGGGCTGTGAGGGGATGGCGGGGCTGTGAGGGATGGCGGGGCTGTGAGGGGACGGCGGGGCTGTGAGGGGACGGCGGGGCTGTGAGGGGACGGCGGGGCTGTGAGGGGACGGCGAGGCTGTGAGGGGATGGCGGGGCTGTGAGGGCTGTGAGGGGATGGCGGGGCTGTGAGGGGATGGCGGGGCTGTGAGGGATGGCGGGGCTGTGAGGGGATGGCGGGGCTGTGAGGGGATGGCGGGGCTGTGAGGGGATGGCGAGGCTGTGAGGGACGGCGGGGCTGTGAGGGCTGTGAGGGGACGGTGGGGCTGTGAGGGGACAGCGGGGCTGTGAGGGGACGGCGGGGCTGTGAGGGGATGGCGGGGCTGTGAGGGATGGCGGGGCTGTGAGAGCTGGGGGAGCAGAGGGAGAGGGAGGATCTGACCTGGGGGCCGCTCGGGTCACCCGGGGAAGGGAAGGAGTTGTTCTCCATGAAGGTGGATGTGCAGGTTCCCGGGTCAGTCTGTCCGTACCCTACAGGTCTGTGTGCTGCTGTGACACCCTCGCCCTGCTTCCTGCAGCACCATCCACCTTTAGGACAGGTCAGAGCATCCCAATCCTTATTTTTGGTTACTGTTTAAGAGCAGAAATTGCCATCTGATTCCTGAGGTGTTTTCTGTGGGACTTCACCTGTAATACCAAGAAAATAGAACTAAGTATTTGAGAAAGCAAAAAACTCACCTCAATAGCAAGTTAGGAAGAATTTAAGTTAAGATTTGATATTAACATTGTTAAGATGAAGATGAGTCGTTAGGGACTTCAGTGCAGCCTGCTCTGCCTGATGCACTGCAGGGCAGTGGTCAAGCAAACCCCGTAACAGGGCCTTTTGATTTTTTGGCCTCTCTTTCTATGGGATGCAGCTTTAGGGAGCTGTGGTTCTCAGAGTCACAGTTTCTAGAAACACAGAACAAGGCAAACATTGGGTTTCATGTGCAGCCAAGTTCCGACAGGCTGACAGTTCCCTGTCCTGATGATTTAGGCATGGCTTTGCTGTAAATGTGAGGTAATTTAAAAGATAAAAGATATTTTTGTTTGCAAAGCGTCAGTCTGTTCCAAATGTCTTGCAACACGGAACTTTCTGTTAAACATCCAGGAACAACTCTTGTCAAGCGACTGTTCTTCCTAGCTTGGCAACCTATGGTTTCTTGTTGATATGCTAAAACTAGACAATCATAATTTCCCTATCCACAAGAAAAATATAAAAGTCCTAAATGTTAACTCTTAATAGATTTTCAGGACCAAGTTGTATTTGTTTAGTGAATTTTAATGATTCAATGTGAACTTGCAGAATGATGACTGTAAGTTGTCCATCTTGAGTTAGTTCCCATCATAGAATCATGGAATGGTTTGGCATGGAAGGAACCTTGAAGCCCATCCAGTTCCACCCCTCTACCATGGGCAGGGACACCTTCCACTAGACCAGGTTGCTCCAAGCCCCATCTAACCTGGCCTATCAGAGGACAGAAAGAGGCAAATGGGAGGCTATTTTTAAAAATTCATTTAAAACTACAGGGTGAGAAAGCCTAGCTGCTGGATGAACTGTTTTGGTGTAAACTATCCAAAATTCATACTTGGCATGTGACATCTCTGCAAAAAAGGCACGAATGCAGGTGTGTTTGTAGGAATTCAGCAAGCACGGGGATCCAGGGTGTTGCTGTCAGTGACTGAACAAATTCACTACAGCCTCTTATAGGAATCAAAGTGTCACAGCTTATGAGCTAATTTAATTAAATAATCAGCAAGAGAGGAAGTAAAGAGAAAAATAAAGAGAATATCTACAAAATTGCAAAGTTTTGGATATTTTTGTCTAAACTGAACTAGTTGAGCTGACTGGGAAAAAGGTGGACTTTGAATTTTTATTCTTGAGAAACTGCTTTGTCATAAAGTGCTGTCAGGGTCACCCAGAGGATTTGGACATTGCTCTTCCCGAAGTTGTCCAGGAGCTGCTACCACTGGAGTTCTGGTGAAGCCTGGCTTTGTGATTTCCGTGGGTTTTTACCACATTGTCAGGTTTAACTCGCATCACTTTGTGAATGCCTGCTTTGGTTTAGTGCATTTCTGAGCACGGCTGACTTGTTCCCGAGGCTGGAGGAGACTGAGCGCTGCACACAGGTGGGCTGGCACTGCCCTCCTGCCACTGCAGCAGCACCGCGTGCCCAGGGTGGGGACACAGCCTGCTCCGGGGCCAGCTGCGGCAAAGGTGGTCCTGCTCCCCCAAACTTGGTGGGGCCTCAGCTTCTCCTGCTGCCTTTCACTTCCTGGGAAAATCCTCTCTGTTGTAGTTAACATATTCCGTAAGTCCAATAGCATATTTAATCATATTAGATAAGTCCCATGTTGTTAAAGCTATTATATTTCATAAGTCCTGTACCTCTCATTGTTGTCTTGTGGGCAGCAGATCTTCACAGCACAGGATCAAGATCTTCTTTAGTCAGAGCTCCTCCAAGGTTCTGCCTGACTAAGCAGCCCACTCCCCTTTTATCCCAGTTACCTTGACAAACCACAGCTGCAGCCCAATGAAGAACATCACAGCTGCAGCCCATCAAGGATAACTAGGACTAGTCAGGGTAAAGATATTCAAGTACAGGTATAATATATATATATTTAAAGCCTCGTCCATTTATAACACATATATTCACGTCCTCCTACACCTCTCCCCAGCACTCCTTTCACTGGCTCGTGTACCCCTCGCAGCGCTGCAGATTCAGGGCACTTTTATCCCTTTCTTTCCGTGCTTTTACATAACAACCTCATCCCAGATTCCCAAACATTTCCAGATAAAGGAGTTTCCACTCTGGGTGCGCTTCAGCAATGGGCTCAGCCCACCTCCACTTCCGTTCTCCAGCCCTGCACATCCTCAGGGCAGGACTCAGGTCCATCAGGTATGAAAAGAATTTCTGAACTTGCTTGCCAAAAAGAGAGTTAAAAGTGATACTTTTGCATATATTTCTGCAATGCTCTGTCGTGTGTATATCTCAAGTGAGAATTGGATAGAAAGTGGAAAGTCTAAACAGAATAGAAACCTTTGAAGCCAAAAGGTTCTCTGTTTGGTGTTCCTGTCCTTCCTCCAGATTTTGATCATTCCCTGGTGATTTCCAGACAGTCCCTGCTGAGGATTAAGGGCAAGGAGGAAAACATTTGTCCACAACTAGTCACTGTTAGGCTAACATTATTATTTTTTTTAATTAAGCAAAATTAGGACAATAAAGAACTGATGACGTGTTGAACAGTTCTCGGTCTCATGTTTTCCCAAGGTTATGTTTTTAAAGGCAAAGATTAGTTAAAAGTATTATGTAGAACAGCTCATTCTGCAATTTTTTTTTCTTGTCTAACTTCTTTATGTTGTATTTTTTATGCACTGAAGAGCAGAAAGTACGAAAATAATGACTTCTTGCTTTCATCCAAAACGGTTCTGCTAAAATTTTCAGTCTCACTGAAATATTTTTATTCTTCAGAAGAGAAGCTGAAGCAAGTTACTAAAAACATTCTTCCCTGTGAGGGTGGGCAGGCCCTGGCACAGGGTGCCCAGAGCAGCTGTGGCTGCCCCTGGAGCCTGGCAGTGCCCAAGGCCAGGCTGGACAGGGTTTGGAGCAGCATGGAATAGTGGAATGTGTCCCTGCCCATGGCACAGGTGGCACTGGATGGGCTTTGAGGTCCCTTCCAACCCAAACCATTCTTTAATTCTGTGATTTCGTGAACCCCTTAATCTCTCAACTCTCCTTCCTTCTCTGCAGTATTACATACAGAATGCTGAAGGCTTATTAATTCTTGTGTTCACATAAAAACATATTCCCTTCATCTTAAGGGCACAGCACCAAAATTAGCTTATTTGCAAAGTGATACTTCAAATATATATTTCCTAAGTGAGGGGACTAAAGGATATATTTTTAATCTTATTCTTGACACTTTTCATGTCACTGTTGAAGTCTCAGTAAATTAATTCAAAGTAGAACTTTGTGAAAAGGTTTATTTTTATGTATGTTCAAACTTCTTTGTTGACTTCAGCAACAAGAAGATTTCTCTGGGTTTTTCACTGTGAGAGCAGTAAAAGAAAAGATGCCCACCTGGGTCTTTTGGAACATAACCATTTGAAGGATTTAGTTCTGTTTGCCTTCTACTATTGGCAAAACCTTTGCTAGAGGTAGGGCTGGATCAGAGAAATGCAGTGAAGCTTTATTATCAGAGAATAATGAAAAATCAGTCAAGGAGGCTATGTGAGAAATGGGAGTTATTGGTTCCACCTGACCTTGCAAGTCCAGTCATGCCTTCAAATGCATCAGTGGCCGAGGGTTCTTTTGCCCACGGTCACCTTTATGGTGAGTGGTAACCTCAGAGCAGTTGTGGTGCTCTGAGCGATACACCCCTGCTAAGATAAATAATTGTCTTTGTATGCAGGGCTTAAAATTCACATGGCCAAAAGGGTATTCTTAAAATAAGAAGCAGCTGAAAACATCTGCTTTAACACAGCGTGAAGAGCACCACATTTTCCCTTGAGAAAAGCAGAATAGCTGCATTAGTAATGCACTTGCAAAACTCGTTGTAGGATTCATCTTGCCTAAGATTCATCTGAATGTGTAATAGTCAGTTGGATGTGCCCAGGCTTGCACAGAGATTGCACAGGGAGTCAGTGGAGAGAAACAGGCACCTCCCAGAGCTTGAATCACTCCAACTTTCTTAGATGGATGCCTTTGGAAGACAATTAATTTCTTTCTGATGAGCCTATTAATTCATCAAGTGTGCAGGGAGTTGACAGCTGCCAGACCACTGGGGCTGTGGCAGGAAGGCATTAATCCCACCTGGCTGTCGAAGTGCAGACAACACTGTCTCTCCCATTTTCTCTTCTTGAAGAGACTTTCTTAATTTCAGTGAAGAAATCATTTTCATTTTCATCAGTCCTTTGGCTGGTACAGGACCAGAGCTTGCAGATTTTGTATCCAGACCCATTCCAAGTGTTCATTGATCAGGCAGGAACAGGCACAGCTGCATTCCCTAATTTCCTGCACAGCTTTCAGTTCTGTTAATCCCAGATGAGTAACTACCTCCCCTTAAGCATAATTTTTGGGCCTGACTTTCTAAGTTCCCAGTGAAAGGATGGTCTTAAATTGCTTCCTCAGTATTTCCCATGTAGTGTGTGCTCGAGTGGGATGGGGGATGCCAGATAGGGTCAGTCTGGTGTCCTTTGGCCCAGCTAAGCTGGTGATAATCCCTTTGATGCCCATTCCTACCCACAATGCCTGGAAATTATCTGGACATTCTTTCAATTTCCTGCAGATCTTTGGAGAAATGAGGTAGCACGTGCTACTTCGAGCTTGGAACACATCTGATGCTGGTCATGTTGGATTTGCATTTATCATTTAGAACCATAAAAACATGGAAGGGGTTGATTTGGGAGGGACCTTAAAGCTCGTCCCATTCCACCCCTGTCATGAGCAGGGACACCTTCCTCTACCCCAGAGTGTTCCAAGCCCTGTCCGGCCTGGCCTTGGACACCTCCAGGGATGGGGGCAGCCACGGCTTCTCTGAGCAGCCTGTGCCAGGGCCTGCCCACCCTCACAGCCAAGAGCTTCTTCCCAAAATCTCATCTATTCCTGCCCTCTGGCAGTGGGAAGCCATTACCCCCTCTTCTGTGATTCCAGGCCCTTATCAATAGTCTCTCTCCATCTTTTTTGTTTGCTCCTTCAGGCACTGAAAGGTCACAATGGGGTCACCCCAAAGCCTTCTCCAGGCTGAACAATCCCAACTCTCCCAGTTTTTCCTCCCAGCAGAGCTGCTCCGTTCCTCTGATCATCTTGGTGCCTCATCCAGACTTGCTCAAACAGGTCCATGTCCTTGCTGTGCTGGGACCCCAAGGCTGGATTTCTGGGCTTTCCATTTTCCTAAGCTTGCAGGTAGCCCTGGGACCTGTGAAAAGCCCTCAGTACGATGTGGGTCCCTCCTGAGTGCAGACCCCACTAGGAGAAGTGCCTGGGGGTCTTGCTCAGCCTCATCCCTGGACCATTGGACTGGTGAGAGCCCTCCCCAAAAGTGCTGGGCTTAGTATGGTGCTTGGCATGGGGCCATTCCCACCAGGCTCTTTGGATGTGGCAGTTCTGAAATGGAAGAGTAAGAGATTTTCCCAGTATTAACAGCCTCTGTGCCAGAGAGTGGAACTGGATACAGTTGCTGGTAAAGCTGCAGCCTTTGTGTCTTCAGCTGAAGTGATGATTGATTTGTTCTTTACTGGAACACTGACAGACACAAAATAATATTGTCTCAAGAGGAAGGTGTCTGTAAGAATGTGGTGTTAGTGTTATCACCCTCCAGCTAGATTTCACATGCTTATTTCTATCCAATTAATCCAGTTTTTTCCAGTTTTGAGAAAGCAGAATTTAGTGAATGTCTGAATAATTCTCCAATGAACAGATCTCTGCTTTGAAGATAAGAACACTGGCCTTGGTCAGACCAAACTCCCATCCCAAAGCTCACTATCTCTTTGGACAGCCCAAGGAGGAGGCAGGAGCACAGCAAGCAGGAAATGATGCATTCCCAAAATACCTCCAACAGAGTGTATTTCCTCACTGTCAGGGTGGTCAGGCACTGGAAGTTTGGAGTTCCCGTCCCTGGAGGTGCCCAAGGAAGACCTGGACATGGCATTCAGCACTCTGGGCTGGGGAGAAGATGGGGATTGAATACAGCTTTGACTCCACGGTCTGGGAGGGAGGGCTTTCCCAATCCAAATGATTCTGTGATTCCATGTGGGCTGAGGGAATCAATAAACCATAAGTTGTATGTAATAGTCCTTGCTGTATTTAATTTCCATGAATTCGTTTGTCCCACTTGATGCAGACAGTGGCACATGCATGGCTGTGCCAAGGACTTCACCATGGGGCTGTTGTGCCCAGAGCCACCTTCCCCTGTCCCTTGAGCCTCCTGCATCCAATTGCCACTTGGCTTTGGTGGGACGGGGTCTCCATCCATGTCTCTCTCATGGCCCATGACTTTTAACACTTCTGTCTCAGTTCCCTCAGTTGCATTTTCTCTGGAATGGAGATCCTGCCCTACCTTGCAGTTCTTCAGGACAGTGGTCTGTCCACCATCCATGTGCCTTCCCTGGTATGTTCTTGCTGAGATGCAGAGTCCATCCAGAGCTTCTGTGGACCCAAGTACATCCCCTTTCTGACCCAAACCAAATTTGTTTTAAGGATGATCTGTTTTGTCTGGAAGAAGGAAGGGGCTGTGGGTTTTTTGTAATTTATCAGTAAATATTGATTTATTCCATAAAATGCCATTCATCCGTGTTTCCATAGTACTCAAAGGATATCATTGTTCCCTGTCAGCTATTTCGTGACAGCTGGTGAGAGAATGGGCTATGGAGCTGGTAATTTCTCCTGGGTAGGTCTGGATCAACCACAAGCTCTTAGACAAAAGAGCTCAGAAACTTCTCTCGAATTAAGAGGGCAGGATGAGAGCATGTGAGTGAAGTCTCCTGGGTCTGTTTGTTGACTCTTGCTTCAATCTTGAAGTCAGAAATGAATCGCCACCTTCCCCTTTGATATCTCTGCCCTCAGCAAACACTTCCTTCAGTGGTTTTGACTTTTTACTTATAGCTTTTAATAGCATATGATCTGAATTTGATGTCTAACACTTATCTCCTATTCCACAGGCAGATCTTCAGATCTTTCCTTTTCTTTTCTTAGAAGATTGAGTTTTTCTGTAGTATCTGTTTGTTTTCCCTTGGAATCATTCCAACAAGCCACAAGAAATTTCTCCCTTGCTATTCTCACTCACTTTGTCTTCACTGGAGCCATTCAAAGGTTTCTTTTGTTGGTTTCTCAGGTTTGCTGGTACAAACACACTTTGGAGCTTGCAGTGAGAGATTCACAGATATCATTTAGGGGTTTTGGCAGTATCCAGAATTGTGTTCTCTTCACAGGTCACAGAATGTTCTCAAAGATGCCCAGATTTCATCATAAAGCTGCTCAGAATTAGCTTTTGGGTAATGTGAGTCATTCCCACATCTGCTGCTTTGGAATGATGGCCACCAGCTCTTTCTGTGTTGTTCAGCTCCCCAGTTTGTTGCTCCAAACAGCACAAAAATACAGCAACATCCTATTAAAAAGGGCAATAGGCAGAGATATTAAAAACCTTCTTGGTAATCATAGCAATGATCTTGTGTAAAATCCCATGTAAGTGTCAGGCATTGCAAGTTAATTATCTGAGCTGTTTGCCATCTCTAGTTATACCAGTTACATTTACTGATTATCAACATTGAACTAAATTTGATTTCATCAAGGATTTCTCTCTTGCTCAGAACAATTGCAGAGTATAAAGACTGTTTGCCCTGCAAATAATGCCTTTGCTTTTAAATTATCTCTGTGTATCTCCAAGTAATACCTGCAGAAAACTGCCTCATCTACAAAATTGATTTTTAGAATAAAATCAGTGTTTCATTTCACTGTGAATTCACATTCCTATGTGAATCCACTTTCTGTGGCTTGCTGTGATGATAAAGTCAAGCAGCTAAGTCAAAAGGCTGATAGTAAAACACTAAAGACTGTGGACTGTGGTTATGGAGTTTCTATATGCGCGTAGATCAATTTTCCAATTTCACATTGATTAGAATAGATATAAAATGAATACTACATATATATACTACACATATATTTATACATACAATAAATAGAATATATAACATATGTTAAAATAAATGTTTTTGAAGACAAAGAAATCAGTCTTCAAATCACTTGGGTAAGAATACATTTCTGGAATTTATTTTACTGTGTGACTTTTGAAATGTTAAATCAAAGTAAGCCATAGCACTCTGCAAAGTGAGCACAGACTTTAGGAGTCTGGTGTCTGTGTTCAGACCCTTGAGCCTCCCATTGGGGCTGTTCAGCCCCCAGCCCTCTCAGTGGCCGTGCTGGTTCTGCAGCTCCCCTGCCACGGCAGCAGCACCTTCCAGGGAGCCCAGGGAGCAGGGGACAGAGGGGACACTGCAGGAGAGAACCGGAGCCTTCTGGACTTCTGGAATGAAGGCTACAAATTTGAAAATGGACCCGCTTGAGAAAAGGGAAAGCATTGTGGGTTACAAATATCTATTTCAAAGAAGCCCTGAACATGAAACAGCAGTTCTGTAATTCAAGTGAGGTTCCAGGGCAGCAGCATAGTGGGTGTCCTCATCAGTGCAGTGGTTTGTTCTTCAAAAGTTTTTTGCTTGACTTCACCAGAATTTATCTTAGTTAACGAGTCTATGTTTATCTTTGAAGAATGTCCTTGCCTCGACAAAAAGAGATTCTTTATTATTATGAAAAGACTGGGAAATAGCTCCACTTTTTTTCCCAGACAGCTTTTTGCAGGCCTGAGTTTCACTTGATGAATGAGAAAAACTATGGTGACTTTTGGAATCGGCCCCACCTCCAAGGTGCCTTATTAAAGAGAACAACAGGACTTACTTTAAATGCTTTATATCATTCCAAGTGCTCCTTACTTGGAGGGCCTGGCTTATCAGATATCAAAAGATCTGAAGTGAAAATGCAAGGGCTTCCTTTTCTACTACAGCATAAAGCTTATCCTTTCTTTTCCCCTCACAAAGGACAAGCAAAGCAAGTTATGCTTATGTGTGTTGAATAAGGCTTGACCTACCCAAGCTTGCTCATCCAGTTTCCTGCCTTGCAAATATCAACCTTTGTCTTTTATTTATGATTTCTTTTTAAAATATAAGCTTATCCAAGTTTATCCAACCATATCCAACTTGGCCAGGCTATGGCTAGGATAATGTGTTGGTGTAAGGATGGGAATAGCCAGCAGCCAGTCAAGCCATTGATATTCCAGTATTTATTTTTCACCCAGTCCACCTTTGTCCTCTCACTTTCATCATGAGCTTCTTTTTCATCCAGGACTTAAGGATCAGAGTGGTGAGAGTCACAGTCACAAATCACAAATCTCAGAATGGATGTTTGGGATAGAAAATTATTCCAAAGCTTTTGGTTTAGTCATGGCAGTCCCTGAAAAGGGCTGGTTGTCAATGAAACTCCCATCTTCCTTTTCACCATTTTGTCTAAATTTGACCATTTTTACTCTTGAGCTCAAGTGAATAGCAAACCATCAGTCTTTTGAGTCCTGACTTCTGAGTCCTGACTTCTCCATCTTTTGTCCCTTTTCATTGTTTTACTGCTGCCCCTGTCCCATTCTTATCTGTCCTAGGTAGAGAAACTGAAAGAATTTAAATTGCACTTTGGGCATTTTTTCCAGTTTGAAATGCATGTGAGATCCTGTATTGCATCCCAAAAGATGACCTGTCTTACTGCAGGTGTGAGCTGAGGTCCCTGAGGGGAGGCAGAAGAAGTTGCAGTGCGGATGGGTTTGGTTTTGGCAGGATGAGCTCATCCATCCCTGGACAGCTGAATTGGGAACCAGGATCTTAAAAATCCTGGCTGCTTCAAACAATAATCAGCCAGTGGAGCAAAAGAGAAACACCTTGTTTGAGGTTTAAAAAATACAGCTGAAAAAAAATTAAATGAAAGGAACTACATTTAAACCCAGACCTCAAAAATATAAAAGTGGCTTGCCTTTAATGGAAGGACTTGGCTTAACTTCACCTCTAAACTTCTCCAATTCCAGCTTTTCTCTTCCCCTCCCTTTCCCCCCCTCCACAGGTGATGGCTGTCTGAAGGCTGGCGCATCTGCATGGGTCACAGCAGGACTTAACTTCCCTCGTAGCTCATCCTGTGGCTTCCTGTTTTCATTAATTCATCTATGGAATTAGCTTTTTATTAACCACTACCTCAGCCAGAAAGTCTGAGGATAATCAGGCACTAAGGACTAAGCCTTCATCCCTAAATCTCTTCCAAAATAGACCTGTATCTTAAGTATACCTGAGTTTCTCTTCATCATATTTATATGACTCATCTTTGTCAAAAGAAATTACCTTTCCAGTGTCCTTTAACTCTGATTTATCTCCAGAAGAAGGAGCAGGACAGACACTGGTTGTAAAAATGGGATTCGTTGTTTCCCTTGGGTAGGACTTGCTGGTTTTGAAACTTCTCCTTGTCTTCTTTCTGCTTTGAAGGTTGTTTGATCTATATGAATTCTACTAAAGAAAAAGGCCATTGGAGGTGACAGTGCCCTGTCAGCTTGTGATCACAGGAGAACATTTCAGCAGCTTTCAGACCTACTCTGTAATGGCAAAAGCATCCTTGGGAGTCATCCCCTGTAGACCTGGACAAACCCTTGAAGAGGAAGAAAGTGTTTTTGGCAGGTAACTGAGTGTGGGTGAGTTCATGGTGATGAAGTGGAAGCTTTTAGAAGTCGTATTAGACTTATATAGAAGAGTATTTTGAGATTTGCCACTCAAGGCAAAAATTTTCATTGAAAATTTACATAAATGGTCAGATTATTTCTGCTAAACAGATATTAAGTTTCTGTTTTCTGTGGAAATGATAATTTAATAACATTTGATTGTTATAAAGCATCCCCATAGGCTTATTTTTGGTGGTGCCTGACAAGTTGCAAATGCATTTTGTGTACCTGCGCCTGCTGTTCCTGTACACAAGGTTTGGAGTGCCCTGTGCAGTGGGGCGGTGCTGGGTGTCCCTGACACGGCACCAAACACAGGCTCCAGGAGAGTGCTCGTCCCTGTGCTGGTGCTGGAGCTGGAGGGATCTCCCTCAGCCTCCCTTCCCTGTGTGCAGTGCTGGCCAGCCCCAAACACTGCCAGCTCACATAGTTCCCGAGCTGCAGCTACAGAACTACATCACAGAATCATGGAATGGTTTGGGCTGGAGGGGGCCCTAAAGTTCATCTAGTCCCACCCCGGCCATGGGCAGGGACACCTTCACTGTCCCAGGCTGCTCCAAGCCCCGTCAGTGCTGGGGATCCAAGGGCAGCCACAGCTTCTCTGAGCACCCCGTGCCAGGGCCTGCCCACCTTCACAGCCAAGGATTCGTTCCTAATACCCCATCTAACCCTGCTCTCTGGCAGTGAGAAGCTATTCCCCCTCATCCTGTCCCTCCATCTCTCAGCAATACTCTTGCTCCATCTTTCCTGTTGGATCCTTCAGATACTGGGCATTTTCTCTGTTGCTGGAAGGGTGTTTGGGGCCCAAATTTCCTTGCTAGGAACTGAAGGATCAGGTGTGTGAGCCCCCTGTTTTGGAGAGAGATGGTTTGGTTTTGAGGGCCCATGTCTTGGGTAACTACTGAGAAGGATGATAGTGGTTCTGGGCATGAGCTGGCTCAATGACTGGAGCTTATTCTGTGTTGAAGGGCAATTCAGGGACTCTCAGCCCTTTTGTTTGACAGATTCTGTCCTTTTTCAGAAAAACCCTCTCTCTAACTCTTCTCCTCTTCCCAAACTGGAGTATTCAGTTACTATATTTGTACAGGTCTTTAGGAATATTATTACATAACACTGTAAAATTATGGAAATGTAATTCTATTAATATGATACACATATTATCAATACATATATATTTAACACTGAGCAGACTCACAGAATGACAGAATTAGTAAAGTTGGAAGGAACTTGGGACACTGGTTTCATCTGGTGGGACTTATGAGTGGGACACATCTGGTGGCACCTCCGTGCTCAGGCAGGGCCATCCCAGAGCACAGGGCACACACTGTGTGCACAGGGCTCTGCAGGATCCCCGCTGAGGGAGACTCCAGCCCCTCCCTGGGCAGCCTGCTCAGGGCTGGGCACTGCCCAGGGCAGCAGTTGTGCCTCCTGGGCAGGGGCAGGGCTGGGCTCAGGCCCTGCCCGTGGCTCTGGTGCCGCTGCTGGGCCTGGAGCAGAGCCTGGGCCCTGCTCTGCCCCTCCCTGCACACAGGGACAGCCAGGCCTGAGGGCCCCTCTCAGCTGGGGCTCCTCTCCAGCCTGAGCAGCCCCAGCTCCCTCAGCCTTTCCTGGGCACAGAGATGCTCCAGGCCCTCCTCATCCTCACAGCCTGAGCTGGCCCCGCTCCAGGAGCTCCTGTCCCTGCTGTGCTGAGGATCCAGAGCTGGACACAGCACCCAGAGCTGCCCCCAGGGCTGGGCAGGGGTAGTTCTGGGCTCAGGCCCTGCCCGTGGCTCTGGTGCTGCTGCTGGGCCTGGAGCAGAGCCTGGGCCCTGCTCTGCCCCTCCCTGCACACAGGGACAGGGGATACTGCAGAGCCCTGTGCACACAAAGCTGTGCCCTGTGCTCTGGGATGGCCCTGAGCCGGGAGGTGGCACCAGGGACCCTCTGTTGTCCCTTTCAGCCTCAGCCATTCTGGGATTCTGGCTTATTTCTTCTGGCCAGTTTGATGGCTGAGGGCACAGTTCAGCCCGTGAGGACATGTACTCTAACTTTGTGAATTCTACTTTTCTGACTTTGTGATGTGCTTAATTTTGTAAGAGCTTGAGTTTCAATCTGGCACCCTCAGTCCTTAGTTACTAATGTATTACTACTAATTACTAATGTATTATGTAACATATCCAGGTAGTGTTCACCTCAGCTTAGATGCCCTTTTGGGGTGGAGAAGAATAGTTATCATTTTATGCTGAAGTGATTACAGGGAAATATTGAGTGATGTTTGTCCTTCCTTCCTTCCTTCCTTCCTTCCTTCCTTCCTTCCTTCCTTCCTTCCTTCCTTCCTTCCTTCCTTCCTTCCTTCCTTCCTTCCTTCCTTCCTTCCTTCCTTCCTTCCTTCCTTCCTTCCTTCCTTCCTTCCTTCCTTCCTTCCTTCCTTCCTTCCTTCCTTCCTTCCTCCCTTCCTCCCTTCCTCCCTTCCTTCCTTCCTTCCTTCCTCCTTCCTTCCTTCCTTCCTTCCTTCTTCCTTCCCCTTCCTTCCTTCCTCCTTCCTACCTTCCTCCCTTCCTCCCTCCCTCCCTCCCTCCCTCCCTCCCTCCCTCCCTCCCTCCCTCCCTCCTGCCTTCCCACCTTCCCACCTTCCTTTTTTGTTTTTTTCAGGTTTTCTTTAAAGGAGAACATCAGTGTGATCTGGGAATATTCAGACACTCAGCATCTGACTGAATCTCTAGAAGGGACAGATTCAGCAGGAAAACCTAGCGGAAACAATTTCCTCTCCCTTGCTAAAAAAGAGATTTGACTTTTTTAAGGATTGCTAAGAAAACTACTTTGAGACTATTAAAGAAAGGGGAGATAGGAATAGTTTAGTTATTGATGGCAGTGTGAATCCTCAAATATTACAGTTGAGATATTACACTTGTACAGCCTCTTAGTGTTCTTACCAACACACTTCTGCAGAGATGCTAACACTAATTCCTCTTCCATAAAAAAGGTATTAATTAAATTAGTATTTAAAACCTGAAGTTCTGGGAGTTGTCAAAAACCTGGATGTCACAATTTGGAGCCGATGTCCACAGATGTGTTTGCTGAAGGCAACAGTGCTGTAAGGGAAACACTGAGTAATGAGATGACTCTGGAAATAACTGGGAAAAAACCCACCAAACGGATGAAGTTGATGTAGAAGTCCAAATATTTCATCTCAAATCACAAAATAAATGTTGTACCCACCTGCTGATATCTATGCTGAAGTTCATGAGAAAAACCAGCAGCAGAACATCTGAGAGCAAACAGTCCTCTAATCTAGTAATGAAAAGAGAAACCTAAATGTCCACAGATTAGTGAGACATAAGAGGACACCAGGAGCCCTCTGGATACAGTTTAGAGCCAAAGCCACCTTCGGCCTTGTAGGAAGCTGTTTGCCTCCCAGCTGTGCATCCAGGAGCTGGTGGTGGAGTTGGAAGAGCTGTTGCTCACTTCAAAGGGGAGTTTGTAGATTCCAGATAACGGTGCTAGTTAATAATTCAGCTCATGACGCCCATCAGTTTGAAACATTTAAGGAAGAATGAAGTGTCTTTGTCAGTACAGAGAAAGAACAAGGGCTGCAGTTCTTTGCCTCAGATGTGAATGTCTCTGCTGAGAGATTAAAGCTCTCCTGGGTGCCATTCCCAGGGCTGCTGTGGGGACTTAAGGGTGCGTGTTCACTTTCTTGACCAGACGTTGGAAATATCCCTATATTGCCCTGAATTAGGATAATTTACAAAAAAGCAGCTTTGTGCTGTCACACCTCAAGTTTTCCATAGGATCTTAGCACCAGCCTTGGCAATGCTGAGGCAGTCAAGCCCTTCATGGATTGGGGAAAGTGTGTGTGTCCCACGTGGGACATTCCTGGAGGTCCTGCCAGCCTTTAGATTAACGGTGGGCAGCTGGTATCCATGGAAGGGAAGGCAAAGATCTTGGAGCATGGGAGGACTTTGCTGATAATTTGCTTTGTTGTTGTTGTTTTACATTTAAAGCTTGAAGAACTAGAAGGATTCCTGTACTTTGAACTGCAGGCCTCAAATTCCCAAGTTGGGGTTGTATTTTTTAGTCCCTGATAGGAGCACACCCGCCATGTGTGTGCCAGGGGACACACACAAGGCCCCAGATTTACTCAGCATTCCTGCTTCTTCCTAGATCTCCATCTGCTGGCAGATGTGCCTTTCAAGTGGGGGTGCTTTGGAAAGGAAGGAACAAGAGAGAACATGTGAAAATGTGCAGCAGCTGCCAGCTGGGCTCCCTATGTATATAGTTATATGTGTGCACAGCTATATTTATATATGTGTATGTAGCTATAGTTATATATATGTCTATAGTTATAGGATAGTTATATTTTTATATATAGTTATATTGATATATGTGTATAGTTAGATTTACATTTATAGTTATATGTATATAGTTGTAGGTATATTGACATTTCATAGGTGCATTGATATTTAGATAAGTTTATAGATATTTAAATAGATAACTTGACATTTTATACTGAATCTGCAGTAAGTTTTTAATAGAAATGGGTGTTGAATTGCATTTTCTCTGTGTTTTAAATTGCAGATGATCGAGTGTTGTTGAAAACATGCGTCCGTGTTTCAGTAGTTGCGGCTATCACGACAAATAACCCGCTATCACCCAAATAACCCTCAGCACAGCAACAAGTTTACAAAGAGGGGACCGACTTCTCGTTGGCATCATTTTTTCATTTCCGTGAGTGACTCCAGGGGTGTGAAGACCCCGCTTGCTGACCAGTTCGCTTTCCTGGGGCCCCTTGTCCAGGAGCAGCGGGCGCGACCCCCGGCCCGCCGCGGGTGCCGGCCCGCGGTGCCCCCCGTGGGTTCCCCAGCGCCCTGCGGCATCCCCGCTCCGGCCCGAGCCCGCGGCTCCGGCCCGCAGCATCCTCCGCCTCCCCGCGGAGCCCGAGCGGCGGAATTCCAGACCTCTGACATCAGCCCGACCTGGAACCTCCCCGAGCCCGACCCGCAGCGCGGGGGCGATGGGCAGAGCCCCGCGGGGCAGCGCGGCCGGCCCGGAGCCGCGGCGGGCCGAGCCCGGCCGGGTGTCCCCCGCCCCCGCGGGCCCGGGCACTGCAGGCGGGCGGCGGGGCGGGAGGGGGGCCCGCGGCCCGGCCGGGGCGGCGGCTCGGCTGCTCCACCCGCCCGTGTCCGCAGGTACGAGCGCCCGGCCGGCCCGGGCTCCCCCGCCCGCCCGCCGGGACCTTCCGCCGCTGCCGCCGCCGCCGGAGCCGCGCTCCGGCCCCCGCCCCGCCGCCCGCGCTCCCGGCAGCGGCTCCGCCGCCGGGTCGCTGCCCATGTTCCAGCTCCGCTCGCCGTCCGCGCTCGCTGCCGGCACGGCCGGTGCCCGCCTCCTCTGCGGGGACGCCGCGCTTTGGAAGCCTTCCCGGAGCGCGCGGGGGTGCTGGCGCAGGTCGGGCGATTACATGCGGACACTTCACTTTCAGCCATGCCTGCCTCGGGAGCTCTCTGTCTGCTGTAATTTTCTCCCTTTGATCTCCCTGGATCACTTTTCGGGCTGTGGAGCTCCGCTTGCACCTACCTGCCTGCTGCGTGTGTGCAAGAGAGAGTTTTCCTCTTTTTTTTAATACTTTTTTTGGTTAGAAATTCCAATTCTATTTTTTTTAAAGACCAAAACCAAACATCAGCAGAGCCACACGGTTTTGTTAAGCTACTGGAAATAACTTTTGCTTGGGATTTACAGCAGGATTCCGTCCCGGCCCGGCCCCTGCGGACTCCAGCAGGCTCACTGCCTTAACAGGTTTGCAAAGTTTTTTTTTTTTTTCTTGTATATCCACTTTTCTCTCCAGAGCCATGCGATCACTGTAACTTCAGTTTAATCAAAAACACTTTCGGTCTTAATTCTCCCAGTTATGAAGACTCGTCGATGCATTTCATGTGACCTTTGGGCAGACCGTGGAGCTTTCTATTTTATTTTGTGGGGCCTTGAGTCAGGATCTTCTTAACGTGTGCTTGGAAGTGGTCATACCGGAACTGGGGCGCGCACAGAAATAGTGCGAGAGAAACCAGATACGCCGTAACTTTCTGCCTGATACCTGTTGGGCTTCGTGTCTAAACTTTGGTAGTGTTTGGGGGCCTTTTTATTTCCTGGGAACTTCCAGCCATGAAGAGGAGCTCTGTGCTTTATTAACTGTCTTTGAGAACTCGGAGTCAGATTGTGAGCATGGATTTCTAAGGGAAAAGTAAAGCTGATCTCCAGACTTGAATGAAGCACTTCTGGCATGAGGAAGATGGAAGGGATCATCTTCTTTTGGAAGGGAACAGTACTGGAGCAAGCCTTCTTGTCACCATAAATTCAAGGAATACCGCCTGCCTAATTTCTGGGAAGGATACCAATCGGTGCAGATAACATTCAAGGTTGTGCTTATGCTGTGGGAAATGCTAGCAAGAAGGTGAGGTGTCTCTGGAGGGTATTTGGGATGGATGTTTTGAACCTGTGGGTCTTCATAACTCTTGGCCAGGAGACAGGAGGCCTCCACATCCGCGGGGAGACCTCCCCGTGCCTCATCTCGGTGGGACGGAGGAGTTCCTAATGCGCCCTGTGCACCCGAACTGTCTTCTTGCTTCCAGCCTGTTTCGCTGATCCTTCTGGATTTATCTGCCGGAGGAGAGACTCACAATTTAGGATTTTTTTAAAATTTTTTTTTAGTTTGTTTGTTTAAAATATGCCTCTGAGCTCCCGGCGGCCTCTGAGCACGTGGCACGGGGCAAGAGGAGCGGCGATGGCGAGAGCCGGCGTCGCCGGGGAGCCGCGCTGGCGGTGACCGAGCCCCGCTCTGCGGCCCCTGGCTCTGTCCGCAGCCGGCTCGGAGCCCGGGAGCGGTGCCGCCGGCCGGGCCCGCCGCGGTGAGGACGCGTTCCCGAGCGGTATGAGCGGCCGGAGCCCGCTGCTGGTAGCATGAGTGCTGGCCCCCAGGTGCAGCTGGCTGTCCTCTGGCCTTGGCTGCTCATGGCGACCCTGCAGGCGGGACTGGGCCACACCGGGCTGGCGCTGGCGGCGGCCGTGGAGTCGGAGCGGGCGGCGGCGCAGAAAGCCATCATCAGGGTCATCCCGCTCAAAGTGGAGCCCATCATCCTGGAAGGGGAGTTCGCCAACGTCGCCGAGGTGACTCCGGCCGAAGGGAAACTGCTCCAGGTAAAAGCAGCGGTGCCTGGTCGCGTTCCAGCGGCCTCGCCACCCGCCCCAGCCTGTCCCCTTCTCCTGCCGGCTGCCTCGGCTCCCCGAGCGGAGTCTTGGGTTCCGCGTCCCGGCGTGGATTCGTGGCGTCCCCGCGGGTTTGGTCACAGGCCGAGGGGACGGCATCGTGCTAAGGGCTGAGCCTTCCTTCGGGGCCGAGCTGTGGCTGCGCCTCATTACTGCTGAATTGTGGATGTGGTCGGCTCTAGAGATTATTTCGTATCTTAATTGATGTTATAAAGCTGAGTGTGTCAAGTCACATGTCGGGATGTGAGACATCTGACAGAAGACAGGATTAGCATTTTTTTCTCTGAAATTCGTGAGGTTTACCACACACTCTGCCGAGGTCGGGGTTGTGTTTCAGCCCCGAATCCCATCCTGGCTGTGCCCACCAGAATCCCCGGCCCTGCTTGTTGTTGCTTGTACCCGAAGGGTGAATGTTACCTACACAGGAGCTCCAGTGGTGTCACCACCAGGTACTTTTATAGATGAATTAATGTTGGTCTCTGACCTTTATTAAGGGCAATCTATTAAGGCCACAGGTATCTCCACACCTGGGCAGGAGGTGCACGTGCTGCACAGCCAGAGCTGAGCCATTCACTGAACAGACCCATCTCCTGCACACACTGCGTTTAGAGCTCAGTTTCCCCAGACCTGGTGTGCATTCTCTCCATTCTGTGGCTCATCTGCTTGGCAGTTGTGTGCTGTATTCTTGAGAACAAAAAAACCCAAAAATTACAAAATAGCCTGCATTAATATTAAGTCTTAATTTTCTCCTGGACTTTTCCAGGCCTTTCCAAATGGGGTATGTTGAAATCTTAATTACATTTGAAGTCTGGAAATTTAAATGAAAGTAATAAATTTTGTGTAGTTTAAGAAGAGAAGGACAGTTGAGCCAGCTTTAGAACATGGTCACCTGTCTGAAAGTGAACATGGACAATTTGTGACATGAATAAAGCCTGCTTTTCCATGCCTTTTGAACTCCTCAGGATGAAATCTCTGCTATAAAATTATATTACCAGGCTAAAAAAAAAAATCTGAGACAAATGCACTCAAGGTCCTCTTCTGTTGTGAGGCAATGTCCAGGAAAGTCAATATTTATTCCTTACTAAAGCTACAGTGGTGTTGCAACTGAGCACAAAGTATAGAGTAAGACCTTTTGGAAACGGGAGGATGATAACCTCTCCTGAGGGATGTGTGGAGGCTTCTAACCAAATGCAGCAATACCAAGTGGGAATTTTGTGCCGTCACAGCAGCACCAACCAGATGTTTGGAATAAAAAGCTGTGAATAGTGTCCAATTTCATCCTTTCAAAGTCATCCTCCAAATGGAGAGGGCTGGGGAAACGAATCCAGCCTGTTGAGTTTGGGCCCAGCAGACACTGACCTGCCCTGGGTGTGTTTCAGGCCTTGGCTCTGCTGCTCTGTGTGCTCAGGTGAGCTCCTGCTCCACATCCCACTGGATCCAGTGCGGGAAGCCCTGGTTTTAGCTGGCAGCCCTGAGACAGGGGGTCAGGCTGTGCCTCCTGCAGCAGGATGTTTGCCTGGTGCCAGGTACTGTGCTCTGGGAGGCCTTGGCCAAGTGTACATGTGACCTCTCCTGCAGAGCTCATGCTGTGGTTTCTAATTCTGCTGCTAAATATTGAAACTTGGCCTACAAAATGACGACGTTAGAGTTGTTTGGGTCCTGATCCTGCTGTGGGTTCTTACCTCTGGAAAGAAAAAAACGGGAGATGGGGATGTAATTCTCCAGGTACAAAAGAAGTAAGAAATTAGTGGGATGTATACTTTCCAGTTTGCTTTTATATAGTGGGATATTAAACAGACCAGAATTAGGCTTTATTGGGACATCTCATTTTGCACATGGTTGTCAACATCCCAGTCTTGCAAAAACTTTAGGTCACGTGCTTAACTTTGATGTCACTGGAACTCCTGCTTAATAAATAAACTTACAGCTGTGCATGCGTACCTGCACAATTGCTTCTTCAAATGTAGTTTAGGGACATAACATGGTACATTTACAGTTATTCAGTCAAGAAGTGGGGGTTTTACAGCATTTTTGGATAGGTCTTGGTTATGTCAGACTCTGTAAGGTGGTGCAGTCAGGAGAGCACAAACTGTGTTCTCTGTCCAGGAGAACACAAACTGTAGAACTTAGCTTGGAAGAGAGGCATGGATGGCCCAGTCCTGTTTCCAAAGCAATGCTCTCTTCTTTCAGGGGCAGAAGAGGATTGCCCAGGGATCAGTGGTACACAGTTGGCCCTGTAGGCAAGTCAGGTTTTCTTTATTATGACTTACAGTTATCTTCATAGTGCTCTGGTCAATATATTTTTAGAAATGCATTCTTAATTTAATACAGAGAATCCTGCACGCAAGTGATGGAACATCACCAAAGGTACTTCTACCAGAATGTTTTCCTGGTTTCGTTTCTCCTTGCCCTATTTTCCAGGATCATCTACAGAAATGGACTTTGATTGTGGTGTATTACATCTCAGAAGCCAACTTTAGCAATATCCTCTTTACCTACAATAAAAGAGCCCCAGCGTTGAATTTCCCCTCCCAGCCTTTGCCCTTGTGAGCGGTTTTGTGGGAAATCTCTGTATTTCTGTTGTTGCCCAGTGGGCAAGCAGGAAGATGCCAGGGAGTGCCAGCCCTGCCAGTGTAACCCCAGCAGTGTTCCTCTGGCACTCCAATGCTGCTGCTGCTGTGTGATGCAAAGAGAGAGGAATTTCTCAAGCAGGCAGAGCCACTTAAGCCTTTATAGGTCAAAAAACCAACACCTCAGACTTCTTGCAGAAATCATCTCCAGGCTTGTGCAGTGCTCCAGCTTGTTCAGGGAGCTCTGAGCATTAACTCTTGCTGGACATGGGAAGAACCTGGGGAACTCACTGGCAATTTCCAAACTGGAAATTTGGATTTGGAAGTTTAAATTGGGAAGGAATCCTTCCCTGTGAGGGTGGGCAGGCCCTGGCACAAGTTGCCCAGAGAGGCTGGGGCTGCCCCTGGATCCCTGGCAGTGTCCAAGGCCAGGTTGGATGGAGCACCCTGGGACAGTGGAAGGCGTCTCTGCTATGGCAGGGCGTGAACTGGATGAGATTGAAGATCCCTTCCAACCCAAACCAGTCTAGGATTCTGTGATCTCTGCTGGGCCACTGTAGGAGCCTGAACTGCTGTTGAAAGTTGCATGGAAATCAAAACCTGGCCCTTTGTTACAGGTGGAGGAACCAAAGCTTTTAGACAAGTAGGTTGGAAGGAACATATTTGGAGCTTACCAACAGTGGACAATCCATGAGCAGCTCAGGATTTGACATGCCCTTGGAATTGCAATTCCTGTGACTGCCAATTAACTCCCTTTCACAGGATTGTTACAGGGATTTTTCAGCTTCTTTTGTTTGATACTTCTACTGCTCTGTTGACTGATTTTTGAGGAATAAGTCTCGTTTCCTTCTTGCCCTTGACTCAGTCTCCACTTGATACTGGAGTGAGTTGATGTTGGTTTGAAGGTAGATAGGAAAATAAGGAATGTCTTGGAAAGAAAAGGAGACAGTCACTGGAGAGAGTTGCAAGAAGATTCTTCTAATTTGAATTACAACATGTGCAAATCTAATTGTGGAAGAAAAAAACCCCTGAGATATAGTTCATCATTTACAGTCTTGTTTAGGACAGTTCAAGGATGATCAAGATTCAAGGATGCATTATTAAAACTGAGCATTAATATCTCTTTGAGTGTGTGTAACCCCCATCTTCTACACAGGGGAAAAGATGATTCCTTTAGTCTGTGCAGAGTGGCAGGGGTTGGTACAGTCTTTAGTTCTAGGGTATTTGAGAAAAAGTGTTAAAAGTTTGGGCAAAGTCCCTATGAATGTTATTTGAAAAGAGATGGATAACCTCACATTACTACAGGGAGGGAAAAGTGATCAGCAGTCCCAATCCCTCCACATGCTGACACATAGAAAATTCCAGTGCGTGTGTGGGACAGTGGCACAGTCTCAGTGTGTAGAATCAGTTTTCCCAACATCCATTATTTCATTGCGAGTCTCACAGTACTTTATTCCATGTCTGTACAAACTCAGCGGTTTCATAATGAGGGGATTGTAGGAGAAAGTCAGCTTTCACTTAGCCATGGACTGCATTGTTTTAACTTACCACTGCAGGAAAACACCTGAAGAAAATAAAAACGAAATTGAAGGAACCCACAGAAAAAGCTCCCTAAAGGCTCTGAACCCCCAAATCAAGGTTTATGCTCCTTCCTCCTCTTCTCCCTGAAAAATAAATTATTTTAAAAACATTCAAATTGATCTGTTTAGGATGTATTGAGTGAGAATTGGAGGAGGAGCCTGAATCGCCTGGTTTTTTAGGTGGCATGTATCATTCAGAAGGAGAAAATCAATCACAGATCCAGTTAGAGGAGGAGTGTGGTGTTCAGAACAGCAGTGGTAATTATCCCATGGAGTTGCTGCAATGAACCTTATAGGATGACCCTGGACAACGGAGAGTGTTCCCAGTGTTGCAAGTCACATGCATTTGGAATTGGAATCACCTCCTTCAGTGCTCACAGAGGTTTACACTCCCGACCCATCCCAAAGTAAATACCTTAGTATCCTCTATACTCCCAGCTCCCACACCAACAAAAGCATGTTGAGTGCATAATGTTGACTGAGAAGTGGGAAAGTCGAACCAAATGATTATGGGGACTTAAATTACGTGTGAATAAACTGGCCAGATAGCACAATGCGAGGCGGTTCAAAGGAGCAGTTTCTGCCTCTTGGAACAGCTCGTACTCGTGTACACAGACTTGACTTAGCGTTAAGTAATGTGCAAGAGCTGCCTCAGGAGCAGCAATAATGGAGCCACTTGGCCTCACTGCTGAACAATAAAAATGGGTGCCTGAGTACCAAAAAGTGTTACTCTGACACAAACCATTAACAAGAAATTGCACTGAAACACTGAGATGAATGGCTCCTACAGAGGAAAAAACCACATTTTTTACATGGCACATAGACACTGCTCAGGAAAGGCTAAGACATTTGGAATTGTTCAGCCTGGAAAAAAGAAGTTCTAGGGTTACCTGATCATGGGCCTTCCAGTACCTGAGGGGGCTGACAAGGAAGATGGAGAGAGACTATTTACAAGGGCCTGGGAGACAGGACAAGGGGGAATGGATTCAATCCAAAAGACAGTATATTTAGATTAGAAGAAAGTTTTTCTGTGTGAGGGTGGGCAGGCCCTGGCACAGGGTGCCCAGTGAAGCTGTGGCTGCCCTGAATCCCTGGAAGTGTCCAAGGCCAGGTTGGACAGGGCTTGGAGCAGCCTGGGACAGTGGGAGGTGTCCCTGCAGATGGCAGGGGGTGGGATGAGATGAGTGTCAAGGTCCCTCCCAGCCCAAACTATCCTGAGATTCTATGGAAGTAGAAGCTGTCTTGGGGAACACACAAAGCAGTGACTCAAAAAGGCTGTAGTCACCCAACACAGGGACGTTGGTAGTGTTGAAGAAACCAATTGGCCCAAACAGATCTCTTAGAAAGTGGATATATGGTATGAGTGCCATGTTGGTAGTGTCCAGTGTAACCCACAGTGTGGATCGGTTTAGTGTTGGTGCAGGATTTAAGTGTAACTGGAAGGTGAGCCGTTAAAATCCAGATGTGGAGTAGGAATCTCAGAGTTGGCTGCTGGAAGAGGTTGATCTTAGAGGCTGTTTCTGAACCTCCACCACTCTTTGAGCGTGTACAGAGGCTGAGCTGGAGCTTTCCATGGTGTGTCTTCTCCTTTCCTCACTCAGAAAACGTGACAGGAAACTGTTCCCTGCCTAAGGACTTTACAGGACTTTAAACCTAAACCTCCCAGCTTCCCAGTGCACCATCTGGTGCTAGTTGCAGTTGCAGTTGAATTATTTATAATGGTGGGCGCAGATCCATCTTGACTGAAGATTTTCATTACTGAAAAGGTGACGGTTCTGGAGACCCTCAGGTGGAGCAGAGCAGAGATCTGTGGTCAGAAGACTGAACCCACAGGGCTGGAGTGAGTGACAGTCAACAGAGGACGCCTGGCCACGCACAGGCCCTGGAATACATCCAGGGAACAAGTGGACATTTCCCAAAGATAAGCTGGCAGAGGGGTGAGGTTACAGGAGAAGGGAAACAGGCCCCTGTGATGCTTGCAGGCTGCAGCCAGGCTGAATTTGTGGTAGAATGGTTCTGAACCATTAGAGGAATTTTTCTCTGTGCCTCCATCAAGTGAAAGCTTTGGTGGGCATTTCCTGTTGAGGAAGGCTGTTGTGAACTGCATGTGAATTTATTATTTTTAAACGAAAACCTTCCGAATTGTCAAAGTAAAACAGCACCAAGTCAGCATGATCAAAGAGGGCTCTGTTGAATCAAACTGGATTTTGGACAAAAATTGGCATGCATTTTTATTTAATATATCTCAGTGGCTTTCCATGCAGTGAAAGATACCAAAAAACATGCCTAAAATGTTCACAACCTTGCCTAAAAGCTTTCTGTGGACTTTGCCCAAAAGTCATAGTATGAAAACAAGCAAGTTTTAACCTAAACTGAAAAAAGTAATAAGTAAGTACAATGGGAAATGTGCAGTGTAGTTTGATCTTCAGGTCTATCATCTTCAGTATCATCAATAGTCTATGTTGCAGGGATTGCCAAGGGTCAGATAAGTGAAATTTTTGGTTATAAACAAAGCAGAAATATAAAATAAATCTCAGTACAAGGGAATATATCACATTTCAGTAATGCACATTCATATTTTATTACCCTTTTGGTCTTTCCTCCATTCAGGGTCTTGCTCTTGGCTAAAGCAGCGCAGGTGTAATGCAGACAGAAGTGGTACGGGATGGTCATGGTGGTCTCTTCTGCCTTTGAGTTCTGTCATTTATGACTTAGTTTTAATATCTGTTTATTTTGCCCCTTATTTTCCTGGCTGTAAAGAACAGGAAGCGCTGCACAGCCTTTCATTTGCCCACAACACTTTCAGGCTGCATTAAGGAATTGTAATCACATCTCATGCTTGGGAGCTTTGGGCCTGCTGCCAGCACGGCTCAGGCGGGAGTTGGCCAAGAGTTGTCTTGGGACCTTTTCATCTTGTTTTTAGGAGCATCAAGGATTGGCCTTACTTCAGAACAAGGCACTTAAACATGTAGGTCAGTGTTCAAAGGTAATAGAGAGAAGATTGGTTTGAATGTGCTTAGGTTGTATGGGTTACTCCTGCTGCCAGATTTCTGTGGAAGACTCTCTTCCCCCCTGCAGCCACCCCATTCAAATTATCTACAATTTGGGTGTGTATTCTCTTTCCGTGCATGTTGAGATCTGAATCGTCTGCCTAAATCAACGGATGTATTCTCACCTCGTCACTTCCCTATCCCTGAAGGGTCTGGTTAAGGGCATTAGTGGCCCTTTGATCTCTCTTTTGTTCTCCATCTCAGTAATTTGGTCTCCAGTGATCAAATGGGTTAATCTAATGCTTATTACTGTGCTTAGCATCAAGGTAGTGGCAGAGATGTACTGGATTGTCAAACACAGCAGTTCTGACTGGGGAGTTGAATAAATTCCTCTGGCCATAAACTCTGTGAAACAAATCAAAAGCTTTTGACTGAGTTGGGTTATGACATGTTACTTCTGAATGTAAGTAAAGCAGTTTGGGGATTAAATTTGCTTTGTTTTGGTAAAAGGTATGTGAATTCTAGTTCAAAGTTACGTGAAAGGATAGATTTCAACTTCCTACTTCCAGAGCTCCTCAGCAGCTGTGTTTCCATGGAGTGTGCATTGGACGGCACTGTTGGTGTCGAACCCTAGGAGGGACATGTCCATTGCAGAAACTCAGAGAGAATGACCCTGGGGTTGAGTTGATCCAGATGTAAAAAATGAACATCACTCCAGTCCTGTTAGAGATATGAAACAGTTCTCCTTACAAAGGCCAAAAAGCCAAAAAACAGAGCAGGGCAGGCATGGTGTCTAGAAAGGGTATGGGGTGATTGGCCTCATGGCAGAGCAGAAGAGACAAGTTCTAGGGAGTGAGTGGAGAACACTGGCTCTTTCATTAGTTGAATTTTGTGCAGGATCCTTCACCAAAATGTTACTTTCAGATTGTCTAAATATAGGGAACATCTATCTCTAAGGATATGAAAGTCAAATAAGAGAGTGAATTGTGATGATTCCTGTAGCTTCCTGTGTGTCAGTTTGAATCAGACGTTAAATCTTGGCAAGTTGGTCTCTTTACGCAACCATCCAGTGCAGAGATACGTGCAGCTCCAGAAACCCAGCCTTGGCTACTTTCTAGAGTAGTAAGAGAGATAGCATTTGTGTTTGTGCTACTGCTCCAGTCCTGAGTCCTGTTCCTTGCAAAATGATCTGAATAACTTTTTATTTACTAAGACAGTTCTATTCTAAAATAAGTGAAACCTCCCCAAGATCCTGAAGAGATAAGAGTTCCCCTTCTTCTGCTTGTGATCCTGTTCCTCTGCTGTTCCTTTGTTCCTGAGTGTCCTGTTGGATGGTGCTGCTGCAGCCATGGTGTGGGTGCACATTGTCCCTGAATGTCAGTGCAGGACGCTTCTCTCCAAACATTTCCTGGGGCCACCAAAATGCCACCGTCCTCCCGATTACCCTGTTTCACCTGGCCTCATTCACACAACATGCCTCAGGCCATATAGTCCCACTCAGGTTTTTTTTTTTTCTTCATCTGCTCTCTCAAATGTCTTTTTTAATCTTCTGTAATTTTCATTTTGTTTAGAGTTATGGTTACTCTTGTTGCTTTTCTGTGTGTGTTGTTCTTGTTCAGTTGCAGTTCACAGAAGGGTTTTGGCTGTTGCTGTCAGCATTTCCTTCCAACACTTTGCTCTCCTCAGAGGGATAATCTGGTCTTTCCATCGCCTCTTTAAGAGGGCCTCTGACCTCTCTTTTGTCACCCCAGGGGACCCAAAGCTGCTGTTTGTAAACTTTGCCCAACTTCTCCATGAGCACGTCAGATTGAAGTGATGGACAAACCCCGCATGCTTGTACAACATGCAGCCCTTATGTTAAAAAAGATCATTAAACAACTTGTGTTGGTTTTTGGTTGAGAAACCACCATTTCATCATTTCTGGCACTTGCACCTGGTTGTGGCCTGAGTTCGTGGCAGCTCTTTTCTTTCTGCTCCTTCTCTGGCTGCCTCTTCCGTGGTTGCTTTCTCCACAGAACAAACTGGCATTGGCCTTTTCCACACCCTCATTCAAAATCCTTCTTCTGAAAAGCCACTCTGGGACAGTGACAATCATGTACTTTATTCCTGCTGAGATGTTAAGAGGCCAAAAATTATCCACAGTTGTGTTTTAGTTTGGAAAAGGGTGACATGAAATCAAATAAGGTCATTCAGAAGAATCTGAGAGGGCAACCAGGAGTTACATCCTTTGCATCAAAGTGTTTGAGGACACTACAGTAAGAATGAAGATAAAATGTACCTCTCAAGAAATACTTGAAAAATGAAAAAAGCCTGTCGGGATGCCTAAACATAAGAGTAAGAAAGTATATAAAAGCATCCTGGGAAAGCAAGAAGTTTGGTAAAATTAGAAAAAAGAAGAACAGCCTAAAAATACATTGAGACACTGAAGAGAGAAGAAATAACTTGAAAATGGTAATGCTAGATTCTCTTCAGTCACAAGCAGAACGCTCACCTGACAATTGGTAGGATCTATAAAAAATTAAAGTCTAAAAGCTGAGCTTAGGGCAGCTAAACTCCTAGCAGAAAAAAATGAATGCAATTCTCCTTGTGCTTTCATCTGTCTCAGGCTGAAATGTCTGGAGATGAGATGGTGATGGAGATAGACATAATTACCACTATCAGTCGCTGGGATCAGGTGGTATTCACCCAAGGACTGGGGAGGATGAAATCATTGAACTATTAACTTCTCTATGAACTCTCGTTTAAAATCCCTGGAAGGCGGCTGCTGGGGTTCCAGTTTTTCTCTGAGCTCCAATCCACAAAAGCTCAGAGCAGTGTGTTGTACAATGGTAAGTTCATAGAAATTATAACACAGAGTGCTACAAGTGGATGTGAAGGAGCCAACAGTGGCATCAGTTGGGCAGGTCTGGCTGAATTTCCCAAATGCAGAGGCTTCCAGGGAAACTAAGATGTGGATTAAGAAGGAGGCTTCTGGATAAATAATTATTGGAAGGCAAGAAGCAGGTGGAAGGAATGACTGGCAGACTTTCCCTTTGGAATGAGCCGGTGGCTACAGCTGTGTGTGCTGTAGCTGTGCTATCCCAGGTGTTGATGAGCACATGGAAACAGGAATGCATGATAATGTTCTAGAGTTTTCCAGTACATGATCTAATTAGAAGTAATGAAGACAAGGTTCATCTGTGAATCATTGCATGACCCTATGAGACCAAATACTTCAGGAGGACATGGAGAATCAGACGTTTTTTCACATTCAGGTGATGGGCTCTAATTTGCCCATTGCCACAGCTGTGTCTTGTGATTTTAACAGACTGGTCTGTGCAAGTGTCAGCTTGGTATGTGGTGGTTGTGATGAAGACAGAGGGAGCATTAGCAATGAAAATGAGAGAATAAACCAGAGAATCTCTTTGATCTCCCGTGGAAATCCCAGGTACATCCAGATGTTGAATCCTGTGTGAAGTTCTGTTCCCTACAGCTCCAAAAAAGCAGTAGCTGTATTGGAAGATGTTTGGAGAAAAACATAAGGATAAAAGAAAACATAAGGTGTGTTTTATCCAAAGAAAAACAAACTGGACTAACTCTCTGCTGGCTAGAAAAGAGGCAGCTGAAGAGTGATACGGAGGAGATCCATAGAGTCGTGAATAGGGATTGACTGTTAGCTTCTCTTCATATGAAAATAATGGGGCATCACATGAGGCTACAAAGAGTCAGGTTCAAAGGGAAGTGCTCTTCACTCACTGTACTATTAACATGTACAATCCCTTGCTGCAGGAACTGCTGTGGATGCTGAAAGTTTACAGAGTTCAAAAGCCACTGGAACTAATGAATGGGAGAAGGCTCTATCAATGGCTGTGAAATAACAGGTCCCAGTTTTGCCTCTGGGAGTCTATAAAATGTTGGAGGCTTGGAGAGTGCCTGGGACAGAAGCCCTACAAGCTTGTCCTGTTCTTAGTTCTCCTTCAGAAATCCACTCTTGGCAGCTGTCAAGGCAAAGATGTTGGGCTGCATGGACCTTTGGTCCAAATCCAGCCCTGCATTCTTCTCTCCTGCAGAAACCTTCCAGCGCAAGCCCCACTGCCCTCAGCAGCAGCCCTTCCAGCCCCCTTCTGCTCTTTTGGGCAAGTCTGGGAAAAACTGCCCAAGTACCTCCTTCATTCTCCATCACTGAGATGAAGATCCTCTCTTTGTTCACATAGAAAGCACTGGAAGGTTCCTTAGGTTCAAATACTGAAAATCTGACAACGTGGCTTTCAGTTTCATGGTGCTGTCAATCGGCGTTTGTAGCCCTTGGCACTTTGGCCTTCATATAATGGAATCCTGGAATAGCCTGGCTCAGAAGAACTTTAAATATCATCTTGTTCCAATCCCCTCCCGTGGACAGAGACAGCTTCCACCAGACCAGGTTGCTCCCAGTCCTGTCCAGCTTTACTGAACATAGCATTTTTATTCTTTGTCACCCTCGTGATTCCCTAACCATGTCCCACTGATGGGATAATAACTCTGTGTGTGTATCTCAAGCAACAAAACCTGGATCTTTGATACCTTCCAGAGAGTTTGAGTACAGGACATGCTCTCAGCAGTTATCTTCTAAGAGTTGTATCTCAATAACAGTCAGATATTCCTGCATTTGAAATAAGAGTTTCTCTACTTATTAGAGAATATATATTTTTTGAAGGTCTGTTGGCATACTCCTCTTTCCTTACCTAGGGAATGAATCAAGGTAACCTGCAAACATCAGATACTTCATCACCAAGAAAACCAGTTGATATGGAATCATAGAATCATTTAAGTTGGAAAAGATCTTTAAAATCATCAGTTGCAACCATAAACATTTATCTTGAAACAAATAGGACTGAGACATCATACTACTGGGGAAAAAAAACCCAGCTGTAGTCCTATGGCCATCAGCTGAATTACTCTACACTGCTAATTTAAGGAAGCCCCGTAAATTTGCCTTGAATGGCCATAAATACTTTGTGCGATCTAGAAAGATATATTTTATTTAGAGGTATCAGATAAATAAATCAGATAACTACTTCTGGGACATAAATTCCTACCCCGACTGGGAGGTCAAAAATAAGCTCCAAGCCCTTGCCAACCATGCCATTTTAGACTGGATTTGGGGGCAGATGTATTCACTGAAGCATTGGTCAGGCCCTGGCACAGCTGCTCGGGGCAGTGACAGTGTCCCACCCTGGAGGGGTTTAACAGCCCTGCAGATGTGGCACTTGGGGACATGGGGTGGCATTGACAGTGCTGGAGGAATGGTGGCTCTCGATGATCCCAGAGGGCTTTCCCAACCTAAACACTTCTGTGTTTCTATGATTTGCATTTTTAGGTCTTCTTGTTCAGCTAATGTCAAAGAAGGTATTTCAAAGTGCTGTAGTTTCTGTCTCAAGTCATGGAGCCAGGGAATTCAGCATGCTTGATGGTGCCCAGCACTGGAAGTTTTGGCTGTTCCAGGGGCAGAAAGATGGTTTATCTGACAGGCCACAAGTGAGAAATGTGGGATAATGTCCCAAAGAGCAGCTTGCAGAAACAAGGGGCTTTGCAAAATCCATTTCTTCAGGTGCCAACAAGTCCTGGCCCCCTTGTCTACAGGCCAGCCTGTTCCTTGGAATCCTGGTATCACATTCTTGATTTTGCAGCCTGAAGGATTAATTCACATCTGTCTCATCCTTCTTCCCCAAAAGCTGAGTTCAAGATAAGCAAGTTGGTGATTCTGCAGGCTTTGGTCTGGCTGGGACAGGCTAAGGGAAAGTTAAAGCCAGAGGGATTGGAGCATCTTGCCTGTTCTCCCAGCCTGACTGGAGCAGAAGACAAGACATTTGCTCCAGTCCCTCTTCTGAGCTCTCCCCTCCAGATTTGGGTGGTTTTTAGAAGCAGCTTCTCTTTCCTTAACCTCTCATCCCTACTGTGTTTCAGTGGTCCTGGATAGTTAACTGGGCCTGGTGAGCTGTGATGTACAGATCACACCAATGCAGACACCTGGGCAACTATTTCTGTCCATCTGAGGGATTTTCAATTTTAACTCCATAGTCCTAAAATTCTGTAGGAAGCTTTGGTAAAAGAGTGGTGACTTCTACCCCAGCAGAGATCTCACCATCCAGACTCCACAGGGCTGTGGAGGGCTGTGGCAACTTGTTTGTTTGTGTAACTATGTTCCTAAATGAGACTTCTCTGGCACCACAAAGTTCTGCTGATGGGTGGGAAGGACCCTCTCCTAAATATTTGAATCCAGGATCTTTGGTTCCCCTTCCCAGATAAGGTTTCTTACATGTTTTCCTGAGGTCATACCTAAGTTTTGCTGGAGCCAAAAAACAGACCTTTTTTTCCCTCCCAGTGACCCCCAGACCTTCACGCACAGAGAGCTTTGCTTCCTCAGACCCTGATATCAAGCAGAACATCCCCTTCTGTCTTGCCCAGGACCATACCCTGCCTCTGTCCATCTGTATCACGAGCTGGGAGATAAAGACGTGCAGTGATACTGATAATTGCATAACATACTGTATCAGGAGATGCTGGGATAATGCCCAAGTGTTGTGCCTCCAGCCATCAGTAAATTCCATCGAAGGTCAAGTTGTTCAATGGCCTCTCCAGAGGATGGCTCCATTCCTGATGTCTGCGTGGGTGTGGAGTTCCATGAAACTCTACACCACTGCTGGTGCTTTCAGGCATGCTACTCAGTTAGGCAGACTGTGGCTTGCAGACTGCTCTGAAAGTGCTTGAGATGCCCCATTTGTGGAGAGGAATTGGTGCGTGGAGTTGCCTCCTGAATGTGTATGTGGATTGTCATTTAAAGAAGAAAAGGACATAAAGGGATAGTAATTGGGTTGTTTGGAGATGTACAAATCCACATGAACCACTGTCCCTGCTTCCACTGCAGCCTTGTTCTTGGGGTGAATTGTCAGGCCACAGTGGGGAGTCTGTCCCTGCGTCCCATTCTGAACACGTACACATCAAAGTCTGCATCCCAAAGAACACTGCTTAATGCTGGGAACATTCTCCTTCTTCCACGGCAGGACTGGGACCGTTGTGCCATCACTTCTGAAGTGAGGGGGAAAAAAGGTGAAATGAAACTGGTGGTGTTTTTGGGTGGCCATAGTACTTTAAGCAGACAAGATGAATGCAGGGAATAAGGCTGATGTTTCCATGAAGACATATTTCCTTGTGTTTGTTTAATTCTGTTGACCATGTTGAGAACTTCAAGAGATTTTTAAATTTTCTAAACTCCAGCTATGTATCTGTGTGAGCATGGGCTTAAGGAGGTCGGCTGGAGAACTCTGGGTGTTTTGGGAGTATTCCTTTGTTTGCCTGAAAAATCCTGGGGGACCCAGGTGAAAGCTGCTGAATTTTAATACTTTTGAGGATTTTTTTTTTTGGATGTGTGTATGTTAGCACAGATTTGAAGGATGATGTTGTATTGAATTGTAGCTCGTCTGTGTCCTGGTAGAGAGGTCACATTGCCTGGAGAGGTCAGTGGTGGTTTGGCTGCCTCGTGGCCATGCAAACCAGTCCACAGTTTGGGTGTTTGTTACGGATTTCCTTTAATCCAGTCTGGCAATTCCTGTAATCTTCGATCTGCTCCATCTGAATTGTACCCAGAGGTTCACATCTGACCTTTTGACCATGATATCAGTCTGGCAGCCTATGTTAATTTGTTATTTCATCATGATATTGTCCTTTCATTGACCTTTGGTTGTTTTCAGAGTTAGTGCTTTCACGAGTGCAAGTCTCTCATCCTCTGTATTTCGGGCTCTTTGTTCTTGGATTATATTGGTTTCTGAGACTGTGTCTGGTCACACTAAAATGTGCATTTCTCAGGTGGAAGATATCAGAGCTGGTGGCAAGCCTTGTTTTTGACATTATTTATGATGGTCCAGGACTTGGAGTTTGCTATCTGCAGTGAGATTGCCACAAAGAGCTAATCTAAGTTCCTCCATTTGATTGACTTTTCCAGTTAAATAGGTAGTTATTAAATGGTCAAACTTAATTGATTAGAGTAGGGTAAAGAGGACAGAACAATGTACGAGCATCTCAAGTGCATTTCTGATTTATTCTTCACCTGTGGAAATTTCAGTGTGTAGAGTCTTGCCCACAGAAATGTTTGAAACCTGACACGTGTATCTGAATTATTCATTAAGCAAATCTCTACCAAACTCCCTTCTCTCTCTCCGGTTGAGAAATGAAACATCTTGGGGTAAAAAATGATCTGAAACATCCTGTTTATCAAATGTTTCTGTAGAATTTTTTCTCTTACGCAAAGCCCAGTTCAGTGATCACCCAGTGGAGGGGGAGAGCTCTGAGTTTCAAAGTAATTTCTTTCTCATCTTTAAATTTGGATATTTGGTTGTGTTTTGTTGGAATTCAGAGTAACTTCAGAAATTGAACTGTCCTTCAGATATGCTTGCAGGGAAAATGTATCTGCCATTTCCACTCAGACTGTACCTGTAAGCTGATATCTTTGGGGTTTCTGTGAGCTTCACTGGTTTGTTTTGCTTTGTTTCCAACCATGTTTTAACAAGATAAGCATCTCTCTGTATTTTCCCTTCATTTCAGTAATTGCCTTCTCTAGTGACCCATTTCCTGTGCTCTTCTGTTCAGGTATCAAGACCTCTGTGCACGGCCCACGTACCCCAGTGCATAGAGCCTTCACTTAATCATATTATCATCTCAGGTACTTCATTAAAAGCTCCTCAGAGCAGCAAATGGAACAAAAAAAAGCACTTATTTCTCTCGACTCCCTCCCCAAAGACACAACCCCTGTAAACAGAGCTGCTGACCAGATGCCTGTAAATTTGACATCATCAGCCACTGAGGTGGGAATTGAGCTTCTTTCAGGTTTTCAAAGTTCTTTCACTGAAATCATGTAGCCCCCCCCAAAACTTCCATGCAGTTGTTATCAACTCAGTGTTTGCCACTGTTCTGACGTGCTGCAAAGCAATAAAGAAAAAGACATGAGTGTGAGTATATATATGTAAGATTCAAACCATAAAGCAATTTGTAACAAAAACGCAATAATTGAGGTTCTACATCAAAGAAATAAGGAAGCAACTTTGTCTCTTGAAGCCAGATGTGATCTCTTAAAAGGAGCTGACCGAGTGTTCAGGTCTATTCTGCATCCTCAGAGCTCACGTTTGTGATCTTGCTTGATAAAAATCCTGGATAACTGATGCAATCTCCTCAGGAAGCGGGGGGATGCCTGCCTTGCAGGAACATGGGAATGCAATGTACTTTCACCTGCGATTGACTGGAAGTTCAGGCTCAAATGAGAAATCAGGGTTGTAAATTCAGATAACTGAACAAAAGTCAAGTTGATAATGCTTCTTCTCCTTCTTGCCTGGCAATGCTGTTTTGATCTTACTGGGACAGTGCTGGGTCAGTGTTTGTAAAGGCGTGATCCTGCCTGGAGCCAAGCAGACACGGATTGTTGTGTTCATCTTCACAGCCCCAAGGTGTCACGGGCGCTGCAGGGGCAGGTGAGCGAGGCTGAGCTGCCCAGTCCAAGGGCAGCAGGAGAGCGACCGCGCTGCATCTCTCGGGGAGCCTCCCCAGAGATACCCACAATAAAGCCAGCCTTGCCAAACTGCCTGATCGGTTTAGTTACTGGACATCAAAGCCTGGGGCCAGGTTTAAAGGAATTATGGAAACTTGAGCCATGGTTTAATTCTGTGTCAGCTCTGCTGCCTTTTTTTTTTCCCAGCAATAACAAACCAGCAGTAATCAATTGGGATATTTCAGCCATGAGGAGAGAAAGGCTCCAGTGTGACCTAATTGTGGCCTTGCAGCACCTGAAGGTAGCTAACAAGAAAGATGGGAGAGACTGTTTGTGAAGGCCTGGGGTGACAGGACACAGGGAACGGCTGCCCATTGCCAGAGGGCAGGGCTGGATGGGGTATGGGGAAGGAATTGTTCCCTGGTGGCAGTGAGGCCCTGGCACAGGGTGCCCAGAGGAGCTGTGGCTGCCCCTGGATCCCTGGATAGGGCTTGGAGCACTGCCCCTGGCATGGGGTTGGAACTGGAAACTGGGTGAGCTTTAAGATCCTTTCCAATCCAAGCCATTCTGTGATTCCATGATATTAGATAGTGTTGAACCTCTCCCAGCAGTGCTCTGAGGTCGCTGCTTCCGTAAGTTGTTCTATCCTCATCTCTTTACAGTCAGGATTTTTGTACAGACAAGAGACTTGCTTTGCTGGTTTTAAAATGACAGTTTTCTTACTTTTACTGGAGAACATGAAGCCAAAGGTGCCTTTACTTAGAAGTAAGAAAAAGATTTACCTAGAAGTGAAAAATAAGATCTGCGATGGTGCTTCTTTCTGCAGGGAATCCAGTCCCCTGCTGTTGGACTTAACCTCTCCAGAAGGTTGTTTTCTGTGGGGAGGAGTTTTAGCTCTTTGGTGGAGAGTCATTGGAAAGGACTGGGACTTCTTGGGTCACTGAACACGGTGTGGGTGTCTGTCACAGGGCAGGTGAGCCACGCAAGGGCCCGGGGGCCCACAGTTGTCTCTGAAGGGAGCTGGGGCAAAGCGGCTCAGCAGCTGTGGGCTACGCATGGGCACAGTGAACGCGGCAGGAACTTGGAGCAGGAGAGAAAGCCTAGGAGGAGAAAAAGATCAAGGTGGGTCCATCCTCCCAAAATCCCAGCATCAGGGGCTTTGGGGTCATCCAGGCTGGAAATGGCAGACAGGATACTTGAATTGTTATCTGGAATGGATCTTGTCCCATGGTTTATCTGGATCTTTTATATCTTCACATCATCCGTCAGCAGGGAGTGTCACTCTGAGCCTATGAGAAGAATTCTTGTTTATTTTGCACCTTTTTCTTGGCTTGAAGTGACACCTTCCTCTTTGCATTATGAAGAATAGTGAATAATTAATCTGTATTTGCATCATTTCCAATGTTCACAACTTTACAAGGTACCATCCTCTTCTGGGTGGAGCATCCTGGGCTTCTCTTACCCACAAATTTCCCACCTTTTTGCTACCTGTCTATTTTTTCTACCTGTGCCCTTTTTCAGATTTTCCCATGTTTAGGTAGAGTCACCATTACCAAATGGCCTGTTGAGCTGTAAGTGTGCCATGGACAGCATTTCCCAGTCTTTTCTCCCCATAAATTCCTAACTTTTATTAAAAACAAACAAGCAAACAAACAAACCAACATTTATTTATTTATTTATTTATTTATTTATTTATATAAAATAGATACAGTGCCCACCAACAATGTGATGCTTTCAGAAGGTGTTCTAGAATAATTCCAGGATCTCTTCTGAGTTTAATGACCTATTTTAAAGTCTATATCCTTGTCTTTACAGCTCAAATGATTGTTCCAGGCACATCCCTTTGTCCTAAATTTCCCCTCTCCCAGCAGAGAGCCATTTCAGCAGCAGTTACACACAGGGCTGATCCCAACTCCTTGCTCTTCTTTTTCCCTCTCTACTGCTTTCCCCTCTCCTACTTCTGTGCCATAACTCATCCCTCACTTGCTATGAACCCTAGGCCTTGTGCGACCCTTTCCCAAACCCGTCCAACTCATTACAACTGCAGCAAATGCTCAATTTTACTTCCTGGGTTCATTTTCTGATGTTTTCAGGAGCTGAATGAGCTCATGGAGGAGTCAAGGATGGGGTGAATGTGTGGCCAGGAGCATGGGAGGAGGTGGGAGCTGTTGGTGTCATGTTGCTCAATAAACCATCCAGTGGGTAGCCTGAGATCCTTCATGCAAGTCTTTCCAGTCAGTCTGAGATTGGATAATTTGGATTTTGAGATGTGGATAACTCAAAAAAAAAACTTCATCTGCAAGTTTTGTCACCTCATTAATTTACCCTTTCCCAAGTAATTTATGACCATGCTGAAATGCTCTGCATGGGAACTTCCTGACTTCCTCCGTGGTGCCCTATGATGCAAACAATTAATGTAGGTTTTTTTGTAAATATTTTTTGAGTGCATCTTTCATTCCCTGAGTTATTTGTTGGCCACAGACACTCACTAATAGACATCCTGCTTCTAATGTGTTGAAAAAGACTTTATTGTTTGTATGGGAGCCCCTGGCATGTTTTCTCTTTTGACCAGTCTCCTTAACTTGCCAGAATTGCAGTCTTTGCTGTTCTCATCCTTTGGAGTCAAGTTCCACTTTTCAGATTTCCTTTTCTTTCTAGTCTTCTCCTTTCCTTTATTATTCACTGTTGGGGTTTTGGGCTCAATGGTGTAAATTTACTCCAAGCAGGAAATCTTTCAATATTTTCTGTATAACCCAAAAACATTTTGCCTTTTAATTTGCTTTCTAAAATGTTTTTCCAACTACTTTTCTTATTCTTAGACTTCTAGTGCTTGAGAATGTTTTATTTATTTTTCTTTCCTATGAACAGTAGGAAAGAAAAATAAATAAATAAAAAATATTTCTCACTATTAAAGAAATAATCTATCTTCAACCAACCTCCCTGTGCACTGTCCAGAATTGCGCCTACTTTGGAGGTTGCTCCAAACTTTTCCGTAACGAAGTTGATAAAGATACCAAAATCTGCCGTGTGATCAGATTTCACTACAGCATTTGCCCTGCGGGTCCGGAGATGGCTGGAGTCAGACATTAATTATGGGCTGCCCAGGGAGGCCTGAGTCCCTTCCTGAGGTGCCCAGGGGAGGGCTGCACATGGCACTCTGCTCTGGGCTGGGGACAGGGCAGGGTCGGACACAGCTTGGACTCACTGGTCCTGAAGATCTTCCCAACCCCGGTGATTCTGGGATTCTGTGGTTAATACCGTGCTTTTCTACTTTTGTCACCTCCCTCATTTGCTTTTGTCTTTCCTGGCTTCTGGGATCGCCACAGAGAGATCATCAGTTGGTAGCTTTGGTAATTTTTTTCCATACTAGCATGGAATTTCAACCTATGGATTTTTGAAACTGTTACATGCAATTAAATATATTTTAGTGCAGCCCACTGTATTATTCCTGTATCTCTGTTATTACAACAACATCTGAATTAACTTCTTTACTTTGAATTTCCCAGGTGAATATGAAATTAATTTTGTAATTTGAAAGTAATCAATTTGGTTTACCCATCTTAACTTCAGGCTTGGGTTTTGTGTTTGCAGTACAAGTAAATACTTATATATATTTATACATAGAGATGTATATCTGTATATATGTACACATATAGATATATATACACACGCATAGGTACATATATGTTTACACATACGTGATATATATTTATTCATGAAACCAGAAAGGTTTGGTTTGGGAGGGACCTTAAAGATCATCCAGTTCCAACCCCTGCCAAGGGCAGGCACATCTTCCACTACCCAGCCTGCTCCAAGCCCTCTCCAGCTGGCCTGGAATACTTGCAGAGATTACTGATACCCAGAGCGTTCTTGCATGTGGTATTAGTGCAATATTCAGTTTTTTACATGCAGGAATTAAGAGACATTTTATCCCCAGATACCAGCTATGAATACATAAAACCTGACTTGCAAAATGACTTCAGACCCGAGGGATCAGTGGGGCACTCCAGGAGCTCCGGTGCCTCGGGAAGTGCAGTGGGCTGGGAAAGGCTTCCTGGAGCGCCTGGTCCGGAGCTGGAACCAGGCACAGAGGGAGGCAGCGATGAAACATCTGCAGTGCTTGATCTCTGCAAATGTTCATCAAAGTCTGAGCAAGCAACAAGTTTCCTCTTGTTGTGTCTTGGCTGGATCTCGCTCGCAGACAGCACGCCATGATCCTCATCTTCCCTCGCCATCCTTCACTCCAGCAGCAGCTTTCCCGAGCCTCAGGCACCACAAGCTCTGACTCATTTACTTAATATTCCTCTAATGAAACTGCCCAGAGCTCTGGACCTATTCTCCTCCAAAACAATTCTTCTCCTCCCTGTTTTTCCACACCCTTCACTTTCTTCTCAGCTCCCGTCACAGTCCTAATCAGACTTTAGCTGAGCTCCCCTGAGCAGACTTTGCCTTCCATTCCCTGCTGGACCCCTCATGTCCTGACAGCCCAAGGAGGGTGTGAGTGACAGTGGAGGAGCCAGGTGACCTTCAGAGCAAAGCCAGGAGGGCAAGAATCAAGCAGGAGTTTCTTGAGCCGTGGTGCCATGGGCAGAGAGGGACAGACATCCTGGTGTCCTCCCCACACTGCGTTTGGAGCAGGATCCTGGGTAGCTGGAACTTGCACTGGTTCCAGGGCATCTGTGGCAGGGGAGCTGGGACAAGCACGGGTGCTTCTTCCAGAAAGGATGGGAATGGCAGAAAATCCATTGAATGAAAAATGTCCCCCAGAGCTGTCTGTACTGGTCCGGTGGCCTGGAGGGTACTGGGATGAGCAGAGCTCCAAGCCGGGCACTGCCACCCGAATCAGCCAGACAGCAGCTGTGGAAATTCTTGCCCAGCCTTGTTGAAGACCATGTTACCACTGTAATTCAAAGATGACAAGGTGGTAGCATTCCTGCAGTTCTGATCTCTTGACTGCAGGACCTGAAATCCCAGGTAGCAACCCCAGACTGCTCAAGGGAAGCTGGCCGAGATGATTTTTCTCTTTTTGTGTAATCTGCATCTTCCAGGATCTGAGACACCTCCCAGGCATCTCCTGGAGCCTTTTCATATCTCCTGCAGGCAGCTGATATCCCAGGTACCATCTCCCAGAGTCTTTCCATCTCTGATTTAGGCACTGGATATCCTCAGTAGCAGTCCCAGACTCCTCCAAGGAAGTAATCTGAAATTATTTTTCTCCTTTCATGGAAACTTCATCTTCCAGCATGCACCAGGCATCTCCAAGAGTCTCTTTACATCTCCTCTTGGGACCTGAGATCCCAGGTAGCAGCCCCATATTCCTACAAGGAGGTACCCAAGGAGCTCTTTCTCTTGAAGGAAAACATATGTTCTGGGATCCACCTGGGCTGAGCCCGTTCTCAGGCATTTCCTGAAGTCTTGATCTCTGATTTCAGGGACTGAGATCCCAGGTAGCAGCCCCACACCACTCCAGGGAAATTCCCAAAAAGTTTTTTTTCTTTTGGTGGTAGTTCTCTGTTCTGGGCTCCAATTGAAGCTCCTCAGATCTCGGCAGGGAGGGGCAGAGCAGGGCCCAGGCTCTGCTCCAGGCCCAGCAGCGGCACCAGAGCCACAGGCAGGGCCTGAGCCCAGCCCTGCCCCTGCCCAGCCCTGGGGGCAGCTCTGGGTGCTGTGTCCAGCTCTGGATCCTCAGCACAGCAGGGACAGGAGCTCCTGGAGCGGGGCCAGCTCAGGCTGTGAGGATGAGGAGGGCCTGGAGCATCTCTGTGCCCAGGAAAGGCTGAGGGAGCTGGGGCTGCTCAGGCTGGAGAGGAGCCCCAGCTGAGAGGGGCCCTCAGGCCTGGCTGTCCCTGTGTGCAGGGAGGGGCAGAGCAGGGCCCAGGCTCTGCTCCAGGCCCAGCAGCGGCACCAGAGCCACGGGCAGGGCCTGAGCCCAGCCCTGCCCCTGCCCAGGAGGCACAACTGCTGCCCTGGGCAGTGCCCAGCCCTGAGCAGGCTGCCCAGGGAGGGGCTGGAGTCTCCCTCAGCGGGGATCCTGCAGAGCCCTGTGCACACAGTGTGTGCCCTGTGCTCTGGGATGGCCCTGCCTGAGCAGGGAGGTGCCACCAGGGACCCTCTGGGCCCAGTCCAGCCTGGCCAGCCTGGGGTTCTGTGGGATAAAGGAACTGCAGCCATTGACAATCTGAGGTCCAGAAATAGGGAGTCTCACCTCCTTCCTTCCTTCCTTCCTTCCTTCCCCAGGTGCACTGACTTTGCCTTCTCCCTGCTCAGAGGCTGGCACTAAGCACTGGGAGCAGCCCTTTGTGTATTTTATGTAAATATCAGTAGTGGAAGCACTGCATGAGAGGTTGTGACAGCTGTGTGGTGGGAGCAGAGGGAGAAAGGAAACATAGGGGTAACCAGCACACCCACAGGTTTTCCTGGGTGTGGGGCACAAACGGTGCTGGAATGGATCTGCCCCAGCTGGACTGCTCAGGATGGCACAGCTGGGTCTGGAGATGCTGGTGGGCCTGTGGTATTACCTGTACTAGGATGCAGAGACTGTCAGGGGGATTTCAAACCATTCTGCATTGTTGGTGGGGGTTTTGGGGGGTTTGTTTGGTTTTTTCTCTTTTTTAAATGTATTTGTTATTTTACTGAATCTAAAGGACTTTGAAGGACTTTGGTCCTCTTGGGAAGTAGATGGGGCTGATCCAGAGCAGGACTAGCTGCCCAAGGAAAGATGTTTCTTCCTAGGGCTGGAAAATCTGTGCACATGACTTCTCAAACTCAGTGTTGATAAGAAGATTCATTGCTCCTAAGGATCATGTTGTGTCCATCCTCAGGATGTCTTTTTTAAATTGTTGCTACGGCATCTGCAGAATGGCTGCATCCAGGGCAGAGGGTATTGATAAATATAAAATAATAGGTTGGTGGATGTTCCTGCCAAGATCTGGCATTGTTGCATGGAGGATTTCTTCCTCCTGAGCAGCTTTGGAGGATGCACAGGGTGGTTCTGAGCAGCAGGAGGGAAGGATTTGGGTTTGGGTGGATGATGGGGCTGCTGAAGAGCACATGGGGCAGGTGGGTGATGAGGAGGAGGTTTGGCTCTGGAGGAGGGCATTAGTGGGGTGAGGAGGACAAGATCCGTCCAGGGCTGCTAATGGGAGGAGCAGAGCCATTTCCCGTGCATGAGCCGGAGGCCGGTCCTGAGCAAGGCAAGGCAGGGGCTGGTGAGTGTTGTTGGAGCTGCACACAGAGCTCTCCTGCTCCCGCAGCCTGTACAGACAGGCCCGTGCTCCTCAAAGCAGGGATCGGATTCTTGCCCCGCGGGGCTTTCCAGCCAGCTCGCAGTTCAGAGGAGTCCTTTCTTTCTCCTGCTGTTCACGCCCTGCAAAGAATTTTCTATCAACAAAAGAAATTGTTTTGTAATCAACTTGATGTTCATCCCCAGTTCTGGGATATGAAAGGGGTTTTGAAGGACCAGGGAAATGGATCCTGGAGGTTGTGGAAGAGGACAGCAGACAGTGCCACAGCCCAGCTGGGATGGGGTAGAGGCATTCTGGGGACACTCCAGAGGCAGTGAAACTCTTGGGTTTATCTCTGAGAGTGGGAGCATTGGACAAAATGCAAAACAAAGGAAAGGAATAATCCCTGAAAAGAAAGGCATTGGGGGGATCCCTTGTGTGTGCCATGGTAGGCTGGGAAGACTTCTACTCCTGAAACTTTTCTGGCTGGATTTAAAGTCTGTTGGGTGCTCCGTGGCATGAAGGTCCTTGAAATGTTGGTTGTAGCTCAGGCTGTGCCTCAGCCAGTATGACCATGTCGAACTTAGAAGGATTTTCTTTGAGCATGGTTTGTTATCATTCCAGGGAAAAGCCAGTCCTGTTAAACCCTACTTGATGTCAGTCCTGTTGTGAAGCTTCTCAGGTCAGGCTGGGCAGAAGAACTGTTTTGAATTATCTGACCGTGTCTCAGGCTTCTGAAAAGCAGCTGTTGTGTCCCTTTGCAGTACAAGTGTCCTTGCCTGGGTCTGCAGTTCTGGAGTCAATATTTTTTAGAGAAAGATGGAAACATGGCCTGCCTCAGGAGCTGGACTGCGTTACCTAACTGGTTTTCTTGGCTTCCGTGAATGTGTCCAGAAGCCAGTGAGTTTGGAAAGAGATTTTTTTGTGCTTACAAAAGGCTATTTTTAAATGTCGAAGTTGAAAGTACTTTTTCTTAGTAAAAAAACCCACATCATCACTGAACCATCCCAAACTGGCTGGGCACAAAACTGCCTGAGCAGCTGATCTGAATCCATGGCACCTTCTGGAAGATTTTTCAGGGCTGTGAAAGGAACCCCATGTTAGTGTTGTATCTCCCAGGCAGGAGCTCACACTGACCAACACACCACAGCCTTTAAGCTGTTCATATCCAAATTGTTTGGTTACTTAATTCTAAACCGACCAAATCCCCACGTTCGGAGGAATTGCCACATCATGGCACTCTGGAAGTGGCCTGTGGCACTTGATTTGTAGCAACTAAATAGCAGTAGGGTCGGTGGTCAGCTGGCCACTGAGCAGGAAGCTGGATGACAACAAGAATGAATGGTTTTCCATGGAAGCTGGAGTGCCTGATGGCAGTGGGAGGTGTGAGGATGGATCAGCCTCCAGGATATTAACCATGGAGATGGCTCTCAGTGCTGGTAGCCTGGGGAGCAGATGGAACATGGATTCATCTGCCCCATTGCCCACCGAGCCGATCAGTTTGGCTGGGGATGAGGGAACTTGATAGAGTTTTACAGAAACATCATCTCTGCAGGTTTCCCAAGCATGAGAAACAGCCATCCCTGGGCAGATCTCTGGGAGAAGCAGCAGTGTTTGGGGATTCCCCACTCCCAGAAGCAGAAGAGATTGATGGGAGCTGGGAGATGCTGGGTTTGGTACGTGAGCAGTGGTGTTTGGGCTGTCAGGCTGCCCACGCTGGAGGGGAGCTGTGCCGAGCAGCTCTGTCAGAGAGCGGTGGGGGACTGATCCCGGAGCTGGGAGAGAGCTCAGGCTGAGAAGAGTGGGAAGGAGGGGCTGTGCTGCTCCCTGTCTGGATTAGATTCAGCAAGGAAGGTCACTTTCAGCCTATTTTTTGGTATTAGAGGAGGATTTGAATGCTCCTGCAGGAAAAGTGCCACCCCCACTACCACACAGCAGTTTGTCCAAGTTGACCTCAGTGGTTTCCTGCCAAAAATACCTGTGAACAATAATGACTTGTTAATGATTTATCCCTGTGTTCTCAAGTGCTGCACTGATTCCGAATACCACAGAAACCATTGGGACTCTTAAAGTTTTGGGCACAATGGCTTTTTGTCCTTCCCCTGTGACAGAGATGCCAGTTGCATGAGGGAACCAAGGGCTCGGTGTACTGGGCAGTGTAAATGCACATTGTTCAGTGTGACTTTAGGGAATATTGGTGGGAAAAGCAACTGCATTGGAGCAGGGGAGAAATCAACTGGGCTGTAACGCATGATTGTCCCTTGCAGTGTTTGCAGAGTTGTGAGCAGTCACCAGCAGGTTCCCCGTGGTGCCAGCATGGCACAGCGGTACAGAGAGTGTGCTCCCTGCAAAGAGCTTCAAATCCGCCCTGTGTGGGCCTGGCGTACCTCTGGACATGGGATCCAGCACAACCAACTCTCTCCTTCCCTGGGAGATGGGCACCTGCCATTTTCCCAGGCCATCAGGGCAGGAGTGTGGAGGTTTTATGGCACAGAGGGGTGAGGTACCACACCAAAAAAGCTCTTCCCCATGCTTCCAGCATGGCTGTACAGTAAACCCACCTCAGCCATCCTGCCTTGGGAGTGGGAGCACCACAAGATGAAAAGCAGCAGGTAGAGAGGGAGAATCTGTGATTGCAACAACCACCTTCATCCTGCAGAACCAGGAGAAAAGGCAGTGGAGCCCAGGAACCAGAGTCTGCATGAGTGAACTCAAGATGTTCGTCGCTCATTTTACACAACTAAGTAGAGTTTCAGTGCTGGGCAGCCAAAGCAGAAGCTTCAGGCAATGCTTGACTCTCCCAGTGGTCTTTGTATGGCAGGGGCCAGTGTCATTGCTAAGAAAAAAGCAGAAAAAAGCAGAATTGGCAGGTGCCAATGGAGACCCCATCCATCATGTGTCCTCTGCAGGAACCAGGGATGCAAGCAGGAGACCTCCCTCCAGTAACCAGGAGGACTTTCTCCTTTCTGAAATTTTTTAGTCTGATGTCCTGTGGCTCCAGATGTCCTCATTGTCTCAGCACTCATCCTCCTCTGTCCCCTCTCGCAGAGATCCAGGATGGCAAGGGCTGGATGCTCCAGTGGAGGCTATGTCACAGCTCACCTCCTTTCACTGCCCCAAACAAATGGGCTGTGAGCGGCTCCCTTCCCATTCCTTTCAGTAAAACAGCTGGTACAGCTCAGTCATTTCAAAGGAATGTTTGATGAAATTACTGGGGCCCTTGAATGAAGACAGTGGGTAGAGCATCCACTGGATCTCACTCTGTTGAGCAGGGAAGTTATTTCACTTCTTGCCCTGTTTGTCCTTCATCCTGAGTTCACTGCTCTGTGCTGCTCTGGACACAGCAGCAGAGATTCCTGAAAATGGAAATTTCTCCACATTTTTGGTCTCAGTCTCTTGAGTCCTGGGGCAAGACTTCTGTCATCCCTGTCCCTAGGAACCTCCACATGGAGATTTGCCCTTTGGTGATGAATGCTGGAGTCTCCAGAGGCTCCCAACAGGCTGAAACTTAAAGGAGGAGTTTGATGCTTACCTGCTTCAAGCTCCTTACAGTATGCCAGCTCAGCTCTTTGGATGTCTGTGACACTGTGGAGCCGCCTGGTCTAGTGGAAGGTGTCCATGCCCATGGCAGGGGGTGGAATGAGATGGTCTCCAAGGTCCCTTCCAACCCAAACCATTCTGGCATTCTGTGATCTTCACTGGCTGGAGTCCCCCGGGACGCAGCAGGGATGGTAACAGAGTTCACTCTTGGGAGACTCCTGTGAAATTATCTCCAGTCCAAGAAAGAATATTTTATTGACTTCTCTGAAATCCTTTATTGAGATCAATTGCAGGGAATGTTGCGGAACAAGTATAAACGGGCTGAAAGGAAATAAGGTGTGTTTTTGAAATCCTTCAGGCTGTTCACCAGCTGGCTCTGGGTACAGCTCCCAGATCAGTAACTCTGGTAATGCTGGGAGGGTATCCCAAGTGGAAAGCCACTCTTTGAGTGGTCTCTGTTGGCCTGTGATTGGTCACAGATTCCCAGAATCCCTGAATGGTCGGGCTGGAAGGGGGCACCATGGGTCACCTGGTCCCACCCCCCTGCTCAGCAGGATCATCCCAGGGCACAGGGCACAGGATTGTGTCCAGGTGGGTCTGAAATATCCCCATCCCCTCCCTGGGCAGCCTTTCCAGGCCTCGGGCACTGCCCAGGGAAGAAGTTCTGCGTCATATTCAGGTGGAACTTCTTGGCCATCAGCTCCTGCCCAGGTCACAGACTTAGGTCAATTCTGGGCCTGATGCCTTGGGCCTATGCTGAAATTCTTGTTTCTGCTCAGCATCTGAAGGCATCAATGAAAGAAATTTTCAAGCAGTTTCACTTCTGCTGTTTCAAGTGGTGCAACCCAGTTGTTGAGTGGCCTCAGGAAGAGCAGTGAGTGTAAGTTGGCAGTGAGGCAGGAGTGCAGCCCAGGCACCCCACCTTTGGTGCCTCCTGCAGCAGCAGATGAGCTCAGCATCCCCAGGAGCCCGGAGCTGCATTCTTGGCATTCCTGCAGCTCCTTAGATGTCAGTGATGTCATCTATAGCAGCCAGGGAATTGCAGATCCCAGAGGGCCTGGAGTCATGTCTTAGCAAGTAAGCGTAGGAGGAACCAATTTCTGTCGTGTATTGCACTGTACCAGCAAGTTTCATTGAATCAAATCACAGCAAATGTATTTGCATCTACATTTCTGTCTGCTGGGAATACAACAATGTCCAACAAGAGACACTCGTGTTCTCCACCAGTCACTTGCTCATCCATGCTACAGAAAACTACATCTGAGCAATAAAACAGCAGGAAGCTGCTGCAGAGTGAGATTGAAAAGCAAATAACTTATTCCTTTAGCTGTTCAGTCTTTGTTCTTGTGCCCAGGACCTGCTGATATAAAACATATTTCAAGACAGAACTGGCATGGAGTGAAGGCATCAGCCTTTCTCTGGAAAGCATCCCTTGAAAACTCCCTCTCTTGTCAGCCTGTGAAAAAGATGAGTTTGCATTTTTTTGTGCAGGACAAAATAGCTTGTTTTAGGAACACAGAAGCAAAATTTTAATTGAAGTTTCATAATTTTATCACCTGGCATTTTGTACCACAAGCTTTGGGATGATGGCAAACCAGTACTGTGCAGGCTCTCAGTAGGCACGGGATGCATCAGCTCCTGCTGCTGGTGTAGCTGGGAGTTTGGAGCTCTGGGATGGACTAAAGCAGCACTTTTTTTAACAATGGTTTGATGGTACCTCAAAGCCACAATGGCACAGTCTGCACATGATCAGCATTAAATAGCATTTCACAGGCTAAATTTTGGTGGTGAGGGAGGCTGATGGGCCATGACACACGTTTCTATCTGAAATGGAAATCTTAATTTTTTTTCTAGTTGTATTTAGGAAGTTACCTCTGACAGGACCTTCCAGAGCAGAGCATGGTGCAGAGATTGACTTCTGCCCTCACTGAGCCTCCCCAGGTGGCTGTGGGTGCAGGACCATGGGTAGGACAGACCCTCCTCTGCAGCTGCGCAATTTCCTGCTCAGAAGCAGAGTTTGCTCTGCAGCCTCAGCGCTGCTTGAATGTGGCTCTGTGTTACTCAGCTGTAATTAGAGCAGCTTGCCAGTTCTTCATTTCATCCCTTCATTTCAATGGGATTTCTAGATCTGGTGCAATTTGCCCCAGAGAGCTGGGTTTTGTTTTCAGGCCCAGATCTTGCCAGACCTTATACCAACGTCTGCATTTCTCCATCTACAAATAACAATGGAAGTGATTTTATCTAATCTCCCACCACCTGGTTTGTTCTTGTGCTCACTCTTAGGCACGAGGGTATTAAAAATGTTTCTGGCAGGAGGCACTTTAAGCTGTGTAACCACCAGCATTAACCCAACTACCCAGGCTGTGTGTAAAAAACTAGCTATGGATGGCAGTGACCTCATGCAGGGAGGGAAACCTGGACAGCCAGAGTTCGTGGATGGCGTGGTGTCCTCTGTGAAGGGCTGGAAGGCAGCACAGCAAAGCCATGGCCCGTGTCGGGCAGGGAACGGCCCACCCGCCTGCGGCCCTGGGCACGGGGGGCCTCAGGGAGCCCTCGGGCCTTCCTGCATCTCTGCATGACTTGTCCAGATCCCAGGACTCCTGTCCGAAGCAGATCCGTGATTTTCTAGCTTTGGTTTCATGACAGAGCACCCAAGGCCCCTCCTCTACGCCGGCATTTCAGCGCTGCACTTTGGAAGGACTCCAGACCAGCAGTGAAGGGCTCTTTGATAATATCTGACGGGTGGGTAAGAATTTTGGGCAGCAGCCAAGGTACACATCGCCTGTAATCGTTAACTCGGTCTGTAAACAGTTCAAACGGCACTGAAGAGGCCGTCAGTTATTACATTAGAGAGAAGCCTTTCATGTGCCCGCGCAGGAGCCGGAGCCGCGCAACGCCGGCCCCTGCGGAGCAGCTCTGGCTGCAGGGCTGCGGCCCGGCCTGGCCGTACCGCGGGCGCTGCACGCCTGACCTTCAAACCCTGGGCGCTGCAGCAACAGCTAAATCATTGCTTTCCTTTTGTTCTGCACCTGGCTCAGCGGGGGAGCCCAGCGAGACGGAGGGGGAAGGGATCAGGCAATGTTCCCCCTGACGCCAGCCGAGGAGATTCAGCAGGGCTGGCTCCTCCACCCCAAACCCATCTCCTGCCCCCAGCTTTTCCCTGGGGTGATTCCTCCATTCCAAGCTCATCTCCTGGCTGCGGCTTTTCCTTGGTGAGGACAGCTCCATGTGCAGCCCTAACAAACGTTTCGCTTGTGAACTGGTAGAACTTCCCTGGACCATTCCTGGTTTCTCCAGAAATGGCCGCAGTGCTGGTTCAGGGCCATGTCAGGGTCCTGACATTTCCAGGCAATGGTGCTTCATCTTCAGAAGAGTTTTAGAGAATTTCCCAGTCCACATCAACCTGTGGAGAGCTCTTTGGTCTCTTTCCAGGAGCAGTTCAGCCCTCCTGGAGATGTGTGATTCTTCAGAAGAAGTTGTTGCTTAATTTGCCCCAAAAGGAATTTTCTTGTCAGTCTTTGCTCTTCTAGATCCACTTTCTCCTTTTTAGAGGATCAAGAATGCTCCTTCTGGCATCAGTTGCCAAGGTTTTGACTTTGAAACCCATTGTAAAAAGCTGGTGGTTGAGGAAAAGTACCCAGTGGCTGCAGTAAAGCGATCTGGGCTCAGGTGAATTTCTGTATGTGGCAAATCACTGCAGAGCTGCTTTCAGGGTCAGAGCTGTCTCAGGTGTTTCAGTCGTGGGAGTCCTCATGTGTTTGTGCCACCTCCGAGCTGTTCCCAAGGGACCTCTGTGCTTGGAGAGGTGAGAGACCTGCCAGCACAGCTTGGGCTGTGCCAGTGCTTCGAGGGCTGCGGAGGGACAAGACTTGTGTGAGTTCTGTGGGACAGCTTGAACCTCCCTGCCACTGTCAGCACAGTGCAGAGGGCCATGTCAAAGAGGGTCTTCAAGGATGGACATGGCTCCAGAGTGGGGACAGGCTGGGCCCTCCAAGGCATTTGAGGTGAGCAGGTCACTGTGGGTTGGCTGCTCTCCATGGGCTTTGGGATCCAGACTGCCTGCAGAGTGCTTGAGGCAGAGAAGCGTGAGCTGTTCTCCCGTGACTTGGGCCAGCTTGCCTTTACTTCCATTTGGTGCTGTGAGTCAGGGCTGACCAGACTCCCTTTGCCTTTGATATTCCAACATGGATGTGTGGAGCAGAGACAGTTTAACCAGACATTGTTATGGAACTTTGCCAGAGGTTTCCTTGCCAGTCCATACAATCCTCATGGTGGCTGGGCCAAAGGAAGTGACACTTGCTTCCCTCATGTGGGATTTCTCTGTCCGCAGGAGAACAAAATTCAGCAGAGCTGTCAGTGAGGGGCATTTGAGAGTTTTCTCCAGCCCCATGGGAATCATTTAGGTTGGAAAAGCCCTCCAGCACCATCAGGTCCAGCCTATGCCTGATCCCCACCTTGTCACCAGCCCAGAGCACTCAGTGCCACATCCAGGCCTTCCTTGGGCACCTCCAGGGATGAGAACTCCGTCATCTCCCTGGGCAGCCCCTTCCGAGGCCTGACCACCCTTTCTGGGAAGAAAGTCCTCCTGCTGTCCAACCTGACCATCCCCTGGCACGGTTTGGGGTCATTTCCTCTTGTCCTGTCCCTTGTTCCCTAGGAGCAGGGCCTGACCCTCACCTGGCTCTGAAGTCCTTTCAGGGAGTTGTAGAGAGCGACAGAAAAGATCCAGACCAACTAAACTGTCTGATCCTGCACGCGTGGTAATCAAATAAACATCCCTCTTGGGTTCAGTGCTTCACCGCTCACCAGCTTGGTAATGAAAAGGAGAGGGAAAACCAGTAATTTCTTGATTAGGGACTGATTTGTTGTATCAAACCCTCAGGCCTTGCTGACCCTTGACTCGGGCCAAAGGTAGTGAAGCTCATGAGCACGAGTAAGGGCACAAGCACAGGAGTATTGCATAGGTGCCTTGTAGGTCCTTTGTCTCCCACCTCTGGCCATTCCTTCGGAGGACTTGGATGGTTGTCTGAGCTGTTCCCACATTGAGGTAGGACCTGAGTCTCTCTAAGAATAATGTATCTGTTACCAGTGAATGTGTTTGTCTGTGACTCACATGTGGGTAAGGTGTGTTTGCTATTATAACAGCTCTTGAAACTTTATGCAGGTAAATTAAAAAAGCCCCATATCCTGATGGCTGAGCTTCATGCCCAGGAGTCATGGAAGTGGCAATTTTCCCTTGGGCCTCTTGAAACACTCTGCTGTTCTTTTCCAGCCATCCATTTCCATCTTCTTCCTGGCTAAAATCCACTTCATCTCCCTGCCCCATCCTTCCTCATCCTCCCATGTCCTAGCAGTGTCCCACAGCACTTCCCAGCTCTGCTGTCGCTGTGTTTCAGCCTCCTGGCAGCATCTCCATGCCTGTGGTAGTGTCCTGCTGCTGTCTCTGTGAGTAGAGTGGCATGATTTTGGGGTCAGAGTGGCTTCTGTTCAGCTGGTAAAGCTGGAGAGTTCAGGTAAACTGGGAAGAGCCTTTCTTACAGTAGTAAAGACATTCACGCAGTATTTTTCACGGAGTCACAGAATCACTGAAGTTGAAAAAGACCTCGAAGAGCATCAAGTCCAACCTGTGACCAATCCCCACCTTGTCACCCAGCCCAGAGCCCTGAGTGCCATTCCTTGGACACCTCCAGGGACAGGAACTCCACCGCTTCCCTGGGCAGCCCCTTCCAATACCTGACATGAAGAAATTCTTACCAATGTCCAACCTGAACCTCCCTGGACACAACCTGTAGCTGTTTCCTCTTGTCCTGTCACGTATCTGGGAGAAGAGTCTGATCCCCACCTGGGTCCAGCGTCTTTATCAGGTTGAGCTTTGGGGCAGGCTGGGAGAGGAGCATCTGGTGTCTGGGTTGTCCCAACAGGGCAGTGTTGCTGTCAGGAGCATTCTGCAGTGACTGAGAAGTGCACATGGTCTGTTCCATCCCAGCTGTGCACGGTCCCTGGAGATGTCCCTCGTGCCAGCAGCTGGGACACTGCCTATGCTCTGACACCTCTGGGAGATGCACTGTGCAGGTGCAGGTCTGGCTTTTAGAGCTGAGACATCTGCTGTGCTCCTTCCTCCCGCAGGAGTCCTGTCTCAGGTGCCCTGTTTCCATTTCCTCATAGATCCAGCAGAGGATCTTGCCCCGTAATTCTTACATCTAGGCTAGTGTTGGCAGCAAAGATGGAGAGGGTGGTAGGAGACCACTTCCATTTGCCTTTTGAAGCCTACAAAGGAATACAAATCTTACTTACCTCAGAGGCTCACTGACAGAATTCCAGCAGGGAAGAGTATCTTGAGCCAGACATATCCACAAATCCAGGAAAATCCATATCCTGCCTCAGAAGCTCATGCTGGGTGACAGTGACATGAGAGCTGGGTGAAGCCAGCAGTGGGCAGTGTGTGTCTCCCGTGGATGCATGGACGTGGCACTACGACGTCCGAGATGCTCTGTGTCACCAAAGGTGCTGTTATGGTGCCCTAGGCTCCTTCATCCCCTCACTGCCACTTTGGCTGTAGCTCATCTTTGAAGGAGATTTTCCACAAGGCATTTCATCCACTCGAGGCTGTGGTGCCAATGGCATGTGGAGAGTGGTCCTGGCATGAGCTGTGGTAAGGGAGGCCCTGCTGTCCTGAACAAAGTCCTTGCACCCTTCTCCTGGCCCTGCATGTGGGAGCATTCCCTCAAGGTCTTGCACGGGATTCTACCTGCTGGAATACTGGCCAGAGGAGGGGAAGGAGAACTGGTGCTGGGACACAGTCACAAGTCACAGTACTGTCCCACAGATCAGGCTGCAGCTGGCTGTTCTGGGCACACATTCTGTCCTGGCTCTCTGGCACCACTGACCACAAATCCCAGCTGTATTCTGGAGTTTGGTTCCTTGATGAAATATTCATGGCAAAAGTCTTCTAGTGGGGAGGTGAGTGTGCAGCCCATGGTGCTGCCTGGTGAGTGCAGAACCCCGTGTGTGCCCCAAAATGTGCAGAGCATGGGCAAATCCCAAAGAATAATGCAGCAGGCTGTGCCCACAACCAGGCTGGTGTCCCCCACCTTTGCATTTAACAGCTCTTCCTGATGTTTTGATCCAGGAATTCTTCATATTTTTAATGAGTTTCTGTAGCTTTAACATATCCCACCTGTAGTAAGCTGAAGAATTCTTGTTCACTTAATCACTTGTACAGAAATCTCTGTTTGAGATGGAGTGAGCAGGACTCCTTGTAACAGTCAAAATGTTGACACACTGCAGCTTTATCTAGTGGATTTTCATTTTTCATTTGTTTTTTACAGTAATGCCTGTTTGCTTTTTGGCTGCTTTGGGTGATTCAACAACGGTTTCCATAAAACTCCCCGCCGTGACTCCAAGCTCTTTCCTGTTCATTAACTGCTCACCTAGAGCTCATCCCTGTGTAAAATACCTGGATATATTTTTTCATATTTGCATATTTTAATATCCTGTATCACTCCATCACTTAGTAGCATGAGATCCTTTGCTAGACAGTTTTAATATTTACCAACTTGGATTTTTATGTGTTACTGAAGAGTTCGGTCGTTTCACCATCCTTCTCATTTTCCATGTGGTTTGTGAATATTTGGACAGCACAGTTTGCCTTGGGACTGTGCTGGTGAGTTCACTGTAAGGGCTGCCCTGCTTTCTTCTCTTTTTAGTCCTGAAGACCATAGAACCATGGAATGGTTTGGGTTGGAAAGGATCTTAAAGCTCATCTCATCCCACTCCCTGCCATGGGCTGGGACATCTCAGGGTGCTCCAGCCCCGTCCAGCCTGGCCTTGGGCACTGCCAGGGATCCAGGGGCAGCCCCAGCTGCTCTGGGCACCCTGTGCCAGGGCCTGCCCACCCTGCCAGGGAACAATTCCTCATTCCCAATATCCCATCCAGCCCTGCCCTCTGGCAGTGGGAAGCCATTCCCCCTTGTTCTGTTGGTTCAGGCCCGTGTGTCCAAAGTCCTTTTCCCTGGGCAGTACTGCACAATATTCCATCGTCTTCCATACCCTTGACCTTGCAGAAGAACAGAAGATACACCGGAGTCTGGCATTCATGGAACTACCTTTAGTCCCACACTCACTGGCTGCTTTGAGGAACCCTGTGGCTCTGTGAACCATCCCTTTCCTTTTCCAAAGCTCTGTTAGTTCTTCCCTTCTCTTCATTAACCTGTTTTTTTAACCTGGCTTTTCTTTTGGCAGTGAAGTCAGCACTATCAACCTGCCATTCCCTGCATTGTTCTTGACTCCTTCAAATGCATTTTGGTGTTTGCTGCCTGCAGTTCTTCTGGGATTGTAGTCAATGTAGTGAAGAGTACAGTCCAGGATTTTTCTCAAGCCCTTTGGTGAACACTCTCCTGTCCTGTTCTCTTCTTGTCTTTTCCATGTCAATCTTATTGGTTGGTTATACCATTTCCCCTGCTGCTGCAGATCAGGTCAAATTTTGATTCCTCCCCCATGAAGAAAGCGTGGGAAGTGCTCTGAGTTCCCTTACAGAGAAAATGAGCATTTTCTCCGAGTCCCTTTCCAGCCCTTGTCCCTCAGGACTCCTTGGTGAACAGAAAGGAGAACAGAAATGCTTAAAGTCTCCCTGGGGAGGAAAAAAAATTAGCACAAATAATCTCTTTTCCATGGGCATGGTTGATTCAGTGAGAGCTAATAGGCTCAGGCTGCAGCAAAACTGACTCCAGTGAGGCCCTGCAATACACATTCTGATGTGGAGGAGAAGGCAGTCCTGCAGTGAGTGAGGAGTCTCCCTTTTTGGAGGTCTTGAAAACAGGTTAAGCAAGTGTCTCAGAGGAATGTTTTAGGTCTGGCTGATCCTGCCTTCAGGCAGCAAAGTGGGCTAGATGACCTCTCAGGGTCACCTTTTTTCCTCCATTTTTTACATGAAGTTCCCAAGTGGGCATTGTGCACCTCTCCATGCCTGATTCCCCAGGACCTTTCCCCATGTTTCTGCTGCTCAGTGCAACCTGTGATTCATGCTGGTGTGAACTTCACTATTTTAGGAGTAGTACTCTGGACAGAAAAGGTAGAAAATAAAGAGAAGCCATAAGGTAAGGAAACAAGAAACCAAAAAGATGATATCAAGAAGATAGGGATGAGGAGGAGCTCTGTGTCTTCTCAGAAGATGTGACAGGTGGGATATGGTGACAGAGGCAGATGGAGTGACAAAGCCAGGGGTCACAGGTTGGCAGTGTCTTACTAGGGCCAGGGTGTGGACAGAGCTGCCGGGCTGAATTATCTAAGAGTGGGTCCAAACCCTGCCAGCTGATCCCAGCCCACCACTGGGATCCTGGGAGCACAGAGGCAGGCAGGATTGTCCTGGGAGAAGTATCTGGCAGAACAGCAATGTGTCTTCCACCAGGGAGCCCTAGCTGGAGCAGCATAACAACCCCAGAGGTCCCTCTGCTGACTGGGAGCCCTGGGCAGTGCTGGAACAGGAGTGTGTGGGATTTAGGCAGCATACATGAAACCTCTCTGATTTTGGGTATGAACATACCCCTTCTCTCCAGCAATGGGATTTTGTTGTCTCCTAGATCAGATAAGGGTTTAAAAGGAGCTGTTGCCCCATGGCTGTGGCAGTCGGTGCTGCAGAAGTGCCCAGCCTGGCAGAGAGGGGGATGCCATGCCTGGGAGCCCATCTGCAGCCACAGACCCAGGAGGGAGCAAGGGATCCTGACCCTGCAGCTGCAGCCACGCATGGGGCACAAGTCCTCTGCACTGAGAAATCTCATAATATTTGTTTTTCCTCATCATCCTTAGATTATTTTTTGAGTCTGCAATCTTGTCCTGTGAGCACAGTGTGGAGCCAGGATCCCTCACTCATAATACCAGGGACAGGGCAGTGGGAATGCCAAGAAATGCTCTTGAAGGATGTAGAAAGTAAGAGCCAAGTTTTGCTGCTGTGCTGCTTTGGAGTTGACTGTACAGTAACAAACAGGAGAGGGAGCTGAGGGGAGGAGAGGAGGGAGGTCTCTGGAGCAGAGATGAGTGGAGTGTGTGGCCGTGGCAGATGGTACATGTGTCCCCAAGCTGCCCCTGGGCACTGCAGGGTGCTAGGAAGGCTCCTGGGCCCAGCCTCCAGCCTGATGATGTCGGTGAGAGACCCAGCACAGAATAATGAGGGGCCACTACTCTTCCTCAGCCCCATGGACAGCTGCCCTTGGGGGAAGGGTCTCAGGGGCAGGTGCCAGCAGGTCTTCTCCAGATTTATCACCTGGGTCTTGCTCCAGAGCAGCTGCCAGCATTTTCCATATGTTCCCCATGCACATGTGGAGGTGCAGCAGCTTGGCCCATTGCTCATATTCCTGGTGTTCATCATTAATCATTGAATGGCCTGGGTTGGAACAGACCTTAAAGCTCATCTTGTTCCACCCCCTGCCATGGGCAGGGACACCTTCTACTGGACCAGGTTGCTCCAAGCCCCATCCAGCCTGGCCTTGGACACTTCTGGAATCCAGGGGCAGGCACAGATTCTCTGAGCACCCTGTGCTAGGCCCCCTCCACCCTAATGCTGGCATCAGGCCCAGCAGTCCTGGTCACAGAGCGGCTGCTCTGAGCTCAGCACACAGGGCTGTCGCTGCCCCGTGAGTGTCACAGCCCGGGGCGGACACAGCTCCAAGGTTCTTCCCAGCTCCAGGAGCAACCTGGGGAAGGCTCCAGTGGGGTCCCTCTGAGGTGTTGGAGCTATCCTGAGACACATTCTGCATTTCCTGCCTGGTGTTTTTCTGTGGCTGTGACAAGCACATATTAACCCAAAGCCATGACCACATCTTAAGCCCACCTCCCAGCCAGGCAAGCAGAGCACGAAGCGATGCCGTTCTGGGTGAACCCAGGAGGATCACAGGCACTTGGATGCCATCACCTGTCGGTGCTCCGAGGGAGCAGGGGCTTTTTGGGAGCTTCCCTGACTGCTCCAAGCCATAGCAGATCCAATTAATTCCCTAAAAACCTGGATTTATAGAGTTTGTGGTGCTTGGCTTGGTACCATTGCACTCTATCTAATGTCCTGTAGTGAAGTCTAAGTTGTAGCATCCCAGTATGGTTTGGGTTGCAAGGGACCTTAAAGATCATCCAGTTGTCCCCACTGCTATGGGCAGGGACATTTTCTACTAGACCAGTGTTTTGACAAAAGGATACAAACTTTTACTTTTAAATATTTCAAATTTCAGTAAAATCCTTTGCTTTTACTTTGGTTTTAAGCAGTTCCAGAAATGATTAGGAGTTGGATACAAACTCACAGCTGCAGACATTTGCACGAGGCATTAGCATAAGTTGGTCTCGATGCTATTACCCTAGGATTTGATAATTTTAACTTACTTTCATAATTTTGTTAGACCTGTTCTTGTTTTGATGCCCAAGACTTTGGTGCTACCAAAACCAGCTCTGTGGCTTTGTGGTGCCTCCCAACTCTGCAGTGCTGGGTCCTTATGGATGTGGGATTGGTGCTGAGTTATATCACTGCACAGGCAGCATGACTGGCAGCAGCATTCCTGGCACTTTTAATGGGTATAACCCTGGCATTGAGGGGTTTGTCTGCCAGCCACTTTCCTGGGCAAGCCCAGTGCCGGGGGGTCAGTGGAGTGCAGTGGGAGGCCACAGAACCGTGGCCTCCAGCTCCAGAGTCCAGCCAGGCTCTGGGGGGTGGTTGGAGTGGCTGGGGTGACACCCGGCTTGGGCAATGAGTGTTCTTTTGTGCCTTTCAAGGCCTCACTGGCTCGGGCAGGGCCGTGGGATGTAGCAGTGTTATGGTGACCCCCAGTAGGTGGGGGTCCTGCACCTCTGGGCACGTCCCGAGGGTTTGCAGGGCGGGGTTGACGCCCCTTTGTAGTGCTGAGCCCCAGGATCTGAGTTTCTCCTTGCCTTTGTCCTGCAGTCCCACCCACTGTCCCTGTGCAACACCAGCGAGGATGAACACACGGAATCGGGATTCATCACCATCGTCAAGCTGGAACAGCCGGACCGGGATCCCAACCCCTGCCTGTCCCTGGCCAACAAGGTAAGTGCAAAAATGCCTGAAATGGCATCAGCCTGGGAAGTGAAACCTGTGGTGCAGCAAAGAAAGGGGGAGGAGGAGGCAGCAAGAAAAGAGCTGTTGGGAAGTAGAGAAAAGGACAAGGACAGAGCAGGGTCCTTGGCAGAGGCAGTCCTTGGTAGAAGGCGTCCTTTGGGAGGGATGCTGTGCCAGCCCTCCCAAACACCCATCCCCTGACCTTTTGGACTGCGTGACTTTGTAAAAGGTGTGGAGTTCCCCCTAGCCTGGCAGCTCTGGGAGGGTCAGACCTTACCCAACGCCCCACACTCTTTGCTGCCCAGTAGCCTTGTGCCTCTCCTGTTCTACAGCCTCACTTTGCTTTCTGGTCTGTGTGATTTGTGTTTCTCTGTGTTCTCTGGCCTGTGGGAAAACATGGACACAGAGAACATCTTCCGTGGCTCTGTTTCCAAAAATAATGCTGCAGTACTTCACTGGGTGAGGCACGGGAAGAGTCAGCGCTGAGCAGTGAGATAAATGCAGACCAGCTGAACTAGTGGTGGGTCACAACTTTACAGTTCATGCCCTGGGAGATCTCAGAGGTCTTTGGATCAGGCACCTCAGTGAAACAGCCCTTCCTGTGCCAAAAGCTGAGGTCAGTGGTCCAATTCTCTGGTAATAAGGAAGTCAGGTAGGAACAAGGGTCATTTTAAGGCTTAAAATCTCTGTGATTCTGATTAAGTTGCATGGATAAGGATGACATTGGTTTTTTCTTTTGATTGTCTCTCTACCAAATGTTAGCTATTTTCATGCTTCTGCAAGTGTTGTGCAATCATGAAAATCCCCTCGTTCAGCTCTTCTTGGCTTTACTTGGATTGCCTTCAGGTCATTTCACCCTGTTGCCTTCCTGCTGGTGGTGATGTGGTGGGGATGGGGACAGGGTCCTTTTCCATGTTCCCTACAGCTCAGCTAAAGAAGGCAGGCAAAACTTGTACCCAGTGTTTGCTCCTGCACGACAGGGTTTTTTTATGGAGGCTGTGGCATCAAAAGTAAGGAAAGGGATGTGATGCCATGGTGGATTTGCCATCCCAGGGCTGGTTCCCCCTGGCTGCACAGGTAGACAGGCAGCAGTGCCTATCCCTTATCCCTTCCTGGGTTGCCCAGCCCAAATTTGGGATGCTGCTGCTCTGGAGCTGGTGCCAGATGTTGGCATGAGCCAGTGTGATGGAGTTGGCAACCTTCTGTCAGTTCCCCCACACCTGGAGAATGGCCTGGGCCCACCTGGGCAGCTTGTGACAGGCATGAGGAAAAGGGCTGGGCAGGTGCCTCCAGCTCTGCCATGTCCATCCAGATGTGAGGGTCTCATGGCAGTGGTGCCAGGATGCCCCAGGATGTTTGGGCAGTGCAGCTGCTGTGGAGGATCACATCTTCCATTTCAGAACTTTAAAAGGTTTCAAAACTTAGGCCATGTTGCATGGAGCTTGGAGCAGTCTGGTCTAGTGGAGGGTGTTCCTGGCTGTAACGGGGTGGAATGAGATGAGCTTTAAGGTCCCTTGCAACAGTTTTGTCCTTCATCTTTGAGACTCTGATCACAGCACTGGAAGTACCAGTGTGTTACTGAGTCCAAGGATCGGCTGAGGAAGGTTGGCACAAGACTTGGGGTATTGCTGCACTCTGCTCATCCACCGGGATCCCTTCTCCAGGACTCCTAAACCCCCCAAAGCAAACAAACCCTCAGTTCACCTGGTACGCTGAGTTCACTGGCCATCAGTGTCACTACTGCTCTGTTACCAGAGCCAGATCCAGCACTGTATTTAGATATCCAGCAGTTGCAGTCCTGCAGGTGTTCCTGCCCTAAAATCTCACCAAGGGGGGCTCACAGTTCTTCTCCCACAAGCAGGAGTAGTTTAGCCATGAAATAAAGCAGATGCTCCTTAAGCTGGCAACATCCCTGGGCCCTGCCTTGTATCATGGATCCTTCATCCCCTGCAATTCCTCCCTGTCTGCTTCTCTAACCTCCTGAAGCCTCTGCCAAGCTCCCTCCCTCTAACGTTGTACGGATCAGAGAATCACAAACTGGTTGGGACTGGAAGGGACCTTAAAAGATCATTGCATCCTGAGCCGCTGCCATGGGCAGGGATGCTGAGGTCTTTTCCTCAAAATCCAGTACCACACTCCTCCTCTGGAGCAGGGGTGTAGCTGTGGGATTTGGCCAGTGCTGAGTGGAGCTGGAACCTTGTTTTCCTGGCAAGTGCATCTTGGGGCAGAGCTTTGCATGTGGAATTGCAGGGCTGTATCAATGATGATAAAAATAGCCACGTTCAGAGTGTTATCACAACCTCTGCTTCAGCTGTCACCCAGCCAAACCCTGCCTATGGACAGCCCTGGCCAGCCCAGCACAAGGAGAACTCAACCAGTCACCTGAGGCACTTCCCTGCTTCCTAAATTCTGCCACTGCTTTAGCTTCCAAAGCTAAAACCAGCAGGGAAAGCATTAGAGGAGAGGAAGGCATGGGAAGGACCTCTGGAATAAATTCAAAGTGATTTATTGTTCTTTCTGATCATAATATGTAAATTTTTGGGGGGCTTTTTTTTATCTCTGAGTGAACCTGTGATTGCAAGCCTGGTTGTCAGACTGCTGAGACCTCCAAAATCATCCTGTAAATACCTTTTTGCACCAGAGGGAGCTCAGCTGTGCCGCATGGCTGAAGAGATACAGCACTAACACTGAGAAAATTACTGTATCAAGCAGATTGTGAAAGGCTTGAACAGAATTACAGAGTATCTTGAGTTGGAAAGGAACCCCAAGGATCATCCAGTGCAGCCCCTGTCCCTGCCCAGACACCCCAACAATCCCAGCCTGGCCATCCCTGGAGCTCCTGGAGCTCTGGCAGCCTCGGGGCCGTGCCCATTCCCTGGGCAGCCTGGGCAGTGCCAGCACCCTCTGGGGCAGGACCTTTCCCTGATATCCACCCTAAACCTCCCTGGCACAGCTCCAGCTCCCTGGGCCCTGTCTCCGGTCACCAGAAGTTGTATCCTTTGCAACAGGAGTCAGAAGGATGTTGGGAAAAGTCCCTTGTCCAGTCTCAGTTGTTCATTGCCCCATAGTCAGTGTCTTTAGCAGGATAAAATCATTGTAGAGCTGTTTGTTGTTCATCAAAGCCTGACTATCAGATGGAATTCACTCCCTAAAAGTCCTCTTCCCCTGAAAGTGCTGGCAAATTCCTTCGATCCTAGGCAGGACCCAGTCTCTGATCCCTGTCCCAAACCTCGATCCCACTTTTCCAGCTTCCCTATGAGTGTTAAATCCTGTCAGCAGCTCAGAGCCTCCACCTCTGCCCGTTCTTGACCATGTGCAGCTCCATTCCCATCCCTGTGCCCAGTGCTCCTCGCCGAGGAGCAGGGATGGAGCTGGTGCCCCCCGGCCGCTCCGGGAAGGGACCATCCCTTGTCCCGGCTGGGAGCGGGCAGTGCCCACGGCCCCGGCCGGCTTTGGCAGTGCTGCTCCTGTTTGCCGGGCATCAAAGGGCTCCGCCTGAGCCACCGCGGCCCAGCCCAGCTCAGCTTCCATCTCCCGGGGCTGCCTCTGCCTGCCTGGAGGGCTCCAGGGGCTGCCGGGGAGGAGGTGGGTGACCCTCGAGCTCCTGGCTGCTTACCTCACCAGGGTGGCATGTGTGCTCAGCCGGGTGGGTCTCTGAGCTGTCCCTTCCCTCTGGGAAAGCCGCCAAACTGCTAATCCTAGAGCTCCACCTGAGCTTCTCCCTGACGAGCAGGGGGAGCCAGGGAGAGGAGCGTGAGTGGGAGTCAGGCGCTCTGGCAGCCCTGGTGCTGCCAGGTGACAGGGCACCCGTGGGACTGTCTGCTGTCCGTGGAGGTCAGCAGGGCTAGCGGGCTGCACATCCCTCCCCAGAAAATCCAGCTCTGAAACAAGGGAGCAGCTGGCACGCGGACAGCTGGGGAATGGTTAGGTTTGTGTTTTGCTGTGGCTGCAACACCACCAAGTAGTTCACCTCCACTGCTTTAGGAAGAAACCGCCCGTGAGCTGCAGGGCTCTGGCAAGTGCAGGCACTGCAGCCCAACACAAGTCAGGAACTGAGGTTGGAACGGTTTCCTCAGTCCAAACAGGTGCTTCTTTCTCCTGGGAAGAGCCCAGGAGGCAGACATGGATCCAATGGCAAGTGTGAACACGGGGTACAGTACAAAATGTCCACTGAAGCTTCTGTTGTTTTGGACAGGCAAAGCTGGCAGGGGAGCGTGGAGCCCGTGCGATCCTTTTTGACATCACCGATGATGAAAGTGCTGCTGATCAGGTACAGACCCCAGTGATACCCTCAGCTAAAACACAGTGCTCCTGTCCCATCCCAAAATGTGCTCAGGGCAGGACCCCCTAGCCACCAGTGGGAGGTCCCAGGATGCTGCTGGTATTGGGCTCTTACCCCACACAGACACTTTCCATGGCACATCCATGCTCTTAAAAGACATTGTCTGGACAATCAGACTTTTCTGCGAGGAGCTGGATGTTTCCTCTTGTGAAGTCATAAATTTCCCCATCCCACATAGTCCAGACAGCCCAGGGTACCTCAGGAAAGGGGATTTCTCAAGTTTCCAAGCAAACCTGCTTTTCTGTAGGTGCAGGTTTAACCTTGGTTAGGACACCTCCGAAGGTCCCTTTTCCCAGCACTGTTGTCGTCTCTGGAAGGGAATCAATTCCTCATCCAGATAATCCAGGGATATCCAGCTTTAGCTAGGGAACAGACAGGGGAGCTGGTGCCTGACCTCATCCAAGCTCTGGCCTGACTCCTTGCTGGATCCATCCCTTGTGGCTCTTTCATGCACTTACATCTTAATTTCTGGTGCCAGAGAAACACAGCAGCAAATGCAGGTCCATGAGGTGATGCCGAGATTGCTCAGATCCCAGTCTCTGATCCCTACCCCAAGCCTTGGCTCCCACTTTTCCAGCTTTCCCATTTGGTACACAAAAGCCAAGAGCATCAAATCCTATCAACAACTCAGAGCCTTCGGCCTTGCCTTCATGTTCTTCTTGACCATCTGCACCTCCATTCACATCTTCATCCCTGTCCACTGACCTTTAGATTACCCCAGGGTATGGGAAGGGGTTACTGGGTCTGATGGCCACCCTGATCCAGGTCAGTCTGGAGGAGAGCAGGCTCAGACACTTGCTGAGCCAGCCTGTGCCATGCTGGAAAACTGCCAGTGTGACAAGCAGAACAAGCAGAATGTCCTTAGGGAGGAGGGGAGCTGGATGGGTCCAGAGCAGAGGAAGCATTGCTCTGGGGAAGGCAGCACTTGGCTGTGCTGTTGGCACTTTCACAGGGGAGAGGAGGGACCAAGAGATTTTGCACAGGGGCTTGAAAGGAGCTCAAGAGACACCAAGAAATGGCTGGTTGTGCATGAGGAGTCACCAGCAGGGAAAATTAAGAAATCCATGCTGGAAAATTGGTAAAAGAGAAAGTTCCATATGATTAATCATAGAGGGATAGTGTAAACTTGGGAGAGCAGTCAGTCTCTGAAGTGTTGCAAGAAACATCATGAGGAATGGACTTGCCTGGGAGGCTGGGATCATCCTTGTTCCAGGCTGTGCTGGATCAGCCCTTGCTGTGTTTGTTTCTTTGCAGCTGAGGAAGCCCAGAGGCCTGAGCCAGCCTGTGGTCCTAATCAGGGGCCACGATGCTGAGCTCCTCATGGGCGTTGTGAACAAGAACAGAGAGGCCCACGTGAAGATAGAGGTCAAGGAGCCACCAGCTTGGGTGAGAGACACATGATTCCCACTGCCTCCTGTATCCTCCCAACCTGCTAGGCTTCCCCAGAGAGGCTGAGCTTTCTTCCTCAGGGGTGGAGATCACGGCCTGTTGCAGGAGTCTTTAGCATTCAGACCTGCTGCAAGTAAAGGCTCAAAAGCACTTTCAGCTTACTTAGTTTCTTTTGCTTTAACGTCATGAGTGAGGCAAGGGGATTCTCTGTCTCTTCAAGTAAAACCAAGCCTTGATTTTCTCATTTTGTGCTGTCTTAGACTATGGTCTCAAGGGAGCTGAGATGCTGCAAGACTGAGATATTCTGTTCTTGTATGGATGTGCAGAAAAGACCCAACCGTTTTTAATTTTACCTGTAAAGAACAAAGAGGAGGAGCTTGGCCAAGGATGATATTTCCCAAGACTGATAGTCCAGAAAAGATGGAGATTCCCCTAGCCTCTAACTCCCACCAAGAGTAATTTCCACATAAAAGTAATTTCTGTCCTGTTTTATCCAACAGCCAGACTACGATGTGTGGATTCTTCTCACAGTGGTCAGCACTGTGGTCGTCATCATTTTGATTTTTGTTGTCCGCACAAAGTGCCAGCTGAACAGGACTCAGGTAGGGATCTCATGGAGCAGATGTGTCTGAGCAAACAGGAATAGAGGGAAAGCAGTAACAGGCACCTTTTGGGAGGGGAAATGGGCAGATAGTGATAGGACAGGGAGAACAGTTTTAAACTGAGAGATTTAGATTAGATGTGGGAAGAAATTCTTCCCTGTGAGGGTGGGGAGGCTGTGGCACAGGTTGCCCAGAGAAGCTGTGGCTGCCCCTGGATCCCTGGAAGTGTCCAGGGCCAGGCTGGATGGGGCTGGGAACAACCTGGGATAGTGGAAGATGTCCCTGCCCATGGCAGGAGAGTGGAATAAGATGAGCTTTAAGGTCCCTTCTAATCAAAGCCATTCCTTGATTCTATGATTGTATGATTTAGTATTCTTAATAGAAGTTAACAAATAATCACCTTCCCAGAGTCAGATGTATTTCCATATTTGAGACTATCCCATTTGTCCCATAGAGAGACAATCCTTTGGAAATAAATATTCAGCACTGCTGAGTGATTTGAATATCTAGGGCCAGATGTCTCCTGCTAGTGACAAAGCCTACTCTGGCTGAGTCAGACAGAAAGTCACCTCTGCAGATAGGCATCGTCCCCAAATTTCCAATAATCCCATTTTGAATATGGGGGGGCAGAGTAAGGCTGAGCCTCCCCTCAAGCCCCGCGTGTCTCTGCAGGACTCGGTGCAGCAGCAGACCCTGCAGGCCATCGGGCAGCTGGCCACACGCCGCTACCAGCCCCGGGCGCGGCCGGCCCCGCGCTGGGACTCGGCCAGCAGCTGCAGCTCCGCTCCGGTCTGTGCCATCTGCCTCGAGGAGTTCAGCGAGGGCCAGGTAGGGTTTGGGCAGGACTGCTGCACTCACAGCTCTGCCTTCCCAGCCTGGGGGGGTCAGCAGTGGGAGCTGAGAATGGCAGGAGCCGGAGGCCTGTGAGATGCTTCCTTCTGAACTCCTGAGTCCTGGAAAGGGATCGCATCCACGGAGGTGTGCCTGCCCCTGGGCTATAAAGCCTCTGCTGAAGTCGTGTCTCCAGGCAGGTCTCCAGCTGTGGCTGTGGGGTAAAATGCCTGTGTTGAAATAGGGTAAAATTTGATTTGCTGCTCCAGAGCACCCAGCCTGAAATCTCCCTATTCCCAAGGGCTTGCACCACTCTGGATGTTCACAGAGCAAGACTGGAGGTGCTCCACAGCTTCCTCCATGCACAGTTGGGCTGCAGATCTCCCTCACTGTTAGATGTCTGTCCGTCCTTCAAGGCTCACTTCCATCAAGAAGGACCCATCCAGGTCTTGGAACATGGTTTGCCTTGCTCATCCTCCTCCTCTCCACTTCTTTCTAGGAGCTGCGGATCATCTCGTGCTCCCACGAGTTCCATCGAGAGTGTGTTGACCCTTGGCTGCAGCAACACCACACGTGTCCACTTTGCATGTTCAATATTCTTGGTAAGGCTCAGACATGGCATTTCTTGGCTGAGGACAGGGTTGGGTGCAGGATTGTGCCCAGGAGCTCCAGTTACTCTTGGGAGATGGATCAGCAGGTCCTCGTGTCCCTATGCACAGAGTGGACAGGGGACTGTGTGCATAGAGAGGAGTCCCTTGCCTGTCAGCCCACCAGGATACAGCGAGGGATTCCAGTCCTGAGATCTGTGGGGAAGGGAAGGTGGGATCTGGGGGTTGCAGGGGCAGCAGGGAGAATGTACAGGACCATTGGTCTGGTTTGGTGGTGGCAGCGAGGAGTTGCAGAGTACGGGTGGGAAGTGGGGCCATGGTGGGAGGGCAGTGGAGCATCAGTGCTGGGGTTGCTGCAGCTGGGCTGTGGGACGTGTGCTGGATACTCCCTTTTGGGCTGTGGGGCATGTGCTGTATACTCCCTTTTGGGTTGTGGGGCATGTGCTGTATACTCCCTTTTGGGCTGTGGGATATGTGCTGTATACCCCCTTTTGGGCTGTGGGATATGTGCTGTATACTCCCTTTCGGACTGTGGGATATGTGCTGTATATTCCCTTTTGGGCTGTGGGATATGTGCTGTATACTCCCTTTTGGGCTGTGGGATATGTGCTGTATACTCCCTTCTGGGCTGTGGGATGTGTGCTGTATACTCCCTTTTGGGCTGTGGGATATGTGCTGTATACTCCCTTTTGGGCTGTGGGATATGTGCTGTATACTTCCTTCTTTCTCCACAGCCAGAGACTCAGGGGACCAGGCCATGGCTGCCAGCTCCAGGCTGGTCCCTCAGGACATGGAGCCGGGGCGGCGACTCCACCTTTTCCGCCAGCATCCAGGACATGCCCTTTACCACCTCCCACAAGCATATCCTCAGAGGAACCTCAGGAGCTTTTCTCCGGAGTCAGCCCATGGCAACCCCTTCTTCCATTCTCCAGAGCTCTCCCAGTTGGATTTTGGCACCATCCACTACATGCCCTACAGACCAGCCACCTCCCTGCTGGCCTGTGGCCACATGGCCCCGCTGGCCCCGGGCTTGCTGGGGCAGCAGCACCCCAACCCCTCTGCGTGTGGGCAGGTGCTGGCACCCCACAGGACGTGTCCCCTTCAGCCTCAGCCCCCCTGTGTGGCACCCAAGGCAGTCGTGGCACAGAAGCAGCACCGTGTGCCCCCCCTGCGCCGAGGGCTTGGCCACGGGCACCAGCACAACAGCAGTGGCTCTGGGGAGAGCTATCTCACGGAGCACAGCGGGTACCTGGCCGACGGGCCGGGCAGTGACTCCAGCTCGGGGCCCTGCCACGGCTCCTCCAGTGACTCCATGTTGAACTGCACGGACGTCAGCCTGCAGGGCATCCATGGCAGCTGCTCCACGTTCCGCAGCTCTCTCAGCAGTGACTATGACCCCTTCGTGTACTGCAGCTCCGAGGGCCCCACCACAGACCACGGTCAGGAGCAGCTGCGGCTGCCCAGGGAGAGGCGGCCCCGGTCCTTGGACTTGATGGTGCCCCAGGGGGCTGCTTCAGCCAAGCCCCAGGTGCTCAGCCACGTCCACTACCACCACCACCAGCACCACCACTACAGGCAGGACACAGAGCGTGCCCCTGGGCAAGCCGGGCAGGGGCCTGGGCCACGCAAATCCCGGTATTCCAGGGCCAAGGTTGCCTTCCACAGTGCTCGGACACAAAAGAGAACTGAGAAAAGCCATCACTCTCAGCAGCCTCTGGAAAGCGGTGCTATGCTGCAGGAGGCAGTTCCAGCAGGCCAGCCAGCCTGTCCCCAGGACGGCCAGGAGCCCCCTCACGCCCCCTCCACTGCTCCAAACAGGCTGGACTTCAGTGTAGAGGCCAACAGACAACTGGGAGCTGTCCCACTGTCCCCCAGACACAGCTTACAGAGCAGGCATCACCGAAGGAAAAGAAAGTGTCCCCTGGAGCTCGACCCCGCTCTCCTGCCCAAGGACTCAGCCGAGCCCGGAGCCTGCCACACTCACGTTCCTCCCGGCCATCCTGCTGGCTACCACTGCTCTCCCGAAGCCCAGCCCCTGATCCCAAGCGCTCCCCTGCCCAGCGGCTCCCAGCCGCTCTGGAAGTGTTTAATGCCACAGTCCAGCTCCGAGCTGAGGAAGCAGGAGGAGGGGTTGTCAGGACGGGAGAGAAACTGCTCAGTTCCTGCGGATTTCTCAGGGACGTGCACCCCCAGGCACGGTCTGAGTGTCCGCCTTCACTGCCCATCTCAGCAGGGTGGTCAGGGTAAGTCTGGTCTTCTCCTCTACTGGCAGCAAGCAGGTGAATGAGGAGGGGTTTGGTGAAGGAAATCCAGCTGCCAGGACACCTGGTACCTTCCTGATGGGTTTTCCTACAGGAGCACTGACTGCAGGATCATTTCAGAGCTCACCTGTGAGGGTGGGGGCCTGAATGATGAGCAAGTGTGTTAAAGAGTGCACCAAACCCTGAAATACTACAACAGAAATAAGGTGACTAAATTTTAATTAAACATCGCTAGCAGCTGGAATATCTCCCAAAGGATGGGGTGGGACCACATTTTTCAGTGTCCTTGCAGCAGTCTTGGGTGTCTTACTGGCAGAGTCGTTACCATTAAGGCTTTTTGGGCTCCAGTTGTTCTAGCCAAGCCCAGCTAACTGGAATCAGTGAGAAAAGAAGTGTGTGTGGCCGGGGGTAGTAGAACAGACTAATTGAGTTGCTCGATTTGCACATCCCTCGTTTCTCACCTGCCTCTGTTGTGTGGGAGTTGATTTTTAGTGTCTTTTGGAAATCAGATGTAATTAAAGTTTGGCCTTCTGCCTAACTGCTGCGCTCTCTCACAAAGAGAGGGAAAATGCCTGAGACTAATGTCTTTGAAAGAACCTGAGTTTAGCTCCCAGGTCTTGCTCTCTCAGGTCCTCTGAAGGCAGCAGTCTGCAAGTCAGCAGGGACAGGTGCTGGCTGGGAGCAGAGCCTGGCTCCCTTCCTCGCCCTGCCACTGACTCATTGCAGGTCCTCGGGCAAATCCTTTTGATTTAGGTACCAAACACAGATCTGGCTGTCTAATTTCTTTTATAACACTGGCCTTAAACTTGTGACTCACTGTGCCCATTGTGCCACAGAGATAATAACTTCCTCCCGGTGCTTGTCTATCCAGCCCCACCCCACGCCCAGGCTCCTGGTTCTGCGGAGGCAGTGGGGCAGGGGAGGCTGGATGGGCATGGTCCTGGCTCCCTGCAGCCTTGTGGCCTCCCAGACTCTCAGGAACAGATATTTTTCCCAGGTGCAGAAGTGCCTGACACTGCAGATAGGTGATAGGGAGGTTCTCCCAAGGCCTGGAGGGATGCTGGTGTTTGGAGAGATAAGGAGTCACCAGGGCAGAGATGTCTCTGGTTGCAGGGAGCTCTGAGTGCCGATGCCCTCCCAGGGTACCCCGCATGGAGGGAGCCCTCCTGGCTCAGGACAGGCTGCCCAGGGCTTGCTTTGAGCTCCCAAATGAACCTGGGAGGCTTCAAGAACCAGGAGTCTGTGCACCTAACACAGGGTGCTGGCCATTGCAGGGTCTGTGCCAGGATGCTTCTGTGTCCTTGGAAATGTCCCAGTGGCCCCAGTCTGTGTCATCGCCTCCTGATGATGCTCTGACCCCCACCCAGAGCCAGTGCCAGCTGCTTTGCCAAGCACACCAAGCCTTCATTCCCTCTTCACTCCCCATTCCAGCAGGTAGAAGGACCAGTGTATCTGAAAGTGCTGTGAATCTATGTCTGTTTACTGCAGTAGCTTCTATGGATGCTTTCAGGACCATCCAGAGAGTCAGAATTCCCTTGCAAGATCGAGAGACTACATAGATTCGGGATTTAACTTCATTAAGAGCAGAGGACAGAGCACAGAGCTTGTGCAGGGCTTATGCAGAAAAGCCACCAAGCTGAAAACATTGGTTGACAAAACACGACCTCTGAATTATAATCACATTGGTTCTTTATCTTGAGAAAAGTGTAAATCAATAGAGAAGTAAAAAAGAGCAAAGAACAATCTCAGTAGACAGTCCCATGCAAGCAGCACACAAAACACAGACAAGGAGACCAAGGAAAAATGCATCTCTGCCTCCAGATAAATGGCATAAGGCTAAAAATATAAGTGGATGAATTAGAAAGCCCAGCTTTAAATTAAAGTTTTGACATAAACTTCTCAGAAATCCAGTTTAGAAGAAAAGCAAACAGTGGGACCCTGTAATTCCTACATGAAATTACAGAGAGGGAAGCGTGTGTCTCTTCTGGTGGCATGGGAAAGGCACTGTACTAAGAGTGTGAAGTCCAGTGACGAGTGACACAAACATCCCCAGTTGCCCCTGAGTAGGAGGAGGGTGGCATTAGGGTTATAACACTGTGTCAGCACAGGCTGCAAAGAGGAGCCTACATAGACAGGAGAGTCTTATGAGAATATTGCTAAAATAAGCAGTCAAAAGATGCTTTTGGGCACAGGGATCATGCACAGCCCCAGAAAAGGGCTGGTCAAGCAGCAGGGCAGGGAGGGCACTTGGAAACTGCTGTTCCAAAGCAAAGGTGTGGCTGGAGAAGGAAATCAGAACAGAGCTGGATGCCAAGTGAAGTACAGAGCCATGGAGAGACGGGCCAGGGAATATTCCTGTGAACAGCTTGTGTGAAGCAGACTATTAACGTTTCCTGCTGCATTGGAAGGGAGAAGGCTGCCTAGGGTTCTCCAGATCTAGGGAGTGACAGAAGTCTGAGGGATGTTCGGGGGCTGTAAGTGCAGAGCATAAGAGCAAACTGCCTTTATTGCATTAGCGATCACCAGGGGAGTGCTCAGGGAGGTTCTCACCTGGCACAGCTCCATTCAGGGCAGGGGGGCAGAATCCCTCATGAATCAAATCACCAGTTTGAGCACTTCTGAAACACAGTGGAGAGTAACAAATTGCCAGGGGTACAGATTACCCACTGGGCATCCTGCAGGGCTCAAGCACACAAATCCTCAATGTGGACTGCAATCTCTTATCCATGGCCAGACAGAGGAGGAAGAGCTGAGGGCCGTATCAGCTGGAAATAGCTGAAGCCACAGAGTGATGAGCCTGACTTTCCAGCCAAGCAAATTGTTAAAAATTCAAATACAGGGTCTGACTTGCAGGCACATGGCTGAATGTGAAAACCAGGGGAGGAGGCAACCCAGTTTTTGTAGGGAGAGATAAAACCTGACAGATCTTTCAGGGGAAGGAAGCTCTGAAAGGATAAAAGGGAAGGTGCTCCCACAGGTGAACAACTCACTGAAAAAGGAGACAAGAGTGCAGATCAGACATAAAGGAGGGGAATTACTCAGAGAAGAGAGAAGTGGAGTTCTGCCACTGTATGATCCTTCCAGCAAGCTCATAAATATCCTGGACAAGGAGAGGAGATAGCCAAGTGTTTAACATATAAAATCCATCAGGATGTCCAGCATTAAAACTGGATACAGAGTGTTACAGGAGGATCTCCTGGTGCTGAGCTGTTGAGTGAGAGAGTGGTGGATGAAATCCCCTGTAAGTAGCACAAAATGCCACACATGAGCAGAGCTACTTTCAAGTAAAAATCACATTATTATTGTTATCATTATTGTTGTTATCATTATCATTAGCTGGCTGGGAACTATGTGGAACAAGCAGAAAGTGCCTTTATGCAGCTGTGTAAGCCTGTGGTGATCTCACAGCTCCTGATCACCAAAAAGGGTGGGAAAAGAAAGGGAAATTATTTCTGCCCCCTTGGAAGCAGGGCAGAAATGTATCTGGTACAATCCCAGCAATGTTTTTTTTTCTCAGAAAATAGAAAGAATAGTGAGACTTTCATGTGGGAAAAAAGTGATCAGCAGAGGATAGGGAAGAGAGGATATGAAATAAGGGGAGCAGAGGAGAAGGCAGACAAGAGAGTACTTAGAACAAAGTAATTGATGGCATCAAATGGAAACCAGAAGCTTTAAAACACCCAAAAGGCAACACATGGTGTGTAATGAAACTGGTGCCGGTTGCCCCCAGGATGTAGATGCCAGAAGTAAAATGATTTTGAGAGCCCAGATCAAGAGGTAGCAAATGCAGAGATGCAAATCCACCCTCTGGCTCAGGAAGTTCCTAAACCAGGGCTTCCAGAAGCTGCTGGTGCTCCTGTGGGATGCAGCACCCTCCAGGTGTATGCTAACCTCATCCAGCTGCCAGGTGAGGCTGAATCTTGGTCCACAGCCCCCGGAGAAATTCCACTTGTGCAGGCAGTGCCATGCACTGGCATCCCAAGGAATAATGCTGTGGATCACCACCCCAAAGAGCCTTGCATGATCTTGGAGTTTATGCCTCTTCCTTGAGCACCTCCATCAGCCCTTTTGGCGGACTTTGCATAAAGGTGCATCCCTTACTCTTCTGCTGCCTGGAGAGACCACGCCTGGGAGTCTTGTCCCTGGAGAATCAATCCTGGAGCAATGCTGATGGATCCTCTTAAGGGAAGACAGAGAGCTGGCAGTGAATTCCAGCTGGATGGCTTCCTGAACTGCCCCGGCACACCGGGGAAGCATCCCAGAACAGCCACATTACTCCAGCACAGGCTGATGAAATCTCTTGATTTCTCTCCCTGTGAAAGCTCACCTCCTCAATATCCTCCCCATCTCCTCCCTCCTGCTCATCCTGAGTCCCTTTTCCTGCCACATCTTTTAACCTTATTAGGGAGGGGGAAAGGGGTTAGAGGGCAAAAAAAGACCACCCTTAAAACCTAACACCCAAAGAACATGATTTCTGTGGTGTCATGATGGTGTGCTCCAGGTCATTGCCCTGCCATGGCCAGTCCACCAGCCAAGGTTCTCTGACCTGTCCCAGTTCATGATCTTTTCTTGGCCCGAGCAGGGGACACTTATGCAGGCAGAGCTCTCAGAAAATATTTTAGTAATGCTCTTTGAGACTGAAGGCATGTGAAAGCAGAGGGCTTGAAGCTGGAGAATCTCTTTTTGGGTTGCACATGAGCTGGTGACAAGGAAAGCAGTTGGAAATGGCTTACTCCACATACTTGTGACTCAAGGCACAAATGCAAGAGATGCTTAAACTCTGTCTTCAGGTACTGTGGCCATGCTTGCACATGTGTGTACATGTATAACATCATGTGCATTCATTTTCCCACATTGATTAGCTGCACTTTTCCAAGCAGAATCTCATTTGTTTGTTTTCTTCCCACATACTTAATTTTCAAGGCTCCGCTCCTACAGCTGGAGCAGATATATAGGTGATATATAACCAACAAGAATTTGTTGTGACTGTTCTGAAAAGCTGTTTTGAATTGCCATCGATGAATCTCTAAGAGGACATTTCTTTCCTTTGATCTCAGAAACATTCAGAAAAAGGGAGATAGGAAAAATAATGCCTGTATGCCTTTGCTGGGCTATGCTGACCTTGTCTAAGAGTTCTGGGCAGGCTTGAGAGACACCTGGGAAGGGACTGTGGTGTGTGTGACAACAGGCAGTGACTTAGAGAGAAAGGGGCTGTCTGGAGCAGTGGCTTGGATGTACCTTTTTAGGCAGCCCTTTTGTTGGATGTTTCCAAGGAAACTCCTCAGCTCCTGCCTATCAATAATTCTCCAGGCAGAAGGGGCTGGCAAGAGCCTGGGCCCGAGCTGGGCTCAGGCAATTTGTGCAACCTCTCGCACACTGTGGAACATGTGTCATTCCTGCCTTGCATCACTGCTCTCTGCTCTTACTGCCTGGAGTTTCTGTTGCCTCCTGGCTCTGTGAGATATGGATTGGTGTTATTTTCCGTTCCTAATAATTTTTGAACCAGCGGTACAGATTTTCACAAAGAGCAAACGTAAAAAAGCCTCAAAAGCAAACACCTGGCAGTGATGTGAATCCTAGGATGCCCTTAGCCTGCCTCCTCTGAAATATATAAGGAGCAGCTTGATGTCTTAAGATTTTATTGTACTTCACCTTAGAGGAATAAACTGGCTGGGAGGTGGCTAGAAAATTCCCTCTGAAAAACTGAGAGAAACTTCCTGGAATCATGCAATATTCTGAATTGGAAGGGACCCACGAGGATCATCCAGTCCAGTCCCTGGCCCTGCCCAGGACACTACAACAATCCCAGCCTGTGCATCCCTGGGAGCATTGTTCAAACACTCCTGCACTGGCAGCCTTGGGGCTGGGACCATTCCCTGGGGAGCCTGCTTCAGTGGCTTAGCAGCTTTTTTAGTAGCTTCCACTTAGAGGGTTTTCCTGCAGCATCTGTTCTCTGGATTGCAGGGTCAAGGCCCCAGCCGCTGCAGAGCCTGGGAATGTTCAGCCAGGTGTAGCTGACACTTTTCTTTCTCCTTTTCTTTGAATGCAGAATCTGAAGAGGAGGTCCAGGATGTCCATGAACACTCAGTTTAATAAAACACTGGCCTGTTTGCTCGCTGGGAGTTGGAGTGGACACAGATGTTGATGGAGCTGCTCACGTGTGTCTCTGCCCAGCCCTGCTCTGCTGAGACACAGACTGGCAATGGCCACTCACGGTCTCCTGACATGTCCACACAGCCCGACGGTGACACAGACAGAGCCCTGCTCTCCTGGCTGTCTCCTCTGGAGGCACAGGCAGCCCCTCGTCATCCCGTGGCACCGCTCCCAGCTGGGCAGGGCTCCCAGGGAGAGCTCACCGAGTGAGTGCAAGCTGCTATTTTGGCGTGTTCATGCCACAGAAGGTTTTGCTAAACACTACAAAAATAAACAAGCCTTCAAGACCAAAAGCTGCAGAAATTACTTTCTGTGGCCTGGTAGCTCCTGACTTCATTTCCTCACTTAGGTCAAAAGCCAGATTTCTTCAATTAACTTTTCCATGCTTATTTCAGACACAGGAACAAGCTATTCTCCATCTCACCGCTCACAGGGCTGCCCTGCAAGGTGCTGCTTCTGACTTCAGTGGAAACCAAGAGCTCTCATCACTTTTGGTCACCTCAATGTCCCTCAGCTGACACCATCTCGGCCACTGACTATTTGCCAGCAGCAGGAGAGGGGAAGACAGGGACATCAGCCTTTCTGGGAAGGAGCTGGGTCAGACTCTTTCCATTGCAAAGAATCCACCCTCTCATCTGGCAATGTGAACAAAGTCTCTCACTCACCCCCTAACTCCTCCACCTACCCTCAAATAGCTGTCATGGCCTGTTAAGAGCGTATTTCAAACATATCTTAGATGTCCCCATCACAGGAGTCATACAAAATCCTGGAGTTCATGTGGTTCCTGCTTCTCTCCTTCCTCTCATTGCCCCAAGGCACAGCAAAAAATCCCAGCAAAAGCCTCCATAATAAATGCAGAGCAGAGCCCTATCCATCACCCAGCCTTAACTTCATATTCTGAGACTCCTGAAATCCTTCAAAAGGATTTTTCTGTCTTTTCCAACATTTTGATGATGCAGGGATAAAACTTGAGAAATCATCAGGCTCTAGTTTATTACGTTCCCCCTCCCCCCCATTTATGAATATTTTGGGTTTTTCTGAATATCACTAGTTCTTATTTCCTACATCTCATAATTTGCAGACATTCAAGCAAAATGAAACCTGCCAAATTCAAAACATACAGAACCCATGCAGCTTTCAAACAGCAGAGAATTCCGGTCAGGTTCAATGCACTAAATGATCAGTCAGGCCAAAGAATCAGCCAGATTCCCATGTGAAGTGCACATGTCTGGCACCAAGTGCTTCCAAGCACAAGGAAGCATTGGTGAGGGTACAACACTGGAGCTAAAGATAACTCTTAACAATTTGAAACTTGATGTAGGGACAGACTTTCCCATCTGCTCAGTAAAGCTTCCCATGTCTTCCTTTGAAGCAGCAGCTTCTCAAGAGAGTGCTCTGGTGATGCAGTCCCAGTTCAGGATAATCCTCTGCCTCCCTTTGTTGGTGGGAAAGGTTTTTACAGGGTTTGCTGCCGTTAATCCTCGAAAAAGGCATCTTTGTCCCAGCTGCTAATCAGTCCCTGACAGTCAAGTGATCAGCCAATAGCCCTGTGTTAAACCCAACATTATTCCCTTGTAGTGCTCATTCCTTGTCTCCTTGTGACCAGGCCCCCATGAGACCTTTCAGTCTAGGGAAGAGCTGAATTTCCTTCATCAAAGAACCCAGCAGAATTACATTCAGACCTTTCCAGGCTCTTGTTTGTCCTACAGCACAAGCAGAAGACACAAAGCTCAGAATTCTGCTGTGCAGGGAAGTCAGTCTTAAACTAAAGGAAAAATCCAGGAGTGGGTCTGGATTCACCCCATTTGGCTTCTTGTGCTCCTGGTCTGTGGCTTGTCTGAACGAGCTCCCTGTATCCTTGACCATTCTGGAGGGCTCAGAGGCTCAACAGAGGGGAAGGTCATGAAGTCAGGGTGCTCCCACTGCTTTTTTTAGGAGTCAGGAAGGCAGAGAGCCTCCAGGGATGCATTTCTCTGCTCAAGTGAACAAGTGCAGCTCCAAAGTCCTCTCCTTCCCTCCTTATCCCTAACAGAAGAGGAGATTCCTGAATTTGTGAGCCACAAGCTTCTTTGGGAAAGCTGCACGCTCTCCACTCCCCACTGCAGTATTACCAGGCTGCCAGGGCAGCGCCTGCTTCCAGGTGTCTCCCCTCCCTGACCTTATGCTGCTGCTCCTGTTCATGTAGGAAATGCTGGAGTGCAGGTCTGCCTTGGGCTCAGGGGGAGGAGAGGGAAGAGCTGTCTGGGAACTTGGGTTTGAAAGATCCTCTTGATTAGATGGATGGCTATCCTTGCCTGCCTGGAAGGGAAGAAGCAGTATCTGAGAAAACAGGGAATGGTTCCTCACAGTTCTTTACCTCTTGCTTCTGGGTGATGCTTTTGAGGGCTGTGGGCTCCACCGTGGAGTTTCTCCAGCATTCCTGCAGTGATGCAGAGCTTATTTTCCTTCTTTGCATCCCAAGTCACAGCCAAAAACTGATGGAAGCCAGAGCATCCCAAACTCCCTCTATGAAAACTGAAGGCCCTGTCCTTCTGCTGGGACCCCTTCCCAAGAGGTCCCATCCCCTGAACTGGGCATGCGGTCGGGCTGGCTGGATATCTCCCCTCCTGCACCAATCCTTCAGATCCTTCGGAAATGTGAATATCGGTTCGTTTTGTTGTTGCTTTTTGTTTCGTTTGGTTTTTTTTTTGCTGAGTCTATCTTGGCTCTCGGGGTTTGGGAATAAATTATGACCCAGAAAAAAAAAAAAAAAAGACCACACACGGGAAAAAAAAATAATACATTTTATATATATGCAGAACTGTGTATTTATGTCCGATAAACACAAAGATGTGTGAATATGCTGATGTGCTCAGAAATATATTTATTTACTAATATATTTATCCATGTACTGGTCTGCTGCCTGCGTTTGTTCTTTTTGCGTGGGGCTGCGCTGGGCCCGGCCCGGCCGCGACAGAACCGCCGCCCGCCGCCCCGGCCCGGCCCGGCCCGGCCCGGCCCGGCCCGGCCCGGCCGCGACAGAACTGCCGCCCACCGCCCCTTGCCTGCCTGGAAGGGAAGAAGCAGTATCTGAGAAAACAGGGAATGGTTCCTCACAGTTCTTTACCTCTTGCTTCTGGGTGATGCTTTTGAGGGCTGTGGGCTCCACCGTGGAGTTTCTCCAGCATTCCTGCAGTGATGCAGAGCTTATTTTCCTTCTTTGCATCCCAAGTCACAGCCAAAAACTGATGGAAGCCAGAGCATCCCAAACTCCCTCTATGAAAACTGAAGGCCCTGTCCTTCTGCTGGGACCCCTTCCCAAGAGGTCCCATCCCCTGAACTGGGCATGCGGTCGGGCTGGCTGGATATCTCCCCTCCTGCACCAATCCTTCAGATCCTTCGGAAATGTGAATATCGGTTCGTTTTGTTGTTGCTTTTTGTTTCGTTTGGTTTTTTTTTGCTGAGTCTATCTTGGCTCTCGGGGTTTGGGAATAAATTATGACCCAGAAAAAAAAAAAAGACCACACACGGGGAAAAAAAAATAATACATTTTATATATATGCAAAACTGTGTATTTATGTCCGATAAACACAAAGATGTGTGAATATGCTGATGTGCTCAGATATATATTTATTTACTAATATATTTATCCATGTACTGGTCTGCTGCCTGCGTTTGTTCTTTGTGCGTGGGGCTGCGCTCGGGCCCGGCCCGGCCGCGACAGAACCGCCGCCCGCCGCCCCGGCTCGGCCCGGCCCGGCCCGGCCCGGCCCGGCCCGGCCGCGACAGAACCGCCGCCCACCGCCCCGGCTGGGCCCCCCCGCCCGGCCCCGACAGAACCGCCGCCCGCCGCCCCGGCCCGGCCCGGCCCGGCCGCGACAGAACCGCCGCCCGCCGCCCCGGCTCGGCCCCGGCCCGGCCCGGCCGCGCGGGCCGCCCCGGCTCGGGCCCGGCCCGGCCGCGACAGAACCGCCGCCCGCCGCCCCGGCTCGGGCCCGGCCCGGCCCGGCCGCGACAGAGCCCCCGCCCGCCGCCCCGGCTCGGGCCCGGCGCGGGTCAGGGCTCCGGGCGATGGCCGTTCCCGTTCGGGGCGATCTCGATGGGAGAGCGATGGCCGCGATCTCGATGGAGACCGTCCCCAAGGACCTGCGGCACCTGCGGGCCTGCCTGCTCTGCTCCCTTGTCAAGGTGGGACCGGGAAGGGGACGGGGACAGGGGCCGACACAGGGATTGCTCCCCGCCGGCTCCGGACCTTCCTCCGCCCGGCTTAAGCCTTGCAGCCCCTACCGGGCCCTTTTTCCCGGTCCCGGCGCTCCCTGGCCCAGCCCCACCACGTCGGCTCCGGCCCCGGCCCTTCCCTGCGCCGGCTCTATTTCCTCTCGGCCCCGGCCCGAGCCTTTCTGCCCTTCTCGGCCCTTTCCCCGCCTGTTTTGGCCCTCCTTGTCCCGACCCAGGCCCCCCTCCCCGGCCAGGACCTTCCTGGCGCTTCCACCGCCTGGTCTGTCCCTCCGCCTCCGGCCCGGCCTCCCCGCTCCTGCCACGGCCCTTCCCCTCCCGGGCCTCTCTGCAGCCTCTGGGCGATTCCCGTCCGCCCCGGCCTTCCCGGTGTTCCCTCCCTTTCCCCGGCCCCGTGGCTGCCCGGCTCCCGGCTGGTCCCGGTCTCCGACACCCGTGTTCCCTTAGACCATCGACCAGTTCGAGTATGATGGCTGTGACAACTGCGAGACGTATCTGCAGATGAAGGGTAACCGCGAGATGGTCTATGACTGCACCAGCTCCTCCTTTGATGGGTGAGTGGGGCTGGGCCACGGTCCCCCAGGAGCCTGGGGACACCCAAGTGGCACTGTGGGGTCACCCAGCCGGGAGACATCCCCTTACTGCCATCCCTCCTGCAGGATCATCACCATGATGAGCCCTGAGGACAGCTGGGTCTCCAAGTGGCAGCGGATCAGTGAGTAATTTGGGAGCTGGAGATCCCTTCTCTACAAACCCTTCTCAGGGGCAGTGGGAACTGCTGGTTGGAGTGGAACTTGGTTTTGGGAACTTGGGAACTTGGAACTGCTGGAAGGGGTTCTGCCCTCCCTGTAAGGGGACATCTGCACAGGTTGAGGATTCCCACGTGGCTGCTCCATGTGGGGTAACTTGGGGTTTTATTTCCTGCAGGTACCTTCAAGCCAGGTGTCTATGCAGTGTCTGTGACCGGCCGCCTGCCCCAAGGTACCTGTGTGATGGAGGCAGGGTTTGGGGCTCTGAACACTGTATAGGCAACATGCCATGTGGGTGGTGGGATCAGCAAAGGTGTGATAGGATCAGCAAAGGTGGCTGCGAGGAGGTGCTGGACCAGAGAGGGAGTTTTAGGGTTCAGCACTGCACCTGCCAGAAGTTTATATTGTAAGCTGCTGACTAAAACCTGGCTATCAGAGGCATAAACTGGGATTAATTAGTGATTCTGGAAAGTGGGCACATCTCAAACCATTCAGCTCCAGGATAACATGGAGTTTTGTTTATAAAAAAGGGTTTTGCAGAATGGGGTGCTGTTGTGGCAATCCCAATGAGCACGCCCCTCCTCCTGCACTAAGGGCTTATGCCACGGTGGATTTGTGTGTTCACAAATGGAACAGAGGGTGCAGAGGATTTGCTTCATCTCTGGAATGCAGAAAGGGCATCATCCATCCAGCTGAGTTCCTGCCCAATATGTAGTCCCAGAGTAGACATAACCCAGGAGTGAATCCCAAACCCCTGGGGTGAAAGCTATGCCTGTGTCTGGAACCCCAGGTGTCTTACTTCTGACTGAGCTCTGCATTGGGAAGGAGCTGGAAACATCATGAGACTGGAAGCTGAGGCCTTCTGACACAGCCCAGGCATATCTGAAATACCCAGGGTTAGGGTTTAAATGGGATATCAGGGAAAAGTTCTTTCCCCAGAGGATGGTGGGGCACTGCGCAGGCTCCCTGAGGCTGGCAGAGCTCCAGGAGTGTTTGCACACTGCTCCCAGGGATGAACAGGGTGGGATTGTTGGGGTGTCCGTGCAGGGCCAGGGACTGGACTCCCATGATCCTTATCCCTCTTCTAACTCAGGGTATTCCATGATTCTGTAAAATGAAGGTGATTGTCCAGTTCTACATGAGAGAACCACCAGATGTTCTTAGGGCTCCTCATTCCAGGAGAAGACTGAAATGTGTTTGTCTCCTTGCTGCAGGGATTGTCCGAGAGCTGAAGAGCCGTGGTGTGGCCTACAAGTCTCGGGACACAGCCATAAAAACCTGAAGGGCCCTTGTGCTGCCTGGAGGTCCCAGTGCTGCATGGAAGAAGCAGTGGGCACTGCTCCAAAACCTCTGAGCTTTATCCTGTAGGGAAGTGGGGCTGGACTTGGGGTGTGCTGGCTCAGCTCCCCTCACTCAGTACCTCCGGACTCCTCCACACCACAGACCACAGACATTTATCTGAGCCTTGACAGGGGGAGGGTGTGAGTAGAGCTGGGAAGAGGTGTTTAATCATAATGCCCAAGCTTTTTTACAGTTGGTGTGGGAAAGAGGGGATTTGGGAAATAGCTGTGTAAATAGTTCAATAAAACCCACTGCCTGGTCAGGGCTGGGTCCAGCTGTCACTCTGTCACGGGTTTCACCCACCTGCCTGTGCCACACTGCAGAGCCTGTGGTTGTTACTGCTTGTGCCATGGGCCACATTCCTGCCTTGAGAGCGAGATCCTGCCCTGGCTGCACGAGGTGTCCTTCCATGTGGGAAACCTGCAGCTGCCAGCTGGATGGGGCAGAGACGGTGATGGCCAGTGCTTCCTGGGGGGCTGGTTACATGGAGGTCATGGAGCCCTGGGCCTGCAGGTCCTGCACAAGGGACAGCCACCAGGATGGAGCTTCCAGGACCATCCACTGGCTTTTGCTGGGCTCCAGGGCAGGCAGAGCAGGACGAGCCCGTTGCTGGTGTGTTTGGGAGGCAGCACCAGGCCCTGCACACAGGCGGGGTGGACAAGCAAGGGTGGAAACACCCACCCAGCCTCCTGTTCTGCAGATCTGACTGTTACAAGTGTCAGCTTAGTGTCTGTAACACTCGAACTCCTGAGGGATTTGGCCTTCTTGAATTACTTTGTTTCACTTCTGCAGCACCCATTGATCAAGAAGGGCCAAGTCCTCAATCAGTAGCCCTGGGAAATAAGATTTTCTTTTCCATGAGATAATCCTGGAGCTGGAAAGTTCAAGTTTTGTTTTCTGGAGACAAGTAATAGAAAACCAGTAGAGCCTGAAAATTGCCCTTGGTCTGGGATGAGAGCAGCTGCAGCACAGGGAATGCAGGACTGGCTGAGGAGTCACACTGCCAGGCGTGCAGAGGTGATGCCCTCCCTGCACTGCTCTAGTTTGTAGAGTTGGCCATGAGAAATGAGTCCTGGGTGCCCCAGATCAGACAGAGCATGGCCTCCTGTAGAAATCTGGAGCAGAAATGTGGTGAGAGAAGCCTGGAGCACAGGGAAGCTGGAGGGGAAGGTGCCTTAAGCCACCTTTTGCATGGGTCTTTGCAGATGTGGTGCTGAAGTAAGGAGTATTTGCTCAGTGCAGACCAGGGTCAGGTCAAGTCCTTGCTGGGCTCTGAGCTCCAGCAAACATCTCCAGGGGCAGGTCACCTTTTGTGGAAAGAGGTGAGAGCACATCAGCCCCTCGTCTGGGGGCTGGACTCTTCTTGGGTACAGGGAGCAGCAGGTTCGGTTCTGCAGTCAAAAGGGGAGTTGACCATGACTTTTGCACATCTCTGGTGAAATCAAAGCCCTTGAGTTGACTGGTGAATCATCCTTCAGGCTTGCTGGGTTGCAGTCTGGGCAGAAGATGGACCTTGGGAATTCCCAGCAGGCCAGTGGGACAAGAGATGTGACTGTCCCAGCAGCCCAGGGCCTGCCTCTGCAGGATGCTCGTGTTTAGGCGTTCTGGGCATGCACCTCTGGGCTCTGGAGGGCAATTTTGACCCAGCTGTGCCATGAGTGGCACAGGGTAACCTGGCATTCCCCCCAGATGCATTCATCCCCTGTGGAATGGTCTGGGAAAGCTGCAGCCATGGGCTGTCTGGGCTGTCTGGACAGCCTGACACGTTCAGGATGGAAGAGGGCAAGGAGGATGAGGTGGGTGGCTCTTTCTCCAGCTGGCTGGAAACGGGTTTGGGGAGCAAAAGTTTGGCTCCAGCCAGGCTGGGAGGATGCTGGCTGACAGATCCACCCCCTGCCATGCGCAGCCCGGGGAGCCTCACGCTGGCAGTGCCACGGGGTGGCAGCACGGTCTTGTGCTGGGGCTGGGGAACTGCTGCAGACCGGCTGAGGCACAAGCTCCATTTTCTGCTGTTTCACAGCGCCTTTCAATCCAACTGCCTTCCCCTGGCTGCAGGGAATGGCCGTGCTGGAGCCACATCAGGACCCAAGACCCTTGTCCCCTGGCCCATGATGCAAAGGAGGTGGCGAGAGGGGATCCTGAGCAGGATGGGCTTGTTTGGCTGGGGTTGCTGTGGGGCTGAGGCTCTGTGGTTCTCATGTCCCTTCCTGGGAAGCAGTGTGCACTGTCACTGTGCCTCTCGGGGAATCTGAGGGGGTTTGGAAGCCCCGCAGAGACCTCACCCCTTGCTAGAAGTCCAAGTGCTCCAGGATATGTAGAGGTAAGACTGGCCGGAGCTGCAGTGCAGATGCAAAGGAGCCACCCCAGTGAGGAAAACGAAGGTGGCGGTCCTTGAGAGCTGCACCTCGTGTGCCTGTAGCGCTTCCTAGAACGCGTTGCCTCTGCCCAGGCTGGCCCCCGAGCCCGTTCCCTGCGAGCTCTCTCGCCACCCACGCTGGGCCCGCAGCTCAGACCGCGCAGCGCCGATGATGCTCTGCTCCCGCAAGGCTCCCAAGGGAGCCCTTCAGTGAGAGTCCAGCCCCGGAGCTGTCCGGGGTGTGTACGAGCAGAAAAGCAAACGATGCGGAGCTTTATTGGCGGCAAAAAGTAGGGCAGGGAGCTCTCACGTTGAAGAAGCTGGAAGGAAAATGTGCGGCAGCAGCCGGAGTGGGAATCGGGAGAGAGAAGCGTCAGCGGGCCGGGAGCTGAGATGAGTCAGGAGGGCTCCTCCCCCTGCACCAAATGACGCTCGGATGTTTCAGCCAGGCCCGAAAATGCTGCGTGTTTGGCACCCCGAGCAGCCCGGCAGCTCTGGGCGGCAGGGCCAGGGCAGGAAACACGAGCCAGTGGATTTTCGTGCGGGTTTTGAGAACCGATACCCCGGCTCTCCCTGCGGACGAGAAAAGCGACTTTCCAAACCGCAGAGCCCTGGGTGCCGGTGCAGAGGCAGCTGCCGGGAAATGCCGTCCCCACCTGCGGGGCCCTGCCCGGGGACAGCGGCCTGCCCACAGCGGCCGAGGCGGCCCGAGGCCTCCACCGGGGCCGCCCGGGCCGCAGGCGAGGGGAGCGCGTTGGAGCCTGCCCAGGGGCCGAGGCAGGGCGACCCCCACTTCTGGGCCTGCCCCTGGTACACTGAGGTGTTGCTGAGCTGGCAGCAGCATCGTGGAATCACGGAACGGTTGGGGCTGGAAGGAACTTTAAAGACCGTCTTGTTCCCTACCTTGCCATGGCAGGGACACCTCCCACTGTCCCAGGTGCTCCCAGCCCCAGTGTCCAGCCCAGCCTTGGGCACTGCCAGGGATCCAGGGGCAGCCCCAGCTGCTCTGGGCACCCTGTGCCAGGGCCTGCCCACCCTCCCAGGGAGGAATTCCTCATTCCCAATATCCCATCTAACCAAGCCTTTGTAAATTGTCTCTCTTCATCTTTCCTGTAGTTTCTCTTCAGGTACTGGAAAACCATAGTTAGGTCACCCTGAAGCTTCTTTTTCCATGCTGAACAATTCCAATTCTCTCACATTTCCTGATAGGAGAGGTGCTCCTACTCTCTGAGGATCAGTCCTGCTTCACTCTACATGCACTTTCACCTTCTTCATTGGCTCCCAGTGTGGACTTGGACTTTCCCAAGTGCCTTTTGACCACCCTGTGTGCCTGGGGGAACTGGATACCTCAGCGATGTGGAAACCCCTGGGGACAGGTGGTAGGGGTGGGAGAAAAGCCCCAGACAGACCCAGTTTAAGACTGTTTTCCTTGGAAACTGGCTGAGGAGATAGGGAGGATGACCTGGGTTGTCCTGGTACCTGGAGGAAATGCTGCTGTAGTGAGGAGGGCAAAGCCTGGGGCATGCCAGGAATGGGTGCCCCGTCCTGCCTGTCACCTCCGTGTCGGGGCACAGGGGCAGAAGCCACCAAGGCCACTGTGTCTGATGTGGGGAGCGGAGCGCCGGGGCCAGATCCGAGCAGCAGCAGGAGGGGGGCAGTTCTTTTGAGGGGGAGGCGGGGAGGGCGCAAGCTACAAGAGCTCTCAAAGCACGGCAGGAACAGGGCCCAGCTGCCGCGTGCCTGTCCCGGGGGGACCCTGGTGCACTGGGATGGAGGCAGGTGGGCAAGGAGCTGGGATGCGCTCCCTGCTCAGGGGATCTGTGAGGAAACAGGGAGCTCCGATGCGTGATGGGTCCTCTGGGTGCTTCCCCCTCAGGAACTGTGGAGGAAGGAGGAGGGGAGAGACTGGGGGGTTCCTGACAGAGGCCTGCAAAGGGCCCCTGGAAGTGGAGCATCCACCCCTTGTGAGCTCAGGGCTGTCAGCAAAGAGACCTGAACTATTTCATGGTGGATACACCTCCAAACCCACAGGTCTGCCCACAGAGTTGGGGTTCTGGAGTCTGGTGCGGGGTCCCAACCCTCCTCTAGACTGAGATCTTTTGCCTCCCTGGCCTACTCCATCATGGGAAAGGAGATGCAGAGGGTTGGGAGGGGCAGAGTGGAGGCTCAGCTCGGTAGTGGAGGTGGCTGAGGGGTGCTGAGGACCCATTTCCCGAGGCCACATGGCAAAGTGAGACCACAGCTGAAGTGCAAGGATGGTATCTCTGCATCCCCAGCTCTCCCAGACCTCCTGCTGCATCCCAGGTGGCGCTTGTCCTTCCCTCCTCCTGGCCAGCTGCATGTGACCCAGGCTGGTGCTGCTGCTGGGCTGGAAGGGGCTTTTTCCCTCCAAGGGAATGGTCCTTCTGCATGGGCAGCTGCAGAAGAACCACTGAGGGCCCAAACAGAGCCGTGGGACTTGGTTTGGGAAAGGACATTGCACCTCTGGTGCCCAAACAGCCCAGGTGTGTGGTACAGGGCAACACATTGCAGTGGCTGCAGGATCCATGCCTTGGCCAGGTGGGGGCTTTGGAACTGCCCAGCTGGCCTGGAAAGGTGCTGGGTGCTGGAAAGGTGCCATCAATGCCAGCTTCAGGGAGATGCTTGCTGGCAGCCCTGACCGCCGGTCCCCCCTCCTCCGTGTCTCGCCTTCAGAGATGCTCAGCTATTCCTGCCCCTTGTCTTGGAGGGCCAAGGTCAAGGGACAGCAGGGTTTGTCAGCACAGAGCTCAGCTCCGCACCTCCCGAGCCCATCCTGCCCTGGGAAACCCACAGCCCGGCCTCGCGGTTCCCATCCCTCCTTGCCGGTAGCCCTGCTGGGCTCTGTCCCACAGCATCCTCCGTGCCAGGCAGAGGGGCAAACAGGAGCTGCCCGTCTGCAGGTGCCCCGGCAGCGCCCCCGGCCCGTGGGCTCCCTTCCCCCGCTGCGGTGCCGGGGCCAGCAGGTGCCCGGGGAGCGGCCCCGGCCCGGCCCGGCCCGGCCCGGCCCGGCCCAACCGCCCCGCGCCGCCATTGGCGCAGCCGGGCCGCGATTTTCTCCATATTTGGGCAAACGCAGCGCCGCGTCCCCCGCCCGCCGCGTCACTTCGCCTTTTTGAGGTTTCCCTTCGCGCTCTCATTTGCCTCCCGGCCGCAGCCTCCCCGGCCCGGCAGTTTCTGGTTGAGTCACGGGTAACGGCCCCGCTCCCGCGCGGCCTCCGGGACCCCGGCGAGGCTGGGAGCGCTCCGGGAGCTCCCCGGACATCCCGCCCGGGGCCTCATCCTGTGCCCGGCCCGCGCCGGTACCACAGCCCCTCTCTGGGGTGCAGGGGTGGCCTCTCAGCCGTGCCACAGGCGCTGCAGTTCTTCCCGGAAGGTCGCCATGATGGTGGCAGACAATGCTCTTCCCATCCAAAAAGCTCTCGGGGCAGTGGTTGGCACTCCTGGTTTTTTGGTGCTGCAGATGACCCTAGCATCTGTTCTCCTGGAGAGAAAAGGGCCCAGAGCCCTCTGTCCCGGGGGTTTAGGAGGTCACTCTTTGCACTGTCAAGCAGAGAGAGCCGTTCCCCCCCCCCGTGCCTCTGTGCTGTGTTCTCAGAGGGATGCGGTGTCATTAGGCCTCAGTGTGAACGGTGGCCTGACTGAGACACTGCGACTCCTTTGGGGCCTGGCCAGGAGATGCTACAGCTTGGCTGTGCGTCCAGTGGCTCACCTGGCCGCTTTCCTGCTGGCCCCAGGGCAGTGGAGGTGGCTCAGGAAGGGTTTGGATGAGACCATCCTGTTCCTCCTCCTCCTTATCCTCCTGTTCCTCCTCCTCCTCTTCCTCTTCCTTCTCAAGGTGCCAGTTGGATGGAAGCCACGGGGTGCTGGATGGATGGATGCAGCCATGGGGTGCTGGATGGATGGATGGATGGATGGATGGATGGATGGATGGATGGATGGATGGATGGATGGATGGATGGATGGATGGATGGATGGATGGATGGATGGATGCAGCCATGGGGTGCTGGATGGATGCAGCCATGGGGTGCTGGATGGATGGATGGATGGATGGATGGATGCAGCCGTGGGGTGCTGGATGGATGGATGGATGGATGGATGCAGCCATGGGGCGCTGGATGGATGGATGGATGCAGCCATGGGGTGCTGGATGGATGGATGCAGCCATGGGGCTCTGGATGGATGGATGCAGCCATGGGGTGCTGGATGGATGGATGGATGGATGGATGGATGGATGGATGGATGCAGCCATGGGGCGCTGGATGGATGGATGCAGCCATGGGGTGCTGGATGGATGCAGCCATGGGGTGCTGGATGGATGGATGGATGCAGCCATGGGGCACTGGATGGATGGATGCAGCCATGGGGTGCTGGATGGATGCAGCCATGGGGTGCTGGATGGATGGATGGATGCAGCCATGGGGTGATGGATGGATGGATGGATGGATGGATGGATGGATGGATGGATGGATGGATGGATGGATGGATGGATGCAGCCATGGGGCGCTGGATGGATGGATGAGGCCATGGGGTGCTGGATGGATGGGAATCACATGAGAGTGGCGGGGCAGCTGCCTGCCCCCACCACAGAGCAGGGTTCACAGGCCAGGCCGAGGCACTGGCAGGAGCTCAGCTCGTCTCCCAGCCCTGGGCTGAGGGCAGCACTTCCCCTGCCGGCAGCGAGCGCCGCAACCGCAGGCGAGGAGGGGAAGTTGCTGCAAGGCCGATAAGAAATATCAGCGCTTTCGCAGCGCCTGGGCTGCACAGCCCGACAAGGGCCCTTCCCCCTGCCCAGCGCTGGGCCCGGCGGCGCCGCTGCCCCGGCCTCGGGCTCCTGCTCCCCTGCGCTCCCCGATACTGGGGGAGTTACTGGAAAAGGAGCAGCCCTGCGGGCACGGGGCAGCTCGGTGCTGCGGGGTGGCAGCGAGGTGCCCGCGGTGCTCCACGCACAGGAAATTTTGGGGTGCATGGCAATGTCTGACCTGCATCCGGGTGCCCTAGACGAGGGCAGGGGAAGGCAGAGTGGGGGAGTGGTGCCTGGGGGGGGTCCATGGTTTGTCTCAGGGAGCTGCACCCCAGGGTCCATCAGCAAGCCCCTGGGAGACACTGAGCAGGTGGGCAGAGTGTGGAGAGGGGCCTTGGAAATCTGGGGGCCAGATCTTGTCATGAGGTTCCCGTGGAGGAGATGCAGCTGTTCCAGCCTCCCCCAACCCCAAAAAGCTCCTGGAGCTCCTTCCGACAGACATGAGTGGAGCAGGACCAAATGGTGCAGAGCCAAGGGCTGGAGCAGGAATTCCCACAGCCTTGTTTGCCAGCCAGTAAAATTAACCAATGGCTAGGGAATGTGGTAAGTTCATCATCAGCTGGAGACTTTCAGAGACCTCATCAGAGCCCAAGGAACCAGATCTGCTGATTTCTTCCTTTCTGAGACCCAAGCAGGCAGAAGGAAACCAGCCCAGGACCCAAAATGTCATATCCCCCATCTGTGCTGGGCTGGGGAAAGAGGAAGCGTTGCCTCCCCCCACTTCTCTGCTGGGAAAGTGCCTGTGCCCCTGTGTACGGCCCCTCAGCAGCACAGGCAGGTGCTGCGCAGGGCTCTGCTGGCCAGGGACCCCATTTTGGGAAGGCGCAGCTTCCTCCCTGCTGTCATCCTGCCCATCCCCAGCTCCGGCCACGTGCTTCACTCTCCCCTGACATTTTGTCCTTGGGTGCAGTCTCCTCCAGCCGCCTCTGTTCAGAAATATCTTCATCCTACTTTGCCCCATGGTCAGCCTCAAACTCAGCTTTCTTCACTGGGCCCAGCTTCTCACACTGTGCCCTCCTCCCAGCCTGCAGTATTTACCAGGGACCAGTTTGTCATCAGCCAGAGGCCCGGCCTTGACCCCGGGTCACAGGGGGAAAGTCCCTCAGCAGCACCAGGGGCCAAATCTCTCTCTGGCTGCCCCCCAAAAGGCTCTTTTCTCTGCCTGTACCCTGTGCAGTTTTCACCCCCTGTGATGGCACCCACCACGGCTGGCGAGTGTCCCATGGCACTGAGGTGGCTGATGGCGCTGGGGGATGTCTCCAGGATGGTCTCTGGGTTGGCAACAATCAGCTCTCGGGCACAGGGTGGGATTGTTTTGGTGTCCTGTGCGGGGCTGGATGATCTTTGTGGATCCCTTCCAAATGAGGATATTCTGTGGTTCACACCAAAAATTATATTTACATGCTTCAGGTCCCCATGAGGGCCAGTCTGGGAGGCATCTGAAGCCACCTGGCATCAGGAGGGTGCCCCACGGACCCAGCCTGCACGTGATGGCCTCTGCCGTGGATGAATGTCTGCCTAGCACAGGCCCCTGGCGAGGCAGCACGATGCTCGTGGGCTCAGAGCTTCCAAAAGGGCCCTGGGAGACATCACCAGCAGCACTTACATTCCTTGCTGAATTTCTCTCCAGCACAGGGAACACAGTGTCCCCAGCCCCACGACCATAAGGGATGGAGATGGGCACAGGGCCAGGGAAGAGTGGGAGACAGGGCAGCTGTTGGTGGCCCAAGGCACAAGGTTCTGATTGCTTTTTTTCCACTGAAACTCCCACCAGCCTTGGTTTGGAAAGTGCTTCCCAACCAATTCCCCTTCTCCTAAAGCCTCCTTTACCTGCTGCCATCAGCACACATGCAGCTCAAGTCAAATCACTTCTGCATGTGCTGCTGCTTGGTTCTTTTTGGCTTTGCTCTTTCCCTGCCTCTTGCAAACCTCACCAGCACAGTTTTAAAGTACATTTCTGTCCAGATTATCAATGCTGAGAGTGAATTGCATTGGCCTAAAAAGAAGCCTTTGGCAGAGGCACATGAAAACCAGTGCAGGGACAGACATGGCCCCCTTTATGGTCACTTTTGGGGATTTAGTTTGTAGGTTTTGATCCAGTTTAGTGGTGGGCTTACCCTGGCACTGGGATGGAGTGGTGCTAGCTGTGCAAAATCCACCTGCTCTGTGTCCCAGCACCATCCCAGTGCTGTCACCAGGGCCACTGGGACCTGGATGGGCCAACCTCCAAACCCAGCTTTCGGTTTTCTTCCCGGGGCCTCACGTCCCCGTTGGTCGCTGCAGCTGCCCGGGGCCAGGGGAAGTTTGGTGCTGCTGGGCCCTGAGGGGGTGAGCGGCTCCAGGAAGCCGCTTGCGCCACGCGTTTCCTAGAGCAAGGTTTAGGGACTGTGACTCGCTGGCACCTCTGCCCCCACTGCTCCACCCCAATCACCGGGCAGCCCCTGCTGCGGACTGCTGGACCCTCCACGGGCAGGAACTGCCCCCATGCAGGTCTCACCACGAGGATGGGGCGAGGGGCCACAGCGCAGCCGAGCAGCCGTGGGAGGTGGATTCAGTTACTGTCACCCTGTGCAAACATCTCTTTTCCCCCCTTTCTTCTTTTTTTTTTTTCTTTTTTTTTTTTTTTTTGTACAAACATGTTTGTCGCTGTCAGCAGCAAAGCCCACGAGAGCGTAACCGGCTGGTGCTTCCTGGCCCGGTGCTGGGCCGGCTGCGGTTGGGCTGCGGGGCGGCGCTGGGTGGGACCGGCACCGTTATCTGCTCCGCAGCCGCGGCTCTTCCTGTGTGGGGCCACGTGGGCAGGATGGGGTTAAAAGCAGCCCCGCGCCCCACGGGGCCCCATTGCTCCCCGGCCAGCGCCCCGCGACACCGGCAGCGGCGCCCAGCGCGGGCCCCCAGCACCTGCCTTGGCCCTCAGCACCTGCCTTGGGCCCCAGCACCTGCCTTGGCCCTCAGCCCCTGCCTTGGGCCCCCAGCACCTGCCTTGGGCCACCAGAACCTGCCTTGGCCCACCAGAACCTGCCTTGGGCCACAGCACCTGCCTTGGCCCACCAGAACCTGCCTTGGGCCACCAGCACCTGGCGTTCGCCCCCATGCCCGGTGTGGGCCGCTGCACCCCGCGTGGGCCATCGGCACCGGCGAGAGCCGCCCGCAGCGGGCCGGTAACGGAGCCGGCGCCCGGGGGGCGGCACGGGGCGCCCGGGGGCGGCGGCAGCGGGGCAGGGGGTGCTGGGGGCCGATGACAGGTAAGGAGGGCAGAGGGGTGGCAGGGGAGGAGGTGCCCAGCTAGGCAGAGGCGGGCGGAGGCGGGAAGTGCCCAAAGCAGAAGTGGCACCCAGGGGGTTTTGGTGGCAGCCAGGACGGGACCGGCCGGAGGTGGAGGCTGGCGTGGCAGGTGAGGCTCTTGGGGCGGGGTGGTCTCAATCGTGGGGAGCTGCGGGTGACCCCAGAGGGCCGTGGGGTCAGCCGGAGGATCTCCGTGTGTCCGGCACATGGGGCGAGGGGGGCCCAGGCGCAGCACCAGGACAGTGAGCTCCTGTGACCTCCTGGCAGGGATGGGGCAAAGGGGACTCAGTAAAGGACGGGAGCGCAAGGAGGGTCCCCATGAGGACATTTTGAGAGGGACCCATTGCCATGGGTCTCTGCCACAGGCACTGCAGGGGGCCCTGTCACGCAGATGGCGTTTGCCACGCGCTCACCACCACGGGGACAAGGTCCAGGAGCCCTCTGTGGCCAGGGTGCCATTTAGGTGGGGGCCCCTCGTGGGGCCATGTTGTGGTGGGCCCTCTGTGATGCAGACGGGATTTGAGGGACAAGGATGGAGTTTGAGGTGGGATCTCACCCTTGGGGTCCCCACATGGGGGGTCCTCTGAGACTGGGGTGGGGTCTGAAGAGGCAGCAATGGAGCTCAAGGTGGAATCTCCCCTATGGGACAAGGCAAGGGGCTCTTCTGGGAATGCAGTGGGAGGTGGGGGTGTCCCAGAGGGTCAGACCAAACGCTCCCTCTGTGCCTAGGATGAGGGTTTGATAGAGGGTGATGGTGTTTGCAATGTGGACCAGGCACTAAAAGCAGGGACAGGGCATTTGGGTTCTCTGTGACCAAGATGGGGTCTGATATGGGGTCCTTCCTTTGAGAATGAGTCAAAACTGTCCCTTATGACCAGGATGAAATATTAAGTGGCCTCCCTGCCTTGGGGGAAAAGTTAGGGTGTCCCCTGTGCCCAGGACAGGGCTCGAGGTGGGACTATGGGGTATGAAGTAGGGTCTCACCCATGTGTAAAAGGTGAGGATGTTCCCTGTGCTCAGGCTGGGGGTTTTAGGGGGACAGGAGAGGCCAAGGCAGGATCTCCCCCCAGGATAAGGATGTCCCCCATGCTTGGCAAGGCTCCCAGACGGTGACACTGCTGTAGGCTCTGTCCCGGGGCCAGGGCAGACCTGCCCTTCGTGTCTGTGGCCACGCCGAGGCCGGAGGTGCCCCATGGCGGGGCCGCGTGGGGGCCGGAGGTGCCCCATGGCCCCGTGTGGGGGAAGGAGCTCCGCGCTGGAGGAGAGCGGCCACCGACAGCGACTGAGAGACAGTGCAGTCACCCATAAAGTAGAAAGCACTACTAAACAGCACTGCAGGGTGTAGTGTTTCCTACTTTATGGATGAGTGTACTGTGGGCTACGGAGAAGAGAGCACGGAGCAGCGCCAGACCCACGAGCCCATCGGGAGCCGCCGCGGGCCAGGAGCACCGACGGGCCCTGCCTGGCTCACAGCACCCACGCAGAGCTCCACCGCCCTCCTGGCGCGGCTCTGCCTGTCCCCACGTGTCTCCCTGGCACCTGGGATGGCCACGTGGGCAGGAGAGGCCAACGCAGTGTCCCATGAGTGCCACTGAGAGGGCCCATCCGATTGGCGTGAGCCTCGCACGGAGAGGCCAGGTAGGCAGCAAAGCCTCCCATGCACATTTTTCCCATCTTTATTTTCCACGTGGTGAAGCCCTGGCAAGAGCTGGGCAGCGGCAGCCACATGGAGCATGGGAGGCAAAGTGGGGTTCCTGTTGATTGCTGGGTTCAGCAGGGTGAGCGACTGCTAAATAAAACTCTTTTGGTATTGACTTGTGGATTTTTTGAGTGCAATTCCTGAGAGCTGGGGAAGCCCTTTGCCGTGCCCGGAGCCATGTGCAGTGGGGTCATTCCGGATCGGGAGCTTTGGGGAGCCTGGGAGACGCCGTGGCTGGGGGTGGTGGCTGGCCAATCTGAGCCCGTTGGCACAGGCCTGTCTCCTTCAGTCCCTCGGGGGTCACCAGCAAAGCTGCTGTGTCCCATGACAGCCCCGGCCATGGTCACAAGGCCATGTGAAGCAAAAAAATCCTCCTGCAATCCCAGTCTCCCTCCATCCACGTGTCCCTGGCCTGTATTTCCTGGAAGTCTAAAACCAACCCGGCTTCCACAGAGGAGGTTTGGTCCTTGTTCCCAAATGCCAGCTCCCAATATCCCTTCAAGCATTGTCCCTTTGTCTTTGACTCCCCATGTCCTGCCTGTGGAAGAGACCATCTAAAAATAGTAGGAAAAAATATTAAAAATACTTTTTTTAAAACCCAAATGCCAGTGGAAAGTTTTTACATTTTGTAAAACTTCTTATGCTGGTTTCGGAATCATCTGGGGGGGTTTACTGAGTTTGTGGTATTTTTCTTTCACTGAGCTGTACAGAAATGACTGGGGTGTTTTACTTCTTGCTGTCCCAGCTTTCCCATGCTCCCTGGCTTTGTGGCTGTTCAAAGGGGATGTGGAAGGAAAAAAAAATCAAATCAAAACTGTCGTCATGGTCACAAGGAGACAAGTTTTTAAACAGTAAAAACGAAAAAGGGCTAAAAAAAACCCCAAGCAGCCACTGCAGACTGCCCCGAACAGCTTTCAGTCTGTGAGCACTGGGGGGGAAAAACAAATTCACAATTTTAACATGCAAAAGCTTTGAAAATTTACCTAATAATGTGCAGTCAAGTATTAGGAAGGATAAGTATCCAATCTTCATGCCCAAGGTCTATTGTGGTTACAGATACTACTCAGTGGTCACTGCTAGGAGAGACAATTGGAAAGGTGGTTCTTGCTGAGAGCAGCAAAACAGAAACTGCTACTATTTTCCTGGGGTTTTTTTTAATAAAACCCTCAATTTTTTCAAGCCCTTCCTCCCTCCTGAAGGCATTTTAGCAGGTTACTGCAAGGAAATGGGTCCTGTCCCTGTTGGGGTGAGCTCCCAGTCCCCACAGGGCCTCACTGACTCAGAAATGCCCCGAGCAGGGCAGGGTTTGGGGCTGAGACCCCTCTGGGGGCAGGTGTCCATCCCAGAACTCTCAGGATGGCTCTGGAAGGGCTGGAGGGGCTGACAGAGCCCGGCCAGGCTCTCCGGCATAGCCCCAGAGCCTGAGCTGGAATTGCTGCACCACACTGCAGCTGCCAGGGCTGGGCCTCACCGTGACCCCAGGCAGGGCAGCCCAGCACATTCCTTTTCCAGGTTATTTTTAACGGGGGTTTCATCCCAGTGCTGCTCCAGAGTGTGGAGCCATTCCCTGCCAGTGCCCATGTGCTGCTGGGGATGGCAGGAGCAGGGGGAACGTGGCCATGTGCATCTCCTCCTTGGAGCTGCTCCAGGATGCATCAGACCTCAGGCTCAGGAAGTGGGACTGGGAGCAGGTGCCTGCTTGTGTCACTGCATGTCCCTGCAGCCACCAGCATGGCTCATGAACAGAGACAGGAGGGGTCACGTGCTGGAGCTATTCCCAGGGAACTGCTAGAAGGAGGGTGGGAATGGGATGGCACCTGCCAGTCATCTCAGCCTGGAAGTGCTGACACACGTCACTGTCCCCATACCCTGGGGGCCTCTCTCAGGGCTGCCTTGGCCCCTCATGCTCATTCTTGTGCTTCTTTCCCAGCCAAAACCACAGCAGAGCTCACACTGCCCACTCCAGTCCCTGCTGGAATGCCCAAAACCAGGGGAGGATTCATTCATCAGGCACTAACTGGACCTAACTGTCTGTAGGACCTGCAGGTGCTGGGCCAGTTCTTCAGGCCTTGGCTGGGCTTTTGTAAGTAAAGCTCTGTTGGGTCTGATCTCCTCAGCAGGCCCTGGATCACCACTGTAAGAATCTTGTCTCCAGCCACATGTGCTGGCTGGAACCCAGACCAGCCACTTTGTCTCTGGCCCTGCACCTGGCTGGATGCACCTTGGCTGGAGCCTTGTCTCCAGCTCCATCTCTGTCTCCTGATCCTGGCTGGGGTCCCTGTCCTGGTCCAGCTGATCTTGTCTGGGGCTCTCCAGGGACCCCATTACCACTGTCCAGCTCAGAAGCTCTGGGATGGCCCCCTGGGGTTTGAGGATGCTGTGTGCTCTGGATCACACCTGGGTTCCCATTTGCTGCTCACTGTGGAGCAGCCCGATCCTTGCTGCTCTCTGATGGAGAGCACAGGGAGCACCATGCACTGGATCCCTGTCCCTGCACGGCCGGGCACAGACCCGGCTCCCTGGAGACCTCTGGAGAGCAGTGGGATCTGCTGGAGGGCGCTCCTGGGATCCTTTGTCATCTCCCCACATTTGAGCTGTTGATCTTGAGCTCTCCAGTGTCGCTGTTGCTCTTAATTTTCTCTATATTATCACCTCCTTTCCCTGAGCCTGTGGTTTCCCCTGTCCTGGAGAGTTTCAAGGATCTTTCTGGGTCTCCTCTGTAGGGAGCACAGCCCCACAGCAGATCCCTGGCTAACTTGGAGGACCAAGGGGACCTGGAGCACCCCATCCCCGTAGCCCTCATGAGGACTTCATGACTCAGAGCTCAGGGACCTCATAACCCACTGAGTCTTCAATAGCCCAAATAAATTTTTCCTCTAACATTTTTAAGCAGACTTAATAAGACTTTAAGGACTTATCCATCTGTAGGCTGGCCAAGATGTGAAAGATCTTCTCCAGCTTCCCAAACTCAGGGCCTCAGGAGATATCCTCTCCCCAGGAATGGTGTGGGGTTGGGGTTGGGGTTAGTTTGGGTTAGGACACCCTGTCCTTCATGTCACCTAACCGGGGCTTTCACTGAGGGCTGTGGGTGGATCCAGACTTGTGCCTGGGGGATCCTTGGTCCCTCTTTCTGCAGGGCATCCAGCCCCAGCAGTGCCGTGGAACCAGGTGGGTCTGGCACAGATCTGTGGGACAGGGGAAAGGTGCCCGGGGTCAGTGGGTCAGTGGTGGCAGCATGCTCCCGATGAGCCAAGCAGAGCCTGAGCAACACAGGGCAGTGGAAGCACAAAGCAAGTGGGGGTTCTGAGAAGGCTGACAGCCACATGAGATCTTATCAGGGTGCATTTCTCCTCCTCCTGCTGCTGCCTCCACCTAATGAAACCTGCTCGTTCTGTCTCACTGGGGAGCTGAGCAGTGCCTGGCTGTTCTTCCGCACTGGCTCAGCACCTGCAGAGCCTGCCTGGTACCTTGCCAGGGGGAACAGCTATGGGCAGGGACTGAGGGGATCTGAGCGGTGGCAGGTGGTGAGACCCACCCTGACCTGTTCCTGCAGCAGAAGGAGCCACATAAACTGGTGGTTTCAGGGTACATGATTACCAGAAGACACAGGAAGGTGGGTTCAGTTTTCTGGAACCTTCCTTTTGGTCTCTTGGCTGTTTTCTCCTCATTACAAGCTTGGGGCTTCCCTCCACCATACACAAACACCCCTTACAAATGGGCTCGGAGATGCAGGATTCAGGTGGGATGGCAGAATCCTGCACGCTGTGAGGGGCGCCTTGTAGCCACACCCAGACATGAGAGAGACCCTGCCAGACCCAGTGACAACTCCCTACGCACAGGACCCATCCAAGTGGGCCTTATAGCTGTGGCAGTCAGCAGTGAATTTACTGTCTCGATGGTGCCTGGGCTCAGGCAGATGTGACACACAGCTGATGGCTCTGGGTTTGAGAGGTGACACACGTGCTCATCTGGATGGGCTGGAGAAGCTGCTCAAAGGAGGTGCCCACAAAGTGGTGTCTGACAGGGGCACTGAAGACCCCCACAGTACCTCTTCTGGAGGAGGTGGCCCCAGGCAGGTTCTCCTGGTGGCTCCACTGCCACAAAGGGAGCGGCACGCGTGAGATGCCAAACGCCAACCCCACGCTGCAGCAGGGAGGCACCAGCAGTGGGACTGAGAGTTGTTACCACACACAAGGACATGGGGAGGCAGGACCTCTCCCAGCTGCTCGAGGGTTTGGGGATAATCAATCCCTCCTGGGCTTTGGGATTGGCAAACCTTACTCTGCAGTGGGTCAGGCACTGAGTGGGGCTGGGGAGCAGGGCCAACCAGGTGTCCCCCAGGGTGGCCCAGTGGTTTTCCCCTGAGCATCACTAGCACTGTGTAGCCTGATGTATGATGTGATCTTCGTCAAAGACACAGCATGGCAGGGAGGAGGCAGGGAGAGACAGAGCACACGCCTGCCTGCTCCGTGTGCTCGGGGATGGCGGTGCCCGCTTGGCTGTGGCGTTGTGCTGCGAACTCCTGTCACCAAGGATCACATCAGCCACCCTCTCCCTGCCTGCCTGCCCGCAGCACTGCTCTGCCACTTGTCCGGGCCGTGCTGCAGGCAGGGCCCAGCCCTTTCCAGAACAGGGTTGTTTCCAGCACGGTGTGTCCGGGAGGTACCGAGGTTTAGCTCACACGGTACAAAGGTGTGCAAGCAAACCTGGGAAAGAACCAGACATCCCGGGCAGAGCTGAGGCCATCCCCAGGGCAAAGTCGGGCATCAGCCGGGGGCAGAGGTGGGCATCCTTGCAGGAAATCAGGCATCCTGGGGCAGAGCTGAGCATTCTCGAGGCAGAGATGGGCATCCCTGGGGCAGGGCAGGGCAACCTGGGGTAGAGCTGAGCACTCCCGGGACAGAGCTGAGCATCTCTGGGGCACAGCTAGGTATCATGGCCAGAGTCCGCTATCCAGGGCCAGAGCTGAGCAGCCCTGGGGCAGAGCCGAGCGGGGGCTCGGGCCGTTGCTGTCCCCAGACCCCCGCCCCGGCGGCTCCCCGGCCCCGTGAGGGGGGATGCGGTGCAGGGGGATGCGGTGCGGGGGGATGCGGTGCGGGGGGATGCGGTGCAAAGGCATGCGGTGTGCAGGGGGATGCAGTGTGCAGGGGGATGCGGTGCGGGGGATGCAGTGCGGGGGATGCAGTGCAGGGGATGCGGTGTGCAGGGGGATGCGGTGTGCAGGGGATGCGGTGCAGGGGATGCGGTGCAGGGGATGCAGTGCAGGGGATGCAGTGCAGGGGATGCAGTGCAGGGGATGCAGTGCAGGGGATGCAGTGGGGGATGCAGTGCAGGGGATGCAGTGCAGGGGATGCGGTGCAGGGGGGGATGCAGTGCAGGGGATGCAGTGCAGGGGATGCAGGTGCAGGGGGATGCAGTGCAGGGGATGCAGTGTGCAGGGGATGCGGTGTGCAGGGGATGCAGGTGCAGGGGGATGCGGTGCAGGGGATGCGGTGTGCAGGGGGATGCAGTGTGCAGGGGGATGCAGTGCAGGGGCAGTGCATGGGGATGCAGTGCAGGGGATGCAGTGTGGGGGATGCAGTGCAGGGGATGCAGTGCAGGGGATGCAGTGCAGGGGATGCAGTGCAGGGGATGCAGTGCAGGGGATGCAGTGCAGGGGGATGCAGTGCAGGGGATGCAGTGCAGGGGATGCAGTGCAGGGGGATGCAGGTGCAGGGGATGCAGTGCAGGGGATGCAGTGCAGGGGGGATGCAGTGCAGGGGGATGCGGTGCGGGGGGATGCAGGTGCAGGGGATGCAGTGCAGGGGATGCGGTGCAGGGGATGAGGGGGGGATGCAGTGTGGGGGGATGCAGTGCAGGGGATGCAGTGCAGGGGGGCAGTGCAGGGGGATGAGGTGCAGGGGGATGCGGTGCAGGGGGATGCGGTGCGGGGGGGATGCGGTGCAGGGGGATGCGGTGCAGGGGGATGCGGTGCAGGGGGATGCGGCTGCCGCCCCCGCCGCCGCCGCCTCATCAATAGGCACCAGACCCCGCTCCCGCAGCGTTGCCGTGGAAACGGGCGGAGCCGCCGCCATTGGCGGCCCGGGGCGCGGCGCGGCCCCCCCGGTGCCCGGCCCGGCTCCGTGTTGATGACTCGGCAGCGGCTGCGCCGGGGGCTGCCCGGGGCCGCGGCGGGGGGCTGGCAGCTCCCCCGGCCCCTCCGCTACGTCATGGGGCCGGGGGCGGCGGGGGCCTGAGGGCGGCGGGAGCAGCCTCTGCTCGGGAGCCGCGGATCCGGGCGGGGACGGAGCCATTCCCGGTGCGGGACGGAGCCAGCCCCGGTGCGGGGATGTTGCTGCTGCGGCCGCCCCCGACCCCGGTCCCGCCGCGGAGGAGCGCGGCCCGGGCTGCTCCCGCCGCCGGTCTGATGCCTTCGGCTTTCCCGTGCCGGCTCCCGACGTCCCGGGCAGCCCTGGCCGGTGCGGAGTGAGCCCAGCCCTGCCCCAGCCATGCAAGAGCCGGAGCGCGGCGCGCCCGGCGCGGCCCCGGGGCACAGCGGTGTCCCCGCCGCCCCCGCCCGCCCGGACCTGGACACGCGTGAAGGCGCGGGGGGTGACACGGCCGGCTGCCAGCCGTCCCCGGGGTCGGAGCAGGACGGAGCAGCCCAGCCCCAGGAGGAGTCCTCGGGAAGCCCCCGCGTCCCCCCGCCGGACGCCCAGCGGGTTCACTCCGCCCCGGAGCTCGTCAGGCCGCTGCGAACGATGGACCGGACAGACAGATCCCCCAAGGTAAGGCGGGGGTCGGGCCGTGTTTGCTCCTTCTGAGGAAGAGGCGGGAGGATGTCACCTCGGTACGAGACGGGAGCGGGGCATTGGGAGCGCGGGGCTGCGGCTGAGCCATCCACAAAACCATCCCCGTGGGGCCGGCGCCCGCCACAGCCGCTGCCACCCACCCGCGCCAGAGAAAGGAGCCTTTGCTGCCCTTCAGCAGGCATTTCCAGCTGCGTCTGCCCTGGACGACGCTGGAGCTGGTGCGGGCTCTTGCCGGAGCCCTGCCGGAGCCAGCCCTGGGCAGAGCCCACCTGGAACAGGCACAGCCCTGCACCAGCCAAGGCTGAGCCATCCTTGCAGCGTGTCCCCGTTCCGGCAGCATCAGTGGCTCTGCAGGCAGTGTCAGGGACATGATTCAGTGCCGCCCTCTTCCAGAGCATCCCCTCTCCTCTCCGGGGAGCCCTGGAGGGCTTGGGGCACCCCCACTGCAGGGGGAACCAGCCCCTGCAGGCAGCACCCAGGCACCTCGGGGCAGTGCAATGCCCGGCCCCTGCATCATCTCCCTAAAACCAGCCCGAATGGCTTCCTCGGGATCTCACCGCCTTGATCTAGGTCACAGAAGTTCATCAGCTCACCCTGTTTAGGACAGCTTGCCACCCTTTCCCATGGGGAACATCAGCCATCTTCCTGAGGTCTCCTGGAATCTGGGGAGGCTCTGTGGTGCTTTTAAAATAGGGGAGAAAATGGCTCTTGACTTTTCCTTACTGAGCGCAGGGGAGAAGAGCTGACCAGTGCTGGCCGGGGTTTGGCAGGGCTGTTTGAGCCAGGCTGTGCTGTGGTGCTGAGCCCAGCTGGAGAGCAGCCTGCGGGAGAAACGGCACCGCTGGAAACCCTCTGAGGGACAGCGTGATTTCACTGCAGCCCGGTTTGTTTATTGTGATAATAGGGAAAAACCACATCGAACCTTGGTCGGACTCTGACCCCCGCCCTGGCTGTGCCAAAAGCACCACAGTCAAAATACGGGGCAGCAGAACGGGATGGATTTCTGCTCCCACCCCTCTTTTGTATCCCAGGAGTCCAGTCAGTTGGGCCAGACTTACTGTCTTCAGAGAATCCTGGAATGGTTAGGGTTGGAAGGGACCTTACAGGCCATCTCATTCCAGCCCACCTTCCACTAACCAGCCCTGCCCAGTGTGTCCTGGATCACTTTCCTCTGGGAGAGCCGGCTGGCAGGGGAGGCTGTGGGTGCGCTGTCCTGGTGGGAGCCTGGGTGGGAAGGCTGGGACTGGAAGCAGGGCAGGTGGCTGGCTCAGAGAGGTGTTTGTGGGTGCTCCAGCAGCTGGACTGCACCTGTGCGGTGGGAGCAGCACCCCAGTTCTTGCTGGTCCCTGCAGCGGGTCCCCCCTGTTGGTCTCTATGGAGGTGACTGTGGAGCCCCTGCCATCCAGCTTGCCTTGGTCCTGGGGCTGCACTGAGTGTTTTCCTGCCATCCTGGAGGCTCCTGGCTGGGTGGGAGCCCTCCCGTGGCATTCTGGCAGCACCATAGTAGTACCACCAGATAACCATGTCCTGTGGTGGGACGGGTGATGCTGGTGGCGCTGTGATGTGCTCTGGTGCCAGACTGATGGTGCTGTGGGACCGGTGCTACTCTGCTGCATCATGGCAGCGCCACAGTGGCACTGGTACCATGGCAGTACCATCCTTAACATTGATGTTGATATGCAGAAAGGTTACCTTGTGTTTTCCTAGGAAAAAAAAATCCAGCAGTTTCTCCTGGAATCAAGTGGCTTTAGGGATGTGAAAGGCTTCCAGTTCAGCCCCAGGAGGGAGCTCAGTGCTGCTGTCCCCAGTGCTGGTGCTGCTGGACTGTGAGCAACAGCCCTCCAACCGCAGGACAAGGTGCTCTGTTAGAGCTGGGGCCAACTCGGGCTTGCACAGCTCCCTTCCAAAGCTTGGTTGCTCCTGGGCGGTCTGGGACACACCCTGTGTGTTGCCCTGCCAGAGCTGAGCTTCCTTTAGGACATTTGTCCTTGGGATGTCAGAGCTGCATTATGTGAACAGGACAGCTGCCTCCAGGGAGTCCTCTCCTGGTGTGGGGAAGAGCCTCCCGAGGGCTCATCGCTGACAGAGTTGATTAAAGATGTTGATTTTATGATGAAGCTCTTGCTGTGTGTCCCAGCTTCTGGCAGCACTGCTCAGCCGTTCCCTGGGGGACAGGCTGTGGAGAGGCATTAAGGCTGTCTGTAGGTCAAGTTGATCTTGGCGTCCTTGCCTGCGTCTCTCCTGAGTGCAGAGTGTGGAGAGCTGTTGCCCTTCTCCCATCTGGGGGATGGCAGAGGAGCTCTGGAGTTCGGGGTGGGACGAGGGGACGCACCTGGAGCCTCCCATCCAGCCTCTGCCCCTAGAAGGCTCCAGAGGTGGAAGAGGCTGATCATGCCCTGACCAGGCAAGTGTTGAATATCTCCAGGGCCTGGGATCCCACCAGGGAAATATTCCTCACAGCCTGGTGGGAATTTTCCTTGTTGAGGTTTGTGCTCACATCGCTCCATCCCTTTGTCACATGTCCCTACGTCCTGCAAGGCACTGCAGGCTTCCCAGCTCCTCAGCAGAGCAGCGTGTCCCACCACGGCCCCACTGCATAATGCTGTCTGGGGGTTGTCACACATGCATCCTCCCTCATGGGCCTTTGGAATTGCTCTGGTCCTGCTTCCCAAAATTTCTGTGCGGACACATGAGACATAAGAAATTCCTTTGCTGCTGAGGATCTCCAGGCACTGCAGGGGTGGGATCCCAATCCAAATAATGAATATCAGAGGAGAAAAACGTTGTCTGTGTAGGAAGAATGGGGTTAAAGTGGCACAGATACAGTCTGTCTGGAAATTGGAAAGTTCCCAGAATGCTGTCAGATGGATTTTAGAGCACTTCCCACAAGAGCTCAGCTGCCTGCATCTTCCAGGGGATGCTGCTCCAGTGGGGTCTGCTTTGGCCCTGGAAAATTTAGAGTGGTTTGGGAGTGGTTTGCTGAAGGGAAGGCTCCCTCCTGGTGCCCTACACCGGACAAGGGAAGAGGATCAAAGTTGTTCACTTTCTGCATATTCCCTGCATCCTTCCATTCCAGGATTACTCATCTCCCCAAGCTCCCCAGATCACTCATGGAAGGGATGAGCTCAGCAGCTGGCCATTCCCTGCTCCCATCCCAGAACCACACAGGCAAGGGGCACAGTTAGGGTGCTCTGAGCTGGTTCTTGTGACTTCTTCTCAATCACAAGAGATTGCTTTGGATTTGAATTTCTTAAAATCCTAGCCTCAGCTTCCCTTGAGGTCATGTGGAACTGAGAGTGTTCAATAAATCTGTAAGCCCAACTGAAAATGCTTAACTCAAGGAACCCTCCAGTGAGTAGGAATTTAAATAGCTGCAAAAACAAAAACAAAAACACCAAAACGTGTTGGTCCCAGTGGGGCTTAATAAAACAAAGCAGAGACAGACACAGGAAGAATTGTAAAATGCTGGTAAATATCCTCCACATCAAGTGCTCGGGCCAAGCTGCATTTAATGATAAGCTCAGTGCCTTTTGCAGGAATTTGTGGTCTTTCAAGAGCTTCAAATTTTCCATTGGCAAAGCTGGAAAGCTGTTCATTTAGTGTCTGAGGGTGTGTAGAGCTTCACCCTTGACTGGGAAGGGTAGGTCAGCAGGATGAAAGATGGCAGTAGGACAGGGAGACCTTGGGCAAGGGAGCCAGTTCTTGCCATCTCTTGCAATCCCAATTAAAAGGTTGTATTCCATCATGCTCAAAATCTGAGTAAATTAATTTTCCTTGGCTTGGCCGTGCACAGCCTCATGCAAATTCCTTAGTGCTATTTGCTGCAGCACTGTGGATGCATGGCCATCTCAGGCAGCTGCCTGCCAGGAAGAGCCAGTGCCTCTCTATTTGTAGGAATGAATGGAAAACAAGGCAAAGTGAGACTAGGAAGGGGAAGGCAATGCTCATTTTAGCTCTTTTTTTGATTAAGCTCATGCCTTCTGTGCAAAGACACGTCCAAATGGTCTGGCCAGGTCACTTGTGTGGGACGCGGGGGGTGAGTGGCACCAAGCAGTGCCTCCTCACTGTGTGCTTGGCTCCTCTGGGCTGCTGGAGATAAACTGGATTTGGGACAGGGCTGTCACCCGTCCTGCTGTTGGCCATTGCCAGGCCATGACCGAGGTGAGCAAGAGCACTGATCCCAACCTCGAATCACAAAATCCCAGAGTGGCTGGGTTGACCCTTAAAGCTTATCCAGTCCCACCCCACTGTCCCAGGCTGCTCCCAGTGTCCAGGCTGGCCTTGGGCACTGCCAGGGATGCCAGGGGCAGCCCCAGCTGCTCTGGGCACCCTGTGCCAGGGCCTGCCCACCCTCACAGGGAACAATTCCTTCCTATCTAATCATGCCATAGCCTGGGCAACTGGAGTAGGATTTTAGCCAATGTGACCCAAAATAAAATGCGTTCTTGGCCCCTGGTAAGCTGCCAGTGATTTGGAAAATAGGAAGAAGTAGGTGAGGAACTGCAGTGCGGGTTTCTGGGCAAAAACTGACTTGTACATACAAAATCTGCCCCTCAGCTCCCTGAAGTACTCTGCAAGGTGGAGGAGCAAATACACCTCTTCAGAGCTGCATATGTTGAGGAATCAAGTATTTCCACTTAATCAAAGCACACCTGTGATCAGGATGTTGCTGCCGAGGCTCTGTGGTGTTGACTTTGCAAGCCATGATCCTCTTGGAGGGCTCTGGCTCCTCTGTATGGGCAGGGGATTTACTGAGCTGCAGCTCAGTGCCTTCCCAGGGTGAAGGCAGAAGTCTCATGCCTTTCTTGCAGTGTTTCTCTGGATTAGAGTTTCTGTTACAGGAAAGATGAGATATCAGAGAACAATCATCCCTACTCCAGCCATCAAATATCAAACCTGGAAAGAACAAAATTTTATCATTCTTCACCAGGGGCTTTGGGGGTATTTTGCATGTTCACAAAATAGAATTATCTGACCCATGGCATCCAGAAAGAGTACAGATGCTCTGCAAAGACCTCAGAGTGGTCTGGGCCTGAGCCTGCAGTGCTGGGAGCTGCAGGCTGACCTCTGCTTAGAGCTAAGCAACAAAAGGCTCCAGAAATGTCTTATAGTAGGCCAGTACCCATGTTTTAGCTCAAATAATTTGCAATGTGCATGAGTACACAGCAGCAGAGGTTGCGAAGTCTTTCTGTGTTTGCACTGAAGTTTTTCACACATTGCTTCCCACATCTTCTACATTTTGCTGCTTTTTTTTTTCTTTAATATAGTGGAAATAGTGTTGCATGAGCTACTTCTCTGCAGATTCAATGACTTGTTCAGCAGCACCCAGAAAATTCTGCAGTGGGGGAAGAAGACAGCTTGGCTGTCTTGGCTTCAGAATGTTATAGCCTGACCAGGTTTTATGGTGCACAGCCTGTTTTCCACATGTTCCCCAGGTGGGCAGTGAAACAGCCACGTCCCCTAAGTGCAGTGGGGCTGAGCACAGTCCTGCTTTACCAAGAGTGGAGCTTGGCCAAATCTTTCTGGAAGCTGGTAAGAGGCAAGGGAGACACTTGTACACCAGTGTTTAAAGGGTAGTGGGGAGAACAGGCTTTGTACCTCTTTTTCACCTTGCAAAATGCAGATATCTTTTTTACAAGGTGTGCAGGGGGCAAAGACCCTGCAGGGGACACAGGGACGGTCAGGGGTCACAGAGTGGCCCAGGAGTAGGAGGGTGATGTTCCTGTACTTGAGGAGTGTTGCACAGCCTGGTGCTGCTGCAGGTTATCTGATGGATCAGCTGCAGTTTGTGGCTGCACACAGCCCGGGATTGCAAAACACTCTGTGCTTAACGCGGAGGGAGCTGGGTCACAGCTGGGGAGAGCCTGTCCAGGGCTACACAGACCTTGTCGTGCCTCTGCTTCAGGTGGGTCATGGCCATCTGGAGGCAGGGACACGTCTCCACAGCCCACTGGAGGGCAGGGCCAGGAGCAAACTGGCCAAACAGAAGAACTGGCGACACCAGCAGTGTCCGGCCAGATGAGAATGTGCAGCCTGAGCAGCACCTGTCCTTTGCCAGTGTTGTCCATGGCTTCTCCAAACCCTCATTCCTCACAATTCCCTGCCCTATTTTTTGTCTGATGGTGAAGGATGAAGAATCACATGTGCAGCACCTCAGGAGCATTTCAGAACCACCTTCCCAGCAGCCATGAGGTATTTCAGTGTCATTTTCTCTCATCTCCTTGCAAATCCTCACGCCTTTTGGATTTGCTGTCAAACGTGAGGAATTGTGTCGCATTGCACTCTGGACCCAGCTGCAGCCTTGGATTTTGGAGAGCTGATCCTCTGCCTTGGGAGTTTATTTTCCATTCACATTCTTCCCTGTCTCAGTTTTGCAGGAACATTAATTTCTCCCTGGTTGGGAGGCTGGAGAAGCTGAGCTCATCAAAGGACAGTGAGCCAGGTCCATCAGGGCTATTGAGCTGATTATCCTCCTCCTGGAATAGCTCAGTTTGTGTTCCTGGGATTCATAATGGTGCTTCCACAGAGGGTTTTGAGATAGAGAAAACCTGATTTTGCAAGACTCCAATTTCAGCTGCATCTCAGTTTAAACACGCAGTCAGGAGCATATGAAGAGCTGGCAGTGGTCAGAGGGTGTGCAGGAGAGGATGCCTGGGGAAATGCAGAGAAACAGCAAATGTGTAGTGACTGCTCCCCTGAATATTCCCTCAATATCTTCCAATTCATAGCTCCAGCACTCCTCATGCTGGAGGCAGGATTTTTGAAGTTAATAGCCTTGGATGGATTTTTTCTTCCATGAATTTGTTACATGGGGTGATAAAAATCAGATAAATGAGGAAATCAGATAAATAAGGGCAAGTAGTAGTTTTGAAGAGGGATGGGCAGCAGGGGAAAATGCTGACTGATGGAAAGGGGAGTTGGCAGCACACAGGGCTGTGGGGAAGTGCCCAAAAGGCAAAGGCACCACAGAGATGTTTGTGTCTGAAACCAGGAGCGGTGCAGAATGCAGGAAGGAAGCAGGACAAGCACAGTGGGACACGCTGCCTGCCAGAGGAGTGGCAGGACAACCAAGCTTCATCCCGGGCATGTCTCTTACCTGTCCCACACCTTTGCAGCCCTGTCCCTGTTCCCTGGGTGGGGATGTGCTGCCTGCTCGCTGTGCCAGCAGCACTGGGCTGACTCTGCTCGCTGACCCAACAGCAGGCGAGGCTATTTTTGTCTTGCTTTTGACATGCGGTGAGGGCACTGCAAAAGAGCAGCCTATGGAAAATAATTTTGTCCTGTGAGGTGGCTGATTCCCTTGAAACTGTCTGGAAGAGAAGAAAATGGATTGGCAATGACAGGCTTCATTTCCAAGTGAAGAGGATTGAGAAGTTAAGGGAACTAATTACTAAAGTCAGGAGGAATGAACAGCTAAAAGGCTTTGGCGTGGTGGAGGCTTGGGGATAATGATTTCAAATGAAGGAGACATGGTTGATTTAATATATCCAAGATAGCAGGAGAGCTGGGGTAGCTTCACCTGGGTCACTCTGCAAGGTGTCTGCAGAGGGGGGTTGTATTCAGAGATGGCCCTGCAAAGCAAACCTAGGAACTGGACCCTGGATCAGCTGCAGATGGAGAAATCAGGACATCTTGAAATTGTCAGTGGTTTATACACCTTTAAATTGGGTGTGGTTTCTACACCCTCAAATTAGGTATGTTTTCAAATCAGCTGTGTGCCTGCCTGTTTCCTAAGGCTACCTGAGACCTCCTGTTCACGGGGCTACCTGGTGAATTCCTCCTCCCTGTCTGGCTTTCAGCAGGGGTTTCAAAGCAGGGCTGGGTTTAGACTTTGGCTGCTCCCCGGGGCTGGCTGGGGGAGCCCTGGCCGGTGGGTGCCAGGCCGAGCTGCGGTGCCGGCACAGCCCCAGCCGCATTGCAGAGCACGGCTGCAGGCAGTGCCTGCCTGATTTACTGTCCCCCAATGGCCTCCTGCGAGTTTTCTGCAGGACTTTAAGGGCTGTGCTGAATGCTGGGTGCTCCAGAGGGATTTTGCCTGCGTGACCCATTTGACAGCCTGGCTGTGCACCTCTCCTTGCAGAAGCCACTGCAGCTCTCCAGTCCATTTGAAGCTTTCAGGTGAAAAAGCAGCAAGCAGTTTTCTGGCAGCTGCCATGCTGAGGCTTTTCTTTTTTTGCTGTTTTCAATGCATCTTGGAGAAACTTTGGGCTCTACCTGCCAAAAGAGATGACAGATGAAACACAGGCTTCAAAGCCACGTGCCTGCTGCTCTCCTCCCTCAGCATGCCTGCTGTTCTGCTCCTGCCTTCCTCTCATTTTAGAAACTTTCCCTGTGGCAAAAGACCATGTCACTTGTGTTAATTTTTAGGTTAATTTTTTAGTGGCGAAGGATGCTTCTGATCTGGGGAAGGTGGCTTCCAGGAGACCCTCTCTGCTGCCCCAGAGTGTCAGCTCTGTCTTGGCTCACAGAAAACTCCTTGACCAAGGAATGCGTTTGGACTCCAGCTCCTGCTGACACTTCTGTATGTCTTCATCTGGATGAGTCACTTTGTGGGGAGCCTCTGTGTCTCTCCTACCAAACGATTTCTTCCAGCTCCCCATGAAAAGCGCCATGGGAGTCCTGAGTGCAGGCAGCAGCGAGGCTGTGCCGTGCAGCACGGGATGCTTAAGGAACTGCAGAGTGGTTGATAAATTAAAAGCCATTTCATTATAGGAAATGAATGTTTAATGAGTGTGGGATGACATCTAGACAGCTCTTTGGTTCCAGGCTCTCCGTGGTCTTGGAGGAAGGCTCCGCTGACGCAGCCAGCACTGGCTCAGAGGGAACAGGAAGGTTTGGCAAAGCTTTTGTGGCAGTGAGGTCCCTGTGCGGGACAGACGTCCTGGCACAGCAAGGATCTCCTGCCTCCACGTCTGCCTGCTGCTGCTGTCCCTTGTGCCTCTCTGGGCAAAGCCCCAAGGAGCTGCGGCCGCAGAGGGACGTGCTGGCACAGGGGACACTTGGCCCCGTGCCTGGCCCCAGCCTGGAGCACACAGCCACACTCCCCTGCTCCATGGCACTTTGCCTGGGGAGGCTGCCACATCCGCAGAATGGGAAGGCACATGCCAGCCTTTGCCATGTCATGGGCTCTGGAGTCATGACACAAAACCTGGGCTGAGCTGGGGGCAGCCTGGCATGGTGGGGGTGAGGGGTTATGAGCCTTTGCATCTTGCCCTAATGAAATGGTTTATGGCTGCAGAAATGGGGTTTCAAATGCAGAAATTTGAATGTAGCAAATTTGAAAAACACAGGCTTCAAAGCCACGTGATGCTGCTCTCCTCCCTCAGCATGCCTGCTGTTCTGCTCCTGCCTTCCTCTCATTTTAGAAACTTTCCCTGTGGCAAAAGACCATGTCACTTGTGTTAATTTTTAGGTTAATTTTTTAGTGGCGAAGGATGCTTCTGATCTGGGGAAGGTGGCTTCCAGGAGACCCTCTCTGCTGCCCCAGAGTGTCAGCTCTGTCTTGGCTCACAGAAACCTCCTTGACCAAGGAATGCATTTGGACTCCAGCTCCTGCTGACACTTCTGTATGTCTTCATCTGGATGAGTCACTTTGTGGGGAGCCTCTGTGTCTCTCCTACCGAACGATTTCTTCCAGCTCCCCATGAAAAGCGCCATGGGAGTCCTGAGTGCAGGCAGCAGCGAGGCTGTGCCGTGCAGCACGGGATGCTTAAGGAACTGCAGAGTGGTTGATAAATTAAAAGCCATTTCATTATAGGAAATGAATGTTTAATGAGTGTGGGATGACATCTAGACAGCTCTTTGGTTCCAGGCTCTCCGTGGTCTTGGAGGAAGGCTCCGCTGACGCAGCCAGCACTGGCTCAGAGGGAACAGGAAGGTTTGGCAAAGCTTTTGTGGCAGTGAGGTCCCTGTACGGGACAGACGCCCTGGCACAGCAAGGATCTCCTGCCTCCACGTCTGCTGGCTGCTGCTGTCCCTTGTGCCTCTCTGGGCAAAGCCCCAAGGAGCTGCGGCCGCAGAGGGACGTGCTGGCACAGGGGACACTTGGCCCCGTGCCTGGCCCCAGCCTGGAGCACACAGCCACACTCCCCTGCTCCATGGCACTTTGCCTGGGGAGGCTGCCACATCCGCAGAATGGGAAGGCACATGCCAGCCTTTGCCATGTCATGGGCTCTGGAGTCAGGACACAAAACCTGGGCTGAGCTGGGGCAGCCTGGCATGGTGGGGGTGAGGGGTTATGAGCCTTTGCATCTTGCCCTAATGAAATGGTTTATGGCTGCAGAAATGGGGTTTCAAATGCAGAAATTTGAATGTAGTCAAATTTCCCCAAAATATCCTCGTGCTGTGCTGGAGATGCTGATTGTCCCCTACTGAAACCCCGTGCCACTGATGTCAGAAGTCCTGGCCAGCTGTCCACTCCTCCGCAAAAGCTCTCCTGCTCCCATCCCAGCATAGAGGCTGCTGCCTCATGGTGCTTGCCCTGTCTCAGGGCAGCTACAGACATGCATTTTGAGGCCTCTTGGCCGTGGCAAAGAGATGGAGATAATGCACTTTGACTTCATTGCAGGGCGGCCTGCTTGGCTCTGGGGGCGGCAGCAGGGGACCAGCCTGAGGCGCTGCCATGCATAGGACAGGCGGTCCTGGTAGGACCCCTCTCTCCATGAACCTGCCCTGATTTGTCCCCACTTTGTCACCTGCAGTGCCCCTTGTGTGGATTCCTAGGCCAAGGAAGTGCTTTGTTGTTCATGGAGCTGGTGATGGGGGAAATGGTCCCTGGGACACCTCACTGTACCTGTGAAGCTACAGGGATAGGACTGATGTTGCAGGAGCTGGTACTGGGCACAGTGCTGTTGCACATGGCTCCCAGGGGAGCTTCCTGGCATCCCTGTGATGCTGGGTTCAGGGATTTCCTTTGTTCCTGGGCCTAACCATCCCTGGAAGTGGCCCAAGTTGTTGGAGAGCAGGAGAGGGCACCCAAGTGCTGCAGTGTGGTGTCCCCAGGAACAGATAGAGGAAGATGTATTCTTGCTTTGCAACGTGTGGGTAGCAGTACAGTCTCTTTCTATGGGGCATTTCACCCCAGTTTTCACAAACCTGGGATATCTGTGGGGAGGGTGGGCATCTACAAACCACTCTGTCAAAAGTCTGTCAGCTTGTGGCACGTCATATCCTGGTGTCTCAAGCGCTTGATGGGATGCTGATGGGAAGGGCTGGGTGCTGTCTTCTGATTTTTTTTTTTTTCTAGTTGTTGTTTTCAACCTCTTTCAGCTGTGTTTCCCTCCCTGTGAGAGGTTGGGGGAGCCATGAGCATGGCACCACGCTGGGGAATTCAGTGGGAAGGACTTTGTGGAACTGGTCTCCCGCCCTATCTCTACAATGGACACAATGGAGAAAACAGAATTGTTCCAAAGTGTAATGAGTTTTAGCCAGTCTCAGACCTCCTAGAGCTGAACTTCTGTCTAAGCTCCTGCTACCCAGAAAGCTTGGGCAGCATTCCTTTGGGAGTGAGAGATGTTTACCCAGTAGCTTTGGCTGGAAAACTGCAGGGCAGAGCTATGCACACTGAGAGGGTCGCAGCCGTTCAGCGGAGACTGTTGGGATCTTGGAGTGGGTCTCGCAAGACTTGCCTGGCTGCTGGGAAATCCCGCTGGGCCTTCCTAAGGCACTGCCATGTGGCAGCTGTGAAGCCGCAGCTCGGTTCCGAGCTTTGCTAAGGCCCAGAAATCTTTGCTGGGAGCTGGCTCCGGTAGCGAGCCTGCAGCGAGCTGCTCTGGGCAGGAAGCAGCAACCACAAACTTCTATATAGAGGTGCTGGCAGAGCTGCTGCTGCTGCTGCTGCTGCTTTTGAGGTGGCAAAATGAAAGTGGTGTTTGCAAAGAATCTTGCATGTCACCTTCTTTCAGAGCCAAGGCTGACACAGAGAAGGTGATCTGGGGTCTGGCTCCTGGGCCAAACACGAGTGCTGGTCTGGAGAAGAGGGCGAGGAAGTCTGGCTGCCTCCAAAGCCATGTGGTACTAGAGGCCACTGCATCCTTTAGCTGTGGGGAGAACACACATTCCTGGGGTGCCAGGGATTGTATTCTGCCTGCCTGGGTCTTGCTGGCTCTGCCTGTGTTTCACCTGAGCCAGTTTGGATAGTGCCATGGCTTGGGACAACAGAAGGGTATGGGCTTTTTTCCTGGGTGGAAGTTGAAAGAATTCTTAAAGCTATGGCGATGGCAGCTGTCACCCTCAGGGTGGCCTCAAGCCCAGTTGTCCCCCGTGGACATGCAGCACCTTGCCTCCTCTTAAAATCAGCCCCACAATCCACCCTTTGCCACCAGCACCCTGACCCTGCCAGCCGCCGGCACAGCCAGGCCAGGCTCACCTCAGGGCTGGGGCTGGTGTGAGGCTGCAGCCCCTCTGCCACTGCCCCTGGTGAAGCCCTGTTGCCCTGCAGTCCCTGCCCCAGGCAGCTGAATCCCTGTTGCCCTGCAGTCCCTGCCCCAGGCAGGTGAAGCCCTGTGGCCCTGCAGGACATGCCTGCCCCCTGCAGGACATGCCCCAGGCAGCTGAATCCCTGTGGCCCTGCAGGACATGCCCCAGGCAGGTGGCCCTGCAGTCCCTGCCCCAGGCAGGTGTGGCCCTGCAGGACATGCCCCAGGCAGGTGAAGCCCTGTTGCCCTGCAGGACATGCCCCAGGCAGGTGAATCCCTGTGGCCCTGCAGGACATGCCCCAGGCAGGTGAATCCCTGTGGCCCTGCAGGACATGCCCCAGGCAGGTGAATCCCTGTGGCCCTGCAGGACATGCCTCGTCAGCAAGTGAAGCCCTGTGGCCCTGCAGTCCCTGCCCCAGGCAGCTGAAGCCCTGTTGCCCTGCAGTCCCTGCCCCAGGCAGGTGAATCCCTGTGGCCCTGCAGTCCCTGCCCCAGGCAGGTGAAGCCCTGTGGCCCTGCAGGACATGCCTCACGCAGGTGAAGCCCTGCCTTTCCTCTCCATACTGTTTTGCAGAGTGAGGCTGACTACAGCTTCCTTGTGAGCCAGAACACAAAGCTCCTGAGTGCACTGGAGGACCTGCGGCACCGCTGCTCCAGCCTGGCCGAGGAGAACAGCTTGCTGGTGAGCAGGAGATGCTGTCATGGGTGCTCTGTGGGGAGGGAGTCCTGCTGGACACAGAGAGCTGCTGTCTGCTGCCAACTCTAAGAGATCACAGAATCACAGAACATGCTGAGTGGGAGGGTGCCCACAAGAATCATCGAGTCCAGCTCCTGGCCCTGCACATAACCATCCCCAAGAGTCCCACCATGTGCAGGACTATCTGGACAGGGCCAGAGGACAAAGAAGGTCTGGTGCTGTGAGTCCCCTGGGTGCCTTCATGCTGCAGCCATTAGCTGGAGCTGGACCTTTCCCCGCAGTGCTGAGCAGGGCTGGGCAGAGGAGGGGAAGTCACTCTTGTTTCCTCTTTAACTGGAAAAGCAGAAACACTGATTCACTCAGCCTTGTCTGTGGGTGACAGTGCAGCACTGCCCCCTGCTCCCATGAGAGCCCAGCACCAAAATCCTCCCCAGCTGCACCCCAAAGCCAAGCCAGGCTGCCACAGCCTGGGCCATCTGCCTTCTGCCCCATCCCTCATCCCCGACTCCCCAGGTGGGCTAGCCAGGACTCTCAGGAAAGAGGGGATATTCCTTTCCTGCATCCTCCCTGGAGAGCATCACCCCTTACCCAGTCATGCAGTGTGGGGGTGCAACCCAGCCATGCTGGGTAAATTTGATTGCTCAGCATTTCAGATTCATATCACCCCATTCAAAATGCTTATTTTAGAGAATTTTCTTACACTAAAAGCATAAATTCAGCATGACCTGCACCTCGAGGAGTTACCCCTTATCAATCATCTGGATTTTAGTGAAGCACAAGCCTGTGTGTCAAATTTTGACTCTCAAAAATCAGCCTCAGCCTTCCAGCCCAGGCGCCCATGGTGCACTCTCACGGGGGCAGGAAGGGAAATAACCGTGAGGATCAGTCAACCTGATGTTTCTGCTGATGTGAAAAGACAGCATAACACGTGTGGGTTTGACCTTGGGAGAAGGAGCCATTGGCAAGAGGTAGCTTATTGGAACAGACAGATAACTAATAAAAGGGGATTAAGAGTGAACAGAATCAATAGGAAAAAAAAGGAAATTTGCTTTGCAAATATCATAAAGTCCTTTGTTGTCTTCTCCTTCTCATGCTTTGGTGTCAAGACAGAAAGGACACAGATAAGCTGGCTGTGGTGGTGCAGTACAAATCCTCAGGAATGTGTTGAGTCCTATAATCCTGGGGAAGTAAACTGGGAAGACTTTGGAAGAGAAAGCCCAAAGGGTGGGTGGCCAGGATACCCTGATGCTGGAGACCTGTTGAGTCCTAGCAGAGCCTGCAACAGAGATGTGGATGGAGAGGGACCATGTGGGATGGTCTGGGGTGGGGTGAAGGGTGTCTTGTGGGGACTGAGAGGTTACATTAACAAAAATACCAGGAAAACCAGTTTTCAGGGACTGGAGAGGCAACAGAGATTGGTGTTCAATGGCTGGGATAGTTCCAGGAGAGCAGGCCAAGCCCTGGCCAGGAAAAGGCCTCTGTGCCCTCCTTAGGTCAGGTGGAGGCTGAGATATTGGCTCCTGAGCAAAAGCTTCACCTCCAACTTCTCCCTCTGCTCTCCAGCGCAGGAGCTGCTTCCCCCAGACAGAGGAGAAGGTGAAGCACCTGAAGAGGAAGAACGCAGAGCTGGCAGTGATCGCCAAGCGCCTGGAGGAGAGGGCCCGGAAGCTCCAGGAGGCCAACCTCAAAGTGGTGGGTGCCAGGACCTGTGCTGGGAGAGCGCCTCACCACCAGGACCTTTGGTTTTCTGCTTCCATTGAGCTAGAAAGGCCTTTCCTTTCCCTTTTTCTTAAACCTACAGCAGACGTGCTTTGCATGTCATAGCAGAGCAAGAATCACCAATCCCAGCTATCGCTAGCTTCTCTACTCCTCTTGGGGGCTTTGGTTTGAGGTATTTCTTCCTGCTTGGTTTCTTACTTTAAGGTCATAGTTTAAAGTAATTAATTCAGCTTTCTTTGGGCAAGTCATGAAAATATTTCATCTGACTTCATCAAAAAGAAACAGGAAGGATTTGAATAAGAAAAGGAGTGTGGTGAAGCAAAACAGGAAGGGGTGAGAGGCAGCCCACAGGGCTTCTGCCTTTTCCAACCCAACAGCAGCTTGTTGTGAACCCTGGAGTGTGTGACATGGTGCAGCAGCAGTGGGAGGTGGCTGTAGGGTATGGGATCTTGGCCTCAACTCCTTAAGGAAAGCAGGGATTGTGATGGGGAGTTCAAGCCATTTAAGGTAGAAAGGAGGAAGTGAAAGCTGTGCTGGAGAAAAGGTAGGGGGATTTCCTGGCACTGCTGCCCTCTCTGTCCACAGGCACTGTGTCGCTGGTCTGTCACAGGGTTTTGGTACTTGCAGGGCAACAGATGGAGTTGTCAGATACTATGTTGAGAGAAACCATTTGACATACTATGCAGATCCTCCAGCACCTATACAAATACTGTTATTTGTTTCCCCAGTGAAACTTTGGGGTGGGGACAGTTTAGGGCCTGTGCAAGTCCTGGAGAACTGACTGCTGGGCTCCTGTGCTGTCCCATGTGTCCTGACAGCAGCAGGTGTGGGGTGGCTGTGCCTTTTGGAGAGTGGGCTGGAGGTACGACCAGAGAAGGCACCCTGAGGAGCTGGGGTTAATTTGGCACCGGGTCCCTCCTGTGCTTGGTGCCCAGGTCCTGTGGAGCCATGGTCACACAGCTTCTGCACATGCATGAGATGCTTGGGAAGACCTGGGGAAGAAAACTTTGCACAGAGGATTCTGTGTGCCTGATCTGGCAGCAGAGGATCCCCTTCCCAGATTGTCAGGCTTTGTGCAGATGAAAATAGCTGGGCAGAGAGAGGTAGGGTTGGATAAACCCAGGAACTGGGTGTATCATCACTGCCCATAGGGCTAGGATGAACAAAGGGCTTGAGCTGCCCCTTCATCCAAGTCTGTGGTGCTGGTACCCAGTGGGAAAGCCAACTCCAGGGATGGGGGACATGTCAGGGGCTCTGTGCCGGGCAGCCTCAGCTCCTGCCTGGGCAGAGTATATACTCAGCCATCTGCCTGTCCCTGCCTGCCCCACTCTCCCTAAACACACTGCCATCCCCATCTTAGGCTTTCCTCCCTCCCAGGGAACATGTGAACCTGAACTGCTTTTCCTCCAGTCCTGCTTTTCTCCCAGTCCTCCCTGGCTGCACTGGCCCTGGCTAGGCTCTCTTTAGCCTCTGCCTCTCCCTCTATCTTCTGCCCACCCATGCAGAAGCTCTTTCCTACTAGAAACCCATGGAATCTCTGTTTCTCTACCCTTGATCCCATGCTATATTTGATCCCATGCTCATCTTTCCTACCATTCTCCCCTCCTCTCTGCTGTCTTCTCTTGTCTTTTTTACCTCATCCTGGTTTTCTCTCCTTCCCCTACCCACTTCTGCCCTGCCTGCAGCCCCCATGCTGGCTGTACCTATTGAGTACCTTGTCCTTCCCACTTATTCTTTGAGCCACTTTTCCATCCAGCCTTTACTTTTCTACTTTTCCATAGGTCTGCCCTGCCCCTCTGTCTGTTTGTCTGTCCTATGGGGCCAGGCTGCATTTTTTGACAGTGCTCCCTGTGCTGGGTGACAGGGTGGTGGTTCAGGAACACCAAAGGGTGATGGGGTGGTGGTTGTTGAACACCTAGGGGCGATGAGGTGGTGGTTATCACACACGAACACACCTCACTGCTCTCTGGTGTAGGTAACTGCTCCGATGCCTCTGAAGGGCTCCAGCCTGGAACTGTGCAAAAAAGCATTTGCCCGCCAGCGTGCCAAGGACCTGACAGAGCAAGCCAGTGCTCTCCTGGCAAAAGACAAGCAGATTGAAGCTCTGCAGCAGGAATGCCGGGAACTGCAAGCTAAACTCCTGGCAGGGAAGGTGAGACACTTTGTGGGACATTATTCACTGGGCATAAGCGCAACAGCGGTGATGGAAACCAAGCTCTGGGAAGTGGTGGGGGGAAATTAGTCTTAAGTGGAGGCTGAAAACAGGGGAGGGGGTTTGATGTGTAAGCTGAGTGGGGACACTTGGGGGATCGTGTGGCAGAGACTGTCTATGTCTCTCCAGAAGAGTGCGTTGGGGGAGACTCTGCTTGTCTCTCCATCAGTGCATGGATCTGAGCTGCTATTTCCAGCAGTGACTAAAACTCCTTCCCTGGAAACCCCTGAGAAGCCACAGACACAGGGTGACTTTTCAAAGGGCTGAGCTGCAAGCAAGCTGTAGAAGCAGGGCCTTCTTTCAAAGCATTTCTTTGAGAAGCACATTCCCAAAATCCAGTCTAGATCCCAAGCTTCAAGCTGCAGCTTTCTGAGGAGTCACAGCCACCATGGGACTGGGGATAACTCAGTGCCTCCTGACATGTTTATTACGATGGCTACAAATCACCAGACAGGGCAGGGTGTTCATGAAACCTTCTGCAGTGCTGGTGTCTGCTCCTGAGCTGGTGATCTGCATTCCCCTCAGTACCAGCACAGGCCATGCCAATATAAATGGTGGGATAAAGTGGTAATTCAGCTCATCCCAAGATCTAGGACTGGTCAGAGCTCTTCTCTGTGACAGTTCTGAAAGGAGCCTCTGCAGACAGCTGGAGCTGAGTGAGGTGGTTCCTACTCCAGGTGATTAAAGCAACCTGTTCTGGGCATCGACGTTGCCTTTTTGAATTCCAAAATGGATGCTTGCAGTTTAGGTCAGTTCAAATCTCCAAAGGATCTCAGTAGCATTTGGGCCTATGCTCGTTTCCCCCTGTTTTGCTAATGCAAATGTGGTCAAGTAGCACCCTATCTCCCTGTCCCAGCTGAGCTGAACACTTGCACTTCTACCTGTCCTACTTAGGTGGTATTTAGGTAACAAATACTTCCTCACTGGAAATAGCTTTAGTTTTGTCCCTGACCGCCCCATATGTTCAGTTTAACTACAGATTTGAAGGTGATTCTCAGTCTTTCCCTAATGTAGATCTAGTCAGGATTAGAACAATGGGGTGTATTTGGTGTTTGTACAGAGCTGCCCTATTGATCTTTCCTGGCATTAAACCAAAAGACAAACCTATCCAGGTCTTTCTGTGCTCTACAGTGTCAGCAAGAAGTTTCCTTCCCATTCCTTTCATTTCTCACCTCAGGCCCCCACAGAAAGGGGAACAGACCCTTTCCAAAGCACTCTGATTCTCCTAGCAGAGTGTGCTGGGCAACCTGAACCTGCTAGGGACAGGTGTGACAGATTGCAAAGGTATGTGACAGAAGTGGGTGAGCAAGATTCATTCCTGGCCAAGGCAAAGCACATGGGTGCAGCTCCCAGGGCTGCCGAATTCAGTCACTGCCTTCCTAGGCTGACCTGGCTGAACACCCTGTCCCTGCTGACCCTGTCTGTGGCACCAGCAACCAGGACATTGATGCCTGAGCAGGGAATCCACAGAAAAGAGAGCAATATAGATCATTCTGTCTGATCTTGTTTTTCCCATTTCTCTTCCAAGCAAACCGCTCATTAAATTTTAATTTCCAGCTACTTAAAATTCCAAATTCCCCTAATCTGTCTGCAGCATGCAAAATGCATTATGCCAATGAAGGGTGTTTTATGCAGAGATAGGATGTGCACACTCAAGAGTTTGTAACCAAATCAATTTTAATCTTGGGTATTTAAATCAGTAGAAATTTTTCAGTAGCTATGAAACAGATACACTCAGTTCCCTGGCAGTAGCAGAACTCACAACCTGCACCCTGGGCTGCAAATGCATTGGCCTTGTTTTGCAAAGCCAGGGCTCTTAGGATGGAATAAAATAATTTCCTGAGATCATACTCCAGTGATCTGCTTTCAACCAAAGCCCAGCTCCAGCTAAATCCAGGCTGCAATTTCTTGCAGCATGGGTTCTTGGAAGTGGAGGACTGGGGGGAACAGCTGCAGGGGATCGCTATAATAGAAACTGAGGGGAGGACTCAGCTTTTTTCTACTCCCTTATTCCCCCAGGCTTCAGAGGCTGTCTGTTGGGAATAGCTGCCTTTTTGTGGTGGGGGAAGGGAGATTTTATACATAGCCCCAGCCAATTTTGTTTAAAGAACGACTACCCTGATAGCCTGAACATGGAGCTGGCAGAGAGGGGGCCCAGCTGCTCACTTCTTGAATCTATAATCAGTTCCCATTAATGCTGCCTCAGTTTCCCCATTGCAGCGTGAGAGTAACCATGGTTCTCTCCACAAATTGAATTTATAAAGCACACACTATTTTTAGGGCAAAGAAGAATCAAACAGGGAAGCAGATTAAATTTGTTCTGGATGCCAGTTATGTCTTGAACTTTCTGGCTTAGGAGCTTTCCAGGGGAATGAACAATGTCTCCTCAGCAGCAGATTTTTAAAGACAGGTTTTTCATAACCTGATTTTGTACGTATGGACATGCAGGTACATGTTTCTTCAGCTTCCTCAAATCAGGAAACCTTTGAAGAATCAAACAAGCTGGTGACATATTCTCCCCGGTTTTATGAAAGTCAGATTGTGCTGGTTCCTTTCAAAAGCTGCTGTGTTTGGGTCGTGTGTGGATGGGAGTGACCCCTTATGCTATAGATAGGTGTCCATCACACTATCTTGAGAGGAGAGAAATCAAGAATTTTAAGAAACCAAATATTATCCTGAGAAAGAGCTGACCAAATCCCAGATGTTCTTCATTCCTGCAACCTCTCAAAGCCAAGTGCTTGCCAGCACCCACACCAAGGAGTAAAGAAAGCAGCAAGAGCTCTGGTTTGTCTGGGCTGTGAAATCACATTATCCTGCCACGCTCCCTGCTGGCATGTGATGAGATGGCCCGTGCTTGGAAAAGCCCTGCCCATCATGCTGGGAGAGCTTCAGGAGCGTTACAGGCTGGGTTTCAAATTCACAGGGAATAACGTTTTTGCATAGAGGATGTAAAGCAAGTTTTGAGGCTTTGGAGATCCAGGAATCAGCCGTGCGTGTGTGCCACACTACCTGGGTGGGTTGAGGCTGGGTTTTCCCAGTCTCTCCTCTTTTGGAGTTTGCGTGTTAAATGGGAGATGTCCCACCTTTTGGAGCTTGTCAGTGCCATGGTGCCATGGTTGGTTTCCCACAGGATGACCCTCGCTGCCTGAATATCATTGAGTTCGACCGCCTGCTGCGGGAATCCCAGCGAGAGGTGCTGCGGCTCCAGAGGCAGATCGCGCTCAAGAATTTCAAGGAGTGTCTGCGTTCCTCCAAAATGAGCTCAGGCAGTGCCATGCCCAGTGCTGCCGCACATCCAGGACCAACCAATTCCTGCCTCAAAGATGCACCTCAACCAAAGGAGGCCTTGGGAGACCCAGTGCTGGGACAGAGAGCTCGCAGGGAGGTGAGACAAGTGGGCCAGCGATCAGAAAGTTTGGCTATTTAATTACTCAGTTAATTGATGTTCTTAGGGAACTTCACTTGGAGAAAGTGAGGGCTGCGGTTCACATCCACTGCAAATAGGTGGTTTTCAAAGGGACACATTCCAGCACCAGGTCTCAGGGTGAGGAGGGATGCGGATGCTGCTGGCAGCCCTCACCAGCACAGGGACGCTGAGCCGTGCCAGGAGCTCAGTTCTGCTGGTTTTCCCTAGCACAGGGCTCCCATGCTGTGTTTTTCAGCCTAGGAAAGCGGGTAATGTTTCTTCTTTAGAGAATCATAGAATGGTTTGGATTGGAGGAATCGTGCATCTCATTCCACCCCCTGCCATGGGCAGGGACACCTTCCACTATCCCAGGTTGCTCCAAGCCCTGTCCAGCCTGGCCTTGGATGCCTTCTGGGATGGGGCAGCCACAGCTTCACTGGGCACCCTGTGCCAGGGCCTCCCAACCCTTCCAGGCAGGAATTCCTTCCCAACATCCCATCCATCCCTGCCCTCTGGCGGTGGAAGCCATTCCCTGTGTCCTGTCCCTCCATCCCTTGTCCCCAGTCCCTCTCCAGCTCTCCTGGAGCCCCTTTAGGCCCTGAAGTGGCTCTGAGCTCTCCCTGGAGCCTTCTCCAGGTAAGCACCCCCAGCTCTCCCAGCCTGGCTCCAGAGCAGAGGGGCTCCAGCCCTGGAGCAGCTCCGGGGCCTCCTCTGGACTCGGTCCAGCACCGGGGGCCCCCAGCCGGTGGCAGCTCCAGAGGTGTCAGACAGCACAGAGCCTCGCCGCGCTCGGAGCCGCCGGGCCCGGCCGGCCCCTGCGCCCGCAGTGGTTGAGCCCGGCAGATCCGGGGCCGCCTCAGGGCGCCGCCCCCGCCGCGGCCGCGCAGCCGCCAGGTAAGGCCGGGCCGGGCCCCAGCGGGGCTGCGCTGGGCCGGGGGTGCCGCGGGGCCGCGGACGGGGCTGCGCCGCCGCCAGGTAAGGCCGGGCTGCGCCGGGCGGCTCCGAGGCCCCGCTGGGGAGCGGCTTCGCCGAGCGCGGCCAGTCGGGCCGGGCCCTCCGCGGGGCCGGGCCGCGGGTGTCGCTGTGCCCGCAGTCCCCGGGGCGGCGGGTCAGGGGTGTCGGAGCCCGGGCTCCGGAGGATGTGGCTCCCAGGGGCTCTGCCGGTTTCCCCCCGTGTTTTCAGTGTGATACAATCCCGCATCGCCCGGTGGGAGATTGGGCTGCGCATCTTCCTCCCACCTTCCCGCCAGCTGCTCTCCTTATTGCCCCCCGGCTCTTACAGCAGATGCATTGAATATTCATTCCTTGTCCGTCTCCTCCAAGTCACTCCTGGGTTTATAAATCCCTCTCCTTCAGCCGTTGTTCTGTTGGGGTTTTTTGTTCTGTTGGGATTTTTGGTTGCTTTTTTTTTTGTTTGTATTTTTGGGGGGTTTTGTTTGTTTTTTGTTTGTTTGTTTCTTTCCAGCCTCTTCCATTATTCGGTGTTCATCATCTTTGTCTCCCTCCTTTGTGTGTTTTCTCTGTCAGTTTTTATTGGGGAAGCAGCGTGCAGCAGCATCCTGGACTGTGGCATTGATTTATATGACAGCATAATGAAGTTTTCTTTCCCTTCCCAGAAGATCTCTTTAGCTTTTTGTCTAAGCACTCTTTATTAAACCATCATTAGTCTCTGCAATCACTCAGTGTCATGAGGCCCTCATCACTGTCTTTGCTGCATCAGTGCTTGCAGAGCACAGTTCCTGCTCTCTCTTATTCCACCCTCTCATTTTTACTGAATATTCAGCCAAGAGAAAACCCTCCCCTCACCTTGTGCTGGCTCAGTGTCGGCAGACACTTGTTAAAGGACTGCAGCTGAATGTGTTCTGAGCGCCCAAGCAGGTTCCTACTGGGTCTCCCTCACCCACTTACTTGCTGACATCTTAAAAAAAAACCTCTTTATACATCTATGAATATATTTACCTCTGCCGCAATGTAAATTTGTTTGGATTTTTTTAAGTATTTGCGTTTTTTGCAGTTTCTATCAGTTTTCCCAGAAATGGTGTCAAATGTACTGGTCTCTCTTTGTACAGATGTCTACTGGAATACGCTTAAGACTGGAATACTCTTGAAGCATGGCATTTGTCGTCTTCCAGGTGTTTTGTGTTGAGGCAATGTTGGAGAAGTGACTTGCTGCATGGACTGATTCAGTTCCTGCTGAAATGAGGGATTCAGTTCATGCCAAAGGGGGTTTTAAACCCTAGGGTGAATGCTACATAGTCTTGGTGGTTTGTTACTCTTTATTTTCTTAGCTTCCATAGTTCTTATAGACAGTTCCGTTTCAGAGAGGTTCTCAGCCTTTTTCTTCATAGTTTGAGATTTCAGCCCACATTTCCCCCCAGATTTGGCTGTGATGAAGAGGGATGCACAGATATTTTTTTTCCCTCCTGCCCTGCCCTTACCTTCCTTGAACGACCCTTCCACACCTTGATTTCCACCTGATCCTGCAGGTTTTGTCAAACAAGATGGCTTTTCTCATGAATGTGTTTTGTTTCTCTGACTTGGAAGAGTCTGTCCTCACTGCCAGAAGATTTTCTGACTGACAATAAGTCAGCAAGGCTGAATCTGACAGCACTGGTGAAGGGAGGAGGCTATTGCCAGTCCCATGGCTGAACCCTGTAATATGGAGCCCCTCAGGCTGGAGGCCCAGGAGGGGCTGAGGGAGCCGGGAAGGGCCTGGAGCCCCAGGCAGCTGAGGGAGCCGGGAAGGGCCTGGAGCCCCAGGAGGGGCTGAGGGAGCCGGGAAGGGCCTGGAGGCCCAGGAGGGCTGAGGGAGCCTGGAGCCCCAGGAGGGGCTGAGGGAGCCGGGAAGGGCCTGGAGCCCCAGGAGGGGCTGAGGGAGCCGGGAAGGGCCTGGAGCCCCAGGAGGGGCTGAGGGAGCCGGGAAGGGCCTGGAGCCCCAGGAGGGGCTGAGGGAGCCGGGAAGGGCCTGGAGCCCCAGGAGCGGCTGAGGGAGCTGGGAAGGGCCTGGAGCCCCAGGAGCGGCTCAGGGAGCTGGGAAGGGGCTCAGCCTGGAGCAAAGGAGGCTCAGGGGGCCCTTGTGGCTCTGCACAGCTCCTGACAGGAGGGGACAGCCGGGGGGGTCAGGCTGTGCTCCAGGGAACAGGGACAGGAGCAGAGGGAACGGCCTCAGAGAAGTCCAAGGAAGGGCTGGATGTGGCACTCAGTGCTCTGGGCTGGGGGCAAGGTGGGGATTGGGCACAGCTTGGACTGGATGGGCTTGGAGGTCTTTTCCAAACTCAGTGATTCTGGGATTTTCTGAAATAGCAGTTGGGTACTTAGTATGAGAAAGGTGATTGAGAAGCAAAAAAAAGTCTCAGAAATATTTCCACAGGGCTATTCCACAGTTAAATATGGGTTTCACAGCAGACCTGAAAGCTTCCAAGCAGTGGGGCCCTTGAGGTGCCATGGGTTGGGTGGAGGATCCTAAGATTTATACGTGCTGGTTGATGCACAGACTGTTGGACTCTGCAGTGAACCTTATTTTGTGGATGATAGGGAACAAGGTTCACGTGGAAGGTGATTCCAGATTTTTTTTTTTTAGCAAAAAATGAGGAATCCTTGGTAGCGTGGGCTTGAGCGTGATGAGCTCTTGGAGCTCTCAGGTTTTCAGCATAAGAGCCATGAATATAGATGTAGATAAAACCTATGTTTCTCAAGCCAAAAACAGGTTAAAAATCGCATCCTTGGTATAGTGCTTAGACACTGCCCTAATGGCTGGCTCTACAGGGAGCTCAGACCTCATCCCATGGATCCCTCAGCACTGAAGGTGTTCAGAGTGAAATGAGGAATCCCATGTCTGAGGAGAATGAGTGAAATGAGGAATCCCATGTCTGAGGAGAGGTCAGCTGAAGCTAAGGCTGAGATGGATTCATAAAGTCCTGCTGCTTCCTCACAGTACAGGTTTGCTTTGATGATCTTAAAGATCTGTCCCTAAAATCTGTTTATCAAAAATAACTTCACAGTTAATGTTTAAAACCTTATCAAGACCCTTTTTCATCTGTGTGTCTCAGTCCTTGCCGTGCAGTCAGGGCTTATTCTAGGCAGACAATGTCAAGTATCAGCCAAGAGGAAAAATTCAGAGGATTAACGTGTGTTTGTCTGTGACCCAAATGAAAAGGCATTTTGTTAGAAACTTGTGTACAAATGCATATAGAAAGTGTCTCCTTTCATCTGGTTTGGTGGTGCACAAAAGCCATGGCACTGCTGCTATTTTAGCCTTTCCCAGCTACCAGCAGAGGTGGGATGCTGCATGTGTTGGTCGTGTTTATCTGCTCTTTCCTGTCCTTAGGTTCTGACATCTTCACTTATTTCTGCCCTTTGTGGGCTGTGTTCTCCCTTCTCCCCTCTGTGTCACTTTGGGGAGGGCCATGAAAGGTGTTGCTGCTGCCTCTCATTGGGTCATTAGGTGAGGAACAAATGGGAGCTTGGATCCGAGAGTTTCCAGGAGCCCACTGTTCCTCGGAGATGCTTCAGTCAAGCTGGGCTCATTGGCACTGGGCTCCAGGAGATTGTCAGCACAGAGATCCCTGGTGGGCTGTCCAGCCTTCTCCATGTCAAGTGGTGCAGCTCAGAGATCAGGAGTTCCCTGTGGAGTGCTGTTCTCCTGGGTGGCACTGCCAGGAAATTCCCTCTTCCCTTAGCATGCTCTATAGCCTCAGGATGTCCCTGAGCTCTCTGACATCTCTTCTGCTTTCAGGTGGAACCAGGTGTGCAACCACTGGGACCTGCATCTGAAGGACATGAAAATTTTCCTCCCAAAAATGCACTAACAAACCAGGAGAGCAGCAAACAGATACAGCAGCTGGTTAGTTGTGAACCTGGTTTGGGGGAAGGAGTGTGCTACTTTCTTATTTTTGTTGGGGGTTTCATATGTGCAGTCCAGGTAGAGATTTTGGGGACTGAAGTCCTTTTAGGTGCAGCTGCCCTGCAAAAGTTGGAAGCTTGGGGAACTGGTAGAAAAACAGGAGCCATCTGCATGCAGAGTGTTGCTGGGTGCCAGGTCCAGGTGCTGGGCTGGCAGGGGAATATGTCACACTCAGATGAGAGGGAAACATGCCAGCAGGTTCTGTGCTGTGTTTGGTGTAGACTTATTTGAACTGGGGACAGATGTGGATGAGGAATGTGCCCCTTGTGAATTATTCCAGCAATTAAGACAGTGCACAGGGAGGTTTAGCAGCTCCTGTCCATCTGAAGGGTAGTGAGTAGCTGCAGATCAAGAGGATGTCTGTGCTCTGTTAGGTGTCTCTGGAATTAGAATAGGAGCTAAAATAGCACAGCTGGTGTTTAAAGATGAAAATTTTTATACAGAAAATCTGTTGTTTTGTCCCCCACACTTTGTCCTCTCTACTGTTCTGTATAAATAGGAAGTCCATGCATGTGGGAGCAGAATTATTTCCAGATGGAAGGCTCAGGGAGGAGAGGAATAGTATTATTTTTTTTTTTTTATTTTCTTAACTTTGATAAAAATCTCCCTTGTTTTCTACATTGTTTAACTTTGTCACAAAGAGATTTTCATAAGAAAATAAAAATAACTAATGCAGCACCGGGTCTGAGAGGCTGGGCTTGAATTTCACATGCATTTTAAGAGTGTGGGCTTCCTGATCTACTTCTGCTTGTTTTGTGCAGGAAGTTGAACTCAAGAAAAAGCGCAAAAAATGTGAAAACCTTGAGCATGAAGTGAGGAAAAAGCATAAAAGATGCAAAGAACTAGTAAGTGTTCTTGTTGCCTACTTTATGAGCATAATGAGAGAAGAGGAGCTATGTTGTTGTGTGCCTCTTGGATTCTCTTCAGTTGATCTTAATAAGGAATCACCAGTGTTTCTGTTCATTTGAACACCGTCACAAATTTGGGGCTCCAGCCCTTAAGTCTGGGATTGTTTATTTATTCTTCCAGCTACCCGTGGGCTGAATACAGCTACACAAATCACTGGATGAAATTCCATGGCCTTTGCTAATTTGGGGAAATACTTAACCATTCTCACAGGCATTCCAGATAGGTATTGAAATGGTAATAACACCATCCCACTGTCTTTTTCTTGTGCTTTTTGTTGGCTGAAATCCTGTTTAATTCCAGGCAAGTTTTGCAACTTGTAGCAGAACATCTGGATTTCTCCCTTCTGTTTCTGCTTTGCTTTGCTCAAGAGATCAAAGACTGGTTTGAGTTGGAAGAGACCTTAAAGGTCATCCAGATCCAACCCCATCATCCAGCCCTGGGTTCTGTTTGGGCAGTGCTGCTCACTGTTGCTTCCCAGACCTCGAGCAGCATCCTGCACCATCAGGAAACAGGAGCAATGGAGCAGCTCTGCAGGATAATCTGGGGGAATTAGTCAGCAGGCCTTGTTGTAATTCCTGCTCTTTCTGGACAGGAGATCCAGCTGCAGGAGGTGCAGAGTGAAAATGCACGACTGGCTGAAGAGAACTTGCAGCTGAATGAGAAGGCTGGGTGGGCAGGACAGGTAAAAGCAATATCTTTGTCGGGTTGGCAGCTTTGGCTTCTGCAAAACTGCTGAGAACAACATGCTGTTCTTAAGTTTCCAGCTCAGTAATGGTTGTGTGCTGATCTGGGCCTCTGTTACCAGCTTCTTCTCTGGACAAATCTAATGCACAAGAGTTAGAAAATCATTTGTCAGTCCCATGTGTCAATTTGCCACCATGAATAAGGATTCCTACATATTTAATAACAGCTGTAAGTGGAAATGTTTGTCTTTGCTTGCATTGCTGGTAGTTGTCAAGCCTTAGTACACCCTGGAACCAAAAATTCCTGGTGGTAAGTGAAGGAGGCAAAGATGATTTCAGCAGGCTACTGAATTTTCTGTCCTGTTCTCTGTGTCTAATCCTACAGTGTGGGATTAAAAATGCTTATAGACATTATGCTTGTTTTTTTATCTCTTCATTATGTAGCCTGTTCCTATCCCAGTCTCTTCCTCCTTTCAAAAAGAGATGAATTGAGGGAGAGAAGCAGTGTGCAAATAAATTGTCACACATTGAGGCCTGATACAAATGCTCATATATTTAAGTGAAAGCCTGAGGCAGAGGAGATTCCTGATTTTGGTATCATTGCCAGCAGAAAGCACAGAAATAAACTGGTGTCTGTTGTTTTTACAAGGAACACCTATGGCTGCTTGTGCTCACTCAAAATCCTTTCTCTTCAGGTTGAATCTGAGAATGCTGACCTGAAACTGCAGGTTGTTTTAGTGACTAAGGAACGGGATTCAGTAATTCAGACGAATCAAGGACTCCAAACCAAGCTGGAGAATCTAGAGCAGGTGCTGAAGGTCAGTAGCATCCACATGGCTGGAAGGACTGTCCAAATACCTACTGCTTCCTTTGAATGGTACAGGTTGTCTGTTTGCCTTTTCTGACCATTCTTTTGTCTCTCTGCTTTAACTGGGAATTCTCCTTCCAGAGGATCCTGGAACATGGCTTTCCAAAGTGGACAGAGGTGCTTTGGAAAGGCAGCTTCAGGGATTTGGGTGGGAGATAAGGTGGACATAACTGGTTTGAGGGTTTTCTCTGACAATGTTGCTCTGCCTTGTGATGGGAATTTCTTTCTTTGTGCAATGATGACATGAAATACAGGCCCTGGTGTGGCTTTGTGGCCATTGGTAGAACACAGGGCAGGGTCTCATTAGTGTCACCCCTCAGGTGTGTGTGTCTTCTCCTGCAGCACATGAGAAATGTGGCAGAGCGGAGGCAGCAGCTGGAAGTGGAGCACAAGGAAGCACTGCTAGTCCTGCAGGAGAAGCAGGAGGAGGTCCGGCGGCTGCAGCAGGTGTGTGGTGTGTGATAAGGATATTTTCCTCTCTGAATGGACTCCTGCACCTTGTTTCCTTTGGAGGTGTGCATGGGGGAGGCAGATGTGAGTTTACAGGGTAAGATTGTCTGAGTCCAGGTGAACTCTGGTACCTGAGCAAAGTGAAGGGCTTTGCTTGTGAATGTCAGTTCTGACCTCTCACTGCTGTATGTCCAGAGCCCAGAGATGTTTCCAGACTGTACAGTGATTTAAGTCATAAAATCATGGAATCATTACGTTCAGAAAAGCCCTCCAAGATCAAGTCCATCTGTTCCCCCAGCACTGAAAGACAACTACTGGCTCATGTTCCCAAGAGCCACATCTACACACCTGTTAAAACTGCCTCAGGGATGATGACTTCACCAGTGTGCTGGGTGGTCTGTGCCAGGGACTGTGAAGTTTTCTCAGTGTTTGACCTGACACTGCCCTGGCACAACTTGATGCCATTTCACCTTGTCGTGTCACTTGCTCTCTGGGAGCAGAGCCCAGCTGCCCCCGTCCCAGCTGTCCCCTCCTGTCAGGGAGTTGTGCAGAGCCAGAAGGTCCCCCCCGAGCCTCCTTTTCTCCAGGCTGACCCCCTTTTCCAGCTCCCTCAGCTGCCTCTGGGGCACCAGAGCTGTGCTCCAGTCTACAGTGGACTACCAAGATAGGATGACAGTAGAAGTGAACTCAAGTTGGCTGCTGTCTGATTTACTCCCTTCCTTATTTTTCCTTAGGCGCAGGCAGAGGCAAGAAGGGAGCATGAGGGAGCAGTACAACTTCTAGAGGTAAGACAAAAGAAACAGGAGGGATGAGTGGCTGATTATTTATAATATCAGTTTGGATGCCCTGGGTTTTGTTCTGAAAAATGCTGTAGTGCTTTGATTGGATGCAACATGTTGCTGCAGTGAAAGTAATATTTGGGTTAAAGTTCAGGGAATTATATCCTAGCCTGCTCAGTCATTAGATTGGTTACTTCATTTGGATTGTGCCCAAAAACTCTTTTAGGGGTACATTTAGTAATCAAACTCAGATCTGCCTGTTCCGTTTTCCAGCATCATGTGAAAGGAGAATACTTGTGTCCGTGAGATTCAAAATTTCTCTTGTGTATGTGTGCTCTATTTGTTCTATTAAGGAAAAATAAGAAAAGTTTAATTAGGTAAAAGCAGGAAAACCTGAGCAAAAAGAGTGGTGAAGCCTTGTTCCATTTGCTCTGACTTCCACACTGGGAATATGCTTTGGCTGGTGGCTGACTGTACTGGTGCGGCCTGGCAGATGTGCTGAGCACTGCTTTGGGGTTGATGGGCATGAGCTCAGTGTCTGTCAGGGTGACTTTGGAGAAAACATTGGATTCCTGGAGCTGCAAAGGCACAGTGCCAAACCCTGGAACTTGATGTGACAATTTAGTGACTGTCGGAGGGTTGGGTTGAGTGTAGTGGCAAGGGGAGCATCTTCTGCTCTCCCAGAGGTTTTCTGAGCACTGAAACATCTGAGATGAGCAGGTTGTCTTGCTGTACCCCCAGACAGCAGGATCCCTTGGGGCCATGCTCCTGTCTCCAGTGGTGACAAACAGGGCTGTCAGAATGAAGTCCCTGTACCCACTGCTGTGCAGCTCTGGGCTTTGGGGAGCCCAGGACTGTTGATGCAGGTGGGAATTGTCCTTGATGGAGGTTGCTCCATGACTGCAAATAGCACCAGCTTTGCATGGGGCCTGGCCAGTAGAGCCCAAGAGTGCTGGGCTCCTGCTGAACAGGATTGAAATGTTATGGGTTGGGTGAAATGTTATGGGGGATGTGACATTATATCTTGTGCCCTTGCCACACCCCTTTGGGGACCTCTGCAAAGAGGCTGCAAAGATAGGATCAGCTGATACAGGTGCTGCTCTGCATGACCTGGTGTTTAGCTGGGTTCTGAGCAGCTTTTAGGGAGAGGGAGGGTTGCTGTGGTTCTGTTTCAAGGCCATTGGAACAACCTGGTATAGTGAGAAGTGTCCCTGCCCATGGAACAAGATGAGCTTTAAGGTCCCTTCCAGTCCAAACCGTTCTGGGATTTGATGATTCTATGATGTTTGCCTAACGTTTTCTAAACTAACTCAATGAAGGGTTGGAGAAGCTTCTTAGGTTTAAACCAGACATCTTCCTGTGCAAAGGAAGAAAGAGACAGTCCTCTTGTTCTGTGTTTGAAGGCAATGTTCTTCTGCGAGGGCCTTACCAGTTAAATATTCTTGCTTTCATGTTAGTAGTGCAGAGATCACAGAATCATCAAATGGTTTGTGTTGGAAGGGACCTTGCAGTTCATCCAGTTCTACCTCCTGCTATAGGCAGGGACACTTTCAACTAGACCAGGTTTCTCAGAGCCCGATTCAACCTGACCCTGAATTTTATAAAGTAGAACAAAGAAAGAGGAACTGTCATTAAAAGCCAGTTTAATGGAGAGCAACAGTCATTTAAATTACTTAACTATAAACATAGTCATTCCAGATCATCACTGTATGGCATAATTAGGGGGTTTGAGATGTCTTTGCTATGTATTGTCATTTTCACATGTGCTTGAATTGCTTTTTGATGTTATATAAATGAAGAATGAGTGTAGTCCATTTTCCTGTTTGAAGAGTTCTTCTGTCCCATGATTGTCATAAGTGGAGTCTCTCTCCCTGGAGATGTTCAGAACTGGACAGAGCTCTTGGCAGCCAACCCTGCTCTGAGCTGAGGGCTTGTATCAGGTGATCCCAGTGCTCCAGGGGATCTCCTTCAGCCTTAGGTATTCTGTAGTTCTGAGATAAAGAAGTGACAGGGGTGAGGAGAGTATGCAATGGGGTGTGTGCAGAAATGCCATGGAAAGAAGCACCCTCTCAGCTTAGGAAGAAAAGCTTGGGGGTTAAGGTCATGGGAATGAGGGAGTTCAGTGGTTCCAAAGTACACGAGACAAGATTTCGACTGCCTTTGGCACTGCATAGGTACAAAAGGAGACAGCCTCCTTCCAGGAATTTTGTTGCCAAATGAGGGGACCAGAGCTCAACTTTGCTTGCTTTCCCTGACCTGGGAGCAGGATGCAGGACTGAGCAGGCAGTCAGCTGCTTAAGAGCCTGTCACAGCCAGGCTCTGAGCTGTGCTTTGATTCCCAGAACTCCATGATCTCAGACCTGGGGAAAGATCTGAGCACAAAATGTCCATTCCATTCATTTTTGGGTGGGTACAATGTGCTGGGAAAAGGGGGCTTGAAATTTAGCAGCCACTCTAAGTATATTGTCATTTATCTCAAAGCACATTGGGATTTGGAGGCCCTCAAAAAGTGCCTGTTTATCTTATTCATGCATCTAGTGTGTAGGATTTAGCTTCTGGGAATGAGGTGGGAATCTCAGTATGGAACAAGGCAGACACTGTAATTTGCTGAGAAAACAATTTCATTCAGACTGAGGGTTGGATTGTCTTTGGCAGAGTGTTGTAGTGTAACTGCTGATGTGGTTTGATATCTCTTTTGCTTTTCTTCTTGCTCCCAGAGTACTTTGGATTGCATGCAGGTACTGCTCTAATGCTGTCAAACAGGACATTTTTCCATCTGTTCTGACTTTGACAGTTGCTTGGTGTTCTTGTTTTAACTATACTCTGGAAAAGATTGCAAGAGTGTTACTGCCAAGAAATAAGTGTAATTAAAGGAGCTCCCACTATGAGTTTGATGGGGCAGCTGTGTTTCTCTTTAAGTGCCTTGCTTTCTTGACCAATTAGAATTAGGAGCTTACTTTTTTTGGCACTTCCAGATCTTTAGAATTGCCTAGCTGTGCTTCTTCTCCACATTTAAGTGTCTTTGCAGTCCAAGAGTGAAGTGTTTCCTTCAAACTCCAAAAGCAGTGGTGGCAACATTGCAAATGAGCGTCGTGGAGAAGATGGGTCCTGCTGGCTTTGTAACTGAGTGGAAGATGGGAAGTAGAGATTGTGTATGATAGTTTTCCCAGAAGAGGTGGTACTAATGAAATTCCAGCTTGGGAGCTGTGCTAGCTGGCCTGTTCACAGATGGTTTTGAAAGAAGGCTGGTATAGAAGTGCTAGGGTTTGTAGCTGATAGAAAACTTCTTTAAAACCTTCCAATCTGGCAGAAATCTGAGGAGGAATGGGGAGATAAAATGCAGGTGACATTGGCTGTGCAAAGGCACACGGAGGAGAGAGAGCAGAGACTAAACATGCCTGGTGGTGGGCTCATAATTCCCTGCTGGCACAGGAGGTGCAGGGTCAGAGGTAGGGGATTTAAACAAAAAAAGCCAGCTACAAGTTGGTCAAAAAAGCAGCAAAATGGTGGGAATTCTCAGGAAAGGACTTTACTGGGCTATGCTCACATCCTGTAGAAGTTGCACCCACACTGATGTGGAGTTGTGGATGTTCCTTTAATTCCTTTGGCATCAGCCCTGCTTTTAGCAAGAGCTTGGACTGCACAACTGCAGAATTCCCTTCTAGCAAAATGGGAATTCTCTGAGCTGAAAAGTACATAGCAGAAGATATGGAGAAGGGGAGCAAGGCACATCTGAAAGGAGAGCATGAGCTGAAGAAGTGGAACATTCCAGCCATTAATGAGAGTGTCTTAGAGGATGGGACTGAAGTGGTGGTGGTTGGGTGTGGAGAATCAGTTCCTGAGTTGGTGACCCCAACTTGGTTAAACTGACCCCACCAAGCTCTGCTCCTTCTCTTGCAGCCTCTTCTGGAAGTCCAGTCCCTGTTGTGGGACACTCCTCTTTCTCCCCATTTTGGGTTGGGCACAGACACAGAAGTCTTCTCTGTGTCTGGAGCTTGGTTCCTGCTGGTTCCCTGAACCTCCTGGTCATGTCCTTGGGCCTCATCTTCCTGTCTCCCAGCGCTGCCCTGGAAACCTGCTGCTTCCCAGCTATCTGCAGCCCCCTACAAAGTAGCTGCTAGAAGTACACCTTGTGCATGATGTGGCAGTAGTACTTAAGGCATGTTTGTATGTTGTTTGGAATAAGAGATTGAAAAGACGCTTGACTAATTAGGTGTCTTAGAATTAAACTGAATTATCCAGGTTATTGGCTTGGCCACCAGTATAAATGGATTTAAACTGTGGTTTATGAATTTACAAGGTACTATTATGATGCTATTAAACACAATATCCAGATGCATCTGCTGGCAGAGAAGACAGGAAATCCCCCTCTGGTTCTGCAGTCATTCTGAACCTATCTGTTGTTGTAGGCTCTGTCCCAAGGTGGGATCAGGGATGGATGTTGGACTTGAAGAAGCCCTCCTTTGATCCAGTGCAACTGTTCTTACTGTTGAGGGTTTATTTTCTCTGTTGAGATGTAATGTTGTAGGGGAGAAGTCTTTATGAGAAAAATCCAAACTGTAAGTAAATTCAAACACTCATATTGGCAGAGGAATCCTGTGCACCATGACTTAGTAAACAAGGAGTTGACTGTGAGCAAGTGGATAACACAGACACTTCTAGAAGTTGGTCCTGGCATCTGAATTCAGTTCAGAGATAGCTCTTGCCAAACTTGAGAGACTTCACCAGGCTTTCCTTAGGGCATGAGAGCACCTTTAGACTTGTGGAGGGAACAAGTAAATGCCTAAAACAGATATGTCACAGTCAAATAAAAATGCATGACCCTCCTAAATCCTTAGGGAAAAGCTACAAAGGTTTTGTGTTACTCTGAGACCACAGAGAGAGCTTTATCCAGGTCAGAAATGTTATTTTTACAGCTGCTTAAAATCTTGGGCTTTCTGACTCACATAATATTTCAAGGCATCATTTATTTTTTGAGTTGGAAGGATAAAAAAACACTTCAAATACATTTGGTAGAATGGCAAATTTTTAAGAGTGCAGTGCAGTCATCTGTTTCGGTGCATCTTACCTACAAGAAACAGTGAGGGGAGAGAAAAGGAGAAGTTGCAACCACCTGGGAATTAATCTGCCTACAACCTGGGGAATGTGGGGATGTGTAAAGACATCCAGGAATCAGCAATGTTTTGTAAGGGGAAGTTCTAGGGATGGTAAAAGAGAATACGGGAAAATACAAATGGTTCTCTAGCAGGAGTGTGTCCCTCCCTCTCCACAGTGTTTCCCAAGGCTCCTTGGCACCTCATCTTGCTCAGTTGTAGCTGTCTTACCCTCAGCATGCATTTCTCTGGAGTAAATCAGCTCTGTAGGACCAGGGGGGAAAGTGCTTTCCACATCAAGGGAGAGTTCTGCAACATGGGCCCATGTGCTCTCTGCCCTTCCTAGTGCCAAGGTCGAGAGGGACAGTTTGGCAGTCCTGCCTGCAATGGTGGGGAGGTCAGATTAAGGTTTTGGGAGCTCGGTGGGGCCTCTGGAGTGATGGACAAAATTGGGAGAGCAGTTCCTTTTGGAGACATGATTTTAATGCTCCAAAAACCATGCAAAACCTTTTGAATCTTTTTAAGGTTTATTTATCTCTGACCTATCTCATCTGGTCTTGTGCAGGGCTGAGAGAGGATGTTGAAGTTCAAATGCAGAATTTTAGGGATAAGTCCTAATGGAGTTTGTAGTCAGCATCCTCAGAGGTGATGAGCCTCAGCTTTTCTAAAATAAGTAGAGGTGTGAGGCTGCCAGTTTCCAATGACTGTTCCTAGGCAGGGCATTTGAAAGCATCCTTTAGCTCCTTGGAAACTGGGAAAAGATGCAGCAAAGGCAAATCCTGTTTGGAACCTCAGTGTTTTGTCAGGGCTTTGTTCCTAACCTTGTTCTTTCCTGGCAGGCCAGGGTGAAGGATCTGGAAGACCAGTGTCGCAGTCAAACAGAGCAATTCAGCCTCCTGTCACAGGAACTCCAACAATTCCGACTTCAAACAGGAAAAATCGACCTTCTCACCTCCACTCTGGTGACTTCAGAGCTGCCCCTTGCTCTGTGCAGCTCCACCCCACAGCCCCGCTGGGAGAAGGGTAATTGCTGCACATGCCTGAGAGGGCTTTGACAAATGGGTTGATGTATATGTAAATGAAAAGGGCTAAAGGAGTTAATGCAAATATTTAGTGTAATTTTGGCATCTCTGTCCCTATTGTTAATACTTTTGGTTCATTTTGTAAAGAGAAGTTAGGATGTCTGTGGCCAGGGAGAGCTGAGGTGTCCAGTCTGTTGCACGAGGCACGTTTGTAGAGACTTGGGCTGCTCCCTGGGGTGCTCCTTGCTGATCCTGTTTCCTGCCTGTGGCTGTAACTAACGGAGAGCTGATTTTGTTGCAGAGTCAGCTGTTCCTGGGTTGCTCCCCCATCAGAGCACAAAGAACGTTCACAATGAAGGGAGTGACAAGCTGGAGCTGTCGCAGCGAGGGCCAAACACCACCATGGGCTCCCCAGCTGCTCCCACCAGTGCTCAGAAACAATCCAAGAAAGGGGAGTCTCAGTCCAGCTCTTCAAAATCTGAATCCATGCAGAACAGCCCAAAATCCTGCCCAACTCCAGAGGTCAGTGTGGGAGTCCCCTCTGCTGTCTGTGCTTTCCAGCCAGGAGGGAATACATGCATTGCTGAGAGCACCAGAAAAGTTGCATTCATTCATTCTGGCTGCCTGAAGAAAATGGAATAAACAAGAGGAAAACCATAGGAAAATACTGAAATTACTTCACATGTCATGTCTGTAATGCTCATTTGAATATATTGCTGTGTTCCAAGAAGGAAACAGCTGGATAGACAGTGCCTGGGAGCTTGGAGGAGTGGGATGGGATGGGATGTGTGAGTTAGCTCTTGCTAAGCTTCCTTGTGGCTTCTCAGCTGCCACTAAGACATATAAAGGCTACAAACTAGAATTTTTAGCATGGGGAGAAACTGTGTCCAGACTATTTTTTGCCTTGAGCTGTGAATGAGGAACTCAAACTTCTTGTGTGGTGTTTTTAGTTACTAAGTTATTGGTTACTAAGAAACCATGAGAAGGTGCCAAGTTTGTGCTAAGAGGGATGGAGCTAACAGGCTTTGCATGTTTGTGTCGCCAAGATCTCCTCGTCGGTTGTTGCTTCTTCTCCCCAGGAACCCTCTTGTGGTGGTGTGGGGTTCCCTTGAGCAGGGGCTGATGCTCTCTCCTGTGCATCACTGGAGGGGACAGACTTTGGGGCAGAGAAGTGCTGTGAGCAGGGCTGGGTGTGGTGGCCTGAGGGGCACCTTTTGCTCTTTTTTTCCTGAGCACTAAAGCTACTGAAGTGCTGAGGTGCCCAGGTGAGGACAGCCACAACAAAGGGCTGCTTCAGTGCCAGGCAGAGCCTCCCACTGTGTAAGAGGTCAGGGAAGTGCCATGTTCAGAGACAAAGTGAAGGTCACACCTGGCGAGGAACAGGTATGGAACTGTTAGCAATTCTATAGCAGGAAAAAAGCCTACTTTTTAGTTCAGGAAAAAGCTTGGAAGCCACCCTGCCTCCCTGGAGAGATAAATGCCTGCAGAGATCAGTGTGGGGCCCTTGGAAAAGAGCCAGTGCCTGGAGTGTTTGGCTTCCACAGCACATAACTGTGGGAACATTCCAGGCTAAGCCCCTTCGTTTGGGTGTTACAGGTTTTTGTTCTCCAAGGACATGGGGTAGGATTGCATTACAAGGAGTACAGTACCTTGAAAAGATTCTCTGAACTCCTCCTGAGGTTGGCTCTACATATGTTAAAAAAAATACTTTGTGTGCTGGTGCCTGCAATGGGTCTTCATCAAAAGTACGTTTGCCTTGAGGTCTGCTTTAAAAAGGCAGCTTGAATTGGTTCATTGGCACAAGTTCAGACAAACTCCAGGGGTGCATTGCCTCAAGAAGAAGGGCTGCATTACAAACCCATTGCCACTGGATGCAAAATCCCAACATTTCACTGGGATCAAAACAACCGAGAGAAATTTCTCAAAGGTGCTTTGCCAGTAGGCACCAAATGCCCTGAAGGTGCAGCCTTCAGCTTAGGAATTGCAGAAGGAGCTGCTGCCTAGAAAGGGAGAGGTTGTAACAGGAATGGGGGCTTCCTGCCCTGACTTTCATTCAGCATGTGCTGTTAGCAGAGCCAGCTGAAACCAAAAGTTTCAGTCAAAGCTCTGTCTAAAGTACATAGACATCCTACAGAAAATGTACAGGTATTGGAGAGAACAGAAGCAGTTAAAGACCCCAGCATCCAACAAAGCTTCTTTGTTCAGGTTGACATTTCTGTTGCATACAGGCACAGCTACCATTTAGAGGAAGCAAGAAACCAATATACTGAATTCTGGATGTGTGGGGTGGAAGAGGTTTCCAGAGCTTCTGGTCCAATCTCCTGCTGCAGTGGGTCTGTCACCAGCTTTAGATCAGGGTGGCCATGGCTCTGCTGAGCTCAGGCTACAGGTTCTTCAAGAATGGAGATCCCCCCAGCTCTGGGAGCTGTTCCCATGGCTGTATCACCCACCTGGGCAAGGAGTTTTTGCTGGTATCTGACTGGAAGCTCTGAAGCTCCAACCTAAAAAGTCATTCCTAGAGATGGTCCTTAGCCCAGGAGCCAGACTGACACCAGCCATGAGTGTAGAGGTTGTGTTCACTATGTACAAACACTCTGAGTATTCTTTTACTCCTTGTCTTTAACATTTTTAGGTGGACACTGCAAGTGAAATGGAAGAACTGGATGTTGACAGCATCTCCCTCATGCCAGAGCCAGGCAGCCAAGGCCCTGCAAAGCTCCAGGTGTTCTCAGCTCGATACAGGTACTGAGTGCTCATTGCTTGTGCTCTGTGAAGTTACACAGTTATCTACAGTTCCCTACTTACAATCTTCTCTAGGATTCACCACTGTTAGGAGTGGATAATCATAGGTTAGAGCTTTTATCTTATTTCTCCACGGAATTTTCACACTGGAAAAGCTGAGAGTGTCTAGCCTGAAGAAAAGAAGGCTCTGGGGAGACCTTAGAGCTCTTTCCAGTGCCTAAAGGGGCTCCAGGAGAGCTGGAGAGGGACTGGGGACAAACACCTGGAGTGACAGGACAAGGGAATGGCTTCCTACTGCCAAAGGGCAGGGATGGATGGGATATTGGAATGGAATTGTTCCCTGGGAGGGTGGGCAGGCCCTGGCACAGGGTGCCCAGAGCAGCTGGGGCTGCCCCTGGATCCCTGGCAGGGTCCAAGGCCAGGCTGGGCATTGGGAGCAGCCTGGGACAGTGGGAGGTGTCCCTGCCCATGGCAGGCAGTGGAATAAGGTGAGCTTTTGGGTGCCTTCCAACTCAAACCATTCCATGATTGAATGATTTGAGACCTGTTACTTTCTGCACAATCCAGGCTTAGCTCAACAAGAGCACATTAAGCTCAGTAGCTGTTCAGTGAACAGCACTGTGTGAAACTTTCAATATTGGTCTCTGTTGAAAATTAGTTCAACCTGACATATTCATTGAATTGTCTGTTTTTTCAGTATAGTGCAAGAAGTCTTCTGCAAGAAATCTTATCCCAACAATTAAGAAAATTTCAGCTTAGAATTCCTGCAGTTTTTGGCCAAAATGTTTCCGGCTGTAATTTTTAAAGGGAAAAAAAAAAGCCAGATGTTTTGATAACTGTTGCGTTCACTGAGCCATCATGGTCAAGCCCAAGTTGCTACAGTTCAGTGTATTACCTATCCTTCAGCTTTTCCATTGGGAGGAGGAGAACAGGGATGAGTCTGTACTTGTGAGGAGCACATCAGATGTGGTCTTTGTCTTCATGTAAGTCTTGGGCCCATAAGGTCTCAGTCAGATCACAGAGAGGTAAACATTGCTTTGGCATGATGAAATCCCTTTTAAGGGGTAAAGAACAGGAATTGGCAGTAGGTGTTTGTCAAGATAAAGGTTTTTCATGAGGCATTTTCCTGTGAAATGAGACCCTCTGATTAGTCTGAGGATCCCTGGGTAGGCAGATTAGAACTGCCTAGAGTCCAAGCCACATCACCAATGTATGTCTAATTTTCTTGCTGGTGACGTTTTTGGAGTGCTGTGTAAAATGTGGGGTTAGAGCAGGAGGAGACACCACAAGCTTCTCTGTGCAGCCCCTTCCAGTGTTTGCTCAACCTCAAAGAAGTTTTTCCTCAGGTTCTGGTGAAATTTCCTGTTTGTTTGTGCTCACTGCCCCTTGTCCTGTTGCTGGGCACCAGTGGAAAGCATCTGGCCCCCTCCTTTTGACACCCACCCTAAATATACCTGTGCCTTGATAAAATCCGCTTTCTGTTGACTTTTCTCCAGGCTAAATAGGCGCGGGTCCCTCAGCCTGTCCTCAGAGAGACGTTCCAGTCCCTTCAGCATCCTTACATCCCTGTTCCTTTGGATGTCACAAGTCATCTGCTCTGTTCCTCAGAAATTATCTGTTATTAAATACTTTTATATGTAAACTACAGTTCACATATAAACCTTTGTCTGTGGATTTTGCTGCTTGCCAAAGTGGAGTCATTCCCAATGAACTGAAAACTTATCAGCATCACAGCTGTAATGTGTTGCTGGGAAGGTTCCTATGCAAATTAAGTCTTCCAATTGTAAATATTTCAGCTACAATCCTTTTGACGGACCTAATGAAAATCCAGAGGCAGAACTTCCACTGACTGCTGGAGAATATATTTACATCTATGGAGACATGGATGAAGATGGCTTCTTTGAAGGTGTGTTTTAGTAAAATGAAATGTGACTGAACTGCTATGGAGAGTTGGTTTCTCTCCAGAAAATGAGAGAGAAATTTAGCAAATCTTGAGACCTCAAGGTAAAGGGTGTCTGCCCAAAGTTAGTTTGTTGGATGAGCAGATTCGGTTGGAAACTGCTTTATTTATGTTATGAATAAATTAAGTGTAAGCTATGAAATCTTTGTCTGTTGATTTCAGCGGAAATTTTGCCACTACTTTCAGCAAGTTCCAGGTTTCATCCCCAGTGGTTTCAGCTCCCATATGGTTCCTCCCTCACCATGGAGAGGAACATGTTCAGCCTCTTTTGCAGATGGGCTGTTTCCCTCTTTCCAGTGCCTGTAGTGAGCCAGGGACTGCAGCAGGTAATGGGCTCCATTGCCTCGTGCTCTTTTGACAAGGAGGGGGTACATTAATCAACCCAGACTACAATGGTGACCTTTGCGGGTGTTACAGAGTGTTGCTGTTTTGGTCACTTTGCAAACATGATCCTGGTTGACTAAAAGGTGGATGAAACCAAGATTTGTGGGCTGTAAATTTTTGCTGAGGTTTTTTTGTGGAGCCACTTGCTTAAGGGGTGATAAATTCCTGATTTCCTGAGGTGCTTTGCAAGAGCTGAGACAAATGCATGTGTGTTGCACTGCTTGCTCTGTGACTGCTCTGCCTCATTTTTCTTTCTTTCTATTCCCAAGCTTATAATTTTATTTGTTTGTTTATTGTTTAAAAAGATTATTCTTTACTAACCTTTTCTGCTTTCCCTGCTTTCAGTTGATTTGCTGTAGGTAGAGTTTGGAAGGGAGAAGGCAGTGCAGTCCCTGTGTGCTGCTCATCTGTGGTTTGATGGGTCTGCACAGACCAAGTGCTGTTTTTCTGTTGTCCCCACAAGTCTTTTTGGGACACCTTTAGTAGAAGAGTTAACTTAAGAAAGAAGGGAGCTAAAAGGAAGGCCAGAGCTAAATACAGAGCTGGGAAGATGGACTTTCTGGAGGAAGTACTGCAAACCCCAGATATCTGTGGCTGGGAGAAGACATAAAATCATCCAGCTGCGTAGTTTGGGAAGGCTAAAAGAGTTAGTGAGAGAGCTGTGATGAGGAAGAATGGGATAATGAAGAAGGAGAAAGCCTTTAGCTAGTTACACAACCTAATTTTTTACTTAATCAGCTTTGACATGTGTGAAGCAGTGAGTTTCCTCACTGTGTCCTTTGGGACCTAACAAGGGAAGCCCTAGGAAATCAGGAAGCATTGCCAGGAATAACCTCTCCTCTTGACTGCAGAGCAGTTGTACCCTGGCAAAGATGTTGTCCTGTAGTCCTGGCAGCTGAGTTGGAAGGCTCAATGGCAGGAGCAGTGGTAACAGGTGTCCTGTTTTTCGTTTAGGGGAGCTGATGGATGGCCGGCGAGGGCTGGTCCCCTCCAATTTTGTTGAGCGAGTTTCAGATGATGACCTCATGATGTTTCTGCCTCCGGAGCTGAATGATCTCACCCATAGCTCATACCAGGAGAAAAGTTTGGTCAGTACAAGCACCAGCAGTGGAGATAAGAGTGAGTTTTCCATTGAAGAGAGTAGCATCAGTCCATTGGCCAGCAGAGCAGAAGGAGACCAGGAGGAGCCCATTAGTCATACAGCAGTGCCTTACCCAAGAAAACTGACTCTTATCAAGCAGCTTGCCAGAAGCATAGTTGTAGGCTGGGAACCACCTCTTTTGCCAGCTGGCTGCCCAGACATACAGAGCTACAACGTCTATGTGGATGAAGAGCTACGTCAGAATGTGAAGAGTGGCCTTCAGACCAAAGCAGTGATAGAAAAGCTGGATTTACACAGCAGGGCTTACCGTGTGTCCGTGCAGGCGGTGACGGAGCGTGGCAGCTCAGATAAACTGCGCTGCACTTTCTTTGTGGGGCAGGATTTTGGCATGGCACCAACGATGCTGAAAGTCAGAAGCGTCACAGCCACGTCAGCAGAGGTCACGTGGCTTCCCTGCAACAGCAACTACAGCCACGGGGTGTATCTCAATGGGCAGGAGTGTGATGTGACCAAGCCGGGCGTGTACTGGTACACCTTCCGCAACCTGCAGCCCAGCACCCAGTATGTGGCCAAGCTGGAGGCCCGGCCCATGAAAAGTCCTTGGGAAGAGGTGCCCAAGGGGCAGGAGCAGGACTCAGCTGTGATACACTTCACTACCCCTCTAGCAGGTATTGCAGGCCTCTGCATATGGAGAGGCTGTGCTTAGCTGGCCCTTTGCTGGGAAGCCATAGGGCAGAGGGAAGCAAGGTTGATTAGGTCCCCAAAGCCTGAGGTGCTGCACTGTTTTGTCTTAATGTTTTTCTTACTTTATTTTAAAATTTCATTAGCCCTTTTGCTTTCATTTGCTCTGGGAGGACATCCTCTGTGCTGGTTGGAGCAGGTGGTTGGGCAGGGAAGAGATGGTTTACCATGACTTTGCTCCAAGGATTGCTGCATCTTGGCCTCAGCTACTTTTGCAAAATTCTGTTTTCTGTGCATTAAAGCTTTCACGGAACAAGAGCACCTTATTTTCTCTGGGTCTGTCTGACATTTCCCAATACTGGCCTGGCTGTTGTAGTTCAGTTCTGCAGGGGCAAGTCTGGTTGGGAGTTTGCTCTTTGGTTCTAACCAGGGTTGAGCTTTATGCTGTAGCCAGATAAGCAAGAGGAAATTGTGTTTGGTCCCTCACAGGCACACCTGATGCTCCTTTGGATGTCCAGGTGGAAGCTGGTCCCTCTCCAGGTATCCTGGTTATCAGCTGGTTACCTGTCACCATTGATGCTGAAGGGTCTTCCAACGGGGTGCGGGTCACTGGATACGCTGTGTATGCGGATGGACAGAAGGTACTGGCTGTGCACGGGGCTGGGGCTGTTGCAGGGGGAGCACGAAGTGCCAGACCTTAAGACATGGACAGCTTGATCCAGGAAGTGTCTTGAAGAGGCAGTGACAGTCCTTGGCCCGGAAAGGAGTGACATCAGAGAAGGGACATTGCTTGGGCTGTGTGATGCACGCTGCAAAAGACATCTGTCCGGGTTTTGGAGGTGCTCCTGGAGCAGGACCCTCCAGCAGCAAAACAGCCTCCTGCTCAGCCCAGGCACTGGCCTAATCCTTTGGCAAACAGTCCCCAGGGTGTGGGCAGAGCACAAGGACAAGTACACAGCCACCACCGGGCTTTCTTGCGAATGTGAGGACTGACGGTGTAGTGCTCCAGCATAAAGTTGGCATCCCCACAGCGTGGGCAGAAGAGTGGGGGGGGAATCTGCCCCTCTGCCATGCTTAGGTGAGACCCCATCTGGAGAGCTGCCTCCAGCTCTGGGGCCCCCAACATCAGAGGGATGTGGAGCTGCTGGAGAGAGTCAGACGAGGCCATGGAGATGCTTCAAGGGTTGGAGCCTCTCTGCTCTGGAGCCAGGCTGGGAGAGCTGAGGGTGTTCACCTGGAGAAGAGAACGCTCCAGGGGGATCTCAGAGCTTGTTCCAGGGCATAAAGGGGCTTCAGGAGAGCTGGAGAGGGACTGAGGACAAGGGATGGAGGGACTGGACACAGGCAATGGCTTCCCACAGCCAGAAGTCAGGGTTAGGTGAGATACTGGGAAGAAGTTGTTCCCTGTGAGGGTAATGACGCCCAGGCACATATTGTCCAGAGAAGCTTTGGCTGCCCCAGCCCTGGTGGTGTCCAAGGCCAGGCTGGATGGGGCTGGGAGCAACCTGGGGTGCTCCAAGTGGAAGGTGTCCCTACCCATGGGAGGGACTGGAATGAGATGGTTTTTAAGGTTCCTTTCAACCCAAACCATTCTGTCGTTTTAACATACAAACACCCCAGGGTTTTGTTTGTTCAGTACTGTTACTGATACAGAACATCCAAGGACATTCTGTATTGAAAATGTCCTGTGGTCTTATGCACACATGATGTTGTTTGGGGAGCACAGTGCAAAACAGAGGGATGCTGTGTTGGATAATTGCTCTTTTGTCGTGGAAATGCTTTTTCCTCTTCACAGGTGAAAAAAAGCAAGAGTCTGGGAAGGTAGTTGAAAGAGCAGCCTAAAAAAGGGAAAAGCTCCTTAAGGCTTAGGAAACAAGGAGAGTTAAAATCTGGAGTAGGAAAGGATATATTAATATTTTGTAGACTGTTCAGTTTCTCAAATTTCTCTTTAACATTCCTTCTTCCCAGATAGTGTGCAGAAGGGTGGGAATTGTGCACAGCTGCTCTCCAGAACTTTGGGTTCTATCAACTTTGGGTTGAGAACTGGAGGGCTGAGCTGTGCACAGTAAATAATTCCTTCCTGTTCTTTTGCTTGCAGGTGATAGAAGTTACTTCTCCAACCGCTGGGAGTGTCCTGGTGGACTTGTCCCAGCTTCAGATGTTCCAGGTGTGCCGTGAGGTTTCTGTGAGGACGATGTCTCAGTACGGGGAGTCCGTGGATTCAGTTCCAGCCCAGATTTCTTCGGTCCTGCTGCAATCCTCCCACTGCACTTCCCCTGTGTGCACCACTGTCCCCTCTAGACTGCCCCGGTGGGCCCCCAGGGCCTTGCTGCCCACCCGCAGCCCGCAGCACACGCTCCGACAGAAAATTCCTGCTGAGAGCTCAGATGCCAAATTAACTGATCCCTCCTCCAGCCCTGCTGGCTCAGTGCAGCCTCTGACAGAAAAAGCCTCTTCCCCACCACACCTCCCCTCCCCTAGTGCTTCCTTGGTGCAGGCTCCAGGCACTTCCCCACAGGGGTCGGACACTGAGGGAGACAAGAAATGCCTGAGTGTGCCTCCCCAGCAGGCTGGCACAGTGCTCCTAGGGCCTGGCACGGAGCCTGGGCCTTCCCAGAAACAGAGAATGCAACAGCTGGGTGGAGGGACAGAGGTGCAGGTAAGTGCTTACATCTCCTGCCCAGTGCCAGGTGTGCAGGGAAGGGCAATGGATCCTTTTTGGGGAGTGGGACAAGATGCCACTGAGCACCTTTCTGTGACACAGAGTCACCTCTGCACCATCATCCAGTGGTGGCAAACTGTCAGAGTTTTGGCTGCTGTTGTGTACCTGGAGGATGCAACTCACCTCTCGATTCTGTTTGCTAGCATATGAGGAACAGAGTGAGAAAAAGAAGAATTTGCAGAGTTAAAAGGTTAAAAGGATGTTCCTGTGTTAGTCTGGCATTGCTGTGCTCTCTGATGTGAAGGGACCTTCTCCAGTCTGGTGGGTTTGTACAAGACAGTGGTAGATCACCTTAGTGGATGGCAGAGCAAGGCAGCTGTGGCTGCAGAACTGGCAAACTGTTCTGACCCTGGCTATTTAAGGTTCCCAGTGGATGAGTGAAATTCCCAGTGGTACTCCCAGTAGGGTGGGTGAGTGCTTTCAGAGTTCTTTTAGGGCAGTGGTGAGGGTGTCTGCGAGCTGTAATGATGGTGAATGATTGTTCTGTGACGATGGGGCAGTGCGCCCTCCTGTTGTGGGATGTATTACATCAGGGAAAAGGATCTATTTCCCATTCTGACTTTTGACATCAGAACTCATAGGAGTGCTTCAAACTGTTAAATTTAGCACAACTTTATTAATCATGGCAGTGTGACCTTGTGAAAGGTCAGAGTTAGGCTGAGACTTCTGAAAATTGCTGAAGCAAGAGCAGCATGGTGGGCCCAAGCCCAAAGGCCAACTCAATACCCAGAAGAACTGAGATGTTGAGTCCAAAATTTCAGAGATCGGTGCCTGGTCATTTGCAGCTCACAGTACCTTGGGTCAACTGCTGGATTCATTTACCCACATTTCATAGAATCATGGAATGCTTGGGGTTTCAAGGCGCATTAAAGATCATCTGGTGCCTGACAGGGACGCCAGGCTGCTCCAAGCCTCATCCAACCTGGCCTTGAACACTTCCAGGGATGAGGAGTGTCACGGTGGATTTGTCCCAGATTCAGATGTTTGTGGTGTGCCAGGAGATTTCTGTGAGAATGATGTCTCAGCCAGTGGATTCAGTACCAGCCCAGGTTTCCTTGTTTTTTTGTGAGACTCTGACTGCACTTCACCTGTTCCCAGCATTGTTGCCTCTGGACATTCAGGTGTCTGGTGTAGATGTCTGCACTTGTGGTGGTTGCTTTGCCTCCTTTGTGGAGAGGAGTGAAATGAGTACTCCCAGGATGCAAATCATCCTTCTCTCTTGAGGTGTGTCTCTTCACTTGGCTGTCAGCAAAGGGAATCAGGGCAGGAAATCTGAGCTGTGAGATTAGACATGAGATCAGGACCTGCCTGGCTTTTGTCCAGGGGAGATTGAGAAGCTTGACACTGCAATGTCTCAATGTCCCTGGGGTCTGATCCTTCAGTGTTTTCAAAGTGCCTGGTACATAAGGACAAGGTTGTGCTCCATTGCAAAATGCAGGGAGGCTCCCTTGGTTAGAGTAAGAGGTGATTGATAAGGCCCACCTGCCTTACCCTTCTTGTTTCTGGAGTTCCATTCCTCCATCTCCCAGAGGTTTTCTTGGACTGGTTGGAATACAGATGAAGATTTTCTTTAATTCTCACTAGGTGGTCTAATCAGAGCTTATTGCACTCTCTGTGTTTATTGTTCTTCATTAATTCTCCTTTTCTTCACACCCCAGGAAATCCTGGAGTAGTGTCCTCATCTCCAGCTCAACCCAACGTGCTGATGTCTAGGCCATTCCTCTGACAGATGACAGTGGGAAACAACCTTGTTGTATAACTTGGGCTCTTCTTGCAGCCCTGAAACTTGTTACTCTCCATGCCCTTGTGGGCCTTGCTGAGCTGCAGCACAGGGACACTGTGTGTCCCCTGGGACCTCAGGACAGGGAGGGCTTTGTTCCAGGGCTGGCCAAGATTCCCAGCTGCAAGTTGCCTGCCAAAATACTCATATGCCTAGAGCAAAGAACATGTCAGAGGGTCAAAGAGTTTGGGGTGATAAGACTCCATTTTGGTGCATAAGTAGTCTGAGACACCTCCCCTTGATTTCACTGTTGGTTTGTTTCCCAGATGGAGCAACCAAGAATCAAAGCACCGGAGCAGGGAGGCCCGATGGACAGTGGGGTGAAGCTCCAAGCAGAAACCTTCCACGTGTGCTCTGTGCAGGAGGAACCCAAAGGTCCCAGTGCTGACATGGAGAGAGAGGCAGAGAAGCATCTGAGCCCAGAGCCTCCGTCCTCCCCCAGCCAGGCTGGGGAAATGCAGGGCACCTTCCAAGATGGGAACACGAGTGGGAGCAGCTGCCAGGACTTCCTGAGGTTGTCTCCTGGCAAGGAGGTGATGAAAGAAATGTCCAGAGTGAAAAGAGAGGTTTGTTTAACCTTGGCTTGTGTCCATGGAGGGATGTGAACCGTACTTGGCCTCCTGAGTTTTCCAGCCTTAGACAGTGCAATTCTGCAGGCTTTGAAGTGAGGCTGATGGTTGTGTGTGTCCATATGTGCCAGTCACTCCCTTGGGTGCTGCTTGCTTCCTTTCCTACCACACCTGAGCTGTGTGTGTGCTCAGAGAAAGGAAAAATGCTCCTTTGTTGCTGAAATAGAGCCTGGGAGAACTGAGAAAATGTGTTTTGCTTTTCAACAGCAAGAAGAAAAACTGTCAGAGATGGGCCGCCGACAGTTGACCCTTTTCACTGAGCACAACCGGAGTTCTGACCTTTCAGATATTTTGGAAGAGGAGGAAGAGGATGAGCTGTCCTCAGAAGCTCTGGAAGAGAAGAAATGGGACCAGAGAGAGCCATGTTCCCAGGAGAATGGGGAAAAGGTAACCTGTTCTGAGTGCTGCTTGTGGGGAGTGCCAGTGCAGCCATCCCATGCCATCCACTCACAGGAGGAGGGGCTGGGCTGAGCCTTTCCCAAGGTCCTGCTGCTCTGCTTTTACTCCCAGTGTTGGCTCAAGGTAGTAAAAACACAGGTTCTTTGGGAGAGGGAAGGGTGTTTGTTTGTAATAAATGGAGCCAGGGTTTAATTAGTTGTTAAAACACACAGTGTGATGTGGTGTTTAAAATCAATGGGGGGTGATTTGAGTTCTTAACACAGACAGTAAACAGGGTGCAGTCAATGCTCTCAGGCACAGGGTGTGATCTTTGGGGTGTCCTATGCAGGGCCAGGAGTTGGCCTCAATCCTTGTGCGTCCCTTCCAGCTCAGGATGTTCCCTGATTTTGTGATTATTTGGCTTAGGTCTTGATGCTTTCTGTTGCCAGGGATGGCATGTAGGAGGAGAGTTGTGGCTTTATAGTTCAAATGCTGCAAGGGATGAAATCCTGCCTGAGCTGAGCTGTAAGTGTCCAGCTTAATTCATGCTCAAAGAGTTAAATCTGGTCTGAATGCACCTGTGGGAATGTGATTCCAACTGCATGGCCTGGAACTGGTGCGTAACCATACAGATTACAGCAGCTGGCATGAATATCCATGAGGGAAAGCACTGAGGGTGAGAGACTGGAAAATTAAAAAGCTTTGCAGGAGATGTGATATGCCCGGATGGCAAGAAAGCACCTTCTCTTTGATTTTTCAAGACCGAAGAACATCTGTAGTTGATGGTGCCGCGTGGCTGCTGGTCTGTAGGGATGGGGCTGGTGGGCACTAGATGGTAGCAGACAATGTAGTGACTCTGGAGTAAATTTCCTTTTGTCCTTCTGAAGGGTCTCCTGCTTCCCAGGTGAGGGATTGAACCTGCAGTGAAGCACATCAGGAGCCCCAGGAGAGCCTGGTGGCTGGAGGGGCTGGGGCTGCCTCTGAAGGGTTTGGAAGGGCTTCCAGTTGTTGAGATTGGACTGGGAAAAAATGGAAGAAAAACAAGTTTCCTGGGAAGAGAAAGAAGGAAATAAGGGCAATCAAGAATGCTATTCTTTGTCTTTTTTTTCCCCTGGGTGTATTGACTGGATAAAATAATTGTTTTCTGTGCTGGCAGTAACAGAGTGAGGGTGACAAGATGTTGAATTGGGAGGGGATGTGAGGGGCAGGAAGTTTTGGGGCACAGACCTCCCATTGCTGCCTTATGGATTGAAGGGGATTGGACTGGAATACGGCTGTTTTCTAGGATTCTGCATATTTAACTACATTTTCTGTTACCTCAAGACTCCTCAGCCAATTCTTCCAGGATCCAGAGGATGAAAACCCAGAGGGGTGGTGCTTTAAAAATGTTTATTCTCAAACAAGTTGTTTAATCACTGAAACCATTTATTGTGTTAAAGCTCAAAAACAAGCCACAGCTTTGCAAACAGCTAAAAGAAGTCTTACTGAATTTTTTTTGTGTATTTATGAATTCTCCGTATTCCTAATTGGTGCTAACAAGGCAGGAGCCTTGAGCAATGTTCTAAGGAGAGTTTGAGAAAATTTGAGGGGTTTTTGGTCTAGAGGAGTTGAGTGGGAGATTTTGTACCCACCTGTTTGCGTGATGGATAAAAGGATGAGAGCCAAAGTAGTCTTGTTTCTGGGAGATGATACATTAAAAGAGGCAGAAATCATGAGCTGCTGTTTGGGATGTTCATGTTGAAGATGCGTTCAAACCTCTTACCCAGGAGGACAACGCAGCCTTGGGATCGGTCCCCAGAGGGTTCAGGACCTCCATTCTTTGGTGTTTTCAAACCTTATCTGAGCAAAGACATGGATTTATTGTTGGCAACAGTCCTGCTGTAATTAAGAGACTGAACTGGAGACCTCTGGAGGCCCCTTCAACCAATTCTAAATATAATTCAAGACCAAGTTTTGCTTGGAAGAAGCTATAGAGATTGGAGCTATCAGTAGACAACTTGCAACTGCCTTTGTTTCTCGCTCACTCTGGTTCAGTTTTTAATTATCTCTGAACAGACCTGCATATGGCTGTGGTTTAAAGTAGCTACATGTGCTTTGTTATCTATTTGTAAATGCCTTCAGAACACATTAATAGTATAACTTGTCAGGGAAGGTGAACAAGAGACCTCCAGAGGTATCTTCATACCAAAATACCATAATGCACCTGGGGATTTTACCTTTTATGTTACTGTTAATGTGATAAGAAATAAACCCGTAAATTCTACAGTTGGTCCACAACAAATTTTAAAATTCAGCAGTGTTGTCCCCAAAATTTTCTGTAGCCTGGTAGGCTCTCACTCATCTGCAAGTGAAACTCATATCTGTGTGGCCCTTTGAAGTAAAGGGTTTTCCTTTGTTTTTGTGGGAACTGTGCTCCTAGATTTGCAGACAGGAACCTGCAGTAGGGCTGCACTTTGCTAGGAGATGAGAAGGGCCCAGGCAGCAACATCTCCAAGGGGTGTCCTACAGCACAGGGCCATTCCCTGTGCTTCAGGGAGAGGACATAGCTAAGGGGGACCCGCGGCTCTGTGGGTGAGCCCTGTGGACAGAAGAGCCCACTCAGCTCTGCTGTGGAGGGATGGTGCCTCTCCTGCCCCCATCCCTCCCAAAGGTGCCAAGCCGAGAGGAACCATTGCTGTGGGATGAGAGGTGCTTCAGGCAGAGCTGTGTGTGTACAGGAGAGGCTGGGAGGGAGCTCTTCCATGCATTTGCCTTCCTCGCTTCCTGCCGCATTGCTGGTTCATCTGATTGCTTTTGCCAGAAGATCCATCACTCCTTCTGCCCCCTCCCCTTGCTTTGCTGCAGCCACAGCTCCATCCTGCTCTGCTGGGAGGGAATCAGGGTCACTTTGCCTCTTGTTTTAATGTTTATTTCCTCTCTTTTTTCCTTTGCTTGTCCTGGCTGTGGCTTTTCTCGGGGTCTGGGTACAGATGGATCTTTGTGATACTGACAGCGATGAGGAGATTCTGGAGAGGATCCTGGAGCTCCCACTTCAGAAGAACCACAGCAAGAAGTTGTTTAGCATCCCTGAAGTGACTGAGGATGAAGATGAAGATGAGGATGAGAAGGGTGTTACAGAAGAAAAGACAGACCCTCAAGACTCCTTGGAAACACAAACCTACCATTCAGGAAGAACAGAGAAACCACCCAACAGCAAGGAGCCATTTCTAAAGGAAGATGGGAGTAACACCTCCATGGATGTCTCAGCTCAGACTCCTCAGGGGGAGCACAGTGCTAAGGAGAGCAGAGCGGAGGCTGACCGTGCAAATCCTGCCTTTGGCCAGCTGTCTTGCAGTCAAAAGAAGGCACACTGGAACTGGGGATATCAGGATAATGATCCAAAGTCTGGGAGTGGGACAAGTCCCTCTTGGAACAAGAAGAAGGGAAATAATTATCGGGAGAAGATCCGGAGTCGGCCTGAGATAAGTAGGAAGAGACAGAGTGATCTAACAGAGCACTGCAGTCGTCTGCTGGGCAACTGCAGCCAGATGGGGAGCGGGTTATACAGAGCTCCCAGTCTCAGGGAGGAGCTGAATGTTGTCAGCAGTGCTGGTGGAAAGGAGGGGTTGGATTTGTACAGCCGGGCCAGGCAAGGCACCTTACGGAAAAAAGCCCCGAGAGCAGTGGGATCAGGGGGGGCAGAACCAGCCATGATAGCAGCACACTGCCCCAGCCCCAGAAGCCTGGAAATAGACATCGAGTATGACTCCGAAGATGATCAGGATTCAACCTGTGCATCCTCCCTGGAGAGCAGGCTGTGGCCAGAGAGGTCCCAGAGCTGCCAGGGGGACCGGGGTGATTGCTCCAGTCAGTCTGAGGTTGCCCACCTGGGTGGCAGAAGAGACCTGACCAGGCTGGAGGTGATGGAAGAGCAGGGTGTGGAGTGGGCCGGGTCTCCGAGCCGGCACCTACAATTCTTCTACCGGGAGAAGGAAGCCCCGAGGTGTGAGAGCAGTTCTGAGGAGCAGGGCTGGGAGCTGGACTGTAAGTCACCTGGCTGGAGAAGGAGGCTCGAACATTCTTCGAAGGGGATACGTAGCACCTCCTTGCACAAAAGGGTTGGGTGACTTTTCCTATTCTGGCTTTGAAGCAGCTTGCAGTGGTGCTGGCTTCCCTCTGCTTCCCTGGCCTGCCTGTATCTTGCTTTGTTCAGTGTTGTCCAGAGAAAGGACCCTCCTCTAGGATTGCCTGGAAGAATATCTGAGAGATTCTGTAGTTTTGTGCTGCTCCATGGCTTTTCTTGTAGTAGCTGCTTCTGCTTTTCCTGCTCCCTGACCGAGTGTCACCGATGCAGTATTCCTTTTCACACTGGGTCTTCCTCCCCACGGCAGGAGGCTGTGGGACCCAAGCGAAAATCCCTGGTGCAATAAGCTGATTGGTGAAAGCTTTGTGTAGATGCTGACTGTAATGTCATTGCCTCCCCTTGAAATGCCCTTTCCTGCATCTTCACCCTCACCAAGGGGATCGTCACTGGTGCCTGGCAGAGTGCCTGCCTGTCCTCAGTTCTGTTTTCCAACTCCCCTGGTCTTTCCAGCTCTAGAGTGTCTCTGAAGAGGAATGTTGCATTTGGATGCACTGCTCTTTGTGGAGTGCGTTTGGGCTGAGCGCTGTTCCGGGAGTTGGAAGGCAGAGGCTGCTACTAATTCTCTGCTGGTTCCAATTGCAGGCATCCAGTCATAAAGATTCCAGGGGCCTGGAGCCGCCCGGCACAGCCGCCTGGCAGGCTCCTAGCTGGAGGCGGAGCAGGAGTGAGAGAAGAAGCCAAATGCAGAAACCTTTGCTCTCTAGTCCAGGTGAGCAGGAACAGGGAGAGAGGTGGGCAGCAGGAGAGATGGAAGCTCCTGGAAATGGCTGGGGAGAAGCTGGCAGGCAGTGCCTGGCTCGTGCACTGCTGGGGCAGGGCTGACGTTCTCTCTGCTGTGTTCCCCCTGTGCACAGGCCTTCCAAGGAGCACTGCTCCTGAGAGCCCTGGCAAAGGTGATGGCATTCGGATCTTTGTGGCTCTCTTTGACTACGATCCTGTCTCCATGTCCCCTAACCCTGATGCAGCAGAAGAGGAGCTCCCATTTAAGGAGGGGCAGATCCTGAAAGTAAGAATTTAGTGAACATCTCCTACTCTATGGATCTATCTGGTGTTCCAGGGAGCTTAAACCTTGGGAGGTCTGCAGTTTCCTCATGAGGGAAGTAGAGGGGCAGATGCTCATATTTTCTCTCTGGTGACCTTTTGGAATGGCTGGAGTTGTGTCAGGGAGGGTTAGGCTGGATGTCAGGGAAAGGTTCTTCCCCCAGAGGGTGCTGGGCACTGCCCAGGCTGCCCAGGGAATGGGCAGGGCCCCGAGGTTGCCAGAGCTCCAGGAGCATTTGAACACTGCTCCCAGGGCTGCCCAGGGTGGGGTTGTTGGGGTGTCTGTGCAGGGACAGGGGCTGCACTGGATGGATGATCCTTGTGGTCCCTTCCAACTCAGGATATTCCATGGTTCTTTCTCTATGCAGCTCAGTCCCTGCAGCATAAACAGTCTGATTTCCTTTGCAGGTTTGTGGAGACAAGGATGCTGATGGTTTTTACAGGGGGGAATGTGCTGGAAGGGAGGGATACATTCCATGCAACATGGTGTCAGAAGTCCCTGTGGAGAGTAGCGAGCTCAAGCAGCAGCTCCTAAAGCAGGGGTTCCTGCCTGCGGACACGGAGAGCCCAGGTACTGTGTGTGTGTATGTGTGTGCCATGCTCCTGTGGCTCTTTGCTGGAGTGTTGGAAGCTCAGTCCTGTTATCGTGTGTGGCCAGTGCAGCCGCCAAACCCATCTGGAGGGCTGTCCCTGGATCTGCAGCCTGGTTTAGTGGCTGCTCCTTAGCAGGAGCATCTGGCTGGATGTGGGTGTTCTGAGCTCTCAGTTCATCCCTGGCTCCACTGCCAGCATTTGCAGCTGCTCCTGGGCTTGAGGTGTGTGAATTCAGCACAAAGTGAGGCTGAACCTTGCTAGGGACAGGGAAACGGAAGCATTTGAAGAGCAGCTGAAGTATGTGAACAAGAGTTTTCACTCTGTTCCCTCCTTTGTTTTGAAAGCCTGTGAACAGAACTCTTGGGATGACCCTGCTCTTGGGTGAGAGAATCTGTGACTTGGGAATGGAGATGGGAAAGGGGGAGGAAAAGTGTGACACAGCAAGGTAGGCAGACAGGAGTGTACAAGGAGCAGATCTGGTGGTTGGGTTCCTCCTTACTTACTCCCTGTAGGATGTGGTCAGTGCCTTGTGCACCGCAGAGGGTTTCCTGTTCCTTCCCTCTCGTGGGCTCAGAGAGGAGAGGGAGCAGCCCCAGGATGTGCAGCCAGCACAGCTCAGGCTGAGTCAGGCTTGGTGGCTGTGAGCTGCCCCTGCTGTGAGTCCCTGTGTTCCTGTGCCTCTCCCTCACGCCTGCCACCTCTCATCATGCACTCCTCTGTGCACCCGCCATTGCCAGTGCCAATTGTTGGATCTGCTCCACTTGTTAAAACACCAGGATATTCCTGGTTTGGCTGGACCCTGTTTCCCTGCAAGTTCAGCAATGAAAAATAGCACAAGTGTTGGTCATGGCAAAGGTAAGCCCTGACATTGCCTGAGCATCCAACTTGTTCCTATTTCTGTGCAGGGAAACTCTAACAGACCCTTAAGGTCTTTTCTCACCCAAACCATTCTATGATTCTGAGGGCCTGGCAGTGCTCAGCTCCTAAATGTTAGTCCCTGGAAAGTTGATCCTGAGCAGCACAGGGACTGAAGGAGCCTGATGTTTTCACAGTGTGATTTTTGGAAATGTTTTTAAAGGACAAGCGTATTCAGTCTCTCCCGTGTCTGAGGAGAGGAGATCTGAGTAAGGTGTTTTTCACATCCATACTCTTTCTCTTGTGTGCATGCCAGAGATGGCTGGATGCCTGTGGTGGCCTGTGTCTCTCAGTGGATACACAAGGGATACTCTGCCCTGCCCCACTGCATAGTCTTGGAAGAGTAAAGGATTTTAATAGCTCTGAGACCTCATTAAACATGACGGGTTTGAAAGTTTTGAGGAAGGTGGTGGTGGTAGTCAATAAGTTGTGTGTGGAGGGAGGGATTGTAGGTTTGGCACTGGTGGGGACACACCTCAAATCCTAGGGGCAGTTCTGGGCCCTCTTGGTAAGGACACTGAGGGGCTGGAGCATGTCCAGGAAGGGGAACAGAGAGCCCCAGGAGCAGCTGAGGGAGCTGGGAAAGGGGCTCAGGCGGGAGAAAAGGAGGCTCAGAGGGGGCCTTCTGGCTCTGCACAGCTCCTGACAGGAGGGGACAGCGGGTGCAGGTTGGACCTGATGGTCTTTTCTAACTGTAGTGGTTCTTTGATTCCTCAGCAGTCAGGCTGGCTGTACCTCTGCTGTTTTCCTGCTGCCGTAACAAGGCTTTGCCTTGGAGGGGTTGGTCTGGGCACTCCTCAGGTTCATTTGGGATTTCATCCAGTCCTGACCCTGCTCAGTGCAGAAGCTTTAGCCATGTGGTAATGGTACAAGGTTTTATTTTGTCCTTATGGTGCTGCTTCTGAAAGCTAAGGAGCAGCAAAGTCTGTCTGCTCTGAGATGTGGAGTGCCTAAAAGGTGTAAGTACAGTGTGGATTTCTCTGTGTGTTTGGGATGTGGATCACAGCTCATCTGAGTCCACATATGAGGCCCAGAGGGCTTTGCCCACAGAAATCCTGTTGTCAGCCTCCCAGGGGAGGCATGTCATCTCTGTCCCCTGTTCACTATTCAAGATGCTTCTCACTTTCCATTCACTGTCTGTTTCTCTTGTCTATTTATTTGCTTTTTTGGTGTTTTTATTAAGGAAATGGCACATTTTCTCCACCTCCACGCCGCCAAACTGTCCCTCCTCCAAAGCCCAGACGCTCCAAGAAAGGTCTGTGTCACCCACTGCTTCCTCTTTGGTTTTTGCTATAGGATTACAGACTGCATTGAATTTTTACTACTTGCTTTCAGGACCCTCAGATGTTTATATGACTGCTAGGAAAGAGAGCCCATCCCTGTGCTGGTGTTAAGTTTTTAACAACAGTGATGTCTTTCATAGTTTGGAGCTTGACCTGTGCTTCTTGTTACATTCCTGAGTCCTGGTTACTGGTGTAGACTTTGAGTTGCATGAACAGTTTGCTTCTGTTGTTTGCTGTCTTGGTGCCCTTTTTTACTGTTTATCAGTTGTGTCATGTGGTCACTGCTGGAGATGAGCTCTTACTGATGAGGCATTTTCTTCCCCCGGCAGGGCTGGACAAACAGGAATGCAAATCTCAGCCAGGTGAGAAGTGCTTTTACCAGGGGAGTAGGTAATGCATGACAGAATTACAGATGTGTTTTGTGGTCAAGGGCCAGTGTGACACCCTGTGGTGCTGCTTCTAAGCACTGTAACAAAAGATTTTAGTTGTTTTTGTTTAGCGGTGGGTGCAGAACGGTTTGGGTGAGCAGGGGGTGCTTGCAGAGGAGTGCACCAGTTGTTTTTCTATGGGAGGAGCAGGGCAGCCTCTCACTCATCATATGCTGTGGTCCCTGTGATCCAAGAGACACTCGAGAGGGTGCTCTCTCTTCTGAGGTGCATCATCTGTTTGTATCCAGAGAGGCTAAGTGTGCAAACCCTTTGCCAGCCCATCTGGTGCTGACCCAAAGGAGAGTTTAAATCCATGAACGTGTGTTTTCTGTAGAACCAGACTTGGCTTTTGTAGGCTCAGGACAGGTCTGTAGGTAATGGGTTTGAGCAGGCAGGAGATTGGGGATGGCAAGGCCTGGACTTCCCTGTGTGCTGGTCCCTGGCTGTTGAAGGATAAATTCTGTAGCTTAATAGCAGAACATTGTGTAGTGGGAGGAGAAATGTCCTTTCAAGACACTGTAAAGAGACAGCTGTTCTCTCTGTGTGTGTGAGTAAACAGAAAACGTAAAATAAAACATTCCTGTACATATAAACAGAGCACCAGGATGAGGGGATGGATGGATGTCCCCACTTTTGTGCTTATGAGGCAATGAAGAAGATCAGAAAACTGTTTTACCAAATGGCTCTAAAGTCTCTCTCCACTCAGTTCCCCCCCTGTATTCTTTTTGCACAGACCTCTATAAGAATGGTGAAGGAGTTGCTGTGATTGGGGATTTTGTCCTAGTATTTCCATCTAAGAATATTTTATTTTTCTCCTGCAGGGCAGAAACATAAAGACATTGAAGCAGAGCTGCTGACTCCTCGCAGAATGGTGGCTGCCTTTGACTACAACCCAAAGGAGAGCTCTCCTAACACAGATGTGGAGGTAACCACCAACTGCTCCCCCTTTTCAGAGGTTTCTTCTTCCTATCTCTGTTTTCCTTCTCTCTCAAGACATTCAGCACTTTGGTCCAACCAGATTCTTAGTGAAACTGTGTGAATATTCATTGCATCCTTAGTGATCAGACAGGACTGAGCAGATCTGGGGCAGGAGGAAGGAGCTCCTACTGGTAGCAACTGATCCAGGAAACACTCTGGGAAAAGGAAAAACCTGCTTAAGTGTTTGAAAGCACTTTTGACACTTCATTTGAGCATGACTTTAGTGTTAACTATCTGTGCAGGTCTTTGTTCAAGCAAAAAGATTTAGCTCCAGTTTAATATACTAGTTTGCAAAGTTCTTGTTTTCAAGCAATTCCTACATATAGAATCACAGAATCATGGAATGGGATGGGTTGGAGGAGATCTTAAAGCCCGTCTCGTCCCACCCCCTACCATGAGCAGGGACACCTTCCACTAGACCAGGTTGCTCCTTCTGGCCTGGCCTTGGACACTTCCAGGGATGGGAAGGGGTATAATCTAAACAGGGAAGGATACAGAATCACAGAATTTCTAGGTTGGAAGAGACCTTTAAGATTGTTGAGTCCAACCCATGTTCTAACACCTCAACTAGATCATGGCGCCAATGCCACATCCAGGCTTTTTTTAAACACATCCAGGGATGGTGACTCCACCACCTCCCTGGGCAAATGATTCCAGTATTTGACCTCTCTTTCTGTGAAAAACTTCCTCCTTAATTCTAGCCTGTATCTCCCTTGGCGCAGCTTGAGACTGTGTCCTCTTGTTCTGTCTGTTGTTGCCCGGAGGAAGAGACCGACCCCCAGCTCACCACAGCCGCCCTTCAGGAAGGTGCAGAGAGTGATAAGGTCACCTCTGAGTCTCCTTTTCTCCAGGCTGAACAACCCCAGCTCCCTCAGTCGTTCTTCATACGGCCTGTGTTCCAAGCCCCTCACCAGCCTCGTTGCTCTCCTTTGGACATGCTCAAGCATCTCATCATCCCTCCCAAACTGAGGGGGCCAGAACTGGAGGCAATACTCCAGGTGTGGCCTCGCCACTGCCGAGTACAGGGGCAGAATGACCTCCCTGCTCCTGCTGGCCACACCATTCCTGATACTGGCCAGGATGCCATTGGCTTTCTTGGCCACCTGGGCACACTGCTGGCTCATGTTCAGCCGACTGTCAACCAGCACCCCCAGGTCCCTTTCTACCTGAGCACTGTCCAGCCACACTGTCCCCAGCCTATAACGCTGCAGGGGGTTATTGTAGCCAAAGTGCAGGACTTGGCACTTGGACTTACTGAACTTCATCCCATTGGATTTTGCCCATTCATCCAACCGTTCCAAGTCTCTCTGCAAAGCCTTCCGTCCCTCTAACAGATTGACACACGCTCCCAGCTTAGTGTCATCTGCAAATTACTAATGAAAGACTCTAAGCCCTCATCCATGTCATCAATAAAAATATTGAACAGAACTGGCCCCAGCACAGACCCCTGCGGGACACCACTGGTGACTGGCCCCCAGCTGGATGCAGCACCATTCACCACCACTCTCTGGGCCCGGCCATGCAGCCAGTTCCTAACCCAGCACAGAGTGCTCCTGTCCAAGCCACGGGCTGCCAGCTTGTCTAGGAGTGTGCTGTGGGAGACAGTGTCAAAGGCCTTGCTGAAATCCAAATAAACAACATCTACAGCCTTCCCTGCATCCACTAGGTGGGTTACCTGGTCATAAAAGGTGACCAGTTTGGTTAAACATGACCTACCCTCCTAAACCCATGCTGACTGGGTCTGATACAATCCAAACAGTAATTTTGTGGATAAATCTGTTCCAGGTAGAAAGATGGCAATGCACAATCCTTTCTGCAAAAAGAGATGAGCACATGATCTGTTCCTCCAAGCTGTGTTTGCTCTCTGAGCAAACATAAACACGGAGTTTGGATTCCCATCCTTTCCCTTCATCCACAAAGGAGTGTCTGGCCAACAGAGGGCACAGCTCAGGGAATGCTTGTCTCCCAAGCTGTGTCTCCTGCCCAGAGGGACACAGCTGAGGACAGAGTGTTTTAGGACGGTGGAATATCTTGGGAGAGACATAATGTGAGCATGTATCCAGCCACCGAACACTTTTGAACCCTTGTCATTGAGGAGGTGACTGTGCATTTTGCAGTGATTTGCTCTTGTAGAACTCTTTTGGACAAGAGCTTAAATTACTGAAACAAGCTGGTAGAGTTCTGTGGGAGATGCTCCACAGGAGCAGCCTGCAGACTCAAGAGATTAAATTGAGGACTAGGGATATATTATTGTAAATATATTGGAAGTAAATCCCTTCCAGCTGACACCTGTGAAGTGCCAGAGTGTCTTAAGTGGGACTCAGCCTGTTTGGAGCCCCCCCTGGGCAGCTTTTTCCATTAAAAGAGACTGGTGACACCTTTTTCTTTAGCCTTATGCCCCATGGAGCATGTGCTGGGGTGTCTGACAGAACAGAGGGTGTGACAGTGAAGGGTCACTGTGTGCTGTGCTCCTGTTCTGTGTCCAGGCTAAGCCACCCTGTTTGTATGCATTCCTGCTAGTGACTGGTCCCTAAGTGCTGCATACAAAACAGGCTCATCCAAGGGGGAGGATTTGTAATTATACTTAAAGAAATTGATGGTATTTCTGGTGCTTGCTGAGCTTGTCCTCAGTGCACCTTTCCAGACCAGGTGTAGGTACTATTTTGAAACCTTATTAAAATTGGTTTTAAAGTGGGCTTTGCTCTTGTCTTAATTTATTAAATGCTTCCCTAGCAGTGAATTCCAGAGTTATCCACTTCAGTTTCCCTCCTGCATCCTGGTCCTGCAAGAGCAAACACAGTGGGCTCCCTCCCCTGGAGTAAGATTGGGCAGGAGGCCGAGGGGAGCCTGTGTTCCTGGTGAGTAATTCCAGGCACTGCTTTTCCTGTCACCTCTGTTCTCTGGCTCTTTGCAGGCTGAACTGACCTTCAGTGCTGGGGACGTTATCACAGTCTTTGGGTCCATGGATGATGATGGATTCTACTACGTAAGTGCAGGGCTTGGGAACGTCCTGTGGTTACACTGGAAATTGTTGGAGTTCATGGAATGGCAGGGAAGTAGAAACCAGGGCACAACATATCCTGCTTTTGAGAAAAACATGAACCTCTCTCTACTTAGTGCAGGGCAGCCTGTTTCTGGAGCTCATTTCTCCTGCTGTAAATCTGGTATTACAGAGTCTTGGAATGGTTTGGGGAAGGGACCTTAAAGCTCATCCTGTTCCACCCCCTGCCATGGGCAGGGACACCTTCCACTGTCCCAGGCTGCTCCAAGCCCCATCCAACCTGGTCTTGGATGCTTCCATGGACCCAGAGGTAGCCATAGCTGCTCTGGCCACCCTGTGCCAAGACCTCAGCACCCTCACAGCCAGGAATTCCTTCCCAATATCCCATCCATCCTTGCCCTCTGGCAGTAGGAAGCCATTGTCCCTTGTCCTGTCTCTCTGTCCCTTGTCCCCAGTCCCTCTCCAGCTCTCCTGGAGCTCCTTTAGGTCCTGGAAGGGGCTCTGAGGTCTCCTTGGAACCTTTTCTCCTCCAGGGGAGTCCCAGGGTATCCCAGCCTGGCTCCAGAGCAGAGGGGCTCCAGCCCTGAGAGCATCGCTGTGGTCTTTAAACATCCCAGTGGTTCTGGGTTTATTTTTTGGTATCAATTGCCTGCAGGTTTCCCAAAGCCTTGCCTGCATTTTTCCATGCACACACCAGCTGAACCAGCACCAGCTCTGAGCTAACATTTCACCAGGCACTTGGACATTTGGGTCAGAGGCTGGAATGGTGATCCAAGTAAGCAGACACATTCCTGGGGCTGTGCCTGCCCTCCAGCTGCGTGCCAAACTTGAGCCTTGGCCCTTGGACCATCCGCCTTTTCCTGCATGGGAAACACTGTGCCTTCACACATCTGACTTAAGGTTGAGCTCCAGGTTAAGTCTGAGGGCATCACTGAGAATGTTTTGTTTGATCCTTTTATAGTGTTGGACAAGCAGCATTGCTCAGGTGGGTTTTGTCTCACCCAACCACCTCCTGTTGAACTGGATAAATATTTGTAGGAGTACAGTACTGCAACTCTGGGCCTCTGTGACCTTGGATGCAATGCCTACAGGACATTGTGCCAATACTGCCCCATTCTTTAAAGACATCAGTAAATACCAGGGCAAATCAAAGCCTCTAGGACACCTGTGGCACAGTCATATTGCAGTATGGTAGTGGAGATTTTGAGTTTGTAGAAATCACCTTTGTCACAGCTTGCTGTCATCTCTCCTTCCTTTACTCTCTTGTGATGTGAGTTCTGGAATTTTCTGAGGATCCTCCCTATGTGGGTGTGTTCTGGACTTGTCTCAGCCTACAGCCCAGCCTTCTCTGCAGGGCACTGCACCTCAAGTTGCTATTTATGTCTCCAGGAAAGCTGATGTGAGAATTGAATGTTGATCTTGCAGGGAGAGCTGAACCAACAGAGAGGGCTTGTCCCATCCAACTTCCTGGAAGCTGTCCCTTTGGATGGTGGCACGGTCAAGGAATTCCATTCCAAAGAGAAAGAAGCTTCTGCGCTGAGTGCTGAGAGCCAGGTGAGATGTGTGACTGCATGGCACTGCCATCCGGGCTGGGCTGTGGCTGGAGCCTGGGCATTGCATGGCACGCAGCACCCATGGGAGCACTGAACATACTGCATGCAGCCTGTTCATCCCAAGGGAGTGCCAGGAGCTCTTCCAAAGACTTACTTGTAGTGCAGAAAGTGGCACAAAACAACACCTGCTGGGGCCTCAGTGTGGTCAGGTAGGCAAGGAGTATTCAAATCCTTCCAGCAAATTGTTTAGATCCACTGAAAGGCCAGTGGGAAAATCCTACTGGAAGGAAAGGTTCAAACAGTTCCCCAGGCACATTAAATTCCTTAAATATTACTATATCCATGCCAAGGAGTTCTGGAATTAGCAACACCCAAACACCAATGTTTTTCCATCCACCCCAAGTTAGATATATCTTAATCCAGGCTGAGATGCTTCTGGATAAATTCAGAACACACTGAGGAGTTTCCCAAGCAGATCTAGGGGATGGATCCTATGGTTTCAAAAGCATTCCCCAGAGCCAAGGAATTCAAAGGTTAAATTAACCCCTTGCTTTGTATTGCTGAGACTCTTAGAATAAAGGCTTAAGTGGGAGACTGGGGTCATGTAAGGGGCTGAGGCTAAAAGTGCAGCAGCTCTTTTGTCATTCCTGGATCCCCAGTGCTGTCTCACTGTGGAGAGGGAGGCAGGAGGGACCCAGCTTGGTCCCACCTCACATGGGCTCAACCTTCAGTCCTTCTTGGGAGGTTGTTGGCACTGTTGTGTGGTGTCAGACCCACATGAGTCAGAGCAGGTTGGCTTTGAGCCATCCTTAGGGAAGTAGGTGGCCCTGAATCCCTGAATCCTGCTTTGTTGAACTCTCCACTGGTGCCATCCCAGCTTTCTGCTCTCTGCAGCATTTCTTGGCCATTTTTTTTTATGCTCAGCTCTTCCTGTTCTCTGTATCTATATCTCTATTTTCAAATGCTGCCTGGTCTTCCTTCACCTCAGCCCTGTCCCTTGCTTCCAGGCATTCCAGGCTTTGTGGGTACAGGATTTGCACTCCAGCCTTGATGTCTGCTCAGGCAGAGCAGCCTGGCTCAGATTATGAGGTTTGTGGGCAGTTTGTTGGATCATCTGGTGACCTCAGCAGCTTTCTGGGGTCCTTGTGCTCCCCTGATGGGGATACTGGTCCTTGCTGGGGAATCACAGGTTAATCAGCTGTTACTGCCAGAGTTTAAGAGCCCAGAGCTCATGCAAGTCTAACCTCCCTGGGGGTTAACAAGGATGCAGAGTGGGGCTCTTTCTTCAGTTTCCCTCTCAAAATTATTTACTCTTACCAAATGACTCATCTGTTGAAATAGAGGGTGCCAAAGGAGACCTCAACCAGTAAAACAAAGATGGAATTGTAAGTGTAATTTAGTGTAGATCTTCCCTCTGGCATCAACTAGCAGCCACAGGGCCTGTTTCAGATTCCAGGGGTTGTTATTCTAGCCCCAGCCCACATTCTCCCAGGGACCAGGGAGAGTTCAGGTAACTTTATCTGCCACTGGCAGGTGTGAAGTGTTTGCAAAGCCAGACCCACTTTCCTCTCTGTTCTCTGCTGCTGAGTTCAGTGGGTGACTGATGCCCTGCACAACACTTTGGCCCACATACCCTTGCATGCTGAAGGTTGGAAGCTCTTTTCCTATGTTTCATGACATTTTTTTTAAACACAAGCACCTTTCAGGTGTGTTAAAGACAGCCCATATGAAATAGACACGTTTCCATTTGTCTCTAGTCCTCTGTGCCTGAGATCCAAGGGATCCTCCCCTTACACTGGCTCTGACTTCTGGGTGCACAGAGCAGGAACTTGTTGAGTTTGGTAGTTTTGCTACTCTCCTGATCCATGAACTGCTGTTCTCTGTAGTTGGAGGACTGGAAAATTCAGATAATGATGATTAAACCAATTTTATTTTAGTGGGAATCAGCTTGAGCTCCCTAGGCATGACTGTAGCTTCTTCTGCATTGTGCCAGCCTGGCTCCTTTCCTGATGCCTCCCTGCTTCTCCTGGACTGGGATTCTGGCTCAGCACCCCCAGCACTCCTTCCATTTGTGCTTTGCAATCCAGACCTGTCTAAAAAGCTTCCAAACAGGAAGGGCACGTTTGCCCCCTGTTAAAAGTGGTATATTTGCCCTGCTCAGAGACAAAGTGGAATTAATTAACTGCATTTAAGTGTGTTTAATGATTCCTGAAGAGACAGAACCTGACCCCACAGTGGTTTTGGCTGTCACAGCAGTCACAGCATCCCAACCTGTGGGCAGAAAACCTCAGGGGAAAGGCAGAAGAAAGAAATACCTCCTGTAAAACAGACAAATTCCCTATCCATCCCTGAAATGGAAAAAACTCTCCCAGTGATACAGTCATGCCTGAGGCTTTCCAAATTCCTGTAGCACTTTCCACCCCCTGGAGTTAAGGAAAATTCCTTGTTCAACTTGCTGTCAGCAGAGCAGGCTCCCTGCAAATTGCCAGTCCCAGCTTGAGCCCTGGCACCTCAGGGGGGATGTGTGTGTACCATGGCAGAGCTTTGGACTTGGTTACAGCTTGTTCCAGTTGCAACAGAAGCTTCTCCATGAGTGATTTATAAATCACTTGTAATTTCTTGGATGTGATGTTCTTACCTTACCTGTTCTTCACACTTCCCTTCTCCCTGCTGCCCTACCAAAGGCCTGAGAATAAGGGCGATTTATTTCCAAATTGAACTAGGGAAGGTGGATCATTTTAAATTATTTCTGAGTAAATCTTAAAATGCTGGCAACTGAAAAGGTGAAGCAATTGAGCTTACAAACTGACAACATTTGGGGATTAGAATAAACAAACAAAAATAGCATAAAGGGGAGGATCCAAGAAGTTCTGGTCAGAGCCAGGGCCCAAAACACTCATGCTTACCAGCTCAGAGCAGCTGCTTTAACACTGTTCCTGTTGATGGAATATTTTTCCATTACTAACATGTGGTTTCTGTCAAAGACTGATTGTAAAGCACCTTCAGAAAGTGTTTGATTCTAACTGATTTCATGTATTTATTTCTGCCTGTGTTACGCACCCGGGACGGTTCTTTTCTTCAGAGAATGAGGAAGAGAAGAGTCCAGTGATAGATATGAATGATACATAGAGAGAGCAACCATGTAAGTGTGTGAGACCTTCAACCTCCCACCCAGCTCAGCCCTCAAAGGCTCCTGCACCTGGAGTTGGCTTCTATTCTTGTTTGTAGTTTGACAGGCTGGTTTGGGGCTGTGGTGACAAATCCACCTTCAGGTCTGATGTCAGACCTTTCACTGCCACCTGGGTTCTGTGGTAAAGACAAACCATTCAGCACATGAAGTGCAGTTGGCTGGAACAATTATCTGGTGGTTTTGGGGACCAGGATGGGAAGAACCTGCTTTGTAATTCAGCTTGGCCCTTCTGTTGGCATCAACAGCCAAAGCGTCGTTTGGCCTTTGCAAGGTCCTCCTCAGTCTGAGCTCACTTCATGTTCAGCCTGGGGGTTTTTCCCTCTGGATTTTACTCCTTCCTGAGAATAGTCCTGAAAAATCCCTGCCCACCATCCATTTAAGAAAATAGTAACATTGAGGCCCTAAAACCAGCCTTGTGTGGATAATTGTTCTGGGGCTGGGTGGGTGAGACCCCTGGTCATGGGGACCACTGGGAGCAGTCTTTGTTTTCCTTAGCTTCAAATGTTTGTTTTTCAGAAATTGTGTTAATCAGTAACACCTGAGAGAGTACTGAAATCATCCCTGAAAACTGACATCACTCGTGGGTTTATCACTCTAATAACTTGTATGAGGATTTTGACAGAGCAGTTTTTCCTTTGTTTCTCTTAGAGAAGAATCCCCAATTTTTGTATGATTTTTCTCTTACCACATGAATCTGTGAGCTGGTTCTGTTGCTTTCATGCCACATAGAGACCTCTGAGAAGAGGAGAAATTGTTTGTGGGGCCACTTCAGGTCTGTCCTGAAACTGTTCCATCTTTACCAAAAAAGTGTTTTCCAATGGTGCGTGGACAGAGCCTCCACTGCCCTGGCTGCACAGGGGCCTTTACATCCCTCCTACATCACTCCCTGAGTGTTGGTGAGCCCCTTCTGATGCTAGCCCAGTGCTTTTGGACATTTCATCCAAGGATTCTTTGTTGCACAAATCATAGTTTCTGGAGTAAAAGTTGGGGATTCTTTCTTCTGCTCCCAGGTAAAAGACTGGGCTCCAATTTAGCCCTCCTCTGGCTTTCTTTTTCTCTTTGCCTCCGTAAATCTTGCATTTCTGGCTGCATATGGTTCATCTGGATTTATTTGGGTTTACTCCAGGACTCCTCAGACCTGACTAACACTGGGCTCATCAGCACCAAGTGCTGTTCTTTGCACAGTGGAGCTGCCAGGATAGACAGAGGTTGCAGCTGTTGCTGCAGCATTGGTTGGAGTGGACCTTTCAGGCAAAGTGCAGCTTTCCCAAAGGCCAGCCTCGGCCATCCATCAGCACATGTGACATCCTGCAGCGTGTCCTGGACAGCAGCTGGCCTTAGGGCACAGTGCTGCACGCCTGGAGTGTTGCAGGAGTGCCTTGGAAAGCAGCATTTTCAGGTGAACAGAGTGTGAGTTCAGGAAGAGTCAGCTGTCGGGTTGGTTACTATCATGGGGAAAGGCAGAGAGGAGTTCCAGCTCTGTCCTGTAATTCAGGTAAGGGAGAGTCTGATGGCACTGGCATAACTCAGTCATTGCTGTGAAGCAGAAGCTGACTCTCAGCTTTGTGGAGCTGGGAGGGGTCACAAATTCACTCCAAGATGGAGCTCCCTGTGCTCCTGCCCACCCAGGACTGACTGCATGGGTGCTGTAGGTGCTGAGTCTCATCCAGAGCAGAGGTTTGTGCTCATCCTGGGCCAGAGGTGCTTCGTGCCTGCAGCAGCCCAGCCCAGCCCAGCTCCCACCTGTGAGGGGAGGAGAGGTCACAGCCACTGGCTGCCCCTGGTCCCAAAGGAGGTGGGTGCTGAACCAGCACTAGGGTGGCAGAGCAGAGCTGCTTTGACTTTCCACCCTGGGAAAACTTTATTTAATAAAGTCCCCACAGGGCATGAGCATGGCTGTGCTGGAGTAGGGCAGCAATGCTCTGGGCTCTGCTTCTGCCTTACTCAGCTGCTTGCCCTGGACACAGAGCAGGAGCAGGCACATCCAGTCCTGCCCAGGGGCTGCTGCTGAGATCTGCACACAGTTCCCAGCTGGAGTCGATCTTGAGGAGGGCTTCCACTCAGGCAGAGAGTCCTGCTGGCACTGTCCCCATCTCACATTCCCTCTGGGGGCTTTGGCTCCTGCAGACCTGTGAGGGACTCAGGCCCAGGTAGAGGGATGCTGAGGGTGTGATGCTCCATTCTTCCCTGGCACAGGTCCAGCCACTCTCATCTTGTGTTTTGGGGAATGCCAAGACAGGATGTACAGCTGGAGCTTGGAAGCTGCTGTTTTGTGAAAGCTGTGTGGAAGAGAAAGCAGTGAGGCTAAGGCTCTCCTAGGCCTCAGAAACCCAGAGCCTCTTCCCTGAGGAGCTTCACAGCCTCTTGGGAAAGGCTGACCTGCCAATTGATTGGTACCAGATTGGTCACTGTCTGGACAGCTAAGCCTAGTGAGAGGAGATTGTGGAGGGAAGGCTGCTGATAGGAACTGATCTCTCGGTGCTTTGTGAAGAGGAAACTGAGCCCAGGACTAGGGCCCATTCTGATTTCCAAAGGAAACAGCACTATTTGAGACTGGTGGGTCCCAGTTAACCATCTCAAACACTCAGGAACATTCCTGTGTGCCACTTGATCCAAGACTTCTTCTTGTCCCGCTCCATTGGTGCCACTGCAGAGCACCAGACTTGGCTTTCTGCCCCTCCTGCCTCTGGATCTGCTGGATGCTGAGCAGCCTTGCAGGACCCCCAGTTCCTCTTACTACCATGGCTACTATTGAGAAGCCTCAGGGCTTAGCCAGTCTCGATCTGTGGAGGTCTTGCAGAGCACTTGTTCTTACAAAATGTGGTTTTGTTAATGTCCTGGCTTCTGTCCCAGAGCATGCAGGGAGCCCATCAGGCTCCATGGCTGAGGACACACGGACTCATCAGTACCTGTCCCCATCCATGCTCTCAGGAGCTGCTTCACTTACTTGGCTGTGGAGCAGCATCTTTCACCATGTACTTAGTGGGTCTTTTCTGCTGTCCTGTTCTTAGCCCAAAGTTGAGGAATTTCAGGAATTCTTAGCTAAGGAAGGGTCTGGGTTGTAAGTACAAAATTTAAATCCACTGGAAACTTCCTAAGTGGAACTGCATAGAGGGAAGAAGGCCAGGTTCTCTGGCTGAGGTTTATGTTGGTGTGATCTCCTTCAGCAGCTCTAACTTGTGCTTTTGTCTTTTGTCCCCTCTCTTTCCTACCTAGCTAAAGCCAGATGGGTCTGTTGGTCAGAGCGACTCCTCCCCATCTCCTCCTGTGCCGGCACCTTCCTGCCTTGTCCCAGGCGAGCAGAGCCCGGAGCAGGCAGCGCTGGCCCTCTTCGCCTGCACTGATGCGCCTGGGCAGAGGAAAAAGAAGAGAGGCTTCTTCTTCAAAGGGAAAAACCTCTTCAAAAGACTTGGGTCCCATAAAAAAACCTAACAAGGGGTTTGTTTATTCCATCCAGGCTGCCGACACAGCCCCAGAGACTGAGAGTTCAGGAGAAGCCCTCTGCAATAAGCTGATTATTTTCATAGGGAGGAAGTATGTGTTTAATAGAGAAAACCGGAGGGCGTGGGAGCTGAGAGCCCCTGGGGAAAAGGTGTGAGGTGTGAGGGCTCAGCTCCTGGATCCAGCATGTCCTGCTCCATGCAGCCCTTGGTGCACTGGTTCCCTGTAAATATTTTAATTTAATGATTATATTCTGGCTGTAAGTTAGCTAACTGGCTTTTCCCAGCAAAGCCCCAGCCCCTTAGGAGAGATCCCTTGTACTCCATACCTTGGTATTTCTCTGCTCCAAAGGAGGTCGTGTCAACTCCTTCACTTCCTGCAAAGAAAATTTGCACTTTTCTGTTCCCGTGACTTCCCTTCGCTGTCTCTGGGCTGATGAGTGAGTTCTTATTTGTACTGTAACCCTGTAAATATGCAGCTGTGCCTCGGAGTATCCCACACTGCCTCAGTCAGCCTCCAGCACGAGGATCCCCAGGGAGGAAGGAGCCATGCCCTGGCGGGGGTTCGGTTCTTCAGCACGGGGGTGGGCTGCTGTCAGCTGCTCTTGTCTGGTTCACCTTGACCATGCACTGGCTGGGGACTCCGCCTTATGATTTATTTATCGATTTATTTATCAATTGATTTATTTATCTACCTATTTATTTATTTATTTATTTGTCCATCTGCCTCTCCACGTTTCCGTTCAGCTGTGTCTGTGAGCTGCTCCCGAGCCAGTGCTGGGCGAGCAGTGCTGGGGCTGGGCAGCTTGCACTGTTTTTGTAGGAGACGATGTGTTCCTGCAGTTGAGATGCTGCCCTGTCCAAGCACGGAGGGTTTTGTATGCCATGGTTTCTGTCCCTCCCCGTGTTTCTTTCTCTGCATGTTCCAGTGGGTCCTTGTTCTGAGCAGGGCAGTTCCGTGAGCTCCGTGAGTGGTGCCAGCACAGCGGCTGTGAGTGGTGGTGGTATGGTATGTTTTTATTTAATATCAAATTTTATGATAATAAATTCTATTTTCACAAAAATACATTTTCCTTAAAAAAAGCCAAAGATTCAGTGATGCTTCTTCAGGGGGGTGGGTGAGGAAATTATACCAACCCCATGCACTTTGAGGGTGTTCTGCACCTTCTGTGTCCCCTTGTCAGAGGGACAGATGTGGCTGTGGATGCTCCAAGTGTGAGGTGAGGGCAGGGGCTGAGTGGCAGCCCTGGGGATGCAGGACCCCAGGGAGGGCTGTGGGCATGAGGCTGCCCAGAGTGCCTGGGCTGGATCCCTGCACTCCCAGCTCCACTGGTGTGTGAGCGTTTGGTCAGGGCTGTGGTCCTGCATCTGGAGCCTTTTGGGGGGATTCTGCAGGATTTCCCTGACAGGAAGGACTTGTTTAGGAAGCTGCTGCTCCCTAGAGAGAAATATTCCATGAGGATCTTGATAGCACAGTAAGGCACAGTGTCCTGTGGTGGATGGGAGTCAGGGCAAGGACAGAGCAGAAGCTTTGAAAGGATGAAGTGCTGCAGCTCTGCTGGAGTTTCCATGGCTTCTGGAGCAGCCTCAGTGATGAAACTCATCAGCAACCCAGAGCTTTATCTGGCAGCCTGTCCTCCCATGGAGGAAGTCGTTGCTGTTCTAACTGAATTTACCAACGAGAGTTTCTTAAGAGAGTTGTTGAAGGTCTTTTGAAAGAAACTGTCGTTGCTTTTATCAGTTCCTCAGGGGTTGAATTGAAGAGCAAAACTTTTAGGATGAAAAGCAGCTGCTGGAACATTCTGGGGTGTGCCCAGAGCCAGAGGCCCTGTGAAGCCAGTGCCTGCTTGGCTCCCTTGCTCCTGGTGCTTCCATCCTCCCCACCCAGCCGAGTCTCTGGGACCACAAGGTGTGTGTTGTGTTTCTACCTCCTGTAAATTTTGCTGGGATAGACCCAGACCCATCATTCAGCAGTCTCCCTAGTTCAGCTGGTTCCCCAACACCAGACAGGCTCTACAGCAAAGCTCAGAGGAGTCTCCATGAAAAAGATTTTAAGATTACGAGCTTTAAGCTGTTATAGATAAACATGAAAAACTACAAGAAACAAAAAAAGAAAAAAGGGGGGAAAAATAAAGATATAATCCAGATGTTCTGCTTTGCATCCTCTGCTTGGGGGAATTGCTGGTGTCATCAATATATTCCTGTTTCCATTCTCCAGATAAGCAGCATGTAGTCTCTGGGTGCAGGGGTTTGGTGCTTGTGTTGGTGCTCACTGGGAGGCCCGGTCAGGCCCGTGGCCGTTCCCATTCACCCTGGGCTGGGAGCAGGGTCACAGTCTCCAGGGAAAGGAAACATTCAAGAGACAGAGCGTCCTGCAACCCCACTTCCATGGTTTCTGAACCAGTTGGAGAACAATTTTTTTTTTGAGAGCAGTTTGGTGTGGTGTCTCTCAGGAGCTGATGTAGGAGTTTGTGTGTTTAACATCTTTCCCAGTGACAAAGACGCTCGTGGGCACCCTGGGCAGTGTCCTGGTGACGCCACGCTGTGTTGGTGGGAGGTGCCCTCCTCACATACTGGAGGGCAGGGCCTGGGCATCCATGAAAGCAATCTCGGCTGCCTGGAGAGGTGCAGCTGTGCAAAACTCATGACACTTAACCCAGCCAAGTAAAAGGGCCTGCATGGAGTTGGGGCAATCTCAAGTCCAAGTACAGGCTGAGAAGAGGATTGGATGGATGGATGGATGGATGGATGGATGGATGGATGGATGGATGGATGGATGGATGGATGGATGGATGGATGGATGGATGGATGGATGGATGGATGGATGGATGGATGGATGGATGGATGGATGGGGGATGGATGGATGGGTGGATGGATGGATGGAAGGATGGAAGGATGGATGGATGGATGGATGGATGGAGGATGGATGGATGGATGGATGGTGGATGGATGAATGGATGGAATGGACAGAATCATGGAATGGATGGATGGATGGATGGATGGGGGATGGATGGATGGAAGGATGGGGATGGATGGATGGGTGGATGGATGGATGGAAACCCCGGATGGATGGGGATGGATGGATGGATGGGTGGATGGATGGATGGATGGATGGATGGAAGGATGCCCTGGATGGATGGATGGATGAATCTGGGGAGGAAGGATGGATGGATGGATGGATGGATGGATGGATGGATGGATGGATGGATGGATGGATGGATGGATGGATGGATGGATGGATGGATGGACCTTCAGAGCTGGTGGATGAGAAGCCCCAGCCCTGTGGCCAACTGCAGAAGGACTTGGAGCTGCTGGAATGAGTCCATAGAAAGCCATGGAGCTGCTCCTGGCCTGGAGCCCCTCTGCTCTGGAGCCAGGCTGGAGAGCTGGGGGTTCTCACCTGGACAGGAGGAGGCTCCAGGGAGAGCTCACAGCCCCTAAAGGGGCTTCAGGAGAGCTGGAGAGGGACTTTAGGTAGGGGTGTGGAGTGACAGGACAAGGGGGAATGGCTTCCCACTGTCAGAGGGCAGGGATGGATGGGATATTGGGAAGGAATTGTTCCCTGTGAGGAAAAAATGGCTTCCCTGGCACAGGGTACCAGAGAAGCTGTGGCTGCCCAAGCCCTGGCAGTGCCCAAGGCCAGGCTGGACAGGGCTTGGGGCAGCCTGGGATGGTGCAAGGTTTCCCTACCAAAGCCAGGGAGTAGAACAAGATGTTCTGTAAGGTCCGTCCCAAGCCCAACCCTTCTGTGATTCTCTGAATTAAGTTCCTCATTGTGAAACACATTTCCCAGCACTGCCATGCACTAACTGTCCATAGCCTTTGAAACATCCTCATCCTCCTCCTCTGTCTGGTGCTGGTGCAGCAGGGGAGGAACTCAGAGCTTGGCAAATCCACCAGCTCTGCCCCTTTGCACAAGAGCTGTGCTGTGGTCTCTCTTGTGCAAACTGCTGGTTCTGGAGCTGCTGCTGGATCTGTTTCTGGTGCTGGAGCTGGTGCTCAAGTTGGGACCTCAGGCAGATGTTCTGCTTCTGTCTCACACTCTGAAAGGGGTGGGCTGGAGACCTGCTGAGTCTCTTGGGTTAGGGTCCCCCTGAAGGCTCAGGGTCTCATTTAAGGAAGCATTATCCCCAGGGATGCAGGCCCCACCTATGCTCTGGGTCCTGTCCTAGCACTTCACCACTATCCTGGTGTTCTTGTACATCTGTTGGGAATTTTCTTGGCAGTGGCACTTGCCATTGCCTCTTTTCCCATCCCTGGGCACTCTGAACAGCTGTTTTGCTCTGCAGCCCTTCCATGAGACAGTCAAGGTCAAGAGTAAGGCTTCCAGAGCCTTCTTCCCTCCAGGCTGACCAAACCCAGCTTTCCCCTGGGCTCCGGTGGATTCCCTCCAGGTTGTCAAAACCAGTCTGCAAACAGGATCTGCCTCACTGGGCCTCACGGCAAGATTTTTAATTTGTTTTGCTGATTTTGTTTCAAAGAATTAAAGGACCTGGACCATCATCAATTCATGGCTCCACTTACAAGGAGGCAGCTTTGGGGATGGTGGATCCCAGCTTTGGGGATGGACGCACCTGCAGAGTCACTGCCAGAGGCGCTGCACCACCTGTCCCATTCTGCAGCCACTGTGGGTCCTGGGGTGTCCATGCAGGAGAGTCGAGGTGAAGACCTTCATCCAACCAGCCCCGGGGAGCCCTGGCAGGAACTTGGTTGCTCCCAGTCTGTGCTGCTGATCCATGGGGGCAAACACAACTGCAATGTGCAGTGGGGGGGAGCTGAGGAGCAGTTCCTCTGCCTGCCTGTGCACTTCCATGCTCTAACGCATCCCTCACTGATCCAGCAGTGTGCCCTGTCAGCATTTGTCCATGGGATGCTTTTGTTCTGGGACAGGGAGAGGAGCTTTGGCCCGTGGCAGGGGAGATGTTTTGCCAGCTGAGCTCCTGGTGCAGCAGCACTTTGGGCAGAGCAGATGCTCCAGAGCAGCAGTTGGAGGGTGATGCCTCTTCATCATCCCAGTGCCTCCTCCTGTGCAGGAGGAAGGAGCAGCTCTTGTGGGCCCCGGGGGATGTGGGGCAGAGCAAGTCAGGAGGTGGGATGGGGAGTGCTGGGCCCTGCAGGTGTCTCCGGGGGTAAATGTGAAAGCCTTGCTTTGACCTTTAAAAGAGGCAGAGGATGAAGAGCACCACGAGGGAAGGAACCTTGTCCCTGGAAGGCGCCCCCAGAAGGGCTCAAGACTCTCAAACCACCATGAAGTGGTCACATCACCTTCAAAAATCCCGGAAAGCTCCGGTGAAGCATCAGGCTGTGTACCAGCTGCGCGCAAAGGAGCCTCCCCAGCGGGGAGAGGGTGGGAGGTGAGGCGAGCGCTGGACTGGCCTGGCCCCCACGCCAGGGGAGTGCCCGGGGCAGCCGCTGCTGATAAGGCCGGGCCGATAAAAAGCGGGCGCGGAGGGGCCGCGGGCCGGGAAGAGGCGGCGGAGCGCAGGTGAGAGCCTGGCCCGGGCGCCGGCGCTTTGCTCTTGTGGAGAGTTTGTTTCTCTGCCGGGGGTGGGATGGGGACCTGCGGCTGGGGCTGGGGCTGGGGCTGGGGCTGGGCTGGGGCTGGGGCTGGGGCTGGGGCTGCGGCTGGGGCTGGGGCTGCGGCTGGGGCTGCGGCTGGGGCTGCGGCTGGGGCTGGGGCTGGGGCTGGGGCTGGGGCTGGGGCTCCCGCTGCTTCCACCCTCGGCTGGCGCCGGGCGCGGCTGGAGCGCGGCAAGGGAGCGCCTGGAGCGCGGGGCTGCTCCTGCCCGGGCTGCTCCTGCCCGGGGCTGCTCCACCGCCACGGGGCTGAGCCGCGCATCCTGCGCTGCCTTTGAGCCGGGCATCCTGCGCTGCCTTTGAGCCGGGAATTCTGCGCTGCCTTTGAGCCGCGCGTCCTGCGCTGCCTTTGAGCCGGGCATCCTGCGCTGCCTTTGAGCCGCGCGTCCTGCGCTGCCTTTGAGCCGCGCATCCTGCGCTGCCTTTGAGGCAGCTTCACGGTGGGTGCTCAGCCCACAGCTCTGGGCTCATTCTGGGAGCTGATTGCTTGGAGCAGCTTTGGGAGGTGAGTGGGTAAGCTTTGGGAAAAACATCCCAAACATTTATTAAAAGGCTGTTAAATACTTCCCACTCCTTTTGCAGCCCATGTTAAAGGAACAGCTAGGTTATAACTGAATAAATCCCCATTAAAACACAAATAGAAATGCTGTATTTTATAATTATGGGGATAGAGTGATACCCACCTCATGGTTGGCTTCACTCTGAGGAGCACAAACAGTTCAGTCATAGTGATTTTTGTAACAACATTCTAAATATTGAAGTATTATTTCCTCCAAATTTTTGGTGTAACTTTTAATATGAATATCCTCAATCCCAGGCTAATCAGGAATAAAGAGAATACAGTCCTTATACGTTTTTATGTGACATTGCATGTGGCGTGACTACTTACAAGGAGGACTCTTGGAATTCAAAGGCAGAGAAGCAGAGGTGTGGAGGACCTGCCGGGCTATCCTGGCTCTGCCCTCTTGCCCAGCAGCTCTGCCTCGCACACTCTGGGTGCTGTGCTGGCAGCAGGCTCTGATCCCTTTGTGGTGCCCCCGAAGTCCCAAGAGCACATTCCCAGTTCCACCAGTGCTGGCAGTCCCCGGGACAGGAGGCTGCTCCTTTTCTGCATGGCACTGACGGGAGCTCTGAGGCAGTGCGCTCCCTCCTGGAAGCGTTGCGTTGGGCAGGGGATGCTCCATGAGCTCCCTTGCCATCCTCCGCCTTGGCATGGACCTTCCTGATGCATCCATATGTTCTTGGTCGTCTTCACTTACATTTCTTTGCAGGGATGAAGGCAGAAACATTCCTGGGGCTGCTGGTGATCCTCAGCCTGTTCCAGGCATCTGTATCCTCTTCCTACGGTATTGAATTTCCCTCGGTTTGCAGATCAGGGGATTTTCTGAGGGGGAAAGATCAAGCTATGTCTGGAATAGACTGTCATTCAGCAGCACAGCCCTGAAAAGGTGCCAGAAGGGCCACAGTTTGTACCTCCTGTGGCACCAATCTTGGCTCTTTCAGGTTTTTGCCAGTTCACATTCGGCCTGATTCCTTAAAAATCAGGTAGTTCCCAGCACTTGTCCATGCCAGGGTCATGGAACCAGGGTCTCCCTCCCTGTGCCAGCACCTGAGAGAGCTGCCAGGGCCTGTGGAGTGTAGGGATGGGGCAGTTACTCTCCCTCTTCCAGCCCTGAATCACTGCTCCAAAATATACGGAGACCTCCATCTGTTAATTTACAATGTCAAATCCTTATGAAAAGCACATGCCTGGCTTTTCATTTGCCTCAAATGGTGGTCCAGACAATAATTTTTCTCTTCAGGATTGTCCAAGAGGTGAGCTCTGGGCTGATCTGGGAAGGTATTTAAAAGAAACTGGAGAGATTTGGGGGATATTTATCCCTTTGTGCTATTTTCTGAAGTTTTCCTCTTTCCCAGAAACTGCAGGCAAGTGCTGTCACTCAGAGAAGCCCTCGGGGCCTGTCTCCTTCCTTTTTGTGACCCATAGCCAGCAGATGAGGGAGATGAAATTCATTTGGGGAGCTCCCCCCGGGGCAGGAAGGGAGCAGTGAAAATGGCAGGAGGTTGCAGGAAGGACTGGGGAAAGATACGGGGAAATCAGGCTGCTTATAGAATCAGAGAATCCCAGAACGGTTTGGGTTGGAAGGGAGCTCAGAGTTCGTCCCGTTCCACCCCCTGCCATGGGCAGGGACACTTCACTATTCCAGGTTGCTCCAAGCCCCATCCAGCCTGGCCTTGGACACTGCCAGGGATGGGGCAGCCACAGCTGCTCTGGGCACCCTGTTCAAATGCTCTGCTGTGAAAGGACAGCACAGATGGTGCCTGCACATCTCACTGTCCGGGGCTGTTTGAAGCCTCCAGTGATGGACGGATTCTCTTCACGCCCAGGAGAGACCTCCCGGACTCCCCTGAGGAATATATTTGTATGCAGATCTCTGGAGAGCGAGCAGCACTTGCCTCCAGCGCTGCTGTGTCTAGCTCCCAGGCGGAGGAGGCGCAGGGATGCTCCGTGCCAGCCCGCTCACCTTTGCTCCTCCTTCCCTGCTCAGATGCGCCGCTGGAGCTGTCGGACACGGCCCTGCTGAGCAGCGTGGCCCAGGCGCGGAGGCTGGTGGATGCTGCCTACAGGCGCACACGGGAGCGGTGAGAGCTGGGCTGGGGGTGGCGCGTCCCTGTCCCTGTCCCCTGTTTCTGTCCCCTGTCCCTGTCCCCTGTTTCTGTTCCCTGTCCCTGTCCCCTGTCCCTGTCCCTGTCCCTGTCCCTGTCCCTGTCCCCTGTCCCTCTCCCCTGTCCCCTGTCCCCTGTCTCTGTCCCTGCCCTGTCCCTGTCCCTGTCCCTGTCCCTGTCCCTGTCCCTGTCCCTGTCCCCTGTCCCTGTCCCTGTCCCTGTCCCTGTCCCTGTTCCTGTCCCCTGTCCCCTGTCCCTGTCCCTGTCCCCTGTCCCTGTCCCTGTCCCTGTCCCTGTCCCTGTCCCCTGTCCCTGTCCCCTGTTCCTGTCCCCTGTTTCTGTTCCCTGTCCCTGTCCCCTGTCCCTGTCCCTGTCCCTGTCCCCTGTCCCTGTCCCTGTCCCTGTCCCTGTCCCTGTCCCTGTCCCTGTCCCTGTCCCTGTCCCTGTCCCTTGTTCCTGTCCCCTGTCCCTGTCCCTGTCCCTGTCCCTGTTCCTGTCCCCTGTCCCTGTTCCTGTCCCCTGTCCCTGTCCTCTGTTTCTGTCCCCTGTCCTGTTCCCTCTCTCCTGTCCCTGTCCCTGTTCCTGTCCCCTGTCCCTGTTCCTGTCCCTGTCCCTGTCCCCTGTCCCTGTCCCTGTCCCCTGTCCCTGTTCCCTGTCCCTGTCCCTGTCCCTGTTCCCTGTCCCTGTCCCTGTCCCTGTCCCCTGTCCCTGTCCCTGTCCCTGTTCCCTGTCCCCTGTCCCTGTCCCTGTCCCTGTCCCTGTCCCCTGTCCCTGTCCCTGTCCCTGTCCCTGTCCCCTGTCCCTGTCCCTGTCCCTGTCCCTGTCCCCTGTCCCTGTCCCTGTCCCTGTCCCCTGTCCCCGTCCCCTGTCCCTGTCCCTGTCCCCTGTCCCTGTCCCTGTCCCTGTCCCTGTCCCTGTCCCTGTTCCCTGTCCCTGTCCCTGTTCCCTGTCCCTGTCCCCTGTCCCTGTCCCTGTTCCCTGTTCCCTGTCCCTGTCCCCTGTCCCTGTCCCTGTCCCCTGTCCCTGTCCCCGTCCCTGTCCCTGTCCCCTGTCCCTGTCCCCTGTCCCTGTCCCTGTCCCTGTCCCTGTTCCCTGTCCTGTTCCCTGTCCCCTGTTCCTCCCTGTCCCTGTCCCCCTGTCCCTGTTCCCCTGTCCCTGTCCCTGTCCCCCTGTCCCTGTCCCTGTCCCTGTCCCCTGTCCCTGTCCCTGTCCCTGTCCCTGTCCCTGTCCCTGTCCCTGTCCCTGTTCCCTGTCCCTGTCCCTGTCCCTGTCCCTGTCCCTGTCCCTGTCCCTGTCCCTGTCCCTGTCCCCTGTCCCCCTGTCCCTGTCCCTGTCCCCTGTCCCCTGTCCCTGTCCCTGTCCCTGTTCCCTGTCCCTGTCCCTGTCCCTGTCCCCCTGTCCCTGTCCCTGTCCCTGTCCCTGTCCTCTCCTCCTCCCCGCAGCACAGGGACAGTGGGATGGGGCGCTCCCGGAGCACAGCTGGCTCTCCCCCAGCCTTTGGCTGCTCACCCTGATTTTACACCAGTCTGTCGCGTCACTGGGAGCTGTGACCTCCTCCGTCTCGGTTTTCAAAGAATCACAGAAACCTGGATGGTTTGGGTTGGAAGACATCTTAAAGCTCATCTCATTCCATGCCCTGCCATGGACAGGGACACTTTCCACTATCTCAGGGTGTTCCAAGCCCCATCCAGCCTGGCCTCGGACACTTCCAGCTCCTCTTGGCACCCTGTGCCAGGGCCTCCCACCTTCACAGCTGCAGTTGATGCTATTGCTGGGCTCTGAGCAGGAGCCCTGAGTTGAGACCATAACAGACTCCTACGTGTTTCCAGCGATTCCCTCCAAGGGACGGAGCAAACAGCTGCATGCTGCAGTGAGGACATTCCGTGGGGCTCCCAGCCATGCTTTGGGAGTGTCCAGCTGCCTACCAGCCCATACCTGTTCTCTGCCAGCAGCCACACTCTGAATCCCCTCCCTGGCTTGGGGACTCCTCCAGCTGAGAGGAGGCTCCAGCAGCTTTAGGACAGGGTGGCCTGGAGACATTTGAGGCCTCCAGACAGCGAGAGATATGGATGGTCTGGATAACAGCTGAGCAAAGTTTGGTGCCTCATGGATGTTATTTGCCTTCTGGCAGGTGCAGCTGGGCAGTTTCAGGGACTCCCTTCCTGCAGGTCTCTCTGCTGCTCTGTGGAGGGTGCTAGGAGCAGCCCTGGCCTCTCGCAGTGACCCTCTCCAGCAGTTCAGACTTAGAACACGCTGTGCCTGGTGCTCAGGTGTGTCACTCCAGCGTCCCCGCCCCTGCTCCATTTCAGATTTTGGTTTCCTGTCCCTTGCAGCATAAAGAAGAACCTGCAGAACAATGCCTTGACCCCAGCAGAGCTCCTGAGATATTTCAAGCAGCCAGTGGGGGGGACACGAGAGGCTGTGCGGGCAGCGGATTATCTGCACACCACGCTGAGCCTGCTCAAAGAGAGGCTGCGATGGGCTGTGAGGGGAGACTTCAACATCACAGGTAGAATCCCCCTTTGCTGGGAGGGAGGCAGAGGAGGAGGACACAGGGCTTGCTCACTGGGGCTTGGGAGGAGTGAAGGAAAGGGGGTTGTGGTGGGCTCTCAGAAATCTTGCCCATGTGGCTGCGGTGAAGCAAAGCTGAGTCATTTTTCTGTGTTCTTTTTTCATCTTAAATATTATTTGGAGGTTTTTCAGTTAGTGAACGTGTTTTGTGCACTTCCCTGGCT